>OY728143.1:1569626852-1570942717 GCA_963277665.1 Viscum album
ACAATTCTCGAATCCTTCGAACGATATTTCCCTTTTTTTCCATCCAATATCTCTTACATTTTTCATGTCTAGATGGAGGGGATAGAGGGGCCACCTTTCTAGAGCATTAAGACTCATCTCTTAGTTTTTTTAATTTTTCTTCCATCATTTGTTCTTCCAATAATGTATACCCTTCCCGAGATAAACTGTGAGGGTATAAATTTTTATTTTGGTTCTTCTGATGAGATTTCCTAGTTTGATATAAATTAAGAATAAGAAGTCATTAACAAAACATTAATAAGATCATTAATATAAGAAATATTATAAAATTTTACATTTCCCTTACCAAAAATGAATCTTTTCTTCTACTTTCAACTAACTGTTTCCATGTGTCTTCAACGATAAAAGGATATATATGACTTGGATTGTCATGACTACTATTACCAAAAATGAAATCAGATGAGAGGGATGATTTGAAATCCCTCTATCTCCTGGAATCCATCGATAAGCATTTCTTCCTGACTCTTCCAGTGTCAGGAATATCAAATGGCATCTGATAAAGAAGAGGTTAAACATATTATATACACTAGAAACATTTAAAGAATATACAAACAATATGAAAAGATATTACCAAAATCGTCTCCCACAACTGAGAGATTATCACTTTCTCCACAATTCTCCATTCATCATAAAAAATGATTACTTTTCTCTTACCATGAGTTGATATAAAACTCTTAAAATCATTATCATTTGGACCTCTAGGAATATCATCCTCATCAAACTCAATGAGTATCCTCTGATCCTGCATACGGTAAAGTGATAATTTTGGTAAACATGTGCACCCAAGTTTACCAACTCTTGAAATCTTTATCATAATGGGAGCACATGAGGATGATTGGGGAACATCAATAGGTGCATGTGAATGTTCCTCTGTAATGGTATGACCAATATGCTCATCTCCAAAATCATGTGGTTGATCAACTGATTGATTTTTCATTATCCTTCAAATCAAAAAAAAACAAACATGTGTTTACAAATATAAAAATTCAAATATTACAATACTAATGTAAACAGAAAATAGAAAATTGTACTAAGTTGCATAATAGTAAACATGATTAATATGGTAAGCATGTTTAACAATGGTAAAAATGGTAAAGTTGGTAAAGATGGTAAACATGGTAAACATGGTAACCATGGTAAACCTAGTAAACATGGTAAACATGGTAAAGTACTTGTCACAAAAAAATAATAGATATATAATTTATGTAATGGTAAACATGATAAAGTAAACTAAACAATATTTAAACAAACAAAAACATATACTTACTTGATTTAATACATGTTTTAATAAATAAAAAACTTGCAATATCTAACATTTTATGAAAATAATAAATGTAAACACGAAATAAACAAATGTTACCAATAATTTTAGGAATGTACAAATGGATTTTTTTCCCAAATTCATTCATCATGATCATTCCTTATGGAACAAACCATGTCTTTAACATGCTCATAATTATGTTATGTTAATCATTCCATGGAAGTAGGGATCTCACATAAATCATTATCTTCATCAAGTTAATCCTCACCAACATATTGTTTTTCCCTAGTAAAACAATATCCCACCACATATCTGATTGATCTACTACATACAAAATTTGTTTCTCCTATGTTTCCATTATAAAAGAATCAGTTGTGTCTTCCAATCTATTCAGATTAACAAATGCCATTCCAAATTCATCGTGTCTGACACTATTGTTACCAATAAACCATTTACAGTTAAAAATAGGAACTTTAATTTTAAAGTAGTCAACCTCCCATATGTCTACAATCACTCCATAAAATGCACTTGATGGAGAAATTGGGTTTTTGTCTTTATCACTTGGAAAATGCATTGCCTCTGCAAACACCAATACACCACTATTCTGAACTACAATTCTTTTGTCATGTTCTTTCGTATGAAATGTATAGCCATTAATTTTATAATCATACCATGTTATCACATTTATACATGGACCACACCCTACCCATGTTAAAGTCTCTCATACATCTGATCTACCAAGCAAGGCCTTTTTAAACCATGACAAAAATGTTTTGTTGTGCTCATTCAAAGTCCACATTTCTTTCTTCTTTGGATGAAATTGTTTCAACTCATTAATATGCAATGTGATATGTGGTTGAGCATCAGATATGTTATTCAAGATGTATGATTCTAAATTCTTCATCTGTTTAGCTGCCAACGATTTTACTTTCAAGCCATGAATCCCCTTTCCCTCATTATTAACTCATTCATGGTGAGATGGAGGCAAACCTATGTGCTGCATCGTATCCATGTAGCTCGTACAAAACTCTGCAACCTCCTTAGAAATATACATTTCAATAATTACGGCTTCTGGTAGATACATATTCTTAACATACACCTTCAATATTTTCATATACCATTCAAAAGGATACATCTAATGAAGATATACATGTCCACAATGATTTATTTCTCCAACTAGATGAATCATTAAATGCACCATTATATCAAAAAAAAGATTGAGGAAAATATGCATCCAATTGAAAAATTATACAAATTGCATCCTTTTCCAAAATGTTCAATGAATTCACATCAATCACCTTATCAAAAATTGAATTGAAAAAATAACATAACTTCATTATAGTATTTCTGACACGGATGGGAAATATTTCATGCAATACAACTGGTAGAAGTTGTTTCATCATGACGTAACAATCTTGAGATTTCATACCTATCAACATCAAGTCCTTTAATGAGACACAATTTTTTACATTTTAAGAATAACCTTGAGGAACATTGATATCATTAATACACTGACCAAAGCTAATTTTATCCCTCTTGGATAATGTATAAAAATCCTTGGGAAGAAATGTTTGTCTTCCATTAAGAGTGGGAGATAACTCCAAACATATTCCCATCGATAGTAAGTCTAATATTTCATTCAAACCATATTTTTTTCTTCCCTTTAATATCTAACAATGTTCAAAGAAAACTATCATATATATTCTTCTCCATGTGAATGACATCAACATTATTTTTAACTCCATGATATCTCCAATATGGTAGGTCAAAATATATTGATGTTTTCTTCAAAATATGTCTATCATTACCTGATTTCTGTGACTTTCTTAATGTCACATCAATGTTTTCCACCCTCTCAAAATACATATTAGGGGACACAGGTTTTGGATAAATATCAATTTCTTGTGAGCCATTGAATGCCTTTTTTAGTCTTCTATAAGATTGTTCCATAGGCAAAAACATTCGATGACACATGTACTCTTTTTTCCTCCCATGATGCAATTGACAATAAGAAGTCTTTTGTTCGCAACTTGGACATGATTTATGCCCTTTAACAATATATCCATAAAAATTTCCATATGCTGGGAAGTCATTTATAGTGAACATATGCACTACATGCAGTTTAAAATATTCCATTTTATAAGAATCATACACCTTAAAACCATCCTCCCATAAAAGTTTTAGATCATCTATCAATGGTGACATGAAAACATCAATATCATTGTCGGGTTTCTTCAGACCAGAGATCATTATACTCAACAAGACATATTTTTGCTTCATACAATCTTTAGGAGAGAGGTTGTAAATTAAAAAAACAGGACATGAACTATGTGTCCTACTGAGGTTTCGGTATGGATTCATTCCATCTGTGCACAACCCTAGTATGAAATTTTTAATTTCATTTCCAAATGTTGGATATTGCTCATCAATATTCTTCCATTGTGGACAATCATGTGGATGACGTATTTTTTCATCACATAACTGCTCATCAACATGCTATCTAAACCATTTTGCATCATGTGAATTAGCAAATAAATGTTTAAAATGATGAATTATGGGAAGATACCAAATAACCATTAAAGGGATCTTTGTAATCTCTATATCAGCCTGTGATTTTTCTTTCACCTTGTAACATTATGTCCCACATTTAGGACACTCTGACCAAAATTCATATTCCTTCCCATATATCATATAGTCATTCGAATAGGCATGTATTTTATTGTACCTCACTCCCATCGGGCATAATTTATTCTTGGCCTTATAATGTGAATCTGGAAGATTGTTACCTTTTAAAAGAATTTATTTCCTCAATTGTAGCAGCTCTGTAAAACTTATGTCACTCCATTCATGTTTTTTCCTTCAGGTAAATTAATCATAACCCCACCAGTAAAACCATAAAATCTATACAACCTAGATACAATGGTTTTTCATCATCCCCATATAGACATGCAACTATTGGTTGTATCTCAATTTGTTTTACTGAAATATCGCAAATCATTTCTTCAATTCCATTGATGTTACCACCTTGCGAATACTCATAATTAGTGACATTCCATCCAGTTTCACCATGCCAAATCCAAGGGCTGTAACTCAGATTAAAACCATGACAAATAAGATGATCTTTTATCTCTATACTTTTCAACTTCTTCATATTCAAACATTTCAGTCATGGACAGAAAAAATTGTCACTACTTGGAACATTTCGTTTATCAAATTCCAAAAAGGCATACACACCTTCCACATATTCATTACTTATTTCAAGTGAAGTAATCCAACTTCAACTCATTATTACCTATAACAAATATCAAAATTATAAATATTTTTAAGATAATACAAATATATGTTTATATGATAAAATCATAATTTTAATGTAAAACAATTTTGAAATATTATATATGCATATTTAAAAAAATATTTTTGAATATGATTTTAAAAAGAAAATAGAGTTAGATATAACAGTTTTAAAATCATCTTGGATGCTTTCTTCTTAAGGTTCAGAAAGAATACATCCTGGTGCAATTGGATACCAAATTCACCCTTCCGTAAAAAAGAAATATGAAGTAGAAATATTAAAATATGTATACCTTCACTACTGAAAATTACACATATCCTAACAATTTGAAACCTCTTGACAGCCCCCACCCCTCTGGAGCCCCCCACCCCCTGGACACCACCCCACCCCTTGGACAACACCCCCACCCCCTTGGGCACCACCCCCACCCCCTGGACACCCCTACCCCTTGGACAACACCCCCACCCCCTTGGACACCACCCACACCCCCTTGGACACAACCCCCACACCCTTGGACACCCCCTAGACCCAACCACCCCCTTGGACCCCCCCCCCCCACCCCTCTTGACAGCCCCACCCCCTGGATAGCCCCCACCCCTCTAAACACCCCCACCCCTTGGACACCCCCACCCCTCCTGGACACCACCCCCACCCCTACCCCCTGCACACCCTTAACCCCCTTGGACACCCCCACCCTCTTAGACACCACCCCCACCCCTTAGACACCCCCTGGACACCACCACCCCCTTGAACAACCCCCCCCCCCCCTCTGGATAACCCCCACCCCCTTGACAGCCCCCAACCCTCTAGACTACCCCCCTAGACACCCACACCCCTCCTAATAACCCTATAACACATCGATTACTATTAAACCATCAATTTAAAAAATACCAAACATCCCTAATAATAGATGGAATGAAGGAGAAGAAGAAGTGGATGAAGAAAAAAAAGAAACAAAGAATAAAGGAAGAAGATCAGGGAATATATAAATTATTTAAGGAAATTACATGGAATCAAAGAAAATCATGGGGCCTCCAATTGTTGAAAGAAAATTGGAGAAAATGGAGTAACCCTGAGAATCAAATCAAATTTAAAATAAAAACTCGGATGCAAAAAATCACAATGTGAAGCCTATCATCACGGCACAATGGGGCTAGGATAACTACGTATCTTTGAAAACCACGACATGGTCTCCCCCATAACCCATAATTTTCTAAAAGTCAATAACTAGTAAAAATATATAAAACCAAATAGAATCATATTGCAACACCCATCATCTTTTCATAATGCTTGATCTCTAAAAATCATAGTGGAAACCTCAAACATAGACTGTACTGACCCCCTTGGACACCACCCCCACCACCTTGGACACCTCCCCCACCCCCTTAACCAACACTAATAAATTATAGCCTAATATCCATGAAACAATACATTCATCATTTTATAATCTCACAAATCACGATGAAATAGTCAATCCCTACTGACACTTATCCCCACCCCCTTGGACACCCCCTAGACACCACCACCCCCATCCCTCTGGACAGACCCCACCCCCTAGACATCCCCCACCCCTCTATACACCCCCACCACCTTGGACACCCCCCACCCCTCCTGGACACCACCCCCCACCTCCTACCCCCTTCGACACCCCCAACCCTTTGGACAGTCCCCCCCCCCGGGACACCCCCCCCCCTAAACCTCTGCATAGGCCCCCAACCCTTGGACAACCCCCCCCCCCCACCCACCCACCCACCCCCTTGGATAGCACCCCACCCCATTGAAACCCCCACCACCTTAGACCCCCCCCCACACACACCCCCCTAGATTGCCCCCCCCCCCCCCCCGAACTGTCTGGACACCACCCCCACCCCCTTGGACACCTTCTAGACACCACCACCCCCTTGGATAGCCCCCCCCCCCCACCCTTCTGGACATCCCCTCCCCCTGGGCAGCCCCCCACCCCTCTAGACAGCCACCCACCCCCTTGGACACTCCCCACCCCTTATGGACACCACCCCCGCCCCCTACCCCCTTGGAAACCCCCTAGACACTCCCCAACCCTCTGGAAAACCCCCTCTTACAACCCCCCAAACCCTCTAGACAAGCCCCACCCCTTGGACATCCCCCCCCCCCCCCCCGCCACCCCGACCCTGCCTGGACAGCCCCCAGCCCATTCAACACCCCCACCCCCTTGGACCCCCCCCCCCCCCCCACCCCCAAAAACACACACCCCTAGATTGTACCCCCACCTCCATGGACATCCTGGACACCCCAAACCCTCTAGACAGCCCACTGAACCCTCCGGACAGCCCCCACCCCCCTTGGACAGCCCCCACAACCCCCCTAGACACCACCCCCACCCCCTTTGACATCCCATGCAGCCCCTTGGACACCCCAACCCCATTAGACAGCCCCCGCACCCCCTGGACATGACCCCACCACCTTTGACACCCCTTGGACACCCCCACCCCACTGGATAGCCGACCCAACCCCCCTGGACACCCCCACCCACTTGCACACCCCCCCCCCCCCACCACCCCCCCACCCATGGAAACTACCCTGTACACACACACACACATGATAAAACACACAAAAATTTTAAAATTGCATCATATCACTTCCATAGGCTTATCTTACGATAAAAGAATCTAGCATGGTATTGACGAACACTATGAAACATTCCATGATAGTAAGAGAGAATAAAAATAACATCTCAAAAAATTAGTTTAGGGCATCCCGGAAAATAAAAACTAAAAATGAGTCGTTTGAGGCTTACTTGAGTGTTGTGAGTCAACCTGATAGATCTGATAATAATAAATATGAATAATGATGTTGGAATAATGAGGCTGGAGGGCACGACTTAGAAGAATCATTTCTAGGTTTTCCACGTGAGAGAGACGAGTCGCAGGTCGCCCGATTGAACAAAACAGAATGACTGAACACGGAGTGCGATAAATCATTTAAAAGATTTAATAGGTCGGTTATTTATTAACCGACATGGTAAACTTTTTTTTAATGTTTATAACGTTGTTTATTTAGTAACCGACCTAGAAAAAAATTTATCACATCGTTTATTAAATAACCAACGTGTTACATGTCTCTTTATACCGACGTGATAAATTGCCGATATTGGCTTTATCACGTTGGTTTTTTTTATAACGGACGTGGTAAAGGACCGATCATTCCTTGATTACATCATTTATTTTATAACCGATGTTATAAAGTGCACCAGATTCAATTTCCACGTCGTTTATACAATAACTGACGTAAAAAATCCGACCTCCGTATATTTTACATTGGTTATTTTATAACCGATGTAAAATATGGATCATGATCGATATATCATGTCAATTATAAAATAACTGACATGATATATCGATCATTAAATATTTTCACATTAGTTATATAGAAGCTATGTGAAAAATTCCGACGTGTTACACGTTTTTTGTACTAGTTTTCCTATAAGTTGTTTGTAATGAAGGGTAGTTCCATTATAAAATAAAGATGTGTGGTTCTTTTTAAACAATATATGGTGGTCAAATTATTTACCATGGATGGGTGGTTCCATTACAAAAAATGGTTATGTGGGTAAGTGATATCCCTCTAATGAATTGGGTTTGGAAGTTGGTCAAATAGTTATTCCACTTATAAGTTTGATATAGAAAATGAAGTGCCGATTTTCTTATATATTTTATCTATTCTTTTTATGGGTTTTTTTCTAAAATATTATCACTTATCAAGGTATGTTAATGTTCATATTATTAATGGTATATGTGTGCTAATTTTAAATGGTTAAAAGGATGACTTTGTGAAAACATTTACATGTGTTTTTCATGATTGCATGGAAAATTTTATGAGTTTTGTTTTCCATTAAGATTTATTATGAAATGTTTTATGAAAATATATGGGTAGAAAAATTTATTTCATGGTTACAAAAGTATTTATTTTAAACCACAATGATTATTTTAAAAAGGAAAATTTTTATAAGTATTTATTAAATTATGGGTGTCAATCATTTTTTATTTTTATGTACTTTTCAGAATTTTTTTTCTCATCCCGCTTTTCCAAATGTTTTTCATATGGTTTTAAAGATGATTTGGAAAATAAAATATTTCTATATTAAAATTGTGAAGATGTATCCTGAAAATAAAATGTGTTTCTTTTAAAATGTTTTACATTATGAAAAATGGATATTGAGTAGAAGTTACTACTTTGTAATATGTGGCTTTTATATATTGGATCCATGAACAAATTAACCAAAACTATAAACCTAATTAGTTCCTAAAAATTAATGAAATTTAAATCTAGTCAAAAGGAACTAAAACATGTTATCATTAGGTTGGGATCATTATCTATTGTATCAAAGAAATTGTTTACATAAATTTAGTGTTTTGGATATTATTCATAGAATACCCTAATAATATTTTCCTATATGTTGAAATGATATAGTATTTCAAGACTACGATGTTGCTTCATCTAAACTATATATGTTTAGAATGTTTTTCCATAGAGAAACTAGGGATTCTAGTCTTTAAAGGCACTATGGGGATGATATAATTTCAATTCAATAACCCTAAATGGTTGGAATTGTAATTGATTATTTTGTTATAGTGATGACTTGGTTGATGTAGGCTATATGTGATGGTGGTATACAAGCTAAAGAGTGTCCTCATTTACCATAGTGAATCTTCAAAATTATATGTGTCTTATAAGACAACATCATCTAGAATTTAGTGCAGCTTTAGACCAAGTGGTGGCTAAATGGTGGATTAATGCTCAAAAAAAGATATTCAAAGTCATTTGGTGTTTATAATGTTAAAAGGTGACACTTGGAATTTATAATTTAGAAGATGAAGTTGATTGATGGTGGTATTCTGTAAAGAGTACCAGATAGAAAGATGATATTTATTCCCTATGATGGGTCACATTTAGGAATTTTTTCCTTGATAAATAATTCCCTAAGTCTATTCAAATCCTAATTGAGAAACAATTCTTGTAATTGAAGAAAAATGAGGAATATTCAATAATATTTTATAAATAAACATTTACATGATTTTCATGGTATGTACTAGAATTTATCCAAGATTTTGATATTAAGATTAATATTTTTTACTCATGGTTGAAACCATGACATAAAAGGAAATTAACTTCTCATAAATTTAATAGTTATAAAAAACTTGTTCGATGTGCCGATAGGGTTCAAATGGAGTTTAATGATGATATAGTATTCCATGAAAACAAGAAAAATAAATTTTTTTGTATGACATACATTGGGGAAGAATTTAATAAACAAATATTTATATAATAAAATGAAGTTTCATATTGTGATGAGTGTGATAAAATTTTCCCTATAGAATTTTTTAAAAATTATTGAAGATTCTCTTCATGTTTTATGTTTTTGTATATAGTTAGTGATTTAAAATAAAACTACCTCAGAAGTGATAATAACAATAACAAAAAGTTGACTATTAGATGTTTTAATTACAATGAGTTAGGGTATTATGATAATGTGTTCCCCAAGATAGTCACTCGGGGTGGAAATAATAAATATCAAAAAAACATGTGTGTGAAAACATATTTTATTACTAACATAGTAGATGTTGGGTTATCAAATGAAGTGTTGAATAGTGTCTTGCTTATTTATTTGAATTATGTCAATACCCAGTTTGACTCCGGATCTATGCATTCTTTTATTTTTGAGAACATTGACTGTAAATAAAAAATATAACCTAATGAAATTAATATAAAACATTAAGTAAAAACTCTATCTGGAAAAGTTAAAACAACAAATATTTATATGAATATTCATAGTATTATTAGTGAAATGGTCTTCCCTGCAAATCTTATTGAACTAACTACAGTAGAGCTTGAAAATTGTTTCGATGTATTGGATTATATTTTAAATTTTTATGATAAATAACTGAGCTAATAAAAATTATTTCAATCATTTTATTCCATTTATAACCTACCAAGAGGAAGTAAAATTGACTAGACACAGAATTGAAACTTACTTCACTCTTTTTTTTGAAAATAATGATGTTTTCATTAATAGTGATTTCCCAATAGTAAATGAATTTATGGATGTTTTTATTGATAATTTTCATGGTCTTATTCCTGGCCAGTAAGTTTAATTTACTACAAACATAGTTTTTAGTGCCAAACCTATTTTAAAATCCCCTTATAGAATGGATCAAGTAGAAATTTTGGAATTAAATATGAAATTGGATAAGTTTATCGATAAAGGATTAATTTTACCAAACACTTCACTATGGGGAGAGCCTTTTTTGTTAAAAATATATATGGTTAAATGAGACATTTAATTCATTATAGGGCCTTAAATAACATAAATATTAAGAGAATGTATCATTTTCCTCATATCAATGATTTCTTTTATTAGCTCTTGGGAGAACAATTTTTTTTGAAGAATGGTCTCAGGATAGGGTATAATCAATTAAAAATGATTGATAAATAAATTCCAAATATATTGTTTTATGATATATATGGGCATTATGATTTTATAGAAATTCATTTGGGGCATTTAATTGCAGTAGCTTTATTTATAGATCATATGAAATGTGATTTTAATGAGTATCTAGAAAAAAATTTGGTTGTGTTTATTAATGAAATATTGGTATATTCTATTATTTTTTAGGATCATGAAAAACATTTAAGGATTTTTTTTAAAATCAAAAAAGAAAATAACATATAGGTAAAATTTAGAATGTATTAATATTTGTTAAAAAATAGAATCCTTTCTTAGGAATATTATTTTTAAATATGTAATTAATATTATCCCTTCTAAAAATAATGTTTTTGAATAATTTACAACACATAAAATGTCAGTGAGATTCATAAGATTCATGTTTTAGAAAGTTACTACTGGTGGTTCATTGAAATTATTTCTTGACTATCTTTCATACTAACTAAGTTAACTCAAAAATGACTTAAATTTATTTGTAAAAAGTATGTGATGATTATTTTTTATGAACTAAAAATATTATTAGTGAATGATTTGATCTTGTATGTTCTCAATAGAAATGGATACTTTTCAACTATAGTAATACATCATATAAGGGACATGGTTCTTTCCTAGTGCAGAACGATGAGGTTATTTCTTATGATTTAAGAAATTCTCAACATAATCATTTAAATTATCCTAAAAATTCTCTGGAATTATATTTTGTGGATATTTTATTTAGAAATTTATTAGAATAATGTTTATATATAAAAATGTGAAACATATACTCCTCATTAAATTTTGAATTATATTTTTACACAGATAGAGTTCAAAATGAGTTGGAGAAGATGAGACATGAAATAATACATACATTAATATGCCTACTTTTAATCATTCATCATATTCTGTGATCCTTTAATAATGATTTTCCATATAATTCCATAATTCTTCATCCTTACAAAGAAACATTAATCATTTCCTAAGATTTAATAATTTCAAAAACATTAGAGAAGAAATAATCCCCACATTTCATAGGAAATTTTCAGTTTCTTCATATTCAATTAGAATGGAATTAGGTATTTCTAAATATATCATTATATGGTCCTCCTAATCCCATTCACGAACCTTCTTCATGTGAAATTTATTTTCAAAATTACCATACTCCCCACATTTAAAACATTCAATTGATAACTCAGAATGAACATATTTCACATTTCTAGAGTTAATTAATGCTTCTCTTTTTCTTTGGTAGGTTATTGATTTATTACCATCATTAACACATCTAAAATATCTTCCCATCCCTTTAAATTTAGCAGGTGCTTCTTTCCATATCCTCGACACATATTTCATTAAATAAAATTACATTTATGATTATTACCTAAACTTCTATAGGGATTCATTACACTCATATATGATTCATTAGAAAACTCACTAAGCTTCTAGTTTTTAATCAAGACTCCTCATATTTGGTTTAGAATAACCATGAGTGTTCTCATTGTTTATCTTATTAAATTCAGTTTTTTATCTACATAACCACCACATTTTCCTTCGCATCCATTGTTACTTCGGTGCATGCTATATCTATCCATTTACGAAAACCAAAAAGGTAAGTGTGAGTTTATCAATAAAATCATAATATACTATCATATGAGGAAGATAAAAACTAAGATATACTTATTCATGTTATCTAAAACTCATTCAATTTTTGACTCATTCAATTATTCTAACCATTGTGTAATTATATAACTTTTATCTTATTCTTAAATATGAACCTAACCTCTAATGTTATCTAAACTGACCTATGATAAAAACTACAATGACCTAGCCTTAAATGTTACATAATCTTGATTTAAATCAAGAATTCACCTTAGGAATTTTTTAGTATTATATTTTTTTGAATTATTCAATATTTATTACGTAACAACTAAAATATTAAAATTAGACACTTTTACTCACTATTCACATTTTCACAAAATGGAACTCTTCAAAATAAAACATGATTTCTCTTTCTTGAAAAGATTCCTCGTAACAGTCATCTCGACCTGTTCTTTTCTTTTATGAATCCTTATAACCTGTGAAATATATTTCAAAAACTAGTGCTAAGAACAAAAATCTCAGTAAGGGATACACAAATAAGTAAAACTATTAGTCATTGAAAAAACATGTAAAAAATGAAAACATTATCACAAAGTAACACATTTCATCTTAATGAAGTAGTAATTACTTTTCACTTAATATAAGCTTATTTCATAACCATTTTAATCAAATTATTACCATAAAACTCATATAAATTACATATAACATATAAAGGTAACTTGGTACATAATCATACTTAAATAGGATAAGTATACAGTGAACTTTGACACATATCACTCTTAAAAATGGAATATTCATAGGGACAACATCCAAACCTAATGCATTGTAGGTAATAATGTAATAACATGTCCTTGGTTTATCTTGTAACCCGCTATCTTTGGTTTACCATATAACCACCCGTCAAATTTCCATGTACCATTATATAATCATAAAACATAAAATATTGCAATTATTAAAATTTCACTTGTATAATTTCATTTTCACTAACAAGAAATAATTATAAGATATTGAAATAGTAAATCAACTTTCAAAATCATTTTAAATCCCAAAACACCCAAAAATGGAATAATGTATTTCTTTTCCTTTTAAAAACATTAAGGCTTATAGAGGAAGCCAAATATGAAATAACTGTTACGGTAGTGGAGAATTCGTTGTCACCACAAATGTTAAAAATATTCCTTTTTTCATTTAATACAATTATTATGAGAAAAATATTCCTTTCAAAAAAAAATTAATGAAATTAAAATTCAAGGGGGATAATTATACACCTTATAATATAAGCTGGTGTAGATTATCGAAATATGCCTCAATGAAAGAAGATTGAGACAAAATCCCTTACCTTTTGTTTGATTCATCATTTATATTCCTTGTTCTTCATGAATAATAAACATAGGTTAATTTATAATTACATTAGAACATTTCTCCTATAAATTATAACTTTTATATCACTTATTACCATGTTATAAAAATTACATAATTATTTATGTTCATATAGGACGTCTTGTCGATCTTTGGTACTTGAGTAAAAAATGAACATGGTTTGATGTCGCTAGTACCTGTCTTCATAAGTAAATCATTTATAGAATAATATTCATGACATTATTATCATTTTTATATATAAATTATACCTTGAAATAAAAACATGAAGTGTGGTTAGGAAAAATGAACAATGTTTTCTTCATCGAGACGATAAGTCGTTCATACGAATGTGTAACGTCTCAATTTTTCATTGTTCATTATATAAGTAAGGTAATTATTGTTTTAAATTTAAATAATAATTATATCATAATTATATCATATTCATCATCTAAATATACTTATATATATCATACAAGTGCCATAATGAATAAAAACGAGTCACATCACTTTGTGGAGGTGATAGTTCACACATACGCACGAATGACGTTATCATTATTTTGTGCATAGAAGTAAGAACATAATTGATATATTATTATATTATAATGATTAATATTTCAATAATATAAAATATGAATATTAATTACATTATTGTAACCAATCTTGAGAGAAGAATATGGAAAATGAAATATATCGGTTTTTGGAGATGATAGTCCACACGTACATACAAATGATTAATTACATTAAAATTTAATAGAATTTGATATAAATTTAGGTAATTATAATAAAATAATAACATCTCAATATGTTTATGATACCTTAGTTATTATCTCATCGTGTTTGGAGGATATTTTAATGAAGAGTAAGAAGAAATAGAAATGCTTAAGGAAAACAATACCTATTCTTCAGTTGATCACTGTTGAAGAACAACTTAACACCTATAAAGAGGGTTTTCTACCTAAAATAAGGCTTCAAGAATGTGGGGAGGGATTAAATTAATGGTTTTGGGAATCTTTTGGATGATCTAAAAGTATTCAAAAGTGTTATTAATAAAGGAGAATGAGTTCCTTTTATATGAGAGTAGAAGGGCACACTTGGAAGTATTAATTGTATTTAATTAATATAAATTCAATTTAGATTCAAAATGGTCCAAAACTAATTAATATAGAATATAATACGAGTATAGTTCAAAATAACCTCATAAAACAATTTTTATACACGTATTTATTTTATTTTGAATCTTAAATTTTCGGATAACCATTAATTATTCTCTTGAAATTTTAATTGTCATAGCTACATTTTAAATATTAAGAGGCTGTTAATTTTACTTATATGTGGTGAATATCCCATAAATGGATACTTTAAATTTTTTTAGAACTTATTATATTCACTTTTGTAATTTTTTTAAAACATTATGACTTTTAAATAATTTTATAAAATATTATTTTTTAAAATATCAATTGTGTCAATTTTGACACTATTCATTTCATTAAATATAAATAAAATGAAAACAGATAGATAACTTCAAAAATAACATCAATTTAATAGAAATATAATATTTCATGGTCTTATATAAATTTTTTTTATATCATCCATTAGAATAAAATATTTATTTTAATATTATTTGTATCATTTATTTGATTGTTTTTTAATAAATCTATTTTTTCATCATCATTGTGTAATAATTAAATTTATTTATTTAATGTATATAAAATTATAAATAAAAAAACATGATTTAGGTAATATTTTTATCTTTATAATTAATATTTATAATCAAATATATAAGTTATATAACCTCATATTAAAAAAAATAGTAAGAAGAGGCATGTTTATGATATTTTTCTCCCTTATTTTAAATTAAATGTTATAAATTTATTAATCACACCCATGTGGCTTCCAAGGGCCAAAAGTTCGGCCCATGGATTTTATTGGTTGGAAATAACTCATCAAATCAATTGGTTTATAGGTGTTTGTGTGGTTTTATACTATTATAATATTATTTTAACCCTTATTTACCGGATTTACCCTTTCACCGTGGTAAATAAAAGAATAATGTTACTATTCACCGATAATTATTTTAATCCCATTATTTAAAATTTTACATAATTATTAAAACCATTTATGACAATTTTTAAAAATTCTAATCACAAAAGTGACAAAAATTAATTTAAATTTAATCACGTCGACGGATTGAGCAAATGTGTTTTTAAAAAGTAAAACCATCAAAATATTTCTTGTGTTTATATCCAATTCAAATGTGAAATTACTTCCATGAGACATCATTGAATTAAATACTAAAAATATAAATTAATTATATCTTATAAACTAGTTAAAGGATAATATTAAAAAATAAATAAATTAGACGAAAAGGCCATTTTGAATAAAAATGAAGTATTTTCACTATTCATTAAAATATGAATTTTATCAAAAAAATACAAAAAATTAAGTAAAAGTGAATTTTTATATCCCTATTGCAGAGAAGAAGTTTATTTTTTATAATATAACATATAAAAGTGAAAAAAAACAAGATTTAAAATGGGTTATCCATCAAAAGGCGATGATACTCAATTTTTTGATAAACACTCCTTTTATCTATAAAATTCACATTATTCTTATATCATGACTTTTAAATAAATAGGATGAATTTTAAACATTATAATGAATTTATATTTCATTGATATATTCCATCATGTTTGATTTAATTATTTTATAGACTTAATTATTCACATTGGAATAATATTTCATAATAACACGTCCTTTATAACCAATTAGATTTTATTTTTATTTATGCTTAGTTGTATAACCATTCAATAATTATATAAACATGATTATATTATATTTTCATAATTCAACAAAAATTTTACATTCTTGACAGTCTAAGAGCTAGGTGATACTATAATTTATTATTATTTTTATAACACATTCTTATGTGAAACGTAAGATTTTGGAGAAACTCGTTGTTGCATGTCAGGTACGCTATCAGACATAAAATACATTTTAAAGTAAAAATAATATCTAATACATTAATATTAATAAATATAAATAATTATTATTCCATAATAACAAGGGATGTTATAGAAAGGGGGTATATAATTACATAGATGTGATAAGGATAGTAAGAGGGATGTATAAAAACATATTCCACAAAGAATATTGGAATAAAAAGGCATAATATAATCAAAATGATTGAATAAAGAGGGATATGATAAGATCTTTTACCTTGATAGGGAGCTTATAAAAGAATATGAGGATCTCATCGAGATATTGGGGATACATTGGTAGGGATCTAGAGGGTTAAAGGTAGAGTAACTTGGCGATCAATGCATTTTGATGTAAAAGGAGTAGTAGATTGGGTGAGAATTTATAGAAAAAGATAGGGAAATTACTTATGAATCACTAAACATATATTTTAGACTCTACATGATAAAATAATCCAAATCACAAACCATCTTAGTGTTATTTCCCTAGTTATTAATAAGTACAAGTTTATTCAATATTTTATAAGTCCAAGAACTAAACACATTAAAACAATACCCTTGATGGTGTGTAAAATATTTAAGTTCATAAAGAGTTTACTTTGAAACCATAATATATAAACTAGGATTTGGAGGGTTCATTAAGGGTTAATAAAATTAATCAAATAACCTAATAAATACATTATTTTAAAATGGAAACATAATTTGGTTCATGGATACTCTTTATTTTATTTGTTAGAATACTTGTGATATTTTATAGTGTCCTAATACATATACTTATTTATATTGTATTTAATTTCTAGCCTGAAATTTTATTGTATCATGAATTATAAAATATAACCCATTAGATAATTTAAACATGATGCTGTCAAGAATGATATTCATTTTATTGAAATAAATCCCTTAATATAAAAATTTTCATTTTTAAATAAAAAAATCATTTTTTCTAATAATTCTAGTTTTTATAATAAAAAAAATATTATGAAACTTCTAAAATTCCATTTTCCTTCATTAAATTATATTATTTTTTATATTTAAATAAGTGTTATTTAATAATAAATTATTTTTAAATAAAAATAATTTGATAAATTCGTGATGTTATCAAAAGTGACTTAAGAGAAACCATATATTTTATAAAAATAAAATTTTTATTTCATCATATCAAAATATTATTTTTTTCCAAATCATTATATAATCCATTATAATGTAATAATAACAAGGTATAAATATAGTCATCATTTTATAAAATGAAATTTTTAAAATTCATACATTTTTTGTCTAGATACATAACTAAATTATTAAACCAGTGTATGCCTTATGAGTAAGGTGTGCGATGGTGGGGATTTATTTGACTGGTTCAACAAACATTGTTTGGGTCATGATCTGGATAAGCATGAAATTATTTCCAAACTAGTTTCAATCTTGATTCAATTGTTAGATCTCTTCTTGGTATTGGTCATGGAAAAATCCCAGAGATGTCATCTCCTTACGAAGTCTTAATAAATGGGCTATATTGTGTATGATACTACTATTTAAAGACATTGCAGCTTTTGTATTTGAAAATTTTATTTTTTGAAAACCGATAATATATACTAAACATAATTGTTACTATAAAGTGTCTATATTAATAATGGTTTTGTTGATTTATAATATTTTAAATACAACAGGCTATAATGGTCTCGAATAACCTAATATGTACGTGTGTTTTCTAAAACTACATTACATAATAAAGCACTTATTTATTAAAAAGAGTAATTTAATTTATGAATGTTTGGGTTGATATATTCTTCCCCCATTCATAAATTTTACAATTGAAACTTTCATTTCATACACTAAAACAGAATAGGGTAAAAAAATTTCATTTCCTCTTCTGATTCCCATTGTTTCATACTCAAACTTATTGATCTCCCATAACACCTTAACAAGGTTGGATGACTTTTTTTATATCAACCTCTCTAAGATATATGATCTTGATCGGCTACTCTTTTTATGAAATTTCATTCTCGAAGGTTACCTCCTCTAGATTCAGTACATTTTAGGGGTCTGGTATGTACTTCCTCATTAGAGATACATGGAACACATAATGTACTTGATATAATTCATTTGGGAGTCCTATTCAATAGTCCACTACTCTAGTGTGCTCATGGATCTTAAAGGGGTTGCTGTATCTTGGACTAAGCATTCACTTCTTCCCAAACCTCATTAATATATTCAATAGAAATATATGAACAAACGGTTTATCACCATTATAAAACTGTAGATCACATGTATGATTGTATGAATCTATTTGTTTTTTACTTTTCCTAGAATTTACTTGATGTTGAATGGTTTTATCCTTCTACATCATCTCTTGGAAAATATCTTATCACATCATCTTATTCTCTTTAACTTCATCCTAACTTGTTAGAGTCTAACTCTTCTTCCCACAGAGAGCCTCATATGCTTCCATTTGAATGTTATAATGGAAATTATTATTATATAAGAACCCCATTAGGGGAAGGTGTTATCCCAAAATCCTTATAAATCAATTGAACCTGATCTCAACATATCTTCGAGAATATGAATGGATCTCTTAGATTGACCATCAACCTGAGGGTGATATGTAGTAATAAAACTCATCTTTATATTCAATGATTTATAAAGGCTTCCCAAAAACCATGAGTTTAACCTTGGGTATCTATCAGAAACAATGCAGTGTGGTACTCGATGCAGTCTTACCACTTCCCTTATGTATATCATAGAAAGATGGTCAAGAGATAAATCTTTCCAGATAGAAATGAAATAAATTATCTTTCTAATCTGGTTGTCTACTACCTACATAGTTTCAATTCCATTATGTGTCAATGGAGTCCCAAGATAATATCTATGGTTATGTTTTACTATTTTCATACATATATGGGTAACGGTTTCATCATTCCCTTAGAATTTTTTCATTCATCCTTGACTTATTAGCACACCAAGCATCGAGAAACAAATTATGCAATCACCCTCTTCTTTTTATCCCACCAAAAGTGTTTCTTTATATATTTATACATATTAGTTCATTAATGGTAAATAAGGAATTATGGGATATTTATATAATACAGATGTTCCCCCTTCATTTATGGTTTTAATTGGATATATACCAGGTTTTCAAAATCTATAAATCCAATTTAGGAATGTGGAACTGTGAAATATCCACTCCCTTCTTCTATAATAACTCGTCATCTCTCTATTCCACATTGGTCATCTCAATAATGGTTGGTTGATCAATTATTTGATTATGGAATGATAATGATCTATTTATTATTCTCATGTCTACTCTTTTCATGTCATTGAATATTCAATCCATTTCAATCCTTATCATGGATAGGGTTGTAGGATTCTTTTTACAAAGAGCATCTAGCACTTTATTTTTCTACCCAACATGGTAATGGATTAAAAAATCATAATCCGTGATCAGATATAACCACCATATTTGGAAAATATTATGATTATTTTTTTGAATATATACTTGATTCTTTTATAATTTTTATATATTTCACACTTCTCCTCATCGAGATAATTTCTCAAACTCTTAAACAGGAAGATCACTATTGCTCATACTAGGTTATGAATTTGGAAGTTCTTATCATGTATATTTAATCCGAAAGAGTCATATTCTATATCTTTTTCATCTATTAGGAGTTAAAAAACCCAATAACAGTTCAAAATCATCATTGTATATCACAAATATCCCCCCTGTTGGGTAATATGAGAATAGTTTTAGTGATTAGCTACTTATTTATCTCTTTAAATATATCCTCTCATTCATCAGTCTAAAAAAATTCACTCTCTTATAATTAATCTTATTTATTTTGATTCACAATCTTGTTAAATGATTCAAAAATAAATTATAGTACCGAGCTAATCCATGAAAACTATGGATTTCAATCATAGATATTCGTTTGGGACATATATCTATTTCCTCAATTTTTTATGTATCAATAGATATCCCTTTTTGGATGACAACATTCTGCTGTAATGTTACTTTATCTATCCAAAAATCACATTTATTATACTTTTAAAATAAATTTTCATTCCATATGGACTTCATCACGGTATTAAAACGCTCCTCAGGATGGTCCTTGATTTTTGAGTAGATAAGAATATAATCTATAATGACAAAAAATAAATTTTCAAGGTAATTTAAAAAGGCTCTATTCATCAAGTCCATGATGATTTTTGAATCATTATTGAGTCCAAATGACCTCACTATAAACTTGTAGTGCCCATGCCTTATACAAATATAATTCTTGGGGATATCCTATTTCTTCACCTTTATATGATAATATCTTTACCAAATATCCACCTTGGAGAAATACTATGATCCACATAGCTGATTGAACAAGTCAACAATCCCAAGTAGATGATACTTATTATTTATCATGATCTTTTTGAAATCGCGATAATCAATGTAGAGGTACATTGACCCATCCTTTTTATTGACTAAGATGACTAGTGAAACCCATAATTAAGCACATGGGTGCATAAATCCATTATCTAGGTTCTACTAAACTATTTTCTTCATATATTTATGTTAAACAATGATTCTTATATATTGATTCTTTGATACTAAAAATTCATTGAGTATAAGATCATCTTATAACTCAACTTCATTTCTTGGCGTAAGACTCATAAATTCTTTAGGAAACACATTACTGTATTCCCTCACAATGGGCATCTCATTATAGATGATATTTTCCTTAGTCTCAATCATTTGGGATAAATATTATTTATCATAGGGATATAATATCCATACATGAGATGATGCTACCAAACATTATTCATCCTCCTCATACTTTATAGAATCATAGGTTAATTCAAGATATATAGGGTTATTTCCTTCTCTCAATGATTTATTTTGAAACTATATAAGGAAAGCCAATCCATACCTTGAATTACTTTGAATTAAAATAATGTAGTATCATAAAGGATCTTCATCCAAAAAAATATTGATTGGGGAGGAGTGATATACTTGGGATGGTTTAATTTTCAAATATTCTATTTTAATTATTACCTCAACTTCTATATT
This sequence comes from Viscum album, assembly GCA_963277665.1. NCBI lineage: Eukaryota > Viridiplantae > Streptophyta > Magnoliopsida > Santalales > Viscaceae > Viscum > Viscum album. The sequence goes on from OY728143.1 coordinate 1,569,648,882, forward strand.
TTGAGGTGGTGTTTGAATAGTTCTACTAAAATTACATGCAATAAAAAATGTATAGAACCAAAATATTATATTTTATGCCATATTCTTGAATAAATAACTATTGTACCTTTCACAACATCTTTATTAAGAACCACCTCAGCAGTTATGATGGAATAAGCTCATCCTTACTCTCAAGTACTTTGAGGGTTTTTTCCTTGGTTGTCATAAAAAACCCTGGGCTTCATGAATTTATTCACATAGTGTATGTGTTCCATGTGGTTGAATCATTGGTTATAAATATTGGGGATAACTGTAGAATTAATTTATCCCATCACATTGGTGGGTTTCTCCCATTGACATCTATTATTTTGGTTCCATTCCCTCTCGTTCCTAATGAATTTATATGTCCCCTTCAGGAAATTTTTATGATGCTTCTTTCCACACATTGAATGAGTTTGATGTTGGAAAGTTTTACCCACATGATACATTTCCATAATACCACCATATTTGAAATCAATTCTCGAATTATTTTCCTCCAGACCCATGAGACCTTTGAGATTCATCAATATCTATTTCATCTTTGAGGGAACATCAAAAAATTTCCTTATATATTTGAAAATATGAAATAACCAACACTTTTTGTATATTCTGATCTATCCGAACAAAGTAGTGGTTAACATTACATTCAAGGTAAATGATAAAGTTATAGGCATTTCACGAAATTCTTATGTAGTTCACTTTTTATTCCTTGATATATTTTTCATCCATTTTTTATGGATATAAAAATCCCTCTCAATTTTAAATTTGAGAGTGAGAGGAAAATATTTTTCAAAAAATATTTTATAGAGTTCCTTCCACTCCAATGATTCAATCTCCTAATGAGGATTCTTATTTTTTACCAACATCCACCATTTATTAGATTCTCCCTCCATATGCCCAACATCCAGCATGACCCTATATTTCTGAGACAATTGAAGGATGAAGATGATCATTTTAATTGAGTTGATCCATTACTATGTGATTAAGGGATCCGAATTTCTATTTAAAGTGGAAGGCCATTTTCATATAACGTTCTCCATTAAAACATGTAATTTTTTATGGGGATATAGTAATTTATCTTAATTTAGGTTTATATTCAAAATTTGAGTCTATTTAAAATTATTTTCATAACATTTTTTATTCACACCCCCATTGCGTTGACCGTTTATTTTGGGAAGCCATCAAATTACCCCTCACATGGGTTGTTGACTTAGTTCCTCATATTTCTAACCACTAACTATAATAAAGGTAAAATTATGGATGATAATTTTTAAAATATTAAATACAAAAATATAAAACCCTAAAAAATTAACTCATAAATTAATTGCATATCATAAGAGTTTCTAGGTTTCAATATAAATTATCCATGATCTATTTCCTAACATAAAATCTTATATGAATTTTTGTTCTCTTTATAATGAATTGTAAAAAAAATTGAATTTATAAAATAAAAATACATGAATGTAGTAATTCCACATTTTCATGTACCAGAGGACGATCAAGTCAAATCCCAAAGCACCCTTTCTAGGGTTATTATACCCATATACAACTGTGTTATATCAAAAACCTCTTCTAGTATCCAGACTGATGTTTATTTTTTAGAAACCAATTACTATATACTTTACCAATATTTAGGGATGTTTTCATATATTCAGCCTTATTACTAAGGATTTCATAGAGGGCTTATAATCCTAAATAGAATAATGACGAAACTTTTCTCTGATATGAACAATGACAAGCCATATTTTTAATATATTTAATGCATCATATATTATATGAAGACAAGCCTAACAAAATCCTAAAATATATTTAGTAATATTTTTTTATTTAAATTAGTTGTATAACATAAAAAAATTAATATGACATATAACAATATTTTAAAATAACTACAAAATATTCCCTTAGAATCCATATATATTTTTAAACTTCATGGGATAACATTGGGATGTACATAAGAAAGGGATGAACTATAAATCCTAATAAGAAAATGAGATAAGATTAGAATAAGCAAATTTATTTAATTTAATCAAATATTTATATTAAGTTAGTATAATATGTTTGAGATTCAAAATCTCAAACAATGAGTCGTGATATAACATGATAACATAAAGGTAATATAGGAATTTGGTAATAACATAAAACATGACATCATAAGCATATATCATGTAAAACCATAAGGAAAAGATAACATAGTATTCTTATAATGACCTCCCGAGCACCATACATGTAATATTATGAGAAAAATTAATTACACAATGTATTGTAGTGATATATAATTTTGGTCCCACCCATAACATTCATAACAAGCACATGAATAAGTGTACCAAAAAGACCATACAATATTGGATAATTTTTCATCACTTCTAACCCCACGATTAATGATTTTGGGTTACAAAAATTGAGTTCCCAAATAAATAAAATATAGTTTCATATGTTTGAATACCCTTAAGTTAAAATGTGATTGGATATTTACGAAAAAAATTTGTGGCATAAAAAATATGTAGGCTAATTTTAGCAGCATAACAGGTGAACATAACGATTCGGGGAAGATTTGAATGAGATTGAAAGGGTATATATAATTACATGGATTTCATAAATACAGTAAGAGGAATTTTTTTAAAACATATTTCAACATGAAATATTAGAATAAAAATCCATAATACAGTGAAAATGATCGAATTAAGAGGAGGATGAGAGGATCCCTTACCATGAGAGGGAATTTATAAAAGATTGAGAGGAGATTATTGAGATCTTAGGGACAGTAAGGGAGGGATATAAAGTGGTTAAGGAAGATTAACATAGTTATTAATGTATTATGAGTTAATATTAGTGGTAGAGGTTTTGTTTATTTATAGAAAAAGGGGGAGATATTCTTTATTAATTTCTAAATAAGGTTTTTGAACTCTACATGAAAAATTAATCCAAACTAAAAATCATGACATGGTTTTTACCCTTTTGTATACTAAATAGAAGTGGTTTTTAATTTTTGATATGTATAAAGTAAAAAATAAATAAAATAATACCATTTTTAATGTGGAAGAGAATCATGTTAATAAATAATTGATTTTATAAGAATAAAATATACTATATGTTTTGGAGGATTCCATAATGGTATATAAAATTAATCAATTAACATCATAAATTTAGTATTTTAGTATAGAAATATTATTTGGGTCTTAGATAATTTTTATCCTATTTACAACTAAACTTTTGGTCATTTATGACATCATTACACATACCATATATTTATACCATATTTAATTTTTATCCAAAAAATCGACCATCATGCAAAGGTTTTAAAATTAAAAATTACATAATATCAACATGTTGATTTAAAAAAAAATTATTTTATCAAAATAATTCTAAAAAATGATAATATATACTCTTAAATATAAATCATTATTTAATAAAAAAATTATAATTTTTCGATACAAATATATTTCTAACACTTATAAAATTTCATTACGCTTAAAAAATTATATTATAATATATATTTAAATAATCATTATTTCATAATAACAGTTTATTAAAATTAAGTTTAATTCAATAATTTATGATTTTATTAAAATTTTCCAAATATCAATAGTATATTTCAACAAAATAACATTTTGATTGATTATTGTCGAAATATGATTCTTATTAAACACATTATATAATAATTGAAATGTGATAATAAAAAGGGATTAATATAATTATTATTATTAGTTAAAATTAAATATAAAAATTCTTACAACTAAGGTCTATATAGAGTTTTTCTTATTAAACTAGTGTACATCCTAAAAGTAAGGTGTGTGGTGGTGGATCTTTCTTAGGGTGGTTCATAGAATATGGTTTGAGATGTGATATTGAGAAACTATATATTCTCTCAGAAATGGATTCAATCAAGATTTAGTTATTGGATCATATCTTGGGCCTGGTTAAGGGAAAACCCCATAAATCAATCTCCCTCGAAATCCCGGATAAATGAGATTCATTGGGTATGAAGCAACTGGTTGAGGTCATCACATATTTTTTCTTTGTGAATTGTATTTTTTATAACCCTTAATATAAAATAATAATAACTCTCACTCTACATTAACTATATTATCAAACAATATGATGTTTAATAGTATTTTAAATATGATAAGCTATAACAGTCCAAAATAACCAAATTAGTGAAATTGTCTTCTATTAATATATTCCTTAATTATACATTTATTAAATCAAAAAATTAATTTTATTTATAAAATTTCATGTCCTTACTCCCTTGTTATATAGTTTTTTCTTTTTTTAGTTTATATCAATCAACAAATTGTTAGTTTAAATTGTTCCTTGTTTATTTCATTATGAATGTACTAGTGCTCGTCAATTATTTATTATTTAATCACCATTGGAGTATTAAATGTATGATAATAATAATTCTATAATTATTTATGATGTTTGATTCCATTCCATGTTTGTTTCATCTATGATTCACAAATATGATGATCATAATGTGCTTGTTTTGGTAATTGTAATATATATAGAGTGTTATTTTATTAATGAATAATAATAAATATATTTTCATTAAATAATATTAAAAAATATTTAAATTAACCATTAATACCAATTATTACCATCACTTAGTCTTTTATAATCATCAATGACGAAAATCGTATATTATTGCCCATGTAAGGGGTATAACTGACATAAACATGATCATGTTATAACTAATGAATGAGAATGAATATGATGTAATTTAAATATAATATCAATATTATAGAAGTATAATTATGTTATTTAGTTGTTTTTATATTGATAAATCATAATTAAAAAATGGCAGAGGAATAATATGATGAAAATTGACTAAAAGGTTGGTGATACTTACCACAAAGAGATGAATTTTCCCATATAAAACTTATTCATTTTCAATAAATTTGAAACATTTATTTTGAAAAGTGAATATAAATCATGTGAGAGTCTTATAATTATAATAATTTTTACACAGAAAGGATTTAGGATTGAACCTTAAGAGTGGTTTTGAAGTTGTGGGTGACGGGACCTTCTATTTGTGGGGGGTAACATTTTTAAAATTCTCATTCCTTAATGTGTAAGGAATGAAACATTACTATGAAATTGGATCTAAAGATATAAAATAAACTTCATGGGCTTGTTATCAGCTTATCTAATAAATTTAGAGACAATTATAGAGATAATGTAGGACTTTCCACTATAAAATAACCATTTATGCTCATTTTACACTTTATGGTGGACACTTATTTTTTCTATGGTTTCATGTTTTTTCTCCTAGAAATGAAATTGATTTTACTAGATAATTTATGAATTTTTATTATAAAATAATAAATCCATTTTACTATATTAATCATGTCAAATTATTTACAATCCATTTTAAAACAAAAATATAAATCATATAAAAATAAAATTTAGAAAACTATATTTTTAGTATAAAATTGATTTTTCCCTTATTTATAACTGAGTAATAATCAATATATGAATATTAATCTTATTTTTCATATATGTAAAGAATAAATATCATTAAAATCATTCTTCATTTCTGAACAATTTAACTTATTATGTCAAGTATATGTTGCACATAAAAATAATAACTCATTGAAAAATTTATTTTTGAAATTAAAATATTATATTATTATTTATAACAAATTTATAATAATTACATGAGTGGAAATAAATTTTTATATAAACAATAAATTTAATTAATTTTTTTCCTTCAAATAAGATAAATTTATCTTTTATGTAAAAATGTATAATATATAATATACAAAATGTTTTTAAATAAAACTTATTTATTTTTTTATTGATAATTAAATTAGTATCACTTAATTATCCTTAATTATTTCTTTGATCTTATTAAATTACTTGAATTATCATTAATAGAATTTTAATGAACCAATTTATTATTATCATAAAGAATAAAATGTAAAAAATGCATACCTCATAAAAATAATCTCATTAGAATCAAAGGTATTTTCTTAAAAATATTTTCCTCATTTTATCATATTCCAAAATTAGTCTCTTATTTAAAATAATTTATTTATAATGAAATTAAATATTTTTATGTTTAAATATTATTAATTTATGTTACAAATATACCGTTAATTTTGAAGTATTATTAAGTTTATTGGTATTATACCCAATGAAAATATAACAATCTTATAATAGTAAAATAATAGCTATATTACCCCCATGAATTAAATAAATTCATTACATTCTAATATTTCAAGTCTAACTTCACATTATTATAGTTTTCATTTAGTATTTTATAACATATTTTTCCTATTCATGTTATATTTTATCATTTTAGGTTTGGTTCTACTAACAGTGATTCTCAAAGGTGAAGATAATCCTGGGGACATCCTAGTATTTAAAATATTATTATTTTTCATTTGTTGTCCTATTTTATATTATAAAACTGTAATTAATAAAATCAATTTTATGTGTAATCATCCATGATATATAATACATGTTTTCATATACATTTTGTTTAATATAATATTATGATTGAATAAGTTTCTATTAATTTTATTCTTATCAGGTATGATTTATTTCCAACTCAAGTTTATAAAAATTATGAAGATTAAAACATGAAACTTAGGGAAATAAAATACAAATGTAAATTAGGTATGTTACATTTCCAAATAAGGCAAATAGGAATATTATTAGAATGGAATGGGGCTTTTCTAACAAGTTGAACAAAATAAGAGAAGTAATTTTGAATAGTGGAATTATTATTTTTAATTGATATTCTTAGGTTGAAGATATTCACAAAATGATCCATTTATACAGGTTTATAGGCTTTAGATGACAATTATTTTCTATAACTACTTGAGGATGATACAATATTTTCCAAATAGACCACAAGTCACCCTTTCACAATGGTAAACTTGAACAGGATGAGTATATTGAGAAACTCAAATACTCTACTCTTAAAGATTCTGATAGATATTTTATATATTAAAGAAGGAATTTAATAGGGTTAAAACATTTTTTGAGTACAAGGGATTCAAATCATGAATCATTTAGGAAGTTATTATCTTGAATAAATTTGAAATAAAGGAGGAAAATAATTATTGTGCCTTTGGAAAAAAGTGTTTTGAATAATTAATATAGAACTACAGTTTATCAGAAGGTGTTCGTAAAACATATTGGGGATTTTATATACTTGAAAGCTTGGAGACCAGATATTTATATGATATTACATAATATTAATAGTACCAAAATGTACCTAAGGAATATCATTTCATATCATGGGAATGATTCCTATGGTGCATAATTTTTTTGAGTAATTTCATTTTATAAATAACATTAAAGGATCGATTGGTTTTTTTGAATATGTTGATGTGAATTGGGATGGATGTGTTGATAATAGAAATTAAATGTCTAATAGAGTTCAGTTATTCATATAAATATGTGTTACATGACACAAAATGAATTGTAATTTTTTCCCATACAACATAAGAATCAAAATATGTTACTATGACCTAAACACCAGCTTAACTAATGCATATGGATAAATAATCAGAATATTTGAGAGTGAAGGTTAATTTTACCCTATTTCTGGGATGTGATAATAAAATTTCCATCCATATTCTGTTAAATCTAGTTCAACATTATTTGTTAAATAATATTAGTATCAACTATTATTTAATCAAGGAGTAGTTGAAAAGGGATTTATCAATATTGAGCATGTTTATGAAATCTAATAAGTGGTGTATGTATTTATCAACCCACTTCCTAGTGATGATTTTCAAAAATAAGGTTGGTGATGGGAGTTCAACATCGAAATTATTAAACCAATGTTATAGTGTTTTACCCCATCTCTCACTTTTTGTATGTTTATTTCAAAGGAGTAGACGTATAGAAACATAAATCCAAAGACAAGTATATTTTACAATTGTGGGGAAATATATTATTTGACATGACTATATATTTAGGTGGATTTTTCAAAGGGGGTAGGTTTTTTGGTGTAAATATGTAGTGTCTTTGTGTGAGAGTGATGTTGTGATAAAAGTTTCCATTTATGAATTGGAAAGTGTGTGAACTACTCCAACATGTTTTTTATTCTGTCTATAAGAATTTTTATTTGGAACATATATAGTTTAATTTCTAAGAAGATGAATCGAGAAGAAAAGTGGAGGTTTTATGGATACCTCGTAAGTGACTACGAGTTACCCTTATATAAAAAATTGACTTTATTGTTCTTTGTTAATTTTTATACATTGATTTTACTAACATAGGATTTGAATAATTTAATTATGACTCCATATTAATTTTCAATTTATTTTATGATTAATAAAAAATACAATGGATAATAATTATAATATTGGGATGATGTTTTATATTGAAGGTTCATTAATATGTTTCAATTATAAAGGGGGGTTTCTGGAAGAAAAATCATGAGGTTCATGTATATAAAATGTTTGTATCATACTTTTTGAATTAACCCATAAAAATGTAAATACATATATTTAAATTAATTTAGATTATTAATTATTAAAAAATATTTATAAAATCATAAGGATGTTAAATACTATTTATAAATATTTAGAAGCTTTTGGTGATTTCTGTGTGAGATAGAACAAATCATGCTATACTGGAATTGGTTATGTCAATATTTTCTTGTAGTATTTGATTGTTTATATAATAATTTTCAGGAAATGTGTATCACACCATCACATTAAATACATTATTATATGTTTTCTACATGGATTTTATATCCATAAATTTTGTTGGTATGGAAAAGGATTCACTATGATGCTCTAGATTATACCAAAAATGTTATACCATAATAAAATATTTTTATTTTCTATATTGTGGGTCACACTTCAATACACCATACTACATCATAATATGTCTAGTTGAATAGTCTGTTTCAGAGAATTTGGATATTACTGCCTTGAAAATTAATGATATCATTTTATTTTCATGTTTATTTCATTAAATTTGTTATCAATCCATAAAGTTCAGTGTTATGATTTTATTGCTGTTATGTTCCATTTTCAATATAATTTCATAAAATGGATTTATGATTTTAATATGGGATACTAAAAATTAATCCTCTACATACCTATAGAAAAATATGATGATAAGGGAAAATGGATTTATCCAATTGATCAAATTGATGAATAAGATGTTATAAGAATAAGTTGGTTTTGGATTTTTAATTTAAAACCCAAAAAATGATTGTTTTTATTTATTATGTGTGATACCACTGTGACATGACTTAATAAATTAATAGTGAATAAGGTGGAGACGATGCAACTAACACTGGGTATAAAAATTTCCTTAAGTGGAATTTTTGGAAAATGAAAATCAATGTATTTTTTGAAGAAGATGCACTGTAGTTATTTCAATGTGAATTTCAAAAAAATTTCCCTTATTATAATAATATAAATAAAGATTGGGGATGAAGCTATATTATTATTTTTAAAGAAAACACATCTTTAGACTGGTTAGAGGGAGACCCATATATTCATTTAGAATTCATGATATCTCAGATGAATAATTATGCACAGTTATTATAGTTTAGGGAATATTTTTAGTCAATATATTTCATAGTTTCGATGACTGATATGATAAATATGGTTTGATACTCTATTATAGGTCAGTTTAGAGATTCCTAATAGTGGTTAAAGATCCTTGTTGTTTTTTATTAAATTATGTATCTTGATTTTTTATGGAAAGAAATTTTACAAATCAAGGGAAATTTTTACACACACACATTTCAAGGATAAACCATTATCTTTGTTATAAATTAGGTGATTATAGTGGATGTCATAGTACTAGATGATACCACACCATGAAAATAATATAGTTATTTATTTTTAATGTATATCCTTGTACATTATTTTTGTGTTCTTTAGTTGTGTGGATGTGTCCAAGAAATTACTAAAATAATTGATTTACATAAAAATAGGTTCATTGTTAATGGATAAATTTGGTGGCAACTTCCTTTTCTATTATTAATTAGTAATGAAGGTTGTTTGGTGTAATAATCGTACAACAATTTCATTCATAAATTGACCTCCCACCCTCCAGTGATTACTTGTGTGGGACATCACTACGTTGGTGGTAGTTCCTTCAATACATGATTCATTTTTTATTCACATTACCCTTTCCTCACTCTCATATGATTGTTAAACATTTGAGTGTTACTGCATCAAGAAATACAAAATTGGTATATTTGAGCCATATTAACATTGAGTGTTCATGAATTGGAAAGGATAATGCATAATCAACATAAAATTGAAACTATTATCATGAATAAAAAATTTACGATAGATAAAGAGTTTATGAAATAAAAAAAAATAACTTTTCAATTTTTATATTTATTTAAATATAATGAAAATTAATCATTTCTTGTAAAAAAAATAATTATTTGCTAAATAATTTCAACATAAATAATAAGCTCGGTGAAAAGTGTCATGCCTATCTCTCAATCAGGGTGTTTTCATGATCACAAACACTTACCTATATTTGTAATGTATTCATTTATGTGAGTTTCATTATTTTTATTAAACAAAATGTTATGAATTACATAGAATCTTCATGTCTCTTTAAATATTTAATAATGTCTTGAACTTGTCCCATGTAATCCATCAATGCATTGAAATTAATTTAAAATAGTCGTAGAAGTACTTTGAGTGATGTGTAGGAGTCTCTAGATGGAGTAAGGAAGTAGTGGACTTCACCAGCTACCCAGTGTAATTATGGATGAAAACTAGAAGTGTAGTGGCATCACCAACTACCATGTAGAGGATAATGGCCTAGTTGGTGCCTCATCTAGTGAGGGCATGTTTTGGTCCAAGGATGCTAGTGAGATACTGGTAAGTAACAGTTCTAAAGGGGAGGTCTTCCGATTAACCCTAACAAAAGGCATCCAATTGTTTACCTGATAGAAGGCTACAGGGTACTGAGTGGCATCATGCAGTTTCCAATAGGGATGCATTTATTATGGCCTAATTTGAAATTAAGGATTACCATTCTTATTTTTATGTGTTGAGAGAATCATGTAATATTATTTATAATTTTATGTCCTATAAAAGGAATGCCTTGGCTTCTTCAGGACTCGCCTTATGATCCTTTCTACCAATGATATGCTATCAAAGATCAATAAATATGTAAGAAATAATGTACCCATTTCCTCTCAAGATCCTTTCATTTATCAATTAACTCAAGGCTCTCAAACATTTCTAACAATCATATCTTCCTCCATTGTACTTATTCCACAAAAGATATTTTTCAGTGATCTGAAAAGGGTTATCCTATAGAAAACCTCTCTTCACAAAACCTCCATTCTCCAATAGTTTTCACATAGAAAAAGTGTTGTATAGGTTACATGATAACCAAAAATGTATAATAAGGTACTCACATACCACAATCATGTGGTAAGGATCCTTGGTCACTATTTGGAATAAGGTATTTATACCATTTACTTCTCCAGTCATGGGGTGGAGATGTATGGGCTCACATCAAGACTTATTAAAACATCTTATCAATTATGTATATCCTCAATTTACATTTCCAAATTTTCAACTTAAATATTGTATCATGTTATTTAAAAAGTTTGATTTTATTTTTTCTACACTTTAATTACTTTTATATATTCTTTATAAACATGAATTGAAGAAATCAATTATCTCATATTATATTTCTATCTTTGTTGTTTATAAATCATCATATTTTGAAATTAATTTTTAGTTCTACATTAAACATTCAAAAGGAAAATTCACCCCCCCCCCTCTAGGCCTAATATCTGACAAACAATTGATATCAAATGTAACTTTTTTTTATCAAATAAAAATTAACTATTTTATTTTAAAATTTTGATTTTAAATAAATAATTAAATTTAGAGAAAGATTTTTATTATAGAATCCAAATCCAATTCACATAATCCTATTTCTTACGAATACAATTACTCCTATTGGAATAATATGATTTCAAATTTCATTGATAGTATTTCTTATCCCATATGAAAAATGGTAATGCATTTCTATATTCCCACAAAAGAATTTGAATAAAAATGGACTCCCAAAGATATTATGAATTTTGATTTAAATAACAAGCCTATGAATGATTTATATTTTGGTCATTATAAAATTGACTTTAATCCTTTTTCAATATATTTAAAACATCTTAAAAGATTTTTAAATTGTTATATGTAATGCCGGAATTCACAAAAAATACTAAGGATGTGAGACTAGATAAGTTTTGTTAAGATTGTAATTTTTTTAAAATACAATCTTGTGAATCTATTACAATCACTTTTATGAGATTTACTGCCATACTCAATGGTATAATGTCCCTTGGAGATGAATTATATACAAAAAACATCACAATGAAAATCTTATTGATGTTTCCTAGCTCCTGGGCTCCTTAAGTGTTCACCACACAAGAATCCAAACACTTGAGAAGGATATTATTTGGGAAAATAATAATATCATTAATGAAATATTAAATCATAATGAAACTCCAAGTGGAAAATTATGACAATGAAGTCAAAAAAGCTGAGAAACCCATCACCTTCAAAGATTCTAGTGAAAAAATATGTATATGAGGTTCTTTTAACTATTTTTTTCTTAATAAAAATATGATTAATAACATCATAAATAAAAACTACAAAAAATAATACAAAAACTAAAATAAAATGGTTGAATTGGTGGTGATGTGATACAAATGTAAAAAAATTAAGGCCACATCAAATAAGACGGTCCTGTAGATAAGAAATAAACAAAGAAAATAATAAAGTAACCAAAATACTATTGATATTTCCTAGCTTCTTCTTCTCGTTCTTATTCTCATTTCACTTCTTGTTCTTGTTCTTATGGTCATTTAAATTATAATGATTTAAAACATGCCTGAAATAAACTCAAAAAATCGAAATCATCAACTTGATTATCTATATATTGAAAAAATAAATAAATATAATAATTTCATTGAAGAAAAAGGTAATATCAAAAAATAAATAGATATTGTAATCTATGAAAAAAAAAATTATCTATGAAAATAATAAATCAACTTGATATCGAAAAACTCGAATCCACCATTATATATCTCAAATATTACTTTTCTAAATTCACTTAAGGCAAAGAAAATTTAAATAAAATTTTTGGATCTCAATAACTTATAAAATATTAGATCAGATTAGGTTACACCAATCATGCATTATCTTTGTAAAATTCATCAAAACAAATTTTTTTAGAAGTATTTATCATGGAAAATTTTTAAATTATAAAAAAACTGGTCATTTAATCTATTAAAGCGATTTGAAACATTTGTGACATAGAAAAATAAATTCAATTCATACCACATCTAATTTTTCTAAAAGAAAAGTACAAAAAATAAATCTAGATTTAAAATTATTTATTTATAATATATGTGGACCCATGTGTGTGTGAGTACCAAAGACATGAATCATTTAATTCTATAGGAAATGATTCTTCTAGTAAGAAACCAATTAAGAAATGTGGTTCCAAGAATCAGTTTCTCGATACATGTGTGTTATGAACTCCCAAAATTCAATCTAATTGATAAACTTGAAGGAGTTCACATCGCATTTATAGATAATTGTAACGGTGTGCATGTACCATAAATTTTTCCAAATCTACCCAAATTTTAAATGTTTTATTCACAAAATTCTTGAAATATAATTTTTTAAGCATTATTCAATTGTGTGATGGTGGTTTTAAAGTATCTTTTGAAAATAATTTTTTCAGTGTTATAAATTCATAAAGAAAACATTTATTTACAGATTCATTATTATTAAATGTGTACATATTTAATTTTAAATGACTTTCTGGAAAAAACATCAAAATTTTGAATTCTTAAGCGAGTGACACATGAATTTTGCCTCATAACCGAGGTCATTATAACATTAACTCTATCGTCAAACTAAATTGATATCAAATAGGACAAGATCTTACAAAATTGAATTCTAAAAATGACATAGTTTTCTAAGAATGACAATATTGTAAGAAGACAGATTATTTTAAATCTAAAAATTGTATTTCTTCTTCAAAATATCAAAAAATGATCCATATTATGCTTTTAAATCATTATAAAATCAAAATTATATTAGGAGAAACCTATAATATCATATTTGTTTATTATATTACAAGATTCATATGGAATTTTTATTAACTCAAAAAATTGAAGCTTAAAAATATTTCATCATTTTTTATTAAAGGGTTGAAAATGAAAATGTTTTAAAGATATTTCAATTAGAAGAGATCATGGAAAATAATTTGATAAAAATGAATTCAATTATTTGTGTTCTTATAAAGTCATTAAAAGTTATTTTTATTTTCCTCAAACCCCTTAGAAAAATGGGGTAGTATAGAAGAAAATATAATAATCCAAGATATCACTCGATGTATTTAAAATTAATTTTCTCTTTAAAAATAATTTTGAGACTAAGATATTAATACTACATTTCCTGTCCTTAATCATGTTCTCTTTATTACTTTTCTATAGAAATTACCTAATGATATTTGGAAAAATAAAAACAATAATGTGGGATTTTTCAAATTTTCTCATTGAAAATGTTTTATTTTAAACACCAAATACAATATTGTAAAATTTATTCTAAATCTAATAAAGGTTTATTTATTGTATACTAAAACTCATGTGAATCTTAAATTTTCTATAATGACGGGATTAAAATGGTGTAAGAATCAATCCATCTAATTTGTTATGAAAACATTTCAAAATATATTTCATAAAATGTTTTTGAAAATGGTATTTTAAATAATCCTTTTAAAAATAAATATTTTGTTGAGGAACTATAATCTAAATCAAATTTATTTCCTAAATTTTTCAAAGAAAATCTAATAATTGCCCCCCTAAAAATTTCATTGGAATTTTTCAAGGGGGAAATAATACTCTTAAATCAGTCTTAAATGAGGTTGAGAACACATCCTTTATCTATCTCCTTAAACCCCAACACTATAAGTATTACCTTAATAGAGAAAATTTCATACAATACATTAAATATTAAATTAATGAATTCAATTGAAATTATGTATGGATTGTCATGGAAAGACCTAACTGTCATCATGTTATTGGAAAAAAAGGGTTTTTTCAAAATAAACATGATTAATCTATTAATATCAATGGAAATAAATCTCCTATGATTTGATAATGTTACGACCAATAAGATGTAATATATACTGTTGAAACGTATGAACCCATATATTGGATTGAATCCATAATAATATTGTGGGAATTCACTTCTCATCTAAATTTCAATTATTTTCAAACTGCTGTCAAAAAGTGCTTTTCTAGATGGTCTTATTTTTGAAAAACATTTGTGGAACAATTAATGTGTTTTTAAAATCCTCATTTTCAAAATTCTATTTTCAAACATACCAAATCTCTTTATTTTTTAAAAAATCTATTAGTGATTAGTATGAACATATTTCAAAATTATCTTTTATCAAATTGTTTTAGAATAGGAAAAGGTTATTCAACTATATTTTTAAAACACATATCAAATGATCTTTTTCTCATTCAAATTTCCATTTGTGATGTGATTTCCATCTCTACTAATTAAAAACCTTGATTTAATTTTTCAGATTCAATGGAAAACTAATTTCAGATGAGTTTTATGGTTGAACTCCAATTCTTCCCCAATATTCAAATTTCTCAGAATTCCAATGGAATATTTTCAATCCAATGAAAATACACCAATAGAAATATAAAATTATTCAAAATGGATCATTAAAATGAAATTTACACTCTCATTATTATGAATTTTATGTTAATATTGGATGAAAAGGGTAAAATGGTCGGCAAAAAGGTTTATAGAAATATAATTGGTAGCCTAATTTCCATTAATATGACATAGATTGATGTTATTTTTAGTGTATCTATTTGTATTTATTTTCAATAAAATCCAAGGGAATATCATTAAAAATATGAAATAGGATTTTTAGTTATTTAACTGGTTCCAAAAATCTCAATTTATTTTCTCTAAGTGAAACCTCTTTTAAATTATCAACTTTTTTAGATACTGATATTGGAGGATTCAAAATACAAAGAAAATATACTAGTGAAACATTCATTATACTAGGAAAATATATTTTCTTATAGATTATTAAGAAACATAATTGAGTTTTACTTTAAACAGACAAAGTGGAATACATATCTGTTTGGAGTATTTGGGACTAAATCTTATGGATCCACCATACTCCCGTAAACTTTGGGCTAATATTTGGCCATTTCCCAATCAAGTGATATAATAAAAATTCCAAAAAAATATTTAAATAAATTATCCAATAATATTGAATAAAACACATTGACCTAGTACATCATTTCCTAAGAGATCGATTCCAAAAAAGTTGATATCATATTATATTTTTCCCGAATAGAATATCAATTAACTGATATTTTCACCAAACCTCTAGTCCTTGATTGTTTCTAATTAATTAAATTTAAATCAATAATGATTCATTTGTGACCTTATTTATAATGAACCATAAATTATATACATTGATATTACTTAAAAGTAGAATAATATTCATTAAAAAACATAACTTATCCTTGATAGGATTGTATAGTTATAGTGTCTTTAGAAACTAAGAAACATAAACAACTAGTTCATTAGTCATCATCATTTTCCCCCACTTATTTCATCATAATTGGACCTCTTTTTCATATATTTCTTAATACCCTTCTTCATGAACTAGGGAAAATAATGATATGAAATGGTGACCTCAGATGCTTAGTAAGGGTAAAAAGGAGAGATATCAATATTATCGTAACCGTAAGACATAAAAATATGACATTTGAAAACATGCCCTACATATTAAAGATTGTGATCTCGTGACATGGTATAAATAATGAATGTTCATAAGAATCAGTGAATATAATCCAAAAATTCATAACATAAGGCATGAATTTGTTTCATACACATAAGCATTGAAAACCATTTGATATTAGTCATGGCTCATTGCCAAGACCATCGTAGTAGACAAAGTCCATTACTAAAACAATTCCACTCTATATATAGCCCTATATTACTCAACCAAGATAATTTCATGTTCAATCCGTATCAATATGATGAGATATAAATCTTTACCTAATGTATTGTATGATAATATAGGTCCCACCCATCTCATAATGAAATGATTCATATTTTTACCCAAAAAAACAAATCATTCATCATAGCATAACCCAATGAATAAAATGGTTTTCTTAACCATAATTCCCCCATAATACATATAAAACAAATGGAATTCGTAAATATCATTCCATCATAAACAAAATGAAATACTAAAAATAAAAGTTATAGAAACATATCCTTATTTATATAATTTTATCTTAGACAGAAAATAATTTTAATAAAACACTTGAAATTAATTCTTGAGGAAAATATCTTCTCATCTTTATATTAATTATGTTTTCTAAAAATTACATGAAAATTTAAATTGAAATAATATAATTGAAAATAAACTTGAAATAAATTAAAATAATATTCATGGAAATAAGGGGTTATGAATGAATAGAAACATGCTCATGCCGTATTAGATAAAAAACATTGTCCTTGTACTTTTATTAGTAAATTCAAAAAGTACCTCGTACCAAATAAAAAAAAATATTCATTTTAGAACATTTAATTATAATTATCCAATGGGTAAAATTTAATTTAAACAATTATATAAAAATATAAATAATATAACATATATAGGAAACATGGATGTGGATGATAAATATACCGCAGTAAATAATTATGTATAATCAATCTTGGATAAAAATAAAATTGTAAAATTATCCCTTACATTAGGTTTTATGGCCTTTTATGGATATAGAACTCGTGTATAATGCTTTAAATAGTATCATTGACTTATTTTATAATCATATATTATCATATTATCATCTTGTTATTATCAACATTTCATTATTACTTTCTATTCAGGTATTAACTACTTCATTTGTTTGTGCATGTTTTGTCGAATAAGTTCTGTTTATCCATCTTCGGTCATAGTTATTTCTGAAAATTTTATATTAACGTAATATATAACAACTTTATTGATTATGTAAGTTTATATTATCATGATTTAAAAATTATCAAATAGAATTAATTTCATCGCATCGCGGAGATGGTAGGTCGTATGTACGCACGAGCGACAATATCATTCCCACGATTGTTTAATGGTATTGAAGTGATTGGTGTATAATATTTCAGAATAAATATAATGATATAATAATCATATATATATATATATATATATATATATATATATATATAATTTCCATAATTATACCCATAAATGTAAGGTTTTGGTGAAAAATAGATTACACCCTGGCATGGACATAGTACACTGTACGCACGCATGCGTGGTAATTTTATTTTTCGTATGATGGATGGAAAGTTAAATATTGATGTTAAATAACCATAATATCATCTTATTATATAATTTTTACTCGATTTAATACTTTATAATGAAAAAACTGATGAATAGGAAGTAGAAGAAGAAATAAGTTTGAAAGAATCGGTAGAGGTGATTACCTCTTCCTTGACCTACTTCTTCTTAATCTTCTCTTAGAACACTAGAGATGGTATTTTATGAAGATAAGAAAATATAGAATTTAATAAGGGAAGTTGAGAAGGGAAATGGTCAGGGTATTTCTAAGCATGAAGGATCAATGTGAAGTTAATAGGTGTGGGAGGATGCACCCATTTATAATTGAGGTGAGGGGCACTTTTCGTATCACCAAACATATTAATTTATAATAAAATCGAATCCAATAAATAAACCTAAAAACTACCCCAATTTAGACGATTAGATGAGATAGTGTTTTAATATCATCAAATAATGTATTATAGAACGTTTTTCTATCAATTTAAACCCTATCATTTTAATTAACACTTAGTTATTCTATTTATAATTTAACTAGGGTAACAAATAATTCAATATTAAAATGTTGAAATACTTACTTATTTGATGTCAGTTAGACCATGAATAGATACCTTAGAACATTTGAGACCATTAAATAATTATTTTCTATTTTTAAACAAAAATTATGATTTTTAAATAATTTAGTAAAACCTTATTTTGATAAACAATCAATGGTGTCAATTTTGACACAAGTCAATTAATGGACTTCTTTTAAATCATAAGATAAAAAGATAACTTCAAAAAAATATTTTATTAAATTCTTAATAGGTCAATTTAATTAGAAAATTTATGATTCATATCAATTAGACCAAATTATATTCATTTTAATATTTATAATGACATTTATTGTAATCTCTTCTATTAAAATAAATACAACATCAATTTTCTGTAATTATTTATTATACATTTTGTTGAATAAATATAAAAATAAATATACAATTATTAATATAAATCAACTATATTTAATAATAATATTTTTATTCCAATTTATTCGTTGGAAAATTCAACATTTAAAATGTTATACTTATTAAATTATGAATTTGATAACTTTAACATCAGTTTAAATAAAATAATATAATCGTCACAATTTCTTAAATAAGGATCTATATTTTCACTAACTCATCCCTTGGATGGTTATAGTCAATATATACTCGACCAATAATATTAGGTCTAGTTTTTGGGTCTTTTGAGGGTTATTAAAATTTTAATAAAAAATATTTTATTGATTTCTCATCAATTAAGTAATTTTTACATCATCAATATATATATCCTTAAGGTAATTATTTATTTCATAAAAATTAAAAATAAATTACCATGATAAATAAAAAAAATTACCTTTTGAAATGATTATTTATAATACAATTTACCTTCTTTATAACCTTATATTAAAAATTACTTAGTTATTAAAATTTGAGTGAAACATATTTAACTTTTCTTTTAATAAAATAAATTAAATGTCCTAATCGCATCCAAGGGGATTCTAAAAGACTCCATTTCAACCAAAAGATGATTTAGGTCTAATAACACTCATAAAAGTATATTAATACAAGTGTTTGGGTGATTTTATAATAGTATTCATACCCTTAGTTACCTGATTTACCCTTTTATGGAATTAATAAACATTAACAAAGTTGTTATTAATAATAACCAAAAAATAAAATAAATCTATTTAAATAATTTGGACCTAATTATTAATAATATGTAATCCATTTTTTCAAAATTCAAAACACGAATGTTTTATTAATTAATTTAAAATTAAACCCATTGTCAGAAAGAGAGAACATGTTTTTAATATAAAAAATATTACAAAATATTGAAATGTTTTTACATCTAAATTCAATGTAAAATAATTGATAATGAAATAAATTATATTAAATGATAAAAATATATTATACTTATAGTTTAAAACTATTAATTATTATAATTTAACCGTATAAATTATTTTGAGGAAAAGGGTTTCTTCCAATTAAAATTTAGTATATTTTTACTAATCATCAAAATTCTAAATTATCAGAAAAATATTAAAAATTCAACCAAAAATATTGTATCCATATTATAATGAAAATGTTTATGTTTTCATATAAAAATTATTAATTTATCAAAATCTTAATTTAAATTGGGTTTTCCATTAAAAGGTTTAAAAATACTCTATTGAAAAATATACTTTCTTATACATCAAATAGAGTTTATGCATACCCTATGACAAAAATATATATTAGATGTATATAAAATAATTATTTAGTCTGTGAAAGATATATTTTATTAATTTATGTTACTAATAGTAATTAAATCAATTAATAAAAATTTATAAAAATATATAATTGATCTGTATTTTTAATAAATAATTGGAAGTGAATGTCTTCACCATCAATTTTCATAAGTTAGTTATATTTATTCCAAACAACCTAACATCTTGGATAAAATGTATTATTATACTCATGGAATCTCATTTTTTGTTTAATCTCCTGATTTCGTTCAATGCAAGCTATTTATGATTTAAAATTATTTGTAGAACTTGTTCTCATAAGAACATCTGGGTGTTACATTGTACCCGCCCCCCCAACTGATTTTTTCCAATGGAATTCATCACTTGGATACAAAAAAATTGGGGATAAATCTCCCTCATCATATCCTCATTTTCCCATATATCTCTTCTCAAATTGTTGGTTCCACTAAAAAACTTTAAGTAAGTTAGTGGTCTTGTTTCACGGAACACTTTCACTATAATCCAGAATCATTATCACTTCCTCTTCATAAGAATGATCTTGATCTAACAGTACGACTTCTGAATTTAGAACATGTGAAGGTCCAGTAATGTACTATCTTATTAGTGATATATATAATACAACATGAACTAGAGAGATATTCATTTTAAGTGAAAAGTTGTATGATATCTTCCCAATACAATCTAAAATTTCCAAAGGACAGATATACCAAGGTCTCTGCATGAACTTATTTCCAAATCTCATTACTCTCTTCAAGGGAGATATACATAGAAACACCTTGTCACCCACTTCAAATATAGGCCTTTTATTTTGTGGTTAGAATAAATTTTTTTCAACTCTAAGATGCTCTTATGTTTTGTTAAATTGGTCTAACCTTTTCATCAATTTCATCAACTAGTTCAGGTCCTAATAGCTTCATTTCCACAACTTCATACTAGTAATATGGATTTCTTCACTTCCATTATATAGAGGGATTCATAAGGAGACATCTAAATACTGGATTGAAAGATATTATTATAAGAAAATTCCATCAAAGGTCGGTGTTGATCCCATCCACGTTGAAAGTCCATAGAGCAAGATCTCAAATTTCTTCTAGATTTTGAATTGTCCTCTTAGACTGGCCATCTGAATGAGGATGATAAGTAGTAATGGAAATTAATTGTGTATCCAGAATCTACTAAATACATCTCAAGAACATTTAGGTCACCCTCGGATCCCGATCAGATATAATGGAAAGTGGTACACCATGCAATCTTACCACTTCTTTTACATATATCTTGTAAATATTCTCAAGAGATAAATAATCTCTAATAGGAATGAAGTGTTCCAACTTTGTATGGTGATCAAATATAACCTATATATCATTATAGACTTTAGATGTATTGGAAAGTCTGATGAAAACGTCCATGTGGACGTTTTCACATTTTCATTTTGGTACAGGTAATGGTTTTAACATCCCCTTATACTTATTTATCTCATACTTAACTTTCTAACAAACCAATCATAAAGAGAAATATTCGGAAACATCTTTTTCATTTCATCCCCCCAAAATACAATTTTTCCCCTATACAAAATTGTGCTTCCACAATGAATATATAATTAAGAACCATGAGCCTCAAACAATAGATCATTCTTTAATTCTGGAATGGTAGGAATAAAAACTAGGTTCCTAAACCTAATTGATCCATCCCAATTAAGGTTTAATTTATGATCATTTCTCACCGTCTTCTGTTGCAGTACATCTTCCTTCTGTACCTCATTAATCTCCACATGTATATATGGTTGAAGATTCATTTGAGAAAGATACATTTTCTCAACATCCTTTCAATTTTCAATATCCATCCTTTGAAAATACATAAATATTGGATCTTCTATGATCCCCATTAGGGATAGGCTAGCATGGTCCTCTCTACTCAAAGCATCTTCCACCTTGTTCACTTTCACAGGTGGTAATGTATTGACCAGTAGTAATATTTAATCAACTACATCCATCTTATTTGATGCATATTCATATCCTTTTTGTAAAAATATATTTAAATTTTTATGATCAATATAAATGTCACACCTTTCACCACAAGGATAGTTCCCTTATACATTTAGTGAAAGTATTATCACAGTTAACTATAAATCATGAGTTGGGTAATTTTTATCATTGATTTTCAATTATCATGAGGTATAACATATCACCATATCAATTTTGATGAGAAACACATCATATCCACTTGTGGATTCATCACTATAGATCAAAAACCATTGTCCACTATAAGGAAGTGTGATCATAGGTTCATTGGATAACCTTATATTGATCTCTTTGAAATTATCTTCACATTACTCCATCCACAAAAACATAACTCCTTTCTGAGCCAATATGGGGATTGGATTAGATAATCATGAAAAATATTTCACAAAATGTTGATCATATCCAACCAGACCAAGAAAACATTGGATCTCAGTTACCATTGTTGGTCTCATCCAACATCCAATAACTTCTTTTTTGCTGGATCCACAATGGTCCCATCTATTGAGATTATGTGACCCAAAAATGAAAATTTATGAACTGAAAATTCTAACTTGGTAAAAAAATTTAAAATGATATCCTATCTATGGGTCTTTAGTAAAATTATCAACTGATCATAATGTTCTTCCATTCACGTTGAATAGTAAATTATATCATCTATAAATACTACCAAAAATTAATCAAGATATTTGTTAAATACTCTATTAATTAGACCCATCAATATAGTATGAGCATTATTAAGACCAAAAGGAATAACTATAAATTTATAGTTTCTATACCTTGTAAGGAATGTCTTCTTGTGTATATATTTCTTCCTAGCCCTTAATTGATGATATCATGAATGAAGATAAATCTTGGAAAACAATTGATCTCCACATAGTTGGTAGAATAATTCATCAATTCATGTAAGTGCACATTTTTTCATGAAAGTGATCTTGTTATGTTCTAGATAATCAATTCATAGTGTCATTGATCAATATTTATTCTTAACAAAATGAACAGGTGTACCCAAGGTGACACACTAAGGAGTGTGTATTCCTTTTTCAAGACTCTCTTGGATTTGGTTATTCAATTCCATCAACTCAATTGGGGCCATTCTAAAAGGTTTCTTTAATATAGGGATATCACTAGGTATGAGTTATATTGAAAACGTAACATCACGATTCGGTGAAAAAACTAGCAATTATTCTGGAATGAAATCATCAAAATCTCATACAATGGGTGTATTCTTAAATTTGAGTTTATCTCCAACCATTTGAGATAGAAAACCTTAATCTTTAGGTATCAAGACCCATAAGAAGGAATAAATTTCAAATAGAGGTTATATTCATCCATTCATTAATAGATGATCATAGATTTATCTATAATATTATATTTGACTTCCCTTCCTTGGAAATTGTTATCAACTCCACATAGAGAAAGCCAATCCAATACAATAATCACATAAAATTCCAATATAGGAAGGATCACAAAATTTACAAGAAGCACTTTCCAAAAAACATCAACCATAGAATATTTATAAACTTTTGATGCTTTAATTATTCAATTAGGATTTGATTCTGCTAACACAACATCTAATTGTTGAGGTAATATTGTAATACCCTAAGAAAAGTTTTCAGAAATAGAATATTTATTGGATCTAGAAATTAATAAAACATTTTCAACTTTAGATTTGATGGTATGTTCACATTTCACCACTTCGTTATCATACTCCACATCATCAATAGTGATCACATGTGACTAGCCTTTGTCTATGGCCTTAAGAGTTTACTGATGTTGATCATCATAAATAGCCCTTGTATTAGGGAATTTTTTATCATAATAACCAATTTTATTACATATGTTACATAGAAGTGTAATAGGTGCATTACGTGTATCCATTTCTCTATTAGAATCATTAAAAAAAATTCCCATCACTCATGCATTCAACTATATGATGACCTTTTTTCCCACACTTGAAACATATACTAGTCCCTTTAAGGATATTTCCTACATCATTCATTCCAAAATTTGATCATAAGTAAAAAATGCATCTTCTTTATAGTGTGGACTTTAGATTCTACCTTGAATTTATTTTTTCTATTCTTATCAAACCCATAGGAATTATGGTTTACTTAAATATCCATATCAACCTAGAGAGAACATAAAACAATCTATATGTAGCTATTGAAGTTCTCTATGGATAATTCTCTTCGGATACATGGATTTAAGACACTAAAAAATTTAATAATATTTTCCTCGGTTTGGATAATAATTCTAAAAGATTACCTTGAATGTCGTGTAAAAAAATTATATGTATTAATGGATTAATTTTACTTTTTTTATTTTTAAGGAACTCAAACTTAATCATTATTTAAATAATATTAGGAATGCTCTTATTGGAAAATATATTTTTGAAATCCTCTCATTCCATGGATTTAATTTCATCTATTTTCCTCATATTCTTGATAAAGTTAAACTATTTATCTGTTTAACTTTCCAAAATACAAAATTATAAGATAAATTTATCATTTTATAAACATTAGAGAACTAAAAATTTATTTTCAATGGTACTGATCCATTATTCATCCACTAATGGATTAGAATACCCACTGAAATAATATGGATGATGCCTCATGAATGACTCAAATCAATATTGTTCCATACAATTCTTGTTCGGAAGTCTTGCATGATTCATAGCTTGTTAAATTTGTGTGAGAAAATTTACAAGATTTTTTAATACATCTCCCATAACATTTGGTTTCTTAGGAGTACAATCATTACATTGAATGTCGCATTCAGCATTAACATAGTTCCTTCTGGGTTAATCTGTTGACTAAAACCAAGAATCATAGTGTGAGAAACACAAATCATAGTGGTAAAACCACATAATCAAGAATAAAATTTGAATTTAGGAAACATTATTAATTATCCTAGGTTATTCATTATAATTTCTATAACACCAGGATTGTATCCTATACTTCAAAATATCCTTTGGGTACTTACTAAGGGTTTCTCATCGTAGTTTCCAAAGGATAACTATAAATTTCCTCTAATAACAACCATAATAACCCATACATTACAAATACAGATATTACTTCAATGTTGAAAAATATAATTAAAAAAATATAACAAATCCATGATAGGATCGTATAGGTATAGTGTCTTCAAAAACATGGAAACAAAACAATTGGTTCATAAGTCATATTCACTATCTCACACATATTTCATAATAACTAGACCCATTTTTGAAATATCATACTCAATACTATTCTACATGACCTGGGGAAAAGAAACATATGAAAGGGTTAGTTCGTATTCTCAGTAATGGTAAACAAGGAAAAATATCAATCATATCAGAATCACAATACCTAAGAATATAACATTTGAAAACCCAATCGTACATATGAAAGATTGTGATATCATACCATGAGATAAATCATAAAAGTTTATAAGAACCAATGAATGTAATCCCAAAATTCATAACATAAGATGTGAAGTATTTTGGGATACACATAAGAATAGAAAACCATGTCACATTATTCACGGCCAATTTCCAATACCATCAGAGCGGACTAAGTCCATTACTGAACTGAGTTCACTCCTCATTCCATCCTTGTACTACTGAACCAAGAACATTTACCAATCTAGACATGTCTATCTCATGGGATATAAATCTATACCCAATGCATTTTAGAATGATATAAGTCCCACCCATCTCATAATTAAATCATTCATAAGTGTGCCACAAAGAAATAAATCATTCATTGGAGCATAACCCATGGAATGAAATGTGTTTCCTCAACATCATTCCACTAAAATCCATATAATAAAATTTATTTCGTAAATATAAATCCATTATAAACACAATAAAATCATAGTAATAATCAGAATATAAACCTAGCCTTATTTTTATAATGTCATCTTAGAAGAAGAATAATTTTTTTAAAACAATTGAAATTAATTATTGAAGAAAATATCATTTCTTCTTCAAAAACATTTTATTTTCTCAAAATAATATCTAATTGTAAAAAAAGAATATAATTGAAAAATAAACTATAAAATATGTAAAATATTACTCATTGGAATAAGGTTTTATGATATCATAAAAATCTATTCATGTTGTATAAGTTAAAAAAACGTTCTCCTCATACTGTTTCTGGAAAAGTCAAAAAGTACCTAATATCAAATAACAACAATAGATTCCTTTCATACCATTCAATAAAAATTCAACAATGGTTAAAATTGACTTTAAAAAATTTTATAACAATTGAAATAATATTACATGTTTTGGAAACACAGACATGGATGATAAATATACCCCATTAAATACTTACATATAAACAATCTCGGATAAAAATGAGATTGCAAAATTATCATATACCATAGATCTGATATACTTTGTTTTTATCCAAACCACCTTTAAAATAATTTAAAAAATATCATTCAGTTATTCTAGAATCATGTTACCATCCATTTGTTAATAACATTTCAATATTACATACTATTCGGGTAATAACTACTTTATTTTCTTATTTATGTTTTGTAGAATGAGTTCTCGTTCTCTTTATTAAGTCAAATTTATATCATAAAAAGTGATAAGAACATAATATAGACCATATTTATTCATTATCTTCATTTATATAATAATTATTTATTGAAGATCATGTAGAATTAATTTCATCGCATTGTGGACATGGCATGTCGTACGTACACACGAGCGATGATATCATTCCAATAATAATTGAATGGTGTATAATATTTCAGAATCAATATCTTGTTATAATAATCATATATAGTTATTATTTCAATCAATATACCAATCCAAGTATGGTGGTGATGAAATATATATTACACCACATCGTGGAGACGGTAACTCATACGTACGCATGCGTGGTGATTTCTTTTTTTGTTGGATGGATAGAAATTGAAATATTTTTGTTATATAATCATAATAACATCTCAATATATAAGTGATACTGGATTTATTCCTTTATAATTAAACAATTCATAAATATTAAGTAGAAGAATAAATATGTTTTAATGAATCAATAAAGGAGAATACCTCTTCTTTGATGTGAATCCTCTTAATCTCCTCTTAGTGCGCTAGAGTTTGTCTTTGAAGAAGACCAGAAACTATATATTTAAAATAGGGATGTTGTGAAAGGAATAAGGTAGGGAATGTTCCAGCTTTATGTCTCAAACTTAAGTGAATAGTTGAGGGAGGAAGATCCCTTTTATAATTGAGGTGAGGGGCACTTTTGGGATCTCCAAAAATATTAATTTAAAATAAAATCAACCCGCATCCAAAGACATCCAAAATGTTCCAATTTTAAAGATTAGATAAGATAAGGATTTAATATTATAAAAAAATATATTTTATAAAATAATTTCTATCAATTTAAACCTTATCGTTTTAATTAGCACTTAGTTATTCAATTTAATTTTTAACCAGGGTAACAAATATTTCAATATTAAATGATTTCACTATTTACTTATTTGATGTAAATTAGACCATGAATAATTCCCGGATGATATTTTGGACCATGAAATAATTATTATATATTTTTAACAAATTTTTTATTATTTTTAAATAATTTAATAAAACAATATTTTTATAAACAATCAATGGAACCAATTTTGACACTAATCAATTCATTGATTTTTGTAATAAATTTTAAGATAAAAAGTTATATATAAACCGACGATATTATTATATTACTAAGAGTTAAAGGTCATATATATTATTAATTATACTTATTAATTGTCTGAAATTATATTTATTTGAATATTTTCAATAACATTTATTTGTTAGCTCTATTAATAAAATAATTAATACATCAATTTTTGTAATTATTTAAAATACATATTTGATGAATGAAAATTAAAAATAAAATACTATGATGAAGATAAATCAAATATATTTCTGAATAATATTTTTGTAGAATTTATTATCTAAATAATTCAACATTTAAAATGTTACACTTACTAAATTATGAATTTGACAACATTAACATCACTTTAAATAAAATACTATATGTGCCCAAATCTCTTCTATAAGGATCTAAATGGTCACTAACTCAAGACATCGATGTTTATGGTTGATATAAACTCAAAAAATAAGATTTGGTAAAGTGTTTGGGTCTTTTAGGGTTATTATCATTTTAATAAAAATTATTTTGTTGATTTCTCATCAATTAATTAATTTTTACATCATCAAAGTATAAGTCTTTAAAGTAATTATTTATTTCCTAAAAATTAAAAATAAATTACCAAGATAAATAAAAAATATATCTTTCAAAAAAAATTTATAATATATTTTATATTATGTAAAAACTTATATAAAAAATTATTAAGTTATTAAAATTTGAGTGCGACATATTTACCTTTTCTTTAAACAAAATAAATTAAATCTTCTAATCTCATCCAAGTAGTTTCTAAAGGACACTATTTCCACCAAATGATGATTTATTTTAAAACAAACTAATCCAACTATATTAATAAAAGTGTTAGGAGAACTTTATAATATTATTATCACCCTTAATTACCAAATTTACCCATTAACCGTATTAATAATAATCACTGAAGTTTTTATTCATAATTCCCAAAAATAATATTAAGATATTTTGATAATTTAGACCCAATGATTCCAAATATGTAATCCATTTTTTAAAAGTTAAAAACAAAAAAAGTTCATTAATTAATTTAAAATTAATCATGTTGTTAGCAAGAGAGAGTTATTTCTAAAATTTAAAACATTTCAAAAGATTGAAATGTTTTTACATCTAAATTCAATGCAAATTAAATTCTAATAACATAAATTCTAATGAATCAAAAAAAATATTATATTTATTCATTAAATCCATTCAATAATTTAATTTTACAATATAATTTTTTTCTATTAGAGAAGTTTTTTTAATTTAAATTTTGTCTATATTTACTATTCATCCAAATTTGAAAGTTATCAGAAAAATATTAAAATATCATCCATTATAAATTTTTATATCCCTCTTTAAATAACATGTTTATTTTTTCGTATAAAATTTATTAATGTGTCAAAATATAATTTTCAAATGGGTTCCCCATTAAAAGGAGAAAAATTATTCTTTTAAAAAATATATTTTTATACAAACAAATATGGTTTATTCATACCCTATAAGAAAATATCTTTTGGTTGAATATCAAAAGTATTTTATTAAGTATATAACATATATATTTCATTAATTTCATTTATTAAAAGTAATTCAATCAATTTATTAAAAAATAAAAATATATAATTGATTTATATTTTTCATAAATAAGTGGTAGCAAATGACCTTACTATAAATTTTCTTAAGTTAGTTATATTTATTCCCACTAGCCTGACAGGTTTTTTAATCATACCATTTTATACTTAGGGAATCTCACAATTTGTTTAAACTCCTTATTGCATGAAATGAAAGCTATTAATAAATTAAAATTATTTATAGAAACTATATTATAAAATCATTTGTGTGTTATATTATTCATTTAATCAAGGCCTATATTTAGTTTTATTTTAATATATGTTTCTAAGATCTAGTTATAAAAACTTGTTTTCAAATATTAAATTTATATCTTTATTTTTCTATCTCGTGTATGATCCCTTTATCTAACCTATGTTACCATTTCAGGGGGATATATATCTCTTTAATTAAGAAATTTTACTAAAGATATATATATTTTTAAAAATTAATTATGGATTTTAAAAATATTATCCCATTTTAAAAATATTAAATTAAAATTTTAGATAGATAATGTAATTTTATAATATTTTATTATTTTTTGTAAACTAACTTTGAAACCTTAAATTTATCTTTGGTAAAATAGTTTATCATTAGTATCATTGAATTTCAAGAATTTTTTAACAAATTTTCTATCCACACACACACATATATATATATCCTTTTAATAAAAAAAATTATTTTTATCTCTCTTTAATAAGATTAATGATGAGTGAAAATTTTTTATATATACATTGTAAGTTTCAGGTATAGTGAATGTTCCTTTATCGAATGGAAAATATATATTTTAGACCTAATTTTCAAAATTAGATGTATACAGTTTTGTAAAATAGATTCAAATCATATATTCCTTGTCTAGATAAACTCTAGATCGAGAATAAGTAAGTTCTTACCATGTATTTTATAATTAATTTATAAGATGGTGTAAAATTACCTCAACTTGTAATTTCCTCTTCATTAATGATTCTGTAGAATAGATATTTTTGTAACATAATTGTTTTGTAGTATCCCAATGAAAAATAACTCTAGTGTTTCTCTACACTAGCAAAAAAATCTCAAAACATCATCCTCATATCATAAAGTTCTAGAACACCCAATCCCAACTACATTTTTTGTTCATGGTTGATTGCAACAGAATTCTTCTTGAAGGTGGAAGAACACTTAATGTTTTATTAATGTATTTAGAGAGGATAAGGATAGAATGTATTCTAGATCTTTATATCTCTCTATAGGGATTGATATATTCTTTTACGACCCGCACCCCATGGCCCATGTCGTGACTACCCCAAGCCCACCTTCATTAGTCCAAGGGTTGGTGATTATCGCCGGAAAGGAGTATCCCTAAAATGGGAAGGAATTTCCTTTAAACCTATACACACACATATTAGGTACACAACCAATGATGAAACCACAATGTAAAACTACAACAGTAAAAGTGTGTACTGAAAGTAAAGGGGCCGGAATACAAGCCCAACTGAAAGAAAAACAACTATAATAGAAAAATAAAAAATAGATCCTACGATCATCCACCAAGGATCCTACCTAAATGGTAGCTACAGCTCAACTACAAAGCTCTGTACATCAACTTCACTATTTTCCACTATCATGTACTAGATCCCTAAGTCTCAGTCAAGGTTTCCCTTTGTCTACACAAGGCACAACAAGGTGCGGGTGAAGCCCGTGCAGGGTTGAGTATAAAAATACCCAGTAAGGGCCCCGATACCCCTGAAGGTCTCTGAATTCCATAAAGGAAAACCACAAATCATGATCTCTATCACAAAGCACAAATAAAAGGCTCATCTCAAACCAGGTATACAACTCACATATCCGAAATAAAGATGATTATTCATAAGATATATAATTTCATTTCTTTAGGAAATTTCCACAACTGAACCACAAATTAGTTTTTCTGTTTTCGATCTACATAGGGTTGTATGTCACTAATCCATGACGGGCTTCTCTTAGGCTATTCCTCGTCGGGTCACACACTGTTGATCCACACAAGGTTTCTTGAATGTTGATCCACACAGAGTCGCTATGATGTTGATCTACATAGGGTGGCTAGATGTTGATCTACAAAGGGTCTCTATGATGTTTATCCACACAGGGTTTCTAGATATTGATCCATACAGGGTCGCTACTCAGATGACAGTCTTCCATAGGATTCCCCACACCCGATGTGCTTGTGTTCTATTGTATCTACTCATCTGGATATCGGTATTTTATAAACTACTAAGATGTTACACAAAGGAGTAACCCAATGAACAATCAGGTCTTAAGGGTTCCAACACAATAGATGGCATTTCAATCGGAAATCCGGTCTGTGAGTTTTAGGATTTTTAGTATCGATGGACCAATAGGATTTGGGAACGATCCAACCCGGTCGTACTCCAAATTTCTCCAAAACCCAAGAGGAATATCACAAAAGGACCATCTCATCCTAAGGATTCCAACATCATAGATGGTTTATCAAACAGACATCTGGTTCGCAAGATATGTCCCTTAAAAAAACTGGCCCAAAAGGGGTCCTGGTCTGACCCAGCCCGGCCCGGTTCGAACAGGCCGGTACTGGGGAGGCCACGGTGGGCTCAGCCCACAGGGCCGCAGACCGGCCCAGCCTACCCTGGCTAAGCCGGGCCGCGGCGGCTGAGCCCACTGGTTGGTGTGACAAGTGTGATGGTCGCACGGTCTACCTCCTCAATGAAACAATGAGTCTTTAGGCTCTTAATTGGGGGCTCTAGGTTGCATTGCTTGGTTTTCCGCAGGACCCGCATGTTGAGAGTCCCCTCCCTTCATTTTGGCTTTGAAGCTGCAGCATTCCTCACCATAGTGTGTGACGGAACACCACCTCCCACCTCTACTGTCGGCCTATTGTCTGTCTGACGTATCGTCGAGTGGTGCCGCCCCCCTTACGCGGTTGATTAGCGACGTCCATCGAGCCGGTGCTGCACTGGTGGATCTTCTATGTGCCACCAGGCGAGCTGTGGTGGCTGTTTTCCCTTCCTATCATGCTTATGGGCATCCCAGGCTTCCCACGTCGATGTGTGGCTCCTGGATTCAAGGTTCTGCCAAATTTGTAAATATTCCCCTTGAAGAACACAACAGGAACAAAGCAGTGGAGGGTATGGGCCTTGTTCGTTTGTTCTTCACCCTCCGTGATAGTATCTTAACAAGTGGTATCAATTTAATTCATCAAATATAAAAATAAATAATAATTCCCCTACGTCGATATTCATTGGGGACGTCACAGTGGTGGATGAAGAATCCATGTCTGTGTAAGCCACCGATGTTTGTCGATCTCAGTTCGATTCCTCCATTCTTCATTGGGAGGGTTCATCATTGGCGCTTTATCGAATTTCACCAATGGATTTCCAAAACCCATGCCTAAATTTTAATTTAAATGTGATAGTTATGATATTAAACCCCCTTTAAATAAAAGGCTCATTTAAAGGTGTAATTAATGAATCACATTAATTGCACGAGATGTGGTTACACATCAATTTGTAACCAGGCATTTAATGTACCTCATTAAAATTATGACAATCTCTATGGGTCCTTCCACCATTAGTAGTGTGATGGTGGGAAGGATAGAATAACATATCATGTTATTTTATTATTCTTTATAATGTCTACAAAACATACTTTTTCACCTGAACTGATGTGGTCAAAGTAAAGCCTCCCTTAAGTGAATATCGGTGCTACAGATTTAATGGTGACATCAGATTTTAATTCTGAGCACTGGTTCAAAAGTAATAAAATGTCACCCGTAAAATTTTTGAATGTACCTAACAAAAAGTTCAAAAATCTATTTTGGGAACATTGGGCCTCAGAATCAAGCATCGTCGATTTTCCCAGACTCGTAATAATCACAAATAATTTTAAAACAATTACATGGAATTTCAGGGTCTTTACAATCTCCCCACCATAGGGTTTTTCATCCCCAAAAGCATTAACACAACAATGGGAACAAATGGGGGTACATAGCACATATTTAAGCCTCCTACTCCCTTGTTCTCTCCTGGAGAGTCTCATGTTGCCAATGAACTTGCACCAGAGGGATCGACCATTCAAGTAGGATCTACTCTTCTTCATCCTCTATCTCCACTAGTAATATCGCAAATGACATCCCATCATCGATGTCCTTCTTGACCCAGTCAATAAAGTTTGATGAGCCATGAACTTATATCACCAACTATGACTCATGGAATACATTATGCACCTGGTGAATTAGTGGGGGAAGATCTAGATGGTACGCCACCTCACCTACTCTGTTGAGGATCTGGAAAGATCTGATGAACCATAGAAAAAGTTTTATGCCCTGGAAAAACATTTTAATCCTTATCGGGGTGAAACCTGTAGGAAAACATAGTCTCCCTCCTCAAACACCATGGGTCTCCGCCTCCAATCAGCACAAGACTTCTTCCGGCTCTGTGCAGTCTTCATCTTCTCGTAGATGATTTGCACCTTCTTTGTGGTTTCATGTACCAACTTTAGACCCATAAGTGCTGACCCCCTGGGTTTTTTGAACTAAGAGGTGATATTCATTGTCGCCAGTACAAGGCCTCAAATTGAGCCATGAAGATAGTGGAGTGATAACTATTTTTGTATGAAAAATCCACTAGGGGCAGGTGGTCCTCCCAACTACAGCCAAAATCAAGGACATAAGCATGAAGCATGTCCTCAACTATCTGTGTGGTCTGCTCCGTCTGACCATCTGTCCGATGGTGAAAGGCGGTACTCAAGCATACCAAATTCCTCTTGAAATTCCATCCAAAAATGGTATTTAAAATGTGTGTCACGATATGATACAATCTTTGATGGCACCCCGTTATGTCGCAAAATCTTCTGCACGTAGAGACGTCCAAAGTTATCTACTAATCCTTGATCTTAGATGGGTAAGAAGTGGGCCTACTTGGTGAGTCATTCAACGATCACCCAAATGGAATCTTGGCCCTTGGATGTACATGGTAGCCCTATCATTAAGTCCCTAGATATACCATCCCACTTCCACTCTGGAACCTCATGTGGCTAAGTTAAGCCTGCTAGTAACTAATGTTCGGCCTTCACTTGCTGATAGGTGAGGCATTGAGAAATTAACTTTGCCACTGCTTTCTTCATCCATAGCCAAAAGTACTAACGTCGAAGGTCCAGGTACATATTTTCCACACCATGATGTACCACCAAATTGGATGTATGGAACTCCCTCAACACCTACTCCCAAAGAATCACAGGTACCATAGCACATAATCTAAAGAGAATGTCATTCTCCCCTACTTCATAAAATCCATTAGGAGCATGTCCTGAGAATATATGCGCACGTCAGACCTCTTAATCAATATCCCCAAGTTGTGCCTCCCTGACTCGCTGAAGGATTGGTGGAGTGATAGTCTTATACTAGAGGTAAGATTCTCCACAACTATCCACGAAGGATAACTGCAACATAGCTAGCTGCTCTGTCGCCTCACTTTGCAACAATATACCAAACCTCCTACTGAGTACATCTTCTACAATGTTACCCTTCCTAGGATTTTAGACTATCTCAAAGTCACAGTCCTAGAGGAACTATATCCATCACTAATGTCTCAGGTTCAGGTCCTTCTGTAAGAAGATATACCTGAGACTCTTGTGATCGTAGTAGACTGTAAAATATTCTCTTATCATGTAGAACTGACACATATTTACTGCAATGAACACTAATTCAAACTCCAGGTCATGGGTTGCATAGATCTTCTCGTGTTGTCTCAACTACCGTGAGCCGTAGGCGATCACTACTAGCTCCTGAATCTAAACAAAACATAGTCTGGCCCCTAATGTGTAACAGTAGACTACATACCCAATGCCATCATCTGGTATCCTCAAGATGGGGGAACTCGTCAATCTCTGTCTCATCTCCTTCAAACACTACTGGAACATCTCCATCCAAAAGAGAGGCATCCCCTTCTTCCTTAAATCTGACAAGGGTGCCACTACCCAAGAGAATTCAGGTGCAAATCTCTTATTGTACCCAGAAAATCCCAGAAAACTCTGCACCTCGGTCAAACTTCTAGGTGGCTCCTAATGAAGCATTGCCTCTATCTTTGCCGGATCCACTCCCACTCCATCCTCTGAGATAACGTGCCCCAGGAAGTGGACTTCTCTTATCCAGAACTAGCACTTAGAGAGATTTCGATAAAGCTGGTGCTCTCATAGTGTATCCATAACTATCTGTATGTAATGACCTAACCCCAATTACCCAGAGTCAGTACATTATTACATAACATTAAAATGATACAAAGAATCATATCCCGAAGGGCCGATCCATTTTGTATCCTTGGAAAACCTAGATACATTCTTACGTTTTAGATTACATCATGAAATAAAAACATAAACAACATTTTGTTCCATTTTTAACACACTTATATCTTTATCCTATCCATGCATGTCAGTGATAAAATAATTCTTCACATCCTGGGAAAACTAAAACATAAAAAGTGGTGAGCTCAAATGCTCAGTGAGGACAAAAATATAGTGGAAACTTTCATAAATAAGCACAAAACATTAAGGCAATTTATTAGAATAAAACAAAATCCTTTTAAACATAAACATCAACATAACATGGAAAAGATAAAATCAAATAATTTAATTTACTTATTCACTTGAATATTCTACAAGTCTAATAATCACATGCAATATCAATATCCACTTTCATAATGATGGAATACATAATGCCAGACTTCAAAACCGCATAGTCAAGAGTTTGTGCCAAGACACTAGATTATCTCAGGAGACCTACCAATGCATTGAGGAGCTATAGTGGGCTCCACCTCTCACTCACTAAGTCCAATTCATTCCTCATATGAAAAGGACTAAACATAACATAAACATTCATATTAAAACTAGCATATGAAATGCCAATACATTATCCATAAACCATGAATGGTCTAAAAATAAAACATCCACATTTAAAAATATCATAACACCTTCAATACAATATGGATGTTTTGTATAATAATAAATCAACATTAAAAAAGCTTAAAATCTATCAAAGGATGTTTACATAGGTAAAATCAAAATATTTTTAGTGAAATATCTGTTTATTTTTTGAGATCATTTAAAATTCATGTAATTATAAAAGAAAATATTTATTTTTAAAATATTTTTATAAGCATTTATGGTAATATTAGATGATGTTATAAGGGTAGAAAATAGCCACACCTGCCGTATAAGTAAAAAAAAGACATTCTTATCTTAATTTTGTTGAAAATGTCATAAAGTACATTGTTTTAAAAACAATGGAATGATTCCTTTAAAAACATATATGGTAAAATAATGGTATAAATGAATTTAACTCATAGTATAGTAAATAGTAAAAATGTATCGAATTACTTTTTTCAGAAAACATGGATGTTGATGATAAAGGGGTTACAGTAGATACTTATGTAAAAACAACCTCGGATAATAATGTTATTGTAAAATTAACCCTTTCCTTGTACTTTTCCTTGGTCGAGGGTACATTAATCTCATGTATAATAGTTAAATCATTGTTATTAAATTCTACAAGAACTATATACATAAATATGATATCATATATGATCCTCTTATGTTGCTTTGTTAATAATATTTTAGTAGTATCATCATTTTGGGTGTTAACTGATCTATTTTTATTTATATGCTCAGTTAGATAAGCTATGTTTGTTAAGGATGTGATGTATTTTATTAATATCCAAAATGATATTAAGTTATTATACATTATTTTTAATCACAAAATGAAAATTATTCTTGACTGATTATGAGGTAGAATGAATCTCATCGCATTCATGGAGACAGCAATCTGTAAGTATGCATGTTCGACAATATCATTATATTGATGGTGAAATCGTATGTAATTGGTGATATATCATATATACAGAATCATTAACATGTTATATTTATAATTTACATCAGTTATACTCATTATTATATCCATCCAAATAATGAAGTGTTTGAATAACAAACTACACCCTCACGTGGACACGGCAAGAGGTACGTACGCGTTTATAGTGACTTGGTCATTCATATGATGGATATAATAATGAATATTTTTGTACCATTTTAGTAAAATCTCCATATAAAGAAGATAATTGAGTCATTATTTTATAATGTAAACAACAAAGATAGAGGAAGTTGAAGAAGAAAAAAACATGAAAGAGGTGATGAAATATTTACCTCTTCTTCTGGGTTCTTCTTTTTGATTTGATAAAAAGGGCTATATTGGTTCGATTTTTAATCAATGTAAGGCTTCTAGGTTTAAGTGAGAACATTTGAGAGGATATTTGGGCAGGGTTTTTCCAAGCCAAAAAGCTTTGGAGGTGTGAAATTATGAGAAGTGGAAGTGGCCTTTTATAAGATATGTGAAGGTCACTTTAGGAAAAGCTTTAAATATTTTTTTATAATAAAATCATTTTCGGTTTATAATGGATCCAAAATGAATTTTTTATAGGATAATGTGGTTATGGTTCTAAAAACTCTCAAAAAATATGTTTTAGACAGGTTTAGGCCATCATATAAACCTTAACTTTTAGACTTAACTCTTAGTTAAATAGTTTGACATTTACCATGTCTCTTTGTATTTTTATATTATACTGTTAATAAACATATTATAACAAGCCAATAGAACCCCATGTGGTTCATTATTAATATATATAACATTATCTATGTCCTTTGTAAGAACCGTATATTTTTAAAATTATTATATCAATTAATAATTGAGTATTTGTTTTAAGAACTCAATTATGTCAGTTTTGACACTATTTAGTATTTGGCTTTTGTGAAAATCATAACAGCATGATTACATCGAAAAAAATTTAACAAATCAACTATAAAATGTTATATTAACATAGAAAATTAGTTGAATTCATCAAAAGTCACAAATTAAATTTATTTAGATATTTATTATATTAATTATTTTAATCTTTCATTAATAAGGTAAGTGCTGCATCATCATTGTGTCATAAATAAATTCAATTATTTGATCTCTAAAAATTATAACTAAAATACGATTATGTTGGAAATACATTTACCTTTCTAATGAATATTTATATTCTAATTTATATTGTTTGTAACCCTATATTAAAAATGGTTTAGTTATTAAACATTGAATTTAAATCTTTTAAATATTCATTAAATAAAATAATAATGTATGTCCTAATCTAATCCAAGGGGAGAAAATGTAATGCCCTGACAGCAGTTACCCAGAGTCGGTGCATTATTAAATAATATTTCCATGTTCACAATAGATCCAGTCTCAAAGACTGATTAGTTTAGTAGTCATGGAAACACTAGATATATTCATAAGTCTTACATTACATCATAAAGTAACAAAATTACAACAACATCTTGTCTACATATACCCTCATACTATCCCTGAAGGTCATTCATAAATTACTTCTTCAAATCCTAGGAAAAAAAACATTGAAATGGGTGAGATCAGATGCTCATTAAGGATAACAATATAGCAGAAACTTTCATAAATAATCATAAACATTTAAGGCAATGTATGACTAAAACAAAAGCCTTTTAAACTTGAACATCAGCATAATATGGCAAAGATAAAATGAAATAATTCCATTTACTTATACAAATGGATATTCAACTAGTTTAATAATGATATACAATATCAATAACCACTTTCATAATGATGTAATGCATAATTCCAGACTATCATAACAACATAGTAAAGGCCTCATGCCAAGACTACAAATAAGATTATGTCAAGGCCTTCTGTCAAGACACTAGTTTGTCTCATGAGACCAACCGATGCATCGAGGAGCTACAGCTGGCTCCACCGGTCACTTACTAAGTTCAATTCATTCATCATATGAAAGGTTTGAAACATAACATAAACATTCATATTAAAACTAGCATAAGAAATGGCAATACTTTATCCACAAACCATGAATGGTATAAAAATAGAACATCCACAGTCAAACATAACTCATTCAATACAATATGGAATATTGTATTTCACTAGATCAATCTAAATTGAGAATAATGAAGGATATTTACATAGATGAAAATAATCATCAAAACTATTTGAGAGAAATATCCCCCATTTTCTTGAAAACATTTAAAAGTCACACTATTTGTCAAGAATCCATTTAAAAATAGATTTTTGAATCAATGTGTCGCATACCACTTTGAAGTTTTTAAAAGAAGTTATAATTTTAAAACATTAATTTCCATATAAATAAATATATAAAACCATCTTTAAAACATGGACATTAATGAGAATGATTTAGAATAAAAAGTCTTTAAATCATTTAAAATGATATTTTAGTTAGAGTTCCTAACCCAAGGAGTGACACTTGAATACAAATAATTAAGGTAATAAAAACATTGTAATATCATGAGAATAAATGGATTCATGATATACTTTTTCAAAATACATTATATACACCATATAAAATTGATTTGGTGTATAACAACAAATAAGTCTCAGTGGAATGTAATTTGAGATGAAACTTCTTATAATGATTGTATCCATAGGTTAAGGATAAATCAACAACATAATTATGTGTGAAAAATATTAATACACTCAATATGATTGGATATTCAGTGTAAATAAATCAGAGGACATTCACACATATTCTTGTAAAAACAACACCAATGAATTTGATATTTAACTCAACAAATGAAGATTGAGTTAAAATTACTCTTATCAAGTTCATATCGATGATTTGAGAAATTATTAATGGATTAATTATGTCTATCAAAAGTATATCCACATAAAGGGGAGTGGAAATTATGACATAAGATAATGAATAGTGATTCCACACATAATCTTGGATTAAAATAATCAATGAAGTATGTGTAAAGCCGAATGAGTGGAAATTGACATTTCAAATTCCCTTATCGATTTGGTAACTTATGAAACATACACCCATGAAAGAAGGATCATACAATGATGATGTAAATATCCATAAATTAATGTATATTACACAATTAATAAAATCATGGGCAGTACAAACACCACATATAATAAATAAGTGGTGAACAATGGAAATCTCACGGAATTAAAAGTGAGAAAAGATACCCCTTACTTTATACATTTTCCTTCGTCGAGGGTAGGTTATCCTCCTGTATAATGGTGAAATAATTTTTATTTAATTATAAAATAATCATATACATTAATATGATATAATATATGATCTTTTAGCATTGTTTTTTAATAATATCTTAGTATTATCGACGTTTCGGGTGTTATTTTACTCGTTTTCTTTTATATGTTTTGTTACATAAGTCATGTTTGTTATGGATAGGTTGTATCTTATTCATATAAAGAATGATATCAAGTCCTTAAACATTATTTTTAATAATAAAATTAGAATTATAATTGTATGGATACGATGGGGAACGAATCTCATCGCATTCGTGGAGATTGTAGTTCGTTCGTACGCACGAGCGATAATATCATTCTTTTGATATTAAAATCATATATAATTGGATGTTATTTCATATTTAAAGAATCATTATCATTTTATACTTATTATTTACATGAATTACATATCATTATTAT
Source organism: Viscum album (assembly GCA_963277665.1). NCBI lineage: Eukaryota > Viridiplantae > Streptophyta > Magnoliopsida > Santalales > Viscaceae > Viscum > Viscum album. The sequence goes on from OY728143.1 coordinate 1,569,690,312, forward strand.
ACCCATCCAAATAATAATGTATTGAATAACAATTACACCACGACGTGGAGACGACATGCCGTACGTACGCACGTATGGTGACATGTCATTCAAAGGATGGATAGAATACTGAATATGGTTGTACCATATTTATAATAACATCACAGTATATAAAAGATACTGGATTTATTATTTTAGAATGGAAATAACAAATAATGAAGAACTTGAAGAAGAAAGGAACTTGGAAGTCGGTGTTGAAAACATTACCTCTTCTTCGAGTTCTTCTTTTTGATTTGACCAAATGGCTCCTTAGGTTGGCTTTCTGATCAAAGTAAGGCCTCTAGATTGAAGAGAGAGAAGTTGACAGAATATTTGATCAGGGGTTGGCTGATCCAAAAGGATTTGAAGGTGTAAATTAGAGAGAAGGGGTAGTTCCCTTTTATAAGAGGGGTGAGGGGCACCTTTGGAAAAGCTAGAAATATTATTTTATAATAAATTAATATTCAGTTTCTAATGGCTCCAAAGTATATTATTTAAAGTTTAATGTGTGGATAGGTCGAAATACTTTCAACTAATATATTTTTGACATGTTTGGGTCACTATATTAACCTTATCATTTATATTTAACTCTTAGTTAAATAGTATGACATTTACCATGTCTCTTTGTATTTTTATATTATATAGTTAATAAAGATACTATATACATCCAAGAGACCCCCAAGTGGTCCATTAATGATACACCTATAATTATATAAGTCCTTTGTCCGAGCCTTATATTTTTAGGAATAGAATATCTAATTAATAATATATTATTTGTTTTAAAAACTCTTTTATGACAATTTTGACACTATTGAGTATTTTGTTTTTGATAATTTCATAACTGCATTATTACTTAGAAAAAAATTTATATAAATCATAATATGTCATATTAACCTAGAAATTTAGTTTAATTCATAAAACGTTTCAAATAAAATTTATTTTGATATTTATAATATCAATTATTTTAATATTTCATTAATTAGGTAATTACTGCATCACAATTGTTTCATAATTAAATTAAATTATTTAATGTCTAAAAATTATAAATAAAATACCATTTTGTAGGAAATATTTTTATATTTTTAATGAATATTTATAATCTAATTTATCTTATGTATAACCCTATATTAATAATGTTTTAGTAATTAAACATTGATTTTAACTCTTTTAACTCTTCTTTGAATTAAATAATAATAAATGTCCTAATCTAATCCAAGTGGACCTAAATGATAATATTTTATTCCTAAGGTTGTTTTTGGTCGTGATACACTTTTACAATATAATTAAGACATGTTTTAGGGTAATATAAATATCATTTTTACCCTTAATTACCCTATTTACTTATAACCGTGGTAAATAAAAGAAAAAAGTTACTATTCACCAAAAATTATTTTTATCTTATTGAACCACATTTTAATCCTTGATATTAACCGTGTCTCTCATATTTTCAAAATTCCACTCACAGAAGCGGTAAAATTACGTTATATGTGAATTTCCAAATTCTCCTAGGTGGTGGGTAAAATACGGTGAAAAGTTCGATTAAATTTTTATATATCTAAAATGATTCTAAACTAAATCCAATGAATTACATTGAACTTATATAGGTATTATGTATAAATTTTGACCTTAATTAAATTTAAATAAAAATTTGGTTTTAAACCATGACTCGGTGTTTTTCACTATTCATCAAAAATTTAAAGTTTTCAGAAAAATACCAAAATTTCACCCTAGGCTTATTTCGATATTCCGAATCCAAAAATGAATTCCATTTGGAAAGATAAAATTTATAAAATTTCAAAAATTAGTTATTACTATTCATGACGGCTACTCTGATTGGTTGTGGTGTGTGTTAGAACTCGAAGTTGTGTACAACACACACTACTGTAATATTCAAAGAGAAGCGTACAGCGGAAGCTTGGGGTGTTACATTCTCCCCTACTTCAAATAATTTCATCATAGAAATTTTTAAAATTGGGCTTGGGAATATAATGGAAAGTCCCACATCGGAAAAAGAGTCAATAAAACTATCACCTTAAATGAAAGAATAATAAGTATAAAGGTCAACCAAGATAACTCATACTAGGATTACATGTAGGAAAACATGCATATGGAAGATAAACTAAGTGTCAAGTTTTGATGGAGAGGGATAGAAAACATGACCAGGATAAAGTTAACAACAAGAAAGCCACAAACTTGTGATGGGACAAACGGCCATTAGTTTCCCTATAGGAAAAGTATACGGACAACATTTTTTTAAGTTACATTACATAAAGATGTGGAATTCATTTATGATATTGACTATGAAAATAAAGACATATAATTACTTTTTATGTAGAGTTTCATTATTTAATAAATTCCCACCACTAAATCATTTTTTTAAGTGATGAGTATTCAAAAATACTTGTTCACACTGGAAGATCTAGAATAAACTTCTATAGAATCACATGATCCACGAAAGATAAACTATATATTTACATTGTCTTTAGAGATTAATCAAAACCAAAACGGTTAGTACAAGATCTGATGATCCCCCAAAAGGATATTCCTTTAGAGAAGGAAACACGAATCTTAATTTATAAAATTAAATCAACAATACCCCAATGTTAAATAAATACGATTCAACAAACAATTGTCCTTAAAATCCTTCAATATAATCCAAACTAATATTGAAACCCAAAACATAGAAGAATTTAGTTATGTAGTCTTCCATGTTAAATTATATCTCCAAATGACATCAACTACTCTTAAAGTCACATACTTAAAATTAATTAACCTAATCACAAATTCTCTACTATAGGTTAATCATTTCCATTAATAACCCAAATCACTATAAAACCACAATAAAATCGTAGATAAAAATCCACTGTTAATCCTCAAATGAAATCCCATAGTATTCTATTTTCCTTGGGAATATAGTGATCCCAACAAAGTGATCATCGTCCAAAATAACAGTTATCACTTAATCACCAAATCATTTTTCTATACTAATGGTATTTATTTGATAAGACATAAGAACCCAAATCAACTTATTATTGATCAATAAAATTATTTAACTAAAAAAATTAGTCACACAAACTAGGGACTTCACGTAGTCTAGTCGTACGTGATAAATCCCAATCGCACTTTGGTTGTGGGTTCGATTCCCAAAGCTTTCTCCGACGCGACTGGTTTTCACACGGTTTGCTTGTTGTCCTTTTTCAAAAACAATATTTTATAACATTACCAAAATGAGATAAATTTCTCAAAATAACCATAACATAATTTTAACCAGAAATGTTATCTCATACCATGCATTTTCATTCCAAAATAAAATAACTTGTAATTTCCTCAAACCAAATGATCATATAAAACCAAATGGTAATATATAACTATATCCACAAGGGAAAAGATAAGCCTTCCTCAAATATCATTCTCACATGGCAAACTTCGGGGTTACAAATATAAGAGAAAATTATTCAAATGTAATCCCATCAATAAGGAGCACTTATACTTTTAAACATTTCTCCAACCATTTATTTCCATATAGATTCTTCTTTAACCACCAATATATCCTATAGAATAGGGAATTCCCTTAGGTAATGTCCAGGTCCCATACATTTATCGAAAATGACTGTATATGGATTCTTGGGACCATTTTTATTTTCTTCTATAGTACTCTTCATTTTCCCTCGCCAATTCGTCACTTTATGTCCTTCATTCCCGCACATAATCCATTTCTTTGTTCTGTTGAGACACTTTCCTAGTTGTCTCTTTCCACATTTCATGCATGATTGAAATTTGGGATTTTGTTCTCCATGGTCTCCACTATTGGAGCTCTTATCATTCATCACGATTCTCTTCTTTTTTGAGTCTGGAAGTTGGTTAATATATATATTGTTGATCATATTTTTGGAAAACTGATTTGACATGAACACAATATCTTTTACGCTGATCATCATTTCATTCTGTTTCTCATTTCCACCACTGTTCCCACCTTGTACATCATTCTCAAAGTTACTATGACTTCCTTGGACTCCAGCCATTGACTAAAACTAGAAAGCATTGTGTGAGTAACAGTGGTCATAAAATCATATAGAGAATATCATGACACCATATTCTCAATTTTAAACACCTTAGGATTAACCCAGGTCATTTATTCTCATATTATATTAAAATACTTCAAATTGGTTTGTAATGAAAATTTAAATTATCCTAAGAATATCTCTGGGAGTGTCGTAACCAAGAGTGCAGCAAGGCCCATTGTCGTGCACAAGTTCCCGTTCGAGTCTAGCTCAAAGCGGTGTTTTCGGGTTTTACCCTTAGGAACATCTGTGCCCGAGACACCTCTACCTTCTTGTATCCAGACAGGGATGTATTTCTTGAAAAACTCACAAAATCTATGCAATACCAAAATTCTAGGAAGTTCTTCTATACAAATATTCAAAGTCTATCTTAGGGATTTGTGTTCTAATAAGAGTTTATCTAAATCTGGTTTCCAAAATTTGTACTAAACTTCCTCTAATACCAATTGTAACGCCCTGCCCCCTGTTACACAGAGTCGGTGCATTATTACATAACATTGTCATGATCACAGATGATCTGGTCTCGAAATATTGATTAGTTTATTAGTCTTGGAAACACAAGATATATTCTTAAGTCTTACATTACATCCTGAAGTAAAAAAAACTAAAACAACATCTGGTCTTCATATACCCTCATTCTATCCCTACAGGTCATTCTTAAATTACTTATTCACATCCTGGGAAAAGTAAAACATTGAAAGGGGTGAGCTCAGAGGCTCAGTAAGGATTACAATATAGCAGAAACTTTCATAAATAAGCATAAACATTTAAGGCAATGTATAACTAAAACAAATACCTTTTAAACATGAACTTTAGCATAATATGGAAAAGATAAAATGAAATAATTGCATTTAATTATACACATGGATATTATACTAGTCGAATAACCACATGCAATATCAATAAACACCTTCATAATGATGGAATTCATAATGCCAAACTATCATAACCACATAGTCAAGGCCTCATGCCAAGACTAAAAAAACGATTTTGTCAAGGCCTTGTGCCAATACACTAGTTTGTATCATTAGACCTACCGACGCATTGAGGAGCTATATCGGGCTCCACCCGTCACTTAATTAGTCCAATTCATTCATCATATGAATGGTTTGAAACATAACATAAACATTCGTATTAAAACTAAAATATGAAATGTCAATACATTATCCACAAACCATGAATGGTATAAAAATAGCACATCCACAGTCAAACATAACACATTCAATACAATATGGAAGATTATATTGTAACATATTAACCTCAATTTAGAATAATGAAGGATATTGACATAGATGAAAATAATCATCAAAACTATTTGAGAGAAATATCCCCCGTTTTCTTGAAAACATTTAAAAGTCACACTATTTGTAAAGAATCCATTTAAAAATAGATTTTTGAATCCAAGTATCCCATACCACTTTGATATTTTTAAAAGTAGTTTTAATTTTAAAACTTTAATGTCCATATAAATAAATCTTTAAAAACATTTTTAAAAAATGGACATTAATGAGAAAGATTTAGAATAATAAATATTTATATAATTTAAAATGATATTTTAGTTAGTGTTCCTAACCAAAATAGTGACACTTGAATAAAAATAATTTAGGTAATCAAAAAATTTTAATATCATGAGAATAAAGGGATTCATGATATATTATGTCAAAGTACATTATATACACCATATAAAAGTGATTTGGTGTATAACAACAAATAAGTCTCAATGGAATGCAATTTGGGATGAAACTTCTTATAATTACTGTATCCTTAGGTAAAGGATAAATCAAAAACATAATTATGTGTGAAAAATATAAATACACTCAATATATTGTATATTCAGTGTAAACAAATCAGAGGACATTTCACACATATTCTTGTGAAAACAACACCAATGAATTGGATATTTAACTCAACAAATGAAGATTGAGTTAAAATTATTCTTATCAAGTTCATATCGATGACTTGAGAATTTATCAATGGAGTGATTATGTGTATCAAAAATATATCCAGATAAAGGGGAGTGGAAAATATGACATAAGGAAATGAATAGTGATTCCACACATAACCTTGGAGTAAAATAATCAATGAAGAATGCGTAAAGCCGAATGAGTGGAAATTGACATTTCAAATTCCCTTATCGATTTGCTAACTTACGAAACATAAAACCATGAAATAAGGATCATACAATGATGATTTAAATATCCAAAAATTAATGTAAATTACAGAATGAATACAATCATGGGCAGTAAAAACCCCACATGCAATAAATAAGTGGTGAACAATGGAAATCTCACGAAATTAAAAGTGAGATAAGAAACCCCTTACATTGTAATTTTTCCTTCGTCGAGGGTAGGTTAGTCTCCTGTATAATGGTGAAATAATTTTTATTGAATTATAAAAGAATCATATACATTAATATGATATCATATATGATCTTTTGACATTTCTTTTTAATAATATCTTGGTATTATCGTTGTTTCGGGTGTTAACTTACTCATTTTCTTTTATATATTTTGTTACATAAGTTGTTTTTGTTATGGATAGGTTGTATATTATTCATATAAATAATGATATCAAGTCCTTAAACATTATTTTTAATCATAAAATGAGGATTATACTTGTATGGATATTATGGGGAATGAATCTCATCACATTAGTGGAGACGGTAGTCCGTTCGTATGCACGAGCGATAATATCATTCTTTTGATATTAAATTCATATATAATTGGATGGTATATCATATGTACAGAATCATTATCATGTTTTACTTATTATTTACATTAATTACACATCATTATTATACCCATCCAAATAATAATGTATTGAATAACAGTTACACCATGACGTGGAGACGGTAGGCCGTACGTACGCACGTATGGTGACATGTCATTCAAAGGATGGATAGAATACTGAATATGGTTGTACCATATTTATAATAACATCACATTATATAAAAGATACTGGAGTTATTATTTTAGAATGTAAATAACAAATAAATAAGAACTTGAAGAAGAAATGAACTTGAAATAGTGTGTTGAAAACATTACCTCTTCTTCGGGTTCTTCCTTTTGATTTGATCAAAATGGCTCCCTAGGTTGGCTTTATGATAAACCTAAGGCCTTTAGAACGAAGTGAGAGATGTCGAGAGAATATTTGGGTAGGGTTTGGCCGAGCCAAAAGGCTTTGAAGGTGTAAATTAGAGAGAAGGGGGAGTGCCCTTTTATAAAAGTGGTGAGGGTCACCTTTGGAAAAGCTAGAAATAATATTTTATAATAAATTCATATTTGGATTCAAATGGATCAAAAGTATATTATTAAAAGGTTAAGGTGGTTATGGGTCTAAATCCTTTCAACTAATATATTTTAGATAGTTTTGAGTCACTATATTAACCTTATCATTTATATTTAACTCGATGTTAAATAGTTTGACATTTACCATGTCTCTTTGTATTTTTATATTATATAGTCAATAAACATACTATATGCATCCAATCAACCCCCCAAGTGGTCCATTAATAATACACCTATCATGATATAAGTCCTTTGTCCGAATCTTATATTTTTTGTAATATAATATCAATTAATAATATAATATTTGTTTTAAAAACTCTTTTATGTCAATTTTGACCCTACTGGGTATCTTGTTTTTGATAATTTCATAAGAGCATTATTACTTAGAAAAAAATTTATATAACCAATCCTAATATGTCATATTAACCTATAAATTTAGTTTAATTCATAAAAAGTCTCAAATTACATTTATTTTGATATTTATAATATAAATTATTTTAATATTTCATTAATTTGGTAATTACTACATCACCATTGTGTCATAAATAAATTAAATTATTTAATGTATAAAAATTTTAAATAAAATATCATTATGTAGTAAATCCTATTATATTTATAATGAATATTTATAATCTAATTTATCTCATGTATAACCCTATATTAAAAATGTTTTAGTAATTAAACATTGATTTTAACTCTTCTTTGAATTAAATAATAATAAATGTCCTAATCTAATCCAAGTGGACCTAAATGATAATATTTTATTCCTAAGGTTGTTTTATGTCGAGATACACTTTTCTAATAGAATTAGGACATGTGTTATGGTAATATAAATATCTTTTTTACCCTTAATTACCTTATTTACTTATAACCGTGGTAAATAAAAGTAAAAGGTTACTATTCACCAAAACATATTTTTATCTTATTGAACCACATTTTACTCCATCATATTAACCGTGTCTCTCGGATTTTCGAAATTCCACTCACAGAAGTGGTAAAATTATGTTTTATATGAATTTCCAAATTCTCCTAAGAGGTGGGTAAAAGACGGTGAAAAGTGTCATAAAATTTTAATATATCTAAAATGATTCTAAACTAACTCCAATGAATTACATTGAACATATATAGGTATTATGTATCCATTTTGTCCTTAATTAAATTTTAATAAAATAAATAATAATTAAATAAAAATTCAGTTTTAAGCCTTGACTTATTGTTTTTCACTATTCATCAAAAATTGATAGTTTTTTAGAAAAATAAAAAAAATTCACCGTAGGCTAATTTAGATATTATGAATCCAAAAATGAAGTCCATTTTTAAAGATAAAATTTATTAAATTTCCAAAATCAGGTATTACTATACATAACAGCTAGTTTGATTGGTTGTGGTGTGTGTTAGAACTCGAAGTTGTGTACAACACACGCTGTTGTATTCTTCAAAGAGAAGTGTACCGTGAAAGCTTGGGGTCTTACACAAAAAGGGATAATATATTATTCCTAAGGTTTTATTCAGTAGAATTACACTTATTAAATAGAATTATGACATGTTTTAGGGTAATTATGATATCATTTTTACACTTAATTACCCTATTTGCTTTTAATCGTGGAAAAGAAAAGTCAAAAGGTACAATTAACCAAAAATTATTTTAATCTTATTGAAAAAAATTATACATACTGATATCAGTAGTTTCTCTCATATTTTTGAAATCCATCTAATATAAGTGATAAAATAATTTTTTATGCAAATTTGCAAATTCTCTTAGGAGGTGGGTAAAAGAGGGTAAAAAGTTCAATAAAATTTTTATATATCTAAACTCATGATAAAATGACTCCAATGAATTAAATTGAACATATATAGGTATTATGTATCTATTTCTACCTAAAATAAATTTAAATAAAATAAATAATTTTTTTAGTAAAAATCCGGTTTTAACCAATAACGCAGTGTTTTTCACTATTCATCAAAAATTGAAAGTTTTCAAAAAAATACCAAAAATTTACCATAAGATAATTTTGATATTCCAAATTCAAAAATGAAGTCCAATTTTAAAAATAATATTTTTAAAATTTGAAAAAATGGGTATTTCTATTCATAATGGCTAGTTTGATTGGTCGTGGTGTCTTATAATCTCATAGTTTCAAACAATGAAAGATATTGCATTATTAAAAGGGAAACATACCGTGGAAGCTTGGGGTGTTAAATTATTCCCTCCTTAAAATAATTGCATCCTCAAAATTTATATATTATTACCACAAAAAAATATTCAGGTGGTTCTTCAACATAAGTCCCTTTGGTTCCCACGTTGCCTCTTCCATGTTATGGTTTCTCCATAGAACTTTTACCAGACGAGTTGTCCGGTTTCTCAACACTTGATATCTTGTAACAAGAATATTGGAAGGATCTTCACAATATGATAGATCAGATTCCAGTTCAATTTCTTCATAGGTGAGTATATGCGTTGGGTCAGGCATTTATTTTCTCAACAGTGATACCTGGAACACATCATGAATTTTGGAGAGACTTAGAGGCATTGCGAAATGATAAGCTACAACTCCAATTCATTCTAGAATTTTCGAAATGTATGATGTACCTGGAACTCAATTTACCATTCTTACTGAAACGTATAACAACCTTCCATGGAGATACCATCGAGAAAACATGATCTCCTACCTAAAATTCCAAATCCTTCCTTAGTTTATTGTAATAGATCTTTTGCCTATATTGAGTTTCTTTGATGTGGGTTTGGATAACCTTCACCTTTTACGTCATTTCCTCAAACTGTTTTGGGCCTACGAGTTTTCTTTCACCAACATCATCCCAACAAGTTGGTGTGTGACTTCTCTTTCCCCATAACACTTCATATGCTGCCATCTGAATACTCGAATAGAAGCTATTTTTATTGGAAAATTCTACCATAGGTAAATATTATTCCCACATACCTTGTAAGTAAAGTGATCTAGATATCGATATTTCTTCAAAAGTTTGAATATTTTATTCTGATTTTCCATCAGTTTAAGGGTGGTAGGCAGTGCTCAAATGAAGTTTAGTATCAAGGGCCTTCAGATGGCTTTTCCAGAATCTTGATGTAATACGGGGATCACGATTAGAAACAATCGATAGGGGTACACCATGGAGTCTTAAAAAATCATTAATATATAGTCTTTCCATATGTTCAAGTGGTAAATCTAATCTTATAGCAAGAAATTTTACTTACATGGTAAAATAATCAATAAGGACCCATATTGCATCATTCTTTCTAATAGTCTTTGGTAGCCCTATGAAAAAGTCCATCATAATATTATCCCATTTACACTCTAGTATGGGAATAGGTTGCATGAATCCTCTAGGATATTTTCTTCCACCATTCACATGTTGAAAAACCATACATCTTGACACAAAATCGCCAATCTCCCTCTTCATGTTGTCCCACCAAAAATGTTCTTTCAAATCTCTATACATCATAGTGCTATCAAGGTGTATAGAGAAATTAGAGCTATGAGCAACATCCAGCAATTCCATTTTTAGATCAGGTATATCAGGAACAAAATGACTCTTCCCAAATATCAAAATTCTATCTTTATATACAAAGTCGATCAATCTCCCATCATTCATAGCTTTAATTTTCTTGGGAAATTACTCATCATTAGTCTACGAACATTTTTTCCTTTCTAGTAAAGATGGTTTGGCAACCAACTGGAAAATTATTGATGTTTCAATTTCCACGGTAATTCCCATATCCATCATTACTAGATCCATGAAAATAGGATCCCTTTCAAATCTTATCTTCTTCAAAACTCCATGATCTTTTCTACTCAAAGCATTTGTTACCGTATTTTCCTTCCCTAGTTGGTAGTGTATTATGCAATCATAATCCTTGGGTGGATCAATCCATCTCTTTTTCCTCATGTTTAGTTCTTTTTGTGAGAAAATATACTTCAAACTCTTATTATTAGTATAAATCTCACATTTTTCACCATTGATATAGTGTCTCTATATTTTCAGAGCAAATATTACAGCTGCCAACTCATGATCATGAGTGGGATAGTTTTGCTACTAAATTTTTAGCTTCTATGATGCAATGGCAAAAAATCTATAATTCTGCATAAGGAAAAAACCAAGTCTTTTCTTTGAAGCATCGCTATAAATAACAAACCCATCGTTCCCCAATGATAGAGTCAAGATATGATAATTAACTAATCTTTTCTTTAGTTATTCAAAACATTCTTCACACTTTTTGTCCAAACAAACTTAACCACTTTACGATTGATCTTTGGTAAGGGGTTAGCCAATCAGGAAACATTATGTAAAATACACCAATAATAACCTCCTAAAACAGTAAAACTACGTTCCTCAGTTATACTCGTCCGTGTTGGCCATTCTTGGCTTGTCATAGTCTTTAAAGGATCAATATAGATTCAATCCGTAGAGACAATATGTCCAAGAAAAAGAAATCTTCTAAAGCCATAATTCACACTTTCTAAACTTACCATATAATTCATTACTTCTAATAGTCTTTAAAATAATGCACCAGTGATTTTCATGATCTTTATAGCTTTTGGAGTATACCAAGATATCATCAATAAATACCACTACAAGTTCATCAAGATATTCCTTGAAAACTCTATTCATTAGATCCATGAAGATAGAGGGTGAATTAGTCAATCCAAAAGGCATTACTGCAAACTCGCAATGCCCATACCTGGTTCGAAATGCGGTTTTCGGAATGTCTTCCATCTTAGTTAAATAGTTTAACATTTACCATGTCTCTTTTTATTTTTATATTATATGGTTAATAAAATTACTATAACAATCTATGTGAAACCCATGTGATTCATTATTAATATATATAACCTTATCTAACTCTTTTGGCCGATCCTCAGATTTTTAGGAATATTATAGCAATTAATAATCTAGTATTTGTTTTAAAAACTCAATTATGTCAATTTTACAGTATTTAGTATTTAGTTATTGTTAAAATCATAATAGCAACATTACTTCGAAAAAAAATTATTTAATCAACCCTAACATGACATATTAATCTAGAAAATTATATTAATTTATTAAATGTCTCAAATTGCATTTATTGGGATATTTATAATATCAATTATTTTAATCTTTCATTAATAAGGTAATTACTGCATCATCATTGGGTTATAAATAAATTACATTATTTAATGTCTAAAAATTATAAATAAAATACCATTGTGTAGGAAATATTTTTAGATTTCTAATCTGTATTTATAGTTGAATTTTTATTGTGTGTAACCCTGTGTTAAAAATTATTTAGTTATTAAATTTTGAATTTAACTCTTTTAACTCTTCTCTAAATAAAATAATAGTAAATGTCCTAATCTAATCTAAGTTGACCAAAGGGGATAATATTTTATTCCTAATGTTTTTTTGGTCTAATTACACTTATCCAACAGAATTAGTACACTGTTAGGGTAATTATGATATCATTTTTACCTGTAATTACACTATTTACTTTTAACAGTGGTAAATAAAAGTCAAAAGTTAATATTCACCAAAAAATATTTTCATCTTATTGAAAAAAATTTTACGAACTGATATAAACTTTGTCTCTCAGATATTAGAAATTCAACTCACATAAGCAATAAAATTAAGTTTTATGAAAATTTGCAAATCCTCCTAAGAGATGGGTAAAAGATTGAAAAAACTCAATAAAGTTTTATACATCTAAACTCATTTTCAGATGACACCAATGAATTAAATTGAAATTATATAGGTATTATGTATCTATTTTGTTCTAAAATAAATTTAAATAAAATAAATATTTCTTTAATCAAAAATTCGGTTTTAACCAATAACACAGTGTTTTCACTATTAATTAAAAAATGAAAGTTTTCAGAAAAATACCAAAAATTCACCCTAAGATAATTTCGATATTTTGAATTGAAAAATGAATTCCATTTTAAAAAATAAATATTATCATGTTTCAAAAATTGTGTAATACTATTCATAATGGCTTGTTTTATTGATCTTTGTGTGTTAGAATCTCGAAGTTGCGTACAATGCAAGCTATTGCATTATTCAAAGGGAAACATACCATGGAATCTTGGGGTGTAACATTTTAGGTGTGTGGTGTGATTCTTCTCTGTCGTTGAGTATATCAAGATGTTTTCAATGAAGACTATCCTGAAACGATTAAGGTAAGGCCGAAAGATTCTATTCATGAGCCCCATGAACACTGTCAGAGAATTGGTTATTCCGAAGGGCATCACCATGAACTCATAGTGGCCATACCGACATCAGAAGGTTGTATTCGGTATGTCATTGTCCCGTACCCAGAGCTGGTGATAGCCTGATTTGAGTTCTATCTTCGAAAACCATCGAACTCCTTTTTGGTAGTCGAAGAGATAATCAATCCTCGAAAGTGGATACTTGTTCTTCACGGTCACCTATTTTAGGCACCGATAGTCCGCACAAAGCCTTAGACTCCCATATGCCTTCTTGGAAAACAATATCAGACATTCCCTAGAAAAACATCAAGCTTTATTAACGCGTTCTTATGCTAGTCCTCCAACTGTACCTACAACTCATGAAGCTCCACGGGAGCCATCCGATATGATGGAGTAGATATCAGTGTCATCCTGGGGTATAGGTATATGTAGAAGCATACCTCTCTGCGAGGAGGTAGTCCCATAACATCATCAAGAAATACATTAGCACATTGGTCCATGACAACAAGATATCTCAGACTCCTCATGTCAACTACTCTATGGATAAGACTGTCCAAATGATGAGTGATCAGTTGCACCCTCTTCCGAGTAAGTCCATCTAGTGTTTCAAATATTCTATTCTTGCCAGTGAATGAAAACTTGGTCCCATCCTCATAGACACGCCACACTTTGTGCCTAAAATAGTCGATCTGAGCATTGACTGTGGATAGTTAGTCCATAACCAAGATGATGTTGTAAGGCCTCGATGCTGATACAAGGTGATCCCAATCGAAGCTCTCCCCACCTAGAGTGAGCTCACACTACCTGCACCAATATGTAACCATCGAATATTCTATCGTAGGAGTCTATAATCATAAGCATCGAGCCAACAGCTCCATCGGAATCTCCGAGCTCTGAACGAGTTCCATGGAAATGAAAAAGTGACTGGAAGCTGTGTCTATAAGAACTGAATATAGGGTGGAATAGACACATATCATACCTATGATCATCTCTGGAGTGACGTGGTTGTAAGCCTCTACCGTTTGAAGCTGAGATCACCCCTGTCCACCAGCTCCCAGTGGTTGGGGTGGACCATGTGTGGGTAGTTTTGGTATAACCTCAAACTGTTTTCCACCTCCTACAGCATGAACCACTCCTCTACCATGTCCACCACCATACGGATCTCCTCATTCGAATCTATACCTATCCCTCGACAGTATATCTAATGTCTGTTGATTGTTGGCATGAGGGGTTGGGAAGTCCCGAGCCATGTGACCCTGGCTGCCACATGTGAAGCACAGTCTACTTCCCAACTGACCCCCTCTACCTTGAGAGCTTGGCACCTTCGACTCTGTATCTTGGGGTCATCCACCAGAGGGTCTGGCCCTCTTGGACCTCTGCGTCATCTGCCTAATACTTGCGGTAGATGAATCGGCCCCCTGTCTTCTGGTGGAGGCTCTCACCATCAGTGGTTGCTCAGCTAAGAAGATCTCTACCAATGATTCTCATTGGAGTACTCCAGCCTGCGTCGGGATATTTAGCAATATCATTGATGCTATAATCTCCCGCCAGAGACTCTACTCAAAGGTTCAGGACCTAATGAATGGGTTCTATAACATGTCGGTGGAGTAGTGTGAGAGGTCAGTAAATATCATTGAGTACTGGGCCACTGATAGACTGTCCTACTAAAAGTGCAGCAGATCTTGAATACACACTAAGCATAATGTTACTGGTACAAAATTCACACAAAAGAGGGTCTCCAAATACAACTAGGAGAGTGTCGCCTTCTCATGCATCTTGAGTGTCAGAATACCCCATCTCCCTATTGTGCCCTGGAAAATTCTAGTAGCTAGGATCACCATCTTCTCTGCGGGTGTCCCAACTAGGTGGAAAACTCTGGCCATATCTTTGAGCTCGTCCTTAGCTTCTTGGGAATCTTTCTCTCCTCAAAACCGTGGAGGCCTCTATCTCTAGAAATCATGCAACGTGCTCAGTCGGCATGCACCATTGGCTAGTGGGGCTGGTAGAAACTACTTCCCAATGGGTGGTGGTGCTTCTGGTGCCCCACTTGAAGGTGCCATCACCGTAAGAGGGCCCTACACCAAATCTTCATCACTCGATGGGCTGTCATCGTGAACTCTCCCAAGAATCCTGGATCGCAGTCTTTGTGGTGGAATCCTGAAAAGTAATAGGTGTTCCACAGTCAATAACTTATAATTGTTGAGATGAGTCCAAAGAGTAAAACATTTCCAAAACACACGGAATCCGTGTTTTTGTGCACTGAGTTAGAAATCAGAATTCAGGTCTTGTGTCATGACTACCCCAAGCTTGCCTTCCATAGGCCAGGAGTTGGCTACTAGCACCAGAAAGGCGTATCCCTAAAATGGGAAGGCATTTCCTTTAAACCTGTACACACAATGACTAGGTACAAAACCAAAGATTCAACCATGATGTAAAAGCACAGTATTAAAAGTGTGTTCTGAAAGTAATGGTGCCAGAATTGAAGCCCAACTGAAAAAACAACTACAACAGAAAAAACAAACTAGCTCCTGAGATCGTCCACCAAGGATCCTACCTGATGGGTAGGTACAGCTCGGCTCCACAGCTCTCTACGTCAACCTTCACTATCGTCCACTGCTAGGTCCTAGCTGCGCGAGTCTCAGTAAACGATGCATGTCATCTGCACAAGACACAAAAAGGTGCAGGAGAATCCCACGTAGGGGTGAGTATAACAATACCTAGTAAGTTCCCCGAGCCCCTAAAGCTCTCTCAGAATTCCACAAATGAAAACTATGAAGCATTATCTCAATCAAAAGGCACAAAACAAAGACTCAAATCAAACCAGGAATACAACTCAGAGATCAAGAATAAAGATTATTCATCTTAGGCTAAATAATTTTATTCCATTATGAAGTTTCCACAACTAAACCATAAAGGAGTTTTTCCGTTGTCGATCCACACAGGGTCGTTCGTTGTTGATCTATTATCGGCTGCTGTAAGGCTGGTCCTCGTCGGGTCGTGCATTGTTGATCTGCACAGGGTCACTAGAATGTTGACCCACACAGGGTCTCTATGATGTTTATCCAAACAGGGTCAGTAGATGCTGATTCACATAGTGTCATTATGAATCTAATCCACATAGGGTCGCTAGATGTTCATCCTCATAGGGTTGCTACTCAGATGATAGCCAACCACATGATTCCCCACATCTGGAACGCTTGAGTTCCGTAGTATTCGCTCATCTAGATATCTTCCAAGCCTCAACCTCTAAGAACATCCACAAAAGTGTAACCCAAAGGACTGTCATGATGTAAGTTTTCCAACACAATAGACGGTGTGTCAATTAGATGCTTGATCTGTATGTTATAGGCTTTTTAGTGATGAGGGCCTGGTTGGATTCAGGTACGATAAAACCCAGCCATTCTCCAACATTCTTCATAACCCAAGTGGAGTATCTCAAAATGGCCGTCTAATCCCAAGGATTCAAATTCCATAGACGGTCAGTCTAATAGGCATTTGGTTCGCAATATACGGCTCTTTATGTGAAATTGTGCTTGAAAGGGGTCTGGGTCAAGTCGGTCTCGGTCGGACTGACCCGGCCCGGCCGCTGTGGGCATGGTCCGCTAAGCCACTGACCATCCCAGCCCACTCTAGTGGGGTAGGACTGCTGCGGATTGGCCTACAGACTAGAGTGACCCGCACAACCGTCACACAGTACGCCTCCCGAATGGATCAAAGATCCGTTCAGCTCTTATTTGGTGGTTCCAGGTGGCGCCGCCTGGTTGTCTGCGAGACCCATAGGGAGTGGGTCCCCTCCCTTCACTGCATCTTCAAATATTCGGCCTACCTCACCGCGGCGCATGACGGCACATCGCCTCCCACCTATACGGCCGACAAAGAGCCGTTTGCGTGTCTGTTAGCCGCGGTGCAAAGTGGCGCCGCCCCCCTTCCGAGGTGAGTGATCGTTGGTCACTGCATTCGTCGCTGGCAGCGATCACCGATGTCGTGCCAACAGATCATACACGTACCAGTGGGTGTGCTTTGGTGGTCCTTTTTCCTTTCTGATTGCACCTACGGGCCTTCCGGGATGCTATCATCGTTGCGCGACTCCCGGATTCAAGTTTCCGTTGAATTTTTCAATTCATCCCCTGAAGAACATAGTAAGAATGAAGAGGTGGAGGGTTTGGGCCCTGTTCGATTGGCCCACACCCTCCTCGTTAGCATCTTAACAAGTGGTAACAATATAATTCATCAAATATAAACTTAAATAATAAACCCCCTACCAAGAGATTTTTTGGGGATGTCGCGGTGGTGGATGAAGAATCCTTGTCTTTGGAAGTCATCGACATTCCACGATCCCGATGTGATTCTATTGTTTTTATTGGGACGATACTTCATCAGCGCTCCATCAGAGTTATATTGTGGGATTCCAAAACCCATTCCCATGATTTAATTTAAATGGGTGAGTTAGGAGATTAAACTACCTTTCAATAAAAGGCTCATTAAAAGGAGAAATTAATGAATCACCTTAATTACACGAGATGTGGTTACACATCAATGTTTAACTGGGAATTTTATGTCCCGCATTAAATGACTGACCTTCTCTATGGGTCCTACCACTATTACTGAAGTGATGGTAGGAAGAATAAAGTAACAAAATATGTTATTTTATTATTCTTTCTAAATTCCTCAAAACAAACTTTTTCACCTGACCAACTACGGTCGAAGTGAATCCTCCATTAAGTGAATCCTAGCGTTGCAGATTCAACGGTGTCGTCAGATTTCAATTCTAAGCACTGGTTCAAAAGTAAGAATACATTGCCCATACATTTACTTAATGTACCATAAAAATAGTGCCAAAATCCATTCTGGGCACACCAGGCTTCAGAATCAAGCTCCATCAACTTTCGCAGACTCGTTATAATCCTATATAATTTAAAAAAAATACATGGTATTTTCAGGTATTTACATATTCTATCTCAATCCATTATTCACAATAAGAATCATTATGGAATATGATATAATTATTTATTTATTATGGTAGGTTTAGGGTGGAAAATGTCACACAAGACCCTTTCAAATTCTATAATTATTAAGTTAACCCCATGTCAAATAATTATAATACAAATATTATTATTAGTCACATGAAATGTGAAAAACATAAAAAATATAAATAAATATCATTTCTACCATTTTTCTAGTTAACCTCTCTGTGAGCATACGCCATTATGATTATTATAAATACATCAAATTTAGAATTTCAATATATCCAATAATGATAATCATAAATTCCAAGGATTAATACACATATCCATATATAGGAATATCCAATAACACATGAAAAGGTGGATTTTCTATTAGAGGGACTATTCTCATAATCTCATTAACTAGAAATTATCAAGGGAATACACAATTAGATGGTTTGTCAATGTGCAATGAGTCCCCATACCTAATAGCCTATATCATATATGTACTATCAATTGATATCAACAATCTATAAAAAATATATTCAATAATATTTTTTTGGATCCTCCAAGTTCTTATCTTAGCGGGGAACTATTATGACCTTTTAGTGAGACATTAATTCATAGAATATTATCACATGAAAATGTCATGTATATGAATAATCTTTATGTCACAATAAAAATTTATTAATAATTAAATCACATAATTAAGAAATAATCAATTCAAATATAGGGAACTAACTCCAAAAGACTCTAACTTTTACTAAATCCAACTAATAACAACTTTTAGTTCACTATACATCACATAATACTCATGAATATTATAAGACAAATATTTTTTTCAAGGGGTCCACTACATTTTCCTCTATGGGTGATCTACCCATTGTTTCTTTAGCTCATTGATAAAAATCCATCAATTGATGAAACATCCATAGTATGTGTTTTTCCTTTGATGGGACCATGTGTATTTGTAATGTTCCAACACTGCAATGTTATCTTAGTAAATTGTGATAGGGTATTAGATTTTAGGAACCACATCAAGATAATAGATAATGTTACAAATAAATAATGATTTTTTGGTTGCATAAAAATCTTTAATATACTCAGACACCACTTTATAATTGACAATTATTGGCTACTATGAACTCTTCCAATTCCCATCTCCACTATTTAGACAAAACACATATCATGACTATGACTTCTGTTCACTATGGTCTTTTAAAGAACTATTAGATATATACCACCTGATTAAAATATATTTATCTCTTCCATACATTGGAACATGTCCTTATTTTACATAAAATACTTAAGTACAAACTTAACAAATTTATAATAAAGTTCTCCTAGATTAGCTTGACATATTCCATCCATGCTCAAAGTGGAGGAAAAATCCAATTGATTTCGTAACATGGAATACAGAATATATCCTATCTAATAATCATATTTCATATTATTGGTTCTCTTTTTTTTAATGTCAAATGACACATTTTCTTAGAAAGATGGATAACATGTCACTTAGGAACCAATCCCCTCTTTAATTATTCCAAAATGAATTTCTTTAGTATCTAGTCAATGGTTATACATTGATTTAGTCCGTGACTCCTCTTGGATCTATAATGTTTCATCTTTATCCCTATAATGTAGGGTTCTTCACCTAATTCATTTTTGGAGAAGCACGTGTTCAACTATTCTTTAACCTATTGTAAGGATGGAATTTTTTATAATTACTAATAAGTCATCAACTTATACAACTATGAAATCAATCATCATATCTCTAAAAAATATGTAAACACATGGCTCAACTTTGATATTAATGAATCTGAGTACTTTTATAGCTTCATCAGACAAAATGTTTCATGACATGGATGGTTCTTTAATCCTTAAATTGATCTTTATAGCTTACACATCTCTTTTCCATTGTCTATAGTCACAAACCCTTTTGTTTCTGTCATATAGTCATCCTCATAAAGGATCTAATTATAGAAAGACCTTTTTACATCTATTTTATAAATATGTTATTCTTAGTAAACTATTATGGATAGTAAGACTATGATGGATTTAATCATGGAAATTATTGAAAAGGTTTCACTCAATTCGATGAAATGACATTTTCTAAACCCTTTATCCACTACTCATGCTTTATGGGTATTTATTTTACCTTCCACGTATATATTTCTCTTGAATACCCATTTACACCCAACGGTATTTACATTAACCAGTAGATTGATCCAAACCAAAACCTGTTTTTGATACATGGAATCCATCTTATAATTCCTTTCTTATTTCCATTTTTCATCTTCTAAGATCTCCAACACATTTCTTGGTAATAGGATCATCATTGTAAATATATTATGAGTCATCATAATCAGTGAAAAGAAAAACATATCACTATATTTCTCTTACCTCTGTAGTTATATTACATTTTAATTGTGTATCAGGGATATCTTCTTACAGGGGGACCTATGTAATAAGTTCATATACTAACTATTGTGCTTCTTGATCATCATCATCATCAAATTCAATCAGGCTCCCATTATCCTCCATGTGAATGTGATCCCTTTCAAGAAATATATCCTGTATTGGGATGGTTACATTCTTATTGGAATGGCTTTACAGTTAGTATCCCCTTATTTTCTTGGGATACACTATAAAGATACACTTTTTTCCTTAGGGTTCTAGTTTGTCTATTTACTTATCCTTAACAAATTATATACTACCCGATGAATGAACATGTAAAAAACATATTTTATTCCAACCCATAACAAAATTGTAATACTATTAAGTACATTAGTTCGTACTCAGTTTTGTAAGTATACTACAACGTGTAATGAATATCCCCAAAATTATAATGGAAATATTGGGTGACTCATCATCGACCTTATTAAGGTATGGTACCCACTTTCACAAACATCATTCCCCTATAGTGTATAAGGTGGAGTGACATGGGATAAAACCCAATATCTCACAGTAATTTAATGACATCTTGATATATATGTTCACCACCTCAATCCAATCAAAGTTTTCTTGTCTTTTTACCATGATTATTCTAAAATTAATTCTTGAATTCTCTGAATTTATTAAGGGATTCAGACTAAAACCACATCAAGTAGAGATAAACATATAAACTCATGTAATCAGTTGTAGTTACCCACATTTTCATTAATGTATGACCCGTTTTTATTTCAATTTAAATCTTTCTTTATCGTTTTAAACATTATCTATGGCCTGAGGAATCCTTTAGGAATGTTTAGGGCTCATTCAGAGATAAGAGGTTTAGAAAATCGACGAAAATGGAAGGATGCATGGTAGCCTCGTTGTTAGTACTAACTGTATGGAGTAACCATGTAGAGAAACATTAAAATCAATAGGGGTCTCATTTCTTTTATTGAACCATGTGACCCAAGGTTCATGAATGTGGGAGATTTTATAAATTCTTGATATAGTATTTTTTCATAGTTTGTGCAAGGTTTCTCCAAACCATATGGCCAAAACGTGTGCCCCTAGTTTTGAGGGTGAAATTATAATTATTCCCTTCGCTACTTAAAAAACATAAATTCATATTTATCCTCATAATCTCTAGTGTAAATCCTTGGTTTCTTCCTCCCATGTCCCTTTTTTAATATCTCTTATGTATTTTGATATCTCTTCGTTGTAAGCTCAAAATCAAGATCAATAAGAAGAATTGGATAACTAGAAGTATGATCTAAAGTCCCATTCCTTGCATTATATATATATATGAATAAGTTTTGAAATTTGGGTTTATGATCATTTTCCCTATTTTCAAAGCGTTGGACTATTCTATCATTTTTTTTCAATCTACTTTGAATCTGAGGCCACTATTGGACGAGGAGTCTTCAACGAACCGATGTGTAAGATTATAACCCATTCTAGAGATGTCTCAATAATGTTCATAGGTACACTTTTTCCTTTTTTTGAGTAATTATTATTTGTGTTTTACCTTGGTTTGATTTCGGTGAAATTTGAAAAAATTGGAAGGATTAGAGCCAGTGCATTGTTGGCCCATTGGGTTCCCGAACTATGCACCCATCTTAGCAGACTGTGTGAACCAAAATAGAGGGGATTTGTACCATTGGCGTGTCACGACCCGTCCCCCAGGTTCTGTGGCGTGACTACCCCAACCTCTCCTTCCATATGCTAGGGGATGGAAACTAGTAGGGAAAGTGTATTCCCTAAAATAGGGAAGGCATTGACTTTATAACCTATAAACACATGCAATGAAGCACGCCGAAAGATATGAACTCAAGTAAAATGAATAGTAAAAAAGCATGAGTACAGTAAGTAAAGGGGCCAGAATATTAGCCCAACTGGAAAGTAAAAGAAACTAAAAGTACAAGTAAACTAAAATAAATCTTGTGATCACCGACCAAGGATCATACCGGAAGGGTAGTTATAACTCTCGAATGGTCGTCTCTGCCGGATGCCTCTTCTAAGGTCCACCTACGAGCTACCTCCAGTCCTAGTACTCTCTTACTCAATCAGCATTGTCCTTCGTCTACACCAAACACAATGAGGTTCAGGCATAGCCCGTGCAGGGGTGAGTATAACGATACTCAGTAGGGACCCCGAGACCCTCAAGGTCTCACAAAATTCACAAAGGATAATCCATAAATCATGAAATGAATTGACAGCCCAAATTAGGTATATTCCCATATAGATACCTTAGTTATCAAGTATATCAATCTCAATCATGAGGAAACACAGAGTCCAACTCAAAAGACCAAAGCTCAACTGTTCCACAAAGGAAGGAATACCGTGAAGGTAAGTACCACACAGGTATGACACATAGAAGAATACCACCAAGGTATTACAACAATGGAAAGTACCGCTCATGTACGAACTCAGCTCACACAAGGTATGACTTAGGTATAGTAGTAGAGATGATTAGATGTAACTACTCAATCATCTTACTTTGTTAAGATGAATACCCACATGGGATCTCTAGGTGCTAACCCACACAGGATCGCTCAGTGTTGACTCGCACAAGATCGCTCGGAGCTGACCCACACAGGATCGCTAGGTGATGACCCACACAGGATCACTAAATGCTGACCCACACCGGATCTCTAGGTGCTGACCCGCATAGTACCGCTCAGGTAGTCCTGCATCAAATCCTACAGCTGTTCCATGTGGGATCCTCAATCATATTCCCACGAAGGATCTATTCCTCAAGTCACAACCAGCTACTGGGTTCCCATGCTTTGCATGCTCGTCTCCGGGAGGGTCCGTTCTTCAAGCCACTGGTCGATACTCCAACTTCCATGATGTCCAACAAAGAAGTATCCCAAGTAACAGCCACATCATAGGGGTCTCAACACTACATATGGCGCATCAATCGGACGCTCGGTCTGTAAGTTATTAGCCTTTTAGTCACAAGGGCCCGGTTGGGTTCGTCCTCGATCCAACTCGAGAATATCCCAACATTATGAAAATCTCAGGTGGATTATACCAAATATACCATCTCGCTCCAAAGTTTACAGCATCGTTGACGGTTTTTCAAACGGATGCATGGTGCCAATGTTATGGCTAAAAGAGTGTTAATGAGTCGAAGTGGGTCTGGGTCCGATCCAGCCTGGTTGGATCGATCCGTCTTGGGCCAACCCGGTTTGAGTCATCCCAGCCCAACCCACAGGGTATGAGCCAGCTCGTGGAGGGTGGTCCAGCTTACCGGGTGGCCCGGCCTAGCGGCCCGTCCAGGGCAGCGGCTGTAGGAGCCGCGGGGCGGGGCGAGGATGTGGGTACAATGGGGCGGCGCGAGGTCGCGGGTGCCACGGGGCGGCGGACGCCGCAGGCGCTGCAGTGGTGGCGCGAGGCTGCATGTGCCACATGGAAGCAAGTTCACATTGCAGGAAGGCCACGTGGCGGTGCAGAGGGTCGTTGGGTGGCAGGGCGGTGGCCGTGGGGTGGGGGGTGGGGGGGTAGATGGCAGAGGCACCGATGGTGCGGTGGCCGCGGCAGTGTGGGGGCCGCGGGGCGGCGCCCTCACCTTCGTCGCGGCCGGCAGTGGTGTCGGCCATAGTTATTGTATCCCACTTATGTTAACTTTCTATCCTACTCCATCATGAAGAACACACCAAAAAGAAGAACGATGGAGGGGCTGGCCATATTTGTTTGGCCAGCACCCTCCGCGTTAGAGTTGTATCAAGCGGCTCAACAAAATCATGAATGAAGAATGTCAAACCGTACAACCTCCCACAATGATTATTCCCAAACCCTCAAAAGAAAACATCCAAGGATCAACTAATTAGATATTTGATCCATGTTCTTTGTTTCAGAAGGGACGAATATGGGAATATATAATCATACACAACTAAACCCCTACCTCGAAGGTTTGTTGAAGATTGACTTCGGTTGAGGCAGATTGGCATTTATCGATCCCGAAACAAGTCTCCTCCAACTGTGTTAGTGAAGAGAGGAACAAAATAAAGTTGGTGAAGACGACATTTCCTCGATCATAGGTTCATTCGTCATTGGAGATCCTTCGATGAAGTTTAGAGAAAGATTCGTCCATGGAGAAGAGTTATTTGTTTGCATTTGTTGTTGGAGGACGAGTTTCTCCATGATTGTCCAAAAGCTTCTCCCTTTCCCCAATTTCACCAAAAATGAAATCCCAACATAATAGAATATGTTAACTATTTAGTTTTTTGGCATAAAATAAAATTGGTTTAATTAATTAATTGATGTGGTTGGAACCATTAAAGTGGGAGGATACCAAAGGTCACCTCCCTCGTTAAAGAGGGTGTTCAAGAGGCTTCCCTCATTATATAAAGAGTTAGGGGGGTTCGAGTGGTCCCCACCCTCAAATTCTTATTTGGAGTTTTTGGGCTCAGTGGTCCCCACCTCCAAAACCTCACATGTAAGGTTTAAAAAAAAAATGTTAAAAAAATTTGTTTTATTTTATTCTCCCACGGAAAACCCAAAGTCTAACTTTCACCCTCGAACTACTCCAGTCGAGGTGAAGGTATCCTTAAGAGAATTCTGGCACTACGAGTTCAACGGTGCCCTCATATTTCAATTCTGAGCACCGGTTCAATGTTTACAAAAAAACATTCGTACATTTACAGAACCTACCCAAAAATATTTCAGAAATACATTCTGGGCACACGGGCCTCGGAATCAAGCGCCATCAATTTTTGCAGACTCATAAAACTTCCATTTAATTAAAAAAATTACATGGAAATTGTGGGTCTTTACATTCTCCCCACCTTATGGATTTACATCCCCAAAATCCACATCACAAAACATGAAAAACAAGTAGGGGTACTAAGCATGAATCTGAGCCTCCCGCTCCCATGTGCTCTCCTGGAGGTTCCCGTGCAGCCAGCAAACTTGCACCAGAGGTATCGATCGCCCATGAAGGACCCACTCCAATTGATCTTCAATCTCAATTGCAACCTCTGAAAACGTCTCCCCATCATCAATGTCCAGCTCAATGTGGTTGATGATATGGGATGGGTCGTGCACATATCTCCTCAACTGGGATACGTGGAAGACGTCGTGCACCCGGTGCAACTTAGGGGGAAGAGATAAGTGGTAAGCCACCTCTCCAACTCTGCTGAGGACCTGAAAAGATTCGATGAACCTCGAAGATAGCTTTCCTCCTTGTCCCAATATCCATAAACCCTTTCGTGATGAGACCCATAAAAAGATGTGGTTGCCATACTTGAACTCCAGAGTTCTCTGTTTCCTATCGGCATAGGACTTCTTCCTGATCTGTGTGATCTTCATCTGCTCCTGGATGATCTACACTTTCTCTGTGGTATCATGTACCATCTCTAGTCCCACTAGTGCTGATTCCTCTGGGTCAGTCCAACGCAAGGTGATCTTCAAGGTCACCCATACATCGCCTCAAAAGGTGTCATCCCAATGGTGGAGTGATAGCTTTTGTTGTATGAAAAAACCACCAAAGGAAAGTGATTATCCCAGCTACGACCGATGTCGAGGAAAAAATCACGCAACATGTCTTTGAGAGCCTAAATGGTCTTCTCAGTCTGGCCATCCATCTGAGGATGGAAGGTGATGCTAAAACAATGATGTGTCCCGAAAGCCTTTTGTAACCCCTTCCATAGCTGGGAAGTGAAATGTGTATCATGATCGGAGACAATCATCGAGGGTACTCCATGTAGTCGCACAATCTCTTACACATAGAGGCATCTAAAGCTCTCTAATGAACCCTGCTCTCTGATCTGTAGGAAATGGGCCGACATGGTGAGTCAGTCGATGATCACCCAAATCGAGTCATGGCCCCTGGATGTACGTGGAAGTCCTATCACTAAGTCCATGTATATCCCATCACACTTCCACTCTGGGACCTCTAAAGGTTGAACCAAGCCTGCTGGTACCTGATGCTCCGCCTTCACTTGTTGACAAGTGAGGCACCAAGAGACAAACTCTATTATTACTTTCTTCATTCCAGGACACCAGTGCTGTCATCGGAGATCATGGTAGATCTTTTCCACTCCTGGATGTACCTCGATAGGGGATGTGTGGAACTCTATCATCACATCCTGCCAAATCGACACTAGTACCATGTTACGTCCCTTGAAAAGGATGACGTGCTCCCCACCTTCAGAAAATCTATCAGGAGCCTGCCTAGTGGATATCTGAGCACGTCGATCCTCGCAGTCAGCGTCCCCAAGCCACAATTCCCTGACTCACTGAAGAAGTAGGGGAGTGACTGTAAG
Organism: Viscum album; assembly: GCA_963277665.1. Classification (NCBI taxonomy): domain Eukaryota; kingdom Viridiplantae; phylum Streptophyta; class Magnoliopsida; order Santalales; family Viscaceae; genus Viscum; species Viscum album. Next base: position 1,569,717,523 of record OY728143.1, read on the forward strand.
AGACTGAAGGAAATCCACACCATCTCGATCCACAAAGTATATCTACAAAGATGCCAGCTGCTCTGTCACCTCACCTAGCAGCTTTATACTAGATCTCATGATGAGTGCATCTGCTACAATGTTCCCCTTCCCAGAAGTATAGACTATCTCAAAGTCATGTTCCTGGAGGAACTCAATCCAAAATTATTGTCTCTGGTTCAGGTACTTCTGAGAGAATATATATCTGAGACTCTTGTGATCCAAGTAGACTATAAATAGCTCACCCATTAAGTAATGCCGCCACATCTTCAAGGTGAAGACCACTACTAATAACTCCAGGTCAATGGTAGCATTGTTTTTCTCATGTTTTCTCAACTGTTGAGAACCACATGCGATCACTGCTCGCTCCAGCATCCAGACACATCAGAGTCTGGGCTATGATGTGTCACTGTAGACTACGTACCCTACGCCCTCCTCTGGAAGCCTCAAGATGCAGGCACTAGTCTCCTGCCTAATCTCCTAAAAACTATGCTGGCATCTCTCTAACCACAAAAAGGGTTCCCCTTATTCATCAATGCTGATAATGGTGCTACAACTTTGGATAAATATGGAACAAATCACCGATAGTATCCGGCCAAACCTAGATAACTATGTATCTCCGTCACACTCATGGGTGGCTCCCAAGAATGTACCGCCTCAATCTTAGCTGGATATATTGCAACTCCAGCCTTTGATATGAAATGTTCTAGAAAGTGAACCTCTTTGATCCAAAACTGCCACTTTGATAGCTTACCATAAAGCTGGTTCTCTTGGAATGTGTCATGTACTACCTGCAGGTGATAGGCATGCTCCTCCTTAGTAGCTAAGAAGATCAGAATGTCATTCATGAAGACTACTACAAAGTGATCAAGGTATGGCTGAAAGATCATGTTCATCAGTCCCATGAACACTACTGGAGTGTTGGTTACACCGAATGGCCTAACCAAGAACTCATAATGGGCGTATCGACATCTGAAAGTCATATTATACATATCCTCGCCTCATAATTTGAGCTGGTGATATCCTAATCTGAGGTCTATCTTCGAGAACCACTGGGCTCCCTTCGGCTGATCAAAGTTGTCATCAATCCTTGGAAGTGGGTACTTGTTCTTCACGGTCACTTGGTTCAGGTGCCAATAGTAACCAAAAAGTCTCAACCTCCCATCCGCCTTCTTGGCGAACAAAATAGGGTCTCCCCAAGGAGAAAACCTGGGACGAATGAACCCTTTCCCCTATAAGTCCTACAGCTATACACGTAGCTAACGAAGATCAACGGAAGCCATCCCATAATCTATAGTAGATAACAGTGTAGTCCCGGGGTACAAGTCAATGTAAAATTACACCTCTCTACAAGGAGGTAGACCCAGAACATAATTAGGGAAAACATCCGCATACTAGTCCACCGCTACAGGATAACTCAGACTCTCCACATCAACTTCTCTGAAGGTAAGGCTAGCCAACTGATGAGTGATTGACTGCACTATCCACCGGGTAAGTCCATAATGTGCTGCAAAGGCTCCCTTCTCTCCAGTGAAGGTAAACCTGTCCCATTCATGCAGACACACTACACTTTGCGCCTAATATAGTCAATCTAATCATGGACTATAGATAACCAGTCTGTACCAAAGATTATGTCCTAAGGCGTCGACACTGCTACTAGGAGATCCCAGTAGAAACTCTCACATCCTAGAGTAACCTCACACTACTGGCACCAGTGCATAATCATCAAATCTGCTTCTGTAGGAGTCTCTAGCTATAAGGATCGATCCAACAGCTCTGTCGGAATCTCTGAGCTCCGAACGAGTGTAGTGAAAATAAAAGAATGATTAGATCCTTTGTCTATAAGTACTGAAGCTAAGGTGGAGTAGATAGAGATTGCACCTCATTTCATCTCAATAATGCCGTGATCGTAGGCCTCAGCTACCTAGATCTGAGCTCGCCCCAATCCACCTACTCCCTATGGTCAAGGTGGAACACCTGGTGGTGGTGGTGGTATCATCTCGAGTCGCCTCCCACTACCAGTTGCACGACCATCTCCTCTGCCACGTCCACCTTCTCCCTACAGACTTCCTCGGTCAAAACTCTATCTCTACATGGGTGGTCATTCATCCTTCTTCTGATCATCCATATGGCGGGTCAGACAGTCACGAGCCATGTGACCCTGCCCTCTGCATGCAAAACACTTCCCACTCCTGGCATGACTGGATCTTCCTCTGATGCCCCACAAAAATGACTCTGAATCCTGTGGTCATCCACCTGTATGTCTGGCCCTCTTGGACCTCTATGGAATATGTCTCCTACCAGCTGCAGAAGACTCCACTACATGACGGTTGGTGGTGGGTCTCTCTACTAGTGATTTTTCATCAAGAAAAATATTAACTAAAAGGGATCACTCTAACACCCAGGTATGTGTCGGGATGCTGAGTGATATCATTAAAGACCTGATCTCCCACCTGAGTCCCTGATCGAAGGACCGGGCCCTGAAGAATTGGTCTTGAACCATATATGTGTAGAAGCATGAGAGGTCGGTGAACCTCACTGAGTACTGAGCTAGAGTCATGTCGCCCTGCTGTAGATGAAGAAGCTCTAGTATGCGCACTGCGTGAAGAGTCACTGGGACAAGCTCTGCTCAAAACAGGATCTCGAAGTCTGCCAGGAAAATCATCACCTCATAGTGAGCCTAGAGAATCAAGCTCCACCATATGCCTACTGATACCTATTGAAGTCTGGTGGCAAGGATCACCATGAGATCCGACGGTGTCCCTAATTGTCAGAAGAATCTCACCACGGCCTCTATCCGATCCTCAGCCGCCTGTGGATCTATCTCTCCCTGGAACCTAGGTGGCCTCTGGTAGTGGAACTCAGGAAACACGCTCAAGAAGTTTGCACCCTCTACTGCTGGGGTAGGTGGAATCGGTGGCCCAATGGGTATTGGTACCATTGGAGCCTCCGCTGTTGCATCTATTGGAAGACGGCCCTGCACCGAGGCCTCGTCACTCGGTGGGCTGTCAGTGCGTAATATATCTGGAACCCTAGCTAGATATCTATGTGGAGGAATCCGGAAAATAAACAGGTGTGACATGGTTAATAATTTATACTTGGTGAGCTGACTCAAAGAGTTCACAAAAAAACTCTTGAATACACACACAAAATCAGTGTTTTCGTGCACTGAGTCAGAAATCATAATTCAGGGTCCTGGTGTATGGATACGTCTACCACCGCACCAACACTAGATTCCCTAAACTGATAACCATAATCACTACAAAAAACACCATTTCTGTTATATGATCAGAGTCTAATGTTCTACGGTAGAACCGACCACTCTGATACCAATTTGTCACGACCCATCCCCCAGGGCCCATGATGTGACTACCCCATGACCGCCTTCCATAGGCTAGGGACGGGCGACTATCACTGAAGGCGTATTCTCTAAAACTGGGAAGGAATTTCCTTTATAACCTGTAAACACACACAACTAGGCACACAGCAAGATATGAACTCATGTAAACTGAATAGTAAACAGAGTGAGTACAGAAAGTAAAGGGGCCAGAATACATGCCCAACTAGAATGTATAAGAAACTAAAAGTACAAGTAAACTAAAACAGCTCCTGTGATCACCCTCCAAGGATCCTACATAAAGGGTACATACAGCTCTCGAATAGTTTTCTCTGCGGTATGCCTTATTTAAGGTCCACCTTCGAGCTACCTCTTGTCCTAGTACTCTCGTCCTTAGTCAGTGTTGTCCGTTGTCTGCACCAATCACAACAAGGTGTGGGCCAAGCCCATGCATGGATGAGTATAAAGTTAATCAGTTGGGGCACTAAGACCCTCAAGGTCTCACAAAATCCACAAAGGATAATCCATAAATCTGGAAATCAACTGAAAACCCAACTTAGGTTTATGCCCATACATATACCTAATTTATCAAGTATACCCATCTCAATCATGAGGAAACACAGAGTCCACCACAAAATCCCAAAGCTCAACTATTCCACAAAATAAGTAATACTGCGAAGGTAATTACCACACAGGTATGCCACATAGAAGAATACCACCATTGAATTACCACAAAGGAAAGTACCGCTCAGGTACGAAATCATCTCACACCATGTATGACTTAGGTATAATAGTAGAGATGATTAGATGTAACTACTGAATCATATTACTATGTTAAGATTCAGACCCATGAAGGATCTCTAATCATCATCAGACCCACATAGGATCTCTAGGTGCTAACCCATGTAGGATCTCTAGGTGCTGACCCACACAGGATCACTCGATGCTGACCCACACATGATCGCTCGGTGTTTTCCCACACATGATCGCTAGGTGATGACCCACACAGGATCTCTAGATTCTGACCCACACAATATCGCTCGGGTTTACCCTCATGGAATCATAAAGGGGTTCAATGTAGGACCCTCAATCGTAGACCCATTAAGGATCTCTTCCTCAAGTCACAGCCAGCTACTGGGTTCCCGTGCCAAGATTTCTCATCTCCAGGAGGGTCCACTCCTCAAGCCAGTGGTTGATACTCCAACTGCCATGAAGTCCCACAAATAAGTATCTCAATGGATTACTATGTCATAGGGGTCTCAACGCAATAGATGGCGCATCAATCGGGCATCCGGTCTGTATTTTATTAGCCTTTTAGTCCCGAGGGCCCGATTGGAATCGTGCTCGATCCAACTGGACCATATCCCATTTTTTCCAAATCTCAAGTGGGGTATTCCAAAGGGACCATCTCGCTCCAAGGTTTACAACACCATTGACGTGTTTTCAAACAGACACTTGGTGCCAATGTTATGGATGAAATAGCGTAAATGAGTCGAAGCGGGTCTCGGTCCGGTCTGATTGGGTCGGACTGACCCGGCCCACTGTGCGGCCCGGCCCACACTGGGTGGCCTAGCCCGCGCTGGGCAGTGTAGACCATGTAGGGTGGTCCGGCCCATTGGGCAGCCCAGCCAGGGTAGCGGCTCGCAGGGCAGTGGGACGGCCGCGGGAGCCGTGGGTCAGCGGAGGCCTCGGGTGCAACGGGGGCGGCGTGAGGCCACGGGTGCTGCAGGGCGGCGAGGCCGCGGGGCGTCACGGAGGGCGACGGGGTGGCATGGAGGGCCGTAGGTAGGCGAGGATGTGGGTAGCGGAGGCCGCACCAATATAGGGGCCACAGCGGCGCGAGGACCGCAAGGCGATACCGTTTCGCTATCACCTTTGTCGCGGTCGTTGGTGGTGTTGGTCGTCGTCCTCGTTCCCCGGAGAGGATAACCTAATGTCCTCCTCCATCAAGAAGAACACAACAAAAAGAAGAATGATAGAGCGTCCAGCCATGTTTTTTTGTCCCGAACCCTCCGCATTAGAGCAGTATCAAACGACTCAACAAAATCTTGAATGAAGAACGTCAAACCCTACAACATCACACAATGATTATTCTCAAACCCACAAAAGAAAACATCCGTGGATCAACTAATTAGAGAGTTGATCCAAGTTATTTTTTATAGAAGGGAAGAACATGGGAATATATAATCATACACAACTAAACCATTACCTCAATGGTTTCTTGAAGATTGTCCACGGTTGAGACGGATTGGCGTTTGTCGATCTCGAAACAAGTCTCCTCCAACAGCGTCGTTTAGGAGAGGAAAAAATGAAGTCAGTGACGATGGTGTTTCCTTGATCATCGGTTTTTTTATCGTTGGAGATACTTTAATGAATTTTAGATAAAGATTCATTGAAGGAGAAGAGTACTTCATTGGTGTTTGTCGTTGGAGGATGAGTTTCTCCACAGTTCTCCAAAGCTTCTCCATTTCCCCAATTCCACCATAAATAAAATCCCATCATAATAGAATATGTTATCTATTTAATTTTTTTGCATAAATTCAAATTGTCTTAGTAAATTAATATATTTGGTTGGTACCATTAATGTGGGAGGATACCAAAGGTCACCCCCCTCATTAAATATGGAGTTCAAGAGGCTTCTAATTAAAGGAGTTACGGGGGTTTGGGTGGTCCCAACCCAAATATTCAAATTGGGAGGTTTTGGACTCGGTGGTCCACACCTCCATAACCTCACAAGGAAGGTTTCAACAAAAATAGAAAATGTTAAACATTTTTATTTCATTTTATTCTTCCACAAAAAACAAAAAATCTAACTTTCACCCTCGACCTACTACGGTCGAGGTGAAGGTCTCCTTAAGAGAATACTGGTGCGGCGAGTTCAACGGTGCCCTCAAATTTCAATTCTGAGAACCGATTCAAAAGTTACAAAAAACCACTTGTACGTTTACTTAATGTACCTGAAAAATGTTTAGAAATTCATTCTGGGCACACCGGGCCACAGAATCACGCACCGTCAATTTTTGCGAACTCGTAAAATTTCCATTTAATTAAAAAAATACATTAAAATTAAGGGTCTTTAAACGGAACTCAAGTTTTCAAACCATTTGGCCTATTAAGATTAATAATTAACCCCCCCCCCCCAAAAGGGACACAATGTATGGGCATGGTTTGGAAAATCGTGTGCCCCTGCCTATAAAAACTGTGTGCCCCTGCCCCAGAGATCGTTCTCACGATTTTAATTAACCCAAAATAAAATTTAATTTCCCTAACACTGATATTAACCCCAAACCAACCATCTTTTATCCCTAAACAATCCATCTCATTTTGGGATCTTCATAGATTATTTCATAAGGCTCTCGACATCCATTATTAATGATTCAAATCCCATATTAAAGATCTTAACCGCTCTTGTTATGTAAACCTTATCTTGTGTGGTTTCCTCCCTACTTTTTATTCTTCTTTCATCCTTTGAAATGATGTTTTCAACTATTAGTATAGGATGTAGATCATGGTTTTATGGATCATGACCTGATTAATCTAGATTCTATGATTTTATTCATCATTGTGTTCTTCATCATGGGGTTGATCTTTATTTTTCAATTTGAGATATTATTGTTCATGTACGAAGGAAAACATTCTTTAGGTAGGTGGTATAAATTTCAATCAAATAATATTAATTTAATTATGTGTATTTAATTATTGAAATTGAAATTTCCATGATTGGGAAATTTTATTTGTAATTTAATTGATTTTATTTAATTTAATTTTGTTAATGATTGTGGATAAATTGGGGAATTGAATTGTTGAATTGAATTAATTAATTATGTAATTACTTTAAGGGATATTGGGATTGTGTTATAGAATTAATTAATTGTCTAATTAATTAATGGGATATCGGTTTTTCAGGATTTTATTAATGAATGGTTAATTAATTAACAGGATATTGGAATGTTAAAATAGGATTAATTAAATGCAGAATAAATTAATATATTGTTATTATTATGGAATTGATTGATCACTAAAATGCTGATATGATTAATCAGAAAGTATTTTTTGTTTGGTTACTTATTGTGATTGTGAAAAACATTAAAATGGAAGCTATAAAATTTTTGGCTCTACCATTAATGGATTAAATGGATTTATGATTAAATGATGATAAATGGAAAAATGGTGATTCATCATTTTATGCTATGTGATTAAAGTGTTGAATCATGGGTTATTTTAGATTGTTTAAATGGTATATCATGATTTGTAATGTGATATGAAGTTTAATTGTTATTAAACAATATTAATGTGATATATGTGATATATTTGTGATTGATAGACATGTGAGTGTGGGATAAAGACTGAGGCTCCAAATACCCATATGTTATTATTATATAATGGGATAGGGACTGAGGATCCAAAGATCTATGTGTGATAAATGAGGTGTGTGATCCAGACTGATGCTCCAAATACCCATATAAGATTGTGAGTATAGTACAAGGATTGAGGATCTAAATATCCATGTGACATTGTGGTGTGGGAGATGGATTGAGGAAACAAATACCCATGGGGTGTTATATATGCTGGTCTACACCCATGCATTAGAATTGGACTATGGTTTCAATTTACCGTAATATGATTTGAAAAGAAATTTAAATGAGGCTTTGACCCCCAACATTAAAAAAAATTGAAATGAAATGTAAAATAATAAACATAGCATTATGATATGGCTCAAACTCTAGAAATGGATGAAGAAGGTATTGAGAGTTTGGGTGTCCTCGGGAAGCTGTGGGTTTGTGTGGTTAATTTAAGAATAATTGAAATGTGATAACTTTTTTACTTATGAAATTTACTTTGTTCATTTTACAACTACATACACTGTTAGTGACAGGGTATTGTATTAGACACCATTGGCGGTGGCCTACTGAGTTGTAATCACACCCTACATGGGCTTCTTGACTAGTACCCACATAGACTTAATGATTATAGGATAGGAAAAGGGTAAATTCTCTATGTGAGAGGGTTGAGACAGTACATAGCCTGGATGAGCGAACAAATTATGATTTGGAACCTTCATTGGAGTTTTCTATGTCTTTATTTATTTTGTTTTTTTATAATTACACATGAAATGTGTTTTCAATTAAATATATACTATTTAGTTTTGGGTATTTTATTTCCAGTTTTAGTCATCATGTGATATTTTTATTATTATGGTTATGGTCATATTGTTATATTTTTTTAATTTATTTCCACTATTTCACTACATTGATAAACACGGTATTGTCCACCCATGAATAATATTATACCCTCACTTCTAGTCTAAATCCTCTGGCGTACGGGGAGGTGCACTTGATGTCATATAACCGACCAAATCGGGCCACTAGTGTCTGGCACCTAGGTTAGGACGTTTCAAGGTGGTATCAAATGAGTTTTCTTTTTTTATTTTGTCTTCCTATTAAGGGAAGGTGGAAATAAGAATACGAATATTTAGACCTTATTTAAGATATTTATCATGGAAGTATATAAACCATGTACAAGGGTAAAATTCGAGTACTTAGGGTGGGATTATTCTTATTGATGTGTGTTGTTATAATTGATGATATTTCACCTTGAGTAATGCACTCGTAGTGTGATGTAATTATTATTTATATGTTTTTCTATGATTTGAATTTCTACCTGGTATAGAATGAGATTTTTGTAATCCCTAATCATTCTAGGATCTCATAATTTATTGTGATATGAATCCTTTTTAAGGCACTTATCTTAAATAACGGTTTTTTGGTGACTGGTTTATATGAATGTGCATTTCTTCTTCTATAAATTTGAATGAATAAGGGTTTCTAATGTGAACATGAAGGTTGTAAAATGATTTAGGATATAAATAAATTGTTTTCTAATGGGAATAGGAATAATGAGAATGTTTTTACCTTGTGTTAACCATGACCAAGATGTATGATGGTTAAGGGTAGTGATATCGCCTCGGTTTTGACTATGTAGTGAGGAAAGGAAAAAATACTTGTAAATGATTATGTGAAACCATTTTTTTAATTGTGTTAAAGTATTCTTATGTTTCTAGATATGTGTATTTGGAATTTTAGATATATGCCTCCATGAGGATGCTTTTTGATAGGGTAATAGGAGAACATGGTTGGAGATGATCCTCTGGTAGGGGAACATAAGTCACTGATAGTTTCGGGTAAAGAATCATGATGGAGTTCCAAGAGAACATTGAGCACCTCATTTATTTTATAAATAGATACCCATAGTAGGTAGTGAAGAGTATGTCCATCCTGATTTGGGAGTTTCAGTTTCAACATCCTCCAACCTTCACGGGAGAGGGTGGACCTGAGACAACAGATTTTTCCATTGAGCCCATTTAGACTACACTTGAACATTTAGAAACTCCTACTAAGAATAAAATCATGTTACAAAATTATTTGTTTTGAATATTATAAAATCACTATTTGGATGTTTAGGGTTTGATTGGATAGGTTGATGGTATGGTATGGAAATAATTTTTGGACAGTTTTGTGGAGCAATTTTATATGGAGAAATTGAGACAGTAGAGGGAAGCTGAGTTCATGCAGTTGACTCCGGGGGTATATTCATGATGGGCTATGCTTATCACCATACTACCATGAATCACTTTTCTCCAGATCTATTAGAGGATAATATAGTAATGTAAATGAAGTTCGTAGATGAATTTAAATGTGATATTAAGTCTTGGGTTAACATGTTCTGAATAAAGAAGTTTTCAAGGTGGTGGATCATGCTCTCATAGTTGAGGGGAACCTAAAATTGGCTTCATGGGGAGGAAATGTGGTTTTTGGTGGTTGGTTAGGGGGTGTATACTCTGATTAAATAAATTTTCATTAGGATAATGTTGAATAAAGATTAGTAAATAAGAGTTTCAAGGGGTGGATTTGTTACATATGATCTAACACGGGTACTTTTCCACTAGTATGGTATGGTAGGAAAATATCATAGTAATTTTTCCCCATAACTGGTAGAGTAACAATATTTAGGTATAATGGGACATCTATAGAGCTTCTATGGGAACCCACAATATATGGATAATGATGGAGTAGATAGGAAGAATCAGAGTTTGGTAAGGGGATCTTCTACACCTTATTAGTCGGGTAGCTATACTTCTACTGGATGTGGTGGTAGAGGTAGTGGACATGTTGATTTTGGGAAAGATTTCACATATTAGTAGAGTGTTGTAGCTCAAGGGACTCATACTAAATCACATATAAGAGAGGTAGGACAGTTGTATGTCTTTCATCCTACACATGTGGATAACAATGATGTACCATAAGTGGTTATAGGTAATGTTCTAGTGGATTTTATAAATTCTAGTGTCTTGTTTGATACCGGTGCCTCTCATTAATGTTTCCTATACAAATGATTAATGGGTTGATTTATTACATTATAATTGGTAATTGGGGTGATAACAATATATACAACTTTGGGCGTATGGTGGAGAGACACCTAGTTGTGAAAAATGTGTTCTCTTATGTTTGGGGAATATCATTTTATTTGGTATCTCTTTATTCGAGATATTTCAAGATTTGAACTAATTATGGATATGGAATGATCCGTAGAATGTCGATATTGTGTTAATTGTTACCATAGGACAATGAATTTAATGTCTCTTGATAGTGAAAAATATGTTCACTATAGAGACTTGGATATCCTGGAAGGAGAATAAGGATCAGTGTATCAGCAACTTTGGGAGGCCACCACCCATGTTTCTAGTCTATTGTAGGGTGAGGGAGGTGTAAACCATGATGTCATTCCACCCATGTTGGATAGGTCTTAGGATTTTTTTTCCTAAGGAATAATCAGGGATTTCACTTGAGAGAGATGTGGAGTTTACAATTGACCTCATGCTAGGGCATCAACCAGATTATATTCCACCATATATAATGGAACTAACAAGACATCATGATCAAAATATTCATGTGGAAAAGATGATGGATAAGGGTTTTATACATATAACTACTTCACATTGGGGTTTTCTTATTTATTTCTAAGAAGGATGACAGTAATCAATGCTTATGTGTTGATTACCAAATGTAGAACCAAATGAACGTGAAGAATTGTTATCCTCTTCTATGTATCGATTATCTATTTCGACTAGTTGAATAGAGGTTGTGGTTTCTCCAATATCTACCTTAGATTAGGGTATCATAAGTTGAGAGTTCAACCTACTAATATACCAAGGACTACCTTTAAAAGTGGTTAGGGACTATATGAATTCATCATGTTCCCATTCATTTTGAAAATCTCAACATTAGTGTTTCGGGCCCTGATTAATAGAATCTTTCTCCAGTGCATTCATTAGTTTATTATTGTATTTGTGGATAATATCTTGGTATAATCCAAGACTCATGGTGATCATTCCCAACATCTTGAAATCACACTGAGTATATTGATAAATCATCAGTTATGTGCCAATCTCTCTAAGATTTAGTTTTCGATTGATCAGGTACAATTCATGGGTCACGTCATCTTAGAGGAAGCTGTTTCAGTAGAGCCAGAGAAGGTTCATACTTTGGTGATGGATCATGATCCTGTAATCATATAGTGATCCTTTCCACCATTTTACGCTGTCTCTTGGCTAGTAGCATCGTAGGTGACACAAAACCAGAGCATCACCCTCAAGAAAATTGGGTGAGATGGTCTCTTCCTGAGCGAGGTATTGTTATAACATAGATGTCTCATGCATGAGTGGTTTTCTGCATGGTGAATGGGAAGTGCATGATAGGAATGGGTCGATCATCCTCAACTTCAGTTTCTTCCTCAGTTCAGGTGACTCTGTTCTAAAGGAATATACTACTATGCTTAAAGTCTTATCTCTGTTTCTCTCTCATGGTACTGCTCTCAACAGAGTGGAAACCGATACATTTATTATACTAAACTAAATCAAAGAAGTGAGTTCCATACACTGGGAAATCACATATATTATTCATATGTGTATGTATTTTTTAATAGATATATTGATCTCATATATACAAGGAGAGAAGGTAACATTGTTACAGACTTCATGGCTTCCCAGGCCTCTCTATATTACCCGACTGTCATTCTTTCAAGCATTTTTTCCATTTACCCTTGATTGTCGTATTCTTGATTGGACTGATGCCAAGGTATTGCAGTATTTTAGACCCCCATGACTATTTCGGGCCTTGTCCCCTGACATTTTTTTGAAATAAAATATTCTTAACTTTGGGTGGATGGATAATATCATGGGTTCAAGGAGGACTTTTCTTAATTGGAAGAACCACATTATGGCTTGACCAATAAGGGGTTAATGTTTGAATAGTCATAATCTTGTGAGAGTCCCTTCCATGAGTTGATGAATTGTTTTACTATGACACCAATATTGATCCTACCCATGCCAAGTGACTAGTATACGGTGTTCTGTGATTCTTCTAAGATAGGAATCAGAGTTGTGTTTATGTAGGTAGACTGAGTTTTTGCATATGGTTCTCCATAATTGAGGCCACATGAATGGAATTATCCAATGTACAACCTTATGTAAGATATTTGTGTTAATATTTGTTGTGTTGGAGGAATTACATTTTGGGAGATAATATTACATGGTATAATAATAACCAAAGCATAAATTATATATTTTCTCAATGGGACTCGAATATCCAGTAGTGGATATGAGTTGAGTGTATGCATACATTCCACTTTGATCTAGCATATACATTTGTGAAGGTAAATAGTGTTTTTAGTGATCTATGTAGAAAAAATATAACACATGAATTTCAAGAGTCTAGTGCTTACTGAAAAATGATTACATTATTGGATGATATGTATGTTTAGGTTTAGGAGATTCAGGAGTAGATGACTCTCATATCAATTTCAGTGGAGTATACACTTTTGACATGGATCAAGGATAGTCAGTATGAGGATCCATAATGTTTGGAGTTGAGGGAAATCCATGAATTTGGGGTGTCAGCTTCAGATTGGACCATCGATGAGGATGAGATCATCTATGTTAGTAATTGGGTTATTATGACTACGAGCATGCGGGAAGAGCTAATGTGTGAATTTCATGCCACAATGTGGGTGGTTCATCCCAGTGTTACCGAAATGTACCATGACTTATGACAATAGTTTTAGGAGTCGATCATGAAAAAAGGATAAATTTGGGTTCCTGACATGATGTTGCACCTATCAATAGGTGAAGCATGAGCTTTAATGACCTGGTGGTTTACTACAACCATTTCCCATTCTGAAAAGGAAGTGGGAAGATGTTTTTATGGATTTTTTGGTGGGTATCCAAATGAATCCATGGAAGAATGATTATATTTGGGAGTTTGTGGAATAACTTATAAAGGTTGTCCATTTCAATCCTAAATGGGTGTTTTTCTCAATGGTGTAGTTTGGAGAGTTGTATGTTCAGGAGGTAGTCCATATGCATGGGGCTCTACATAGTATTGTTTCAAATAGCGACTTGTGCTTTACTTAACACTTCTATAAGGGGATTCATAAGGCACTTAGTAAATATGTCATTTAAAGTATGGTTTTATACCCATAGATAGATACGTATTCAAAGAATACTATACAAGTACATGAGGATATTCTACAGGAAAGGTTGTAGACTTCATTTGTACTTGGGAGAAGGACCTATATTTGGTTGAATGTTTTTGGTTAAGATAGTTATAGGAAAATATTCATATAGACCCATACATAGATATTTTTGGTAGGTCGTGAAGATCACCTCTATGATGGATGGGGGAAGGTGGGTCATATTAATTGGGACCAAGTCTCATGCAAGAGATGTCAATTTAGGTTCAGATAATTATGATGTGTATAGTTACGGGTCATAATTGGAAGAAGTCTTATGCAGATAGATGTAGACATCCCTTGGAGTTTTTAATGGGTGATCTTGTCTTCCTTAGTGTGTCTCCTAGTTTGGGTCACCACAAGATACTATCACGGGGTATACTGGCTCCCATGTTTGTTAGACCATTTGAGGTTATGGTGAGAATCGAGCTTCTAGCGTACTGATTGGATCTTCCAAAAAGGTACAATGATATACATTATTTTTTTCATGTATTACAGCTTCATCGGTATCACCCCGAACCTTCCCATTTTATCAATATGCATGATGTGGAGCATGAGATAAATACATTCTTTGAGAAGCATTCGATATGTGTGCTGGATCGTAGTGAGAAAGTGTAGTAATGAAAGACAACGAATATAGTTGTTGTTTTGGTTCAACATGTATGAGTTCAAGGAGAAACATGATAGAGAGAAGAAGAAATTATAACCCTATGGTCTAACCATTTTGACTCAGAATCATAAAGATTATTGGGAGTACATCTCGAGGACGATTTATTATATAGTGGGGATAACATAAGATGCCAAACTTTTCTAGAGATTTCTCTACCACATTCACTGGTACTGTTTTTCAATTTTTTGAGTACATATAGTTTAGGATTTACCTTGGGGAGTTTTTTGGTGAGATTGGAAGAAATGAGAAGGAGGATATGTAGTTTATGGTTGGCACATAGTTTACCTAAACTGTTCTCCCAACCTAGAATATCATATGAACCCAATTAGAGGGTATTTTCACAGATGATGCATGGTTTTTCTAATTATGCACCCTATTAATAGTAATAATATACCCCCACCCTATAAGAGGTGCACAGTTTGAAAAAACGTGTTCCCCCATAGAAGATACATTGTGTGTAGTTTTAATTAACCAAAAAATTATATTTTAAATTCCAAAACCCTTAGTATTAACCCTAAATCATCCTTATTTCAGCCCAAACTTATTACTCTCGTTTTTTGGAGGTTCTAGGATGAATTTCATATGATCCATTACTCTATTACTGACAATTTGAATCCCATATAGAATATCTACACCACCCCCGGTAACTGAATATTATCTCATGTGGTTTCCTCCCTATTTACCATTCTTCTTCCATCCTTTGAAGGGATGTTTCCCCAAGTAGTTGTTAGATCTAGTTCTAGGTTTTATTGTTCTTGATCTTAATATTGTTACTTTATCAATTATTTTTATTTTGATATGAGAAAACACAAATTTTATTCTTGGTTAATAAAACATTTCCATTAAGACATTACATTTAATGAATTAATATATTTTTAAAATAATAGATATTTTGGTGAAAATTATTATAAAATAATTTTTATTAAATATAAATGATAATAAAATTTTTATGATGTCAAATGTAATATTTATAAGGGATAAAAAAATATTATTATCAAAAAACCCATCAATAAAAAATAAATGTTGATTCTTGGTTTAAATGTAAAAATTCACATATTTAGAAGATTATTTTTGATAAAATAAATATTATTTTCTAAATCATTGGATCTAAATTATCCAACATTGACTTTTTCATATTTTTTTGAGATAATCAAATGTTATGGTAAAAATTAATTACGGTATAAATATACGGTGTGTATTATGACACCAAAATGACCAAAGAGTTGTGTAATAAGTTTTATAAACAGGATCCACTAACAAATCAATGTTTACCCATTAAAATTATATGTTTTGAGACAATTTTATTAATTTTATAAAGCCTTTATGAATCCTCTAAAACATATATTATATATTATGGTTTTAAAATAAATTAATTATATATAGAAATTTCTTCTCATTTACAAAGGTTAATATTTTATTAATTCCATTCCTAAACCTTTTAAAATAAGTAAAACAAATCCACTTTTTTTTATATCATGGGAAAAATAAGGTTTGTTTTGTTTTTTATATTACATTACTATATAGAGTCCCAAACATATGTTTTGGAAATAATAAAGAACATCCCTCCCATTTCTTATATAAACCCACCAAAACACTCATTGCCTTTCACTAGAAAACATTGGAGCACTTCCTTAAAAAAACCCAATATATAGTCCTCTAAATGTGTCCCCACAATTTCAATAAGCTCCTCACAAGTTTTTGGAATCACAATCTCAAGGTAAGGGGATTATCTCTCTTGTTTTCAATTCAAGAACATTCATTTTAATTAGAGTTTTGAATATCAATTGTTTATGTTTCCATAAATTTATACAGAACCCTATACTATCCAATATATTTTATAACAATGAGATATCATTCATAACCTCTCATTATATCACTTACCTAATTCTTTACTATGGTGAAATTTAATAAGGGACCTCTATCTCTTATTTTCAATTCAAGCACATTCTTTGTATTTAACTATTTATATCTAAATTTGATATGTTTTCTTGAATTTATAAATATACATCCACTATCCAATTATTATTCTAATAAATTGATTTTATTTATCCCCTCCCATAATATAATTTAAATAATCTGGTACTGTCCCTAAATTTATTGAGAGATCCTCTCCTTCTTATATTTATTCAAGAATATTCTCCAATTTATGAATTTGTTTTGTAATTACTTATGAGGGGATATGTTTTAACACATCACTATTACTTTACATTTTATTTACAAATGATGGGTGTCCCCATTCCATCTAATTAAACCATTATATGAATTCTAATGTGTTGTTGTTATGCTGCTGAAATTTCAATTTGACTTTTCTATGCCAAACCATTCTATTGTGAATACCATCATTATTTCCCCTCAAGGGTATTCACCTAGATGTAACTATAATTAAATTATTAGTTAATTACATGCATGTAACCCAAAATCATTTATTGTGGGACTAAATGTTATGAAATATGTTCTTATGTTATACGATCTATTTGGAACACTTATTCATGTACATTATATGATTATAATGGGTGTGCCATATAGTGGTCCAACAAATTTGGAAATGTTTTAGTCTCATGAGATTCTATGTATGGTGAATGAGAGGTTATCCTAATCACATGTGTTATGGTGACATGGTTTTTAACCATGACATATTCTTAGGATTTCACGTATAAAGTTGTTTGGACATTAACATGTGGCCTTTATGTCATCAAGTTATATCATGCCTCACTATTAATATTTATGACTCTCACTACTTTTATGTAACTCCCCTTGTTTTTAGGGACCAATTTTTTTAAATAAATTAAATTTTTAATTGATATCTTTCAATGAACTAAGTCAAACATTCCTTTTACACTAAACCGACATATCATATGTTACACGCAACAACGAGTTGGTGTACGATACTCACAACAATGACTATAGATTTGGTTCAATGGATAAAATAATTATTATTTGATTATTTTACACAAAACACCAAAGGAAGATTTCACTACACACAAAACAGACATGGAATGTGTTACATGCAAGAGAGACCTTCCTCGATAGCTTGCATTGTACGTAATACGGAGTTTCTCTAAACAATCATACGTTATTAAACTACTATTATTTAATTGGATATAAACTATAATTCATTAATAATATTAACCAAAATTATAATTTTATATAGAAATAACATTTATATTATGTATTTTCTAGACCTGATATAACAACCAATTCAATTTTTTGGATAAAATATGTATTTTTCAAAAAATGCATCGTTGCCACCTTTTGTTGTCACAGCATTCTTAAATATAGTTTCCAACAATTTAATATATTATATTTGACAAAATAAACTTCTTATTTTGAATAGGGACAGACAAATTTATTTTGGTTGAAATTTTGGTATTTTTTTGATAAATTTAATATTCTAATGAATGGTGAAAAATACAGCATTTTAATTCAAAACTGTCATTTTATCAAATTTATTTATACAGTTATATTATATTTTTAAATATTTTTTTAAATTTAATTGGATTTTATTTTTATAATTTAATATAATTTTGTTTTTGGAAGTAATTTCACATTTAAATTGGACATAAACACATGTCATTCTTTTGATTGTTATTACATCTTAAAAAACCCACTCTCTGGTTTTGACAATGGGAATTAATTTTAAATTAACTTCTGCCAACTATATATTTTGAATTTAGAAAAATAGATTCCATATTTGAAATCATAAGGTCCAAATAGTGTAAATAGATACATTTTAATTTTGTACATTATGAATAGTAACTTCAGTAGTTATTTTTATTTCCTATGGTTAATGGGTAAATCAGGTAAATTAGGGTAAAAAAATAATCTTATAGTAATATAAAGCTACCCGAATGAATTTACTATTCATATTGGATAAGTAATGGTCGACTAAAACAATACTTAGGTAAAAAATTTTGCATTTTAGAACCACTTGGGTGTGAAAATGACATGTTATAATATTTAATTTAAAGTTAAGGGAAATATAACATAAACATCTATCGTTTAAGTAAAACAATTTTATTTTTGTTTTTATAAATTCCATCTTAGTCTATAAATAGTAATTATAAATATAAAAAGATTTAATATACCCTGGTATTTTATTTATAATTTTTATACATTATATAAATAAATTTATTTATGACACAATGATAATGCTTTATTACCTTATTATTGAAATATTCAAATAAATGATATTATAAATATAAAAATAAATTTAATTTGAAAATTTTTAGGCCATCCACGATTTTTTAGATGAAATTTAAATTTTAGGGCTGATTTAATGACTTTTTTTATGGAATAAAGTTGTTATGACTTTAACAAAAATCCATTACTTAATAGTGTCTAAATTGGCATAAATGAGTTTTTCAAACAAATACTATTTTATTAGATGATATACTACTCCTCAAAATCAAATATTTTCCCATATGACATAGATAATTTTTAAACTATAATTAATGATCCAATTTCGTTTCTATTAGAATTTTATAGTAACAATAGAAACCATATATTAAGAAAATACAAGAAGACATGGTAAGACTTAGTATTTTTATCTAAGGGTTAAACCTAAAAGATAAGATTAGTTTGGTACCATAAACCTATATAAACGTATTGGTTGAAAATTTTCAACCCAAATTCATCTTAGTTTATAAATAAATGACTTTGGGACCATTAAAAACCGAAAATCAATTTATAATAAATTCATATTTAAAGACTTTCCTAAAGTGCCCCTCACCTCTCCTGTAAAAGGGAACTTATACTTATCTTTTAATAAAACATCGAAAGACCATTTTCTCTTCCAAAAATTTCCAATTTTCTCTCCCAAATTCAATAACTCCATCCTAGAGGCTACAAGTTAGTCATAAGTCTATCCTTGGGATACCTTTTATGCAAATGAAAAGGTGATACTCGAAAAAGAGATAATTGTTTTATCACCTTTTTCAAAATTCTTTTCACCTTATACTTTTATTTTTATGTTTTACCCTTAATAAAGTAATAAATACAGTATCATATACATTTTTAGATGTTATTATAATTATTTTAAAACATTAAACCTCATTTTATCCATCCTACGAATAACAATATCATCATGCGTGCGTACGTACAACTTACCATCTCCACGACGTGGTGTAACTTGTTATTCAGCAATACATAATTTGGATGGGTATAATGATGACTATAATGGATTTAAATAATGAATATAAAATGATAATTATTCTTTATAATTAATATAGCATCCAATTCAATACCATTTAATCCTTAACTGAATGATATTGTCGCTTGTGCGTAAGTACGACCTACCGTCTCCACGACGCGATGAGATTCATTCTCTACGTTAGCCATTCAAGAAATATTATAAATTATAAATAATAAATAAGAATAAATATATGACATAATAATTCTACTCTATTTATGTGTGTATATATATATTCCATTTACTGGCATCCATTCAATTCAATGAGGAAAAGGAAACAGTGTTCATGCATACGTACGTTCTACCGTCTCCATGAACAGTGTAATCCATTTCATTTATCTATCTATTATATATATTTATATACTAAATATTTATTAAATATAAATAATTTTTATCATTATTGTAGTAATTAAATCTTAATTTAAGTAATAATATCGAGAAGAACAAGTAAAAACACGTACGATAAATAAACAAATTATTACCCAAAATGTTCTTTTATATGGAATTAATAAATAAACGGGTAATATAAAGTCAAAACTTAATAATATATGATATCAAAGATTTTATTATGGTTTGATTACAAGTTAAAAATATGTTAAAACCAACTATATAAGAGTTTCAGACACATACGGAAGAAATTTGACCTCAGGTAAAGGATAATTTTACAATATCATTATTATCTGAGATTATTTATTCGTAATTATTTTCTTGGTATATTTACCATTCACATCCATGTTTCAAAAATAAATAAAATTATCTCTATTATTATATTAATTTTTAATGTGAATTTTACCTATTTTTAGACATGTAATAAATGGTATGGAAGGCCTCTTTCTTTTTTTCCATACGAGGTGCTTTTTTACTTTTCAATAAAAGTACGAGAAGAAAGTTTTTTTATCTTATATGGTATGAACGGATTCATAACTCCTTATTTACAAGAAAATTCCTCTACATGATTTCAATTTTATTTTAAAATTTCATGTCATTTTGAGGAATGAAATCTTTTTTGAAGAAGATAGGATATTTTCATCAACAATTAATTTCACGTGTATTGTAAAAATTATTCTCTATCTAAGATGACACTCTATAAATAGGGTTATGTTTATATCCCTATTATTGCGATGATTTTATAGTTTTAATGATGGAAAGATATTTATATGGGTTATATTATGATATAATTATTTCTAAAAAACACATATTATTTCTTGGGATATGTTGTGATGAATGATTTATGTTTTTGTAGCACATGTAAGAATGATGTCATTATAAAATAGGTGAAACCTATATCTCTCTACAATGAATTGGATAAATAATTGTATATCACATGATAGACATAAATGTAATGAAAAGTAAATCTTGTTGAGTAATATAGTTCTACAACAGAATGTAAATCTGGTTCAGTAATACAGGGTTGGAATGAAATTAAATCTAGTTCAGTTATACATGGATGGAGCGACAAGTAAACCAAGTGCAGTAACGGACTTTTTCCACTATGATAGTCTTAGAAGACATGACATAGACACTATATAAATGATAATATTTTCTTATTTTTTTTCCACAATTACATGTTTTAGGAAAATTCTATTTTATTATGGTTAATGTTCCATTATAAATTATGACTTACGTACTATATATGATTTATTTCATGACTCAAGATTTTGATATTTAATCATCATGTTTAGGTTTTTACATTCTTATGTTTATGGTTTATGTTTTCAATTTTTACAAACTAAGAATTTTTGCTCACCCTTTTTATGTTTTTATTTCCCTAGGATATAAAAAAAGGTTTTATCTATGAAAACAGAAAGGGGAAGTTCTTTATGGGATATTTTGAATATGTTAACCCAAGTTATATGATTATGTTACAAGTTTCCAAAGACACTAAAATAATACGGTATTTGGGTGTATATTTGTTTAATGTATTAAATATTCTGCAAAAGAAATATAATGTCCATGTATGACAATCTTGGGTCGTTAGAGTTTATGTCCCAATAAACTACATGTTGTATAACATATAATAATTTATTTATTATGAAAGAAAAAAAACTCTTTCAACATTTGTAGATGGAGACCCATTACATAACCTTTACCCCCGTGGCCACGTGGATGATTAGCCACTAAATGAGGATAATATTCATTGTTAATATATATAATATTCATGTTATTTATTATTCATAAACACCATTTTAGTGCATTTTACACTTTGAACATCATTTCACATTATGATTGTAATTCCTTCTTAAAATGCACTATTATGTGGTACATTTTTTAACATCATTTAAAGTACACAATGATTCATCTGATTTTAAGGAATTTAATTATACATATTTTAATTTTATATTTTTGGAAATTTATCTACACTTAAATATGAACATTTTTGATTCATGGATTAATGGATAATTCATGGAGGATGATGGAGATATTTGGCAATGAAAGGAAGCAATTCTAGAGAAGGTAGATTGGACACTATCCCACTGATGAGACTGTGGGGCCCAACATAAAAGCCCAATTAATACCAACATTTGTGGGATTCTATAACACATGTATAGGAACAAATCACTATTCAGGATCCAAAGCTATGTCGGCCTCCATGGTGGTCCTTTAGGCGGCCCAAGTTAGAGATAGAATTCTGGGCCAGATTCTGCGGCCCAGAAAAACAGCCCACTAATTTGATCATATCTCAGAATAAAAAACTCCAAATGGGCCCAAATTTTACAGGCGGTTAGAACACATCCGTAAATCCATTTTATTATTATATGGACCACTCTTATTCGGCCATCTAGAAGGTCATCCAAACGCGTCTGTTGGAGGGATGAAAGTTGGCTGCCACCTCGGGTCAAATGTGGAAAAGTCCAAATTCCACAAGTTTCCACCACCTATGGCCTACCAAAATTAATTAAGATTCTTTGTACTGTTGGAGGCTCGACCCAAGGGATCCAAAATTCCTATTTAAGGCAGTGGGGTTGGAGGATTTAGGATATTTGGTTCTTGGTTTCATTGTAGTGGTATGCTGCCGTTTTGTGTTTGTAATCACATTTCTTTCTCATGTAAGTTGATTAATTCACCTTAGTTTCATAATAAAAGTTCTTCTTCTCTTATTATTCTGTTCTTCTCCTTATCAATTTGATACCGTTGGTTCAAGGTGTGAATTTTTTCATACTAAACCTTGTGATATTTATCACACAACGGAGGAGTGATCTTTTTTGTTGTTGTTGTTTTTACTTCTTCAATTCCACCTTTGTAAGTCTACTTCCCGCTTCCGTTGAAGACATGTAATCAATGGAGGGATAACTCTTTTATGGGTTGATCCAAGGGAGTAGCAAGGGGCTGGATTATATGTTATTTATCACTCTATTAATGGCAAATCACTTCTTTTAAATGAGATTTTTATTTGATGATTTTAAAACATCTTAATCCTTATTAAATTTAAGGTCACACATTCAAGTGCTAATACGAACCTCTACCTTGGATTGCTCAAAACATTGATCCTTCAAGTGTATAGGTGATTAGTATTAGGGTGTGTGGGCATTAAAACAGTAAGTGATGATTTCGTTTGATCTTCTTAAATGAATCCATCTCAATTATAAGAAATTGAAATCATTAAAAAAGTAATTCATCCAATCCACCCCGAGCGATAACCTAGGATCAACTCATTATTTTAAATTGAATTCACTTAAATCTATTAGATATTTTCTAAACTCATCTAAAATAAATCCATGTTTTCCACTTCATAGCCAAAAACAGTCCATAGAATGTGCGTGTCTATAGGTTACTTCTTAGGTCTCTGTGGATTCGATAACCCAAGCTAAACTACAAGGACCGTTCTACCTTCAACTCTTGGGTAAATTTGAGTGAGAATAAAATTTTGGCGTTGTTGTTGGGGATCTAAGTAAGTTATATTAGAAACTATCATCCTTTTTTTTCATCCCACTTCTCTTTTCTCACTCCTCACTCCTATGGAAGTCAATTTTGAACAAGTCCAACCATGGGAAACCTATCCCTACTTTGATCACCCAACCCCATGTACGATGTACAATGACCATCCTAATTCCTACTTGTGGGATCATCAACAACCTATTGAACAAAAATGTTTTTATTCATATGATCCATAATACATTCCAAAATATTATGAGTTCCAATCCCAACAAGGCCAATTTGAACATCCTCCTATGGAATTCCAACAACATAGTTATCCTCCTGGAATAGGCCATCTGTCTCAAACCCTTTCCCATCATGATCCACAACCATTACATGAAAAACTGTGTCAACAAATAGAGATAATTAATTTGGAGGTTTCATCATTTTGGTTAGAACTACAAAGCATTAAAACTGGTGAGGAACCCATCCCTACCCAAATTGTCCCTTCCATAACCTTATGTAAAGTGTCTAGTTTCACAAAAACCCCACATGAATTTATTGAAGAACCAACCATTGGATTTGGGATAGACGAAGAGGATAAAGGAATTATTGAAGGGTCTTTAAATCAGGAGGAAATTAACTTTTTGGATTCAAAAAAGTAGAATTTGACATTATGGATTGAGTATCCTAAGTATAAATCCATTGATGAATTTTCAAAAACACCAACCTTTAAACCATTGGGAGAAATCATAAACTATGAGTCCATATCCATTCCAAACACTGATCTTTTCAATTTTTTGGATGAATATTCTGTTCAAAAGGATCCAATTTTGTTGAGAAATTTGGAAAATGAAACTAAGTTGGATTCAAAATATCAACTTGTGTCTAAATGTCCTATCCAAACTGAGTTACAATTATTATCCTTCCTTCCCCAATCAAATATCCCTTCATAGGGTATAACCATGACCTTTAAGTTGTAATTCATTCTTCTATTGAAACAATAAAATTTGGGATGATCATTGATGTCTTAGGATAAACAACAGAGGAAACTGGATCAACCATTTTTGAAATTACTCGGATTTCCCCACTCATTATAGAACATAGGTTTTTACAACACACAAATTCTAAACAAAGAATCAATCTCAATAATGTAGAACTAGAGAAATATTGGGTCTTTAAAATGTTAAAAATTTGTATTGGGTAAGTTAGGGGGTCCATGTCGGGTTAACGACATTAAACAAAGCGCTACATGGGAGGCAACCCATGGTTTTTATGTTTCCAATCATTTTGTTGTTTTAATAAACTTTATAATTTGAATAGGATTAATGAATAATTTTTATATTTAAAATTAAAAAAAATAGATTGTTGACCTGTTCTTCTATTATGAGTATGGATGGGTATGAAAGGGGAGCACCATATTCATCCGTGTCACGTGGTGTGATCCTTGAATAATACCTTACCCAAAAATTTAAAAAGAAGACAATGTATCATCAGTTTATTCTATTTTATATATATACTTATATTTTAATTTCTTTATTATATATATATATTGTTTTGTTTTGTTTTGTTCGTTTCGTTTTTCCTTTCTCTACTAGGGAACTCTGCAAGTGACATGGATATCAAAGGATTAAAAGGGAGCACCATGATTTTCAACTTCAACCAACAGGTGACTTCATTCCATGATCCTCATTTTCAATTTCCTTTTTGAACTTCCATTGTCTGCCTCTACTCCTTCTAAATTTTCATTTCTTCAAACATTGGGGACAGTGTTGTTTTAAGTTGGGGGGAGAGATAAAATAAAAAAAAGGCTTTTGTGTCAAAAAAAATGAATGATTTGAAAAAACAATTAAATGGAAGGAAAGATTCCTTTAACTTCAAACATGGTAATACACATTTCACACTTTGAAACTGAATATAAAATAATTTAGCATACCCTGATTCTGATTTTAATCCTTGTATAATTTCATGAGGAAAGATTTTGGAAAGTGTGGATGTCCAATGTGATATTTCATTGTTTATATTTTCATCCAAATAAAAAAAATTCACAATGCGCTTCCTTTAGATAGTGGGGTATTTGTCTAAGTTCATGGGGTCCCCTAAATAAATAGCATAGGTTTGGTGATCATTTTAGTTTAATATGATTATTCAAAAAAAATTAATTACATTTTTTTTTGCGCGTAGAGCAATGAAATGACCTAATGTGTGGCTTTCGACACCTGGGGATCGTGACTCCATAGTTGTCTAGCCCAGAGTTAGTAATTTTATCTCTATTTTTTCTGATTTGAATTTGTTTTTGACTGAGTTAACTCGAGATGATTCCTGATTATGTGGGCTTCACTTGGTGCCCTAGGGTCTTTGAGCCTGGGAGTCATTGGCAAAGTCTCTCTACAGGGGTTGACTCTTTTGAGTGCAACTTCAATTACCATGGCAAAATTGCAAAAACAACAAAACAACAAAACAAAAACAATACAAAAAAGATTACACAAAAAAAATAATACCCATCTTAATATTGAAATGTGATTCCACCTAGCGCTTACATAATTTCCCCCTCGAATACAGATGAACCCCCATTTCTATTGTGATGCACAACACATCCTCATACTTAATTGATATTGGATGAAATATGGTAATGAATTTGAACAAATGAATGGGCTTGGGATTGGGATCTGATTATGAAACTATATTGTTTTAAAATATTTTTATGGGTTTCATGATTTTTTGGTAAAAGGTTTTTTGGTGATCATTTGTGTATTAAAATGTTTTTTGGAAAAGGGAATTCGAATTTCATATTGTTAAGATATATTTTGCTCGGGACTAGCAAAACTCAAGTTGGGGGGTGTGATTAGCCACTAAATGAGGATAATATTCATTGTTAATATATATAATATTAATGTTCTTTAATATTCATAAACACCATTTTAGTGCATTTTACACTTTGAACATCATTTCACATTATGATTGTAATACCTTCTTAAAATGCACTATTATGTGGTACATTTTTTAACATCATTTAAAGTACCCAATGATTCATATGATTTTAAGGAATTTAATTATAAATATTTTAATTTTATATTTTTGGAAATTTATCTACACTTAAATATGAACAAGTTTGATTCAGGGATTAATGGATAATTCATGGAGGATGATGGAGATATTTGGCAATGAAAGGAAGCAATTCTTGAGAAGGCAGATTGGACACTATCCCACTGATGAGACTATCGGGCCCAACATACATGCCCAATTAATACCAAATTTCGTGGGATTCTACAATACATGTATAGGAACAAATCCCACTGCAGGATCCAATGCCAATTCGGCCTCCATGGTGGTCCTTTAGGCGACCCAAGTTGGAGATAAAATTCTGGGCCAGATTCTGCGTCCCAGAAAAACAGCTCACTCATTTGATCATATCTCAGAATAAACAACTCAAAATGGGCCCAAATTTTACAGTAGGTTATCAGACATCCGGAACTCCAGTTTCTTATTCTATGGCCCACTCTGATTTGGCAATCTAGAAGGTCATCCAAACGCGTCTGTTCGGTGGAAGAAAGCTGGCTGCCACCTCGGGTCAAATGTGGAAAAGTCCAAATTCCACAAGCTTTCCACCACCTATGGCATACCAAAATTAATTGAGATGCTTTTTACTGTTGGAGTATCGACCCAAGGTATCAAAAATTCCTATTTAAGGTAGTGGTGTTGGAGGATTTAGGATATTTGGTGCTTAGTTTCATTGTAGTGTTATGATGCCGCTTTGTGTTTGTAATCGCATTTCTTTCTCATGTAAGTTGATTAATTCACCTTAGTTTCTTAATAAAAGTTCCTCTTCTCTTATTATTCGGTTCATATCCTTATCACTTTGATAACTTTGGTTCAAGGTGTGAATTTGTTCATACCAAACCTTGTGATATTTATCACACAACGGAGGAGTGATCTTTTTTGTTGTTGTTGTTTTTACTTTTTCAATTCCACCTTTGTAAGTCTACTTCCCGCTTCCGTTGAAGACATGTCATCAATGGAGGGCTAAATCTTTTATGGGTTGATCCAAGGGAGTAGAAAGGGACTGGATTGGATGTTATTTATCACTCTATTAATGGAAAATCACTTCTTTTAAATGAGATTTTTATTTGATGATTTTAAAACATCTTCATCCTTATTGAATTTAAGGTCACACATTCAAGTGCTAATACGAACCTCTACCTTGGAGTGCTCAAAACATTGATCCTTAAAGTGTATAGGTGATTAGTATTATGGTTTGTGGGCATTAAAATAGTATGTGATGATTTCGTTTGATCTTCTTAAATGAATCCTTCTCAATTATAAGAAATTGAAATCATCAAAAAAGTAATTCATCCAATCCACCCCGAGCGATAACCTAGGATCAAATCATTATTTTAAATTGAATTCACTTAAATCTGTTAGATATCCTCTAAACTCATCTAAAATAAATCCAAGTTGGCCACTTCATAGCCAAAAACCGTCCATAGAATGTGTGTGTGTATATGTTACTTCTTAGGTCTCTGTGGATTCGATAACCCAAGCTAAACTACAAGGACCGTTCTACCTTCATCTATTGGGTAAATTTGAGCGAGAATCAGTGGCCCATGAACATGGCCTAAATACCCAGTGCATCATAATGATTTCTTCATCCTGCCTATATCATCAGGCCATGTAATGACTGCTTCACCACCTTCTTGTGTTATTCCTACTTCATCAAATACCTATTTCTAGACTGGTTCATTGCCAATATACTAAATCCCCAAGGGGATTTCATGGATTTGAACACAGTTATTTTTTAAGCGGGATAATGGGATTTACAACTTATGTGCCATCCCAACTATAGTTAAACCTGTAATACTTTATGTTATGCCTTTTTTATTTCCATAGTGGGATTTATAGCTCACTCATTTATTATGTCTATCCCCAGGTTATCCCAAGATGTTTTAAGAATGATAATATAATATAATTAGGTTATGTAATTTTTTTATAATGATGTCGTACCCCATATTTTAATTTGTGATGTAATATACCTAATTACTAGAAGATACATGAAATTATGATATTATGAATTGAATTATGTTTATTCTTATGCATTAAATTATGAATTAAAGTATAATAAAATCATGGGATGTCATAGTTGGCATCAAAGGAATGTTTTGTTATTTTTGGGATTAAGATTCAGAAACTCTAGAGAAAACCATATGGGTAATACTTAAATAAGAAAACATCCATACATTTTTGGTAATGTATAGAGTAACTGTATCCTAGGAAAATAAATACTGATATTGATATTAAATGTGGGTGTGGATCTAAAATAGTTGTAAATAGGGTAACATCTAAAAACAGTATTTTTATCTAGAAATGATCAGGAGAAATGGTGCATGAAAATTAGCTTTTCTACACACTTCGTTTGGAACTCCATAAGGATATGCATCCGTAAATTCAAAATCGTGTTACAGACCATTGTTCAGGGAAAAATTTACATAATAATTTATTCTAGTAAATATATCATAGATGACTTAGAATGAATTCATTAAATTTATATCTTAATTATTCTATGTTATATATGATTTATCCTTTTCATAATCATGGTTTATCATTTATGTGTTTAATAAATTTAAAATTATCATCCCTAAATAAAATTTGGATAAAGTAAATGGTTTCAACCATAATCAAAAATAAAATAAAAGTGTTATCATCCATAGTTATATGCATTATTTCATATCAAATAGATTTAGTAGAACTATTCAAACACTATAACAATGCATGAAAGTAGAGCCATTACTAAAAATTGAAAATTGGTAAATTATTGCATCCCCAGTATATAACTCACCCCTATCAATCTTTGTGGGATAGAATTCATAGAGAATCTTGTGATACACCATTTAGTGTAATTTTATGCAGGTATGCATATGGATTTCCTTTCCTTATACAGATCAAATATAAATTTCTATAATAAGGAAATCACTCTCTATATTGAAAATCATCCATTGTTTCTTTACAAATGTAAATAGGGTCATGAATTTATTTAGCATCAAAATATCAATAATAGATAATATTTCCCTATAAGAAATCAGATTTATTTCAAGTGACTGAGTCTATGGAAAATATCATAGTTGAATGCATTACCATTGCGATGGATTACGCAGATGTGTTTCCTGAAAAATATCTTGGTCATCCTCCTAGGTAAGAGGTTGAATTTTCAATCGAGCATATACCTGGGGATTTTCTGATATCCAAGAATAAATATATAATGGATGTTTTGTAACATGAGGATATTAAGAAAATAATACAATAGAATTTGGATAAAGGGTTTATATTCCCAAACACTTTACTCTATGGTGCACCAATCCTCTTTATCAAGAAGAAGGATGGTTCAATTCACCATTTCATTGATTTTTGTGAGATTAATAAAATTATCATAAATAATAAGTATCATATATCAAGCATTGATTACTTTTATGATTAGATATGTGAATCCCAATACTTCTCCAAGGTGGATAATCTATTACAGTATTATAAAGTATAGGCAACCAATGAGGATATCCCCAAGACTGTTTCCCATACTAGGGACAAGATTTTTCAGTTCATATTAATGCCATTATGACTCAATAATGCTTCAAAAATATTCATATACTTGATGAATAGAGTCTTTAGATATTACATTGAAAAAATCATGGTCTTCTTTATAGATGTTGTTCTAATATGCTATAAAATCTTGGATGATAATAAAGAGTATCTTAGAATTTTGATAGGGGTCTTATGAAAGGAGGATATTTAGGTAAACTACTGTAAATGTGATTTATGGTTGATAAATGTCTCATTAATAGATAATAGTATCATAATTAATGGGATATATGTGGAAACAATAAATAAAAAATTAATTAAAGGATGTAAAATAACAATAACTATGAAAACATTTATAGTTTACATTGATTATTATGGTATTATCATCAATTTGTAAGAAAGTTATCAAAATTATAAAACCCACTAAACAAAATACTTATAAGGGAGTCAATGTTTTTTGGAATAATGAATGTGATGAGAACTCTAATGAATTAAAAAAAGGATTATCATTACACCATTACTTATTCTACCTAAAGGTGGGAAAATTTTCATGGTGTACATTGCTGTTTCAAAGAAGGGATTGGGTTGTATACTAATGATGAAGGAAATAGTGATAGCCTATGCCTTAATAAAATTGAAATTTTATCTGCAAAACTATCCAATGCATGATTTGGAGTTGGTCGTAGTAATCCTTACACTGAAAATCTGGGTTCATTACCTCTTTGGTGAAATATAGGAAATATATATAGATTATAAGAGTAGCTAGTATATACTCTAAAAAAATAGTTCAATATAGATTAACGAAGATGGTTAGATATGATTACAGATTATGACTATTTAATCCACTATTATATTTTGAATGAAACTAAATTGGATGATGTTATAAATAGAAAGGAACTGAATTTTTTTTCATTGATTATAATTGAGAAGGATCTTATCTTTTTAGACTTGAAAATGATGGACATGGGAAGCATAAAGGATTGAACATCATCAATACTTTCTCAAATGATTTCTTAAACATCCCTTATAGAGAATATAAATTATTCTCAAAGTGATGATGTGGAAATTAAAAATAAGTCGGTAGATATAAGAAAAAGGAAATCCTCATAGTTCATAACAAATAAAGGAGTTACAATATTTGGGCCATGACAATATGTACCATCAAATCAAGTGTTAAGGAAGAAGATGTTGGATTATGCACATAACTCTACCTTCTTCATCCATCTAGGGAGCACAAAGATGTATCTAGATCTCTGAGAGCACTATTTATGTGACAATATGAAGAAGGAGATTGTGGAAAAAACATCATGTTTTCTTTTATGTCAAAAAGTGAAGGATAAAAAGAAAAAATCCAAGGGGGTAATGAAACAATTACCCTTACATATATTGAAATGGAATAAATACCATGGAATTTTTCACAAGTCTTCCAAATAAATCAATCAGAAAAACATCTATATAGGTTTTGGTGGATCGACTTAAAAATACTCAATTTATTGTAATTCGAGAGGAATTATCACCCAGTCAACTTGCAAGGATATAAATAATTGGAGTGGTGAGACGGCATGGAACACCACTATTGATTGTTTCTGATCAGGTCCCAATATTTTCCTCCACATTATAGAATAGTATCCAACATGTTGTAAATATTGAGTCAAAAAACTAGAATGTATTATCACCCTCAAACTAATGGCCAATATGAGTGGACTATCCAAAAACTTGAGGAAATGATAAGATCATGATCATTGGACTTCAAGGGTGGATGGTCCAAAATATTACTTGGTAGAGTTTTCCTACAACAATAGATCACACTCAAGAATCTAAATGACCCCTATAAATCATTTTATGGGATGAGTTGAAAAACATCTGCATGCTTGGTTGATATTCCTGAATGAAAACTGTTGGGAACTAAAAGTGTTGGGTAAATTGTGGAAAAAACAACAAACATTCAGTAAAATAAGAGAGATGCTCATAATTAACAAAATATCTATGTTGAAAATCATTAAATAGAACTATATTTTGGGTTAGAAGATAAGGTATTCCTCACATATCTCTATAGAATAAATTAATGAAATTTGGTAAGAAGGGAAATCTTACTCCAAGATAAGATATCCCCTTTGAGATCCATGGTTGCATCCGAGTGGTGGTCTAATGACTACAACTCCCACTTAACTTATCTCAAGTACACGATGTTTTTTATGTATACCTCTTGAGGATGTACATAATAGAACCCTCATATTTGATAAATATATAGTTGGTACCAATGGAGAATGGTCTTCTATATGAGGATTATCCAACGATGATCTAAGATCATAGTCTCCAAGTTCTGCAAAATAATAAAATTCACCTGATCAAACTTTTGTTGAAAACCCACATATTTGAATAAGAAATATGGAATCTAGAGAAGGTGATGAAATAGATTTACCCTTACCTATTTTAGTTTGTGAAATTAAAATTTCATCAGTGAAATTTAAGAAGTGGGGAAGATTGTAATGACCTGGACTATTATAAATAAAGTTCCCTTTGAATTAAATTCCCTATTATGCTTACATAGAACACAAAAACATCATTGGATTTATTATATCCTATAAAATTTAAAATTTCATTAAGAATCATAATCATTGATAATATATCCATTGAATTGTGATCATATAATTAGTATAAATATAGGCTTATGATAAATCTGATTGACATGAATAAAATACGCAATGACCTCAACCAAGAGGATTATACACTGTGAATCCCATTACTGGAGCTTCTGATAGATATGGAATCATTAGGATTTTCTGCTGACCAACCCCGAGATAAGATCCAAAAACCACATAATTATTTACACCATTTACAAGATAATTTTCAGATCATTGAGATCACTAACCAAGCCATGTAAGCAGAACCACCCCATAAAAATATCACCATCACACACCTTACCCTTATGGTGTGATAGTGTAATAAAATTTTATATATAAATTACCTAATAATATAAATATGAATATTGAATTTTCAATATAATAATGACTATATTTACTTCTAATTATTTTTACGTTACAAATGATTTTTATTTTTAAAGGAAAAAACACAAATTTTAATTTCTGGTAATATATAATTTTGGTTAAGAAATTATTTGTTTTAATTAATGGATTTTTGAAATACATGGTATTTTAAAAAATTATTATTATTAAACAATTTTTAATAAATATAGTTGTTAATGTAATTTTAATGATGTCAAATGTAAACATTATATGGGTTCGAAAACTTTTATTGTCAAAAAAACAGCATTTCTCAATAAATGTTGATTCTTGTTTTAAAAGAGAAATTTAAAATATTTAGAATATTGTTTTTGATAAAATAAATATTATTTTTTAAATCATTACATCAAAGTTATATAAAATAAAATTTATCTTATTTTTCTGAGATAGGTAAATTTTCATCAAAAATTAAATACGATGTAAATATACGATGAGTATTATCACATCATAATGACCCAAAAGTGTTGTAATAAAGGATATAAAGGGTATCCAAAACCAAATTTATTTTTCCCCTATAAAATAATGTGTTTTTAGTTTATTTTAATAAAATTTTAAAGACTTCATTAATCATCCAAAACCTATTTTATATTTTATGGTTATTAAATAAATTCATTATAAACATGACACACTTCCACATAAAAAAAATATTTTATTTTATTAATTTAATACCATTTACATATAATATAAAGAAAACAACTCTTATTGGGCCAAACCATGGAAAAATCCATGGGTGTGTTTTTTGTTTTGATTAATTTATTTTATATAGTCCAAAACTAATGTTTGGTAAATAATAAAGAACTCCCCTCTCCTTTCCTATATAAACCCACATAATCTCTCTTTTATCATCACTAAAAAACTTTTATTACATCCTTAATATTCCTTCTTCACTCTATAGTTAACCATGTGTTCCCCCAATCTCTCAAGAAGCTCTTCCCTATTTTTTTGGAAATTCACTCTCAAGGTAAGGGTCCTCTCGCCCATCATTTCAATTCAAACATCTTCTTTGTAATTAGAATTATAGATATCAACTAGTTTTGTTGAAATGAATTTATAGAGATATATATACCATCCAGTAGATTATCTGACAAGTATAGATCATTTATTCCCTCACTTTACAACATTATCCTAATTCATTACTAAGATGAAATTTAGTAAGGGACCTCTCACTTTTCTTTTCAATTCAATCACCTTATTTTTATTTACCCTATTGAATTTCAATTGGTTATGATGTCTTGAATTTATATAGATCTATCTAATATCCAATTTATTTCTTAATAATGATATATAAATATCCCCCTTCATCATATCATTAACCTAAGTAGGTACTATGCCGAATTTTAATAAAGGATCATCTCATTTTCCTCATTATTCAAGTAGCTTCTTCATTTTATTCTATATATGTCCAATTCCATAAGTTGGAATATTTTTTTACGCATCCCTATTACTATCATTTTTATTTCCAAATGATTATAAACCAATTTCACCACACTTAAATGACTTTATTATTCTTTAAGCACCACTACTATAAATTTAGGCTATAGCCACGGTTCTAAATTGTGGCTATATGCTCAAAAACCATGGCTATATGTTATAGCCATGGTTTCATGAACCGTGGCTGGTACTGGCATGGCAATAGGTTGGAGCCTATAGCCACGGTTTGAAACCGTGGCTATATCTCTATAACCAAAGTTCAAACCGTGGCTATATCCCTATAACCACGGTTCGAACCATGGCTATATCCCTAAAGAAAAGGCTCAAACCGTGGCTATATCCCTATAGCCACGGTTTTCAAACTATGGCTATAAGGTCATCCCTATAGCCATGACAATAAAGGCCACGGTTCATAGAACCATGGCTATAGGCCTTTCCCCTGCATAAAAAAACCAGCATGGTTCACCGTGCTGGATGTTGGGAGGACACTACCAACTCCTCCCCCTCCCCCCACCCAGAGCTCCCCCAACTTTCACCAGCACCCCCACCCCCTACTCCTGCACACCTCCCCTACCCCACCCCCTGCACCCTGCACCCCACCCCATGCCCCCTCCTCACTGCACAACCCCCTCCCCCTAGACAGCCTCCCCTCCTTACCCTGCACGAGCACCCCCACCCCCTGGTCCTGCACACCTTCCCCGCCCCACCCCCCATCAACTTACACCACACCCCCTGTACCTTACACCCCACCCCCATTCACCTTACACCCCCTTCCCTCTCCTCACTGCACACCCCCTCCCCCTCCCCACCCTGCACCAGCACCCCCACCTCGTGATCCTACACACCTCCCCTACCCCACCCCCTACACCTTGCACCCCACCCCCTGCCTCCTCCTCACTCCACACCCCCACTCCCCCCATTCCTACACACCCCCTCCTCAATAGACCCCCCCCCCCGGACAACCCCACACCCTAGACCCCCCCAACCTTCCCAACACACCAGTCAATTGAATTGGGAAAACCAAAAACATGCTAATATGGCCATGATAGAAAAATTTCCATTCAAATGAACTACACTCATCAAAAACATGCTAATATGATTAGAACTAAATCAAACATCATCTAGCCAAATTTATTAGAGTGGAACCAAAACAAATTGTTTTGAAAAAGTTGAAACTGAACCAAACTGAAAATAATGTAACCAAACTGACTCAAACCAATAAAAAATGACTTCAATAAAGCGTAATTTAGGAAGAAAAAAATGAGACTAATGGAACATACCTGGTTGGATCTAAAATTAATTTAATTGAACTGAATAGCCTCAAATAAAACAAAATGAATGTGTTACAATTAACATAAACCAAAAAAAATGAACCCAATAAAAAATAACCTAGAAAACCTAACCTGACCCAAACTGAACCAAGAATTTAGGACTTCGGATAAACTTTTAAAAGGCCTCATCCCCGCAGGTTGAGAGGATATCTTAGTCATGTGGTGCTTCACTACCCTCAGCGAGATCCAAAACGCACTGCAAAAAGATATGGAACCAAAAACAAAAAAACCCTAATTAAAATTGAGTCAAAGAATAAAAATGGAAAAAACCTTACCTAAATCTGATAGTGAACTGCATAGATTTCACCTTGTACTCCACGACACCCTGCACCAGGTTAATCATACATGAGTGCCAATAATCCATATGTTAAGAGACCAACACCTCATCCATAAGTTAAACATTCTCAAAGTATATGATATTATGTACCTCATATTTGGAACACATGAACATAAAAAACTACAAGAATGAAAACTAAATCATGAAATGTCCAACACCCTTCAAAACACCCTGCACAACACCTTGCACTGCACCCTGCACTTCCTGCACTGCACCCTGCACTACCTGCACTCCACTGCCTACACTGCACCCTCCACTGCCTGCACCCTGCACCCCCCTGTCAGTCCCCCCTTCCCATTTCCCCTTCCCCTGCCTCCCCCCACCCCTGCTAGCACCCCCCACCCAACCCCTTCCACCCCCTCTGCCCATTCCCCCCTCCATTCCCCCACATACATCCCCCCTGTCAGTCCCCCCATGCATATTCCTGATTCGTTATTTATCCATATTGGATTTATTTACATGTAGATTCTAAGAAAATAGGAATAAATGGATGAAGTAAAACCATAATTAACAAATTTAATATGCAGTGATTCAACTTTTTGCCTTCATGGTTATCCTCATGAGTTACTGAACTGCAATGTATGCACAGTATAACAAGGAAAATGGGATTTAGAAATGTGTATAATAAGATAGGATACCCGAATCTCTTAATACAAAAAATGGTTTCTAAATAAAAGGATCTTCATGAGGCACAATCTAGGTATCTTAAATCTGGAAATGATTAAAAGAATATGATATAAGTCTATGAAAATGCAGTAGATATTCAAGGTGAACCATCCAAGGATGATGAGAAAACCAGCCCCATGAAAAAGGTACAACATTTTTTTAAATTATCATGTGATACTAAATCTGTTTCCTTTCATTATAAAGATTATAAAACATAATTTGAATATTTTTAAGATGATTAATGGTGTAAAAATTTTCCTCCTATAGAAGACCTGAGAATGGGAAAACCCCAATGAAATGGGAAAATAAAAGCTGGAGGATTCCTGGAAAATAAGAAGAATTTATAAACAAAATCATCAATATAAAGGAACATCAAGTTTCAAGGTATATTAATATTGTTGTAGAAGTTTTCGGTATAAATATTTTGAGTACTGGTACAACATGTCATTTCACTAGAACTGGGATGAAAAAAGGGGGAGCAGACCTGAGAAGAATAGAAGTTTTTGTAATAGAAGTAGGAATACTCTTGGTAAAAAAATCCCAACATGAAAAAACTACTGGAAAGGTATCGCATCTTTATTCCCATTCGATTTATGTATACTTTCCTATAGGGAATTAAAGAAAAAAAATTGGGGAGATGGATGACTGTTGTATTATTTGGGTATAACAAGAATGAAGTATCCTTCCTAGAATACCATTGATGTTAGATTTTCCACGATAACAAAAGTGAGACCATCCCTCAAGGGGTGAAAAGCGTAAATTAACGTTTCCAATAATGACAAACTGTATGGAATCTCAAAATATGGAAAACATAATTCTAATTAGTCATTGAGGTTATGTTGAACAACCCCAATATTAATTTTTATATTGACATCACATACTAAATAATTTATGTACTGCATTGATTACTTGTTTATAAACTCTTGTTTCTATAAAGGTTTTTTCATCATAAACTTATAGTTGAATATCTAAAGTATGTTTTCCAATAATATCATTTGATTCATTCATTCTCTCACAAGTGGATAAGTTTGAAACTTAAAACATATGGAGGAGTAGAAGATTTCATAATGGGAGTGCTCGGCATCCAGGACCACTATCAGCGAGTTCTAAAAATCCATTCCCACCAACTCTATAGCCATTTTGTAACTCTAAACCAGGGGGTGCACTAATTCATATCACCCATTAGCTCCCTAGGACTTTTCTAATATAACTAGGAGGATAATTAAAGAAAAAATATATCAATCTCAATGTGAAATCCAGATCCAGTAATATCCCAATGTTATCATCCTATTTCTAGTACCTGATCAAGGTACTACCTCAACCATCATTGGTATTAGATATAAAAAACTATTTAATCAAATTCATGAACAGAACATTACAAAAATAGCCACAATAGGCTCACATTTCCAAACTCTAGGTTCTAAGGTAACACCCAAAGACACTAATGATTAAATCAGCACTGACCCCCTAAAGGATAATAAATCATGGCACACCCACGGTCCTTTAGATAACGACTATCAAATCATGATCCAATCTAGATAGGGAAACCTCATCTGGCGACTCTGAAAACTAACCCATCCATGATCATCACCTCACCCACAAGAGAATCATCAAGAAACACCACACCCATAAGAAAGTCCTCAAGGTTTTCTCAGACCCATCTTATATATTCTTCGCACCTCATCCTACCGAACAACAGCCCCCCCCCCCCCCCCCCGGACCCCCCTGGAATGAAACCTGCAGCCCCCCTGGACAGCTGCCCCCCTGGACAGAACCCCTCCCCCATGCTGGACAGCAGCCCCCCTAGACAGAACCCCCCTTGCTGGACAACAGCCCCCCTGGACCCCTCTGAACAGCTGCCCCCCCCCCAAACAGAACCCCCCTGCTGGACCCCCTTGAATAGCTACCCCCCTGCTGGACCCCCTGGACAGCAGCCCCCCCTACTTTGGATACTTCTTAAGGTTAAAGCTGAGAGATGTTGGGTTTATCCGATAGAGACATACAAATATTCTCATAGTGTGGTTATAGGATTCTTGTGGAGGATTTAAGAGGTGATGTTGGGAGTTTCGTGTTGCTTTTTAGAATTATAGGTTCATTGAAGATGGGTTTCAGCTGAGGGTGGTGTTGTTTGGACTTTTCTACATGGTGTAGTACAGGATACACTTACATCTGCATGGCAGCATCATCCGGCCAGGAGCGATGGGAGCAGGAGGAGGCTAGAATGGTGGTTGAAGGGGGAAGGTTACAGGTGATGGGGGGGTGGTGCGGGCTGATTCAAAGGTGGTAGGAGGGCTGTTGCAGGCTAGAATGATGGTGACAGCGGGCTGCAATAAAGGTGGAAGGGGGATGGTGTGGGCTCGATGTGGATGGAGCAGGGCCAAATCACGGCATTACCGCAGCGTGACCGCGGCGTGACCATGATGTGACTGCGACGTGTTGGCCCGGTCCAGCGACATCTACGAGGCAGCATCTTCCGGCCAGAAGCAAAGGGAGCATGATGAGGCAGGGTAACATTCTGACCATCGCCCCGCCGGTAGATGATAGAACAGATCAACTATTTAATATGTTACAACAAGAGATCGCAAGAGAAGGTTGTATCGAGCGGCACAATGATGCAATGTCTAAAGGGAAACAAAATGACGGAAAATAACCATATACCCTACACAAACCATTTAAAAATTCAGTCACTTTTCCTAAACATGGAAATTTTATTTATAATATTCAATGCGTGAAAAGGAAAGTGTCATGGTCAAGGCATATTCCTACTCGGACCATGTCATTTTAGTTAAACGAGTATTATAAGCCAATTTATATTATTCGTAGAAAATAAAAAAAAATCACTAGCCACAAAACAAACACCAACAAGAGGCTTATGAAAGACTCAAACCAAATCTATACATGATACAAATAACTATCACTACTCTTTGGTTTAGAAGACAGCGCACCTCCGTTGGAGGGGTTTTATTATAAAATCATTACATTGATTTATCACAGAATTCATTTAATTATATTTAAAATTTATTCTAAAACTCAATCAGCAAAAATCAAATGCAATAATTTAAGCAACTAGATCAACATAACTATCACTGTGAGTTTTCACAGACAGCGCACCTCCATTGGAGGGGTTTTATTATAAAAACATGACTTTATTTATCAAATGAAACAATTACATTAAAGAACACTTATTCAAGATTTTCAATTCAATATAATTAAGCATAATTAAGAAAAAGGCTAAATTCAATTTAATGCATTCTTGAATTAAAGAAGCTAGAAGAGGGATCCAACCTCAAAGTGGAACCAAACCGTCCACTTCAGCTCTTGGAGAGTTCTAACTAAAATTTACTTCTCTCCCACTGGGTATATGCACCTTCACACACATGCAAGGACACTTAGCCCCTATGCACACACCCGCATGGCCATGAGCACGTGCAAGGGGATCCTTTCACATATTCTTATATGCATATACCAGTCTCCACTCACCTGTGTATGCATTTATATATATATATATACATGGGCACACATAGCCCCAAATGTGCATAATCACTGCCATGGTTGACTATACACATAACAGGGGAACCCATGTACATATACTTTCTTACCTATGCACGCGCAGGCGAGTCGCCCTTAACTTTGCAACTCGAAACCAACGAACAGGGATCAATTCACTACACAAAGAATATTAGGAACATTAAGACACATAATGGATTCTACTTAACCAATGAGAAACCAACCAACAGCATTAAAAGCCTTACCTCGATTGGGAGAACCAAATCCACCCGAATCAACACGAAATGATCCAACGCCCTACTGAAAACATAATATGCAATTAAAAACACTGAAATCTCCAAATACATGAGGTGAAAGAACATATTAAAATAGTATGCATTAGATAACACTTTAAAATTTAAAAAAATATGGTTACCCATTCAACTTTATGTGAATCCAAAAATAATAATACATTTATCCATAACCAATTTCTCTTCACATGCATCATGAACATAGTAAAATAGTATGCATTAGATAAAATTTTCATTTTCAAATTTTAACACTCCATTCACATGACAACTACATCCACAAAGCATCAATGGTATGAATAATTCTACACATAAAATATTCTTAACATTTTTATGAGTTCCAAATGATTTCACATAGAATATGATATTCATTATGAAACTAGAAACACATCATATATTGTTCACCTATATCGCAAAGAAATAATGTTCTCGTGGTATCTTCTATGTGAAATTCCAAAGATTTATATCTACAAACACTACAATGATAACTATTTTTATGTTTTGAGAAGACCAAAATCAATCATATATCACAGTTTGATATTGATATTCATGAATTATTATTTGGGGGGTTCCCTACGGTTTACAAAAACCGTAGGAAAATATTGTCTAATGTAATCTATTCCCAACAGTTTAATGAAATCGTTGGGAAAACATGTCAAATTATTACTTAAACAATGGTTTTTTTAAACCGTTGGTATGTAGGTGTTGGTATAAGTGGGATTTCGAAAAGTGAATGTTATTTAAAATATCATATTGAATGTAGCTATGTACAGGTAAATTCATGCAATGTGGTAGTGGAATCAACCCACCAAAATGAGGACAGATTGCAGGATCCAAATCTATCTTTATAATCTATAATTAAAAAAAAGTGTATATAATGGCCAAGATTTTTAAAAGAAAAGGTGTTAAATCCATACCAATAACAACTAGTGGTATCATACAAACTCTGATTTGTTGCAACTAATATCAAGCCATGATTTAGTGAAAGCAACCTATTGTAAATAAGAGGGCATATTTAGAGAAACCTAATCATGAAGAAATGGGGGAGTTAGAGGTTGATTGTAATGGTTATTAAACCTTAACAAAGATTAAAGAAACCTATAGAGACTAACTACACCCCATTCCCCACCCCCATGCCCCACTTTCCCACCCCCTCCACCTGCCCTGCAGACCCCCCTACAGACCACCCCCTGTAGACCACCCCTGCCCTACAGACCTCCCCACTCCACCCTGCCCCCTCCACCCACCCCCTCCCCCCTCCCCCCGACCCTGTAGACCTCCCCCCTGCCCTGCAGACCTCCACCCTCCCCCTTACCCCCTCCACCCGCCCCCTGCCCCCTGCTCTGCAAACCTCCCCCTGCCCCCTTCCCCCCTCCGCCCTCCCCCTGCCCCCTGCCCCCTTCTGCCTGACCCCTTCCCCCAGCCCCCTTCCCCCTACCCCATGCCCCCCCTACCCTGCATACCTGCCCCTGCCCCCTACCCCTGCCCCCTGCTCCATGATTTGGTAGTTTTCCACGTATTTCCTTATTCCTCCCTAGAATCAACCACAATAGAAATGCTCAAGTCCTTCCCACCATGTTCTTACATATCTTAAGGATTTATATCCTTCTCATACCATTCTTGTATAACATGAATACAGATTTTATCAGCTGCCATTAAAATTCTTCCCACCTCGCCCTTATCTTTTTGAACCTCCTTGATAATTTTATCGAGGATAATCAGTGAGTCTACACCCGGTACCATGTCCTGACTTTCCACATTCTTAGTAGTATTGAAACTCACTGTTTTCTTTACTTCATGTTTTGAAGAAAGAGATGC
This sequence comes from Viscum album, assembly GCA_963277665.1. Classification (NCBI taxonomy): domain Eukaryota; kingdom Viridiplantae; phylum Streptophyta; class Magnoliopsida; order Santalales; family Viscaceae; genus Viscum; species Viscum album. Next base: position 1,569,760,124 of record OY728143.1, read on the forward strand.
GTCGGTGCCTAGAACAACTTTCTCCTGTATAGAAATTGGAACAATATATTTAGCAGCCAACTTGACATTACTTATAACCTTTACTCGAGTTTTTTTAGTGTTCACTAGATAGATTTCCCTATTGTAAAAAACACTTATGAATCTAACATAGAGAATAAATTTCCTCCCAATAGTGTCATCTCTAACTGAGGGTTACCACCAAACCCTTTACCACTGCTTAGATTAGACTCATCAATTGGAGTAGCCAAAGTTGCTTGAATCTCTTTCATTTTCCATATATCCAGCTTAGCACTCAAAAAAGAAGTAGATTTATACTTCCCTTTAGAGGAATATTCCTGAACATCATCCAAAATAGAATTTTCTACACCAGCCAAGGTTGACTGCTTCACCCACTTACCTATTTTCTTACCATCCACCGGTGTTAGTACATCAGAGTTTCCAAGACTAGGTTCAACTACCTCATTGGGAACATTCCATATATCTAGTTCAGTTCCAAGGGAGCACATGTTGAAACATGAACCTATTATGTATCCATCAGGGAAGCATATTCATTTTTAGCTCTAATTGAAACACAGTTTTTCTTCTGTTTCCTTTGTATTGAGGAATAAACACCAACCATAGCAGTGTTCTTATTACCTTTACTATCTCCAGAATTCATAAAATCTTCCTCTTGGAGATCCACTGTATCCACCTCAGTTTAATTATATTAGAACCATGGATCTTGAGTCCTAATCTCTCCAATATCTTGGGTAGTATCATTACATGATTTTCTCTTTGAAATACGATCCTCCCGACCTACCTCAACTGATTTAACTGTAGTTTCCTTATCCATAAAAATTTGCATTGGTTGATTAACAACCACCGTAGTAGGAAAAGAGATTCCAGAACCTTTACCATGTTTTCTCCCCCTATAACATTCCCAACCTAATGAATTTCAAGCTCCTTATCTAGGATTTCCCCATCCTTGGCAGCAATATCATTCACATGTAGTTTAAAATTACATTGTTCAATCATATGACCAATCTTCTTGTAATTGTAAAATATTGTATTTATATAACACTTATCACTCTAGTCCCCAATACAGTTACACTTTCTGGAAAATTCAGGAAACCTTTCAAACTGAGATGATAATTCAAGCATATAACTATTAACAACAATGAAAATAGTTTCAATGCGAGGTAAACATAAATCAACCTCAAAAAAAAATCTTAAAAAATGACCATATCAAGAACCCTTAGTTTCCCAATTGAATTTGATAGGAATTCCCACAACTGGTTCACTGCCCCCAAAAGATTTTAGAATTCAAAAAACCAACTTAAGCCATGAAATTGAATCCTAGTTTGAATAACTGAATTCTTAACCGAAGCTAGATCAAAGAGAGAATCCCAGTCTTGAAACCTCAATATTCCAGGTTTGAGGGAGACAAAACTGAAGCCCTGTGTTCTTGATTTGAATTCATCTTATGGGGAGAAGAGGAAAAAATCCCCTACCAATCGACACCTTGTGCCATCTACCGAAGCCCCAAATCTGATGGAACTACATTAGGAGATCTTCAATTTTCAATGGGTTATTATTCTACAGCAACATTAAACATCCATGAATTAAATTATGCATTCTTCTAAAATCTATTCAATAATTTTAACGTTCATCTCAATAAAATCTAATGTATAATTTCTCATAGTTCTTTTATTTTATGAATCAAAACTTGCTCTAAAGTTAAAAAATATCTATCCAAGTGTAAGAGAGATTGTTATCCTTTAAATATTCTCAAATATTCACATTGTAGGGATCATTCACATCATGATTCACTGGACTATGTTCTCCAAACCCAAAGGCACTTGAATCGTGCCATGTCCAGCAGCAACCATCCTCAAAATCTCTAATGAAATCTTCCTCTGGATTGAAGTAGCACTCTAATGAGAAAGCCATCAATCGAGGTCATGGGTAAGCATGATGAGTGATAGTGCGGGTGAGATCAGGGAGAGCGTGGGCATTCATGGGGTGTGGCATGCATGAGGAATAGGAAGGGGGAATTGGTGAGGGCAACGCAAGTACCTGACGGGCCCACTGGGGGTTACTCGACCTAGGCCCTAGTTTCATGGGCATGGGCACATCATTTGACCCCCATGGCAGCTTGAGCTGAGAAATATTTAAATAATGGCCTTTGTGCCACAAGGACATTAGTAAATCTCATCTAGGGGCCTTTGGTAAGCCATCATCTAAGACATCGAGACATTTCAAATTATTATAAATAGTTCCAGCTAGATTGAAAATGCTAATTTGAAGGTATGGGGATTGATCCACTAATGTATCTGAGTGTGTGTGTGTGATTGTGTTTATAAATAACCCAATTGAGGAGGATTTGTTTTTCCCTGTTGTGAGATTACATCATGCAAGATGTCTTCAGGATTTCTTTGGCCTGTTATTTGGACTATTATCAAAATTTAATTAAATTTCTATGTCAGAATCCTCATGAATCATCATCGGCCACATTTCATAAAGGGAAAAATGGGTTATATTATCTCTAAATATTGATTAGAGGTAAAGATGTAACATGTTTTAAACAACCAAATTATCGTGAGAACCTATAAGGATCAAAAGGATCTAAAATGGTTACTCCATCTATAAAATCATCCAGAATCCCATCTCACAACAAGATAATATATGAAATTTATTTTGAATTCCAGCTACCACTGCACCAAAATGTGTGGAATAAGGAATAAACCCAAAATGGGAAACATTCTTTAACAAATAAATAGTACCATCGAGACATTAATTGAAAATGAACAAGACCATAAACCATAGCTCCATCCACATCAAGTATTAGTTTCAGATTCATTAAAGGACAAAATAAATCAATGAAATTTTTAAATACCTTGATGATAGGGCATGGGCGGTGTCAACCTCAGTGTCTGGGGTGTTGAGGGTTGTGGGGGAGAGTCGTTGGGAAGGAAGGGAGGAGGTGGGGAGGGTGTTTGGAGCAGCTTTACTGGAGTAGGAGGATCGTGGGGAAGAGGGTCGCGGTGAGGAGGCGTCATGGGTATTGAGGGATGTTGGCAAGGAGGCATCGGGGAGGCATGAGGAAGGAAGATAGGAGGTGGGGAGGCCACTCGGAACAACTTCTCTGGATGAGGAGGGTCGCGGCGAGGAGGCGTCGGGGAGGTAGTTGGCATGTTGAGGGGTTTCGTGGAGGTTGGATCGAGCGGAAGGAAAATGAAATGAACGGGTCGGGGTATTCAGCAACGGAGCCGTGGCTAATTTTGGGGGTGCATCCATGGATTTTTTAATCCGTGGCTTTATAGGCGTGGTTATAGGTCGATTTCCAAGTAGTGTACTATTTTCATGTTGTCAAAATTTCACCCCGTTTTTTCCAAGACAAACATTTTTATTGTGACTACCATCATTATTTCTACTAAAGTATATTCACCTAGTTGAACCTATAATTAATTTATTGGTTTCATACTCATATATAACCCACAATCGATTATCATGGGATTAAATGTTATGAAATGTTTACTTATGTTGTTTTATCTATGTTACACACTAATGCATGTACATGATATGACTAGTATGAGTGCACATAAATAGTGTTTTGATGCATTGGGTAATGTTTCAGTCTCATGATACACCATTCATGGTAAAAAAATGTTATCCTAAGCACAATATGCTATTATTTCTTGGTTCTTAACCTCAAATTATTTTTATGATTTAATGTTTAATTATTTTTCCACATTCCCATATTTTCTTTATTTTGTAATGTTATATCATGCCTCATTGATCATGTTTATAATTCTCACCTCTTTTTGACCCCTTGAAATTCCTATTTTATATAATGTTATTATTTCATAATGTTATATCTTTTTTATTCCCTTACTGGGATTTATAAATCTCCAATTTCTTATGTATGTCTGCATGGTATCCCATGTAGTTTTAAAAATGATTAAATAATGTGAACATCTGAAGGAAGTATTCAATAATGTCGATGTACCCCCAATTTTAAGCTGTTATGTAATGTAACTAACAACCAAAAGACACAAGTTGTTTTGAAATTATAACATTTTTATGTGTATTATTATTTGATAAATCATGAATTAATTTGTAGTAAATACTAGGGTTGTTATACAGACTACACCAGTTACCTGCTATAGGAGAACTAGCTAGTTAGTTGCTAATTTAGTAATGTTTTATTCTAGATGAAGGCTACAATCCATCCACTAACTAGCAGTGGATCTCTGGTAGACTAATTGTAGTATGTTCTATCTATTTGTGGCCTACTGGGTACACCTTGGAGACTACCAAGTTCCCGATGGCATTGGGTAGTGCCTAATGGGGATGCATTTATTATGGTCAAAATGACCATTATGGTGGCTCATTCTGAGTTTTATGTACATCAAGAATTATAGAAGATTCTAGAGCCTTTTAAATCGAATAAAAGTCCATACTTGTCTCCTTGAAGAGTCCCCTTTTGATTCCTTCTCCAAATGACATGATCTAAAAGATCAAACAACATCAAAGGAGTATTGTTCTCATTTCTGATCAATATCCTTCAAGTTCTCAATTTCATAAAGAATATTCCATGTTTATCATAGTCCATTATTTCTATATTATACATATTTAATCAAATACCTTTTTCATTGGAATATAAATGGTTTCCCAATAGAAAACATCTCTTTCTTCAACCTCATTTCTTCAATGGTTTACACTTATCAAAAGTGTGGGACTAGTTACACTAAGATCGGTGAAGTTCAAGAGGGTACCCACAAGCCATAATTATGATGGACTTGTTATTAGTTACCATTAAGAACATGTGATTTACACCATTTACCTCCAAAGATAATGGGTGGATATGTAGGGGCTCACATAACGATTTAGTTGAAATCCTTATCAATTGTATTTGTGCTCAATTTACTTTTAAACATTTCATCATTAAACATAACCTCAAAGACATTCATATTTTTGATTTGATTTCTTATACACTTTATTTAAATTTATATTTTCTTTATAAACTTTTTTTCATGTTATCAAATATCACGTATTTTATTTTTATCTTTATTATTTCTTTATAATTTAATTTTGGAATTTTTCTTTTGTTCAACATTAAATTTTAAAAATCTAAATTCACCCCTCCTCATTCCATAATCTCTAACCAAAACAATTAAGACAATTTTTCATGAATTAAATTAAAAAATATTATTTTTTTCAGGATCATAATGTTTCATGGGTTATTAATTATTGTTATTTAATTCATATAATCAATATATTGATGGCATTTTCAAGTTTCTTATGGAAAAGATACATAGTTATCCAATTAAAATATGTTTTATTTTTCAATAATATATTTTTCTTTAAAATTTTAAAAATATATTTCATTTAAATTTCCAGACATATATAAGGTTTACAAGAATCATATTAGGGACTTGAAACTAATTACATGACCCAAATCACCCTATGGATTCAAACATGTTCCCATGATTATTAGAGGCTAGAAACTAGTGTTTGATGATAAAATAATTATTGGGTAATTATTTTCTCTTATAATTCATAAAACAATTATAAAAAAAATTATGAAATAAAAAAATACTTTATGAAAACCTCTTAAAAATTAATAGTGTGAGTAAGAAATATTTTAAAATATTCAAATCAAACAAAACATTAGTCATACTACTCAAAGAAGAAAAATAAAAAACATTCTCATGCCACTGATATCTCCTTCCATGTATCTAAAGTGGATTTATATCATGATACGATTTTTTTCATAGAATAACTGTTATTTAAGAAGAGTATGACAATTAAAAAACCGCAAAACCCATATCTCGGTGTGTAAAAACTGAAACCATGTTTGTTATAAAATAATGATCTTGTGTACCATGCACTAATTCTGGTCAAATATCATATATTAAAAAATTATTTTGATGAAGATCACTAGAAAGTGACCAATGGGTTTATTCCTCCTAGGTGTCTCCAATGGTTGATAAATTTTCTAACATTTTGATAGGATCCTCCTTAATATCATGGTATGTCAGTACCTATTAGTGTAATTGAAAAATGAGAATCATGCTTTGGGAGAATGAATAATAATCACAGACATTTTTGAATTCCATTTTCATGGCAAATGGACTCTTTATGTTGGCCTTGTAGATTCTCTATAAGCCTTAGTATAATTTACTCAAACATTTATAAATGGTCAAGTTATTATAATGGAAACAAAATGTATGTAACACATAAGATAGTTATGAATTTTTCACTTAATTGAATTTATTTTATTCTATATAACATTTCACTATATTAAATGAGATAACAAATTATAGCCATCTCTAGTAGAATATCTGAGTGATTTAATTTAAAATATTCATATCATTATTATGAGAATACAACTGATTCAAATCACAACACTTTTAATATGTCTATGTATTACACTATGATATACAAAAGTGAAATTGAATAAAATTTCCATATTATACCTTACAATATGCCACTACAAAGAATATAATGTGCCTTGGATTAAAGTATGTTATACATTATTTCAAAATCCACATCATACTCTATAATATATGAAATATTTAATCCTATATATATTTGATTTTTAGTGGGACCATGCATGGCCTCACCAAGGTGATTTAGGGTTTCCCTAGTATTTGGCTTCCTCCATCATTGGGGATATCTTTTTCCAACCAGATCTTTCCAATTGTAGTGGCACAAGATTTCATTAGTGGGGTTATGTGATCTACCACCGCTCAGTATTCTTCGATGGGTTAATACCTAGTTTGTATATATGTAACATTTTAGTGTCTTTACTCATCACACATAATAATCATCCTTTAAGGGCTCTACAACATGAGGGAACTCTATACAAAATTATGGATGCTTATTGGCTTCCTACAACATCATTTAAGTCCTGATTCAAGGCGACGGTGAACTAGACTTGCTAAAATGGTTTAAAATCATATTGTTTTTATAGAATCAACATCATATGATTCATAGTCCTTGAATATAAAGTCACTTCTATCATTCACCCACCTTCTAATGGAGCCTTTTTTCAGTTGTCTATATAGTGGCAGTCCTCATCTTGTCGTGTTATTCTAGTGTTTCCTCTCTCAAATAAATGTTATTTTATTTCCATATTTATTTATCCATTATTATCCACCCTAACTTCTCTTGTTAGGTTGAACATATCTTGGTCATGCATGATGAGATCTACAATGTTTTGGGATTATGACCGTGGTCATTGTTTTGGACTGCACTACGAGAAGAAATTAACACTCAACCGTGAGGATCCACTAAGGTTAATTTTGTTTTATAATATCTAAAACATAAAAATGATATTCATATATAGTTTTGGAAGTATAAACTAATATATAGAAATAAAAAATTAAAATTTTATTATATGAATCATTTTTTATGGAAAATATTCATTACACAAAAATAATTCCAAAAAATTAAAACACTAGTGAATAATAACACTGGAATTGGTAATGTAGTGGTGAACAAACAAAAACAAAAAAAATGACACGAACCAACCCAGATACACTGGTAACCTGATACCTGATCTGAAAAAAAAAACAAAACTGGAAGGGTATTTCCAATTCCAGTGGTTTGGATGAAAACACCTAGAATAATATAATATGAAAGAGGGAATGAATTTACCACAAAAACAATAGAATAAAAATAAACAATTTAGTATGCATATAAGAAAAATCCCACTAAAGGAAACGTTCTATAATTAAAAAAAGGTATAAAAAACAAAGTACATCATCACAGTACCATAAAAAGGGAAAACAACCCAATTACTAATGGACACAGAAACTCAATCCCAAAGGTCAACATCAACTACAACCTCCAAGTCATACTTTCTGTTACTCAATCCTAGAAGGTGGAAATCTAAAATCTGCAAAGGAATGGGTAGGGTGTGAGAAAAATCCCAGTAGGGTCTCACCAAGGATTCTATAAAAAGATGGAACATTTAATTAACCAAATAAAGCTATAAAATTTAAAAAAATTAGAAAATAATTTCTAAAGAATATTTAAAACAAACCACTCTTTAAATAATAAGTGATGAAATTACTTTATACAAACGTCTTAACAAATATTTTATATTAAATAGATTATATAAATTCACAGGGTAGGTGAAAATAGTTCACAGTCAATGGAATATATTTTAAATAGAAACAATGAGAAAAATGGTCATATGAAAGAAGGTATGATAGTTCTAGACTATCAGGATCCCTCACACTCAAATTTTTATCATGGAAATATGTGTACACACGTTCTTTAGAAATTGGTCAAAAGGGATCCGTCATAATCCCATCAGGTATTTGACCCGCTACATATGTATTGTCAGTTTTGTAAATCGTCAATAGCTTGTTGTCTATATAAACTCACTAACTACCTTAGAATTCATGTTCTCTAATAAAGAGAAATAATGGGAAATTTATTTTAAAAAGTTTAAAATTACAATTCAACACATTATTCCATTTCAATAATTCAATTTACACTTAAAAACCAAAATGGGGTTTTTAACCAAATCATTCCTTTTCCAAAATACAACAACAAGGTTTCTATCAACACAATGTTATGACATATTTCTCAAATTAATCGTTTAAATAAATTTCATCAAGTTAGTTTAACAATTTAAATTTATCAATTTCCAGCAATTTCACAAGCATACCCCAATTCATTAGAATTAGTAGTTTTTCCAATTTCATTCCCAATCAAATCCAAATCCCCAATAAACTAGAATTTGGTTTTCCTAAAATATAATTAGAAGTAATTTAATTAAAATCAAGAAATATAATTTAAATCAAACAATAAAATTTATATTCAATCAATTTACAGTTAATCAAATAGTCCATCAAAAATGGAATCACTTACCTCAAGATCATATGACCTCAAAACAAAAATCCCTAAATGGGAAACACCAATGAACAGTGTTAAAAATAAGGACCTGGGAATCAATCCTATATTCACAGTCTACAAATGATATTATATTCTCCAACAACATTAAGATTTATAATACCCTAGGGAGGAAATTGGAAAGAGAGTAAGAAAGATAATGTGAATCAGAATCTATCTAGGAATTGATTGAACGTCATTCTCCTTGATTGGATTCCCTACTAGAGGGGTGTAGATGGGTCAAAGTCTCCTCTTAGGAGCCTCCAAGGAAGAAAAAATCGTTTTATGGTTGAATGATCCCATCGAAAAATTATACCTTCGGTTTCTAGGATTTAAAATTAATTTTCAGATTAATAATTTATTGTACAAACAATTAGATCGGTAGGGTTTCACAGCTAAACAAACTATGCTCCATAACCATGAAAAACCTATTTTAGGGTTTCATGGTTTATCCTTGGGGGTAAAAAAGTTTTTAAATCCATATTCCAACCATTAAAACCCTCAATACCTTGGTTTTCAAAATATTCACTAGCAAGGTGCACGGTATGGAATAACCATGCATCAACCACGCATAGTCCAATAACCTCCAAAAATTTCCAAACATTAAAATAAAACATCCCTTAATGAAACCAAACCAAATAATTATCAATAAGGGGTTTAAGAATACCTTAGAACCATCCTAGGATGTTATAAACTCCCCACCATGGAAACTATCATTCCCCAGAAAGCATGTTAAGATGCTTTTGTGTTAGAAAATGATGTCATTATTATATCATCAGTGCCTCCCACTCCCACATCTCAAGAACATTAGAATCATACTATCATAAAAATTAAACCATAAGAATTTCCCTCCTTTGAAGTACCTTATTTTTAGAATCAACTATTCATATTGTACGCTCTATCGTGGATAAATTAAATTCAACTTCAAGATCACTCCATCTCAGAAAGATGGATCAGCAAAATAATTTTATAGGTGAGATACATGGAACACATTATGAATTGATGTCTACTTCAGTAAAAGTGCTAAATGTAAATTTACTTCCCCCCTTTCTCAACAGCCTAAAAAAATCCCACAAAACAAATATTGAGCTTCTGTTGCCTCTCAAATGGTTGATAACCCATCTAAAATGAAACTTTCAACAATACATATTCACAAACTAAAAATTTGAATGGTCTACAATGAAGACCAACATAGGACTTATACCGACTATGTGTTGTCAATGTTCTCTAATGAATCAACAAAATATTTTTTCATCTCTTGATCCAACCTCAGTCTAACCCATGAATATTCACCAATCACCAACCATGATAACATATATTTACTATGCTGGAAAAAATCCCTCAAAATTTTCCCTTTCGATTGAGAACTAGTATCTATTGTTATAAGAAAATTTAACCATCTCCATATGGTCATCCTAACCTTTTCCAAAGTCAATGAAGCAGGCACAAAGCATATCCCCCAGAAACATTATGGATCTTTTTATTTGGCCCTCCAACTGTGAATGGTATTCCATGATCAAATGGACCAAAGATACTAGTGCCTCTTATAGGCCTATCCAAATGTGATAAGTCATTCATGGATCATAATCAGAGACTATGGTTGGAGGAAGTTAGTCCAAAAAAAAAATTTCATTCACACTTGGATTTCCCAACTCCTCATATTTGGTTGTATCATGAATGGGTATAAAGTTATCTAATTTAGTTGACATATTGATCACAACCCATATCACATTATTCTTTATCTAGGTATATGAAAACCCAACCACAACATCCATAGAGATTTCATCCATCATCCAAGTTAAAACTAGAAATGGATGAAGAAAACCCAATGGATTTTGTTGATCACCCATAACTTTTATATATTATATTATAACTGAACAACAAAATCTTTGATGCATGTCATAAAACATCTTCATTATTCTGGGGTGCACTCCCAATGAGTAGTTATGGAAATAACTTATCATAGATTACATTACCCCTAATAGCATATAAAAAATGTTTTGATAACATACAAAGCCCTTCGTGGAGAATAATGATTCAGTCATGGTCTCCTATCCATAAAGAGTGTCTCTAATGGTACGAAACTCATCATCAAGATAATGTTCTTGAAGATCAATAATATGAAGAGTAGATGTCAACTGAACACTATCCAAGTAAAACTGATCCCCTGATTCTCAGACTCCAATATGAAATATGTTGAAAGTGCCATCAAGTTCCACTCTTCTGATTATTTTTTCACTGCATGGGTCAGAATTTTCCTGCACAAGGAATTTTTTATGGCAATTCTTTTACCCAAGGAAAAGGAAAAGATATATTTGATGGATTGAAGCTATTTTAACTAATGCCTTTGGAGGATATTTTGATCTTTTTTCAAGAATATATAACTCAAAAACTTGTGGTTATAATACATGATAAACCTTTCTCTTAAAAAGAAAATACCTTCCAATCTTATGTGTGTGCAACAGTGTGTGAGTTCAAGGTTATGGGATAGATAATTCTTCTCATTTGGATTAAGATGAAAAGAAACATAAGCAAATACATAATCTCCGTACATAATAACTCAACCCAAACCTAATCTTGATGCATCACAGAAGACCACATATCTCTCAGGCTCTAGAAGTGTCGACAACAACACAATAGTCAAAATAAGTTTCAAATCATTAAAAGAATTATAAAATTTCTCATCACAAGTAAAATTTTCTGCTACCAACATTAGATAACTCATCTTAGAATCCATATTTGACAAGTCATTTATGAACCATGGATAATATCCATCCAAACCCAAGAATCTATGAATCTCAAAAACATTCTTTTGTTGTTCCCATGTCATAACAGCTTTCATCATTTTAGGGTTAACTGAAATACTATGTTCTGACACAACTTGTCCAAAGAACATCACTTCCCAAATCCATAAATCACTTTTTTATATCTAGGAATAATGTTTCCGGTTTATCAAAAAATTGTTAACTGGTCTCAGATAATTCCCATGATCATCCTTGGTTTTAGAGTAAATATGGATTTTATCCACAAACACTACCATGTGGGTATCAAGATACTTGTAGAAAATACTATTCATTTAATTCATAAAGACTTATAGAACATGGGTTAGACCAAAAAATCATGATAAAGTAATAATAATGGTTGTACCTTCTTTGAAATGTAGTTTTTCGTATGTTATGTTCTTTCATTCTCAACTAATGGTAACCAGATCGAAGATCAATCATAGAGAACCACTTTTCCCCTTTCATCGGGTCAAATAGATTGTCATTACATGGAAATAGATACTTGTTCATTATCATTAATTAGTTCAGTTTATAGTAGTTAATTCAAAGGAGAAGTGACCCCTCATTTTTCTTAGCACTGAGAACTAGTACTGCCCAATGTGACACACTCGGGCGTACAAATCCTTTCTCAAGAAGATTGTCCAACTGAATCTTCATCTCCTTCATCTTAGAAGGTTCCATGTTATAATATGGAATAGATACTGGTTGTGTAACAGGAAAAAAAATAAATAGAAAACTCTACCTCTATTACTGATGGAAAACTAGATAAGTTTGAAGGATAAAAGTTCAGAAACTTGATCACAACTAGAGGGGGATCACCGCTCAAGGATTCCTAATCTGGATCAAAAGTGAACACATATATTACTTTCTCCAACTCTGGATTAAAAGTTCTAGGTCTGCTCAAATATGGGTCCCATTATTCGTGAATGATATTCCATATTCCTTTAGTCCTTGTAAAGGAGACTCATAAAAGATAACAATCAATCTGGGATTTATTGCAATGAGAAAATACATCCTGATTATGAAGTCAAGCAGTTTTATTTCTAATAGCTGAAAACTCGATGAAAGATCGATATCTGATAAATATAAAACACAAGATAGACTACGGAGACCCTTCTCTCTCTTTGTTCTAAGGGGTTTAGTAATATCCATCACATAAGATACAAGCTATATTGGAAGATTTAGAATATTAACAATAAAGGTTGAAATAAACACATGAGAGCACCAATATCAAATAAAGCAATCACTAATGATGAAGATATAATGATGGTACCTATCATAGTCATTGTACCCATATCTTCTTCCTCTAGATACAATTCCATAACAAGAACAAGCTTTATTCTAGAAGTTTATGGCTAGAACCCATTTATTCAGTAAGTATCTAATTTCAATATAGTTTTAACAAGAGTTGATGTTCTCGTGCCACTACACATAGTATAAAAGACATGGCATAACATTCATATGTTACTTTAGAATACATAAGAACCACACATCTTGGGTACCTTAGTGAAAACCTTCTTATAATGCATAGTCTTTCTATACTAGTAGAAAATTAAAGGGCCTCTTCCAGACACTATAGAAGGTACATAAAAACCCTATTGTCAAGAACCACTATGAGAGATATTACGCTTCCTCTTTCATTTATGGGAACTCATATCACTACTACTGGGAGAAAAAAGAAACTCCCACCAACCCTGACAGACCAACCCGGTCTATTTCCACCATTAATGCTCTATCTAGAAAATCATCAGAACTAGGCTTCTTATAACACCCCTAGATTTTGTGAATTATTTTTTCCAATTAATTTAATATTTTCTGATATTTTTATTTTCAAAAAATAATGAATATATTTTTTTATAAAATAACTATGTTTGGATTGAATTATATGAAACACCATGTTAATCATACACTACAAAAAACAAAAATTTTGTCTTTCACTACACTCAACACCAACTACGCTTGTGTTAGACACAACACAATGATTCTAAGAAACAACATTTTATTGTTATAATTATTTAAAAAGGATAGTTATAACATAGAAATTAAAATTAGTGATATTAATAGTAATAAATTATTTTAAAATATTATAATACATTTTGTTAACAAGGCATACAATTTTTTTAATAAATCATTTATAAGTTTGAAAATTCAATTTTCACAAAAGAATTACTTTTTATGTCCTTTTATGAACAGAAATAAAATTACTTTTTGACACCTTTAGAAATTTTATTTGGTAAAATAAACTTAATTTTTGAATTCAGGATTTCATAATATGATTAGAGAGAATTGTTTGTATTATTCTAAGAAACATCATTTTTTGATGAAAAGTTAAAATAGTGATTTTTTATTCAAAACTGTTTTTTCATCTAATTTATTTATATAGTAAAATTATGTTTTAATTTGGTTTTAAAGTTATATTAGAAAAATAATACATATATTATTCAATTTTTTATTTAAATCATTTTTATATTGAATATATATATTAAATATTAATGTACTTTTGATCATTCTCCCTTTGAAAACTCATTTTCTTTCCACATCTGCGACATTATAATTAATCATAATTTTACTTATTCTGTGAATTGAATTTACAAAAAATATACATAACTTTTTTTTATCAGTATGATATTTAAATTATAATAAGTTCAAAAAATTGAATAAAATATTAATGAAAGTGATTAAAATTAATTACAACTATTAAGGTAAAATTAATCTTAATAAGGGACTAAACCATAAACTTAAGGGTCAAAATGTCTTTTCCACTTGACCAACACCAATTTCATAGACATATTTCTGCCGTAAAACTTATATTATTGAGTTTGTTTTATTTTTTATGACTTTATTAGGTAAAGATGTGGTCTCTCCTAACTTTTTTTCAAAAATGCCAAGTGTGGCCCCTCCCTTCACAATAAAAAGGTACTCACACCTACCACTTCCCCCACACCACTAAATATACATATTATATAACAATATCTACTAAAATATCTCATCAAAATACCACCCCTAAACCTATAGTCCTATCCTTGGGAATAAACCCATCTATAGAAGACCTTTAGTGCAAACAGAAAGGATTTTCCCGAATAAGAGGTAACATCCTCCCTCAAGCTATTTTGTTTTATTTTCATTCTCCACCACATAAAATATTTTTATTTAATTATTATATTATAACACAATTATAATAAATATAATGATATTTCATTATTTTAAGGGTTTGAACTACACATTCACACACTTTCATCTAACGCGTACAAATCTTACCATTCTTTTTTACATCAAACTACCACATCCCAAAACGATCTTATTCATTTTTCCTTTATAACCTATTAGGGTTGAGAATTATGATGGAAAATAAAATTATATATGTTATATGTGATATTTGTAATTTTTTTATTCTTTTATAATTATTATATAGAACATACCTGCATTCATTAGGTTTTTTCTTGTTTGATAATTTCATTTGGGGAAGTGTGGACTACCACCTCCTCAAAGTGATGTGATTCCTCTACACCTTACATGGATTGTATTAAAGATGATTTTATTTAAATTATATAATATGTATATAATAATAATTCTTATTTAATTATAATATATATATAATTCATTTGGTATATTTCTTTCAATACGTCAAATAAAAAATAACAACGTTCATGTGTACATACGACCGACCATCTCCAAGAATGGTGTATTCCAATTCATAATTATATTATATTTGGATTATTATAAATACATATATACTGAATATATATGATATTTATACCATGTTTTGCATTATAGAAGTAATTAAATTATGATCTATGTAATATTATGAAGAATAACAAGTCAAAACATATATGAAAAATAAAATAGATATTACCTGCAACGTAACATTAACATGGAATTGTTAATAAACTAGTAATATAAACTCATAACCAAATTATATATGATTTTATATATTATAACATGATTCTATCATATATTTATAATAAAATTATATTTATTTTACAAGAGTTTTGAATTTGTATGAAGACAAGAAATACTAAAGTTAACAGAGTTTCATCTCACTATTTATTTCTATGAGATACATCCCTTATTCTCCACTCATTACATTTGTTTGGTGTGTATAGTAACCATGAATCTATTATATGATTATTATGATTAAATTTATTGTTATTTACATATCCATTTGAATATCTCTCAATCATGTGATTTATGTTTCAAAAGTAACCAAATCGATTAAGTAATTTGGTTTCAAATTTCCTTTTTTGAGACACATGCCATGTTATGAAACATATTTTTATATGAGGTGTATAAAATTACTTCTGACTTGTTATATCATGAATAATATTATTTTAATAATTTTTTATGATTCATTTAATTTTATTCATCCATTTTATTATGATTTAATTATATCAAAGTATTAACAGTTTGTAGATTTAATCGCATCATTTATCGAGATTGTTTATGATTATGCTTCGTTTGATGAAATTTTACAGTCTATATCTCATGAAATATCTTTAATTTTCTCACCATATGGATATTCATGTTATATCCAATTAATGGAACCATTTTAAAATTTTTTTACTTATGATTGTTAAGAAAATGTTTTAATGAAAATATGACTTTATTTCTCTATTCGTAGGGAAATCTGTGTTCTTTCTAAATAGTGATTCTAAAAACGTTTACAAAAAAGTGTTAATATTTTTCTATAATGTTTAAATGAAATTTTTTCTATGTTTTATATTTTTTAAAAATTTCTTTAAAAGGATTCTTCTTTTCATTTATTGATCAAGACACTTTTCTAAATTGTTATGGTGCAAAATGATGGTTTGGCATATACGGACTTACACATCATCATAACCATAATTTTCTTGATGATTATATTGTATGTTTTCATGTTTTTTTCAATAAACTATTTTCCTAAAATTATTTAAAAAATTCATTTTACTATGGTTTTCAAAGAAAAATTTTTTCATAAAAAATTTATGTTAAAAATTGTTCTAAATGATTTTCAAATATTCCTCAATAAGTTTTCAAAAGGTTATTTTCGAAGAAAAGGGATTTTAATGATATAAAATATTATTTTATATGTTTTAAAATTATTTTCAAGGAAATGTATTTTAAAAAACATTTCAATATTATTTTATAAGTATATGTGGAAAATTATTTCCAAAATGTTTTCAATAATCCTTCATTAGTTTTCAAGGAAAATAGTTTTCAAAATACATTCAAGATTGTTTTATAAATTTTCAAGGGAAACATATTTCAAATTGATTAAAAATATTATTTAGATATATTAATGTATTTTATAAGAAACTTTTTTTAAAAGTTTTTATGTTTTATAGATCCTTTTCCAAAGAAGAAAATATATTTTCCTCAAAAAATATTTTAAAAAATATTTCAACATTATTTTCAATCTATGATGATGTATGTTTATCTTACTCATGCCATTATAGGTAATTATATAAAGGTTTTATTGATATTAATTCATTAATTTTTTATGTTTTGATGGAATTATTCTTATGACACTTGATTCTCTTTCACAGGTTATATTCTTTGAAACCTGCTTCTTATCACAGGTTATGATTTGATGAAATGATAATGAAAATAATCTATTTTCCATAGGTAATTATATGATGAAATATATATGATACCCATATAATTTCATGGGTTATGATTTTATTATTGGTGATAATATTGTGCCACATTTATTATAAGACACATTGTACCTATATCTACCTCCAGTGAATTGGGTTATGATGGATGACTCATGAGTAAAATGTTTATGCATAAACATGGTTACATGTTCATAATATTATTCATGGACCTGGTTTCATGTCTATAAGTTCATGTGTGAACCTGATTAAATGTTCACAATATTGTGAGTGGCGTTGTTATGTGTTCATGATGTTTTTTAGGAACCCGAATACATGTTCACAATGTTACCCATGGACCTGGTTGCATGTCCATAAGTTTGTGCATGAACCTGATTACATATTCCCAATGTTATTTTTGAACCTAATTACATGTTCACGACATTATCCATGGACCTGGTTGCATGTCCATAAGTCTATGTGAGGGCTTGATTTGATATCCTTAACTTACTGAGACAACCTATTTCTACTAATATAGGTTTAATATGTTATACGTCAGTGTATATTCCACAAATCCATCTCTTATTCATATGTTATGCTTTCATGGATTATGTTCATAGTTATCTTATGATTCATGTATATGATATTTGATATGCATGGTATGGTCATTTAATGATATGGTAATGTCATCGTGACCTTATGTTCATGTTATGCTGACATATTTTCTTTATATACACTTACAAAGCATTCAAGCTCAGCCATTTCTTTTGTTTCCTTTTTCTATGTTTTGAAAAAATATTTTGAAGTAAACTTACTAAGGTGGAGACATTTTTGGGAAATATTGAAGATATTACAATGTTTTAGATGATTTTTCCCATTTTTCCAAAGGAACTATAGTAGTAAAGTCTTTGGGGATCTATTTGTGTAGTGTTTTAAGTATTCTGAAAAAATGATGTAATATTTATATATGTCAATACTAGGTTATTATAGTGGGTATCAAAGAAAAATAATAGTAAACTTTTTAAAACATGTATGTGAAAACCTTACTGACATCCCTAGGGATATTTCTAAGGATATCTCAAGTTGTATCTCTAAGGATAAGTCTAAGGATGAGTTTATGTATTGGAAAAAGGAATCAAATTTTGGTAATGGATAGAGTGATTGGTTTCCTAGAATTACATACAGGTATTTATATGAAAAGTGGATGTGGTTGTGGCACATATGTACCTAGGGGTAACAACTTTGACAGTTTTCATCGATCTTGAGTCAAGTGTAACCTGGTACATGACAACGTGTCTTACTGCACATCGGGTTTAACACTCCCGAGGGATAAGCTTTAGGAATTCACAAACTCTCTATGAAAAAACCTGAAGTATTTAAATAGAATATGACTATAAATAACCTATGATAAACCTATGATAAACCTAAAGTTTTTTGGAATAAATAATTATGTGAAATTTTTTAGACATCTTATAATTAATTTTTCATGATTATTTGGTTTCTTCTATTATTACCCTATGCTTTCTAGTCTTAGTCAACATAATTTACTAAAAGTAATGGGGTTAACATTAAATTTTTTATATTTGGAAAATATGGGAATTATTCAATTCAATTTCATAAGTGGAAACCTCGTTAAAAGAATCAGGAAGGTGGTATGAGTATTGATTATACTAGGGATGATACATGGACCATAGAAAACATGTAAAACTTATGGTATGTTCTTCCAGTATTTTTTACATTAAAATTATAAAGAATTTTTATATTGAGGTTGAGAAAAAATATAACATGATTTATATTCACACTCTAGGAATATTCTATTAAAGAATATAATGATGAAGCCTAATTAGTCGTTTAAGAATAAACTTATAAAATTGAAGTGTATATGTTTTGGAATTAAAATATTATGTAATATGAATCATGAAATATATATGTCTTGTCTATATAAGATTTTCATCAAGGATTGAAAATGATATATTGAGTGGTTATGAATACATAGAAACATGGTATTTTGATTAAGGTATAGTAACCCTTAATATGATTAAGATGTCGATAAAATTTTGATTAGCTTGGATAAAGAGATGATTTATTTGGATAAATTGAATTGGATATCATCAATGACATTAGAAACAATTAATTATTTGTTGAAAAAGTAGTATATGACATCATGGATGTTTTTTAAAACTTCTTTAATTTAAGGAATATATCTATTAATCTTTGGAATAATGAAGAATGCATGTTTTTGAAAATTATTTATGGTAATTTAGGTCATTATCATGGTTCAAGAGGGTATTAACATATTTGGAATGTGAAAACCAAGAGATACATTATGATATATGTTTGATAAATGTTAAAAAAAAATTACCTTCTTTATAATGTTTTCTATTTTCATCCTCTAGAAGAGTAACAATGTTAACCATTTATGGAAGGGCATAAGTTAAACTTCAGTTGAAGTTTTCTAGATTAAAGTAATATCTCACCATATGAGGATTTATGCATTTAGGAAAAAAATTTCTAACCATTTTTCATTATTGTTAAGTAAATTAATATGGAATGACTCATAATTTTATTTATGGAAATCATGATCTGTTAGTTCTTCATGAATGAAAAATTCACCATCATTCCCATGAGTAAGAGATGATGTGGGAATTGATCAATTAAAACACAAAGTGTGAGATTATACAGATAAAAATTAAATAAATCAAGTGATTATATTTCCTTATGTTCCTAAGAAGTAAAATAATCCCTCAAATCTAGGAAATGGATATTGGAAAAGATTAATCCTAGCACCTTTATTTCTAATGAATATAATGGTCCCTTAGATCATCACGGATTTATGGTTTTTTGATCACCCATTTTTGGTGATCAATTTTCTCTATAAATTTCCATTAGGACGTAATAGTTATATTTCTCTTCTAAGTCTATATTTTCACTTTCCACCTATGTCTTACCATATGGAATCCAAGTTATGGGTCACATTGGTTAACAGTTATGTTTCCAAAATTCCCTTCTCAATGGATGTGTTGGTATAAATTTTTATGATGTGGGTTTCTATGATATTAATTTTGAAGTATTATATTATTAATAATCCAGATGAATTTAGAGAGTGAAATTCTTTTTAAGGGGTTATAATTTTACACCCACAGATTTTGTGAATTATTATTTTTCCCAAATTTATTTAATCCTTTATGATCTTTTTATTTTCACGCAACACTGAATATAGTGTTTTTATAAGATAGCTATGTTTTTATTGTATTATATGAAACACCATGTCAATAAAACACAACACACATCATAAATTTTAGATTACACTACACACAACACAAACTTGGATTGTGTTACATGTAATACTAAGTTTCTACGAAACAACATTTTATTGTTATACTTATTTAAAGAGTATAGTAATAACATATCCATTAAATATAGTGATATTAATACTAATAACTAATTTTAAAATATTGTAAAAAATATTTGTAATTAGAAATATAATTTTTTTGTAATGTCTTTAAATGTTTGGAAGTACTATTTTATTAAATGAATACTTTTTTAGGTCATTTGGTAAACAATAATAAAATTAATTTTAGAAAATTTTAGAAACTAAATATGATAAAATTAAATTCATTTTTTGTATTTAAAATTTCATAATTATATTGGGGTTATTTTTTTGATATTTCTGGGAAATTTTATTTTTGGTTGAATAGTGAAAAATAATAAATTTTAATTAAAAAATATTTTTCATCTAATTCAATTATATAGTTAAATTATATTTTATTTTTGTTGTAATGTAATAATATATCAATTATACATAAATTAACAAAATTTAGTTCTTTTGAATTATTTTATTTGGAATTTAGATACAAATGATGAATAAATTTGGAACATTCACTCTTTTAAAAACTCACTTTTTCACCACATCTACAAGATTAGCATTAAAAATAATATTAATTATTCTATTAATTGAATTTTGAAAAACATACATACCCAATTTTAATCAGTGTTATATTTATATTATAATAATATCATACTTATTTTTTTACCAAAAAATTATTGAAAGTGATTAAAATTAATTACAACGATTAAGGTAAAATTAAGTTTAACAAGGGTCTAAACTTCAATAATAAGAAATAAAATGAGCTAAACACCTTTACAACACCCATTATATGGAAATATTTCGGCCATAAACCTTACATTATTTATTTTAGTATATTTTTAATGACTTTTATATTTTAAAAATGTTGGTACACCTATGTTGTTTTCAAAAATGTCAAGTGTGTCTAATCCCTCCACTATAAAAAGGCACTCACACCTTCCACTTCCTCATAACATTCAAGACACATTGTATCAACCAAAATATAACAAAAATATCTTATAAATAATCCCACCCAAAAACTTATAAGATCACATTTTCCATAAATCCATCCACGGATGCCCTTTAGAGCTCACCAAAAGGAGTTACCTGAATAAGAGGTATCATCCTCTGTCAAGATCCTTCGTTTGATTTTCATTCACCACCACATAAAATATTATTATTCCATAACTATATAATAAAAAAATCTTAAATATACTAATATGTTTTTATTCTAACGATCCTACCTTCACTTACACATACATCCATCTATTAGATAATGAACTAACTATTCTTGTGTACGGTGAACTAATACCCCATGAAATGATGTTGTTCATTTTTTATTTTCCACCTCTCATGGTTAGGAATTATGATGGGGATTATATTTTTATATTTTATATATTATAATATTCATTTTTTTATTAATATTTTAATTATTATATAGAACATACCTTAATTCTTTCAATTTTTTGTAAGTATGGTAATTTCATTTGGGAAAGTGTGAACTACCGTCTCCTCAAAGTAATGTGATTTGTCAAAACCTTACACAGAATGTGTTAAAGATTAATTTAGTGAAATTTTATGATATATATGAAATAATATTTATAATATAATTAATTAAAATATATATATATATATATCAATTAATTGCATTCTTCTAATGTCTCAACAAACATAAAATAACATTCATGCATATATACGGACTACCATCTCCATGAACGATGTTTTCCATTTCATACTTCTATAATATATATATATATATTATCATAAAATTATATATACTGAATATATACGATATTTATACCATTTTTTACATTAATTAAGAAATTAAATCATGATCTGAGTAAGAAGATCAAGAATAACAAGTCAAAACATATATAAAAAATAAAGAGGATATTACCTAAAACGTTACATTAACATAGATTTTTTAATAAAATCAAAATATAAAGTCATAACAAAATAATATATGGTATTAGATATAATAATATTTTTTATTATATTTATAAAAAAATTAAATTTATTATACAAGGGGTTTTATTGTACAAGAAGAAAGTCATGACTTAACGTAAGGTAGCTTCATCTAACTTTTTATTTGTGTGAGATACATGTCATATTCCCCACTCATTAAATTTGTGTAGTGTGTATACAACCCCTGTATATAATCTATGATTAAAATTATTAAATTTATGGGTATTTACATATCCATTTGATTATCTTTCATTCATGGTGTTCTTTTTCAAAAGTTACCAAAATGGTAATGTAATTTTGTCTCAATTTTCCATCTATAAGACACTTGTCATGTTATGCACATATATTTTTCTATGAGGTGTATATATTGCCTTTTGATTTTTTATATAAAGAATCACCTTATTTTCCTGATATTTTATGATTTATGTAACTTTTGCCTTTACATTTTATTTTGATTTAATGTTTCGAAAGTTGTTATGGGTGATAGCTTCAATCTCATCATTTATTAATATTTTCTATGATTATACATCCATTGATGAAATATTATTATCCATATATCAAGACCTCTTAGGAATTTTCATAACCTCTAAATATGAATGTTATATCCAATTAATGGAACAATTTTCCACTTGTTGGTACTTAAGATAGTTAAGACAAAAAAATTTATGAAAATATGACTTTATTGTTCCATTCAGTTGGAAATCTGCATCCTTTCAAAACCATATTTTCTAAAAATGTTATAAATTTTTTTACTATAATCCTATTATGTTAAAAAGACATTTTTACATGTCATTTACGTTTTAAAGAAATTATTTTAAAAGGAATATTTTTTTCGTTTTCTGATTAAGGCTCTTTTCTAAAATTTAAAGGTGCAAAAGGAATGTAAAGCATTTAGGGACTTAACTACTATCAAGAAAATTGTTTCTTTGATACATAATTTGTAATATTATTGGGTTTTAAAAAATATTAATTTCAAATATTCTAGAAATATGTTTATTTTAAAATGTCTTTCAGCTAAAAAGATTATTTCAAAGAAAAGTTTTCTGCTAAAAATGTTTGGTGTGATTTTTAAAGCATCCTTTGTATGTTTTATAAAGGTTATTTTCAAAGAAAATGTATTTAAATGATATCAAATATTATTTTATATGTTATCAAAGTATTTTCAAGGAAAATGGTTTTAAAAATGTATTTAATTGTATTTTATATGCCTTCAAGGAAAACAATTTTCAAAATGTTTTCAAGATTGTTTTATAATTTTACACGGAAAATGATTTTCAATAAGTTTTCAATATTCATTTAAATGTTTTCAAGGAAAACGTTTTTAAAATTGATTTCAAGCCTTCTTACTATTTTCTAATATATTTTCAAAGAAATTTTTTTCAATGGTTTTATGTTTTAAATATATTTTTCATAAAAGAAAGGATATTTTTTTCAAGAAATGTTTCTAAAAGTAATTTCAAAATTAGTTTTCCATCAAAGATGATGTCCATTAAAGTTACTAACTAACTTCTCTGAAATGGTCCAAGTGATTAATTCATATTCTTTCTTGAATTATTTCTGTTTTTATGAAATGATTCTTGTGACACTCATTTCTCTATCAAAATTTCTGATCTTTGAAACCTGCTTGTTATCACAAGATATGGTTTAATATAATGATTATGAGACCAATCTATTTTCCATAGGTAATTATATGATAAATTTTTTATTATGCCCATTTAATTTCATGGTTTATGATATGATGATTGTTTATAATCTGATCACACACGTAGTATGTGATGAGTGGGACATATATCTCCCTCTAATGAATTGGGTAACAATGGATGACTCATTTGTATAAATGTTATGTGTAAACCTGATTACATGTTCAATTTTTTTTGCATGGACCTAGTTGAATTTCCCAAAGATTATGCATGAACCTAATTACATGTTCAAAATGTAATGAGTGAACTATATTAACTGTTTATAATATTACGAGAGAACCTAATTATATGCTCACTATAATGACCCAATGTTTTTCAATGGAAATTCCCTTCTCATAACTATGTCATAAAATCATATGAAATCACACAATAATGAACTACTATGTGCTAAGTGACCTTTAAACATAAGTTTAACATTTATGTGTTTGGAATTTCGAAAATCTGGCATACATGATTGTAATCAGTAAGTTATTTGAATTTTGATAAGAAAAACATAATTTTTGTTAAATAGTAACCTACCCTAATGAATAGTAACATACCCTTATGAATAGTGTTATACCCTAATGAATTTTAACCTCACCTATGATAGTATAAAAAATAATCAATTTGGAAGTACAATATACCTATATTTTTTAATAAGTGAATGAATGTTTTAAAACTGGTTTACATAATAAAGTATTATTTTAATTAAATAGTAAAATAATCATATTTGGAAAATTATTTTTGAAAAATGGACTTCATTTTTGGATTCTACATGTCAGAAAATGTTTATAGTTAATTATTTGGATTTTTGTGAAATACTTAATTTTTTTATGAATAGTTAACTAAGATAATTTACAATAAATGCTAAATAAAAGATTGATTGAGTCATTGATGATGTTCTGATAATGTAAGGCCACTTGGTTCAGGATAACATGATAAAATTACTATTATTGTTCAGGGAATAATTTCTATTCCTTATCTTGTGATGAAATAATAAATTAATTATTATAATATTGTGAAATCTCTCCACTCCTCCACTATAAAACCCCCTTCTCTCCCATTTCTCTTCACTCCTCTCAAGCCTGGTGCCTTTCCATTATTCTACCCAAATATATCCACAATATCCTCTCCCACGTTCAAAATATCCTAGCCTCTTCAAAATTCCACGACCTCTCCCCTTAAGAGGTTCTCAAAGGAGAAAGTCTCAAGAGGTAAAATTCACCTTCCCAATTTCTTTTTTTCCTTTTAAGTTCTTTTTTTCTATTTCTTTCCTCACCTCCCTTCACCATAATAGTATGATAAATCTAATAACATATATGTACTAGAATTTTTCCATGCTAATGGTATATTTCATTATCCTCTCTCCTTTCCCCACAATTTCTTTTAAAGAAATGAAGGAACCATTTTAGATGTGCTAAGCTAGCACATTCAAGGACAACAGTTTATCAATTTATATTATTATCTTTAATTATGGTCATGAAACCATTTGTGTTATGGTTGAACCAGATTATTGTATATTCAATATATCATATTTTTGGATTTGTAATGCTTTTTTAAAAATGGTATTAAGTTATAAAGAAAAACATGTTCTTTGTAATCAAATCCACCGATTAACAAAAATGGTTATCACTAAGATTATATATATAAAAATTTGACTTCACTCTAAGTAACCAAATTAAAATTAAAACCATGTAATCTCCTGTATGTGTAGTAAATAATAGAACTTCAATTCTGGAAAACCACTTTCATCTTACATATAATCCAATATTGAATATAAGTGAACTGATCTTTTAAATACAAGTAAACAAACGAGCCTGAACAATGAAATTGTACCTTATAACTGATCAAAAATGCATTGAATCAACTAAAAATAGTTAAAAAAAATAAATGACATATATAAGAGGTTCTGGAATTATTAATTAATAATCCTATATTTCTTTATTCATGTATTTAATAACAGGTGGAGAACACCAATGGATTTAAAGTAAGGGATCCTCTTCTTTTCACTATTAATCAAGATTGTTCTTTATGCTATACTTTTTTTGTGTAATACCATGTAATGGGGTATTTTCTTTCACCTCACCCATACTGCTCTAATATTTTAAAAGAGATGAAAAATCCCATATCTCTCTCATCAACCCCTCTTATTTACACCAGATACCATGCCGATAAACCGTAATGGATTCTACCCGAACTTTCTTTTTTTCCTTTGGGTTTCTCTATCTTTCTTTTTACCAAAATGTATTTTTATTTTATTTTAATTTAAAACTTATACATTCGGTTTATATCCTCCAAAATCATGTTCCATGATCCATCTATCATTCTCTTTTGGGGATATACCTGATTTTAAGTGAATCACTTCTTGATACATCCCAATAAGCACACTCATTTTAAATGAACTTCCCGAACTTTTACCCAATTTTCAGTGCACTCTATCCTCTGTTTTAAGACACCATTGTCTTTCTAAAATCAGTATTTTTATTGTGAAAACCTTATTTGTTCAGTTATTGTTTTATATAAAATAATATATTATTTTCTATTTTAAACACTGTATAGTATTTTCCTTAAAACCACACAAAAATGTTATAATTTTAATGTTTCTCAAATACATTTCTTAAATGTTGTAACTTCTAATTTTTTCCACCTACCATTATATATGCCTATATTACCAAATTAACATCCATGTATGTTCTAATCCTTTTATTTCATGGAAACTTTCATGATACACTCATTAGTTATGATTTATGTCATGGTTATAGTACCCAATTCTTTCCATGGGTATCCTTATGTTTATGAACAATTGATTATGTAGGATAATTTATGTAGAAAGAATATTTAAGTGGAAAGTATAATTATATGGAAATAATATTCCTGAATATATTGATATGGGTGTGCCTAGATAGCGCTCCAATGCATTGGGTAAGGTTAAGTCTCATGAGATGCGATGTGAAATGGGATTTGCGGTTAGCCATGACCCGTACTGAAATGGGAAATGGGATCGGCATCTAGCCTTGACCTGTAATAAAGAAATGTATTATGATTCTACCACATTTTTATTATTTCATGTTTATCTGATCCCATGATTATATGATATTATTTAATATGTTCCATGTTTTTTATATCAATATGTCATGCCTCCTAACTCATGTTCTTAAGATGTATCCTTATGTTCATCCTCTTACTAGGCTTTTTAGCTCATCCCTTTGTTCATGTGTTCCCCAGGGTACCATGTGCATATGTACGGGCTAAAAGGGTGTTAAGATCACATTATGAAGATTAAATAAAGAACTGTTTTCTAGCCCCAGGTTTTATGTTTTACGTACCTAGTCTTCTAAGTCACTAGTGTTAACGATCCTTGGCTTGTAATCTGATGATTAATTATCCTTAAAATCATGAAATGTTTTATGTAAAAGGCTCAGGTCTCTATAGTTGGTATTAGAGGATCGTCTAGTTATATTTGGATATTAGGAATAGATAACCATAGTCAGAACCTTAAGGATGAGGCTATGTATTATAAAACATTCCTGAATTTTGGTGTGTATTGAGTAAGTGGTTTATTAAGAAAATACATCCCTATCTAGATACGAGTAGGTAGAGGCGGCTCTGGCACAGATGTATCAAGGGGTAAAATCTGAAAACACAGCTTTGAGCTAGACTCGAATGGGAACTCGTGCACGACAACGGGCCTTGCTGCAATTTTGGTTATGACACTTTTGTGGGATATGCTTTGGTAGATTCATGAGCTTAGTACAAACCATTATTAAATGACAAAAAGAAACCCATAAGAATATATGTTAATAAATAGATTGAGGATAACCTAGATATAAACCTAAGGAATCACAAGTCAGAATATACCTCTTCTCTGGATGTTTAAACTTTTATGTTCAAAGTTTCCTTTTTACGCTCAATAGATATGTATTTAAGACCTATAATTATACATTTTTTTCTTAGTTAAAGGCAGGAAATAGAAGAACACGTTTCAACAACCAATGTGATATGAAATGTGATGATAGCTTTAATGATATGCCTGATGTGATTAATGTTGGTGAAAAAAACATCATGGCAGTACTTGCTCAACAGGCTCGAGTTATGAATAATAACTTGAATCAGGTGGAACATCCTCCTCCTCAAATGAAAGAGCAAGTTGTCATATAATCCTTTATGCGGAAAAGGCCTCCCATGTTTAGCGGGTCTTCTGATCCCCTCCACTCAGAACAATGGATTAACTCCATTGAAAGTATTTTCTCCATCCTCCAGTTCTCAGAAGAAGATATATTTGTACTGGCGGTCTATCGTTTTGATGGGGAAGCTAATTAGTGGTGGACACTGATCAAGAATACAATGTCCCAAGAGGAAGTTTATTCCGTATATTGGGAGAAATTCAAGAATATTTTTTTCAACAAATTTTTTCCTCGAACCCTCCATCTCAAGATGGAAAGAGAGTTCCTCAGACTCAAGCAGAAGGAAGATGAGTCCATAGAGGCATATGAAGTGAAATTTACAAGGATAGCAAGGTATGGCTCTTGTTTTGTCATGAACACCAAAATCAAGGTGGATCGCTTCTTTAGTGGACTAAAACCGAGTCTACCAAAAGTGTTGGAGATTCAAGACTTCAACCGTTTTGAGGAGATTTTTCGTTGTTCCCTCAAGGTTGAAATAGATATTGGATGATCTCAGTGGTCTCATGGGCCTAGTGAGAAGGACTGGAAAACGGAGAACATAATGGGTGGTTCATCAAAAAAATTCCATGATGGAAAGAAGCCTCACTTTACCCTTTTCAAAAATTGTGGGAAGAAGCATCTTGGTGACTGCCTTATGGGAACCAAGAATTTCTTCAATTGCGGAATGTTGGGTCATCTATCCAAGAATTGCTGAAGGGATATGAAAAATCCCACTAATGTTGAAGAAGAAATGAAGGTTCAGATCAACACTCAGCCTGCAGTGCAGTGTTACAACTTCAAGGCGCTTGGGCATTATGCGAACAATTTCCCTAAGCTGAAGTTTGTCGGAGGCAATCAAAGACAAACTCCACGGAAACAAGGAAGGTATTAAGCTATCACTACTGCTGAGTTGGAGCCGAAAAATGATGTGGTGACAGGTATGATTTTTATTCATTCAATAATATTGAACGTACTATTTGATTCTGGTTCTATGCATTCTTTCATATCTTGCAATTTTAGTTGAACTATTCAAACACCACCTCAAAATTTGGAGGAATAGTTATCTGCGGGAACATATAGTGGGTAAATTATTGAATCAATGGTTTATAAATCCTCCCCAGTTGACGTTTGTGGACTGAACCACCCTAAAAATCTCATCATACTTCCTATAGTGGAGTTCGACGCTATCTTGGGAATGGATTGGATATCTTTGTACAAGGCCAACATTAATTGTCCAGAAAGGGAGATCACTTTTCAAATCCCAAAGCATCCTATGATTCTTTACAAGTTTAAGGACGAAGATGATTCACCTTTAGAATCATTGTCTCATGTTTGAATATCGCATTCTTTTGAGAAATCATATCTAGCTCAAATGATTGTCACAAAGGATAGAATCATTCTTGAAGACATTCCCATCGTTAGTGATTACACTGATGTATTCCCTGAAGAGTTGCTTGGTCTTCCTCCTGACTGAGAGGTTGAGTTATCAATTGAACTTATCCCAAGATCTCTTCCAATCTCAAAGACACCTTCCAGAATGACCACCGTAGAGCTGGAAGAGCTGAATAAGTAGTTACAGTATAATATGAAGAAGGGTTTTATATGCTCGAGTGCTTCACCGTGTGGTGAGGCAGTCCTCTTCATCAAGAAGAAGGATGGATCAATTCTCCTCTACATTGATTATAATGAGATCAATAAAATCATGATAAATAACATGTATCCCCTTCCATGGATAGATGAATTGTTATAATAGCTTCATGGGGCTAGTTATTTCTCTTAGGTGGACGTTCGTTCGGGATATCACCAACTAAAGGGTAGGAAGGAATATATTCCCAAGACTGCCTTTCAAATGCGTTATGGACACTATGAGTTCATAGTGATACCCTTCAGACTCACTAATTCTCCAGCAATTATCATGGATTTAATGGATAGAGTCTTTAAATATAACCTCGACAAATTTATGGTGGCCTTTATTGATGATATTATGATACACTCTAAGAGAAATGAGCAACATGGAGAGAATTTTAAAACTGTGTTAAATACATTACGAAGGGTGAAGTTGTATGAAAAGTATAGTAAATGTGAGTTTTGGATGGATAAAGTATCATTATTTGGGAATGTTATCACCAAGAAAAGGATATCTATGGACCCTTACAAGACAGAGGCAATTGAAGAGTGGTCGAGGCCAAATTCTGTAATGGAGATCCACGGAATTTTGGATCTAGCTGGGTATTATTGACGATTCATGAAGAACGTTTCATGATTTTCAAACCAAATGGCCAAGCTAACATGGAAGGGAGTACAGTTTGTCTAGATATAGGAATGTGAGGACTGTTTCAAGTAGTTGAAAAAGAGGCTTATCACTGCGCCAGTAATCACACTCCCCTCAAGTGGAGAACTCTTTGTGGTCTATAGTTATGCTTCTAAGATAAAATTAGGTTGTGTGCTAATGAAAAATGATAAAGTGATATCCTATGCCTGAAGGTAGCTAAAAATACATGAGCAAAACTATCGTACGCATGATCTGGAATTGGCTGCTGTGATCTTTGCTTTGAAAATCTGGTGGCATTATCACTACGGGGAAAAATGTGAGATATATACTAAACAAAAGAGTCTAAAATATAGATTCAAAAAGAAAGATCTTAATATGCTCTAGATAAGATGGATAGAGCTCATCATGGATTATGACTGATCAATCCACATCCATCCCGGTAAGGCAAACAAGGTGGAAGATGCTCTAAGTAGAAAGGATCCTACTTCTTTATTAGTGATGAGAATTGAAAAGGATCAGCTCTTCATAGATTTGAAAAGGATGAACATGGGAATCATTAAGGTAGGAACATCATCAATCCTTTCTCAAATGATTTCTCAACCATAACTTTTAGAGAAAATAAAGGACGCTCAAAGAAAGGATGTGGAAATTCAAAAAAATGTGGAAACTATTAAAAATGGGAAATCCTGCGATTTCAAAATTGATGAGGAAAGAGTTGTATGATTTGGGACACAATTGTGTGTACCATCTAATCCAAAGATAAAGAAGGATCTATTGAATGATGCACATAGCTCGACCATCTCTATCCACCCAGGGAGCACAAAGATGTATTGAGATATCTGAGAAAACTTTTGGTGTGACAATATGAATAGGGAGATTGCTAAATATAAATCAAAGTGCCTCGCATGTCAGCAAGTGAAGGCTAAGAGAAAAAAGTCTAAGGGGATGATGCAACCAATACCCATACCAGCATAGAATTGGGGGAACATTACCATGGACTTTGTCATTAGACTTCCAAAGACATATAGATCAAACAATTATATATGGGTCTTTGTGGATCGTCTTATGATGACAACTCACTTTATCGAGGTTTGAGAGGACTTCTCATTGGATAAACTTGCACAGATTTACATCGAAGAAGTAGTAAGGCTGCATGGAGTACCACTATCTATTGTATTTGATCATGATCCAAGGTTCACCTTGAAGTTCTGGAAAAGTCTCCAACATGCTCTATACACTGAGCTGAACATTTGTACGGCCTATCATCCCCAAACTGATGTCCAATATGAGTGAACTATTCTGACATTAGAAGAAATTTGGAGAGCATGTTCAATGGAATTCAAAGGAGGATGGGACCAATAGCTTCCATTGGATGAATTCTACTACATCAATAGTTTTCACTCGAGTATCCTAATAGAACCATATGAATCCCTTTATGGGAAAAGGTTTAGAACACCGGCGTGTTGGGATGAAGTCAGTGAGCGTAAGCTGATAAGACTTGAAATGATCAATGAAATGGTGGAGAAGGTGAAAACCATTCAGTGGTATATCAAGTCATCCCAAAGTCAACAAAAGAGTAATACAGATAATCGTCGACAAGACCTTGAGTTCAAAGTTGGAGACATGGTATTTCTATGCATATCCTCATGGAAGAAGGTCATGAGGTTTGGTAAGAAAGGGAAGTTAATTCCCAGGTAAATCGTCCCCTTCGTGATCCTTGATCAAGTAGGAGTTTTGGCCTATCGACTGGCACTTCCACCTACCATGTCGAAAGTATATGATGTCTTTCATGTGTCCCTCTTAAGTAAGTACATACCAGATCCTTCATATGTACTCTCTTCACAGGTGGTACAGTTGGAGGATGATCTCTCTTACGAGGAGCAGCCAGTGAAGATCTTGGATCGTAGAGACAATGTTATACACAACAACACTACTCATCTGGTTAAGGTAATATAGAGAAACCATAAGTATGAAGAGGCAACATGGGAACTGGAGGAAGAAATGAAGGAAAAGTACCCACACCTGTTTTTGGTTTAGAGTGTAAAACAAAATTTCGAGGGTGAATTTTCATAAGGGGGGGAGAATGTAACGACCCAGTGTTTTTCAATGGAAATTCCCTTCTCATAAGTATGTAATAAAATCACACAAAAACCCAAATTAATGAACTACTAAGTGCTAAGTGACCATTAAACATAATTTTGACACTTCTGTTTTTGGAATTTCAAAAATACGGCTTACACTATTGTAATCAGTAAGTTATTTGGAGTCCGATAAGAAAAACATAATTTTTGGTGAATAGTAACCTAACCTAATGAATATTAACATACCCTTATGAATAGTGATATGCCATAATGAATAGTAACCTCACTTATGATAGTATAAAAATGATATTAAAGTTGGAAGTACGATATACCTATATTTTATAATAAGTTAATGAATGTTTTAAAACTGGTTTTAATAATAAATTATTATTTTAATTAAATATTAATATAATCATATTTAGAAAGATTATTTTTGAAAAATTTACTTCATGTTTAGATTCTACAAGTCAAAAAATGGTTAGGGTGAATTTTTGGGGTTGTTCTAAAATACTTGCCTTTTTTATGAATAGTATAATAAGATAATTTAAAATAAATGTTATATATGAGATTTATTGAGTCATTGATAATGTTATGCTGATGTTGGCCCACTTAGTTCAGGATCACATGATAAAATTACTACTATTGGTCCTATAATACTTATAATTCCTTTTTTTGTTAAGAAATAATAAATTAATGATTATAATATTATGATACCCCTCCTCTCCTCCACTATAAAACCCCACTTCACTCCCTCTTCTCTTCACTCCTCTCAAGCCTTGTGCCTTACCATTATTCATCCAAAATATCTCCATAATATCCTCCCCCACATCCAAAATCTCTTATCCTATTCAAAATACCAAGACCTCTCCCCTTAAGTAGTTCTCAATGGAGAAAGTCTCAAGAGGTAAAATTACTCTTCCCAATTTCCTCTTTTCTATTAAGTTCTTTTCTTTTTATTTCTTTCCTCACCTCCCTTCATTATAATAGTATGATAAATCTTGTAACATAAATGTACTGCAATATTTTCATGCTAATGGTATCTTTCATTATCTTCTCTCCTTTCCCCACCCTTTTATTTGAAAGAAATGAAATCACCGTTTGAGATGTGCTAATTTAGCACATTCAAGGACAACTGTTTATCAATTTCTATTATTATCATTAATTTTGGTCATGAAACCTTTTGTGTTATGGTTGAAAAAGATTATTAAATATGTAATATATCCTAATTTTTTTTATTTAATCCTTTTGTACAAATGGTATTAAGTTATAAAGAAAAACATTTTCTTTGTAATCAAATCCACCGATTAACAAAAACGGTTATCACTAAGGTTATATATATAATAATTCGACTTCACTCTAAGTAACCTAATTAAAATTAAAACAATGAAATCTACTAGATTTTAACTAAAGAATATAACTTCATTTCTAGACAACCACTTTCATCTTACACATAATCCAAACTTGAATATTAGTGTACTGATCTTTTAAAGCCAAGTAAACAAACGAGATCGAACAATGAAATTGAACAGTATAACTAATCAAAAAGGATTTTAATGAACTAAAAAGGGTTATAATAAATAAATTACATATAAAAGATGTTCTGTAATTATTAATTAATAAGCCCAAATTTGTTTATTCAGTTCTTTAATAACAAGTGGAGAACACCAATGGATTTAAGGTGAGGGATCCTCTTCTTTTCAATCTTAATCAAGATTGTTAATTATACTATGCTTTTTCTGTGTATCACATAGTTATGGGGTATGTTTCTTCACCTACCCCATACTTCCATAATGTATTATATGTGATTAGAATCCCCTTATCTCTCTCATAAAGCCCTCTTAGTTACACCTGATACCATGCTGATAAACCGT
Organism: Viscum album; assembly: GCA_963277665.1. Taxonomy (NCBI): domain Eukaryota; kingdom Viridiplantae; phylum Streptophyta; class Magnoliopsida; order Santalales; family Viscaceae; genus Viscum; species Viscum album. The sequence goes on from OY728143.1 coordinate 1,569,794,743, forward strand.
AATGGATTATACCTGAACTTCATTGATTCCTTCAGGTTTCTATATCTTTCTTTTTACCATAATGTAGTTGTCTTCTATTTTTGTTTAAAACTTATAAATTATCTTTAAATGATCAAAAATCATGTTCTACGATCCATATATTATTCTCTTTCGGGTATATACATGCTTTTAAGTGAATCCCTCCTCGATACTTCCCAATAAGCACACTCGTTTTAAAGGAACTTCCCAAACTTTTACTCAATTTCAAGTGCACTATATCTTCTATTTTAAGAAAACATTGTCTTTATAAAATAATTATTTTTATTATGAAAACATTAATGGATCAATTATGGTTTTATATAAAAGAATATCCTCTTTTCAATTTAAAAAACTCTATATTATTTTCCTTAAAACCGCACAAAAATGTTTTAATGCTAATGTTTCTCAAATACATTTCTTATATGTTGTAACTTCTAATTGTTACCAACTACCATGTTATATGCCTATATTACCTTATGAACGTCCATGTATGATCTAATCCCTTTCTGTCATAGAAACATTCATGATACACTCAATGGTTATGCTTTATGACCTAGTTGTTGTACCCAATTCTCTCCATGGGTATCATTATGTTTATAAACAATTGATTGTGTATGATTTTTTAGGTAGAAAGAATATTTACGTGGAAAGAATATTTATGTGGTAAGAATATTCATAAAAATTTTGATATGGGTGCACCCAGATAGCGCTCCAATGCATTGGGTAGGGTTAAGTCTCATGAGATGCGTTGTGAAATGGGATTGGTAGTTATCCTTGACCCATAATGAAATGGGAAAAGGGATTGGCAGTTATCCTTGACCTGTACTAAAGAAATGTTTTAAGATTATTCCACATTTATATGATTCCATGTTTATATGATCCCATTATTATATGATATTATTTCATGTGTTCCATGTTTTGGATATCAATATGTCATGCCTCCAAACTCATGTGCTTAATATGTATCCTTATGTTCATCCCTTTACTAGGATTTTTAGCTCATCCATTTGTTCATGTGTTCCCCAGGGTACCCTATACAGTTGTAAGGGATCAAAGGAAGTTAGGAGCTCATTATGTAGAATAAATAAGGAATTGTTTTTTTAGCCCCATGTTTTATGTTTTATGTACCTAGTCTTCCAAGACACTAGAATTAAAGATCCTTGGATAGTAATCTGAGGATTAATTATGTTTAAAATCATGAAATGTTATTTGTAAAAGGCTATGGTCACTATACTCACAATGTTATCCATGGACCTGTTTTCATGTATATAATTTTACTTGTTAACCTAATTACATGTTCATAATGTTATGTGTCAACCTGTTTCATTTTCACAACATTATGTGTGGACCTGGTTTCATGTCCATAAGTCTTTGTGAGGGCACAATTTCATATCATTAACATAATGAGTAAACCAGTTTCTACTAATACATGTTCTCAATGTTATACACTAATGTGTATTCCATAATTCCATTTTTTATTCATATGTTATGTTTTTATGGATTATGTTCCTTATTATCTAGTTATTCATGTATTGTGAATTGTTAATATTTATCCCATGAATCACGTTTATGATATTTGATATGAAAGGTATGGTCTTATATTGATATGATCATGTTCTCAAATGCTTATGTTCCAGTTATGATTACATATTTTATTTTGTTTTCCCATACAGAGCATTCTAGTTCACCACTTTATTATTTTTCCTTTCTATATATTATGAAGAATTGTTTTAGTAGAATTACTAATTGGGGAAATTTTTTTGGAAAACATTGAAGATATTTCAATGACTTTGAATATTTTTGTTCTATGATTTTAAAGTCACTAAACTAGTATGGTCTGGGGAATTACCATTGTGTAATGCTATAAGTACTCTATAAAAATAATTTAATATACATGTACATTAAGACTTGGTTGTTATCCACCTTCAGAAAAAAACTAAGAGAGAATATCAATTCTAAGTCTCATCTCAACCCTTTGAGTCTTCAACTTCTAATTTGATACAATCTATGAAGCCAACTGTACCATCTTGGAAAAGTGATTTTCATATTCAATCACAGTCATATCAGCCTGAACATGTTCAAAAAACACTATAACCTTGCACAAAACCAAGAAATCTAAATAGAACTGCTCATTCAAAATAACTTTAAAGTCTTTCCTCTCAAATAATTCATGCTTCTTTTTCATCACCATTATGTCCCACCATCTCTTTCTCAATCCATCCAGCACAAAGGTGGCATACTTCACCTTGATTTTAGTAGGTTCCTCCATTTACTCAAACAACATCTCAACACATCTCAAACATTAATTAGCCTCTCGAGGATCATTGGATCCATTTAACACTAGGTAATTGCAGCAAAGGAACTCTGGAGCACGATTTGGTAAAACATCCCCCCTAAGGTCCCACATCTTAATCCTGGATGGGAACAATTGCAGGTAACTATTCTAGATCTTGGAAAGTACAGAAAATGAAATTAACCTGGATTTTGGTCATCTAGAGGATTTCCACACTGAGGATCATTATTATATTTCTTCTGGATATGATTCACACATCTTCTCGGAGGCATGATGCTACTCAATATCAGTATATATCTAGGAATACATAAGATTATAACTAAAATTAAACAATAGTGTAAATTAACCCCAATAGATAGAAAAACAAGATATGGATTTCAATCTATCTAAATAAAATTTAGGGAAAATACTAGAACTAATCCTCAAGATATCTTTCCCAATCCACCCTTGGTGACTTAAGGTTCATTGTGGTGACAGTGGACCAGTCTATCAATCACAACTACCTCCAATGTCCAGACCAGATTACACAACTGTATACTGACATAAAGTCAAGGTACAAACATAGGCATAATGAAATAAGGGACTTAGGACCATCCATTGGTGGGCATAAGTGATATGTACTATGCTTCATTCTCACTGGTCCTTTGGGACAGAAATATATAATGGAATAAAGTAACCGGTTGGGTGGGTTATCCATGAGGAGGCTATGACCTACCTTTTAGGGTGTTTCTATGTGGTGTTTGTGTGTGTGCATGTTGGATTTTAGTTGTACCACCAAGAACAAAATATAATATAATACATCCTCAAAGTGCCATAAATTAGGATAGCAACCTAGGACCCAGTGGACACAACAACTGAAGCCTAAATATCAACATCAACTACCACCTCCAAGTGGTGCTTTCCACTTACTCAAACCTGACAGGATGAAATCTATAAATGCATGAATTCTTGGGCACAGTGTGGGATAAAAGCATAGTAGGGTCTCACCCAGGATTCCATATTAAGATGCCTCATCTATTTAACCAAATAATCCTTCAATTATAAATAAACTGGCATAGAAGTTTAAAATAATATATAAAGAAAATATTGATTTAAAATTTAAATGATGAAAATACTTTAAACAAATGACTTTAAAAAGTTTTATATAAAACAGTTTATATAAATTCAAAAGGAATGTATAAAATAGTTCAAAATCAATGGAATATATTTCACATACAATCAATGTGAAACATGATCATCTTCCAGAAGGTATAATAGCTCTAGGTTATGGAACTCCCTCACACTCAAATAGTTATCATGGATAAATGTGTACAAATTTTTCTTTGTACACTGGTCAAAAAGGAACCCATCAACATCCCATCAAGGATGTTTCCTACTGCATATGTATTGCTAGTGTTGCAAATCATCAATAGAGTGTTGTCCTGAATAACTCACTAATTACCTATGACTGTATGTGCTCTAATAAAAATCAATTATGGGAAGTTTATTTTAATACTTTATAAAATAAAATTCGGCACATTCTTCTATTTTATTATGCCAATTCCCATTGAAAACCAAAAACTAAGATTTTTACCAGAGAAAGCCTTTTCCAAGATAATAACACCCAATTTATATCAAAAAAAATTTAAACCATATTTCCCAAATATAATATTGAAATCAATTTCATAGAATAAATTTTATAATTTAAATTTCCATATTTTCAATCAATTAAAAAAACACAGCCAAATTTATTTAAATGTGGTGTTTTCCCAATTTCATGAAAAATAAAATCCAAGTACATAATTCACTAGAATTGGGTTTTTCAATAAACCCATTGAAATAAATTTAAATGAAAATAATAAATTCAATTCAAACCAAACAATTGAATTTAAATCAATAAATTTAGGATAAATCAAATTTCCCATCTTAAACAGAACCACCTTTCTCGAGATCACGGGATCTTGAAACACAAATACCTAATCAGGAAACTCCAATGAATAAAATAAACAATGAATATCTAAGAATCAATCCAAGATTCATGATTTAAAAAAGGGACTAGATCCACCAACAACATAGATATCTATAAAACCTTAGGGAAGAGAGAGGAGATAGCATAAGATATGGATCTAGAAGTTAAAATTAACTGGGAAGAGATATAACGTAATTCACCTAGATTTAATCCACATTCAGAGAGGTTTTGAAAGGCCAAACTCACCTCTTGGGATCCTACAAGGAAGAATAAAAAATATTATGGTCTAATGAGACTGTCAAGCACTGAAACTAGGCGTTTTGGGGTTTTAAAATTAATTTTCAGTTTTATGAATTTCTCATAGGCACAATTATCTAGGCATGGATTCAAGGTTATTCAAACTATGTGACCTAACCACGTTCCCCCAATTTTAGGGTTTCCCAATTTATCCTTAGTGGATGCATGGTTTTTTAAAATGTGTGCCAACTGTAGAAATCCTCACCGCCTCGGTTTAAATGGTTTTCACTAGTAGGACACAGAACTTGGGAAATTCATGCAACAACCATGCATTTCCCAAGAACCTCCAAAAATTTCTAATGTTTCACCCAAAACATCCATAAATGAACCCAAACAAAATCATGATCGGAATAGGGTTTTAAGAATACCTAAGTACAATAACATTGTATTACAAAATAGCTCGAAATAATTATCAGAAACCGGAAATAGAAACATTGAAATTCATGTCCAAATGCAAAATGTACATGACCATAAAAGTAAAAATTGTTCTTATACAATTAAAGAATCAAAAAATGGCAATTACGTATTCTATATTCAAGATATCTACATCCAAAACCTAAATCCGATTTAGAACATGAACAATACCATACCAATAAGAAAGTACAAAAGAAGAAGGGGAATTGATTAAATTAAGCATAAAAACATCACAATAAAATATTAATAACTTATATATATAAAATATAATTCAAAACCAAATTTTAAGTGTAATATAAGAAGCATAACTATTTGAATTAATTCAAGAAGCATGGTTTCCATTCAAAAATTATTGGGTGTAAAAAATAGAAATAAAAAGTAGTAAATAGCATAAGGAGTTAACTTTCATCGTCCAATTGGCCTACATTCATGGGGAGGGATCATTAGTGTCTTTTCCTATAAGAAATAAATGGATTGTATATTAAGAAATGAGAAAAAATGGAAAAGAGCATGTACAAAATACATAGGATGAAGGAACAAGAACCATTCAAGAGAACTCCAAGAATTTGACAAAATAAAATCTTAAATAATTCCAAATCACCCTTATCATGGATTTTACAAACCATTTTTGATAATGTCGAGTTGAATCTCTTGATGAAATCAATTTTTTATAGTCCTGGAAAGTCAAAATCCTCAAAAATGTTGTTGCCCAAATTATCCATCGTTGAAGATAGCATTACACAAGCCGCCAAGGGGTCTCATAGTGATGTATTATTCCTTATTGACTCATTAATTAATAATTTTTATGTGTTTTAGGTGTTTTGGATGAGGCTTGAAGAGTTTTTATAGATATTGGAAGTGAAAGAGAGTTGATGTAAGAAATTTACGTTGTGAAAGGTGTACACGATGTGAATTAGTTGTTCATGGCCTGTGTGGTGGACTAATTTCAATTTTTGTATGTGGATGAAGGGGAAATCAGGAAACGGATTCACCTCATGAATATAATCACAATGTGTTATTAAATAATGGCTGATGTGATGTATATTTTAGTGAAATTTGAAATTTTTTCAAAACTCTTGGATTTTATATCATAAAAGTAATACATAACATGAAACTGGTAGGATCCATGTTATTTTATAACCCTTTAAACCAATTTATTTACTTTCAAATGCACCTATCACTCTCTCATTCTGAAAAAACCATAGGTTCCCCATGGAGATCATCTATCCCACTTCCTCTTACTTCGATATGTTGGTTTAGATGGATCCCTACTGGTGATCTGTGTTGTTTACAACTCTCTTTCCCAGGGGTTTTCCTTGTTGTTATCTCAAATATTTACTATGGAGACGTTTCATTTGATTGGGATGTGATTTGTCCTAGGTTTTGTTATAACCCATGATATGGTGTATGTTGATCAGTGGGTTTTTCATGTATTTTGGGTTGGTAGGAATATCATTTATTCCATGTGGTGCGTATTGAGTTGGAAAAGATCCTTGGAGTTAGGGAATCCCATATTCCACACTTTTTTTATCATTAGGGAGGGGCTTACTCATGGTTTTATATAGGTTACGATTTTTTTAACTAATCAATTAATTAAAATTCAATTTGAAACATGAATTATTATTATTCTTTTAAATATTTGAAATTATTGTGATGTTTTATTTGTACGGATTCTTAATGGAAAATCATGACTATTGGGAGCATTTTCTTGTGATATAGTTTTTATGATATGGAAAGCTACTTTCTTGTTGTTGTGATATCACCTCAAAATGGGAATTTTCTAACCACTTCTATTTGGCTAATTAAATAGTTTCACCGGGATTTATGGATTGTGTGATAATGACCCTAAAATAAAGTGAAATGTGATAAAATACCCTTTGTTAAATCTATAAAATGTTATTTGATATGTTGTAGTGTGTGTTCATGTATATAAGGAATAAATGTGTGGATGCGATGTGGTGTGGGGTGATGTGTGGTTTTTTGGGACATTATTTTGGTGTGGTGAGGTGATTGTTTGTTTGGCCATGATTTTGGGGTGGTGAGGTGATTTTTTTGTCATTATTTTAAGGTAGTGAGGTGATGGTTTTTTGGTTGTTCTTTTGGTGCATAAATGTGATATTTTGGTTAGTTGTGATTTTGGGGTAGTAGGGAGGTAGTTTATTTGGACATATTTTTGGGGAGAGGTGGTGATGGTGTGTTTGGATTTTATTTGGGGATGATGAGGTGGTGGTTTTTTTGGTTGTGCAATTGGACCAGTGTGGTGATAGTTCTATGGGACTGATGAGATCCTTGTGGTGTGTGGTTTCATTATGCTAAGAGCCCTGGTAGTGATGAAATAACTAGGTATTACAGTTTATAATAGTATGGGTTTAGTTTGTTTAATAGTATGTAGATGACTGATAAAAAACTAAATGATGGGTTGTGCGGTTAAATATGGTTGTTGGTAGGTAATTAAATGAATGGTCTGAATAATGTAATTTGTTCATTGTTTTAATTTTGGCTTGTGGTTTTTGTGGTGTTATACATTTAGAGGTGGAATATAAATTGAGAATCCTTTTATTTGGATAGATTATTGTTGTGAACCCAGAGGTCGGGATTTTTTTAGCTATATGTATATACTTTTATAGGCATTTTGATTTCCATATACACCCCACTCATATCTATAACTATATGTGAACCTTTTTTATTTACTCAAGGGGTGTTTTTTCCAACATCCTGGTGATGAGGATGCATGACTAGCTACCTTAACGTTTATTTTCTCTCTTCCAAGCGAGTATATATGAATAGGATCTCATGGTCAAAGGTTTATTAGTGCACTAGGTTGTGGACCAGTTTTTTATGGGTTACATGTGATATGACCTTACTATGAGGTAATGGACCTTGTGTTTTTTTGTGATATGTTATATGTTCATATTTTGGGGTGGCATGTGGTGGGGTCTTGCATGGTAGGATTAGGAAACGAGGCTCATATCCTTCTTTTTCATCATAATATACTAATCTAATTTTTATTTTGATGTGATGCCCCAGGTCTCTGCGGGCATGATGATATTTGGCATTGTTGTGGGGAAATGGACTAGGTGTCTGCAAGTGTGATATGATGTTATTCTACAATGGGGTGGTGTTATATGTTCTTCTTAAGATATGGGTGTTTCAGTAAATACAGATTTGGTTGAGAGAGTGTAAAATTAGTGGTAAAGTGGTGTGGGGTGCCATTTATTAATATACATTTCATTATGTTACTATACATGTCTTGCATTATTTGGTGAGAATGTCTTGGTGAGTTTAGTATGGATAGTTGACCTCTGTTAGTGTTGTAGGATCTTTTGTTCTCTCAAGGGTGTATTGGTATGCTTCTTTCACATTTTGATGAGAGTCTTTGGTTTTCTTTAGGAGTATACATGAATATTCACCATACATATATGAACTAATTTTTATGTTTATAGGAGGATTTCATGGATCGTGATAGAAAATTCAAGCTCAGAACATTTTGGACAATTATTGTGCTAGTGATTTAGCTTTTCTTTTGAGTATTTATTCTTAGAGACTTTAATATCTACATGTTTTATTTATACGTACATTGTGGAATGTTTTTGGTTTTTTTATATTATCTCATGGATATGATTATGTATGATTCATCTTATCTCTTAATCCTATTATATTATAGAGGGTTATGCCTACCATTTCATGATATTTTTATACCCTCAGTGCTAATCACCAATCTGGGGCTGACATGGGGCAAGACTCAGGGGTCATTATCTCTCTCCCCTTACTGTAGTATTTTTTCAGGATTGGGTCATGAAAGAGTGGTATCAGTGGTGATGGTTGAGTGATTGGGTGGATTTTGGAGTTAGGCACAGTTATGATTATATGGGTTGGTATAGGAATAGTTCTATTTGACCTTGTTGTGTAACGTAGGATAGGAATACTAGCTAGGATATGGTATTTTAGGTCCCACTATAATGCATTTCATTAACACTATGCTTATTGAATGACCATGTGATGTGTACCTATTGGTAAGATAATGACCATGGATAGGTACATGTATCATGATGACTTATGCTACTATTTTAGATGACTTGTTTTTGGAATGTTAAAATGAATAAAGTGAAATAAATAAATCTTAATTAAATACCATACTAGTGGGATTAAGAAATATTTTTTTTTTTCTCTTTAATCTTTGGCTTCTTGACTTAGTATGTGTGTGGATTATGAATTTGAGGTTCACCAAGATGATATGGGTGATCATTTTAGGTTTGTTCTGACATAGGAGGATAAATATTATAGAGTGAATCGCACGCTTTTCCGTAGTGTGATTTAGGAAAGTATAAGGGACGTGTTTCAGATGTGAAGATTGAGAGATGGTTGGACAATCTCAACATTAATTTCAGTTTCATCTGATACTCATTGGGATACTAGATCACTTGGGTAGTTAGTTTAATAGGGGAGATATTCACTAGTGGTGGATGTAGTATCTAGGGGAGCATAAAGAGACATATGTTTCATCAGATGACTTTCAGAAAGAGTTTCAGATAGATCTCTTTTCATCGACCATGAAGTAAGTGAAAAAGAAGGAGCTTCATTCTCTTCAGTATGGGAGTATCTTTGTGCGGTATTTGGGAATCTTTTTCAAGTTCCCTTTTTTACTTTACCCCCGATCTTTTTCTAGATGAAGAGTCACATGTGAGATGTCTTAAAGAGTCACTTCATCCTTCTATGTAGTATTTAGTTACTCTTTTTTCATTGAAAACATATATAGGGGATCCTAAGAAAGTGGAGGTGATAAATAGGATCCACTCATGGGGAGGTTTACTGTGATATGAGAATCGGTAGGCTTTCTTGAAGATCTGGGTTTTCAGTGTAATGTTTTAGGGACCGGGACCATCAAGGTTTTGAGTAGTGGGGAGTTGACCTCAGTAGCTTCCCTTCCGACCATTTGGTGCTAGTGGTTTAATTTATATTCCTATGGATATCTGTATTGAATTTTTGTTCTAGTTTTCTGTTCATTTATAGAATCAGTTCCTAGTTTTTCCTCAACCTCAGTTTTCTAGAGGTAGATATGTTCGTAATTGGCCTCATCATCAGTTACCAGTGAGACCATTTTAATTGCTGGGGGAATAGGCTTATTCTCTATGGAGGGGATATGAAGTGGGTAGAGGCCAAAATTAGATGTTCCTTATGTTTAGGGACCATGAACTGAGCATGTTTGTGGAGGTGGTCATCAATAGATAGGTAGAGGATCTCGGTGTGGTCAAATGCATGCAGTGGAATCAGCAAGGTAATAAGGGACAATGATCATTTCTAGTATGATAAATTTTTCATATACCCTTATTTGTTCCTTGTTTGTTTTAGGAGCTTCACACTCTTTTGTGGCACCCACTATATTCTATTCTCAAGGCCTATATATTGAGAGGATTCCTATACCCCTAATGTTGAATATTCCAGTCAGAGGCCAAATGTGATTGTCTAACATGTAATATGGATATAGACTAATGATAGGGCCAAATTAGTTTAGTGGGGAAATATTATTCATAAATATATATCCCTATGATTTTATCCTAGATATTGATTTATTTTATTCTGTACATGTTTTTATTGACTACATTCAAGAGAGAGTTGTATTATCAGATGAGGATATTCAGTGTTTGTTTTCATTGGTGAGTGGGGTTGTCAAGAACAAATTTGGCATGTGGAGAACCTAATTTCTTTGATGGATGATTTTTGGTTGAATTAGTGTATTCTAGGAGAGTGGGGTCCCCGTAGTCATTGGGGAGGTTCTGTATGTTTTCCTCAGGGAGGTTGTAATGCTACCTTCTTGATGTGAAGTTGAGTTCGTGATAGACTTATATCCTAGTAATTCTCTGGTTTAGATGTCTCCTTACATATGGAAGCTTATGAGTTATTGTAGTTGAGTATTCAAATAGATGATCTGATATAGAAAATATTTATCAAGACCATTGTATCACTATTTGGTGATATAGTGTTGTTCTTTAAAGAAGATAGTAGTATGATGCAATGTATAGACTATGAGAGAATGAATCTGGTGATGTAAAAGAAGAGTTACCCTATTCCCAGAATATAAAATTTTTTTACTATATGAGACGGTGAAGTTGGATTTTTAAGATCAATTTGTCCTCTAAAAGTAAAGTATTGGGGTGAAGGAGGGAGATATCCCAAAGGATTCCTTCAAATGTGGGTATGCGAACTTTGAATTTTTAATCATGTTTTTTGTGACACTAGCACACTATCTGGGTTCATGGGACTCATGACCTCTATGTTCTTCGAATTATTAGACCATTTCATAGTCTGGTTCATTAATTACATATTGATCTACTCAAATTTAAAGGATCATCATGTAAATCATCTCATTGTTGTCTTGCAGGTTTTTTGACACAACCGTCTCTATGGAATGTTTTTCAAGTTTATGTTTTCGATATAATAGGTTAATTTACTTGGGATTGTAATTCCTCTTCAGGTTGTGGTAGTAGACTCATCATAATTCTAGCCAGTCGGTTTATTAGAATCACCCAAAAACATGTAAAAGGATAAAATATTTCTTTATCTTGAAATCTATTATCATATATTTGAACCTCATTTCTCTTGAGTTATAGCACCTTTGATAGTGTTGACTAGGAAGGAACAATATTTTGTGTGGAATGATCAATTATAGTCATTTTTAGTTACCTTAATGATAATTTTTTCAGTGATCTGGTGCTTTAGTTTCACAAGTTGAGGGTAATGTTTACTATATGACCTCCAAAACCGCATTTAAAGGAAATTGTTTGGTTAAATATTTGAGTAGGAAGTCATAAAAGATGTTTTTCTTGATTCTGAGGATGTTTTGGAATGGAATAGAGGATTTAGAAGTCTTTTACTTAGATGTGAGGGAGGTTGATGGTAGAGGATATTTTTTTAGATGATGATGCATACTTCTCTGATGTGGTAGGTGGATGAGTCTTATTGGGGAGACTCAGAGACAAATTTGATACACAATCATGTTGGACATGGTGATGCTCTGAAGGGATGGTCGGTGGATGGTCTAAAGTGGATGTTGTTTCATGGAGGGTTTTTAGTTCTAAAAGGGATGAATGATGGAGTCCTTCATGGTTTTCATAGATACCCTTTGTTAGTACACCTAGGAGTGTCCCAGATGTTTATTTTCTTGAGGATATATTTTTTGTGTCCCAGGATTAAATGGGAGGTGGAGGATTTTGTGGGGAGGTGTTTATTTTTCAACCAGGAAAAGATTGAGAATCATGTTCATAGTGGTATTTTATAACAATTGGATGTTCTTGAGTGAAAATGGTATGAAATAAAAATGGATTTTATCATAGGGATACCCTAAGATTATGGAGGTTGTGATTCTATCTGGGTAATCCTATATTGGATGAATAAATTGTCCCACTTCTTAAAACTCATGGAGTTGGGTAGAGTTGATTGTTTGGAAAAGAGTAATGTGGATTAACGACATGGATTCATGCAGTTATTAGGTTCATTTTATCAAATCGGGGTGCAAGTTTTACCGCACGAGTCCAATGGGTATTATAGCATTACGTTGTAACTCAGTTGCGCCTTATCACTACTTTCCACCTTCAGATGGATGGGAAGATGGAATATACCATCCCGACATTAGAGGATATGTATCAAGAGTTCGTCCTGGACTTTGAATGATCAAGCGATCAATTAATTCCCTTTTATGAGTTTTCTTATAATAATAGATATCAAACATCCATAAACAGGGCCCCGTTTTTTGGCTATGCATGGGAGACTATTTCATTATACATTATGCTAGACAGTGTTTGGGGAGGCAGTATTTCTTGGTCATGATGTGGTGAAGAGCACAACAGAAAAGGTTTATCTTGTTTATGATATGATGAAAGTAGCATAAGAATGGCATAATTGAAATTTCAATTGAAAGAGGAGGCACTTGGATATTTAGGTTGGGGACCATGTGCTCTTGATAGTTTCACCTCGACAAGGGTATCAAAGGGTTGGTAGGGGAATGCGTTCTCTTAGGTTTTTTGGATATTTAAGGTGATGGGGAAAGTTCGCGAGAAGGTGTATTGTTTAGTATTTCTGTGGTGGCTAGAGAGGATTCATGATGTTTTCCACATCTATCACCTTTATCAGTATCATCATGAAGACTCACATATCATTGACTGTGGAGAGTTGGTTATCAAGGATGATGCGACACTCAATGAACATCCATTTGAGTTTCAAGATCATCAAGAGAATGTTTTTGAAGAAAAAACCAACCCATTAGTTCATGTGTTGTGGTGGTATGGTAGTGTGAAAGATATAACTTGGGACTGAGAGACAAAGATTTTTTTCCAATACTTAGATCTATTTTGAGTTTTGAAATTCAATGTTTTACTTGATATGTGATGTGTAGATCCGGTTGTGTTATGAGATTTTTTGTATTCGTAATAAATTATGTGTAATAAAACCCCTGAAATTTGAAAATGGGAGGACATGAATCCCAATCAGAAAAATTTATACTATGATGTTATTAAAACTTTGTGTTAAATTTAGTACTGGCCAAGGAATATAGTGTCCTGAATTGGAGAACATACTTCCTTTATTTATGTTCTCACTATTGTTTAGTGTGTTAGTTTTTGTGGTGGTTGGTTTAGTATGTGTAGAGGTTGGTGAGGTTATTTTGAGATATAATGGTTTTTGATGGTACCATATAATGTAGTTTAGTTATAAGTTATTTGTGTTGATGTAGCAATGTGGTGTATTTTGTGGCTATTTTAGTTTGTGTGTTTTGATGGTGGTAGTACTGAAGAGTAACGATATCCCTAAGAGGTATCTTATGGAGTGGTTGTTTGGAACACTTTCATTCTAGGATTTGTTTTAGAATAATGATAGATAGAATACTTTTTAGGTAGCTTATGTAATTTATTGGGCCTTCCTGGCCCATTACATTGTCAGTTTTGGGAGTTCGAGGTGTTTCAAATGAGGTTCTATGGTGGTTAGAAGTGCAGAAGAGGTGATGTAGAAAATTCATAACATTGAAGGGCTACAAAAAGATAATTGGTGGTACAAAACTCTCATAATAGGCCAGTTTCATAGATTTTATGTAGCTTAGGGGGAACCTATGAAAAGGATTCACATCGTGAAATTAATCCATCACATGTAAATTAATAAAGGAGAGCCATTGTAAATTTTAGTGAAAGCTAAATTTTTGGGAATCCTATGGATTTCACATCATGAATGGAATATTTTATTTAAATCCATCAAAATCCAAGTTATTTTATAACCATTACAGATTATTTCTTTTCATTCAGTCTCAACTCTCTATCTCTCTCATTTTGGGTGATCCTTAGGAACCCCGAAGAGATCATCCATCACTCAACCTCCTTTTTAATCTATCGGTTCTAGTGGATCCAAATTGTTGATATGTCCGCAATTCTCATTTCATTACCCATGGATTAATCTAGATATTCTCTCATAGATTCTCATTGTTGAGGTTTCATTGGTTTGGGATGTGAGTTTGGATATGTTTTTAATATCCATTGATATGGTGTAGGTTGATCTATTGGTCTTTAATGCCTTTGTGATTTATGGGAATTTATTCATCTCTTTATATTGTATTATTTGTTTAAAAATATTCTTTGAGTTATTCAATCCCTCATTTATCACATCTATGTACCATGTGGGAGGGCTTTACACTTTTTTATCTGTTCACATGATTTTATAGATATTGTATTATAATGTTGTTGTCTTTGTACAAGATGAATTCCCTACTGAAAATCGTTGTAGTTTGGATCCTTTTCTTGAAATTTTGATGTTGTGATATGGAAACCCTGTTATGTGTTCTTGTGATATAACCCCCAAATGGATATTTGATATCAAATTATATTTGGATAATTAAATAGTTTCTCTAAACTTTATGGATAGTGTGATAATTACCCAAACATATTCAAATGTGATAAAGACCCTTTTTTCAATATATAAAATGGTGTTTGAGGAGTTGTGATGTGTGGTCATGCTTATATGGTGTCGATGTTTGATTGCGATGTGGTGTGGGTTGGTTTGTCTTTTTCAGGTTGTGTGTTTGGGCTAGAGAGGTGATGGTTGTTTTCACTATGGTTTAGGGGAATTATTGTGATGGTTTGTTTGGATTTGTTTTTAGGGCGGTGAGGTCATGGTTTTTATGGTCGTTCTTTTGGGGCAGTGAGGTGATGGTTTTTTCTGTTCTTTTTGGGTGGTAAGTTGATGGTTGTTTTTGTACATTTAGGTTGTGGAGGTTGTGGATTTTTTTACAGTGATTTTGGGGTGGTGAGGTGGTGGCTTGTTTGTTATTACTTTTGGGGTGGTGATGTGATGGTTAGATGGAAATAATGAGATGCTTTTGATGTGTTGTTTCATTATGATAGAAGCTCATGTGGAGAGGTAATAATCAGTTAATAATGTTTGTAATTTTTGTGGTTTGGTCTGGTTAATGGGATGGAAATGACTAATGAACAAATAAATAATAGGTTGTGTGGTTAAATGCTGTTATTGGTAAATAATGAATTCAATGTGTTGGATAATTTAATTGGTTGGTGGTGTGATATTTGGCTCGTGGTTTGAGTGGTCATATAAATTTAGAGGGGGCAATAAAAGTGGGGATTTTGTGAGTTAGAAAGTTTTTATTTGTGAACACATAGGTTGGTCTTATGCATTGATATATGTATAAACTTGTATAATCATTTTTATTTCTATATGAAACTCACCCACATCGTGAATTATGTGTCTACACTAGTATTTTCACACAGGGGTGTTTTCTCAACATCTTGGTAATGAGGATAGGATGATGAATATCATATATTTTCCTCCCTCTCTTCAAAGCGACTAGATTTTCACATGATGTTATGGGTGGAGGTCTGTTAGTGTAATAGGTGATGTATCATGAGTCTTAGGATTGGATGTGATATGACTATTCTATGATGTGTTGGTCAAAGTTTTTTCTAATGATATGAGATTCATGAATGTAGTTTAGAGGCATATGATGGGGGAATTCATGGTAGGAGGGGGAAATGATGTTGATTTCCTTCATGTAAACGATACATTACTATTATGGTTATGGTTGGGTTGTGATAGCCAAGGTGTTTTTGGGTGAGATGAGATTTATTCAGGGTGTGGGGAGGTGTCTCAGGTGTCTACGGGTATTATGTGACGCAATTGTGCTATGGGGAGGTGGTATAAGATTTTTTTAAGATATGAGATCACCAGGACATACAGAATTGGTGTGTGAGAGTATAAAATAAGTGGGAAAGAAATGTGGGGTACCCATTAATTATATGCCTATTATTATGTTGTTATACTTAGCTTGAATTATTTGGTGAGCATTCCTTGGTGAATTAGAGATGGATAGTTGACTTGTTTTTGTTCTTTTTTCTATTTTTTTCTCATGGATGCATTAGTATTTTTAATTCATATGTTCATGATATAATTTTTTGTTCCTAATATGTCTACATGTATGCTCACCCTATGCATATACTTTCATTTTCAGTTTTCTAGGAGGATTACATGGTCCATGTTGGACCATACTAGCTTAGACCTTTCATAAAGTTACAATGTAGTTTCTTTATCATTGATTTTGGGTATTTAATTTTAGAGACTTTTATCAGTACCTAAGTTGATTATACCTTAATTGTGGGATGGTTTTGGTTTCCCTCTATATTTATTTATCGAGTTTCTTATAGGGGATTCATCATATCTCCTGATCCTATGTTATGATAGAGGGTAATGTAGCACATTTCAAGATATTTTTGAACCTTCGGTGCTAGTCGCCAAAGTAGGGCCTACTGGAGATGGGACATGGGGATCATTATCTATCTCCCCTCATTATGAAATATTTAGTGGGAGGGTTTTATGACACACTAGAACTCTAGGATCTGATGGTGATATTCAAAAACCATCCTTCATTAGGCTTGTCTTATAGTGATCCAAGAACCAAGGTTTTCATACATATTATTTCTCGTTGTTCTCTCTCTCTATTAGCGTATCCAAGAAGCTTTAGAAACCACGCCATCGATCTTCCAATCCCATTATCATAAATCTATAAGAACTATGTAAAACCCAGAAATCCTGTGGAAAATGTTCTCTTAAATACATGGTAATTTTACGAGTCCGCAGTTTCTGACGGTGCCTGATTCCGAGACCCGGTGTGCCTGGAATCGTTTTCTGAAGTTTTGTTAGGGTACGTTCAGTAAATGTACATGCATGATTTTATATCTTTGGAACCGGTGCTTGGAATTCAAATCTGAGGACACCAATGAACTCGCAGTGTTGGTATTCGTTTAATGAGACCTTTACTGCAGTTGCATTTTATCGAGAGCAGTAGTTAATTTTGGGGGTTTTCTAAATAAGTTAAATAAAATTATGTGCAACATAATTTTTACTTGGGTTGTGGTTTTTGTTCTCCAAAGGGAAGTTGAAGGTGGGGCCCACCCCCACATAACCTCCCATGTGAGGATATTTTTTGGTGGGTCCCACATGATCTCAAACCCCTCAACTCCCCCTTGAACCCACTTAAACTCTTTTAACTCCCCATAAATGATGGGAGCCTCTTCACTTCCTACTTTCTCTCTTCAATGGTGCCAACTCAATTAATTAATGACTGAATTAATTAATTTGAGTGTTTGTATTCTTTTGAATTTATTTTTCTAACATTAAAAGAAGAGATTAAATTATTTTAATTAGGTTGGAATTAACTTGGTCGGGAGAACTAAGGAGAGGAGGAGAACTTTTGGATGACATCGCCCTCTCTAGAGAAGAACACGAAGAACGCCCATCTTCTTTCATATTCCTTCGTGTCAAGGAAGAAGAAACTGCCTACAAAGAACATCGCCAACGACAACGTCATTCCCTCCGACATTGACGGAACGACGCCGTCTTCCGTGACTTGTCAACGTTCAATGATGAAATATGAGGTAGCGTGATTTGATTAATTTTAAATGAATAAAATTATACCATTGTTCTTTAATGAATTCCTTGGATCGTCATTGGCCAAATGATATCATCTAATACAGAGGGCACAGACCGAACCAACACGGCTCGGCAACCCCCCATTGGTTATTGTTGATGGACGTTGGAGGTGACGTCGAAAGGGCGCAGTGTCGTCGCACCACGTCGGAGAAGAACCACAAGATGGAAGAGGCGGCGGCATCTGCGACTGAAGGCGGCAGCAGTAGTGGCGTCCATGCACCGGCCGCATGGAGGGAGACCAGCGGCTGCTCATCCCACCCGGACCGCGGGACAACAGGCCGGCTGATCCGGTCGGTCTGCGAGCAGGAGTCGCGGAGCACATAGGCAACGCATGGAGGGAGACTGCAGCATGCATCCGCGGGCCGCTCGGTTGGAGAAGAACCGGCCAGCGTCAGGTCGGCCAGGCTGGAAGAACTGGCAGGCGACGGCTGGTCGGGCTGGTGGACCATGGCGCCCGGAGGCGCCGTACGGAGGAGTAGACCGCGGCCCACAATTGTGTGCCGCTCTGCTGGGCGAACTAGCCGCCCACCTGCCTGCCTGGCTGGAAGACTGCGACAGCCGCAGGCACCGGATGGGAGAATCTGTGGCCCGCTGTGTGGTCCCCATGCACCGAGAAGGACCGGCTAGCTAAAGCTGACAGGTAGTGGAGAGGTGGCGCCGCCGTGCGAACAGGACCGGTCCGCAGCACGGGCTGGGTCTGTAGCTGGGCAGAATCCGACTGGGCCGGGCCAACCCCCCATTCGGGCCGGACCCACGGAGCCGGGCCGGCCCGAACCCCCATCCGGGTCGGACCCGTCGAGCCGGGTCGGCCCTACCCGCCACAACCCACTAGGATTGAGGGGCCATGCCCGACTTCTCTTAAATGCGAATATCATTAAGACCGCGCGTCCGAACGACGCACCGTCTGTGGAACTTGGATCCCCGCAACGAAGTGGTCCTTTTACGATACTCTAAGTGAGTTTTTAAAAAATTTGGGAAACAGCCGACTTTGGATCGAGCGTAAATCCACCGGGCCCCTGGAATGGAAATGCCAATGACTCCCAGACCGGGCGTCCGATTGACGCGTCGTCTGTCGCGTTGGGTTCCTTATGATGAGAAGAAACTACGGAATACATCAAATCAGGACTTCATGATATTTTATGTAACGACACTTTTCTCGAGAAGCGGACCCTCTCGGAATCGAGCGTGCTGTGTGCGGGAAGCCTAGAGCTGACTGCGACGACTATTGTACCACAATTCTATATGGGTTCGACAACGATGACTACTATACTAAAATCCTACGTGGGTTTGACAACGAATACTACTGTACCAGAATCCTAGGTGGGTTCGACAGTGAAGAATACTGAATTAGAATCCTCCGTGGGTTCGACAGCGATAACTAATATACTAGGATCCTCCGTGGGTCTGACAGTTCTAACATCTATTCCTGTATCCTCTGTGGGCTTGACAGAGTAGCTAAACCTGTATCCTATGTGGGTCCGACATCTTAGCTGGTCCTATATCTTTCTTGGGTCTGACAGCTTAGATGTATCAATGACTACATCTGATCATCTCTATTGCTCCATGAAAGATGTATACCTGTGTGATCTGAGTCATGTCTTTCAACCATTATCGTCATGGTGATTGACTTTACTTCCTTTGTGTACTAGGTAATGTTCGGGTTCGAGAGTTTGAGTGGAGACTATGACTGGTAACTTAGGTATATGTATGGGAATATACCTATGTAGGCTTGGTTGTTACTTCATGTTTGTATCATTCTACTTCGGTTTATCCTTTGTGGATTCTGGGAGACTTTCGCGGGTCTTGGGTTCCCCTAATGAGTATCATTATACTCACCCCTTCATGGGATATGTCCACACCTTGTTGTGTTGGATGCAGACGACGGACATCACTGACAAATGCCGAAGGCGCGAGGACTGGACGGTACCCGGAGGTGGACCTTTCGACGAGTCGGCACATGGAGGAGTCTGACGGATGTGGAGTGCTGAGGTGACCTTCTGTACCTACCCTTCAGGTAGGAACCCTGGAGGATGATCCAAGAGCTGCTCCTTACATTTAGTTTTTGTCCCCTTTCAGTTGTACTTTACTATCAGGCTTGTATTTCAAGCCCCTTTTACTTTTCAGCACTTCTCATGTATACTGTTTCAATATAGTTTTTTACTTCCAGTCGCGTACTCTGTTGTGTTTGTTTTCTTTTATAAAGGCAATGCCTTCCCAGCATAGGGATTTATGCCATTGGTGCTAGTCTCCAGCCCCTATCATATGGAAGGTGGGCTTGGGGTAGTCACGACATGGGTCTCGAGGACGGGTCATGACAAATTGGTATTAGAGGAGTCGTTTCTACTGCAGAACATAGGAATCTGATCTATCTAACTATGAAGCAATAGTGTTAAGAGTATTGAGTGTAGTTTTCAGTCCATGGATACCAGTGTTAGTGCGGTGGCTGACATATCCATACACCAGGACCCTAACCTCTGATTTCCAACTAAGTGCACGAAATCACTGATTTTGTGAGTGTTTCAATAATTTCCTTTGTGGTCTCTTTGAGTCATCTCCCCAAGTATAACTTATTGACAGTGGCACACCTGTTCCTTATCAGGATGTCACTGCGAAGACAACCAGCTAGGGTTCCTGAGGGAGTACATGATGATGACCCACCGAACGATGAGGCTCTAGTTTACGGCCCTCTTTCTATGTTGGCACCTTCAGGTGGTGTACCAGCACCACCACCACCATTTGGGTAGTAGATAACACCAGTCACATTGGAATACGATGCACGCCGACTGAGGGCATTTTAAGAGATCCCGCAGCAGAGGCCTCTGAGGTTTCAAGGTGAGACAGATTCCCTCACAGCTGAGGGATGGCTGGAGGAGATTGCTAGAGTTTTCTGTCTAGTTGAGACACCAGTAGAGCAGATGGTGATATTAGCTACTAGAAATTTTCAGTGAGTGACCATGAGTATGGTCCTCATAGTGATTAGGCCTCGGTACATGGACCATTACCCGAGATTTTACCTTTGGGTAGTGTGTCTGCTATATCACTATCTGTTGGTCAGCAGTTGCAACCGGAAGTACCGATAGAGGAAACTTGTAGGCTTGGTGCCTTACACGAGTTTCAGAATCAGATACCCCTTAGGTTTGGAGGCAATCCCAACTCACTGGAGGCTAATTACATGCTTGAGGCGGAGGTTGAGAGATTAATAGAGCTTATACAACTTCAGTAGGACGACGTGTCGGTAGCTGAGTATTCATCGAGGCGTACCGATCATTCCTGGTACTCAATGAATATGATATGATCAGTGCTATTGAGCTCGGACCTCTGAGTGAGGTGTTTTTAATGATATCCAATGTAGAACTTGTTCCTCTATGAATTCCTACTTATGTTAGGGTGCTAGAGAGAACTTGTGTGGTTCAATGTTCTTTGTTTGAGAGGATACAGCCAGTGAATGTTAGCAGTGGGAAGCTACAAACTAGCTCTAGTATCAGAGACTTGGGATTGTGAGATGTTTCAGGAAGAAGAAGTGTTATGGAAAAGTGAATATGAAGGGTAGCAGATGTGGAAGCAGAGCTAGGAGAGAAGCATGAGGTGGTGAACATTATGACATGTTGCAACCACCCGCCTTTGTAGTCCCCGCTAGGCTCAGGGAGCTGGAGGGCTGGGGAAGAGATTAGCTGCATGAGGTCAAGGAGTGTGACCCAAGGGCTCTATGAATGATTTGAGGTATGGTATGTGTCTACTACTAGCTGACGTATCAATAGACATAGGTACCAATCATTCCTTCCTTCCACAAATCATGTCACATACCTAGAGTTTCCAGTAAAGTCGTTCACTTGACCCTCACATCAGGAGATACCTTTGGGAGGAGACTCGATAATCACACTTACACCGAATGTGTGATCTGACCCTTGATGTGAGAGTTTCGGTCGGAACCTCTTGGTGGAAGCGTTGAGGCCTTACGAAGTTTGTTTGGTTATGGAATGGGTAACCAAAGTTCATACATAGATTCAATGTATTAGGAAAAAAGGTTGTGGTTTATCTAAAACATTGGGATGGGTTTTCCATGGTCGGAGAAAAGGAAAACCTAGGTAGCACAGGATGGAATCATGCATAAGAGGGTGTGGTCAATTTCTCATGAGTCGACCAAACTAACCTTTGTGCCAGACTTCTCCAGATTTGCAGTACCACTATCAGATTTAACGTAGAAGGGGTAACCCTTCATTTGGTCAGATAGATGCTAGCAGAGATTTCAGAAGATGAGGCAGAGATTGACCAGTGCACCCATCTTGAGGCTACTAGAGGAGGGCGTAGGGTTCGTAGTTTACTGTGACAAATTAGGGACCGGACTAGGGTGTGTAATAATGCAGGAGCGAGCAGTGATCACATATGGTTCATGGTAGTTGGTACAGCACGAGTAGAACTATGCTACACATGACATGTAGTTAGAAGCATTGGTCTTCACCTTGAAGATTTGGCGGCACTGTCTGATGGGTGATCATTTTACAGTCTACTCTGACCACCAGTGTCTCACGTACATCCTCACACAGAAGGACTTGAACCTGAGACAGTGACGATGGCTTGAGTTTCTCCAGGACTATGACTTCAAGATAGTCTATACTCCTAGAAAGTGGAATGTTGTAGCAGACGCTCTCAGTAGAAGATCATGTATTCAGCTTCTAGGAGAGGCGACATAGAAGTTGGCCGCGTTGCAGATATCCCTTGTGGATAGATATAGAGAAGCCTTTCTATTGTCTCTCACAGTCACTCATGAACTTATTTAGCGAGTCATAGAGGCACATCATGGGGACGTTTATTGTGAGACGCAAAGTGTTCAGATATCCTCAGGGCGGGCACCTGATGGGTTTTCTGAAGGTGGGGAGCACATCATCCTCTTCAGAGGACGTACCGTGGTACCAGTAGCACTGCAAGAAGAGGTGTTGAGGTAGTTTCCCACCTCCCCTATAGCGGTACATCCAAGAGTAGAGAATATGTATCAGGACCTCAGACGACAGGACCAGTGGATGAGTATAAAGAATGTTGTAGGAGAAGTTTTTCTCACAATGCCTCACTTGTCCGCAAGTGAAGGCAGAGCACCATGTCCCAGTAGGCTTGATTCATCTCTTAGAGGCCCGAGCGTGGATGTGGGATAGAATATCCATGGATTTTTTGAGGGTACTCCCACGTACTTCCCGAGGACACGACTCTATCTGGGTGATTGTCGACTGACTCGCCAAGTCAGCCCACTTCCTAGGGATTAGAGAGCAGGGCTCAGTAGATAGCTTAGGATGCCTCCTCGTACATGAGATCGTAGAGCTACATGGTGTGTCATCGACAATTGTCTTTGATTGAGATACCCATTTCACTTCTCGGCTATGTAAGGGGTTGGAGGAAGCTTTCAGGAGGCAGCTTCGCTTGATCATCACCTTCCACCCACAGACGGATGACCAGATTGAGAGGACCATTTAGACTCTCTAGGACATGCTCTGTTCATGTGTCCTCGACTTTTTGCACAGTTGGGAGGATAACTTTCCCTTGGTAGAGTTTGCATATAACAACAGCTACCACTCTACCATCAGGATGGAACCTTATGAGGCACTGTATAGATGACCTTGCAGATCACCTCTCTGCTGAAATGACCCAGGGGAATCATCAGTTGTAGGACCAGAGATGGTACAGGCTATGATGGAGAAGGTGCAGATCATCAAGGAAATGATGAAGACTGTACAGAGCAGGTAGATGTCATTTGATAATAGGAAACAGAGACCACTGTATTTCAAGGATGGTGACCACATTTTCCTACGGTTCCCACCTCAATGAGGTCTATGGATATTTTGTCGAGGCATCAAGTTATCTCTGTGATTCATTAAACCATTCCATGTTCTCATCATTGTAGGCGAGGTGGCTTACTGCCCGGCTCTTCCACCTTAGTTGCACCGGGTGCACGACATATTCCACATATCTCAGCTAAGTATATACGTGCACGACCCGTCCCACATCATTGACCACGGGGAGTGACCGTGTTGTCGTGACACGTCAAATTGATTATATTTTTAAGATTGATTTATAGTCTAGGGTAAACCCTAGGTCGTCTCTCAAGGAGCGTTGGTAGGTTTAGAGTGTGTATTTTTGATAAAAATGTCTAAGAGAGGGGTGGTTTTGAAAACAGCTTAAAACAATGACTTAATTGAAATAGCTTAAAAGATGAGTGACCAAATGGATTTTGAGAAATATGAGATAAAAGGGTCGATGTGATTTCACTACACACATATCAAGTTCATTGTTCATAGAGATTCATCTTGGGTTTAGAGTAATCCTTTGGTTGGAGTTAATTGGAATCCCGATTAATTCCTAAGCTTTTATTTCAATACTTTACGGACCAAACCTTGACGTAACAATCGTATTGTCAAGGTCCAATACTTATGCATAGAATAAGAGCTTCCAAAGCATATTGAAATCTCAATAAGGTGGGTATGAAAAGGATTCTTGTGATGTCCAATCGGAACAACACAAGTCACGCACTCAAAACCTCACACCGATCGGTTAGAAATTAAGAGCATAACACTCACATGCATCAAATCAAGAATTCAAATCTGAAATAAAATAAGATACATGGAATGAAATGTTTAAACACCCAAATTACTCCAAACCAGTAGCTAATTTATGCATCGGAACTCCCTTGGCATGTGTGTAGCTCCCTCACAACGAACACCCAACTTTTAGCTCGACATCGGGAGGAGGAGGAAGCTCGGGTGGAACTCCTTCTTCATTGTTGATCTCCCTATGAGGATAGGGGCCTCCAGAACCTCCAAGGTGATTAGGAGACTCTTCTAGGACTCCAAATTGGCAGCACTTCACTCCTTGGCCGAACTTGCAAATGAGGAGCCCAAGGTGCCCTTTTATAGGAAATGTGGGAGGTGGTTTTGGGAACACAGATTTCATCAATCCACTTGCAGGACGCTTTTCGGCATTCAGACAGTCTTAGCTCGCTTTGGATAAAATAGAAACGTTGTAGCCCTACCTCTTGACTGTCTCCACCGAAAGTTTGGCACCGTTTGGACAAATAATGCTCGATATATTGATAAAATACAGAACACCGAATTTGACTTGGTCCAAATTCGGTGGCTCGGACAGATCAGTTCGTATAGGCCCCATGCAATCAGAATCAGGATTGGGTTCCTTAATAGGAAATGTAGAATATTGAATTTTGGACAGGCCCACAAAATTTCAGCCCATTTGGATGCACGGATTTTGTGTACTATTCAAAACAGTGTACAGATGTCCATGGATCCATGCAATTTTGGCCCAGTTTTCTTTCACTTCATCAAGAGCCCTCCAAATCACCTCCACCTACATTGTAATTTTCAAAACAAGTATCATTGCCCTATTTAATAGTGATAAACACTAAATTATTGAATCAAACATGAAGTACAATTTGATAATATTTTTATAATTTTTAATACAAAATATGTTTAGCACAGCGGTGTAAGGGTGAAAATGAAACAGTGAATCGTGGTACGATCAGGGAGCTGGACATCGATGACGAGGCGACATTCACAGCAGTCCTAATAGAGATCGAGGATCAATAGGATCAGGACCTACATGGACGTTCGATTCCTCTGGTGCGCATTCGCTGGAAGTACGGGAACCTCTAGGAGAGCACATGGGAGTGGGAGGCTCAGATGCATGCTCAATACCCCCATTTGTTTTTTTTAGTGTGTGTTGTAGCTTACGGGGATGTAAATCCCTAAGGTGGGAGAATGTAAAGACCCGAAAATCCCGTGGAATTTTTTTTCATAAATACATGGTAATTTTACGAGTCTATAGTTTCGGACGGCACCTGATTCTGAGACCCAGTGTGCTCGGAATCAGTTTTTGAAGTTTTGTTTGGGTACGATCAGTAAACGTACATGCAGGATTTTATATCATTTGAAACATTTCTCAGAATTGAAATCCAAGGACATCAATGAACTTGTAGCATCGATATTCACTTAAGAGGACCTTTACTTCAGTTGTGTTTTATCGAGAGCGAAAGTTAATTTTGGGGGTTTTCTAAATAAGTTAAATAAAATTATGTGAAACATAATTTTTATTTGGGTGGTGGTTTTTTTCTCCAAAGGGAAGTTGGAGGTGGGACCCATCCCCCACATAACCTCCCATGGGAGGAAATTTTGTGGTGGAGCCCACATGAGCTCAAACCCCTCAACTCCCCCATGAACCACATTAAACTCTTGGAACTCCCCATAAATGTTGGGAACCTCTTCACTTCCCACTTTCTCCCTTTAATGGTGCCAACTCAATTAATTAATAACTGAATTAATTAATTTGAGTGTTTGTATCCTTTTCAATTTATTTTTCCAACATTAAAAGAAGAGATTATATTCTTTTAATCTGGTTGCCATAAACTTGGTTGGGAGAACTAAATAGAGGAGGAGAACTTTTGGAGGACATCACCCTCTCTAGCGAAGAACACGAAGAATGCCCATCTTCTTTCCTCTTCCTCCACATCAAGGGAGAAGACGCCACCCGCAAAGAATACCACCAATGACAATGTCATTCCCTCCGACGTTGATGGAACGATTCCATCTTCCGCGATTCTTCAATGTTCAACAACGAAATACGAGGAAGGGGGATTTGATTAATTTTAAATTAATAAAATTATACCGTCGTTCTTTGATGAATGCTTTGGCTCGTCATTGGACAAATGATATCATCTAATATGGAGGGCGCAGGACGAACCAACACGGCCCGGCGTCCCTCCGTTGGTTATTATTTATTGATGTCAGAGGCGAAGTCGAAAGGGTGCGGTGCCGTCGCACCGCACAGGAGAAGAAACCCCTCATGGAGGAGGAATCATCGTCGGTAACCGGAGGTGGCAGCGGCAACGGTGACCATGCACTGGCTGTATGGAGGGAGATCGGCGGCCGCTCGGTCCACACAGACCGCTGGACAACCAGCCTGCTGATCTAGTCGGTCCGCGAGCAGGAGCCGCAACGCACATTGGCGTTGCGTGGAGGGAGATCGTATCCCACATCCACAGGCTGATCGGCTAGAGAAGAACCGGCCGGCCTCATGTCGGCCGGGCTAGAAGAACCGGCCGGCTATGGTCGTTCAGGCAGGGGGACTGCGGCGCCCGCATGCGTCGCATGGTGGAGAAGACCACGGCCCGCAACTATGGGCCGCTCTGCTGGGCGAACTGGATGGCCACCTGCCGGCCAGGATGGAAGACCGCGGTGCCCCCAGGCACCGTGTGGGAGAAACTACAACCTGTTGTGCGGTCCGTGTGCGCCGAGAAGAATCGGCTGGCTACAGACGGCCGGGCAGGGGAGAGGTGGCGCCGCTTGGCACCGTCGGGTGAACCAGATAGGCCCGCAGCATGGGATGGGTCCTCATATGGGCTGTGCCCCACCAGGCTGGGCCAACCCCCCAGCCGGGTCGGATCCGCCGAACCGGGTCGGGCCGCCCGCCACAGCCCACTGGGCTTCACAGGCCAGGCCCAACATTGCTTAAATAAGAATATCTTTAAGACCGCACATCCATACGGCACCCCTTCTACAGCACTGGTATCCCCACAATGAATTTGTCCTTTTGCAATACTCTATGTGAGTTTTGGACAAATTTGGAAAATGTCCAGTTTTGGATAGAGCGTAAATCCAACCAGGCCCCTAGAACAGAAATTCCAATAACTCCCAAACCTGGTGTCTGATTGATGCGTCGTCTATTGAATTGGGTTCCTAATAATGAGTCGGAACTACAGGATACATCAACTCATGACTTCATGATAGCTGATGTATCGACACTTTGCTCGAGGAGCGGACCCTCCCAGAATCGAGCGTGCTATGTGTGGGAACCCTAGAGGTGACTGGGACGACTACTGTACCGAAATCCTACGTGGGTTCTAAAATGACAACTACTATACCATAATCCTAGCTAGGTTCGATAATGACGACTATTATACTGGAATCATAGGAGGGTTCGACAGCGAAGATTACTGAACCAGAATCCTTCGTGGGTTCGACAGCGATGACTACTGTACCAGGATCCTCTGTGGGTCCGACAGTTCTAACCACTGTTCCTGTATCATGTGTGGGTCCCATAGAGTAGCTGGTCCAATATCCTATATGGTTCTGATAGCTTAGCTGGTCCTGTATCTTGTGTGGGTCTAACAACTTAGATGAATCGGTGACTAAATCTGATCATCACTGTCGCTCTGCGAAAGATGTATACCTGTGCAAGTTGAGTCATGTCTTTAAAACATTATCATCATAGTGATTGACTTTACTTCCTTTGTGGACTGGGTTGTATTTGGGGTTGAGAGTTGGAGTCGGGACTATGACTGTTAACTTAGGTATATGTATGGGCATATACCTAAGTTGGATTGGTTGTTACTTTGTGTTTGTATCTTTCTACTATGGTTTATCCTTTGTGGATTCTGGGAGACCTTTGGGGGTCTCGGGGTCCCCTACTGAGTATCATTATAATCACCCCTGCATGGGCTATGCCTGCACCTCGTTGTGTTGGATGCAGACGATGGACAACGCTGACAAAGGCCGAAGGCGCCAGGACTGGAAGGAACCCGGAGGCTGACCCTTTGATGAGTCGGCACACATAGGATTCTGACAGACGTGGAGTGTTGAGGTGATCTTATATACCTACCCTTCAGGTAGGAACCTCGGAGGATGTTCCATGAGCTTCTCCTTACTTATAGCTATTTTTCCCTTTTCATTTGTACTTTACTATTGGCCTTATATTTCCGGACCCTTTTACTTTTCAGCACTTCTCCGGAATACAATTTCTACTTAGTGTTTTACTTCCAATCATGTACTTTGTTGTGTTTGTTTTCTTTTATAAAGGTAATTCCTTCCCATCTTAGGGATTTATACCTTTGGTGCTAGTCGCTAACCCTTGGCCTATGGAAGGCGGGCTTGGGGTAGTCACGGCACGGGCCCCGATGACGGGTCGTGAAAAACTAGGGTAGAATCACACTTGAGAGTTAGGATAATTTGTTTAAATTTATTAATAGAAATTGAAAATGGATGGATGAAAACCCTTGATCCCAAAATACCATATAAAACCAAAAAACCCAATAAAGGTAAACAAAAACCCTACAAAAGGGTCAAAACTACAGCTACGTAAGGGTAAGGAGAGGCATTACATAAGGGTCATCCCACTACTACATAATGGTAGAATTCCACATGTAAGGGTAACACACACTACATAAGGGTATATATGATATTGTGTAAGGGTACAAACCTACTACGTAAGGGTACATATGACCTTGTTTAAGGGTACAAAAAACACTGCATAAGGGTACATATGACATTGTGTAAAGCTATACCCATTTTTTTAGAGTCACATTTGAGCTACATAATGGTAATACAACCAATACACAGGATACATAAGGGTCGGATGAAACCCATTTAATGGTTAAAATGAGATAAGTAAAGGTCAGGAGACTTCTATGTAAACATAATCCAACGAACTAATATTCGAGTAAGGGTCATGGGACAACTAAAAATTAGAACCACTCAACCCAAACCCATCTATGGGATCCCAAAAAAACTATATAAAGATAATGAGGGTCTCATATAAGGGTAAGTCAAAACTGATTAAGATCGCATAGTTGTAAAATCAACAATACAGAAGGTTCAAAAAGACTAGGTGATTATGGAAAATAAGAAAAAACCCATATTCAATTAACTTTCAAATGGGAAATTATATGAAAAAATTATCCATGATAATTATCTATATTAAAATAGGAATTTAATTATTATCAAAATAAAGGGGAATCAAAATAAATAAATATCCACCTAGGAAATTAAATAAAGAAGTTAATTTAATTTGAAACATTTTCACCAATATCTACCTTGTAATTTAAAACCCAAAAGTACATGATGATTATGCACCACCAATACTATTATAATTAATCTAAACACATCCTAAATATGAAACAGCTATAAGGAATGGCTAAAAGATTCCCACATACATGAATAAATATAATAAATGTTTCCTAAAAATGAATGATATTCTAAAGCTTATGAACAATCTTATAATTCAATCATTTATCAGCAATTTTAAAAGGAGTAAGCATACCTTCATTTCCCTAGGTCACTCTATAAGATCATGTAAATGAGAAAGTGGGTACCAATAAATCACATTTAATAATTGGTTCTTAAAACAGCTCACCAGTTCCAAGAAACATAAACAAACATAACAATATTCATCATAAAAAAAATGTTAGAAGAGAAAATCTCAAAATATCATAAAGATTGAAACCCAGTAAAACTAGAACATTTCGGATACAAGTACCGAGGAAAGGTCACAAATAGAACAAGCATAGAAAAAGAAACAACTCACAGACACTCCACCTGAGACTATAAAAAAATTGAATGATGCACCTAAAACATTCATTATTAATCCAGGACACACTTCCTGAAAACCCAAAAAGAATATTCTTGATTCAATGTAGTAGAAGATCCTTAAATTCTATATTCGAAATCTTCACCTAATGATAATATTTCCTAAAACAAAGTCCAAATGTGTGATCCTTAATGAAATGGAAACTAAATAATAACATTCAAGAAGTATCACCATCCAATGATACCAATAAAATATGAGAAAAAATGGGGAACCCAACTCCATAACTAGGTTTGACATGTCTATAAAAGTAAACACATTCTAGTCTAGAATTCTAACGACACACAGTTTCTAACACAAGGAAACCAAAACAAAGATTCCAAAACTGTAAAACCTAAAAACCATGAATCTTGGTGGTCATCCATGTAAAAAACAAGGACATTGGACCCACAAACTACCCAATACCAATTGTTGAACTCACCATAGTTTCATACTCAGATCCAGCCTTCCTATAGGATATAGAGGAACACATTAAAGCTAACATAATCTCAAATCCTTGGAAAATGTTAGACAATGGAGTCAAAAGAACCTTTCAAACCCTATAACTAGATACATACATAGAAATCACCATCCAATGTAATATCTAAGGATAAATTAGGCCAAATAAATAGGGAAGATCAAAAAAACAGCAATAAAATGACATATTTGAAAATTATAGCCAAAAGAGAGAAAAATACCCAACCAAACAAAACATCAAAGCATGCTAATAAGTTAATAAAATAAATTAATAAACGATTCTAAATTTTTTCATTTCAAAATTAACCCCAATTAAGATTTGATAGAAATTGTTGGGTCTTGTGTTGTAGGGAACTATTTATTTAATAGCCTAGTATTAATATTCATGAGCTAGGCCAAAAAATCTATTGGTGCAACAATCTAGATATATTTCAATCTAAGAAGGTTATTTGTGTTGATGTTATCTTTGCATGAGAATTATCATGATTCAGCGACCCACATATGTGTTTTGAGATATAGAGGAATCCATTATAGATATTGGGATTAAATGTGTGGATATAATAATTAAATCTAGGTTTATCCATTAGAACTAAGTAGAACTACAAGAATAGGGATTATAAGGCTAACCATGTGCATGTACTAGTTTCAGAACCAACACATTGAGGACCAATAGACATTGGTTAATTATCAATCACTATAAGTGGTCTTCTTCTTCTTTTATAACTTTATAATTTATCTTCAAATTGGTATTTTTCTATTGTTGTTGATCTACCTCTATTTTTTTATCTCTTATATCATGTAATTTTTTTTTCTTACAGGATAATAAAACAAGTGTGAGTGGGTAGTGTTTTTTCCATGCATGTAAAACCAAAATGGTTACAAAGAATGATAAATACATATTTCTTTTAATAATTTCTACCTTTCATGACCCTTGACCTGTATTTGTTGAAAATTGCTTCTTAAATTTTGTTAAAAAATTATATTTAATTTAAATAGTTAAATATATGTTGTTCAAGATTTTTTTTACCCAATTTTTTTATTCATTAATATTACTAACATAATATGTGCTTTCTCCCTTTAATTCTGAAATGTGATTTTCAGGTTGTAAAGAATTAAATATTTATATGAGAATGATATTAAGTTTTAAGTGTTTTATTAACCTCTAAAAATGTGTTATGTCCATTGGTTGTAATAATTTTATAATTCCAACAGAGTAAGTAATTTTTTCTTTGAAAATATGTAATCTATTTATTAAGTTATATTTCATAAACTATAAATAAATTATTTTGTTATTTTCTGGATTTTAATAACCAAAATTAAACCAATTAGATCCTTGGGGTTAAATATAGAATAACATGTGAAATTCATCCCTAAATAGTCACTATTGTGGAGGCACTCAATAACATGCCTTGGTGGGAAAAACATTGTAAATTCATTTATTTCTTGTATATGATTATATAGTTATAGATATATTGTGAATTAAATGTTTAGTCACATGCAGAATTTTTTAATGTTATATTTTTTAATTGTTATAAATATGTTTTAATAATTTATTTTTTTTGGGTTTATATTTTGAATATAATTTTTTTTGAATATTATATTTTTTATTACAATAAGTATATTATATTATTGGGTTTTTCTGGTTTATTTATAAATGTTTTTTTAAATATAATATCTTAGAAATTTATAAAAGTTTTCTATTTTTCAATTAGAACCAAATGGATCAATCATCTTCTATTGAGTTTTTTTTTTTGAAGATTAAATTTTTTTAGTTACTAGAAGTATATTATAATAAAGGGTTTTGATTTTTTAGGTATATATTTTTTTATAATTTTTTTCATATATTGTGTTTTAAAAATATATTACAGTTTCTTCTTTTTTGGGTGAGCCTCATCTCATACCCATGTCCCACGTATGTGACAGTCTAAGGAAATCAGTCTCTGTAACCTAAGGTCGTTTTGCAGGATCTTATTCCTAATGTATAAAATAAAATTATCTATAAAACATAGTAAACCTATCAATAAGTGAATGAATATCCCATGGAATTTAAGTTACAAGATAGTGTGATGTTGGTGAGAATATGTGTACTCCCCCTAATCTGAAAACCAAATTCATACTATCTAATATATGTGCTAAAAGATACTATACTGGTCATTCATGTACCAAGATATAATGTATTATGCATTGTAATATGGCCAATTAGTCGAATACCTACCCATAAGATTAATGCTGTGAAATACAACAATCTAACAAGGTGCATTGGGAGTTTGATGCATGCACTCAAACTCTCACATGACACAATCAAGCACGTGCAACTCAATGATGTGGAAATAAATAAGTGTAACTATTGTTCCACAATCTAATACAACATATTTGTTGTATGGGGTAATTGATTCCAATACAATCTACATATATAGAATCCATGAAACCGAAAATGATAACTCAAAAATTATTCATAATTTGAGA
Organism: Viscum album; assembly: GCA_963277665.1. Classification (NCBI taxonomy): domain Eukaryota; kingdom Viridiplantae; phylum Streptophyta; class Magnoliopsida; order Santalales; family Viscaceae; genus Viscum; species Viscum album. The sequence goes on from OY728143.1 coordinate 1,569,828,021, forward strand.
AAACAAAAATAAAAAATTTATCATTATAATATCATAGAAAATTAATAAAAATAATAATCTTTATATAAAAAATAATAATGATTAAGTAACACCATTTGTCTATAAATCATCAAAAACCATCTGAAAACTAAGAACAGTGTACCTCAGGGCATGTATATAATTTCAAGCATAACATCCCTGGAAACAAACTCATATTCAATTTTCTAATAAAAATACAATTAATTAAATTTTAAAGAAACTAACTTTAATGTTATAAACATAAAAAAATCCCTAAAGATGTTCTAATAAATGTTTATGGGGAAGTAGAGTGATAAATCTAAGAGACATGTGAAGAAAATTTTCTTATTCCTACTTCTGTAAAAGAATTTAGCATCCTCTAATATATTTTTCTTTATTTATCATGAATAACAAAGAAATTTATATAGATATACTAATTCAATTGATGTCAAATTGTATATACATTCCCTATCTAGATCCTCACGTAGAAATAATTACATCATGTGTCCTAATATTGTAGAGTGATCAACACATGGTGTGCCTCCAATCAGTTTCATGATATATAAACATATATGTCGAATCAAAATCTCACCATCAACAACATCTCGAATCACTGAGAAATGAAAACCGATCCATGTAATGCATATGGGGGAACCCTAAAATAATCTTGGTTGGCCAATGATGTTGATGAAAAGTAAACAACGCATCATTATAGGCCATCCTCCTATAGTCGCACTCGTAACATTCTCCCCATGGATAGGTATACCCGACATGTATTGTAGATCCTCTAAGGTAATCGTAATCTCCCCCTTAGGAAGATAGAATATTCATGTATCTGGTTTCCATCTCTCTACTACTGTGGAAATCAGATGATGATCAATGGTCATGAAGTCATACATGGTGACATCATAGAATCCATCTTGTTGAAGAAGTAGAACAATGCATTTAGGAGGTGAATCATGGTGGAAGTGATGAGATCTCCAAACAAGAATATGTCAACATCTCATCTTTCCAGCACTTCACATGACACATGAGACAATTGCGCCAATAACAAGGAATCATCCATCTAAATATATATAATTTTCATATTTATTTGATAAAAATTGCATGATTATCAAAAAAATGGTTTTCTAAGTGATTGTTTTCATTTCAAAATAAACATAAGAGTAAAATTTATAAATGTTATTGAATTTTAATTTAAATTTTCACATCAGAAGGAGAATCTATGTTGGAAAACATTGGATTAAAATTTCATTTTACTAGGACATATATGTATTAGGATCAAAAGGGATGATCCAACATTGAGTGGTCAGGGGATTCAGTGTTTGTATACTTTTATTCCATTTTTTCTTATTCAGGATTTGACAATGGGGTTTACCTCCTTGAGGATGACTACATCCAAAATGTATGCTGGTATTTGTGTCATATTCTATTGTTACATCAGATGTACTACAAAAAAGATAATAAAACCTTTCTAACAAACGGAGTTCTATTAGTGATAAGAAAACATTGAAAAAAGATAACATATCCTCTCTTTTTTGAAATCTCATTGTGGAATATTTTTTTCTTAAAAAATATAAAAGAATTTATCATATAATAATACATGTTTTTCAATTATACTTCTCAGTAAGAATCTATAAATTGGATTTGAAAAATTATACTCTGATAGTTAACTTTTGTGAGTGATAGTCCATGATTTGATATATTTATTTATATGTTTTACCCTTTTAGGCATATTAATAGAGAGGTTAAATGGAACTTAAAGGTATTTAAAGAGAGTGAAAAAATGATTTGTGCACTAAGATCACATAATCCAAATGTTGTGGGAGTTTCTATATAATGATTTTCATCTTCACACTAATTAATTGTTGTTAAGATTTTCTTAATTATCTCATATTAATTGAATTAAAACCTATTTACATGTGATCAGAAATTATATTTCCTAAGCATAAATGCAAAATTTTCTTTCTGTCCATAAAGTAAAAAAATGTTTCATTTTTTTTGGTGTGATTAAAATTATTTCACATGTTAGAGTGATTGTAACAAACCATGGTTTTATAGTACATTATCTCTTTAATGTAATTAAATATCTTGCACCTCACACGACATCGAGTTCAAGTGCACGACGACTTACCAAACTAGTCATTCAAAAGAAGTTATGAATAGAATAAACTGAATTTTTAATTCTATATATTCCATATATTTTGAAAATCCATATTATGTGTTTCTCAGACATAATATAAGAATGAATTCATTTTTTATATAAAAGAAGTATTTTTCAAAAAATGAAATTTTACCGCCTTTTAATGGAAAACCCTTTTGAAATCCAATATTTGAAACTTTTATATATTCAATTTGACAAAAAAAACTTCTTATTTATAATCAGGACATAAAAATATAGTTTCAATAAATTTTTGGTGTTTTTTTAATAAGTTTAATATTTGGGTGAATAGTGAAAATACTAAATTTTAATTAAATAAAACGTTTTTAATCAAAATAATTTATAGTGGTAAATTATACATTTAAATGGTTTGGAAGTATAATTAGATTATATTTTTTTCATTTTATCCAATGTTGGTCATTGGAATTAATTTCACTTTGAAATTATACATAAACAAGTGTCAATATTTTGATATTTATTGTTTCTTAAAAACACGCTATTTGTTTTTTACAACGGGAATTAATTTTAAATTAATTAATGAAATTTATATGTCCACAATTTGGTAAAATATACATCATTTTTGAATTTGGAATATCAAATATAGTTTAGGCTTAATTTTTTATATTTTTCTGAAAAACTTCAATTTTTATGAATAATAAAACCACATAGTGGTAGTTAAAAAACTGACTTTTTCATTTAAATGAAATTTTACTGCTTCTGTGAATTTAATTTAAAAAATCCAACATACATGGTTGTTATTAGTAAGTATAATATGGATCAATACGACAAAATTTTTTTTGGTGAATTGTAACATTGGACTTTTATTTACCGCAGTTCAAGGTAAATAGGGTAATTCAAGGTAAAAATAATACTATAATAATAAAAAATTACCTTAACACTTGTCCTAACATTATTAGATGATTCATGGCCGACCATGGGAATCCTTGGGTCGATTTTGCGACCTCATATAGCCACATAAGAGTGATAATGGGACTTTGTTTTAACTAACTTAATGTAAAGACAAAAATGAAATTAACAAATATATTTTAGTATATCAATTTTTTACATGGTTTCTGTGGATGACAATCTAATGGGTAAAGAACACACGGTTTCTGTGGATGACATACTAACGCCTCACGAAACGATGATTGTTCAATTATCTTCTACCGCCTCTGATGGTGGCCAATAAAACGAAACTATATTTATATATGATATATATAATGTTTATGTTTTCTTTATGCTTCTGTATTTTCCATTTATATCATACCTTTATGGTTTCCATTATGGGAAACACGATAATTTCATTTGAGGAAGTGCGGATTATCGCCCCCTCAAAGTAATATGACTCATTAATGCCTTATGTGGGATATATAAAGGATGGAGTTAATTATATTATATACGATATTATACGAGAATTATAATATTTCTATGTATCATTATTTTTTAATTCCATTAAAATACAAAATAGAAAATAAAGTAGTGTCCATGTGTATGTACGGCTTACCGTCTCCATGAACGGTGCATTTCATTTCTTATCTCCAAATGTTATGTACTATTATAAATACATATATATACTGGATATATAATATATATATATATAATATATCTAAATCATGTATATCATTCTGGAGATAATGTAATTTTTACCACATGGATAAATTGTGATTATAACTAGTTCATTTTTGACTCAAGTTCCGAACATCGATAAAATATCCAATATGAACTCAAATAATTAACTAATTGTTATAGGAAGGTAATAAGTGATATAAAAGGAATAATAAACTTGAAAAATGTTCTTAATCACGTATAAATTAACTTATGATATTATTCAGGAAGAACAAGGAACAAACAAGACAATTCGGACTTGAGGTAAGGGGTTTCTTATCTCACTTTTAATTTCATGAGAATTCAATTATTCGCCACTAATTTATTGCATGTGGTGTATAGTGTAGTTCCATTTGATATATATTATCATTATTCTCTTTATATTCATGGTATTATTTGATTAATTTTGTGGTTATTAACCTTTGGTCTTACGACTTGATTGATTACAACATGGTAAGGGGTTTTCATCTCACTTCTTTTTGTTGTGAGATTCATGCTATATTGCAACTATTTTTCTTTGTGTTGTGTATGTACTGCCATTTATTGTATTATTTTTGTAATATAATTTAATTTATGGGTATTTAAATCTTCATTTTATGATACCTCTTTCATGGGGTGTATGTTTCGTACGTTACCAAATCGATAAGGGAATTTCAAATCTCAATTTCCACCCATTGGGCTTTACGCATACTTCATTGATTATTTTACTCCAGGATTATGTGTGGAATCACTATTTATTATTGGTATATTAACTACCACTCCCCTTTATATGGATATACTTCTGATACACATAATCAATCCATCAATAAATTCTCAAGTCATCGATGTGGACTTGATAAGAGCAATTTTAACTCAATCTCCATTCATTGAGTTAAACATCCAATTCATTGGTATTTGTTTTACAAGAATATGTGTGAATGTCCTCTGATTGATTTACACTTAATATGCATTCATATCAAGTGTATTTATATTTTTCACGCATAATTATGACATTGATTTATCCTTTACCTAAGGGTGCAGTCTTTATAAGGCATTTCGTCTCAACTTACATTCCATTGAGTCTTCTTTGTTTCTGTGAATCAACTCAGATTTTTTATATATATATATATTGTACATTGACATAGTATATCATGAATCTATTTATTCTCATTATATTATAAAGTTTTTATTACATTAATTATTTTTATTCAAACATCTCTCATTTTGTTGGGAGCTCTAACTAAAATACCATTTTAAATGTTTTAAAATTTTATTCTTCTAAATATTTCTCATTAATTTCCATGTTTTAAAAATGTTTTTAGGGTTTTATTTATAATGAAATTAATGTTTTAATATTTAAATTCATTTTAAAAGTTTTAAATGGTACAAGACACTTTGATTCAAAAATCTATTTTGAATAGATTCTTGATAAATAGTGAGACTTTAAAGTGGTTTTATAGAAAGGGATATTTATCTCAAATATTTTTAGTGATCAATTTCAACTATGTCAAAATCCTTTACCGGATATTATTGTGGATCGAGTTTGATTTATTATGATACAAATCTTTCATACTGTATTGAAAGTTTTGTGATATGTTCGACTATGGATGTGTTATTTTTATACCATTCATGGTTTATAGATAAAGTATTGACATTACGTATGTTAGTTTTAATACAAATGTTCATGTTATGTTTAAACCTTTTCATATGAGGAATGTGTTACAGTTAGTAAGTGACGGGTGGAGCCTGCTATAGCTCCTCGATTCATCGGTAGGTCTCATGAGGAAAACTAGTATCTTGGCACAAGGCCTTGACAAAATCTTATTTGTAGTATGGGCACAAAGCATTGACTATGTGGTTATGATGTCTGGAATTTTGCATTCCCTCATTATGAGACTAGGAATTGATATTTCATATAGATATTTGACTAGTAGAATACCCATGACTATGGTTTTTTATGGTATTATTTACTCCTCTCATATTCCTGCCATAAATTGTTCATGTTAATTATTTGTAGAGGCATTTGTTTTCAATTATTCATTGTGCCTAATGTTTATGTAATCTTCAGTGGTATTGCATACTCTTACTGATTGTTTGATCTCACCCATTTTTTAGGTTTCATTTTCTGAGGATATAAAGAAGTTAGTTATGAGTGACTTGCTGGCATAATCTAATAATCTTGGGTGTTTCTAATGGAATAAATAAGTGTTGTTTTTCTTTTCATGTTGTAATGTTGAACTTATGTATGTATATTGTTTCCAAGACTTCTAAACTGATCAGTCCTTCGGGACTTGATTCCTTGTGATCATGCCAATGTATTAAAATAATGTACTGGCTCCTTGATTCTAGGGGTAGGGCATTGTATTTGGTATCAGAGGAAGTTTAGTAGAAACCTTGGAAAATACATTTAGATAAACTCTGATTCGGGTACATTACCCTATGAAAGACTCTGAAGATATGTATTGAAGAACTTACTATAATTTTGGTAATGTAGATATTTTGTGTATTTTCAAAGAAATAAATCCATGTCTGGATATTAGCAGGTAGTGGCGGCTCTGGAATAGATGCACCTAGGAGTGAAAACTCCGAAAATGAGTTTCCGGCTTGACCCGGGGTATCCCATTACACGACAATGGGCCTTACTACACTCTTAGATATGACACTCATAGGGGATATGCATAGGATAATTTACATTTTCTTTACAAACCAATTTGAAGGATTTTAATATAAGATGAGAATAAATGAACTTGGTTAATACTAAGGTGATTCAAATTGAAAATAAGGTGACATGATATTTTCTAAATGATTTTATGAGTATTGTTACTCACACAATGCGTTCTCGTTTGAGTCAATGGCTGGATTCCTAAGAAGTAATAGTAACATAGAGAATAATGTACAAGGTGGGAATGGTGGTGGAAATGAGAAAAAAATTGAATTTTGATAGGCATAAAAGATATCGTGTTCATGCCAAACCAGTTTTCCAAAAAATTGATCAACCACATATTTATTAACCAACTCCCAGAATCAACAAAGAAGAGAAAGGTGGTGAATGATAAGAGATCCAGCAGTGGAGACCATGGAGAAAAGAAATGTCAATTTACATCATGAAGGGAATGTGGAAGGATAAACCCAGTAGTGTGTCTCAATGGAATAAAGAAATTATTTTTGTGTGGGAATGAAGGACACAAAGTAACAAATTGTCAAAGAAAAATGAATAGTACTATGGTTGAAAATAAAAATGGTCCCAAGAATCCATTTAAATTCATTTGACATAAATTTTGGGGACCTGGCCATTACCCGAGTGAATTCCCTATTCAATAGGATATCCTCTTGGTCAAAGAAGAATCTATGTGGAAATAAATGGTTGGAGAAATGTTTAAAATTATTAGTGACTTTTATTGATGGGATTACTATGGAAGAATATTCTCTTATATGTGTAACCCTGAAGTTTGCCATGTGAAAATGATATTTGATGAATAATTATCTTTTCTCTTGCAGATATAGTTATAAATAACCATTAGGTTTTATATGATCCTTCAATTTGAGGCAATTACAAGTTATTATATTTAGGGATGAAAATGTGTGGTATGAGATAACATTTGTGGTTAAATTATGTTATACTTATTTTGAATAATTTATCTAGTTTTGGTAATGAAATAAAATATAGTTTTTGAAAAAGGACAACATGCAGACCATGTGACAACCTGTCACGTTCGACAAAGCTGTGGGAATCGAACCCATAACCAGAGTGCGATTGGGATTTAACACCCACCACTGGACTACGTGAAGTCCCTGGTTTGTGTGACTAATTCTTTTTAGTAAAATTATTTTATTAAGTTTATTTAGGACATTATGTATTATCAAATGGATATCCTTAGTTTAGGAAAACGATCTGGTTATTAAGTGATAAATGTTATTTTGGAAGATGTTCACTCTGTTGGGAACACTATATGCCTCAGGAAAATAGAATACTGTGGGATTTAATTTGAGGAGTAATGGTGGATAATTTTCAATGTTTTTATTTTTTATTTATAGAGATTTAAGTTATTTATGGAAATGATTAACTTATCATAGAGAATATGTGATTAGGTTAATTACTTTTAAGTAGATGACTTTAAGAGTAGTTGATGTTATTTGGAGATTCAATTTAACGTGGAATACTACGTAATCAAATTATTCTAGTTTTGGTTTTCAATCTTAGTTAGGATTTTATTGAATGATTTTAGGTTAAATTGTTCATTGAATGGTATTTGTTGAAATTTGGGTATTGTTTGTTTAAATTTTTGGAGATTAAGATTGGTATATCTTTCTATTAAGGATTTTCCTTTTTGGGGATCATATAATCATGTACTGAACATTTTGGTATTGGTTAATGTTTAATGGCAAGTTAAATATATAGTTCATCCTTTGTGGATTATGTGATTCTCTATAAGATGATTGTATCACTTCATGTGTAACCAAGTCACCTTTAATACTCGTCATTTGGAGAAAAGATGAGTTTGTGGTATAAATTTATTAATGGATGAAACTCTACTTGTAAAGTAAATATATCTCTTTATACTCATAGTCAATCTCATAAATAAATTCATCAATATCATGAAAAGGAACTTAAAACAAAAATGTTGTTTGTTTATTTTTTCTACTGGGTAATCAAAGACCTTTCAACCCATCACAAGTTTATGGCTTTCAGGTAGTTAACTTCTCTTAATAATATTCTTCATCACTCTCCATCAGAACTTGATGATTAGTTTTCTCTTCCATATCCATGTTTTCCAACATGGAAACCTTGTATCGGTTACTTTTGGTAACCTTAATACTTACCATTATTTATTTTAAAATAGAGGAATCATTAATCAATTTTCGATGTGGGATTCCAACTAAGAAGTTTTGAAATGTTAAAACCCAAGTTTTCAGTCCCAATCTTATATTGTGAGGATGCAATTTATTAAAGGAGGGGAAAATTTAAGACCCCAAGATTTCACATTACATTATCCCTTTAATGTAATTGAATATCTTGCACCTTAAACAACACCGAGTTCAAGCGCACGACGACTTACCAAACTAGCCATTCAAAATCAGTTATGAATAGTATTAACTAAATTTTGAATTTTATATATTCCATATAATTTTAACATCCATATTATGTGTTTCTTAGACATAATATAATAACAAAAAAAATGTCAGATAAAAGAAGTATTTTTCAAAAAATGTAATTTTACCGCCTTTTAATGGTGATCCATTTTTAAATCCAATATTTGACACTTTTATATATTCAATTTGACAAAATAAAATTCTTATTTAGAATCATGATATAAAAATATAGGTTCAATAAAGTTTTCTTGTTTTTCTGATAACTTTCATATCTGGGTGAAAAGTGAAAAATACTATGTTTTAATTGAAAAAAACCTTTTTAAAAAAAATAATATATAGTGTTAAATTATATATTTGAATGGTTTGAAATTATAATTAGATCATATTTTTACCATTTAATCCAATGTTTTCCATTAAAATCATTTTCACTTGGTAAGTATACATAAACAGGTGTCAATCTTTTGACAGTTACTGTTTCTTAAAAACACGATATTCTTTTTGACAACGAGAATTAATTTTAAATTAATTAGTGAAACTTATATGCTTTTAATTTGGTAAAATAGATATTATTTTTGAATTTGGAATATCAAATATATCTTAGGCTGAATTTTTGATATTTTTCTGAAAAACTACAATTTTAGATGAATAGTAAATCCACTTAGTAGTAGTTTAAAAACCGTCTTTTCCATTTAAATGAAATTTTACCACTTTTGTGAATTAAATTTAAAAAATCTGACATACATGGTTGTTATTAGTAATTAAAATTTGGTTTAATAAGATGAAAATATTTTTTGTTGAATAGTAACTTTGGACTTTTATTTACCGCTGTTGACGGTAAATAGTGTAATTCAAGGAAAAACGAATATTATAATAATACCAAATTACCTTAACACTTTTTATAACATTATTTTATGATTCATGGCCGACCATTGGCATACTTGGGTTGATTTTGGGACCCCATGGAGCCACTTACGAGTGATAATGACACTTTATTTTAATTAACTTAAAGTAAAGACACAAATGACGTTAAGAAATATCTTTTAGTATAGTAATTTTTACATCTGGTTATATACATTATATTTTAAACTATAAATATTAATTAGAAAGATAAAAAGATTTCCTACAGTACTGTATTTTGTTATATAATTTTTAGATATCAAATAAATTAAATTATTTATGACACAATAATGATGCAGTATTCACCTCATTAACAAATGATTTAAATAAATAAGATTATTAATAAGAAAAAAATATTCAAAACCTATCCAATTCTCATTAAATGATTTTATTTTGAAAACAAGTCATCTTATATTAAACTTTAATATGTTTTGGATCTTTTTAAACCAATGATATTTTTATAATAAAATAACATTTTCAACCATTCCAAAAGAGCCCCTCCTCTCTCTTATAAAAGAACACCACTTCTAACCCATTATTTGCACCTCTCAAGCCCATTTTCTCATCCTACCCCTTCCCAAATAAGCTCTCAAGATCCCTCTATTTTACCTAGAGGCCTTAACTTAGGCAAAAGTCACTTCAAGAAGTCCTTTTGGTTCAAACCAAAGGGAGTTACCCAAATTAAAGGTAATGGTTTCTCTTAACTTATTTTCTTTTATTTTACTTCTACAACCCCTAAACAATTTTTATTACTTTATTTTATAACAAAACCAGTATCCTAAATATACTAATATGTTTTTATGAGTAGTATTCTAACTACACTTACACACAACTCTATCTAATGGGTAAATAACACACTGTTTATGTGGATGGAAAACTAACGCCTCACGAAACGATGATTGTTCAATTATCTCCTAACGCCCCTCATGGCAGCCATTAAGATGGAACTATATTTATATATGATATATATTTTTTTATGTCTTCTTTATGCTTCTGTATTTTCCATTTATTACATACATTTATGGTTTCCATTATTGGTAAATGCGATAATTTCATTTGAGGAAGTGCGGACTACCACCCCCTCAAAGTGATATGACTCTTTAATGCCTTATATGAGACGTATAACATATGGATTTAATTATATTATATACAATATTGTATTGGAATTATAATATGCCTATGTATAATTATTTTTAAATTCCATTAAAATACAAAATTTAAATGAATGTAGCGTTCATGTGTATGTATGCCTTACCGTCTCCATGAACGGTGCATTTCATTTCTTATCTCCAAATGTTATGTACTGTTATAAATAAATATATATAATTGATATATAATATATATGTGATATCTAAATCATGTATATCATTCTGGAAAAAATGGAATTTTGACCACATGGACAAATTGTAATTAGAACTAGTTCATTTTTTACTCAAGTTCAGAACATCGATAAAATATCCAATGTGAACTAAAGTAATTATCTAATTGTTATAGCATGGTAATAAGTTCTCTAAAAGGAATAATAAACTTTAGAAATGTTCTTAATCAAGAATAAATTGAATTATGTTTATTATTTAGTAATAACAAGAAACATATAAGACAAGTCGGACTTGAGGTAAGGGGTTTCTTATCTCACATTCAATTCTGTCATATTTCCATTGTTTGCCACTTATTTATTGCATATGGTGTATAGTGTACTAACATTTGATATACATTATCATGATTATATTTATATTTATGGTATTCTGTGATTCATTTGGTGGTTATAAATTTTGTTCATACGACTCGAATGATTACCAATGGTAAGAGGGTTTTCATCTCACTTCTTATTCCCATGAGATTCATGCTATTTTTCCACTATTTTTATTTTTTGTGGTGTATGTACTTATCATGATTGTATTATTTTTGTAATATAGTTTCTTTTATGGGTATTTAATTCTTCATTTTATGATACTTCTTTGATGGGGTGTATATTTCGTTAGTTACCAAATCAGTAAGGGAATTTTAAATTTCAATTTCCACTCATTGGGATTTACACATACTTCATTGATTATTTTACTCCATGATTATGTGTGGAATAGATATTTATAATTTGTGTAGTAATTACCACTCCACTTTATATGGATATACTCTTGATACACATAATCACTCCTTTGATAAATTCTCAAGTCATCGATATTAACTTGATTAGAGTAATTTTAACTCAATCTCCATTCATTGAGTTAAACTTCCAATTCATTGGTTTTGTTTTTACAAGAATATGTGTGAATGTACTCTGATTGATTTACACTGAATATTAATTCATATTGAGTGTATTTATATTTTTCATGCATAATTATGACATTGATTTATCCTTTACCTAAGGATACAGACTTTATAAGGGATTTCGTCTCAATATACATTCCATTGAGTCTTCTTTGTTGTTGTGCATAAACTCACTTTTGTTTTTTATATATATTTTACATCGACATAGTATATCATGAATCCCTTTATTCTCATGATATTATATTGATTTTATAATCTCAATAATTTTTATTCAAACGTCTCACATTTTTTTGCGAGCTCTAACTAAAATACAATTATAAATGTTTTAAAATTTTATTCTTTTTAATCATTCTTATTAATGTCCATGTTTCAAAAATTGTTTTAGGATTTTATTTATATGCAAATTAATGTTTTAAAATTTAAATTCATTTTAAAAGGTTTAGATAGTATGGGACACTTTGATTAAAAAATCTATTTTGAACAGGTTCTTGATAAATAGTGTGACTTTTAAATGTTTTTATAAAAAGGGATATTTGTCCCAATGATTTTTACTAATAATTTTAAACTATGTCAACATCATTTAAAAAATATTATTCTTGATCAAGGTTGATTTATTATGATACAAATCTTCCATACTGTATTGAATGTTTTGTGATGTGTTCGATTGTGGATGTGTTATTTTTATACCATTCATGGTTAATAGATAAAGTATTGACATTTCGTATGTTAGTTTTAATATGAATGTTTATTTTATGTTTAAACACTTTCATATGAGGAATTCATTGGACTTAGTAAGTGACGGGTGGATCCCGCTATAGCTCCTCGATTCATTGGTAGCTCTCATGAGACAAACTAGTGTCTTGGCACAGGGCCTTGACAAAATCTTATTTGTAGTCCGGGAACAAGGCCTTAACTTTGTGGTTATGAATTATAGCATTATGCATTACATCATTATGAGATTAGATATTAATATTTAATGTGGTTATTCAACTAGTAGAATACACAAGGCTATGTTTTATTTTGGAATTATTTACTCAACTCTTATTCCTGCCATAAAGTTTTCATGTTAATTATTTGTAAAGGCATGTGTTTTCAATTATTCACCATGCCTAATGTTTATATTATCTTCCACAGTAATGATTACTCTTACTGAGTGTTTGAGATCACCTCTTTCTTGTGTTCCATTTACCCTGGATATAAATAAGATAGTTATGAGTGACTTGTAGGATAATCTAAGAATCTTCGATGTTTCTAAAGGAATAAATTATTGTTGTTTTTATTTTCAAATTTTAATGTTGGACTTATGTATGTATCTTGTTTCCAAGATTACAGAACTGATCATACAATAGGAATTCATTCCTTGTGATCATACTAATGTGATAAAATAGTGCACCGACTCCTATATTCTTGGGTCGGGGTGATACTGTAACAACTCGAGATTTTATAAGATATATTATTTTTAATTTCTTTCATATCATCTATTGTACACTACACCAAGATTATCTTGCGCTATACGCAACACCGTATTAGCTTGCAGTATACGCAACACTAATCTTGGATCGTGTTACACACAATTTCAAGTTTTTTTAATATTAGTTATTCTACGCAACATTGAGTTTGTATATATATATATATATATTCAATGAATAAATGAAATACGGTTCGATTTTGTTATACACAACAACAAAGGATACTTTCACTACACGCAACCCTAACTTGGCTTACATTACACACAATCGTGACCTTCCACGATAGTGTGTGTTGTACGCAATTCCGAGTTTCGCTAAACAATGATATGTTATGTAAACTAGTCGTTATGAATAGTAATACCCACTTTTTGAAATTTTATAAATTTTTTCTTTTGAAATGGACTTCATTTTTGGATTTGGAATATCGAAATTAGCCTAGGATGAATTTTTGGTATTTTTCTGAAAACTTTCAATTTTTGATGAATAGTGAAAACACTAGGTTACTATTCAAAAACCAACTTTTTATTTAAATAATTATTTATTTTATTTAAATTTATTTTAGGTAAAAATTGATACATAATGCCTATATAAGTTCAATGTAATTCATTGCAGTCATTTTACAATTATTTTAGATATATAAAAATTTTATTGAACTTTTCACCGTCTTTTACCCACCTCCTAGGAGAATTTGGAAATTCACATAAAACGTAATTTTACTGCTTCTCTGAGTGAAATTTCAAAAATCTGAGAGACACGGTTAATATCAAAGACTAAAATGTTGTTCAATGAGATGAAAATAATTTTCGGTGAATAGTAACAGTTTACTTTTATTTACCACGGTTATAAGTAAATGGGGTAATTAAGGGTAAAAATGATATTATTATTACCCTAACACGTGTTGTAATTCTATTGGATAAGTTTAATTCAACCGAAAACAACCTTATGAATAAAATATGACCATTTAGGTCCACTTGGATTAGATTAGGACATTTATTATTAATTTATTTAAAGAAGGGTTAAAATAGTTAAAATGAAAGTTTAATAACTAAAACATTTTTAATATAGGGTTTTACATAAGATATATTCGACTATTAATATTCCGTAGAAAGCTAAAACGATTTACTACCTAATGGTATTTTATTTATAATTTTTAGACGTTAAATAATATATGTTATATATGACACAATGGTGATGCAGTAATTACCTAAATAATGAAATATGAAAATAATTGATATTATAAATACCCAAATAAATGTAATTTGAGAGTTTTTATGAATTCAACTAATTTTATAGGTTAATATGATATGTTATTATATTTTTAATTAAATTTTTTCGAACTAATCATTCTATTATGATTTTCACAAAAAACAATTACAAAATAGTGTCAAAATTGATGTAAAATAGTTTTTCAAACACATATTATATTATTAATTGTTATTTTATTCCTAAAAATATATTATTCGGCCACGATACTTATATAATTATATTTTTATCATTAATGGACCAATTGGGGGTCTCCTGGATGTATATGGTAAGTTTATTAACTATATAATATAAAAATAAAAAGTGACATGGTAAATGTCAATCTAATTAACTAAGAGGTAAAACTAAAAGATAAGGTTAATATAATGACCCAAACCTGTCTAAAATCTATTGGTTGAGAGGATTTAGACCCATGACCACCCTATATTCAAAATAAATCAATTTGGAGCTATTAAAAACCGAATATTACATTATTATAAAATAATATTTTAAGTTTTTCCAAAGGTGCCCCTCTCCTCCCTTATAAAAAGGGAACCCCTTACCTCTTCTCTTCACAACCTTTTGAGCCTTGAAGCTCGGCCAACCCCAGCCCATTTCTCTTATACAATTCCCTAGAAACATTCTAGAGGTTCTTGTGTTCTCAAAAGACCAAATATACTTCCTTAAGAGAAGTCTTAAAGGAGGTGCGTCGAAGAAGAGGTAATCTCTTCTTTCGATTCTCTCAAGTTTCTTTCTTCTTCAACTTCTTATTATTTAGTTTTTTCATTATAAAGTAATAACATAAGTATTAATTATATAATTATATGTTATTATAAATATGCAACAACCCTATTTCAACTTATATCCATCCTATGGAAAACAAAATCACCGTGTGTTCGTATGTACGGAATACCGTCTCCACGCCGTGGTGTAATCTGTTTTCGATCACCACCTTACATAGATGGGTATAATGGTGTTAATTAATAACTATATATGGTTATTGTAAAGTGATATTGATTCTGTAATATTATACATACACTTAAATACAATTCCATGATCATGGGAATGATATCATCGCTCGTGCGAACGTACGGACTACCGTCTCCACGAACGCGATGAGATTCATTTTCCATGATTAACCATTCAAGAATGATTATAAAGTATATGTAATGAATAATAATGAAATATATGAAATAATGAAGCTACTGGATTTATTTATATATATATATATATATTTCATCTTTTTTACATCCATTCAAGTCGATAAAGGAAGGAAAATAGCATTCATGCGTACGTACGGCCTACCGTCTCCACGAACGGTGTGTTTCATTTCATTTATCTATCTATTATATATATATATATACTGAATATATATGATTTATAAATCATGTTTTACATTATTTAAGTAAGTAAATCATGATATAAGTAATAATAATATCAAGAACAACAAGTCCAAACATGTACGATAAATGAAACAATTTTACCAAAAACTCTACTTTAACATGGAATTGAAAAATGAAAGGGTAATATAAATACCTAAGTGGACCATATATGATATAATAACAATGAATATGATTCTTTAATAATTCAATGACATTATTTAAATAATTATACAGGAGGTTCAGATACGTACGAAGCATATCGGACCAAAGGTAAGGGATAACTATTCCAATATCATTCTTATCTGAGATAGTTTATTCGTAAGTATTTACTGGGGTTATTGTTATCATCCATGTCCATGTTTCCTAAAATGGTTTCATGTATGTTTAAAGTACTTTTTAACCATTTTTTACTTTTAATAAATGTTATGTAAGGAATCTTCTCTTAACCATACGAGGTACTTTTTGACTTTTTCGACCAAAGTATGAGGAGAATGCTATTTTTAACTTATAAGGTGTGAACGGATTTTTACGGTTTTATAAAGCCTTATTTTCATGGAGATTCCTCCAAACGATTTCATGACTATTTTCAACAAAATCCTATTCTTTTAAAATTGCATGGCATTTTTTGAAAAGAAAATGATTTTGAAGAAGAAAGGATATTTTCCTCAAGAATTCTTTTCAAGTGTTTTATCAAAACCATTTTCCATCAAAGATGAAATTATTTCATATGTGTATGATTCAAGTATAATGTCTCTATGATTTACATGGTTTCACTTTTCTTATTATAAAATGATAGCCATTTATTTTATATCTATTATGAGATGATGGGATGATCTTTATGAAACCCATTTTATTCGTTGGGTTATTATGAATGATGTATGTTTATTTCGTGGAACAAGTAAGAATGATATCATTATGAGATGGGTGAGACCTATATCTCCCTCCAATTAATTGGGTAAATATTTACATCTCATGAGATAGACATTGATGGAATGGTAAGTTAATCATGATCAGTAATATAGGACTGGAACGAGGAGTGAACTCAATTCAGAAAGGGACTTTTTCCACTAAGATGGTCTTGGCAGCAATGCCATGGCTACTATGGAAATCATATCATGTGATTAATGGTTGCCACAATCATATGTTTTATTCCCATTCTATTTTATCATGATTGATGTTCCCTTATGATATATTCCTTACGTACTTCCAAGATTCATGTCTTTGCTCAAGATTTTGATGTTTAGAATATATGTTCTTGTTTTTTCATTCAAATGTTTATGGATTGTTTTATGTTTTCTATGTTTATCCTTACTGGGCGTTTGAGCTCACCCATTTTTATGTTTTCCTTACCCCATGATTTAAATAAAGGTTTTAGGTAAGAAAACCAAAAGGTAAAGATCTTTATGGGAGATGTTGAAGATCTTTCACCAACATTAGAAGATTACGTTCCGAGTTTCCAAAGACACTAAACTATTACGATCCTTCGGTGTCTGTTTTTTTATGTATTATGCATTCCACAAAAGTATTTTAATGTCGATGTACGTCAAGATTCGGGTCTCTACAGTTGGTATCAGATGAAATATTTAGTTAACCTTTGGAAACTGTGATGCAAAAACTTTAGTGAGATCCCTAGAGATATTTCTAAGGTATATCTAGGGATGTCCCTAATGTTAAGTATAACTATAGGTTATAGTCCTAGAATTACGATAATGATATTAGAATTTAACCTAAGATGTTAGATATTGAACTTAATCCACCTTGATTATGATTTTGGCCTCTGACAGTATACTTTTTAGGTTTTAGAAAATGGCAGGGAAGGGGAAGATTCACAATAATAGAGGATATGATGGACAATGGAATGATATTATTCATGAGAAACTGAATGAAATTGGATCTGGAGGTCCACATATCGTTATTATGCCTAATCACCATTATCATAATATGATCAATAATCTCAACTTTGTTATGTTTCCCGACTCAGCTAATAAGAGAAATATGGAGTTTCATGATGATCATAGAGGAAGGAAAGTTCAATTTCTATCATGTAAATCAAGTGGGAAGAGGAATCAAGGAGAATGTTTCAAAGGAACTGGAAGATTCTTTGGGTGAGGAAAAGGACACAAATCAAGTAAGTGAAAAGGAAAAGGTTCAGTTAACACCATGGATAAGGATAATGGTATTTCTATGACATCAACAACGATTAGATGTTTTAAATGTGGAATGTATGGGCATTATGCAAACCAATTCCCTAAGGGAAAATCTCATGAAGAAAATCAACATGGTCATATGGGTAGTATTTATGTGGATAATGATGAGGAGACTACAAATGATATATGAGATGAAAGAAGTGTTGAATCTTGGTCAATGGTTTATGAAGGTAGTGGAATGATTGTATGTTTATCAAGAGTTATGTTGTATAGGTAATTTAATGGTACTATGGAATAAAGAGAAATCTAAGGATTGTTACACTATTGTTTTTCCTTAGGTTTTTGAATGTAAATGTTGAATGGTACCGATAACCATGAAAGTTTATTCAGATATTTTTGGAAGGTAGATGATATGTTCATAATGAAAGGATAAAGAGAAAATGAAATGTTTGATAGTATTCATGAGCTCATGACTGATATAAGGACAAAGTTATATCATGTTTTGAGTATATAGAATTTCTGGATTTTGTTATGTTGAAAGAGTTAACTTTTGTCAACATTCATGTTTTCAATAAGGTTCAATGGGTATTCATTTTTTTCAAGAGAATACATGATTATGGTATTAACATGATTGGAATGTGACCAACAATATATATGAGGGATAAATGATGGTATTAACATGCTTGTTATATGAACTCTCTGGTAATTGTTTTCACTATAATATCTGATTGTACAGAAGTATTTTGGATAAGCCTAAAGATTGGAATGGATTATGTTTGACATAAGTTATTATTGATTAAGGATATAACTTTTTCGATATTATTAATGTAATGTTATAATAATTTAGTTTTAGAAAAAGGAAAACCTGCAGGACGGGCGACAAACCGTCACATCGGACAAGGATGCGGGAATCGAACCCACAACCAAAGTGCGATAGGCCTTTATCACCTACCACCAGCCTACAGGAAGTCCCTAGTTAGTAGAAATTAGTTTTATTTTATTAAGCGGTATGATAGATGAAGTATAAGTCCATTTTTGGAATCATATACGATTAACCACACCACAGATGGACTTATGTATATTTGATAATTTTTTCTAACCTTTTGTTTGAAACAGATGGAATGAATCATCATTCTATCACATGATCTACTAACACTTCACAAATGACAAATTCAACTTCATTTCTTTTAGAGATGAATTGGAAATTGTTCAAGGCACGAACAACGGTGAGATTGTACCAAAATCAAGTAAGTATTTCTTTTGATTCGAAAATTCTTCAACATTAGCAAAATGATCTTGAAAACCAAAATTGTTGTCCTAGTGCCCTCATATCTGATGAATCAAATGGTACCTTAGAACATCACAAATTTATGGCTTCATGATTGTTGAATTTGTCATAGCCATGTTCTCTACCACTCTCCATCAGAACATGATGGTTAGATTTTTCTTCCATATCCATATTTTCACCTATGTTCTCCTATATGGAAACCCAGTGATGAGTTACTTTGGGTAATATTTACGTTTCATACTTTAGTTTTTAAAATTAAATTTTAGTATTCCTTTTTATGATGTGGGTTTCTATGAATAGTAAACGATTTATAACCTCGACGAATTTCGAGGGTGAAATTCATTTTAAGGGGGGTAGAATGTAACAACCCGAGATTTTATAAGATATATTCTTTTTAATTTCTTTCATATCTTATATTGTACACTACACCAAGATTATCTTGCGCTATACACAACACCGTATTAGCTTGTAGTATACACAACACTAATCTTGGATCATGTTACACACAATTTCATGTTTGTTTAATATTAGTTATTCTACGCAACATTGAGTGCGTGTGTATATATATATTCAATGTATAAAGGAAATATGGTTGGATTTTGTTATATGAAACAAAAAAGGAGACTTTCACTACACGCAACCCTAACTTGGCTTAAATTACACGCAATCGTGACCTTCCATGATAGTGTGTGTTGTACGTAATACCGAGTTTCGCTAAACAATGATATGTTATATAAACTAGTCGTTATGAATAGTAATCCCCACTTTTTTGAAATTTTATAAATTTTATATTTTGAAATGGACTTAATTTTTGGATTCAGAATATCAAAATTAGCCTAGGGTGAATTTTTGGTATTTTTCTGAAAACTTTCAATTTTTGAGGAATAGTGAAAACACTGGGTTACTATTCCAAAACTGACTTTTTATTTAAATAATTATTTATTTTATTTAGATTTATTTTAGGTAAAAATTGATACATAATTCCTATATATGTTAAATTTAATTCATTGTAGTCATAGTACAATAATTTTAGATATATAAAAGTTTTATTGAACTTTTCACCATCTTTTACCCACCTCCTAAGAGAATTTGGAAATTTGCATAAAACTTAATTTTACTACTTCTGTGAGTGGAATTTTGAAAATCCTAGAGACACGGTTAATATCAAGGACTAAAATTTCGTTCAATGAGATTAAAAATAATTTTTGGTGAATAGTAACTTTTTACTTTTATTTACCACAGTTAAAAGTAAATAGGGTAATTAAGGGTAAAAATGATATTATTATTACCCAAGCACATGTCTTAATTCTATTGGATAAGTGTAATTAGACCAAAAACAACCTTAGGAATAAAATATGACCATTTAGGTCCACTTGGATTTGATTAGGACATTTATTATTAATTTATTTAAAGAAGGGTTAAAATAGTTAAAATAAAAGTTTAATAACTAAAACATTTTTAATATAGGGTTATACATAAGATATATTTGACTATAAATATTCCATAGAAATATAATAATATTTCCTACCTAATGGTATTATATTTATAATTTTTATACATTAAATAATTTAAGTTATATATGACACAATAGTGATGTAGTAATTACCTAAATAATGAAATATTAAAATAATTGATATTATAAATACCCAAATAAATGTAATTTGAGACTTTTTATGAATTCAACTAATTTTATAGGTTAATATGACATATTATTATGGATTTAATTTAATTTTTTTTTAATAATAATTCTGTTAGGATTTTCACAAAAATCAATTACCAAATAGAGTCAAAATTGACATAAAATAGTTTTTAAAACAAATATTATATTATTAATTGTTATTTTATTCCTAGATAAATAATATTCTTCCAAGATACTTATATCATGACAGGTGTCTCATTAATGGACCACTTGGGGGTCTCCTGGATGTATATGGTAAGTTTATTGACTATATAATATAAAAATACAAAGTGACATGGTAAATGTCAATCTAATTAACTAAGAGATAAAACTAAAAGATAAGGTTAATATAATGACCCAAACCTATCTAAAATCTATTGGTTGAGAGGATTTAGACCCATCCCCACCTTATATTCTAAATAAATCAATTTGGAGCTATTAAAAACCGTATATTACTTTATTATAAAATAATATTTTAAGTTTTTTCAAAGGTGCCCCTCTCCTCCCTTATAAAAAGGGCACCCCTTCCCTCTTCTCTTCACACCCTTTTGAGCTTCAAAACTCATCCAAACCCTGACCATATATCTTCTCCAATTCCATAGAAACATTATGGAGGTTCTTGTCTTCTCAAAAGACAAACTCTACTTCCTAAAGAGAAGGCTTAAAGGAGGTGCGTCGAAGTAGAGGTAATCTCTTCTTTCGATTTTATCAAGTTTCTTTCTTCTTCAAATTCTTCTTATTTAGTTGTTTCATTATAAAGTAATAACATCATTATTAATTATATAATGATATGTTATTATAAATATGAAACAACCCTATCTTACCTTATATCCATCCTACGGAAAACAAAATCACTGTGTGTGTGTATGTACGGAATACCGTCTCCACGCCGTGGTGTAATCTGTTTTCGACCACCACCTTACATAGATGGGTATAATGGTGTAAATAAATAACTGTATATGGTTATTGTAAAGTGATATTGATTCTGTAATATTATACATACACTTAAATACAATTCCACGATCATGGGAATGATATCATCGCTCGCGCGATCGTACGGACTACCGCCTCCACTAATGCGATGAGATTCATTTTCCATGATTAACCATTAAAGAATGATTATAAAGTATATATAATGAATGATAATGAAATATATGAAATAATTAAGCTACTAGATTTATGTATATATATATGTCATCTTTTTACTTCCATTCAAGTCGATAAAGAATGGAAAACAACGTTCATGCGTATGTACGACCTACCGTCTCCATGAACGGTGTTTTTCATTTCATTTATCTATCTATTATATATATATACTGAATATATATGATTTATAAATCATGTTTTACATTCTGGAATTAATTAAATCATGATATAAGTAATAATAATACCATGAACAACAAGTCCAAACATGTATGATAAATGAAACAATTTTACCCAAAACGCTACTTTAACATGGAATTGACAAATGAACGGGTAATATAAATACCTAAGTAGACCATATATGATATAATAACAATGAATATGATTCTTTAATAAGTCAATGACATTATTTAAATCATTATACAAGAGTTTCCGATACGTACGAAGCATATCGTACCTAAGGTAAGGGATAACTATTCCAATCTTGTTCTTATCCAAGATTGTTTATTCGTAAGTATTTACTGGGGTTATTATTATCATCCATGTCCATGTTTCCTAATAATGGTTTCATGTATGTTTAAATTCCTTTTTAATCATTTTTGACTTCTAATAAACGGTATGTAAGGAATCTTTTTTTAACCATACGAGGTACTTTTTGACTTTTTCAACAAAAGTATGAGGAGAATGCTATTTTTAACTTATACAGCGTGAACAGATTTTTATGGTTTTATAAAGCCTTATTTTCATGAAGCTACCTCCAAAAGATTTCATGAATATTTTCAACAAAATCCTATTCTTTTAAAATTGCATGGCATTTTGTGAAAAGAAAATGATTTTGAAAAAGAAAGGATATTTTCCTCAAAAAATCATTTCAAGTGTTTTATCAAAACCATTTTCCATCAAATATGACATTATTTCATATGTGTATGTTTCAAGTATAATGTCTATATGATTTACATGGTTTCACTTTTCTTATTATGAAATGATATCCATTTCTTTTATATGGATTATGTGATGATGGGATGATGTTTATGAAACCCATTTTATTCGTTGGGTTATTATGAATGATGTATGTTTATTTCGTGGAACAAGTAAGAATGATTTCATTATGAGATGGGTGAGCCCTATATCTCCCTTCAATGCATTGGGTAAAGATTTATATCTCATGAGATAGACATGGCTGGAACGGTAAGTTAATCCGGTTCAGTAATACAGGACCGGAACGAGGAGTGAACTCGATTCAGAAAGGGACTTTGTCCACTAAGATGGTCTTGGCAGTAATGCCTTGGATACTATGTAAATCATATCATGTGCTTAATGGTTTCCACAATAAAATGTTTTATTCCCATGCTATTTTATCATGATTGATTTTCCCTTATGATATATGCCTTACGTACTTCCAAGATTCATGTCTTTGCTGAAGATTTTGATGTTTAGAATTTATTTTCATGTTTTTTCATTCAAATGTTTATGGATTGTTTAATTTTCTCTATGTTTATCCTTATTGGGAATTTGAGCTCACCCATTTTTATGTTTTCCTTCCCCCAGGATTTAAATAATGGTTTTAGGTAAAAAAACAAAAAGTTGAAGATCTTTATGGGAGATGTTGAAGATCTTTCACCAATATTAGAAGATTACGTTCTGAGTTTCCAAAGACAATAACTATAATGGTCCTTCTGTGTCTGTTTTTTTATGTATTAATCATTTCGAAAAGTATTGTAATGTCAATGTACGTCAAGATTCGGGTCTCTATATTTACAATTGGTATCAGAGGAAGTTTATTAAAGTCCTTGGAAACTAGATTTAGATAAAATCCAATTAGAGTACATTATCCTAAGATAGAATTTGAGGATTAGTATAGAAGAACTTCCTAGAATTTTGGTAGTGTAGATATTTTTTGTATTTTCCAAGAAATATATCCCTGTCTGGAAACGAGCAGGTAGTGGTGGATCTGGAATAGATGTCCCTAGGAGTAAAAACTCTGACAAGGAGTTTTTGGATTGACCTAGGGTATCCTGGTACACAACAATGGGCCTTATTGTACTCTTGGTTACGACACACCAGGGGGATATTCTTAGGATAATTTACATTTTCTTTACAAACCAATTTTAAGGATTCTAATATAAGATGAGAATAAATTACCTTTGTTAATACTAATGTGTTTCAAATTGAAAATAAGGTGCCATGATATTCTCTAAATAATTTTATGGGTATTGTTACTCACACAATGCTTTTTGGTTTTGGTCAATGGCTGGATTCCAAGGAATTCATAGTAACATTGAGAATGATGTACAAGGTGGGAATGGTGGTGTAAATGAGCAACAAAATGGAATTTTGATAGGCATAAAAGATATCGTGTTCATGCCAAATCATTTTTTCAAAAATACGATCAACAACATATATATTAACCAACTCCCGGACTCAACAAAGAATAGAAAGGCGATAAATGATAAGAGCTCCAGTAGTGGAGACCATAGAGTAAATAAACATCAATTTCTATCATGCAGGAAATGTGGACGGAGACACCCAAGAATGTGTCTCAATGGAATAAAGAAATGCTTTATGTGTGGGAAAGAATTACATAAAGTAAAGAATTGTCGAGGAAAAATGAAGATTACTCTAGTTGAAAATAAAAATGGTCCCATGAATCCATTTACAATAATTTCCTATAAATTTAGGGGACCTGTCCATTACCCTAGTGAATTCCCTATTCTATAGGATATCTTCTTGGTCAAAGAATAATCTTTGTGGAAATAAATGTTTGGAGAAATGTTTAAAAGTATTAGTTCTCTTTGTTTATGGGATTACTTTTGATGAATTTTCTCTTGTATGTGTAACCTTGCTGTTTTTCATGTGAAAATGATATTTGAGGAAGAATTATATTTTCTCTTGTGCATATAGTTATAAATATACATTTGGTTTTATATGGTCCGTGAATTTGAGTCAATTACAAGTTATTAAACTTCGGGATGAAAATTCGTGGTATGAGATAACATTTGTGGTTAAATTATGTTATGGTTATTTGGATGAATTTATCTCATTTTGTTAATTTAATAAAATAATGTTTTTGAAAAAGGACAACATGCAGACTATGTGACAACCAGTCACATCGGACAATGCTGTGGGAATCAAACCCACAACTAGAGTGCGATTGGGATTTATCGCCTACCACTAGACTACGTGAAGTCCCTGGTTAGTGTGACTAATTCTTCTTAATTAAATGATTTTATGAAGTTTATTTGGGGTATTATGTATTATCAAATTGATATCCTTAGTTTAGGAAAATGATTTGGTTATTAAGTGATAAATGTTATTTTGGAAGATGTTCGCTCTGTTGGGAACACTATATGCCTATGGAAAATAGAATACTATTGGATTTCATTTTAAGAGTAATGGTGGATAATTTTCAATGTTTTTATTGTGGATTTATAGATATTCGGTTTATTTATGGAAATGATTAATCTATCATAGAGAATATGTGATTAGGTTATTTACTTTTTTGTATGTGACTTTCAGAGTAATCAATGTTATTTTGAGATTCCATTTAATGTGGAAGACTATGTAATCAAATTCTTATGAGTTTTGGGTTTCAATCTTATTTAGTATTATATTTAATGATTTTTAAGTACAATTGTTCATTGAAGGGTATTTTTTGAACTTTGGGTTTTTGTTTGATTAAATTTTGGATATTAAGAGTGGTATTTCTTTCTATTAAGGATTTTACTTTTTTGGTATCATCTGATCATGTACTAACCATTTTTTTATTGGTTAATGTTTAATTAAAAGTGAAATATAGTTCATCATTTTTGGATTATGTGATTCTCTATAAGTTTATTGCAGCGCTTCAGGTGTAACCAAGTCATCTTTAATACTCATCATTTGGATAAAAGATGAGTTTGTGGTCAAAATTTATTAATGGGTGAAACTATACCTGTGAAGTAAGTATATCTCCTTATACTCTTAGTCAATATCATATATAAATTTATCAGCATTATGAAAAGGAACATAAAACAAAAATGTTGTTTGTTTACTTTTCATATTGGGTAATCAAAGACCTTTCAACCCATCACATTTTTATGGCTTTCAGATCTTTAACTTCTCTTAATAATATTATAGATCACTCTCCATCAAAACTTGATGGTTATTTTTCTCTTATGTATCCATGTTTTCTTATATGTAAACCTAGTATGTGTTACTTTCGGTAACCTTCATACTTACCTTTATTTATTTTAAAATAGAAGCCTCATTAATCCATTTTCGATGTGGGATTCAACTAAGATATTTTGAAATTTCAAAACGCAAGATTTCAATCCTGAGCTTAAATTGTGAGGAAATAATTTATTGAATTAGGGGAGAATGTAACACCCCATTTTTTCATAGTACATTATCTCTTGAAATTAATTCAATAGATTGCACCTCACACGACACCGAGTTCGAGCGCATAACGACTTACCAAACTGGCTGTTCGAAAGAAGTTATGAATAGTATTGACTGAATTTTGAATTTTATATATTTAATATAATTTTAATATCCATATTATGTGTTTCATATACTTAATATAAGAACAAATTCATTTTTTAGACAAAGGAAGTATTTTTCAAAAAACGCAATTTTACTGCCTTTTAATAGAAAACCCTTTTAAAAAAAAAATATTTGGCACTTTTATATATTCAATTTGAAAAAATAAACTTCTTATTTAGAATAGGGACATAAAAATATTGTTTCAATAAATTTTGTGTATTTTTCTGATAACTTTCATATTTGGGTGAATAGTGAAAAATACTAAATTTTAATTGAAAACAACTTTTTTAATCAAAATAATTTATAGTGTTATATTTTACATTTAAATGGTCTGAAAGTATAATTAGATTAAATTTTTACCATTTAATTCAATTTTGGTCATTGGAATTAATTTCAATTTGAAATTATACATAAAAAAGTGTCAATCTTTCGATGGTTATTGTTTCTTAAAAACATGCTATTTGTTTTAACAATGGGAATTAATTTTAAATTCATTAATGCAACTTCTATGTTTTTAATTTGGTAAAATAGATATTATTTTTTAATTTTTAATATCAAATATATCTTATGATTAATTTTTAATAATTTTTTGAAAAAACTTCATTTTTTGATGAATAGTAAAACAACTTAGTAGTGGTTAAAAAAAGACTTTTTCATTTAAATGAAATTTTACCACTTCTGTGAATGGAATTTCAAAAATATGACATACATGGTTGTTATTATTATGTAAAATGTGGTTCAATAAGACAAAATAATTTTTGATGAATTGTAACTTTTGTCTTTTATTTACTGTGGTTGAAGGTAAATAGGGTAATTCAAGGTAAAAAATATTATAATAATAAAAAATTACCTTAACATTTGTCTTAACAGTATTGGATGAGTCGTGGCCAACCATGGGCATCCTTGGTTCGATTT
The DNA here is from genome assembly GCA_963277665.1 of Viscum album. Taxonomy (NCBI): domain Eukaryota; kingdom Viridiplantae; phylum Streptophyta; class Magnoliopsida; order Santalales; family Viscaceae; genus Viscum; species Viscum album. The sequence goes on from OY728143.1 coordinate 1,569,855,801, forward strand.
TGGGACCCCATGGAGCCACTTAAGAGTGATAATGACACTTTATTCTAATTAACTTAAAGTGAAGACAAAAATGACATTAACAAATATCTTTTTGTATATAAATTTTTACATGGGGTTATATAGGTCATAATTTAAACTATAAATATTAATTAGAAATATAAAACTATTTCTTGCATTATGATATTTTGTTTTTATAATTTTTAGACATCAAATAAATGAAATTATTTATGACACATAATGATGTTGTATTCACCTCATTAATAAATGAATTTAATAAATAAGATTATTAATATTAAAAAAATATTCAAAACCAATCCAATTCATACTGGATGATTTTATTTCAAACATGAGTCATCTTATCTTCAACTTAAATGAGTTTTGGACCTGTTGAAACCGAAAATAAATTTATAATAAAATAACATTTTCAACCATTCCAAAAAGAGCTCATCCCCTCCCTTTTAAAAGGACACTGCTTATAACCAATTCTTAACACCTCTCAAGCCCCTTGGATCATCCAAAACCTGCCCAAATAAGCTCTCAAGATCCTTCTATTCCACATAAAATCCTTACCTTAGTCATAAGTCACTTCAAGAAGTCATTTTGGTTCAAACCAAAGGGAGTTACCCAAATTAAAGGTAATGGTTTCTCTTAACTTCTTTTCTTTTATATTACTTCTACAACCCATAAACTCTTTTAATTACATTATTTTATAACAAAACTAGTTTCCAAAATATACTAGGATGTTTTTATGAGATTTATTCTAACTACATTTACACACAACTCTTTTTAATGGGTAAAGGACACACTGTTTCTGTGGATGAAAAATTAACGCCTCACGAAACGATGATTGTTCAATTATCTCCTACCACCTCTCATGGTGTCCATTATTAAGTAACTTTATATATATATATGATATATATTATGTTTATTTTTTACTTTTTTCTTCTGTATTTTCCATTTATATAATACCTGTATGGTTTCCATTATGGGTAAACATGATAATTTCATTTGAGGGAGTGCGGACTACCACCCCCTCAAAGTGATATGACTCTTTAATGCCTTATGTGGGACATATAACAGATGGAGTTAATTATATTATATACTATATTTTACTAGAATTACAATATACCTGTGTATCATTAAGTTTTAATTCCATTAAAATACAAAATATAAATGAAAGTAGCATTCATGCGTACGTATGCCTTACCATCTCCATGAAAGTTGAATTTCATTTCTTATCTCCAAAAGTTATGTAATATTATAAATACATACATATAATGGATATATAAAATATATATATTATATCTAAATCATGTATATCATTCTAGAGATAATGGACTTTTGTCCACATGGATAAATTGTAATTATAACTAGTTCATTTTTTACTCAAGTTCTGAACATCGATAAAATATCAAATATGAACTCAAGTAATTAACTAATTGTTTTAGCACAGAAATAAGTGATATAAAAGGAATAATAAACTTTAAAAATGTTCTTAATGAAGTAGAAATTAACTTATGTTTATTATTCAAGAAGAACAAGGAACATACAAGACAAGTCAGACTTGAGGTAAGGGGTTTCTTATCTCACTTTTAATTCCATGAGATTTCCATTATTCGCCACTTATTTATTTCATATGGTGTATAGTGTACTACCATTTGATATATATTTTCATGATTATATTTATATTCACGGTATTCTGTGATTCATTTGGTGGTTATTAATTTTTTGTCTTACGACTCGGTTGATCACAACATGGTATGGTATTTTCATCTCATTTATTATTCCCGTGAGATTCATGCTATATTGCCAATATTTCCTTTTATGTGGTGTATTTAATTGCCATGATTGTATTATTTGTGTAATATACTTTAATTTATGGTAATTTACTTCTTCATTTTATGATACTTCTTTCATGGGGTGTATGTTTCGTAAGTTACCAAATCGGTAAGGGAATTTCAAATTTTAATTTTCACTCATTGGGATTTACACTACTTCATTGATTATTTTACTCCATGGTTATGTGTGGAATCACTATTTATTATTTGTATAGTAATTTACACTCCCCTTTCTGTGGATATACTTTTTATACACATAATCACTCCATTGATAAATTCTCAAGTCATCGATATGAACTTGATAAGAGCAATTTTAACTTAATCTTCATTCATTGAGTTAAACATCCAATTTATTGGTGTTGTTTTTACAATAATATGTGTGAATGTCCTCTTATTGAATTATCCTGAATATCCAATCATATCGAGTGTATTTATATTTTTCACACATAATTATGTCATCTAATTTTCCATTACCAAAGGATAAAGTTTTTATAAGGGATTTCATATCAACATACATTCCATTAAGTCTTCTTTGTTGTGGTGTGTCAAATCAATTTTTTTTTGTATATATATTGTACATTGACATAGTATATCATTAATCCATTTATTCTCATGATATTATAAATTTTTATTACCTCAATTATTTTTATTCAAACGTCTCACATTTGGTTGAGAACTCTAACTAAAATACCATTTTTAATGTTTTAAATTTTTATTCTTCTAAATATTTCTCATTAATGTCCATGTTTTAAAAAAAATTAGGATTTTATTTATGTGGACATTAATGTTTTAAAATTGAAATAACTTTTAAAAGATTCAAATTAGTATGGACACTTTGATTAAAAAATTTGTATTCAACATCTTCAGGACAAATAGTGAGACTTTTAAATATTTTTATAAAAAGGTATATTTCTCTCAATGAATTTTACTCATCATTTTCAACTATGTCAAAATCCTTTACAGGATATTATTCTTGATCGAGGTTGATTAATTATGATACAAATCTTTCATACTAGATTGAAGGTTTTGTGTTATGTTTGACTATGGATGTGTTATTTTTATATCATTCATGGTTTATAGATAAAGTATTTACATTTTGTATTCAAGTTTTAAAACGAATATTTATGTTATATTTAAACCTTTTCATATAAGGAATGAGTTAGACTTAGTAAGTGATGGGTGGAGCCCACTATAGATCCTCAATGCATCGGTAGGTCTCAAGAGACAAAATAGTGTCTTGGAACAAGGCCTTGACAAAATCTTATTTGTAGTCTTATCATGAGGCCTTGACTATGTGGTTATGATTTCCGACATTATGAATTCCATAATTATGTGATTAGTTATTGATATTTCATGTGGTTATTCGACTAGTAGAATACCCATGACTATGTTTTATTCTGGAATTATTTACTCAGCTCATATTCCTTCCATAAAGTGTTCATGATAATTATTTGTAAAGGCATTTGTTTTCAATTATTCACCATGCCTAATGTTTATGTTATCTTCTGTTGTATTCCTTACTCTTACTAAGCATTTTATTTCACCCCTTTCTTATGTTTCATTTTCCTAGGATATGAAAAAGTTAGTTATGAGTGACTTGTAGGCATAATCTAATAAACTTGGATGATTCTAATGGAATAAATTAGTGTTTTTTTTCTTTTCAAGTTGTAATGTTGAACTTATGTATGTATCTTGTTTCCAAGACTACTAAACTGATCGGTCCTTCGGGTTGTGATTCCTTGTAATCATTCCAATGTATTAAAATAATGCAGCATCTCCTAGATTCTGGGGTCTGGGCATTGCAGTGATTCCAAGTTATTTTAATTGGATTCTGATCATTCCCTTGAAAAACGATTTAAAAATAAAAAATTAAAACATTCAAATATTTGGTTACAACATTAACATCATATTTTAAAAACACAATGACATTACTAAGTGGATTAAAAGTTCAATTATGTGGATAGTTTGATAATTTCTATATCCATCTTGAAAAACATGTTGGTGTGTGTCCTTCCATACCATATATACTACATCAACATGAATATTTCCCTTCACTGGGAAAATCCATCTCATGGTGAATATGATTTTACTTCAGCCTCTCTTTTGATCACTTCTTATTCCAGATCAGCAGAAGAATGGGGGAATCAACATGTAGACTTATGTTCTAATATTGACCAATAGGAATCCATGGATAATTGTAGGAGTTTCTAATATTCTATAGTCAATACACTATATCAATTAATTGCTCCCAAGACAATCATACAGAATCACATGTTGTGATCACATGTGAATAACGAAGTCTTAATGTATGAAATTTACCAATGTCATAGTAATTTTTCTCTATTAAAAACTAAATAATGTGACCGCTTCTACCATTCAAAGGATCATGGAACTCAAACACCTCAAATATTTTCCCACCGTAGATAATGGAAAAAAACTAAATGTGGAAGACTCACAAATAGTCCTATCAGGCTTACACAAAAAATGGTTCCCAAATGGTATTCCTATGTTCAAAGCCACTTCGACATATTTACATATTTCCACACAAAAATTAAATCTACAATATAATGATTATTGAACTACTTATATAATTTAATTTTAAGACATAATATTAAAATTAAAGAAAAAATTCATTATAAAACATTCTTTGTTCCTAATTAAAAATAATTTAATAATCCTATTTATATTTTATGGCTATATTTTGAACCCCCATTAAATAAATAATTAATAATTTCCAGAATATTGGTATTCATGTGTCCACACCTTCTCACACACTCATAGTCCAGTGAGCTTATACCCAAATGGTAGAGGTTACTAAATATCATCCAGGAGACCCCGGTTTATATCTGGGTTGAGGCATATTTCTAGTGTACTATAGCAGTATTGTATTAGGTACTGTTCATTACTATAGAATCCAGATCTATTCAGAAAATTTGGCCTTCAAACCACACTTTTGGTCCTCGAGTCATTCAAGCCTTCGGTCCACCCATGTCTTCAGGCTAGTAAGGCTTTTGGGCCACCATAAAGCCTTCGAGCCACCTCAAGAACTTTGGGCCACCTCAAGGCCATTGAGCCAAATGATGTGTAGAAGTAACCAAATAGACCCTATAAGGAAGAGTCTCTAGATGAGGATACAGAGCAGGTGAATTCACCATAGAAGAGCTAACTAGATTTAGAAGAATGAGAGGGAATAGAATTTTCTATTGGTACCAAGCCTCTGCATCTCTACACATGACAGTTATCTGAATATCCATGCGAAGGTGGAGATATGACATCCTAATATTGATATTGGGGAGGTCTAGTTCCAAGTATTCATTTTCTGTTATGAATTTCTCAAAGACCTTCGGGTCATGTATTGTGTCACTAAGACTACAGTCCATGTTAGGGTTCTCTTATTAACCCATAAAAGGGGGATTATCATAAATGAATAAAAATATAATGCCTTCGGTCTATTTGAGAATTGCTCTATATTTTTTTAGGTTCATATTCTAATGCAAAGGTTAAAAAATAAGGACACATATAATAGAAATTTTTCTATCATAAGGATTATTTCAACCTAAAAAACATTTACATGCCAAGATTGATGATTACTTTCTTCACATACTCATTATAGAATCAATTTCCCATATTACTTGTTATGTGACTAATGTTTTATGGATGGTATACATGAGGAGGTCCATTTACAATACCCTAAGACTGTATAACTTACTTGATTTATTGATGTTAATTAGATATCTGACATATTCTTCCAATATTAATCAAACATTATCAAAGGTAGGCGAAGAGACAGCTCTAAAATTATAAATTCCATGTCTCGATAAATAAAATGATAGTGGAATGGGCTCAAGATTTTTAAATTGTGTGCAAAAAATCAATAACCTTATAGTATAATTTACATATAAAAATGTTACATCAATCAATAAAAACTATTTACAATGTCTAAAATCATTCTTAAAAGGAAATAATTTCCAAAATAATCTATCAAATACTACCATAATTCTATAAACATGGTTTTTTTCTAAGATACTAAACAATGTGTAACTATTATAAAATTTTATTTTATTAACACAACAGAACCATAAGTTATGGTAAAACTCGATAAGGGTCATATCAATCCCCATAAACTTTCATGATGGGTTTGTTTCATTCATAAAATACCTTCAAGTAAGAAATATGATAACCATAATGTTCTTCATACTTATCTACCACCAGAACCACTTGAATATCTTAACATGATTTTTTTCATTTCAAAAATAATATTTGAAAGGAATTCACCCTTTAATGGTCATGTAACTCTGCGAGATGGTTTGGATCGCACATGTGTGTGGAGTAAATTAAGACATTCTACAATAGTTCAAATTGTTATCAACTATATCTCAAAGACACATAGGAATCAAACTTATCAAATATAATTATACAATGACCTCCCTTAGATTTTACCATGACAAAAATATATTGTTACTCGATGTGATACTATCTATGAAAAATATTTATTATTTTTTTATCAAACTCTCTCCCAATTCATAAAAAGTTCCATCTGACCCTTGATTGGTGCCATTAATAATTCCTAGAAATTTTGTTTTGGAAATGATGATTGACCAGTCAAATTCTTGCAGGCATACCATAACTTCTATCAACCATGATACCAATGGTGGTGGTTGATTCAATGGATGGTGTGATGACACAAGGATCGACTCTGAATATTCTTCAAAGTTTTATTACTGTTCTTCATCCCCATCATTTTCCTATTTTTCTGAATGAAAAATATCCTCAAAATTTTCCAAAATAAAATTTAATTAATAAATACTAATTTCCTTAAAAACTATAATATCTCCATGAGATTTCAAACCATGAAGATATAAAAATATATCCTAAGGCTACAATTACCAACCTCATTTGTTGATGGAAAAAATTTGATGGCATATATAGTGACATACAACTCCATCATTTGATCATCAAGTTGGACCTTAACTTGAGAAAAAACTTATTCCCAATCCTCATCATTAATAATTTATTAAGTTTCATTCCACAATGTATCATTAAATTGAAGATGTATTTATATGATAATATGTATAATTTAGTTCGTCATTAGTTTTACTCATCGATGTATATCTCCCTGGAGGTATTCCACGATTGTACAACCCCCAAGCATTAATGCTTCTGCTGTCTATTATAACTGAATCCATGTTCAGTATAAATTATTTGACCATTTTAATAATGATAAGAAAAAATCTTTATATATTAACTATAAAAGATATTAATATTTTAAAATATTCTAACTTTTTCTCTTAACTATGAGTCTTCTATGTAAAGGAATATTAATATATTATTAAGTGTGTTAGGTGGAGTAAATAAAAATATAATCACCAAATAATATACTTCAAGAGTGTCAAACCAGATGTGCAGTTATTCCTCTTTGTCATGTATGAGGTGATAATTGAGTTAATACCTAATATTCCCTTTTATGGGTTATTAAATCTAAGAACATTTGTTCCAGAGCCTAAATCCCATTGTAGTATCCAAAGAGGAATGTAATTTCTAGGATACCCCATGTTGTTAAATTTACCAAATATTAAGTCATTCTATTATATATAGAATTATCCTTAAGATTTTTACTAATGTTTGGTAATACATATTTTAAAATTACTAATGATATTTTAACAAATACATTAGAATAAACAAAAAGTGAACCACCTAAGCATATCAACCAAGAGTTTCAAACTAGGTGTGTAGTTAGCCCTATATTTTATACACAAGTTGATGATTTATGTAATACTCAATACTACCTTTTGGGGTTTCTCCCTAAGTGAATTTGTGTTAAATCTTATATCCACTTCTAGTATCCTAATAAGGAACTACATTCTACGATACCACACATAATTTAAATTTCCAAAATATTAAATAGTTTAGTTATTTTTAAAAATATCCCTAAGAAAATAGTATTTATGTTACTAAAATATTTAATTTTTTTTGATATAATTATCATAAATATTCGCAAATATTTTCAAATCCTTGTTATAAAAATGAAATTCAATAGTTTTTATACTAAATAAATCATTTATAATAATCAAAAAATAATAAATAAAACATTATAATCCAAATTAAAATATATAAATAAACCATAAAAAATCAATTTCATATTTCTAAGAATAAATTTTTTTAAAATTCTTAAAAATTAACACATTATACTAATAATTTTAATGGAATACTAATAATTAAAACATTATGTTGAAATAGTGGGTTTCCTAGACCCAACTATTCAATTATTTTTATTACTGTATCGTGTATATAGTTAGCTATACATGATGTCATATTACAATTATATTGTATAATTTTCTACATCCACTATTGTAATGGTAATGTCCAAAGATTAATTGTCTTATCAAGAGATTATATCATATCCTAGGCTATAATGAGAACCGCAATACTTTATGACATTAATCTTAAATATATGTTCTAAGGTTTAGATACATCATACTGATTGGACATAGTAGATTTTTGACTATCATCTACTTGGGGATCATAAGCATTAAGACTTCTTCCCTTGATGTTCTCACTTGGTGATCTCTAGAAGTGAGATCTTGAGGACTGACCCACCAATAGGAGCACCACATGTTTCATGTGTCATTGGATGTTCCTATATATGATCATGTGTAATGGTATCTGGACATGAGATCATTACCAATGTATGTCATTTTATTGTCTACTTTTATGCAAGATTAAAACCATGGAAATGAAGCCGTGACGAGGTTGTTTGTGTTGGGTGCGCCATTTTTGGCATGGATTTTGTTGAATGATCATGAATGGATTTTTCACTTCTGGGTTATGGAAGTAATATATAACAGTTTTTGTTGATACAGATTCCAATACCTTTATAAGACCTTGGACATGGAATTCAAAGGTATGTACGTCCAGTTAAATTGAAAAACAATAAAGAATGATCAGGGTGATTGCCTGTGACTGCGCCCTACATTATGATATATTACTGACAAATAAATTATATTACATTGTGTGTGTTCGTAGGTTGTTTTTTTTACTACTATAAAATCCTTATCTCTTCAGGGACCGTGATGGGTTTTTAGATACAGCTCATGGTATGTAAATTATATTCACTACTATCGAGATAGGGGCCTAGAGGGTCACACACAATAGTGTATTCAAGAATCTGACAAATTCAGTTGAAAATGAGTGTTGGACATGGTGGGACCCACGACTACGGTCTGAGATTTGTACAAGGTGAAATGACCACCAATGTAATAAATTAATTCATTTTATTCAAATTTATAATAATGATTATTGAATTTATTTATTTAATTTATTTACAAGTTTTAAGTAAATAGATGAAAATTATTAATTGACGAATATTAAATTATTCAATGATCAATTAATATTTATGGGAATGAAGAGTCAGGATTTGGACTCAATTATTATAATTTAATATATTTATAATATTAAAATTAAATGATATTAACATTTATAACCCATTTTAGAAGTTAGAAAATGTCGTTAATAGTGTATTGATTATTTTTAGGTTTGAGTTGGCATTTCTAGGTAATTTCATGTAACTTTAAATATAAGAAAAGAAGAGATTTCCAAACACTATTCCTGGAGATTCTATCTCCTCTCCTCTCTCCCCAAATCTAGAGAGGGAGGCTCTGGATCCAAGAATCTTATATCGAGCACTCTCTCAGGTATCACCAGTTAAGTGATGCGGTGATCGTTGGAGCGTCGAAGGCATCATCGGAATTCCGTGCTAGCACCCATATTACAATGAACGGTGCTCCCGCGGATTCCATGAAGCATGTATGGAAAATATAGACAAATTCAACTTCGGATTCATCAACAATCGATTTCTAAAAATGAGCAGATGTCGTGCGTGTCATAACATTTAAACTAGGTATTTAACGATTTATTTTTGTGCTTAAATCCCTTCACGCGAGATCAGCAGCTTTTACCAGGCTACTCTTCACTGATGTCGACATGTTTTTGTCGATCATCGATGGTAAAATTTTAAAAAAAAAATATTTGTGGCTTCCACTGCATGCTCGATTCCAAAAATTTATATTAACAATTAATTATACCATACTAATTATATTTTTTATAATTTAACAACTACATAAAATACTAATTATTATAATTTCACAAAAAATATAATATAATTATTTTTAATAAATCAACATCGACAAAAAAATTTACAATATTTATTATCCTGAACTAATATTAAACATTCACAAACAATCCTAATCATTGACAAATATTAAATAAAATATTTTAAAAATAATAATTTAAAACTAATAAAAAATATTAGCTAAGTATAAAAAATTATCTTATTATTATATTGGATAATAATTAACGGATTAAGGATTTACTAACAACTCACTAATATTGAATTAGAAAATAAATATAAAGAGAAGTAAAAAAATGCCTCAAGAATTCAATGACCGGAGAAACTGAAGAACCAATGCAAGTAGCAAGAGTATATGAATATCTCTAGAGTTGAAATAGAGTTTTGAGATGTCAAAAAATAGAGGGAGATATCATTTATTATAATTTACCTTTGTTGGGAATAAATTAAATTGATTCCCTTTGTTTATAAATTGAATTGTGGGTGTTAATTCAATTGATGCTCTTCTTTTAGTCAGTGAATATCATCAATTCAATTGATGTTCTATATTAACAGCATTGATCATCTATTCAATTAACAATCATCTATCCTCATTTATGAACCCAAAAAAATCTAACCTAGATAAGTAGTAAAACATTATGAAAAATTAGTCTTTTAATGGTCACATGGGACGAGAGAAAAGGAGAATGCGATTGCTTTTTGTACCCTTTTTAATGTTCTAATTTCATATTTATCTCATACATTGGAATAAGTCTCATGAGTTACGTTGTAGGATTTGTGGCTTGTGTAGGATGGTTTTTCAGTAGCCCTAGATTCATTGATGATCTTATATATGGTGGTTTTTAGGGTTTTGGTTATCATTGGTGCTTAAAGTCATTATTAGTGTGTGGTCCTTGGGGGTTGTGCAGCATATCATGTCTCATACCTTTATGTGATATTGGGGTGAGGACTGGATGAGGTGGAGCATGAGGCTCTCAAGTGATAGTCCCAATGATGACCAGTGACAACATGTGTGGGTTGTTTTTCTATGTGCTCGGACCCCTTTTTTATGGGATCCCACCGGTTTTTCTAAATAAATAATGAAAATGATTTGATATATAAGTTCATTAGAGTGTATCTACATCCATCAATCACATAAACTAAATTCACAAGGAGCTTATTCCTTTTCACCTTATATTGTTTCATATAGAATAAGTTTTAAAATCAAATCCAAAACTCCTATTGGGTATATTATAAAAAAAATTGAAAATGTATTATCAATTTCACCATGTATCATAGCATATAAAACTCTTTTAAAATATCCATCCAAAACTTGTTTTGGATTATCTTTAAAACTCTATTAGAAATACTCATTTAGTTTCTTAAAACCTAATTATCATCTAGTAAACCAAAAATTATGACCAAATATGATTTTTTATCATTGAAAAACAATATTAATTCCCAAATACACAAAAATAATCAATTAAATAATCATAAAAAGTAAAAATTCTACTAAAGAAACAAAGGGAACTGGTATGATCTCTATGAAACACATGTATTTAAATACTAATGTCCATCACATATATCATATACAAGAATTCATAATCATATGATCCCTTTTTAAGACATCGAGTGACCATAGTGCATGAAATATATAAATAGAACATATCTACTCATTAATTCATGATTTTATGAGTTTAGACAGGCTGGATTAATGAAAAAATAACATGCCAGAGACCATAATAAATTAGCACAGCACATTACCCTTATACAATAGATACTCAAATCACAAATCAATTATCTATGTATAACCATAAACTCATTCAGACAATCTCAATAGAGATCACAAATGACATGTTCATCAAATTAGATGAAAAATCTCATGTTGATTAAACTCAAATGATGAAATGATAATCAACATACCCAACAATGCCCTAATTAGTTCATCCCCCAAGGATGGAATAGTAATGGTATCAATGTATAAAGGGTCTCATGCTTTGTATTATAATGACTCTTTGCTTTAATAACCTATCTATAGGAGTTTAAGAGAATGTATTTCACATTTTTAAATTCCCCTAATCTTTTAGGTTTATAACTTCCTAGAATTGGGAAAAAATTACACAAAAAGTAAACACATTCATATAATATACATTTCTCTCTAAAAAGGAGGCTTTAATTTCAAACAACAATTTCATTCAATTCAATTTTTCATCATTTAATATGATCCCAAAGAAGAAAGTTTGACCTAGATATAGTTCAAAATCACCCTTAGATCCTACGAAAAAAAATTTAAAATATGGTATGGAAAACAATTTTCATTAATGGACATAAAAATAAATTAATCCCACTAATCTATTAAAAACATCAAAACCCTTGAAAATGTTTACCTTTTTTCCAATAAGAAATTGAGCAGAAAAATAATGTATTTCCATATATTATAATCTACCTTTCCTCAAATAAAACATTTCATAACACAGTGATAAGTATAGTAAAACCATGAAGGTGTATTGAGGCTTGTGGAAAATCATGAAAAGGATTCCTTGAAAAACAATCTTTTCACCTTTAAAAATACATAAGCTTTCCCTACCTTAAAAACTAAACACCTTCCATAAAAAATCATTTTGAAATCATAATATAAGTATCTTATAAAATTATATTCATAAACCATGTTCACTCGTGTTTAACCCATATCAGAATAACTAGATCCCATTTAATTCTATAAAAGTAACCAAACTAATTATCTCCCTCATTTTTTACCTTCGAAGGCTAAGTCATTACCCAATGCATTTGAGAGCTATATTAGGTTCACCCATCTTTGGGAGTTATATATGCTTCACCTGTCATCATATATAATTATCATGTACCATATCATAAAAAATATATATATATGATACCTCACTTTTTCATTATAAAACCTTGGAAAACTCATTTTAAACCATAAGTAAAACACATTAAATTTTAACATAATCATAAGGAGAAATGTATTTTTTTTCTTTTAAAACTTTTAAAAATAAAGAAACCCCCTAAAACAATATAAAATCGGATTTACATTACCAAAACATAAATATTCAATACTAATCTTTAAAAAAATAAAGGAAATAGTGGCATGAAAATTTTTCATGTCACATACATTAAAAAACATTCATTTACACTTTTATAAAAAGGGTCAAAAAAATACATTCAAATTTTTTTAAAAATTCCTTTTTAAAATTTTGTAAAGAATGTAAAATGTATTTTAATGTGGACTTTAAAAATATTTAAAATATTAATAATAACCTTATGGAAAACATTTAAAAGAATATATATCTATAGGAAAACTAGTTAAAAATATTTAAAATAATGTTTCCCAAGAAAAATAACTTATGTCTTTGATAACATTAAAATCAAAAGAATGTTGAAGGAGAAAAAATAAATTAGATTTAAAAAATAGTTGAAATTTAGGAATGAATGATAAAATTATATTATTTATTTTCATGATTAATAAATAGTTTCATTTTTATTTCATTATTATTATTCCCATTATTTGTTTTATTACTGTGTTTTATTTAGTTACAAAAATAGTTAAGTTCACGCTGGATATTTTGTGGTGTTTGGTTTATAAAATCAAAACAACCTTAGTGGGTTGACTGTTGTCAAAGATGATATGGTTACATTTCCTCTAGAAAATTTAAAATGTAATAATTATCATGTTTATATATTAAATACACTTTTAAAACCAACCATGTAATGTGTTCATAAAAAATGATTCATGTCCTTTCCTGGAGATTGTAGTCCATACATATGCATGAACGACATTTTCATTTTTCAACTGAATGGAAAGGAAATAAAGTATATTATATTTTAATTTTAGAGAATCATAAATATGTTGTAAGTTTCATAAATATACATTAATTATACCCTAATTATGATCCTTGTAAGTTGTAAATGATAAACAAATCACATTTCTTTATAGAGGAGGTTGTCCACATGTATGCACAAGCGATGTTGTCATTTTCCAATGGATGGAATTGTGGGAAGGTAAGTAATATATTATCATTAAAATTAATAATTATATTATAAATATATTATATTTTTATTTGATCCATAATATTAACCATTTATATGATCTAATGATGAAAAAAATACATTGGTTCGTGAAGGTGGTAGCTTACATGTACGCACAAACAACATTATCATTTTCCAAAAAAATGTAAAAGGATATGAAAACAGATTTTACCATAAACATAATAAAATTTTAATATATTTGATATATTGATTTTATTATATCATTGTGGTTAATGAAAATTTTAATCGGGTAGAATATGAAATAATCATGAAACACTCAGTTATGAATTAAACCTCTTATCTAGATAACCTCACATGTCTTATATTATAAGCCTTCAAAGGATGGTATTTTGGTAATAACAGGTCATATAAGATGTGGGGATGATATTAAAAAAAGTATTTTGTCTTGTATTGGTTGATATATAGTTTTTAATTTGTTTGAATATGTTTGGACATGAGGAGACCTTTTATAAGTGAAGGTAAAGGAACACTTGTGAATATGTAAAACTATTAAATATATTACATAACATTCTTAAAAGAAAATGGTAAAAAATATTTATAATTTAGTATAAGTATGAGTCTATATCCATAAATCATGTTACATTTAAACCATATGATTCAAAATGAGTAAAATTAAATTGATCTTATTATTTAATGAATCGGTTTTTCTCATGTAAGGCTTTATAAATTCTGTAGGAATATTTTCAATTCCGGATGCTGAGATGGTGTCGAATTATAAGGCCTAGTGATCTCATGAACGGATATTATAAAAATATTAAATATATTAATATCACACAAAAGAATTTTTCAAGAATAATAGAATAAATTCAGAACGTAGTCTCAAATCGATAATCTGAGATCATGGTTATGTTTAGAATATAGAATTTACCTTAGGCATGACATATATTTGGTTGGTGTAGGACCTCTAGTTGCAGCAGTTATTGGCGGGTATGTTAAGTTAATTAATTAATTTAATTAACTGTTATTATTATAACCGAAAACCTAATAATAATCTATTAAAATCCTATTATGTAAAATCCCTAGGAATTTCTTCATAACCCATAGGGTATTTTAGATGAGGTTTGGGAATTCTTCATTGGTGGATAGGGATCAGAAAACAACTACTTATCAGATTGAGGATAATCATTAGATGAATATAAAACATAGTGTAATAATGACCTTCACATCTATAGGATTAATTATTCACTAATGATTGATCAAAATCAAGGTAGGGTGTTTCCTCTGTGGTTTGTTCCCTATTTAAAGATTGAGATGATCACTAATTAATCTTTTTCCAAATTAATTCATGTATGAATATCTACTAGGTTGTTGAGTGTTTGATTTTCTCTTCCAAGATCTAGGACTTTTATATTTAATATACTTTGTTTATTTCTGAGATTTAATAATCCCATGTTTAATAGATTCAATTTATGATGAAAAAATGAACACATTCATCAATGGAGGATCACTTTGTGGTATGCGCCTTTCTCACTCCATTGTTGGTGTTCACCATTAGTAATTATTTTTCTGGTGATTCTAAGATATATGAGAGTACAAATCATTGTGCATTATTTATCTAAATAATTAATCATGGTCATGACTTAGGATTTTGGTTTCAAATACAAGAAATAGGCACGATGATGATGACGGGAATGAGAATTTGGATTGGGTATTGATAGTTTGTGAGCCAGATTGATCAGATCTCTCTGGATGTGAAGACATTGATGTTTCCGAAAAATGGGTGGCCGGAATCTCGCCATATATTGAGAAAATATCTTCGGATTAGAAGAGATTGATGTTTCCAGGAAATGTGTCACTGGAATATGGACACCAGTGAATATGGAATCATTTTTTGTGATGATAGTGGGGTTTTCATGACCCTATACATGTGGTTCCTTTGTCTGAAAATGATAGACGGTTTTATGGTGAAAAACTTCCAGAATTTTATTTTCGTCCATCTATAGATGGTGGTGTGTGTTTTTATTTTTAATAATAATATAATTTTATAATTATTATAATTAATAATAATATTTAAGAGAGAATATGGGGGAACCACCTCTTCTATGTAGAAAGCATGGGCATGAGAATGGTGGGAGAATTTTGTTCCCCCTTTCCACATTTAATGTATATGATTTATAATAAATATTTATCATAAAAATAATTATTTTCTTATTACTATTGAAGGTAAAGGGTTATTGGGGAACCACAATGATGTTCAGAAATTCAATTTTCATGAAAGGGGTGAGGACTGGGAGCTTTTTCATCTACCTCTTCCCTTGAATAGTGGTTGTACACACACACACACACACATATATATATATATATGATGGAATCTTCATTCAGTTATAATGTCTTTTGGTGACTTTGGATTGGAGATCCATATATGCTATCATGATCATGGTATTGATGTGTAAGATATAAGACCAATGATGGTTATTTAATTTGGACTCAAGTTTTGGTCCCACGAAACGTTGTTTGTGAGTGATGCTGTGAAATGCATTTTTTTCATATGGTGTCCATTTTGGGAATGTATATACCCTATTCCAAGTATTTTTACACTAATATCGCAATAGTGTGATTTGTTTGGACATTCATGGCCATTTTAAGTGATGTATAAGTGATTTTATGTTTTATCCCAATTGACCAATGATGATCCTCTTGTGTTCATCAGGCTTATGGACAAACTAAAATATTGTCCTGTTAGTAGCCTATCTTGGGTAATTTTCCATTTGGAATAATATGGTAGCCTTAATTTTTGCATCAATGGTATAACACGATGTGACATAATAAGGACACTTCTTTCATCGATGCTTTACAAGTATCATTTGGGTGTTCTCCCTCTCTCAGATCAGCATGGGTGTTTTCCATCTCTCAGATCAGTGTGGGTGTGTTCCCTTATTAAGTGATGAGTTCTTCAGTCAACAACTATTAGGGTAAATGAATAATCTGGTCCTGTAAATTGGGAATCTATATCTTCTTAGTTGAATAGAGCTGGTATCCTCCATGAGGCCCAGGGTTGATGCCCATTCACACTATTATCCCTAGTTAGGGTTCTTGGAATCGTGTGACCAACATACACTAACACGGTCCCCTATTTAGTAGTTTAATACTGTAGGATTGTGGTATCCCTGAATGTCCCATGGTTAGATCCCCTATCTATTTATAGAGATCTTTTGTGTTCTGTTGTATTCTTCGTAATGTCGAGTACCAACAAGAATGACCTGTATGAAGAGCTACATTAGAGTTAACTAGACCCGAGGGGTGAGTTATCCTGGAATCAAGCATTGTGCGTCAAGATCATTCGTGTTCCAACATGTTTCATCCTAATGGAGAGTCCTGATTAGCATGAATTCTTGGATGAGATCCACTAGTGTTATCTGGACTTGGTGATTGAGTTATCCTATAATAGAGAATGACCTTAAATCCTTGAGTGGACTCCTAGTTTTTCATATTATATGGTTGAATCCTTTATGTCTGGTTTTCTTATTTGAGAATATCTATATCTCGGTTTTTTTTATTTATGTATCACTTATCCCAATTGGAATATTATTGTAGTTAATATATTAACTATATTTGATACTTTTTTTGATTTTGGGGTGTTCTACTAACTATGTTGTACTCACCCCTACATGGGATCTTCATACAGTAGTCATGTATTATATAGTTGATAGATAAATCGATCGTGTCTTAGGAGGACAAGGAGTAGCTGGAGCATAGTGAGCTTGATGAGCTAGTTTTTCAAGGAGTGCATTTGGCAGTACTCCCCTACTTACTTCTAATAGTCTGGAATTATTTCCAATTTTGAGGGGATTTCATTTGGCCCTTTGTACATTCATCTTTTATCATACTCTATTATGGGGAAGATTTTATGGATGAATTGCTACAAAGCTTCATCCGTTATGAATTACTAGTTTATGGGGATTTGTGAGTGTATAGGTACTTAAGATAATGTCTCCCTTATGAGTGATATTCCTTCATGGAATTGATCACCAAACCTGTCCTATTAGATGTAGGCTTGGGGTTGTCACACTTTTCTTATCACCATCTAGGCCAGCCCTAGTGGGTCGAGTCGTGATGTAATGGTATCAAAGATGTTTGTTCTACCTTGGGATTAGAGTGTGTGTGGTTGGTTTGGGAACAATGGAAATAGTTGTAATGTTTTTTGGTTTGGACTCGCTAGCCAAGGTGTCCAGTGTTGGGGAAGTGACCAACATATCCATTCACCAAGACTCTAATAACATTTTTTTAACTTAGTATATGTAGAAACTAATTACATAGAAAATCATGGGTACATGCATCATATAAGAAGGGGTTTTGGTTTCCACATACTTTTTAATTCATCACATCAGATATTCTATTTAAGAATGGTATGCCTTCATAACTTTTTATATGTCTCCCTTATGACATCTAACTATCATTCTGAGAGAATATCTTGATGAAGACCAATTAAGTGATGAAGCCTCGGTTTAGGGACCCATTCACGATTTGATTGCTCATAGTGGGAAAAAATTAGTGCCACCACCTCTTGAGAAATACCTATATCCTTCAGTGGATATAATGGATGGTCAAAAAAATGATGGGAAGGATTTTTCTCTAACATTCTAGGATAATGATACACGTCCGATTGGAATGTTATACTAGTTCCAACAATATAGACCAATAAGGTTCCATGGTGAGGCAGAAACTTGGTAACTATAGGATTGGATCGAGGTAGTGGTCTGGTTATTTTTTTGTGTTTAATCACCAACTGATAAGATAGTTGCACATGTAAACAGTATTCTTCATGGACAATTAATTAGTTCCAGTGGTACCAATAGATGATTCACTACTGATAAATTTTCATTATGAGTTTTTTAGATAATGATGCCCCAAGATTCCTGGAGGGACAGACCCCCTCTCAGGCATTAATGGACTACAATGAGCCTATGGTGTGAGTATCTGACTTGGTTAAGACCCCTATTGATTGTTATTCTTGATGTAAGAATTTTATTGTTTGACTTAGGGTGTTGATAAAACCATGTGTTGGTTATTTTTGTTTTGATGTCATAATAATAATGAAGTGGGGAACTTCTTCCACTAAGGAATGTTCTTTTAATCTGATCTATAACAATTCAGTTAGTTAATGCTTCTTAAAGAGGATATTTTTGAGGATTGGTGAATGAGTTCCTTTGACTTGTGTGTTTGATTTAATATAGTTTTCTAAGTTTTATAAGAAATCCATGGCTGTGGTGAATAGGAGGGAAAGGGTAAAGATAGCATCAGGTGGTAAGAGATTATGACTTATGGGATTTGAGAGTAGTTTGAGGTATAACATATGTCATCACTACTAGAGTTGTAGTTTTATAACAAAGTCATAATCCAAATTTCTCAATATGTATCCCATGTTTGAAACCCAGTGATACCAATAGAGTCTTTCTACTTGACCCTTGTCATAGATGATTGTTTAGAGAGGATCAGTGATTACACACTTTTATAGTTTCTGTGACATGACTTTGAGTGGAGATAGAGCCTCACATTGACATTTCTATAATAGGTAGTAAGGCCCTATGATTTTTTGCTAAATATTTACTAGTTTCCTAATATATCTTTCCATATGGTTTCTATTAGTGGGATTTAGTGTACCGAGTTATAAGGATGGAGATAAGGAATCCCAAGAAAATAAGCATGATCTAATGTAAAGAATGATATAGAAACTTTATCAGTAGGATAGTGTAACCCTTCGAGTAGTGGATTGAATTAGAATTTAGTTCATATGATGTGACTGATGTAAGAGTATGTATTTCGTGAGGAGGTTCTAGGTTTACCTCACCACCAAGAGTTTATTTTTTTCATTCAGATACACTATGAATGGATTAATATTATCTCCAGTATATCAAATGACCCCGTATAGCTGTAGGACCTCAATGTGTAGTTAGAGGATATATATATATATATATATATATATATATTGGGATTCATAAGACCTTTTTTGTACTCCTAGGAAGCCCATTGATGTTCACCTAAGAAGAAGATGAGAGAATGAGTTTAGGATTGTACTCAAGTCACTTGAACCGGGTGGCTGCCAGGGAGAAGTATCCATGCCTGAGAATCAATGAATAATTTTACCAGTGATTAGAGGAAAAGTGGATCAAAAATATTGACCTCAAGATGGGTTATCATCAATCTCCAGGATTATGGGGAGTCATACTGATGGTTTCTGTCTAAATTCATAACAGTTTCTTTAAGTTCATAGTGATTCACTTTTGTTTTTTGACACCCCAATTGTGATTCTGGGACTTATGAGTGAGGTCCTTATCTCTTCTTTGATCAGTTCATGTTAATATCCATCAGAGACATCCTTATGTACTTGACATTAGAGTTGGAGAACACAATATAATTATGGATGGTTCATAACATGCTCAAAGAGTACTATATTTATAGAGAACTCCTAATGATTTGGTTTTGGATTTGTGAAATCCACTCATTGGGATATGTCTTCCCAGATATAGGGGTGGAAGTGGACATTGAAATGTTTAAGGTAGTTCTATATTGAGATCCACCCAAGGGTGTGGCAATTGTAAAAAATGATCTAAGTGATGGTTTAAATTTTCTATTGTTGAGTGAAGTGATATAGCACTTGATCTCTTTAAATTAGACCCTCAAAGGAGAGGATGGTGTAGCGCACCTCTAGTCGATGGTTGTTACCCCTATACTTTTTTAGTGGGAAAGGGAGGCACAACCTAGAGATATTGATTGTGAGATATTTCTTGACGAGATATCCACTAAACACGTTCTTAAGGAATTTTCATAATGGATGGGATCATCTTGTCCTCGTTCAAAGATGGACAATGACACCATTCATGCTACAAGAGGTGGTTTCATACCTTCCCCTTATCTATACATCTAGGAGAGTGAAGGATATACAAATTTTCTATGACATCTATTTAGGAGGGAAAGGATGTTGAATTATGTTTCTGGGCTTAGTGAAGAGTTTGGGATTCCTATTCATGCAGGTGATAGTTCATCTTTGTGAAATTTCCTCAATTATTATTCTAGGCCATGATTCGTTCTTCACATCATGATTATGGAGAGGATTTAAGAGGCCTTTGGTACTCAGTTTCTATTGGTATCATTATATCTACTTTATACTGATGGATAGGTAAAATAGACCATTCAGTTTCAAGTGTGATTTCCTCAGGTTGCATATTGGTTTTGGGCCATAGCTTGGGTTATCGTCTACCATTGGTGTAGCAACATAGGATTACATTTATGGGATACCATATAGGTTCATGTTTTACTAGTGAGGATAAGATATATATTTTTCTTTTGGTCATAGAGTTACTTCTAGTGATGGTTTTGATGGTGCAATTTATCAACGGGTCGATAAGGATTGCCTCAAGACATCAGAATTCCTTTAAGGGTCCACAACAGAGAGCATTGGTGTTTGATAATGGGATCATGTGTTCTGAGAGATACCACCACATTAAGGGTTGAGGAGATTTTTCCAAGGAGGTAGGATATCTCCAATTTTGTAGACCCTTTTCCAGTTATTGTATGTGGTGAGAAAGGTGGAACACTACGTGACCCTATTATCGTAGTTAGACCGGGTTCTTTGTGTTTTCCACATGTTACAAATAAAGAGGTACATACAAAACTCATTGATTGATGTTGACCAATATAAGATATATGTTGGGAATGGATTTACCTTTTCAAGAGTTCGATAATCCATGAGACATTTGAGAACAGGAAGGAGAATATCATTTTTGGGTACGTGTTTCTCCATCAGTGTGATCTTATTGATTCCATATAAACCTTATGGAGAGCTTACTGGTGTGGGAGACTCATTTGAGAGCACAATTTTTGTCTTGTGAGTAGACTATAAATTTAGGGATGAAAATACTTTAAGGTGGTGAGACTGTAATGACTCTATATTTACAATGTAAGAATTTTGAATAGTTTTAGAAATATTTTTGGAGTTAGGCACAGGGCTGGCATGAGATTCCTAGGCATAGTGAGCCCATAATTAATATTATGAATATATTAAATATATTAATATCACACATGAAATATTGTTCTAAAAAAATGGAATAAATCCTCATTGGACTCACGGATAATGGATCTGATACCATTATTGAGTCTAAAATGCAGGGTTTATCCTAGGTGCGACATAAAATTTGTCAACATCGAACATCCTGTTGGGGAAGTCGTTGGAGGTTAAATTAAGTGAATTAATTAATTTAATTAATTTATTAATTTAATACCCCTAAACATAATAATCATATTTAAATAGACTATTATATAAAATCCATATGGTTATCTACATAATCCTGAGAATATTTTAGAGGTGGCATGGTATTTCTTTGGTAACAGATCGAGATTGGACAACGACGTGCGATCAGAAAGAGGATAATTAGGAGACGAATGGAGAACATAGTGGTATTATCACCTTCCTTTCTGGTGGATGTAATCTTCATAAATGATCAATAAAAACCCAAGGTAGTTCATATTATTTTTGTTTTTACCTATTTCATGTTTGAGATAAACTCCAATTAATCCTTTTCCAAATTAATTCATGGATAGATCTCCATAGGGTCATCTAATGTCTTATATTATCATCCTGGATCTAGGAATTTGGAATTTAATTATCCAAGTTGATTCTTGTTATTTAATAATCCTTTATATTTTTAGATTCCATTGATGATAGCAAAATGAAACAGGATATTGATTGAGGCTTACTTTTCATTATGTTCCACTCTCCCCCCATTCTTGGCATCTGTCATCTATAATTGATTGGCCAGTGATTTGATGATATTTGGGATCACATGTCATTCTGTGTTAGTTATTTAGAATAATGGATCATGTTCACATGTATGGATTTAGGTTTCAAAGACACGGAAATAGTTTGGTGATGATGACTAGATCCAGCCTTTGGATTAGGTATTGATAGTTTTCTGAGCTAGATTGAGTGGATCTCTCTGCATGAGCAGTAATTGTTGTTTTTTGGAAATGGGTGGTCAGAATCTGGCCATCGGTGATGATTGAATCTAGTGTTTGGGTAGATTTTTCAGTTCCCATGATTCATGACATGCAATTTCTAAATATGATAATAATATATGGTTTTATGGTGAAGAACTGCTGAAATAAGATTTTTGGTAGTCCGTGGAAGGTGGTGTGTGTTATTATTATTTTTAATAATAATAACATGTTATAATTATTATTAATTTCTATATTAATTTTTAATAGATAATTAGGGCACACCACATCCTCTATGCATCCATCATTTGTGTGGGAATATAGGCACAATTCCCTTCCCACTTTCCTTCTTTAATGTATATGGTTTATCATATATATTTTATAATTATAATAATTAAGATATAATTATTATTGAATAGAAAGGGTTAGTGGGTAACCCCAAGATGTACATAGTTGGTTTACCCATTATGTGTGTGAGGATAGTGAGATTTTTTGTGGACCTCATCCCTTGGAATGGTTACAAAAAATATATAAAATAATACTATTATTTATTTTTTTATTACGAAATCTTTATTCGGTCATAAAATCTTCATGTGATTTTGATCTTTCAATATTTATGTGACATAATGATCATGGTATTTAGGTGGATGATTCAAGACCACTGATGGATATTTAATTTCATCTCTTGGATCAGTCACACTAAATTTTTTTCATGCGTGATGCCTTGAAATGCATTTTTTTCACTAAGTGTACCTTTTGAGAATGTAAATTGAATATTCCAAGTATTTTTTCATTATTGTCACAATGGTATTATTTTATTGAAAATTTACATCCGTTTATGGATACATATCAGTGATTTTAAATTTTATCTTGATAGACTAAGGACAAACCACATGCATTCGTCAGGTTTCACGCTAGACTCAGCTTTTTTCCCATAAGAAGCCTATCATGAGTAATTTTCCATATATAATGTGATGGTTGCCTTTATTTTTTTTCATAAAAAATACGATTCAGTGTCATATATGTGGGATTATTCTTTCTTTGATTCTTAACAATAATTATGTGGGTGTGTTTCCTATCTCATATCAGTATGGGTGTGTTCCCTCTCTCAGATCAATGTGGGTGTGTTCACATTGGATATTGAGATACCCTCAATGGACTAGAGCCATTATCCTCCATGATTCATTTATTTTAGCCTCATTTCTATTTTATCCCTAGTTAGGATTCTTGTTATCACATGACCATCATAGACATACGTGATCCCGTGTCTTGTAGATTAATCCAGTATGGTTGTGGTATCCCCTACAGGGCCTCGGTGAGATCACCAATATGTGTATCAAGAGATTTTGAGTTCCTTTATGTTCTTCTTAATAGTGAGTCCCAACGAGCCTAAATTATCTAATGATCTCCATTTGTGTTAATTATATCTAAGAGAGAGTTCTCCCAAAATAGGGCATTGTGTTTTGAGATCCTTTGAGTTTCAGCATGTTCTTCCTAATGGAAAGTCCCAACAAGGATCAAATATCAGGTGAGCACCATTAGTTATATTTGGACCTTTTGATTGATTTATCCTATAATTGTGAATGACCATAAAACCTTCATAAGAATCCAATGTCTTCATTTTGTATGCTTGAGACCATTGAGACTGGTTGTCTACATTGAGAATAACTGTACCTAGGTGTTTATTATCTATGTCTTACTAATATTGATTGACATATATTATTTTTATGAGTAGGGGAATATTTTATGATTTGTGTTTTATGATTTTGGGTTGTCTTATTAAGTATGTTTTAATCACACCTATATGGGCTATGCCCACACGTTTCATATCTTATGCAGATGAAAGACAATTTGATGGAGCCCTAGGAGTACCAGAAGTTAGAGGAGTATAGTGAGCTTGAAGAGATGGTTAGTTATAGGAGTGAATTTGGCATCATTCCCCAACATACTTTCATAAATATATACATCTTATATGTCTCTGTGAACTTTTATTTGGACCATTATACTTTTCTCTTTTATCGTACTCTATTATGGGATAGATGTTATGAATGCATTGTTATAAAATTTTGTGCTTTTTGGGTTACTAGTGTTTTGATGTGTGTGTATGTGTATGTAATTTGGATAATACATCCCATATGTTGGATATGTCTACTAATAACTGGTTGTTTTCCCCTAGTGTATTAGAGGTGAGCTTGGAGTTGTGACACTCGGCTTATCATCAGTTCGGTGGTCCCTAGTGAGTTGGGTCATCATATATGACATAATATGAATATCTTGATTCCAAATATAAATTTTATTTCACTATATTAAATTTCTAAATGTGGTAAAAATTCATTTAAATATAAATACGCAAACCGCAATGAATATATTTTTTAGAATAATCTCTTTTAAAAAATAAAAATGGTTTTATACTAAAATAAAGCATAATTATAATTATTATAGAATTAATTATATTCTTATTAGTAACATAGGACTAATTTGACTTTATAACAAATATAAAATATAATTAGGTCTTTTAAATACTTGAAGACAAATTATAAGTCTAATAAAAATTGTTATTTTTCATTATTCACTCTAAAATAAATATATTCATAAAAATACCAAAACATTATTCTAATCAAAATTAAATATTCTTAATACAAAAAATTGTTTTTTATTTAAAAATAAAAATCTATAATTTAAAAACATATGTTTTAATTAAAATCATGTTACATATGGAAAAAAAATTAGTAATAATAAAAGTATCAATTTTTTGATAGAAAAATTATATAAATTCATTTATAAAAAATAATGAATATGAATAAATAAAAATTAATAATTATAAATCATAATACTAATCTACTTCATGTATTACCTTTATTTTTAAATGTATCTTATCTAACCTAAGATAATAGGTCAATAGAAATTTGAATCATGCACCCTAGTATAGCAATGATAGAGTGTATGACACACATTGTGGTATATATCATGGGTCATCTAACATAAAAAAGAAAACTTTACTTCGGTATCATAAGCACATTTTGTATCTCAATATGAAGTCCTACTCAAGTTAACCGTAATATTTAATCACAACCTATAATACTCAATGATGAACACTAGTTAGGGATAACTCAAATTTATACTTTGTGAGGTTTATTCTTATTCTTATCATGGGTTATATACATCCATCATGAACAAATAATAAAGTGGATCATTACTTGGGTACAACATAGTATTTTTTTTTTGTTATTAAACTTATTCAAGAATATACTAACAAAACCATAAACAATGACTACGTCTTATAGTTATGGTTTTTTAGATATAGTCACATTTTAAAACTAGGACTCTATAAAAAATAAATTAGTTATACTCTAAATTCACATAGAATATAAAGTGACATTCACATTAAATATTGACTAGTATAGTCTTTTTTGTTGTTACATTTTAGCTTCTTTTAGTCCTAATATACTCTTAATAGCCTCTAAGAAACCATATTCTCTCCATAATATCATGCTAAGAAACCATATTCTTGATCCATTAATGCAATAAAGTAATTAACCAAATATAACTCATTGATGTAGAAACTCCTTGATATATCAAATTAATATAAAATTTAATCTCTAGTAATCAACTCTCCAATAATTTTATAATCTTTGTATTCTCAATAATTGTAAAACATATAGTTGGTATCATACTCCCATCAAAATCAAATAATGAATCTCTATAACATCAAAACCTGATGTTTAATACACATATAGTTTAACAAAATCCCTTTAGGAATTATGGAAAATTCGATCCTATGGAAACATTTCCCTTTCTTTGTGAAATTTTCCTTATCTTTCAATGAACTCAGAATCCAATATTCTTTTTATGGATTAATTTTTTACCCATGTGTATTGTTTAAGAAATTCCAGAACTTAGACATCAGTTAATCCATTCTCAACACTTTTAAAATATAGAGTAAATATTTATTGAATTCATTTATATTGTTAAAACTATTTTGTTAATAATTACCGAATAAATTCATTTTCTATAAAAATTCAAATTGGAATTATCTAGACTCTCTAAGTTATTAACATACAAAATTAAAATGAGTACTTGATGAGGGACTAAATTTCCTTTAATAATATTAAATTTAAATGATACCTTTGAAAATATAAGTGAAACAATTTATTCTTATCATAGTCATCTAGATCCTCATATTTAACAGATTCAACATTTGGATACTCAAGAAGGTATTGATCAACCACATAGAATTTTTATTTTGTACTTAGAAATGTATCTTTTATTTTAATACAAGTCTAGAATGTTTTGTACATTTTTATTATCTTTCTCCATGAATAATATAAAATTAATGGTTTAAGATGATGATTTAATTTATCTACAATAGAATCTTTTATTATTTTAGTTTCATGTTTTATGTTCATTTTATAAGGACTTTTATTAAATTGTATCCCTTATAAGGACCTGGCCTTAGACATTACTTATTATTGAATTAAATGAATAATTCACATTGAGGATGTTTTCAGGTTTAGAGTTATAGAGAATTAGGACATAACTATTACATCTCAATGATTAGAAAGTAGACACATCTACTCAGCTTCCATTTTTTCACAAAATAAAATCTCTTGAACACAACAGTCATGTCTAGTTCCCTGTTTTAGACAGCCTGACATTTCCATGATCCCATCCTTGGCCCTATTCATCTTTATATCCTATGAAAAACATTTAAGAAAAACTTGGGATGAGCATAAAAATCTTAGTAAGGGTTATAACAATACGGAAAGAAAACATTTGTCCATGTATACATAAGAATCAATGAAATCATACATTACTCATAAAACATGAGAAATTTAACATACCTCATGAAATCATAATATTTACAAATAAATCATAGAAATCATAAGACATAAAGGTAAATTGAGGCATTCACAACATTATTACGTAGGGAGTAACCCTCATGGTTACGTTTGGAATACCATTCATAGTATATTCCCTAAATCTCTTTGGATAAACCTTAACGTTTAACCCCTTCGCGTTACCAAATTCATTGAATAGCTATATCGGGCTCACCCCCCTTAGTTTATCACAGAACCACCCGTCTTCATAAACAATGCCCAAGAACCATAACATAATCATAGAACATAACTTAAGTATAAATGAAAGATAACATTACCACATTGAAATAACAATATAACATTTTAAGATATTGAAATAATGAATCCATTCTAAAAACCATTTTTAAAACCATTTAAAACATTTAATAAAGAGATTTTTGAATCAAAGTTTCCCATACCACTTTTAATATTTTAACATTTTAAACCATTAATATCCATATAAATAAATCCTTAAAAACATTTTGAAAAAATGGATATTAATGAGAAATATTTATAAGAATAAATCATTAAAACATTTAAAATGATATTTTAGTTAAAAGGGTTTTTAACAAAATGAGAGACACTTGAATACAATAATTGAGGAATAAAATTTAATCAGAACTTTATAATATCATGAGAATAAAGGGATTCATGATATAATATTCCAAAGGACAGTGTATACCTCATATAAGGGTGAATTGGTGCATAACAACAATGAAGTCTCAATAGAAATTTTAAATGAGATGAAATCCCTTATAAAGAAGGTATCCTTAAATGAAGGACAAATCAATCTCATAAATATGTGTGAAAAATATAAATACACCCAATATAAGTGGATATTAAGTTTAAAACAACCAGAGGTCATTCACACATATTCATAGGATCACATATTCAATAACTACAAGTTGAACCCAATGAAATCGAAATTGGGTTAAGAAGTTCCTTTGGTAAAATTCGACAGCCTAACGGCATCGCCTTAAAATTCATAAAATTATTTGATGAGAGGGAAAATGGTATCTCATCACTTGGAACTAAAATTTACATCAATAATTATACATAAGAACATATCCCAACATAAAAATATGTAAATTAAAAGACATAACAAAATAAGTCTTTTAAAAAGAGGACTGTGAAAGGTTCTCTTACCGCTTTGGGCAACTTTCGAAACGTACACACCATGAAAGAAGTGTAATAAAATGAAGATGTAAATACCCATAAATGAGAGTATATTATACAAATAAAAATATTGGGCAGTATATACACCACACAAAAGGAAATAGTGGCCAATCTAGCATGAATCTCACAGGAATAAAAAGTGAGATGAAAATCCCCTTATGAAAATTCGGCAGCCTAATGGCACCACATAAAACATCCAAAAATGGATTGATGAGATAAAATAGGGTCTCTAATAATATTAAAATAAAATTTACAGCAAGGGGAATATCTCATAACATCCCCCAACATAAGAAAGAGGAGCTTAAAATCAGTTACATAAAAGAGAGTACTTTAAATGAAAGAGAGAGATTGGATCCCTTACCTCAAGTCTGACTTGTCATGTTCAATTCATTATATTCCTGAATAATAAACTTTGGTCGATTTATAATTTCTTAAGGACATACTTTAAAGTTTATTACTAAATTAATTCAATATATTATCATGTTACAATAATTAGTTAAATTATTTGAGTTCATATCATACGTTTTGTCGATGTTCGGTACATGAGTCAAGAATGATCTTTTTTGAAAAGCATTGTCAATATAGTTGTATGAACATCATATCCAGAATAGTATTAATGATTTAAATATCAAATATATCCATTATATACTTGTTTTATACTTATTCCATAATATATGGAGATAAAAAGAAATGAAATGCACCGTTCATGGAGACGGTAGGCCGTACGTACACATGAACGCTACTTTTATTGCTTTGGCATATTAATGGAATTAAAACTAAATGAGAGATATATATATATTACAATTCCAGTATAATATATATGTTATATAGGTCACATATTTTCATTAATTTCATTTTTATACATTCCATGTATTGCATAAACGAGTCACATCACTTGAGGGGGCGGTAGTCCACACTTCCTCACATGAAATTATCACATTTGCACAACATGAAAAGCATAAAGTTATGTTTTAATTATAAAATAAAGATTCCTATAGAATACATAAATACCATATATATCATATATAAAATACAGTGACATCATAATGGCCACCATGAAAGGTGTTAAGAGAATATTGAACAATCATCGTTTCGTGAGGCAGTAATTCGCCATCCAGAGAAACAGTATGTTCTTTAACCATTAGACGGAGGTTTGTGTAATTTTAGCTCGAATACTTCACATAAAAACATCATAGTATATTGAAGATACTGTTTCTGTTAAGAAATAAAGGAACAAAAAGAGTTTAGGGGTTTGGAGAAGCAAAATAAAACAAATGAACATAAGTGAAGACATTACCATTAAATCGTGTAACACTTCTTTGTTTGAATCAAAAGGGTTTCTTGAAGAGAATTATGACAAAGGTGAGGCTTAAATGATGAATAGAGGTATGTGGAGAGATTAAATGGGTAGGGTTTGGCAGAGCCAATGGCTTGAGATGTGTGGGTAAGGTGGTAGAGGTGGGGGCTATTTATAAGAGAAGTGGAGGGGCACTCTTGGAAAGTTATAAACTATTACTTTATTATGAAATGCTTTTAGGATTTTAAAGGTCCCAAAAGTATATATTTAGAGGATAAGGTGATAAGGTTTCGAAATCCACTCATCCAATAGGTTTTTGACAAGTTTTAGACTTAGAGTTTACCCTATATTCTCATTTTATTTAAATCGTTCATTTATGAGGTAATCACTGCATCATCACGATGTCATAAATTAATGAATTTATTTAGTGTCAAAAAATTTTAAAACAATTATCATGATATAGGAAATCTTTTTACCTTTATAATTAGTATTTATAGTAAAACATATGACTTGTATAACCCCATGTAAAAATTGTTTTTGTAAAACAATACAGGTTTGCGACATTTTAATTTTAACTTTAAATAAAAAGTTATTAATGTCATTTTCCAACAAAAGTGGCTCCGTGGGGTCCCCAAGTTGACCCATGGATTTTCTTGGTCTTCCATGACTCATCCAATAATGTTAGGACATGTGTCAAGGTCATTTCATATTATTATAACATTATCTTTACCTTAAATTACACTAATTAACTTTAATCGCGATTAATAAAACTTAAAAGTTACTATTCACCAAAAAATATTTTAATCTCATTGAACCACATTTTAATTATTAATGAAAACCATGTATGTCAGATTTTTTAAATTCAAATCATAGAAGTGGTAAAGTTTCATTTAAACAAAAAATCAGTTTCTTTAACTACCACTTAGTGGTTTCACTATTCATCAAAAATTGAAGTTTTTTAGAAAAATACCAAAAATTCACCCTAATCTATATTTGATATTCCGAATTCAAAAATGATGTATATTTTAAAATATTCAAAACATATAAGTTTAATTAATTAATTTAATAATTAATTCCCCTTGTCAAAACAAATAACGTGTTTTTAAGAAATAATATCTATTAAAAGATTGACACTAGTTTAAGTCCAATTTCAAAGTGAAATTAATTCCAATGACCACCATTGGATTAAATGGTAAAAATATATTCTAAATACACTTTAATATCAATTAAAAATATAATCTATCCGTACAAATAAATCATATTAAAAGGAGGTTTTGAATTAAAAGGCAACATTTTCACTAAAAATGATCTTTATCGGAAAAATAACAAAAAATTACAAAAAGTAAATTTTGATGTCCCGATTCTAAAGAATGATTTTATTTTGTCAAATACAACATATAAAATTTCCAAAAGTATATTTAAAAATTTTTCTCCATCAATATGTCGTTAATCAACCTTTTTAATAATATTAGAAGATTTATACTTAAAATTGGATTCATTTGCATTTTAAGCCTCTAACATTTATTAGATAAAAGTAAAGAAATATTTGACAAACATATATAATAATTTTTTAGTTAGTTCCATTCATTCCCACCATTACAACGTCTAGGTGTTAACTACCATTTAAAATAATATTATTTTATTATTAGAGTTCAACGTAAGATTTCAAAGAAACTCGTTGTCGCGTATTGGGTACGCCATCGAGCATAGTGTTCCCTTTAAAGTAATATTAATATTTTATTCAAAATTATAGATAAATATGAAAATGTCATATTATTTATTTACCTGGGGTGTTACATCCTTCCCCCTTTTGGGAATTGCATCCTCTCAATTTTAAAAAATAGAATTGGAAAATTCATTGAATGCCCCACATCGGAAAATGAGTAAATTAAACTGTCACTTTTAAAGAATGAAAGGGAAGTACAAAGGTCACCCGAGTTAGCCCATACTAGGATTAAGTGTAGGAAAAAATGGATATGGAAGAAAAAACAAAGGGTAATGTTCTGAGGGAGAGTGATAAAAAACATGTTTAGGAGAAAGTTAACCACCAGAAAATCACAAACTGGTGATGGGTTAAACGGTATTTGATTCCCCACTATGAAAAGTTAACAGAAAACATTTTTTTTAAGTTACTTTTCATTGAGGAATTTTTTTATGAGCCTAACTAAATCATAGTGAAACATACTTACTTGTCATTTTCACTTTCAACTTTTACTATATTTCTTACACGAACTCATATTTTCTCCAAAAGATGAGTATTTAGGATGACTTGTTCACATTAAGAGAGCTATAATCAACTTCAAGAGAATCACCTAATCCAAAAAAGAGAACTATATACTTCCCATGTCTTTAGACCTTAACCAAAACTAAAACCAAATAGGTTAGTATGAGATCAGATAATACCCAAAAAGGATAATCCTTTATAAAAAAACTATTCTTAATCTCCAAAAATTTTCAAACAATACCCAAAGTTCAACAAAGACCATTCAATAAACATCTATCCATAAAATGTTTCAAAGTAATCAAAACTAATACTGAAACCAAAATCTTTGAAGGATTTAATCACATAGTCTTCCAATATAAACCTTAACATTTATCTCCAAATAACATCAGTTACTCTTAAAGTCTCATACTGAAAAGTAATTAACCTAATCACATATCCCCCATTATAGGTTATTAATTTCCATAGATAACCCAAAATCAACTTATTCTAGATTCAAAATATCATCTAACTAAAAATAAATAGTCAAACTAACCAGGGACTTCATGTAGTCCAGTGGTAGACGATAAATACAAGTCGCACTTTGGTTGTGGGTTCGATTCCTCCAGCTTTGTCCGACGCGATGGGTTGTCACACGGTCTGCGTGTTGTCTTTTTTCCAAAACTATATAATTCTCATAACATTCCCCAAAAAGCGATAAAATCTTCAAAAATAACCATAACATATTTTAACCTCAAGTTTATCTCATTCCTTTCATATTCCATCATATCATAGAGTCGCCCGTAATTACCTAAAAAGTAAGGATCATATAAACCCTAATGGATACCATTATAATTATTACCTGAACTTCCACATCCAGTTGGTTCTCTCATACATGATGCATTAAAGAACTCACCAAGGCTCAAGTGGTTTTTCATGAGTCCTGATAGTTGGTTTAGAATAACCACAAGATTTCTCATTGAATCCCCCATTTCATCCAGTCTCTTAATCAGAGAACCACCACAGTTTCCTTCAAACCCATTGTCACTTTGGTGCCTACTAGATCCATCCACTTACTAAAACCAAAAATGTCAGTGTGAGTATATCAACAAAATCATCATTTACTAAAGAGGAAGATAAACACTAATATATACTTAGTCATTCACTTTATCTAAAAACTATGACTCTTTCTAAAATACTAGACATTATGGTAATGTCACGTATGCTTAAAGAATACCCTAAAATCTAAAGTTATCTAAACCGACCTCTGATACCAACTATAAGGACTCGGCCTTAAACATTACTTATTATTTAATTAAATACATAATTCACATTGAGGATCTTTTCAGGTTTAGAGTTTTAGAGAATTCGGACATAACTATTACATCTCAAAGATTACAAAGTAGACACATCTACTCAGCTTCCATTTTTTCACAAAATAAAAACTCTTGAATACAAGAGTCATGTCTAGTTCCTTGTTTTAGACATCCTGGCATTTCCTTGATCCCATCCTTGACCCTATTCATACTTATATCCTGTGAAAAACATTTCAGAAAAACCTAGGATGAACATGAAAAGATCATTAAGGGTTATAACAATACGGAAAGAAAACATTAGTCCATGTATACAAAAGAATCAATGAAATCATACTTTACTCATAAAACATGATAAATTTAACATACCTCATGAAACCATAAGATTTACGAATAAATCATAGAAATCATAAGACATAAAGGTAACTTGAGGCATTCATAACATTCTTACTTTGGTAGTAACCCTCATGGTTACGTTTGGAATACCCATCACAGTATATTCCCTAAATCTCTTCAGAGAAACCTTAACATTTAACCCCTTCACGTTACCCAAGGCATTGGAGAGCTATATCGGGCCCACCCGGCGTTAGTTTATCACGGAACCGCCCATCTTCATAAACAATTCCCAAGAACCATAACATAATAATAGCACATAACTAAATCATAAAGGAAAGATAACATTCCCACACTGCAATAACAATATAACATTTTAAGATATTGAAATAATGAATCCATTTTAAAAACCATTTTCAAAACCATTTAAAACATTTAATAACGAGATTTTTGAATCAAAGTGTCTCATACCACTTTGAATCTATTAACATTTTAAACCATTAATATCCATATAAATATATCCGGAAAAACATTTTAAAAATATGGATATTAATGATAAATATTTATAAGAATAAATAATTAAAACATTTAAAATGATATTTTAATTAAAAGGGTTTTTAAAAAAATGAGAGACACTTGAATACAATAATTGAGGAATAACATTTAATTAGAACATTATAATATCATGAGAATAAAGGGATTCATGATATAATATTCCAAAGGATAGTATATACACCATATAAGGGTGAATTGGTGCATAACAACAATGAAGTCTCAATAGAAATGTAAAATAAGATGAAATCCCTTATAAAGAAGGTATCCTTAAATCAAGGACAAATCAATCTCATAATTATGAGTGACAAATATAAATACACCCAATATAAGTGGATATTAAGTTTAAAATAACCAAATTTCATTCACACATATTCATAGGATCACATATTCAATAACTACAAGTTGAACCCAAAGAAATAGAAATTGGTTTAAGAAGTTCCTTTGGTAAAATTCGACAACCTAACGGTGTCACCTTAAAATTCATAAAATTAGTTGATGAGAGAGAAAATTGTATCTAATCACTTGGAACTAAAATTTACATCAATAAGGATACATAATAACATATCCCAACATAAAAAAAGATGTAAATTAAAAGACATAACAAAATAAGTCTTTTAAAAAGAGGAGTGTGAAAGGTTCCCTTACCGATTTGGGCAACTTTCGAAACGTACACCCCAGGAAAGAACGGTCATAAATGAAGATGTAAATACCCATAACTGAGATTATATTATAAAAATAAAAATATTGGGCAGTACATACACCACACAAAAGGAAATAGTGGCCGATGTAGCATGAATCTCACGGGAATAAAAAGTTAGATGAAAATCCCCTTATGAAAATTTGGCAGCCTAACGACGCCACATAAAACTTCCAAAAATGGCTTGATGAGATCAAATAGGGTATCTCGTCATATTAAAATAAAATTTACAAAAATTGTAATATATAATTACATCCCCCAACATAATAAAGAGAAGTTTAAAATAAGTTACATAAAAGAGAGTACTTTAAAAGAAAGAGAGAGGTTGGATCCCTTACCTCAAGTCTGACTTGTCTTGTTCAATTCATTATATTCCGGAATAATAAACTTTGGTCAATTTATAATTTCTTAAGGAAATACTATAAATTTTATTATTCAATTAATATCATATATTATCATGTTATAATAATTAGTTAAATTATTTGAGTTCATATCATACGTTTTGTCGATGTTCGGTACATGAGTCAAAAATGATCTTTTTTGAAAAGAGTTGTCAATGTAGTTGTATGTACATCATATCCAAAATATTATTAATGATGTAAATATTATATATATCCATTATATACTCGTTTTATACTTATTCCATAATATTTGGAGATAAAAGGAAATCAAATTCACCGTTCATGGAGACGGTAGGCCGTACGTACGCATGAACGCTACTTTCATTGCTTTGGCATATTAATGGAATTATAATTAAATGAGAGAGATATATATATTATAATTATAGTATAATATATGTGTTATATAGGTCACATATTTTCATTAATATCATTTTTATACATTCCATGTATTTCATAAACGAGTCACATCACTTGAGGGGGCGGTAGTCCACACTTCCTCATATGAAATTATCGCATTTGCACAACATGCAAAGCATAAAGTTATGTTTTAATTATAAAATACAGAATCATATAGAAAATATAAATACCATATATATCATATATAAAATACAGTGACATCATAATGTCCACCATGAAAGGTGTTAAGAGAAGATTCAACAATTATCGTTTCTTGAGGCTGTAATTCGCCATCCACAGAAACAGTATGTTGTTTAACCATTAGACGGAGGTGTGTGTAAGTGTAGCTCGAATAATTCACATAAAAATATCCTAGTATAATGAAGATACTGTTGTTGTTACAAAGGAAAGGAATAAAAATATTTTAGGGGTTTGGAGAAGAAAAATAACACAAAAGAACACAAGTGAAGACATTACCTTTAAATCGGGTAACTCCTCTTAGTTTGAACCAAAATGGTTTCTCAAAGAGCATTCTGCCAAAGGTGAGGCTTCAATGATGAAGAGAGGGATGTGGATAGATGAAATGGTTAGTTTGTGTCCGAGCCAAAGGCTGGAGAGTTGTGGGTATGGTGGTAGAGTTGGGGGCCTTTTATAAGAGAAGAGGAGAGGCACTCTTCGAACGTTATAAAATGTTTCTTTATTATAAAATGATTTTCGGATTTTAAAGGTCCCAAAATGATATATTTCGAGGATAAAGAGATAAGGTTTTGAAATAAACTCATACAATAGGTTTGTGACAAGTGTAAGACTTAGATTGTACCCTATATTCTCATTCTATTTAAATCATTCATTTATGAGGTAATCACTACATCATCACGGTGTCATAAAGTAATTAAATTATTTAATGTTTAAAATTTATAAAACGAATATCATGATGTAGGAAATTCTTTTTAGATTTCTAATGAATATTTATAGTCAAAAATATGACTTGTATAACCCCATGTAAAAATTGTTTTAGTAAAACAATACATGATTGTGACATTTTAATTTTAACTTTATATGAAAAGTTATTAATGTCATTTTCCTACCAAAGTGGATCCATGGGGTCCCCAAGTTGACCCATGGATTTTCTTGGTCGGACATGACTCATCAAATAAGGGTAGGATATGTTTCAAGGTCATTTTATATTATTATAACATTATCTTTACCTTAAATTACACTAATTACCTTTAATCGCGATTAATAAAACTTAAAAGTTACTATTCACCAAAAATTATTTTATTCTCATTGAACCACATTTTACTTCCTAATGACAACAATGTATGTCAGATATTTGAAAATAAAATCATAGAAGGGTTAAAGTTTAATTTAAACGAAAAATCAGTTTCTTTAACTACCACTTAGTGGTTTCACTATTCATCATAAATTGATGTTTTTCAGAAAAATACCAAAAATTCACCCTAAGATATATTTGATATTCTGAATTCAAAAATTATTTATATTTTAAAAAATTTAAATCATATATGTTTCATTAATTAATTTAATAATTAATTTCCGCTTTCAAAACAAATAGCGTGTTTTTAAGAAACAATATCTATTAAAATATTGACACTAGTTTAAGTCCAATTTCAAAGTGAAATTAATTCCAATGACCACCATTGGATTAAATGGTAAAAATATATTCTAAATACATTTTAATATCAATTAAAAATATAATCTATCCATATAAATAAATCAGATTAAAAGGAGGCTTTGAATTAAAAGGAAACATTTTCACTAAAAATGATCTTTATCGGAAAAATAACAAAAATTTACACAAAGTAAATTTTGATGTCCCTATTCTAAAGAAGGATTATATTTTGTCAAATACAACATATAAAATTTCCAAAAGTATATTTAAAAAGGGTTCTCCATCAAAAGGTGGTTAATCAACCTTTTAAGGAATATTAGAAGATTTATGCTTAAAATTGGATTCATTTGCATTTTAAGCCGCTAACATTTATTGGATAAAAGTAAAAAAATATTTGAAAAACATATATAATCATTTTTTAGTTAGTTCCATTAATTCCTTCCATTACAATGGCTAGGCATTAACTACCATTTAAAATAATATTATTTTATTATTAGAGTTCAACGTAAGATTTCAAAGAAACTCGTTGTCGCGTATTGGGTACGCCATCGAGCATAGCATTCCCTTTAAAATAATATTAATATTTTATTCACAAATATGGATAAATATGAAAATTTCATATTATTTATTTACCTGGGTTGTTACATCCCTATAATATAATTATTCTTTTTAATGTTGAATCATATCCATTAGTGCTCCGAGATATGTATTTTACTAATTTTTGAGTCCACTTGAGTATTCCAATCATCAATTAGATATATAGGTAGTCCATTGTGACAAACATATTAGATATAACACATGGATTTTTGAGAAACACTATATATGAATCATGGATAGATGAGAAATTATACTAATCTATCATATGGATTCCATCAATATTATTCCTCAAGTATATTATTTAATAGGATTTCTTAAATATTCCTACCCCAAAAATCAAAAATGGTATTTGGTCACCTAAATCTTAGGTTTTACCATTTCCACCAAGCCTTACACAAGATTATCCCTGGTCACTCATATTTATAAGTAATCTACATTTTTTGATTATTGATGTATATCGATTTTCACAACACATAGCTTATGTTACTAACCCAAATTTAAAAACAGCTTATATTTAAACATATCCAAATATACCCTATACATATAGTGCTTGAAACAATTTCATGTTTATGTTTAGAAACATATTAAATCAACAATCAACATGATATTATGCATAGAAAAATAGGTAGGTTACCCCCACTTTTGAAGAGAGAGCCTAAGCTCATGGGATAGTGAGTAGTTCAACCTAAAGACCATCTACCCATGGTTCTTTTCTCAAAAGAGACATCAATTTCAACACAAGTATAACAGAGAAAATATATAAAATATAACAAACTTTTTAATTAAAACTAGTAAACTAATGCAATTTAAAGTCAAGGTAGATGAAAACTATATCAATTATCATACCTAACATAAAACTCTTAAAATTCATGTATGACAATTTATAAAGCCAGATTGACACATTACACTAAATAATACATTTATTCATAATATAAACAGCTTAAATCATTAAATAAAATTAGGTGATAAACTAAATAATTTTAAAATTCATAAATTTAAACATGACATACAAAATTATAAATTCTTCATAAAAATTTATTCTAACTACATCATAATTTAGGTGTGCATTATGGATATTCGATTTTCAAATAAATACAAAAACATATATTTTATTCTACTTTTAAATCATCCATATTATCTGTTTATATATAATTTTATTAAATATTTTATATTAAATAAAATATAGACACTTTATATTCCAAATCTATTAAGTAAACATTTTACATAATCAAAACATCGTATATTTAATATTATTTAAACCTTAATCACATTAAATATCAAAATTATTTTTTATATGGTTAAAATAATTTATCCAATAAGTTGTTTTAAATTTAACATTTCAAAATTACAATTATTAACATTTCATATTATAGTATAAATTTTATTATTTTTTTGTATATATTTTCATGCAAAATTTGGGAAATATATGTAAATTGTTTGATATTTTGAATTATTTTTTAATTTATAAGAACTTATAATTTACCATTTAATTTCCATATAAACCCATTATATCAAAAATATAAATCATTCCATATAGACAAAAAGTATTTAAATGTTAACAATTAATATTATGGATATTTATTTAATAAATGTTTCATAAACAATTTACAATTAATTATTTAGTAAAAAATCTAAATTAAATAAATATCCCATAATTATTAAATATTTTATAAACTATTTCCTTAAATTTTTTATTATAAAATAAAAACATTCACAATTTTCATCTATTTCAAATTTAAAAAACTAAATTAGGAAATTATACATGATATAATTCAAAACCATATTGAAAGCTAAAACTGGTTATTGTGGCCTTCAATGTTACCCTTTAGTGTTAGGTGACCATAATTTATGATATATTTTATATCTTTCTTATGTTATTATTATTTTTGTTAAAGATCGTGTAATATAAAAATTAGCTCCATCATAGAATACACCTAACGATATCATACATTATGATATAAGAAAAACCGATGGATTACACTGAATTAATTCTTATGATATCATATGTCATATAATGAGATATTATCATTGATGATGATATATCATATCAGAAGAAAATCTATAGAAAAAAATCTATATAATTTCTTATCATAAGTAATATGATATCCCCTATTTCTAAAATTAAAACAAGATTTCAAGATTCAAAAATCAACTTACTGTGTTGATACCACTAAGGGGTTATTAGGTTTAAATTACAATTATTTAAGTAATATAAGACCACAGTAAACCATAGAACCAATATATTCTTTAATTAAAATAAAAAAATACTATATAATGAAGAACTTGTGTACCTTTCACAATTGTTGGTTGAATCTCATGTCCTTAAACACAAGTTTGATGAAGATCATTGAGAATCAATTGAAAGGTTACAACCTCATGGTTTATCCATTGGATGATGAATCACCCAACTCTTAAAATATCCT
This sequence comes from Viscum album, assembly GCA_963277665.1. Taxonomy (NCBI): domain Eukaryota; kingdom Viridiplantae; phylum Streptophyta; class Magnoliopsida; order Santalales; family Viscaceae; genus Viscum; species Viscum album. Next base: position 1,569,896,613 of record OY728143.1, read on the forward strand.
CCTAAGGACCATGTTATTATAGTTCCTCTCTATAAATCAATTGATGTATAATGTAGATTCAGGAGTACCAACAAGAATCAAAAACAAAATTAAATGATAATGTCATGGAATTAATCCTTTTTAAATCATCCTTCAAGATACTCCCAATGATTTCATGGAATTTACTTGAATACTCAAAAACATTTGAGTAATGAAAATTGTGACAATTGGTTTTTAACCCCTTTTTCAACCATGAATTTAACACTTAAATGAATTCATTTAATTCTAACAAAAATTTCATCATGTGAAATATAAAAAAAATATACATATATTGGAAAAGATCTGAATTTTTACATTTAACGTTCAAATGTTAAATCAAAAATCATTTAATATAACTGATTCATATCATGGAACATGTGATATGTCTATATCTTATACTATGATATAGGAAAAGGCCATTGTAAGATATCATCATATCATGGTGTATGATATGACACTCCAAGGAATATGATATGCCTTAGAGTCAAGAATGTAATATATTATGATATAAACCATATTGTACACTATGATATAATCAAAATTATATTATATGTATATAATCTTAGAGAATATCTCCATCAAGAAATATCCACTAAAGAATTATGAGATGTTCCTTTTACCTGCATCTTTACTAATTGTGTCCACATGCGCACCAAATTTTTCATATAGGTGGTGGGTATGAACTCAATAATATTTCTTCAAGACTATAATAAGTATTCGTGCATGATAAAATTTGAGACAAGGATTTATAACCATTGATAATAAATCTCAATAGTTTATTGGAAACATTATTCAACAATATTTATTTTAAAACCCAAGATATAAAAAACAATGATATCAAAACTGAATTCTAAAAAATCCAAATTACACTAAAACACAATAAAATAACATCCTAATTTAAATCCATTTCAATACACACTTCCAATCTGAAATCTTCCTTTTAGGAAACTACATATTTTTTCAAATATATTAGAAACTCATTATTTGATTACAAAATCATTAGGAAACTCCTCACATATGAAAATTTCACATCTATTAAGGTATTGAAGATTATAAATAGTTTGTACCAAATATTTACTAGCTATATTTCTCTTATGTAAACAAATTTATCACTTATTCACACATTTAATACCAAACCCTCTTGGTTACCATGACAAGGAATACATTTTCAAATTCCAACTATTTCACTCGTTAACATGAAGACTCTAAATTCCCAACATTATCATAGTGTGAGTGTAAATATTTTCAAGATATTTCTCACTAAAACTATTTTTTTACATTCCCTCACACTCTTCAACAGTATAAAATAAATTATATTAAATAGATTTAAAAAAAGAAACTCTTCTCTAGGTATTTTTTCAATATAGTTAACCACAAATTCATGTTTAAACAAAAACATTATCCATAAAAAAACTAGGATATCCAAGTCATTCTAGTATTATAATCAATAAAAAATCATAAATTAATTTTAAGTCTCTCAGAAATTATAAAATCTACCTACCTAGATGAGGTTTCAAATTTTCCCCACAACTCTAGAAATTGATGATCCTTTCATTATAAACCACCATTACCTTTAATAATCATTATTTATAAATCAAAATTTATAATTAAGACGTCATAACTCTATATTTTTGGGAATTTTGGAATGAATCATTACATATTAGCATGGGCCAATGAAACTCTATGTTCAAGATTTCATGACCACCAATAAGTTGTACAACCCCAATTCTATTTGGCCCAAACCAATGTAACCCTATAGTTATTAACGGTAGAAATAATAGATTCAGAGAGAAAATGTTCCAACGTATGTAATAGCTCTAGTTTTGATTTGTTAGGGCCCATTCCAAGTGTCATAGAATCCACTTTTAACACCATTTTCAATAAAACATCAAAATTATGTTTTTTTTATTGCACAAAACTACCACTTGATACTTCATATATTTTAATAAAATATATAGAAAATAAAATTATACATAAATTAATCATATGAACAATATCACTCCATTTGATCACCTTATATCTATCAAAGCGTCTGAATTAAATCATTATCACAATCTTGTGATAGGTATCGAAAAACAGATAAAATTATATTCCCATCCTTCCCATTTATAGGGCCATTCCTCCAAAACCTCATAAATCCATAATGAAAATTATAAAACATTATTCACAATCCTCTCATTATATTATATAATTCCCATATAACCTCTCTAATGAATTATTCCTAATATAATTCTTAATCTTAAAACATTCTCACTCTCCCTTCCATAATCCAACACATGTGAGTATTAATTTCATAATATTCTCCATTGATATGTCAAATACATATCCCAAATTAATCTCTCTAGATTAATTCTTTAACTCCCATTATCACATTATGACTAAAAGACTTTATAATTAAAAAATTCAAATTTTAATCATAAGTCCATGTTAAACAACTTTTATAAATAAATTCACGTTAAAATATAAATTATTAAATAACTCAACAACAATAGTGTTATAATTATCTCCGCCATAGTTTTTTTCATCCATGAAAATTCATAGATTGAACTCACTAATTGAAAAGATATGTCCACTCTTAATATACACGAGATTCTAATTCACATGATTCCTCGTTAATTGGTCCATATTTCTATAATACTCTCACCAATAAAATATTACTTCCTCTAAGAATAATTTCCCTTGACTTCAAAATTAAAATAGCAAATTCCACATAAGATACATCATGAACATCCTCAACTGATTCCAAATTCAAGAAATGAGGCTCTTTATAAAAATACTCCATTAGTTGAGAGAAATATATAAATTTTATATATCACTAAATTGAACACCTTGATATTTTACGGATAAAATTGTATTATTATATTGATATCTTATGTTTCACATGACATAATGTTTAGATGAACCATGAAATATTATTAAAATATTATATGTTTATATAAGGACCCGACCTTAAAACATTACATAATATTTAATTAAGAAAATTAATTCACATTGAGGATCTTTTCATGTTTAGATTTTTAGAGAATTATGACATAACTATTTCATCTGAAAAGATTACAAAGTAGACACTTCTAATAAGTTTCCATTTTTTCATAAAATAAAAACTCTTGAAAAAAAGTGTCATGTCTAGTTCCATGTTATAGACAGTATGACTTTTCCTTGATCTCATCCTTAACCATATTCAACTTTAAGTCCTCTGAAATACATTTCAAAACTTGGGATGATCCTAAAAAGCATAGCAAGGGTTATAAAAAAAAGAAAGAAAACATTAGTTCCTAAATTCATAGAAAACATAAAATATTTCACTTACCTCATGAAATCATAATATTTATGAATAACACATAGAAATAATAAATCATAAAGGTAACTTTTTCCATCCATAACATGCTTACATTGTAGCTATCACAACTATATAGGGAGTTACTTTAGAATACCCATCACAGTATATTTCCTAAATCTTTTAGTATAAACATTAACGTTTACCTCCATCACGTTCCCAGTGAATTAGAGATCTATCTTGGGCTCACATGCCCTAGGTTTATCACGGATCCATCCTTAAACGTAAATAATTCCCAAGAACCATACCATGATCATAACACATAACATAAGAATAAAGGAAAGATAAAATTCCCACATTTCAATAACAATATAAAATTTCAATATATTAACATATCAAAACCATTATAAAAACCATTTTCAATACAAAAAATACATAAAATAGTATATGGTATTTATTTTCCTTATAAAAGCATTACGTCTTGTTAAGGAAGCCAAAGATCAAATAATACTCGAGGGGAAGGAAAGGTCATTGTCACCACTTACGTTAAAAAGAAACCTGATTTTTTTCATTTAATAAAACACTTCTTAGAAAAATATTCCCTTTGAATGAAATGAAATGTCAAAGGTTTTTATACAGCTTATAAGAGAATTTCTTGTATTAGAACAAAATATGCCTCAATGAAAGAAGATTGAGACGCAGTCCCTTACCTCATGTCTGACTTGACTCGATCATTTTTTAATCTCATGAATAATAAACTAAAGTTAATTTATACATTATTAAGAAAATTTTTCCAGTTTATTATTATTTTTATATCACTTATTACCATGTTATAATCATTATGTAATTATTTAAGTTAATAACGTTCATTTTGTTGATATTTGGTACTTGATTAAAAAATGAAGGCCTTATATTTACAAGTTGTACATGTGGTAAATAGTCCTTTATATCCAAAATGATATTCATTATTTAGATATCATATATATCATATATATCCAGTATATATATATTTATAATATTACATATCATTTGGAGGTAAGAAATGAAATGCATCGTTCGTGGAGACGGTAAGCCGTACATATGCATTAACTCTACTTTCATTTCTATTTATTATTTTAATAGAATGAAAACATAATTATACATTGGTATATTATAATTATAGTAAAATATCACATATAATTTCATTAACTCCATCCTTTATACTTCCCATATATACCATTAACGAGTCCTATCACTTTGAGGGGGAGATTGTCCGCACTTCTCCAAATAAAATTACTATGTTTACCCATAATGGAAAACATAAAGGTATTCTATAAAAGAAAAAATACATAATAATAAAGAAAATATAAACATAATATATATCATATATAAATATAGTGTCATCTTAAGGGCCACCATGATTGTAAGTAGGAGATAATCGAATAATCATCGTTTCGTGAGGCGTTAGTTTTCCATCCACATAAACATTTTGTTCTTTATCCATTAGATGGAGGTGTGAGTAAGTGTAGTTAAAATCCTTATCATAAAAAAATCCAAGTATATTTAGTATACTAGTGGTGTTATAAAATAAAGTAATAAAAATATTTTAGGGGTTGGAGAAGTAAAATAAAAGAAAATAAGTTAAGAGAAACCATTACCTTTAATTTGGGTAACTCCCTTTGGTATGAACCAAAAGTGTTTCCTGAAGTGCCTTATGCCTAAGGTAAGGCTTCTAGGAGGAGGATAGGGATGTAGGTAGTGTAATTGGGCATAGGTTGGATGAGAAAAAAGGCTTTAGAGGTGTGAGGAATTGGTTTGAATAAAATATTTTTATAAGGGGGAGGATGGTCTCTTTAGGAAAGTGTGATAATATTATTTTGTTATATAATGATTTTCTGTTTCTAAAGATAAAATACTCGTTAAGGTAGAAGATAAGATCACTCCTGGTCAAAATAAACTCATCCAATAATAATTGGACAGCTTTTGGATTTTATTTTAATATTTATAATCTTATTTATTTAAATCGTTTATTAATGAGGTAAACACTACATCAGTATTGTGTAATAAATAATTTAATTTATTATATTTATAAAAATAATAAAACAAATACCATGATGTAATAAATATTTCTATATTTTAAATGAATATTTATTGTCGAACGGATAACTTATATAACACCATGTAAAAATTAATTTACAAAGAGATATTTGTTTATGTCATTTTTCCCTTTACATTAAGTTAATTAAAATAAAGTTTCATTATCATTCATAAGTGGCTCCATGGGGTCCCAAAATCGACCCAAGGATGCCCATGGTCGTACATTACTCATATAATAAGGTTAGGATAAGTTTTAAGGTAATTTGGATTTATTATAATATTATTTTTACCTTGAAATACCTTATTTGCCTTTAACCACAGTAAATAAAAATCCAAAGTTATTGTTCACCAAAAATTATTTTCATCTTATTGAACAAAAATTTACTTGCTAATAACAACAATGTATGTCATATTTTCAAAATTCAATTCACAGATGTGGTAAAATTTCATTTAAATGAGAAATTGAGTTTTTTAACTACTACTTAGTGGTTTCACTATTCATAAAAAATTGATGTTTTTCAGAAAACTACCAAACATTCAGCCTAATATATTTTTGATATTAAAAATTAAAAAATGATGTATATTTTTCCAAATTCAAAACATATAAGTTTCATTAATTAATTTAAAATAAATTCTCATTGTTAAAATAAATAGTGTGTTTTTAAGAAACAATAACTATCAAAAGATAGACACTTATTTATGTCCAATTTCAAAGTGAAATTAATTCCAATTACCAACATTGGATTAAATGGTAAAAATATATTCTAATTATACTTTAAAAGAAATTAAGAAGATAATATAACTATATAAATAAATTGGATTAAAATGTAATTTTGAATTTAAATACAATATTTTTCACTATTCATAAAAAATGAACTTTATCGGAAAAATTCCAAAAAATTACACAAAGTAATTTTTTATTTCCCCATTCTAAAGATTGATTTTATTTGGTCAAATAGAATGTATTAAATAGACAAAAACTATATTTAAAGAGGGTTTTCCATTAAAAGGTGGTAAATCTACCTTTTAATGTAGATTTTGCTTAAAATTAGATTCATTCACATTTTAAGCCTCTAACTTTTATTGGATAAATGTAAAAACATTTAAAAACATTTAAAATCATATTGTAGTTAGTTTTGTTCATTCTGTCCAATACAATAGCTAGGGGTCAACTACCATTTAAAATAATAATATTATATTATTAGTGTGCAACGTAAGATTTCAAAGAAACATGTTTTTGCGTATCGGGTACACTATCGAACATAGAAACCCTTTTAAAGTAAAATTAATATTTAACTCAAAAATATTAATAAATATCAAATATGTCTTATTCTTTATTTTCCAGGGATGTTACATCATTCCCCCTTTTGGAAATTGTGTCCTCGTAATTTTTTTCACTTATCAAAAATGTGGGGGTATTTATCCCTCATTGCATTTTCAGATTCCCAAGTTGCATCTTCAACCATATGGTTTTCCCACCAAACCTTTACTTGATGAATTACCTTATTCTTCCACACATTCTGTCTATGGTCAAGAATCTAGACTGGTTGTTCTTCATAATGGAGATTCTCTTCCAAATGATCTACCTTTGGGCTCAAAACATGAGATAGATCTGGCATATACATTCTAAACATCAAAACATGAAAAAAAATGTGTACCTAAGAAAAAATTTGAGGTAAATCCACTCTGTATGCAACTGATCCAACTTTCTCTAGGATTTCATAAGGTCCAATAAACCTCAGACTCAACTTTACCTTCTTACCAAAACACATCACACTTTTCTAGGGAGAAACTTTGAGAAATACTTGATCACCTACCTCAAAAGAAAGATCATTTTTTTGGTTATCCGCATAACTTTTATGTCTGCTCTGAGTTGTTTTCATGTGCTTTTTAATCAACTGAACTTTCTCAACCATCTCTTCTATGAATTTCAGTCCCATCAGCTTCCTTTCACCTATATCATCCCAAAAATCTATAGTTTGACAACTCTTTCCATATAATGCTTCAAATGGAGTCATTTGTATACTAGAATGAAAACTGTTATTATATGAAAATTCAACCAAAGAAAGATGTTGGTCCCAACTTCCCTGGTAATCCAGTGAACAAGCATGTAGTATATCCTCCAGGGTCTGAATTGTTCATTATTATTGCCCATATTATTACGGATGACAAGCTGTACTAAATTTTGATTCAGTACCCAATGACTTCTATAGGCCTTTCCAAAAATTAGAAGTAAACCTGAGATCACGATCAGATAAAATTGAGAGGGGACCTCCATGCAACCTGACTATCACTTTAACATACAACCAAGAAATTTGATCTAGAGACAAAGTATCTCGTATAGGAAAAAAATGAGAAGATTATGTCAATCGATCAATAATAACTGATACTGAATTATTACCTTGATATGTCTTTGGTAATCCAAAAATAAAGTCCATGGATATATTTTCTCATTTCCACTCTGGCACCGGTAAAGGCCGAAGAATCTCTTTTGGTAACTACAACTCTACTTTAACCTACTAACAAGTCAAACACTTCACAGTAAAATTTGTAATATATCTTTTAATTCCATCCCACCAGTAATACTCCCGAATATCTCTATACATCTTAGTACTGCCAGGATAAACTGAAAACGACGATCTATAAGCTTCATATACCAACTCATTCTTCAACTGTGAATCGCAAAGCAAGCATAATATCTTTAAAAATCTCATAACACAATCATTATCAATGTTAAATTCTGGAAACATACCCTTCTGAACCAACTCTAACTTTTTCTATAACTCAAGTTCATCCTTCTATGCTTTCTTAATTCTATCTGATTGAGATGATCTCACTGACACCTGATACAAAACAGAAGAATTTCCTACACAAAAAACTTTTAGGCCAAAGTTCATCAAATCAAAAACCAAAGGATCTCGTTCTAAACGTAACATGGTTAATGAAGCATTACTTTTTTGACTCAAAGCATCATCCACTTTATTTGATTATCACGGATGGTAATGGATCATGAAATCATAATCCTTGATTAATTCCATCCATCTCCTCAGTCTCATGTTTAATTCTTTCTGAGTGAATATATACTTTAAATGTTTTGGTCATTATATATTTCACATTTTACTCTATACAAATGATGACTCCAAATTTTTAAAGCATAAACAACAGCATCTAATTCCAAATCAAGTGTAGGGTAATTTAACTCAAGGGGTTTCAACTGACGTGAAGCATAAACAATTACCTGATCATTCTTCATAAGGACAGAACCAAGTCCTTTCAACAAAGCATCATTGTAGATAACAAACTCACCTTTTCTCGATGGCATTACCAAAACTGGAGTATTCACCAATTTTCTTTTCAATTCCTGAAAACAATCATCACGTTCTTTTGTCCAGCTGAACATAACACCTTTTCAAGTTAACTTATTCATTGGAATAGATAATAGTGAAAATATTTCAACAAAACTCCGGTAATAACCTACCAAACCAAGAAAACTAGGGATCTCAGTTATATTTTTGGGTCTTGGACATTCTTCAACAACTCTTGTTTTAAAAGGATCAATAGTTAAGCCATTTTTTGAAACAATGTGACCAAGGAATGAAATTTGTTGTAACCAAAACTCACACTTACTGAATTTACTAAATAGTATATTTTCCTTCAAAGTATGAAAGACTACCCTTAAATGAATTTCAAGATCCTCTTTACTTTTGGAATATAACAAAATATCATCAATGAACCCAACCACAAACTTATCCAAGAACTCACATAAAATTCTATTCATAAGATCCATGAATACAACAGGTGCATTGGTTAAACAAAAAGTAATAACTAAAAATTCAGAATGACCATATCGAGTACGTAATACAGTCTTTGGAATGTTTTCTTCTTTAAATTTCAACTGATGGTACCCCGATCTCAAGTCAATATTTGAAAAATACTGACCCCCTGGAGCTGATCAAACAAATCATCAATATGAGACAAAGGATACATGTTCTTAACAGTGATGTTATTCAATGCCCTATAATCAATGAAAAGCCTCATTGAACCATCATTATTTTTAACAAACAAGAAAATTTCACCACATGGTGATGTGCAAGGTAGAATGAAACTTTTATCTAATAGCTCCTGCAATTGCTTCTTTAACTCTAAAAGTTCATTTTGAGCCATTCGATAAGGGGGTTTTGAAATTGGCTTAGCATCAGGAACTAATTCAACAGTAAATTCAACTTCCTGATCAGGTATAATACGAGAAAACACATTAGAAAAAACATCAAGGTACTCAATTACCACAAGCACATCATTAATTTGAACTGTTCATTTATTTTCAACTATATGTGCAAGGTAACATTCATTACTATCTTTTACTAGTTTCTCAGCTTCTTGATATGTTACTAGAAGTAAGGGTTCATTCTTTTATACAAAATGAAAATATTTCTGAAAAAAACCTCTTTATATCTACATTCAATCTTAGAATGATAAACAGAAAGCCAATCCATACCCTAAATAACATCAAACTCTACTAGAGGAAAAACAATAAGATTTATAGGTAGATTCTTCCCGAAGACAAGGACATGAAGGTTCTTATAATTTCTTTTTGTCCCAAAATTTCCTCCAGTTATTTTTACCATAAGTTTTGTATTCATATCATGAAATGTAATACCCAATTTACTAGAAAGCATCTAAAAAAATGAAAGAGCATGTAGACCCTAAATCAAACAACACATTGGAATAATATGAACAAACAAACAGTGTACCTGATACTACTTCATTTGATGGCCCAACATCTACTGAAGTAGTTTCAAAGGATTTCACCACTCCTTTCTTCTTGTAGTCTGGCTAATTTCCCTCAGTTGAGTTCTTTGTTGGACACTCATTTGCATAATGACCCATTTCATTTCACTTAAAACATTTTACTAAATGTAAATCAGATTTTGTCTTACCATTACCCTGACCTTTTTCAGTGCAATTACAATCCTTATGTCCCATTTTACCACATCATTAGCACTTACCATAATTCAAAAGACATTCCGCAGGATGCTTTTTACCAAAATTTTCACAAACTGTAAACTTAAGTTTCTTACCCTCATAATTTGTTGAAGAGTTCTTCCCTTTGGTCTTCTACTTCGACCTCTTATTCTATTGTTTATAAAAGAACACCAGATCATCAGCAAACTCCATTTCCACCTTCTCCGCACAATGAACAGGTTTTTCATAACTTTTGAACTCACGAGAATATAAAGTCCTTAGATACTTTTTATTTAATCCTGATTAAAAACTGTTGATTTTTCTCTCAAGATTTTATATGAAATTTGGATCATACCTTGCTAGTCGAGTGAATTTTTCTTCATAAACAGCCACTGAGTCATCCTCCTGCCTCAATTCCAAGAATTTTTTCCCTTCCTAAGATGAACCACCTTAGGAAAATATATCTCAAGAAACATACCTTTGAATTCATCCCAATCAAGAGAATCAATCTTCACACTATCCCTGATATTTTTCACCACCGACCACCACTGATCAACTTCAACTTCAAAACGTTAAATAGAAAACTAACCTTTTGATGTTCTAAACACCCCATGACATCAAGAATTTTCTCCAATGATTTAATACACCCTTATGCTAGCACAGAGTCAGACGATCCTCTGAATAATGGAGGATGTTGCCTCATGAAATACTCTACTACTGACGTGTTCCTCTGTGGTTGATCTGGTTGATCTCGTGCATCGATACCACCACCATTTATAGCCTGAGTCAACTAGGCCATCACTACAAAAAAAAACATTTCAGTTCCGATTCTGACCATCTCAGGTTGCTGATTTGGAAGGTTGTCTTCCTTCTGATGTTTTCCCAACATAGCTTCCATGTTTCCTCTGAGAAAAACCATTCTGAACACATAAATATCTTAGGCGAAGCAACATGGTAATCTGTAGATGCTATATGATTTCAATATTAAAAAAATTACTTTATGGATATTGATTTAACAGTACCCTAAATCCTAAAGTTATCTAAACCGACCTATGATACCAACTATAAGGACCTGGTCTTAAAACATTACATAATATTGAATTAAACCAATTAATTCACGTTGAGGATCTTTTCAGGTTTCGAGTTTTAGAGAATTAGGACATAACTATTAAATATCAAAATATTACAAAGTAGACACATCTACTCATTTTCAATTTTTTCATAAAATAAAAACTGTTGATAAAAAGAGTCATGTATAGTTCCATGTTTTAGACAGCATGACTTTTCTTTGATCCCATACTTGACCCTATTCAACTTTATATCCTTTGAAAAACATTTCAAAACATGGGATGAGCATAAAAAAGATCAGTAAGGGTTATAAAACAAATAAAAAACATTAGATCATAAATACATACAAATCATAAAATCATTAACTTACCTAATGAAATCATAAGATTTATGAATAACACATAGAAATAAAAAATCATAAAGGTAACTTTTGGAATCCATAACATCATTACATTGTAGCTATCACAGCTACATAGGGAGTTAATTTGGAATACCCATCACAGTATATTCACTAAATATCTTAGGGGAAACATTCTTGTTTACCTCTATCACGTTACCCAATTCATTAGAGAGCTATCTCGGGCTCACCCACCCTAGGTTAATCAAGGAACCACCCGTATACGTAAATAATGCCCAAAAAGCATAACATGATCATAACACATAACATAAGCATACAAGAAAGATGAAATTCCCACATTGAAATAACAATATAACATTTCATTATATTAACGTATAAAAACCATTATCCAAACCATTTTCAATACCAAAAATACATAAAATAGAATATGGTATTTTTTCCCTTTTAAAAACATTAAGGATTGTTAAGGTAGCCAAATATCAAATAATACTCACAGTGGCAGAAAGGTCATTTTCACCAATTACGTTAAAAATAAACATTATTTTTTTGTTTTTTTGTAAAATGATTCATAGAAAAATATTCCTTTTGAATGAAATGCAAAGTAAAAGGTGTTTATAAAGCGTATAAGAGAAATTCGTGTATTAGAACAAAATAATCCTCAATGAAAAGAAAATTGAGACGAAGTCCCTTACCTCGTGTACGACTTGACTCAACCATTCTTTAATCTCCTGAATAATAAATTAAATTAAATTTCAACTTGCTTAAAAACTTTTATCAAGTTTTTTGTTACTTTTATATCACTTATTACCATGTTATAAAATTTTTGTAATCATTTAAGTTAATAACGTTCATTTTTTCGATATTTGGTACTTGAGTCAAAAATAAACACCTTATATTTACAAGTTGTTCATGTGGGAAATATTCCATTTTATCCAGAATGATATTCATTATTTAGATATCATATAAATCATATATATCTAGTTTATATATATATTTATAACAGTACATATCTTTTGGAGGTAATAAGTGAAATGCACCATTCATGGAGACGGTAAGCCGTACGTACGCATGAACGCTACATTCATTTCTATTTATTATTTTAATGGAATTAAAATATAATTATAGATAGGTATATTATAAATCCAGTATAATGTTATTTATAATATCATTAACTCCATCCTTTATACTTCCCACAAATGGAATTAACAAGTCATATCACTTTGAGGGGGCGTTAGTCCGCACTTCCTCAAATGACATTATCGCGTTTACCCATTATAGAAACCATAAAGTTATGCTATAAAAGAAAAATACAGAATCATAAATAAAACATAAAAATAATATATATCATATATAAATATAGTGTCATCTTAATTACCACCATGATAGGCGGTATGAGATAATCGAACAATCATCGTTTCAGGAGGCGTTAGTTTTCCATCCACAGAAACATTATGTCATTTACCCATTAGATGGAGGTGTGTGTAAGTGTAGTTTGAATAGTTCTCATAACAACATACTAGTATATTGATTATTATATTGTTGTTATAACTAAATGGAATAAAAGTAGTTTAGGGGTTGGATAAGTAAAATAAAAGAAAATAAGTTAAGAGAAACTCTTACCTTTAATTTGAGTAACTCCATTTTGTATGAACCAAAAGGGTTTCTTGATGTGTCTCATGCCAAAGTTAAGGCTTCTAATAATAGGATAGGTATTTATAGAGATTAATTTTTCAGAGTTTGGATGATCCAAAAGGCTTTAGAGGTGTGAGGAATTGGCTAAAAGTGAGGGATTTTTATAAGGGGGAGGAGGCTCTCTTTAAGAAAGTGTGATAATATTATTTTATTATATAATGATATTCGGTTTCAAAAGGTAAAAAAATAATTATGGAAGAATATAAGATGACTCATCGTCTAATTAAATTCATCCAATAATAGTTGGATAGGTTTTAGATGTTATTTTAATATTTATAATCTTATTTCTTTAAATCATTTATTAATGAGGTAAACACTACATCATTATTGTGTCATAAATAATTTAATTTATTCGATGTATAAAAATTATAAAACAAATACCATGATGTAGGAAATAGTTTTATCTTTCCAATAAATATTTATAGTCGAAAAAATAACTTATATAACACCGTGTAAAAATTAATTTACAAAAGTATTTGTTTATGTCATTTTTGCCCTTACATTAAGTTAATTACAATAAAGAGTAATTATCATTCATAAGTGGCACCATGGAGTCTTAAAATCAACCAAAGGATGCCCATGGTCGGACATTAGTCATACAATAAGGTCTGGACAAGTGTTAAGACAATTTTGAATTATTACAATATTATTTTTACCTTAAATTACTCTATTTACCTTCAGCCGTAGTAAATAAAAGTCAAAAGTTACTTTACACCATAAATTATTTTCATCTTATTCAACCACATTTTACTCACTAATAACAACCATGTATGTTATATTTTCAAAATTAAATTCAAAGAAGTGGTAAATTTTCATTTAAATTAAAAAGTCAGTTTTTTAACTACTACTTAGTGGTTTCACTATTCATCAAAAATTGAAGTCTTTCAGAAAACTACCAAAAATTAAGCCTAATCTATATTTGATATTACAGATTCAAAAATTATGTCTATTTTTTAAAATTAAAAACATTTAAGTTTAATTATTTAATTAAAAATTAATTCTCGTTGTTAAAACAAATAACGTGGTTTTAAGAAACAATAACTATCAATAGATTGACACTTGTTTATGTGCAATTTCAAGGTGAAATTAATTCCAATGACAAACATTGGATTAAATGGTAAAAATATATTCTAATTACACTTTAAAAATAATTAAAAATATAATCTAACCATATAAATAAGTTGGATTAAAATGCAGTTTTGAATTAAAATACAATATTTTTCACTATTCATTAAAAATGAACTTTATCAAAAAAATTCAAAAAAATTACACAAATTAAATTTTGATGTCCCCATTCTAAAGAAGGATTTTATTTGGTAAAATAGAATCTATTAAAGTGACCAAAACTATATTTAAATAGGGTTCTTGATTAAAAGGCGATAAATCGACCTTTTAATGTAAATTATGCTTAAAATTAGATTCATTCACATATTAAGCCTCTAACATTTATTGGATAAATGTAAAAACATTTAATGAAGATGTGTAATCATTTTTTAGTTAGTTTTTTCATTCCCACCAATACAATGGCTAGGAGTTAACTACCATTTAAAATAACAATAATATATTATTAGTGTGCAACATAAGATTTCAAAGAAACTCGTTGTTGCGTATCGCGTACACTATCGAACATAAAAACCCCTTCAAAGTAAAATTAATATTTAATTCACAAATACTAATAAATATGAAATATGACTTATTCTTTATTTACCTGGGATGTTATAGTTTATTATAACATAGTCATTTAATTGGAGGGAATAAACAGAAATAAAAAAAATGTGAAGTAAATATAAATCTACAAACAAGTATTAATTTATTTTTAAGTGCTCAAAAAATAATCATTCAAGATTTTAGTAAATAATTTTTTTTCTTCAAAAAAATATGTTTTATTCAAAAATGATTTTTTCTACTTTTTATAGGTGAATATAAATTTCTAGAAGTTATATAAATTTTTTTAAAAAAAATAAATTTTATTTTTGAATACATAATATCAAAATTATATTAAATTATTTTATTATATTTATTCGTAAATATTTATTTTACAAGGAATAGTGAAGATACTATTTTTTATTGAAATTGTATTTTATTTTAATGTTTTTAAATAGTAAATTAATTTTTATATTAGTCCTAAATTTTAATTAGATATTTATTATTTTAAATAATCCAATTTTATTTTTTAAGTTTATTTTATTCATGAATTTAGTACCAAAAAAATTATATTTAAAAAGCACATTTTTTGAGAATAAAATTTTTGTTGTGTTTTTTCAGTTTTATTTCAAATTAAATTATAAAACATAAGTGTTTTAATGTTTTTGAAAAATGTAATCTATATTTGGATTTAGTGGGTCCAAATTTAGTAAATATTACGATTTTAATTTCAATTAATATGATTATTAACTACAGTAAAAATTATTACCTCGATAAAGGGTAAAATGGATTAATATTGATTAAATGTTAGTAATATGGATAAATTTTTTATCCAATATATTAATGGATTAATTTAATTCGACATTTAACACCTAAGGTTGTAAATTTGGTATATTAATGGATGCTTTTCCACGAAAATTACTTATATATTATTTAAATCAAAGAAAGTCACAAAATGTTACTTTCTTTTTCTAAAACATTTCTTATGTTTCCACATGGAGACAAAGGTAGTTATGAAAGAATAGAAGTGTTTGTTTTTAACATAATAAACTTATTTTCTTGATATTAATTTATTTATGGATTTTTGGGAAATTTAGATTAGATTATGACCTTTATAATATTTTATTTAAATAAAAATCAAATACATAACACTTATGTTTTCAATAAATATGACATTTTTAATATGGGTCTATCCAAAGGATATGTTCATATATAAATAATATTCATAAATATAAAATATCTATCTACATCATTGTAATTTATTTTTTATTTTTAGTGATGAAATAATTACCTTATATAATTACATAATAATGATGTAGTAATTATTCAATTAATAAGAAATCTAATAAATTATATTAATAAAATTTATAGAAACATAATTTGAATTAATTAATGTGATTTATGTATTTTATAGATTATTACTATATATTATAGTTTTATTAAATTATTTAGTTCTAATTTATCTTATTTTATTGATTTTATTAAATTCAAAATAATGAATAGTGTCAAAATTGGCACTAGTGATATTGAATAAAAATAATATATTATTAAAATCATAAATAAGGAAAAATTGGATAGGGTATCATCTAAAATATCATCAATTATCAATTTTTAGTTCAATTGACACTTTATAGGTAAAAATTTACAACCTTTTGATATTGAAAAATTGAATACCATTGTTAATATTAAAATATGCTAACTTTTGATAATAAAAAATATAGGGTTTAAAATTAAATAAAAACATGTTAAAAATATATTTTTTTGTATTAAAACCCTACACCACCTTATATTAGTATCTCTTTCCATTTTGTGGTATTTGGATTGAGATAGAATTTATTAGAAATAAATCTTTTGAGACATTCCAAAAGTTCCTTTCACCTCCATTATAAAGGTCACCTCCCCTCATGCTTCACCACTTGGATTCTTCTATATCGACAAAAATATAATTAATTATCTTCTCCACTTACCTATCCATATTCTAGGGGTTTTTTTATTCCCAGAATACAAACCCTATATCCCTTTTCAGAAGATCTAATGGAGTAATCTCCAAGAGGAGGTAATCACTCTAACTAATCACTTTCTTTTTCTACTCTTCTATACCTCCTCTAAATCTATGATATATATCATAAAATAATAAATTCAGAATAATAAATATGTTAAATTATTATTATATTATTATTATTATTATTATAAACACACCATTATAAACTCTCTTTAGAGTTAAACAAAAAGAGAAAGTGTCACCTGTGTGTACATATGGATTACCATCTTCATGTAGCGAATCAATTCATTTTTTCATCACCATCTTTTATGTATGGGTATTATAATTGTTTTAGTAAATATATATGTTATATATTATATACTAATTATTCTGTAAATATGAATTATTATTTATCATTCTATCATTCCATCAATCAAAAAATGAAAACAACTTTCATGCGTACGTACGACCTACTGTCTCCATGAACGATGCAATTCATTTTTATATCTCTACTTATTATGAATGATTATAAATATGTATATAATAATAATATATTATTCTTATAACATGATTAATATTCTATAAATTATGATACCAATATCAAAGTATAAGGACTAAGACTGTCAAACCAAAACATGCTTGGAAAACGAAGTAATTACCACCCAAAACATTTATTTTATTAAAAAAATTATTAATAAATAGGTTATAAGATATTATAAATAAATAATATGTGGTATAATAAAATTATGGTCATTTAATAAAGGTAAAATAAATCAATATTTATTATACATGTGCTTTAAAAATGAATGAAGAAATAAAAAACTAGAGGTAGGGGATTCCTTATCTCAATTTCCATTCATTAGGTTAAACGTCTACTACATTAATTATGTAATGATATGACTATGTGTATAATGAAATTTTGTTCTTTTATATTTTTTTCCACTTTTTTTATGTATATTTACAATTAATAAACATAATTATTTCATTTTTTTAATATACACATCAATGATATGATCATTGTAATGGATTTTTGTCACACTTTTATTCTTATGGGACACATGATTTATACACAACATGTTTATTTTTTGTGGTTTATAAAAATCCCATGAATTTTTTTATGAGTATTATCCAAAACAATATATGATTTACATAACTATATAAGTTTCTTTATTTCATGGAGTATATAATTTTTCTTATTACAATGTGTTAAGGGATTATTTCACAATCTCCACATTATTGGATATTATTTAAATTTAAGTATTCACTAGGGAATATATCTATTTTATGTCCATGTTTTATAAAAATGATTTCATAAAGGTATTTATATTATCTTATGAATAATTAAAATCATTTTTAACCATGTTTTAATTTTCATAAAATGGTTTTAATGGAGTATTTTAATTATTTTATAAACAAGTTACTTTCAATCTTTTCTGAAAAAAATATAGAAGTAATGTTTTTTTAAATTATAAAGCATGAGAATATTTTCCAACCATAATGACACCTTAATTATTTTATTATTTATATACAATATTAAAAAAAAAATTCAAAGAAAATTTTTTCCTTTTTAATTGCCTGACTTCACAAAAACCACTTTTAAGGTGGAAAAAATATTTTCCATAAGAGTTATTTCAAGTGATGTTTCAAAATAATTTTCCATATAAGGTAACATTATTTGATGTTAATTATTATTTACTAGGGATATTATCTAGTAATACCAACCTTATTCATTTTAGGTATGATTTCTGTTTATGAGAATAAGATGTTGAATAAAATTTTTCCCTTTTTATCATGGGTTACACATTTAAAAAATTTGTTTCCTTTCATGATTTGTAAGATGATGAATGTTTTATTTTCTTGAGGTACATGTATTTATGATTTTTTAATGTTATTATTGGTACCTATATCTCCCTCAAATAAATTGGGTAAATATGGATAAATCATTTGGAAAACACTTATGCATGAACCATATTACATGTTTACAAATGTTTTGTGTGAACCTTATTAGATGTTCAAAATATTATGTATGAACCTAATTACATGTTAACAGTTTCTTGAATAGCCTTATCGTTCATTTCCATAATATTATTCATGGTCCTAGTTTCATAAACATAATTTTTTGGGGGATTCACTTCATGTCCTTAAAATAATAAGCAAACCTATTTCTATTTAAACAAGATCACAATGTAATATGTTTATGTGTATGCCACAATTTCAAGTTTCATGTTAATTTTATTCTCTAATGGATTATGTACTTTATTTACTTTATGATTCAGGCCTTATGAACTTCTAGTATTTATTCCAGGACTAAATATTATGAATTAATGATATGCAGGATATATATTTTCAAATTTTATGTTCATGTTCTTGCACCCTTATTCTAGTTATATGATTATCTGATTATTGATATTTTTATTGTTTACCCTTAATGAGAATATGATCTCACCTTTTTATGTTTCTTTTTCATAGGTTATGAATATAGTTTTTATGTATATATGTCTAAAATTTT
The DNA here is from genome assembly GCA_963277665.1 of Viscum album. NCBI lineage: Eukaryota > Viridiplantae > Streptophyta > Magnoliopsida > Santalales > Viscaceae > Viscum > Viscum album. The sequence goes on from OY728143.1 coordinate 1,569,916,198, forward strand.
TTATTGGTATCATGAAAGTAGTGGGAGACAATATATATAATTAATTAATTAGTTTTTTGTATGTCCTTGCTTCCAATGGAACTCGACCTATTGAGTTCTATTGTGGATTTGTTTCCTTTTTTAATGAAGTATTATCTACTTGTATCTAATTAATGTCTATCTACTTATATGTAATAACTATGTATGAAAATCTTGTGTTTTTATAGCTCGTATAACAGAAAAGGTTTATTTATCCTTTGGAAATTAGGATTAGAAAACATTAGTGAGATCCTAAGGGATATCTATATGGATATATCTTGGTATGTATCTAATTATAAGTCCAAGGATGATTCATTTTAGAGTAAAATGTACTTGAATTATTTTCAAGGATAAAGAACATCATTTCCATGAAATTATATCCCTATTTGGATACTATATGTGGATGTGGATTTCGAATCGAGGAACATAGGGTTAATAACATAAAAAAGGAAACATTGATCCAAATTTTGTCATCATCTAGTTCATGAAAATGGGCCTTACTACACACATAGTTTGAAACTCCCAATAGATATGCCTCAGAAATTCAAAAACTATTTATGAACCATAATGAAGAGATGGTGACTATGAATGAACTAGTATAAAGATAAGGTGTCATGATGTAGAAATCCTATAAATAATTTTTATTATGTGGTTTTACACATTGAATAGTATTTCTAACATTATACCTTTGGTTTTAATCAATGGATGGTACCAGAATGAATCATGTAAACATTGAATTTGATGGAATATTTAGTGACTATGAGAAACCAAATTGGATAATGACTGTAGAATAAAAATATTATGAAAATCACTAATAGTCTATCAATATATATGATTAAAAATTTCAAATTCAATGAGATTCCTAAAACATCGAATAATAGGAATATTTAATTTTATAAATGTTCATGTTGTTATAAACATAGAGGAATGAATTTTCAGATTCCTATATGTCACGAAGGTTGGAATAAAATCCAAGATGAATATCTCAAATGGAGGGGAAGATTTTATATATATGTAAAGGAATTCAATAGGGAGATAAATTATTGAGGAGTTCAATGTCCAATGTGTGGGGAGCATGGTCATTATCCAAATCAATTCCCTAAAGCACGAATCAACTTTTAGATAATGGATGGACTTATACCAAGCCAATCATTGAATTGGAATGATTAAATTTTTTATATACTTGGCTTCAAGAATTATGATGTGTAATTATTTTACCAATTCTATTTTAAAGCATATATGTCTATTTTTTTTTAAACATATTAGTATTTCAAAGAATATATGTCTACATATAATTTTAACTTAAGATTTATGAATACCATTACAGATATATGAGTATAATGTTGATCATAACTTAATAGTCTTTAACACTCATTTTTTGGTTTTATATGATTGGATTTTATCAATAATAATGATATTTTCTGGGATATTTATGGAAATGAAACCCTTTTGTTTTGTATATAGTGACAAAATTATTTAAATATGAATGCATTTAAAAATTATCGACATATGACTAATAGATTTGGTAAAATATATAATTTATCGTAAATTTGAAGTTGTGATAATTATGAGTTACAGTCAATCAATTATGAAGTCATCACACTTTATTACTATCAATGAAGATTTTTATTTGGATATGACTTCTAGAATCTACATTAAGGAAGTGTTAAGGCTGCATAGAATACCAAAGTCAATTGTATTTGGTCAGAATATGGAGTTCACCTCTATAATTTAGAAAACTATTCAGAACATTCTTGATATGGACTTGAGTTCCATAAAAACATATCATCCTCAAATATATGGTCTGTTTGGAAAAATAATTCAAACCATAGATAATGTGTTAAGATCTTATTCTATGGATTTCAAAGGTTATTTGGATCAACACCTTCCTCATGTTGAGTTTTCTTGCTAAAATAGATTTCAGTTGAGCATTTATATTTCTCCTAATGAAAACCATTATTGAAGTTAGTGTATAGATACAACTTATTGGGATGAATTTTTATAAATAAATCTATTGGGACATGATCAAGACGATGAGATAGTATAGAATGTTAGATCTATTCGGAAACATGTAAGGTCTATACAAAGTTGATAAAAAAGTTACACTAATAATTGTTTACACGATCTAGATTTTGAACCTCGTGAGAAGGTCCTTCATTGAATTACTATAGGGAATATATTAGGGAAAAATAAACCCCAATTATATTACTCCCTTTGAAATTATTGATCATATCAAGATGGTATCCTGACATTTGGAACTTCACCGAACCTCTATCAATTTTACGATGTGTTCCATGTATACCTCATAACGAGGTGCATAACTAATCTATCACATGTACTGAACTCGGAGGTCATATTAATGGAGAATAATATTTCTTATGAAGAAAAATTGATAGATTTTTTGGATCACATATAGTCGGTTCTATGTAATAATACCACTCAACTGGTCAAATTTTTGTTCGTGAAACCACCGATTGGAGGACACAACATGGTAACCTAGGGATGTAATGAGGCAGATGCATCCTAACTTTTTGATACCAAAGTGATTAATTTCAAGGGATAAGTTCATTTTTTAGGGGGTTATGATGTAACACAATAATATTTCCATGAAAGATATTTTTAAATAATTTTACTTCTTTGATATCTTGTGTTACATGCAAGAACAAGGTGAGGGGAAATGTTAAATATAAATAAAATATTATATCTACATTATAAAATGGCCATTAAATTAGTGGGAATGAATCGTAATAACCAATTTATGAAGTAAATAAAAAGTTCTAACTCAATAACAATGTATTGGTAACTTTATAGAAAATGATCACAAATATTTTTTAGTAAGTCATTTTAGTCTTCAAGAAAAATATGTTTTCTTCAAAAATAAGTATTTCTACTTTTATGAGTGAATATTAATATAAATAGGATAGATAAAATTTATTTTAATTATGAATTCATTATTTAAAATTTATCTTAAAATTATTTTTTTAGAATTTTCTAAAAACATTTAGTTTTTAAGGAATATAGAAAAATACTAATTTTTATTGAAAAATATATTTTAATTTTAATTTTTTACAAGGTAAAATTATTTTTTTGGTTAATTTAAAATTATAATTTATTATTTTTATTTTATATAATTCAATTATCATTAATTTAAGTTAATTTTAAAATTGAATTTAGTATAAAATAACTTTATACTTAGAAGGTAATTTTAAGGGAAAAAATTTTCATTAAATTTAGCGTGTTTTATTTTAAATTAAATTTTGAAACTTATATGTAATGAATTTTGAAGAATTTATTCCATATTGAAAATCAATGGGTTTAGATTTAGTAAATACTTCCCTTATATTTTTAGTTAATATGAATAGTAACTATTGTAAAAATTATTAAATTGGTAAAGGTTCAACGGGTTTATACAGATTACAAATAGGTGATAAGGATATAATTTTTAATAATATATATTATTTTATAAATCTAATTCGACCATTAACTCTTATAGTTCTAAATTTATTTTTTTAATGGACACTTTTCCATGAGAATGACTTATATATAATTTAAAAAAATAATGATACAAAATGTCACTTTATATGTCTTAAATATCTCTTATGTGCCCACAAAACCCCAAAAGTATGTTATGAACGAATACAAGTATCCACTTTGAAATTAATAAAAATAACTTCATGATATAAATTTATTTAAAACATTGGATCCATTTGGAAGATATTATGACCATTATAATATTTTATTTAAGGAATAATCAAAGATGTCACACTCTTGTTTTAAATATCTATAAAAAATTTTAATGTGGGGTTATATAGAGGATTTTTTTAACTATAAATAATATTATATAATATAAAATATTTATCTATATAATGGTAATTTATTTCTAGTTTTTAGTGATGAAATAATTACCTTAAATAATCACACAATCATAAAGTAGTAATTATTCAATTAATAAATAAAACAAAATAGATGATATTAAAAATATTAAATGAAATAAATTTTGAATTAATTTATGTAGTCCGTGATTTTTAAAGAATATTATTGAATAATTTGTGTGTATTAAATTATTTGATTCCAATGTATCTTGTTTTCATGGTTTTCTTTAAGTCAATGTAATGAATAATGTCAAAATTGACTCTAATGACATTTTATGAAAATAATATGTTATTAAATAATTTAAAAATCTTAAAAATACTAAATAGGCACAAAGTTGATAAATTATGGTCTCCCATATCATAAATGGTCCAATTATAGTTCAATTAACAGTTTATAAGTAATAATTACAACCATTTTAAATTGAAAACATTGTTAGCATAGTTAAAAATAAAATATGTTAAATAAGGGCTAATCAAAATGAAAAGGATTAAAATTACACAGAAACTTGTAAAAAATATATTTTTTATGTTATTAAACCCCTATACCACGTTATATTATAATACCATACCATTTTAGGTATTTTTAATGATATTGAATTCATTATAAATTAATCTTTTGAGAAATTCCAAAAGTGCCCCTCACCTCCATTATAAAAGGAAACCTCCTCCGTCACTAAATTTAACCACATTATGTATTCTGGATAAAAGAAACTATAAAAATTTCAATTATGTACTTCCATAAATACGTTTTATAGGTTTTTGTATTCCTAAAATACCAACCCTATAGCCCTTTATAGAAGATCTAAATGAGTCGTTTCGAAAAAGAGGTAATCACTCTAATTTGCCACGTTATTTTTATACTATTATATACCTCCAGTAAATAATTTTTATATATCATAAAATAATAAATTCATCATACAAAATACTCTTAAAGGTTATTATTGTTATCAACACACTATTATACACCCGTTTCCCATCAAACAATAGGTTAAAGTATCGCTCGTGTGTCCATACATCTTACCATATTCATGTAGATATACAGTTAATTTTTCATCACCATCTTTTATATATGGGTACTATTATGGGTTTAATGATAGTATATGAAATATATAATATAATAATTACTATGGAAGTATGAATTATTCTTTAACTTTATTTCATTTCATCAATCGAAAAATTAAAAGAGAAATCATGCGTATGTACGGTCTACCGTATCTATGAATAGTGTAATTAATATTTCTATCTCTAATTTATTTGAATGACTAGAAATTTTTATATAATTATTATATAGTATGTTTATTCCATGATTAAAATTATGGAAATTATGAGTCCTAGAACAATTATAAGTATAAAGACTGTTGAACCGAAACTTGCTTTGAAAAAAAAGTAGTTACCACCCAGAACTGTGGTTTTAATAACAATTTGTTAATAAAAAGGAGATAAGATGTTATAAGTAAATATTAAATGGTATTATAGAATTAATTTTATGTAATAAATTTATAATAAATATATATTTATTATATATGAGGTCTGAACATTAACAACTAAAGGAAATACTTGAGGTAAGGGATTCCTTAACTCAATTTCCATTTATTGGGTAAAACATCTAATTCATTGATTATGTCATCACATGATTATGTATGTAATGAAATTTGATTATTTTATGTTTTATTTTAACATATTTTAGGTGTATTAACATTGGATACACATAGTCAATTCATTTTACTAGGGCTCACTTCAGTGAGATGATCATTGTAATTGATTTTTGTCTCACTTTTATTTCAGTGGGATACAAGACTTATACACTACATGTTTCTTTTATGTGGTTCATATACTTCCCATAAGTTTATTTTATTATTATTATACTAAAAAATGTGGTATTTACATATTCAAATATTTTTATTTCATTCATGGGTCATATTATTCGACTGAATACATTTTGGTAAGGGTTTATTTCAAAATATTAATACTATTAGAGATTTTTTATGTTTAAGTATCCCCTCGTGAATATTTCTATTCCTTTTACATGTTTTCTAAAAAGTTTTTAAAAAAAAATTTCTATTCTCCTATTTATTTTAAAACTATTTTACCCATGTTTTACTTTTTAAAAAACAGTTTTAAAGGAATAATTTTATCATTTTTCAAAATATGTACTTTTTTACATTTCAAAATAATTTTCCATCTAAGATAACATTATTTTATATTACTTATTATTTAATAGTGATATGATCCATTTATAAAATCCTTATTAATTTTCATTATGGTTCATGTTTATGATGACAATATGGTGATGAACCCCGTTCAATTTTTCCACTGGTCATTCATTGAAGAAATTCATTTATTTTCATAACTTCTGAGATCATGAATGTTTTATGATCTTGTGGTACAAGTATGTGTGATTTTCATTATGTGATGGTTGGGACCTATATTTTCCTCAAATTCATTGGGTAAATATGGATAACTCATGAGAAAAAATGTTATTCATTAACATGATTACATGTTCAAAAATGTTATACATAAACCTGATTACATGTTCAAGATATTTTTTGTGAACCTGATTATGTGTTTATAGAATTTATGCATAGACCTGTCTTTCATGTTTATTAGAATATGATTGGACCTGGTTTCCTATCCATAAGTCGAATAAAGTGAATAATTCCATGTTCTTTACTTAATGAGTGAAATTTTTTCTACCTATAAATGTTCACAATGGTATAAGTTTATGTGTATTCCATAATTTCATGTCTTCGGTCAATTTTAGGCTATAATGGATTATGTTCTTTGAATATTTTATGATTCAAGTCTTATGAACATCTAATTTTTATTACAAGACCCAGAATTATAAATCTATGATATACAGGTTATATATTTGCAAATGTTAACTTCATGTTCTCATGACCCTATGCTTAAGATATGATTATGTCATTGTTAATATCACTCTTGATTACCCTCACATAGCATCTGATCTTGTCCTTTTTAATATTTACATTCCACAGTTTATGAGGATTGGTTTTTAGTAGGATTTATCTAATAAATGTTCTAAGAATTAATAAATTTTGTGATATGACATATAGTTTTATGGGAAATTTGTTTATTTTCCCAAGATACGTATTTTTTTCATAATTCTATAAAACCCTAAACCAAAAAGGACCTTGGGTATGTGAGTAATCCAATAATTCCTTTTGATGTTGTAAGATGTTATGAAAAAAAAATTGGGTCTCATTCCTAAGTATAAAATATTTAAATGTGATATTTATATTTTTAGAACCAAATCCGAAAGTCTAGGTATCAGTATTTCTCACTCCAAAACATTTTGGAATTACTAATCGATATGCCACTTCACTCTTTAATATAATAATTTAAAAATATCACACATATTTATGCATTATCAATGATTATTTCCCAAACCATGGGTTCCCTAACTGTAATAGATCTCTCAAAAATACAATATAACCAGCTTTATACATCAATATTCATCATCATTTATTTATATAATACATTTCCAACTCTAAGATAAAACCATATGCATTAAAATTAATTCAGTTTAGTCCATTATTTCTTTCACCATTCTAGTCCTAATAAGAATCTTTTCAATACTCTTGAGCCTGCACAATGGTATCCTACATGGTCAAACCTAAAGTGATTCGGAATGTGTCATATACAGCATGGATTCAAAGATTTTATTATAAAAAACACTACCAGTCATGGGTGATCCTCACAAGATTATCCAAAGTGATGTACTCATATAAAAAAATTATTTTCTAGAATCTGAATAACCCACATTGTCTACCAGTCAATCTAAGTGTGATAAGATATAATAAACATTAATTTTATTACTAAAGTATTCATAAATCCTTTCCCAAATATAGACATAAACCATGGGTAACTATTCAAAAAAATGGATTTTGGAACACCATGAAATATAATAACCACTTATATATAAATTATTCCTAGTCCATCACTAAAAATGAATTTAGAATAGAAAAAACATGCACTGAATTTGTAGGTTCAAACACCATTACCCATTAAACATCATGTTTATTTCATGATCTCCATAATATAAACACAAAATTCATGCAAGTATCTTCCCACTTCTATGTCATAATATTCAAATGATGCAATATACCCCCCAAATGTCAATGATCTATCTTTATTCATGTATAATTTAAGCATCAAGACTCAAAAAATTTCAATTTCTATCTTCATTTTTAAACACCTGAATTGGTATATGATATCATGATATATATAATGGTCCAGACCTTCTCTTCCGGTTATTTTTTTTTATTTTTTGTGATGATATCATTGGGAAAAAATTGGTAGAAGAGTTATGTTTTTACCCTAAAATTCAGCTTACAGAGGTAGGTCAGGATTGGGGAATTCAAATCATGGAATAAGGTTTAGCTTTAGTAGGGTAACAGAGGAGTTGGGATTCATCTCCAAACATGGAAGGATGTTTTATGGTGTGATATGTTCATAGGGAATTTAGAAAAGTAAGGAGACTCATAAGGTTTGAATGAATCTTAAGAAGTTCTATTTTACCCATTCTTTAGGCATAGTCGGTGGGTTCAATTTACAACATAATGTGTCTTGGAAATAGGGATATTTGTCTTTAGATTAAATTCACAATGTGAATCCTCCAAACATAGCATGAGGGTATGGGTGTTTATTTTTAGTGGTTCTATATTGAGTGGGATCACAAAACAATTCTTGGGGTCACAACATGATCCCCATTACTTCTATCAAATTGTAAATTTTGAAAAAGCCTTGAATTTCATTATATATTTGAGATTCATAGAAACATTTATCAGTTTTTATTGAATTTGACCAATCATGTTATGAAGGTGTTCTATCAGGGCATACCTGGATTCGTTTTAATCCATATATAAATTTGTTGAACCATTATTTTCACAAAATATTCTTCAATTTATATTAGATAATGGATGATCAGAGTTTCATATTATGAATTAATTAACCCCCCATTCATTTTCATTAGTACTCTACTTATAAGGATCAATTGATAGTAGCCGATGTGATTTTTCTCTTTATCACCTTGAATTTTATCTCTATTCTTCACCTAGGAATGATAAGGTACTTGTGTTGGTTTTTTTTGGGGGGGGTTTATTTTGAGTGGAATTTATATGATACTATTTTATCTAGTATTTCTATCATGTGGGATTTGTCTTATTGTTATTTCTCCCCTTATTTATTTCATAGAGGTTTTGGAAGCATCTATCAAGGTAGACGATTTCTAAACTCCTATTATATCTTCTAAAATTAATATTCTGGGATTTCTTATATTTATCCCTTCCGACATGCGATCATATTCTTCTACAATAATGTTTGATGTGGTTGTTATTTATTTAGTGGGTAGAGAGGAACATATTGGAAACTCACTTTAAAGAAGATGTAAATTAGATGACGATGTTAAGTTGGTAATGGTAAATTAGAAGGGAGGGTTTTGATTCATTTTTCTATGATTGATTTTATTTGATCTCCATTTCCTGTGTATTTCTTATTGCGGAAATCATTAAAGTCTCTTGGTACTATTATAATTGGATAACTACTCAAAATGGTAATGGAAAATGGGTTACTGGAATCTTAATCTAAAAACCCTTCATTTATAGTGATTATTATGATTGTTGATTTGATTATTATTTTTTAAAGATATTTTTATTTGGGCTGAATATCTTTCAGGTAAATTGGAGGGGTTTAAAATGGGGAGTTAATGTATTGTTGTTTTTATGACCCTTTGATTAGTTATGAACTATTTTATGTGGTTAGTCGACAATAGGTATAAGGATGAAAAATGGAAGTGATGAGTAATCTATAAAACTAGGAAATATTATCTTACTAAAATTGATGATGGAATGTGAAAATAAATATAAAATGAAAGAAATGTATTTTTGTTATTAATATATTAAAGGGAAGGAATTTAAAAGTGTAGTGGGTTATTAATACCTATTAATTATCAATATGAATTTTTGTGGTTGAAATTAATGTGATACAAGAGTAATGAACAACTTGAAATGGAATCTGAGTTAATAAATGTGTTTACATGGGTAAATGAAAAAAAATTAATCTAATAGGGCTGGTAAATTGAAAATGGTTGGATTAGAAATGATGTGGAAGTATGAAGTTATTTCTTATATGCTTTACTTTTTCCTGAGGTTTGATGTTGTTATCAATTAATTTGTTTTTTAGTAAAATTAAGGAATCAATGTGTTGTTTCTAGGCCACATTGTTGGAATTGAATAAGTGGTTGTTGTAAAATTTTGCATAAGGTGATAGATGATTCAGGTTAACTTTATGGGTTTTGATGTATTGAAGTAGGTGAAGGTTCTAAGAATATTATAATAACCTATTGGGAACATCCAACTCATATTTTTATCATAATTTAAGAATAAGATGATATTTACATGACAAATAATGTCATAAAAATAGAATTAATTCCAATACCAAGTAACATGTGACTTTTAAAATCAACATGTTAGGATATTCTCATATAATTTATAATTAATTTAGATATAGAACTATAATTTCCTTATCTTGGGATTCTTTATTCATTGATAATCTAGCTTAATATTATATTTGTACAATCATTGATTCATTGGATCCATTAGTTGAATACCACTAGAAATGATATACACATGTTATAAAATCACATAACATTGTCGTAGAATTTTCGGGTACTAGAACAGTGATTATTGGTCACTTTCATTATTCATCATTAGTCACAACAAGAATATCTTTGTGGAAAAAATATTCTTTATGTTCTCTTCACGGCATGAGAGAGTGGAGGAGGTTTATAGCTATAGTTCTTAAGCATGTTCTTGAGAGGTTTCTATCTTACAGCCTGAGATATTTCTCTATTGATTTGTTGTTCATAACAAGTGACTAACACTAGAATATGTTATAACTGGGTCTTTATAGAGCTAGGTTAGTTTTGGTAATTACACATAAGGCATTATCCAAATTTCATATTCCTTAGTGAACTCCATGTCTAAAAATAATATAAATCATATGATAATTTTCATGATATAAATTTTACCTGTGAATAATTAAATATATTTTGTCAAATAAATAAATTAATATTTATTTAAATGATGTTTAGTATATCCTTTACAAATGAGATATTAAACTCATACATTTTACCTCCCCGTTATGTACTGAACCTTGATTAATGTATATTTATTTAAAAAATAAATATTATTGAATTATTCACCGAAAAATACAACACATATTATATTATCTAAATAATACAAATAAATATTAATTATTATTTGATACATGTATATATTCTTCTGAATAACTTGTTGATAAATATTGGAAATAAAGTGAGCCCAAATTATTATTAAATCCAAAAGTATGACAAATATTTATTCTAAATTTTATATTCAAAATAGAAATTAACTGATAATTTGGACACACAGAGTGTTTGACCCTTAGGACCCCTTTCTCGATGGAATTTTTTAGAACAACCTAATGTCTAATGTTAAAATCTAGAAACACTCAAAAAAACCCTAAAAAATATTTTAATGTTAGAAATACATACAAACTCATACAAATTCATACTATGTAATATAATATATTTATCAGGATATCTCAACTCAAACAGGTTTCATGCTGGTGTCATCAGACTATGTGCTTGATATATCTTTCTTTGACTTTCAAAAAATAAATATACCCACAAAATATCATGGAATTTGATTTAATTAGGATATTATATTCCCAAAAAAGTTAATAATATATCAACTTCTACTAAATAACATATGGTACAAATCCTTTCCCAAATTATCATTTGTTGGCACCAAAATGTTGGATGAAATGAAAGACACGAAAGAGGCCCCACGACGGCTTCGTGAAGCCACTTCATGGAGTCCCACAAGCAACGCGGCCACCACGAAGCAAAGGAGGTGGTACCCTATGTGAACACCCCTGACATTCGCAAGAACTCCATGAAGAAAAGTAGGCGGTACCCTCCCCAAACACCCTTAACGTTCGCAAGCGCGCCACGAAGCAAAGAAGGTGGTACCATTCACGAACGCCCATGATGTTCGCGACCCGTCGCGAAGCAACCCAATCCCTCTTCACGTCGCGTAAGATCTGCTTCGTGGTACCTCTTTTCTATAAATACTGAGCTCCCCCGGAGCCCTTGGGGTGGAAAATCCGACCTTTCGGCTTCTCAGCTCCCAAATCGTGAAGCACCCTTTGCTCTGTGAATCATGAGCTACACGAGTTATTTTTGCTTCGGGAGATGCCTCCGCCTTGCCTCATTTTGATCCCCTCTTCCAAGAGGTATTCCTTTCGCGAAGCCTAGGGGACTCCGCAAAGGAAGGGGATCCCCATGGGGACCCATGTTTTCGCAGAGTGTTTATGCTTCGTGAAACACCCCTTACGTACATGTGATCCACATGCCAAGACAGGATCACTGTACTTCACGAAGCACCTTGCTTCACGACACTTCGCTTCACGAGGCGCATGTCCTCCATGAGGTAGTGCTCCATGAACACCATTCCACTTTGTGAAGCACCTCTCATGAGAACCTCCTCACCATGCTAAGTCTAAGGCACCCCATTTCATGAAGCACGCCCCTTTGAAAGTGCCCTTCACCATGCAGAGCAACTGAGATCCAAAAGACCCTGCCTATGGAATCCTTTGCTTGAAAATTCCTTTTCTCGTGCGACCCTCCAGGTTTACACGATGTGACTTCAAATTCCACCGGACGATACCGCCCATGTCATTGCTTTTCCTAATTCTTCTTTCCATAGGAAAGCTAATGGCTATTGCTTCTTCTCATAGCCATGCTAACGTGGACCCCTCGATTGTTTGCTCTGTGACCCCCTTCAATACGGCATTGCCGGAACCTTCCCTCCCACAAGGAGTAGAGGGTACAAGTTATATAAGTCTTAGGGGTGTAGAGTAAACCCACCTCTTCCGAGCTGCAGGACGTTAAACTACCAAGAACCCTCATCCTCAACACATGACGTTAAACTGTGACATCGCCCCATGCCTCTCATGTGGGGTTCCCCCATCTTGGACATTATCCACTCCCCTTGGTCTCCATAGGGGAAGATATCCTCCTTATTGGAGTGGGGTTTGTCCACGGGGAAGGGAACCCACCTTGGAATAAGCCCTTAAATTTTCTTCCAGGAGGTGGCACCCCTGCTCCTCCTCACTTCCTCGGTGCCAAGTATAGTGGAGGGTGTGATAGGGAAACGGGCCTCCATCCCAGAGTAAGTCCCAATCCCCCTCTCCCGCTGCGCTTTGTCGCCCTCCGGACTCCATCCTGGAGTATGTTCCAGCACCATGGGCCGCCCAACGTGTAAGCCCCTATTCATTTTCCACATACGCACCCTTCGTGACGTGATCTTCAGGTCCCGTAACCTCTTGTTTCTCACACTGAGCATGACTACCGTGAGCTTAGAGTGAGCACCGACCATCACACGCCTTTTTCCACCTCAGATCGTGAGCCCCAAATTCCCTCTATCATGCATGATGTTAAAATGTAAACTCAAACTATGTGGACTTTGATCCATGTCAAGGCATGGTACGTAGGAAGCCTCCACGAGTTTCAAGCCCAACACCCATCAGACCAAGGTTAATCCTCACGTCGGTTCACAAGCATCCATTCTGAACTATGTGGTCTTTGATCCATGTCAAGGCATGGTACATAGGAAGCCTCTACGAGGTTCAAGCCCACCATCCACACGGACCAACGTCATTATTCACGTCGGTCCTCCGACACGCCCCCGTCCCGCATGACATTAAACTGCATCCCACTCTAGCGGTAAGACGTTATGATCCCACCATCCTGTTGTTCTAACACCCCTTCACATCATTTCAACAGCCCCTTTTCAACATGAACTATGGGGACTTTGATCCATGTCAATGTATGGTACTTAGGAAGCCTCCACGAGGTTCAAGCCCACCAACCACCTGGGCCAAGGTCCTTGCTCACATCAGTTTTCTGACATGCACCTATCTGAACTATGTGGTCTTTGATCCATGCTAAGCCATGGTACATAGGAAGTCTCACGAGGTTCAACCCCACAAACCATTGGTCCTGACCGCCTCCGTTTTGGTATTCCAGTCCCCTATCCCAAACTACGTGGACTTTGATCCATGTCAAGGCATGGTACGTAGGAAGCCTCCACGAGGTTCATGCCCAACACCCAACGGACCTAGGTACTCATTCAAGTCGGTTCACCGGCATCCATACCCTAACTATGGGGTCTTTGATCCATGCTAAGGCATGGTATGTAGGAAGACTCATGAGGTTCAAGCCCACTACCTGGTCGTTCCGATCACATTCACGTCAGCTCACCAACACCAGGGCAGCCTAGAGTGTAAGCCCCACACATCCATTCTCGAACTACGGGGACTTTGATCCATGATAAGGCATGGTATGTAGGAAGTCTCTTCGAGGCTCAAGACCAAAACCATCGTCCATCCTGATTCTCACCCGGGCTGCCACATCCCAGTGAGATATTTCCCCCCTCATTCCTCTCCACAGTACTCGAGAAGCCTCCCATGTACTGGCCCCAATATCAGTGTTCCCTCAAGGGGGTTATTCAATCCAATCTACTCTAGCTAGTGTTCTGATCAGCCCGATCCGTCTCGGTTGAACGTTAAAAATGTGGCATACCCTTTTTTAACATGGGAAGCTGAGGAAAACCTCTAATACATGCCTATGGAATATGATTCCCCACGCTCGATGTGGGATTCCTTAGGCTTATGCACCCTTAAGAATCCCTATAATAAGGGATAAAAGACAGACACACCAATTCCCCAGTGTCCAGACGTGCCATTGATGCTTCAACATGACTACTCCCCCAACTGAAGGTTGCAGCCCTGACCATACCCTTGTAATGTCCTAACAGATGTAGTGTAATTAATTGGTGTACATGAAAATATGGCGCCAGGAAGAGTTTCACGAACAACATATTAAATCTATAAAGGAGTCCCAGACTAGGTGACGAGTTTCGAGGAGGAATCCATGGAAGAAAGAACCGAAATCCCATCATCCTATTTTAATCAAGGAGCAAATGTACCTGAACAAGGAGCGAATGCCGCCCACCTTTGGAAAGCGGTAATGCGGGGTAACAAAAGTGGAGCACGTCGCACCCAAGAAGACAGATACGCACGCCCCAGAAAAAGCGTCAGAAACAAAAATGGTTAACCTGGCGTGAAGTTATTCTCCTCAATGTGGAGATTAGTAGCGCTCGAGACATCAGTAGAGTGACGTGTCACCAGATTCAGATATACAGCGTAGGGTCCCGCCATGAAAATAGCGGGCCTGGCGTGAAACTCACCAGAATTTGGGGCAGTCAAAACGTTGGGCATCTCGGTCTGTGAAGTTGTCAGTGTGGATCCCTCTTACCGACCATGGAATACGGAACGACACTAGGGAACTGGGTGTCAATTTATTTTCCTGTCAGTACTAATGAGATGATCTCCCTGCCTTCAAGAGCCTAGTTTCTTCATCCGGAACACGATCACCTCCTGCCCACCGACGTAGGGGCAGGGGCAATCTCAACGTGGCTACCCCATGCGATCCAGCCTCTTCTGTGACGACCTCGACTGTCGTGACTACTGGGCATCCACACCCCCTCCCCCCATCAGAGATTATCCAACGGAGAGTAATCAATGAAGTTGTACATAGGTATGAGGAGGAGGGGGTCATCCCTCTGAGGGACATGGCCCACCTAGATTTAGAGGCGTCTGCACCTCACCGTCAATGTCTCCCCTGAGGGTCGCGCAGGGAGCCACTACTCCCCACTCTAACCTTCAATCATTTCGGGGGCCTCTCCCCGAAATGACTCGACGACTCCATGCCCTACACCGATGAGGTGGGAGATGTTTGGGCTCGCCTGTCTAGAGTTCCGTCCCAGGGGATCCCAGCGAGGGCCCCCACCAGGCTGCACCAGCGCTGCCACCTGGTTCCTCGAGCTAAAGAGCAGGTGGACTACCGACCTGCACCACCGTTATTGGCCCGACTGACCCGACTCCAGTGTCGGGCATAGGTTGAGGAGGACGCCCATCAATGGGGGTCAACGTCAGCAGCTACTATGGCCCGAGCCACCACCGACGTGCATCATCAACCCCCTGCATACACCGTGCATGGGAATCTATATGCCCAACCTGGATCGAGGCCCCAACCACTCCACGGGCAGGCTAGGCCGACTCTCCTAGTTGCAGGAACAGGCAGTGGCCACCGCGGACTAACCCGCTGCAATGACACCCACTATGGGGGCCCTCCCCATGCAACCACCATGGAGGACGTGGGCCTTTCCTGCTCCCAGGCCTGGCTCAGAGGTATTCCATGTGCCACCTTTGACCTAAATGAGGGCCTTCCCTGTGGTAGCAACACCTCATATGGGATCCTCTCATGTGCTCATTACAATGGATACGGAGCCGTTCCTTCTACCACGGACCGCCAGGGTGGGGGCGTTACACATCCACTCACTCTCCGATGTGAGGAACCACCTCACGTCCTTGTAGCAGCAAACGAAGGTCCTATTCATAATATTAACCAGACGGGTGGAGATCAACTTCACTTCTCTAGCACCCAACACAGAGGTCCTACCCGTGTTCGGTCTGATCAGTATAGGGACCTGCCTCACACTAACTTCACCAATGGAACTAGGCATGGAGGTCATACCGGAGCTCCTGTCAGTTCTAGCGGGGGTCCCACCCATACCAGCATCCAGCACGGAGGTCCTCCCCATGTCTCCTTTGACATCTTCCCCGGTGCTCCTCGCACCTCGGCCCACTCAGGCGGAAGCACTCCCCACCCCATCACTAATACGGCCTAAGGACTTTCTCATGCCAGGAATTTTCTCTTCCCTGAAGAGCCATCCTGGGTCAGGAAGGCGGGTCATCGCAGCCGCAAGAAGAATACATAAAATCATCAGACTGAGTTCAAACCGGTATGTTTCTCGAATTCTGAAGTAGTGCACGACTCAGCGGTGGAACCCTCCCCTTGGTCCTTTGTGTAAAGGACCGGGGCAAGAACAAGGTGTATCAACCTCATCCTTCCAGAGTGTGAAGTCCATCAGATTCCCGCCTCTCTTTGTAGGTACATCCTGGAGGAGGAAATTTTTGGAGTCCCATAGTTTCTGATCGTGCGGTCACCACCATAATCACTAGGAGCATCCTTTACCTCGACCAGAGATCATGGAGAGCTATTTTGGGGACCGATGGTGGTTGAGCAACAACGTGTCCCATCACTGGTCACCACAATACCTGCTCCAGAAGTTGTGGCTATTAGCCCATCGTATCGTGACATTGTGGTCAGATCTCCACACTCCTCTGAGGATAGACCGGAATTTGGCGGCCAGTCGTCTTGTTCGTTGTATTCTCCACCGCCCAGTTTGTTGTCTAAGCGGTCCACCTTAGTACCGCTAATGGTTCCTCAGCTACCTCCGGTTGACCATCAGAGAAATACGAGGCCATATCATGAATCTGAGCCTAGGAGCCTCTGGAACATTCTTGCAGTGGATCACTTCCCTCATAAGTTCTGGCCGACAGCAGCATCGAACTTCTCTGCGCCGGAATACCTCACCCCAGAGGAAGTCGATTGCTTCTGCCAAACCTTATGGGCGACGTACTTCCGTCTTCGTTATCATCGGGTGGTGTACCCTAGGAGCCAAGTGCACTTCGAGGAAATCGTAGAGCAATGCTATCTGGTCGATTTGGTTGTTCTCTCAATGGCCCAGTGCCCTGAGTCACCAGGTTGCCAGAGGAACCTCCAAAAAAATGCGTTCAGAGTTTCAGGGTACTCCAAAAAATCATCAGGGTGGATACACCCCATGTGCAAGTCCATGGATAGGGGAAGTATGATGCCCTCCTATTCATCCCTATTCGATGGCAGCCCAACTCAATATGTGATATTGAAGACATGCCCCGGGAAGGGTCACGGTCCATATGGCCGATGTCACGGACAAGGATGATGACCTGGAATTTCTTGATGGAGAATTACCCTCTGAGGATGTTCCACCTTTGTTCGACCCATCAGGGAGGATTCCTCACTAGTAGAGGAACCTCCTAGTTCCCCCTGTGCCCACCAAGTCGTTGGTAATCATTCAGAATTCCGGTAAGGGTTATGAGAATGTCAGAGCTATCAAGCACTCCGACCCGTCCGCCTTAGTGCAGAAGATGGAGGAAGACCCCAAGAAGGTCGTGTTGCACCAACAACTTTCTGAGCAGAAGAGGCTGGTCGGCGAACTCCTGGCTGAACGTGCTATAGAGAGATAACCCAACTATGGAAATCCTCGGCTGGGGTAGCAGGGGTAGGAAAAACTCCCCCCGACAAGATGCCTCCGAGCAACCCTGATCATACTGCTCCCATGGATAAGGTTGATGTCGGAACTCATGGTAAGATGGCGCGATACGTCTCACAAAACCCTCCCGAATGGCATGGAAATCCGAGGAATCCAGTCCGGGTTCCCCCAGCTGCCCCGCAGGCCATTCCACCAATCCCTACACGAGTCGTTGAACCCGTCTACCATGTCGAAGAGCCCAGAAACGCACTCATGGTTAGGGATTCCCGTAAGTATAGGGACCCCCACCCGAATGATCCAATGGCGGCACTCATCGCCCGCCTCGAGGCATTGGAAACGCGGCAGGTGGTAGTCCTACCAGATGGAAAGTCATATCCAGTGTGGGTGGATGATATGCCCGCACCCCCGGGTTTTGGAAATCCCACTTCCGTGCCCTTTAATGGGATAGGGGACCCTCCGCAACACCTGACCCACTTTTCCTCTAGGTATGACCCCGTGGTGGGGACTCCAGCACAGTAGGAGGCCGCTAAGATCCGGTGATTTGTGCAGACATTGAAAGTCCTTGCGTTTATCTAGTAAAGCTAACTCCCAATTGGATCGGTGACCGATTGGGAGGATCTTCGCCAGCAATTCCTATACCAGTTCAGCTCCACCACGCGAAAGATCAGCATCACAAACCTCTTCACATTCAAGAAAAGGCCCGATGAGCGGATCGCGAACTTCATCACCCGGTGGAAGGGGCTCACATACTTCCCCGACATGCCACTAACTCAGAAGAAATTACTGACGATGTACATGGGAAATGTCAAAACAGAACTGGTTCCTTCCCTGATCACTCAGAACTACCCCAGAGGGTTCTGAAACTTCTCAAATAAGGTCCAGCGCCTTGAGGATGCTCTGCAACAAGCTATTCAGGCACGTTCCCTGCCCCCTGTGATCCCAGCATGGAGGGATTCCAGAGCCAATCCCACCACGGTGGCCCAAATAGAAGCCCCCAAGAAGCAAGAATTTCTACCAGTAGCACCAGCTATGCAACCTCGCATGCGCCCTCCACCTCAGGAACAACCTTCTGACTAGCAGTGACCGCCTCATAATCGGCAGGTTCCCCCACACAATGCTCCACCATCACCTAGGCCAGATAATCAGGCTCCGCCTCCTCGGCAGGCTCCTCTAGACCCTCGTCAGGTCCAGGCTCCCAAAGCCCCCTTTCCAGAGAAAAGACACCATTCTTAATTGTTCAGTGAGGATCAGGTCCTCAGTTACTTCTTTAGTGCCCTAGATCATGGGATTGTGCGCTTACCTGAGTGCAGAAGGCTGGCAGTGGTGAATCTCACCGATTTCCCCAACTACTGCCCCTATCATCAGATTTTGGGGAACACCCTCATGTAGTGATATGAGTTTAAAGACTTGTCTCCAAGATCAGGTCGATAACAACATAGTCAGGTTGGGCCCGACCCCGGCATAAGTGGCGGGTGTCTTTGTGAGGTCAGAAAGTAGTAGCGACGATGAAGGTGAATGACAGTGGGTCCCCAGCCGCGGGTCCCAGAAGTATGACAACTGGATGGCTCGTAAAATAGTTTCCCACGCCCATGGTATTATTCGGGCATGCCTGAATCAACTGGATCCTTCAGAAGCTACGACTAGCAAATCTGTGTCATCATCTCAGCCGGCCTCTTCCCAGAAGATCAAGCATCGGCGGCGCAATAAGAAGTAGCATGCTCCACCAATGTCATCGTCATCCCGCACTCTCGGTGACTTCATGCCCCTTAATATAGGGATCCTTCCCTGAATATTCCCAGTGGTGGATGATTCGTCAAGCGACAGTCAAGGGTACACTTCAGTTAATACAGTGGAGTTGGTAAAACCTTATATGACTCTTGACGAGGGGGAACGCTATGAGAACCTCCCCAACATCTCCAGCCGATGCCAACGTCGGCGAATCTGTGACCATATGGGTCATCAAGGAATGTTAGATGGCACTTTCAGCTAGGTTGTGCATGCCACTGAGACCAGAAAGCATGCCCGGTGCAGAGCTCAGCACGCACGACCTCCTCATCTAGTGTCCTTAAGTCTACCTCCACCGCCGTTTGTGCTACTAGATCAGGCAGAGCTACCTCATCCGTACCACGGCCAGTCTCTCCCTACTATAGGACAATATCAGTTTTCCAGTACTCATCTGGTAGCTACTCTTCAGGCCTAGACTAGTGAGCAATGGGATGTGCCTAGCACTATCCAACCGCCAGTCCAGCCAGTAGGGCCCGTCGTGCCTCCAATCATAGAGTGACCTCGTGTAAGTAGAAGCATGAACTTGGAAAAAAAGTATGATGTCCTCAAGCACCTTCCCAGCATCCCAGTGATGCTTTCTATTCTTGAGGCTCTTCGCCTATCATCAGACATGCGTGAGGTTCTTGCCGAGGCCCTAAAGAGCCCCCTCTAGTTTGAGACAGAGTTAGCAGCTGCAGAAGCCTTCCACGCTGAGGCAATTGAGAATGATGAATTCAAGGAAGTTATCTCAATCTATGGTGAAGACGAAGACCCTCCCATATAATTGCACATTCGTCCACTGTAAATCACTGGCCAGTTCAATTGTGTGGAAGTCTGTCGCTATTTTATTTACATGGGCACTGGGATTAACCTAATATCAACTCGAACAATGTGGATGCTGGGGTTTTCTGAGGATGATTTAACTCCCTCTGAACTAAGAATTCAGGGATACGACAAGACTGAGCAGACCCCGGATGACAAGATTCGTTTGAAGACCCAGTTCAGTGGCCTGGTAGTATAACGACCCATACTTTACATACATTGTTAATACTTCAAAATTGAAGCACACTTATTACAACATATGACAAAACCACAAAGGACCGTATAGGTATAGTGTCTTTAGAAACTGGGAAACATAAACAACTGGTTCATAAATCTTCTACAGTGTCTCCCATTTATTTCATCATATCTAGGGTCCCTTTTAGCATATTCTACTTAATATCCATCTTCCTGACCTAGGGAAAAGAAAACATAAAAGGGTGAGCTCAAATTCTTAGCAAGGGCAAATAAAGGAAATAAAAATCATATCATATCTTTTTGAAAATCAAAACCTGCAAAAGAGATCATAATATCTTAACATGGAATAAATCATAGAAGTGAAAATGAGATCCCCATAATCATAACATAAAACTTGAAACTTTGTGGCATGCACACATAATCATGGAAAATCATTTCTTGTTAGTCATGACTCATTGCCAAGACTATCTTAGTGGACAAAGTCCCTTTCTGAACCGAGTCACCCTCGTTCCAGTCTTGTTTTACTGAACCGGTATAACCTACCGTTCCAGCCATGTCTATCTCATGAGATATAAAATCTTTACCCAATGCATTGGAGGGAGATATAGGTCCCACCCATCTTATAATGAATCCTTTCTTATGTGTTCCACATAATCATAAATCATACATCATCGCATAACACATGTAACAAAAATGGGATTCTTGAAACATCAAGACATCATAAAAAAATCATATAAGGTAAATGACTTCATAAAAATAATTTCCTCAAAACATAATCAAATCAGTGTAATAATAGGGATAAAAACAGAACCCTATATTATCTTATATGGAAAATAATTTTGATAAAACATTTGAACTCCATTCTGGAGGAAAATATCCTTTCTACTTCAAAAAAACTTTTCCTTTCTTAACATGTCATACAATTTTAAACTAAAAGAAGTTGATTAAAAATAAACTTGAAAACTTGTAAAGGAAGATTCTTGGAAATAATGTTTTAAAAATCCATTCATGCCGTATAAGTTAAGAAAAACATTCTTCGTACTTTTGTCGGAAAAGTCAAAAAGTACCTCGTACGAAAAAAAACGACAAAAGATTCCTTTCATATTCTTTACTAAAAACTCACCGAAGGGTAAAATTGGATTTAAACTATTGTAAGTGGATGGAAACAATATTACATATTGAGGGAACATGGATGTGGATGATAAAATACACCCCAGTAAATACTTACGAATAAACAATCTCGGATAAAAATGAGATTGTGGTATTTTCCCTTACCTTAGGTCCAATTTGCTTTGTACATGTCCGAAGCTCCTGTATAATGGTTTACATAATGTTATTGACTTATTCCAGAATCATACATATTGATATGATATCATATATGGTCATATTCTTAGCTTCTTGTTAGTAATATTTCATTGTTACTTGTTACTCGGGTCTTTATTGCCTTTTGTTCTTATGCGTGTTTTTCCGAATACATTCTTATTCTTCTTTTAAGGTTATAGATACCTTATATCTAGAATGGTATTAGTGTAACATATATCATATTTATTCATTCAATTCATTTATATAATTACTATGATGATCATGTAGAACGAGTCGCATCACATCGTGGAGACGGTATTCCGTACGTACACACGAGTGATGATATCGTTCCTATGATCGTGGAACTGTATTGGAGTATATATATATTATTTCAGTATCAATATTACTTTATAATAATCATAAATAGTTAATCATTACACCATTATACCCATCCTTGTAAAGTGATGGTGGAAAAATAGATTACACCACGGCGTGGAGACGGTATTCCGTACGTACGCACGCGTGGTGATTTAATTTTTCCGTAGGATGGATAGAAGGTGAATTAGGGTTGTTTCATATTTATAATAACATATCAGTATGTAATTAATACTGATGTTATTACTTTATCATGAAACAACTAAAGAAGAAGAAGTTTAAGAAGAAAGAAATTGAAAAGATCGATAATGGATATTACCTCTTCTTTGGAACGCCTCTTTGAATCCTCCACTTAGGGAACTAATATTGGTCTTTGAAGAAGACCAGGACCTCTAGGATTATTCTAGGGAAGTGGAGAGGAGAAAATGGCAGGGGTTGGCCGAGCTTGAGTGCTCAAATTGGTGTGAGGAGTAGGGGGAGGAGGTTCCCTTTTATAAGGGAGGAGAGGGGCACCTTAGGAATATCTCAAAATATTATTTTATATTAAAGTCAAAATCGGTTTATAATGGTTCCAAAGGGTATTATTTCGAAGCTAAAGTGGGGATGGGTCGAAATCCTATCAACCAATAGTATTTAGACAAGTTTAGGGTATTATTTTAACCTTATCAATTAGATTTAACTCTAAGTTAAATAATTTAACTTTTACCGTCTCTTTTTGTTTTCTTTCACTATATGGTTAATAAACTTACTATAAAATGCCAAAAGAACCCCAAATTGTTTATTATTAATATATATATCCTTATCTAAGTCATTTGGCCGAACCTTAGATTTTTAGGAATAAAATAACAATTAATAATATAATATTTGATTTAAAAACTATTTTGTGTCAATTTTGACACTATTTGATATATGATTTTTGTGAAAGTCATAATAGAATTATATGTTCAAACCAAGTTGATTAAATAAACATTAATATATCATAGTAACCTATAAAATTAGTGGAATTCATAAAAAGTCTCAAATTACATTTATTTTGGTGTTTATAACATCAATTATGTCAATATTTCATTAATAAGATAATTAATGCATCATCATTGTGTCATAAATAAATTAAATTATTTAATGTCTAAAAATTACAAATAAAATACCATTATGTAGGAAATCTTTCTAGCTTTCTAATTAATATTTATAGTCGAATTTATCTTATGTATAACCCCATATTAAAAATGATTTACTTATTAAACTTTGATTTTAACTATTTTAACCCTTCTGTAAATAAATTAATAATAAATGTCCTAATCTAATCCAAGTGGGCCTAAATGGTCATATTTTATTCCTAAGTTTGTTTTTGGTCGAATTACACTTGTCCAATAGAATTAGGACATGTGTTAGGGTAATAGTAATATCATATTTACCCTTAGTTACCCTATTTACTATTAACCGCGGTAAAAAAAAGTAAAAAGTTACTATTCACCAAAAAATTATTTTTATCGCATTGAACCACATTTTACTTACTGATATCAACCGTGTCTGTCGGATTTTTGAAATTCCATTCACAGAAGCGGTAAAATTAAGTTTTATGCAAAATTCAGTTTTTAACCTACCACTTAGTGGTTTCACTATTCATCAAAAATTGAAAATTTTCAGAAAAATACCAAAATTTCACCCTAGGCTAATTTCGATATTCTGAGTCCAAAAATGAAGTCCATTTTGAAAAATAAAATTTATAAAATTTCAAAAAGTGGGTATTACTATTCATAACGGCTAGTTTTAATAGCATATTGTTGTTTAGTGAAACTCGGTATTGCGTACGACGCAAGCTATCGAGGAAGGTCGAGATTGCGTGTAAAGCAAGCCAAGCAAGTGTTGTGTAGAAAAAGATTCCTTTGATGATTTATATAACATAAAAGTCTCGAGTGTTACATTCTACCCCCCTTAAAAAGAATTTCTCCCTCGAAATTCGTCACTTTGTAACAAACAGATGAGGATACTTCTCCCTCATCATATCCTCAAGATCCCATGTAGCTTCTTCAAGTTGGTGGTTCCTCCATAAAACTTTCACCACTCGAGTGGTCTTGTTTCGTAGGACTTTTTCGCTACGATCCAGAATCTCTATCGGTTGTTATTCATAAGAAAGATCTTGCTCCAGCGGTACAACTTCTGAGCTGAGTACATGTGAAGGATCTGGTATGTACTTTTTCAGGAGAGATACATGGAACACATCGTGAACTTGAGAGAGATTCGGTGGAAGCGCCAATCGGTATGCTACCTTTCCAACACGATCCAATATTTTGAAAGGACCGATATATCTAGGGCTCAACTTCCCCTTCTTTCCAAATCTCATAACCCTCTTCCAGGGAGATATGCGTAAGAACACTTTATCACCCACTTCAAACTCTAGGTCTTTTCTTCGGTTGTCGGCATAACTTTTCTGTCGACTCTGAGCTGCTCTTATGTGTTGTTGAATATATCTGACCTTTTCTGCCATTTCATCAACGAGATCAGGTCCTAATAGCTTTCTTTCCCCATCTTCATCCCAGCAAGTTGGAGTCCTGCATTTCTTTCCATAGAGAGCTTCATAAGGAGCCATCTGAATACTGGAGTGAAAGCTATTATTATAAGAAAATTCCACCAAAGGTAGGTGTTGATCCCAACCTCCTTTGAAATCCATAGAGCAAGCTCTCAACATATCTTCTAGGGTTTGAATTGTTCTCTCAGACTGACCGTCTGTCTGGGGATGATAAGCAGTGCTGAAACTCAACTCTGTATCCAGAGTATGCTGAAGACTTCGCCAGAACTTCGAGGTAAATCTCGGATCCCGATCAGATATAATAGAAAGTGGTACTCCATGCAATCTTACCACTTCCTTTACATATATCCTGGCAAGCTGATCTAGAGAGAAATCCTCTCTAATAGGAATGAAGTGTGCAGACTTTGTAAGACGATCAACTATGACCCAGATAGCATTATTGCCTTTGGATGTTTTAGGAAGTCCTGTGACAAAGTCCATAGTGATGTTTTCCCATTTCTATTCGGGTATGGGTAATGGTCGTAACATCCCCTTAGACTTCTGTCTCTCAGCTTTAACTTGTTGACAAACCAAGCATCGAGAGACATATTCAGCAACATCTCTTTTCATTCCATCCCACCAGAAGTACTCTTTCAGGTCCCTAAACATCTTCGTGCTTCCAGGATGAATAGAGAATGAAGAACTATGAGCCTCATCCAGCAGCTCCTTCTTTAATTCGGGGATGGAAGGAACACAAACCCAATTCCTGAACTTTATTATCCCATCACAATCAAGGTTGAATTCAGGAACATTTCTCACCTTCTTTTGTAACTCGACATCTTCTTTCTGTGCCTCTTTAATCTTCACATGTATAGATGGTTGAACATTCATTTGATAAAGATAAGATTTTTCCCCTTCCATTATAATTCCAAGATCCATCCTTTGTAAATCCATAAATATTGGATCTTTTGTGATCCTCATCATGGATAAACTAGCATGGTCTTGTCGACTTAATGCATATGCCACCTTGTTTGCTTTCCCAGGGTGGTAATGGATTGAGCAGTCATAATCCTTAATCAGCTCCAACCATCTTCTTTGACGCATATTCAACTCCTTTTGTGTGAAAATATACTTTAAACTTTTATGATCAGTATAAATATCACACCTTTCACCATAAAGGTAATGCCTCCAAATCTTTAATGCAAAGATTACCGCAGCCAACTCCAAATCATGTGTTGGGTAATTTTGCTCATGGATTTTCAACTGTCGTGAGGCATAAGCTATAACCATATCATTTTTCATAAGAACACACCCCAATCCCTTCTTGGATGCATCACTGTAGATCACAAACCTTTGTCCACTACAAGGAAGTGTGAGCACAGGTGCACTGGATAACCTTCTTTTCAACTCCTTGAAATTCTCTTCACATTCCTCTGTCCAGACAAACTTAACTCCTTTCCGAGTCAACTTGGTGAGTGGATTAGATAATCGTGAAAAATCTTTTACAAAACGTCGATAATATCCAGCCAAACCAAGAAAACTTCGGATCTCAGTTACTGTTGTTGGTCTCGACCATCTTTCGATAACCTCTGTTTTTTCTAGATCCACAGATATCCCCTCTTTTGAGATTATGTGACCCAAAAATGCAACTTTTTGAAGCCAAAATTCACACTTGGTAAATTTGTCATAAAGCTTCTCCTTTCTCAGGGTCTTCAATATAATTCTCAAGTGATCTTTATGCTCTTCCTTGCTCTTTGAATAGACACGAATATCGTCTATAAAGACTACCACAAATTGATCAAGATAGTCTCTAAAGACTCTATTCATTAGATCCATGAAGATAGCAGGGGCATTAGTAAGACCAAATGGCATCACTATAAATTCATAGTGTCCATACCTTGTACGGAAAGCCGTCTTTGGTATATCCTCCCTTTTGACCCTTAATTGATGATACCCTGAACAAATATCAATCTTGGAAAAGTATTGAGCTCCGCATAGTTGGTCAAATAAGTCATCAATGCGTGGGAGAGGATATTTGTTCTTGATAGTGATCTTGTTAAGTTCTCGATAATCAATGCAGAGTCTCATTGATCCATCTTTCTTCTTAACAAATAGAACAGGTGCTCCCCAAGGTGACGCACTAGGGTGTATGAATCCCTTATCAAGATTCTCTTGGAGTTGCTTCTTCAATTCCTGTAACTCAATTGGGGCCATTCTATAAGGTGTCTTTGAAATAGGCAAAGCACCCGGTACGAGTTCTATTGAAAACTCAACTTCACGATTTGGTGGAAGACCCGGTAATTCCTCCGGAAAGACATCATCAAACTCCCGTACAATGGGCATATTCTTAATCGTGAGTTTCTCACCAACCATTTGAGATAAATAACCTTCATTTAGTGGAATCAATACCCATAAGATGGAAGAAATTTCCACTGGAAGATTATGTTCATCCTTGCATTGATAGACGATCGTAGATTGATCTGGAATATGAAATGTGACTTCCCTTCTTTGGCAATTGATATGAGCTCCATGTAGAGAAAGCCAATCCATTCCAAGAATCACATCAAATTCCACTAAAGGAAGGATCACAAGATTTGCAGGAAGCACATTCCCACAAACTTTGATCGGAGAAGAATTATAAACTTTTGATGCGACTGTTGTGCCATTAGGTGTTGTCACAGCTAACTCAACATCTAATTGTTGAGGTAATACGGTGATACCCTTAGAAAATTATTTAGAAATAAAAGAGTGGGTGGATCCAGAATCAAATAAAACATTTTCTACTTTAGATTGGATGGTAAGTGTACCTTTCACCACTTCGTTATCATACTCCACATCGCTGATAGAAATTGCATGTGACTTTCCTTTGTCTTTAGCCTTAAGATTTTGTTGACGTCGACCATCATCATCAACCCTTGGATTTGGGAATTGATTGGCATAATGACCCATCTCCTTGCACTTGAAACATTGAAGTGTAGTAGGTTCATTCTGTGTATCCCTTCCTTTGTTTGCGTCATTAGACATATTCTTCCCATTATCACGGCATTCAAATTACCAATGACCTTCCTTTCCACATTTAAAACATTTACTTGTCCCTTTAAGACAACTCCCTCCATGTTTCTTTCCACACTTTGAGCATAAGGAAAAGCTCATCTTCTTTTCTGTGTGCTCTTTAGATTTTTCTTTGAATTCCATCTTCCTCTTCTTATCAAACCCATGTGACTGATGGGTTACTCCAATCTCCATCTCGACTTTGAGAGCACATCGAACGATTTCCTCGTAGCTATTGAAGTCCCTTATGGATAACGCCCTTCGAAGACTTGGTTTTAAGACACTAAAGAATCGATCGATCTTACTCTCAGGTTGGATAATAATACCAGAAGCATACCTTGCAAGTCTTGTAAAATTTGCTTCATAGGTACCAACAGATTCATCATCCCTTTGCTTCAGTTCAAGGAACTCTTTCTCCATCTTTGTTCGGAGAATACAAGGGAAGTACTTATTGAAAAATAAGTTCTTGAACTCGTCCCATTCCATAGACTCAATTTCATCCCTTTGCCTCGTATTCTTAATAAGATTCCACCATTGATCAGCATCTCCTTCCAAACGATACACTGCGAGGATGAATTTATCATGCTCAGAACATTGAAGAACTGAAAATATCTTTTCAGTAGTACTAATCCATTGTTCAGAAACTAATGGATCAGTAGACCCGCTGAAAGAAGGTGGACGCTGCCTCATGAAGGATTCAACAGAATGTTGCTCCTTCCTTTGCTCGTTTGTAAGTCCTGCATGATTCATAGCTTGAGAAAGTTGTGTTAGCATGGCTACAAGATTTTGCATTCCAGCTCCCATATCATTTGGTTGCTCAGTGGGACAATCATTGCATTGCCCATCGCATTCTGCATTACCACGGTTCCTTCGGGTTCCAGCCATTGACTAAAACCAAGAAGAATAGTGTGAGCAACACTAATTATAATAGGAAAACCACATAATTCAAGAATAAAATTTTCATGCTTAAGGTTTTATCCTAGGGTATTCATGGCCATTTCTAAAACACTAAGATTGTGTTCTATGCTTAGACTTATCCTTAGGGTTCTTACTAAGGCTTTCACATCCTAGTTTCCAAAGGTTGACTATACCTTTCCTCTGATACCAACTATAACGACCCATACTTTACATACATTGTTAATACTTCAAAATTGAAGAACACTTATTACAACATATGACAAAACCACAAAGGACCGTATAGGTATAGTGTCTTTAGAAACTGGGAAACATAAACAACTGGTTCATAAATCTTCTACAGTGTCTCCCATTTATTTCATCATATCTAGGGTCCCTTTTAGCATATTCTACTTAATATCCATCTTCCTGACCTGGGGAAAAGAAAACATAAAAGGGTGAGCTCAAATGCTCAGAAAGGGAAAATAAAGGAAATAAAAATCATATCATATCTTTTTGAAAATCAAAACCTGCAAAAGAGATCATAATATCTTAACATGGAATAAATCATAGAAGTGAAAATGAGATCCCCATAATCATAACATAAAACTTGAAACTTTGTGGCATGCACACATAATCATGGAAAATAATTTCTTGTTAGTCATGACTCATTGCCAAGACTATCTTAGTGGACAAAGTCCCTTTCTGAACTGAGTCACCCTCGTTCCAGTCCTGTTTTACTGAACCGGTATAACCTACCGTTCCAGCCATGTCTATCTCATGAGATATAAAATCTTTACCCAATGCATTGGAGGGAGATATAGGTCCCACCCATCTTATAATGAATCCTTTCTTATGTGTTCCACATAATCATAAATCATACATCATCGCATAACACATGTAACAAAAATGGGATTCTTGAAACATCATGACATCATAAAACAAATCATATAAGGTAAATGACTTCATAAAAATAATTTCCTCAAAAAATAATCAAATCAGTGTAATAATAGGGATAAAAACAGAACCCTATATTATCTTAGATGGAAAATAATTTTGATAAAACATTTGAACTCCATTCTTGAGGAAAATATCCTTTCTACTTCAAAAAAACTTTTCCTTTCTTAACATGTCATACAATTTTAAACTAAAAGAAGTTGATTAAAAATAAACTTGAAAACTTGTAAAGGAAGCTTCTTGGAAATAGTTTTTTAAAAATCCATTCATGCCGTATAAGTTAAGAAAAACATTCTTCGTACTTTTGTCGGAAAAGTCAAAAAGTACCTCGTACGAAAAAAAACGACAAAAGATTCCTTTCATATTCTTTAATAAAAACTCACCGAAGGGTAAAATTGGATTTAAACTATTTTAAGTGGATGGAAACAATATTACATATTGAGGGAACATGGATGTGGATGATAAAATACACCCCAGTAAATACTTATGAATAAACAATCTCGGATAAAAATGAGATTGTGGTATTTTCCCTTACCTTAGGTCCAATTTTCTTTGTACATGTCTTAAGATCCTGTATAATGGTTTAAATAATGTTATTGACTTATTCCAGAATCATACATATTGATATGATATCATATATGGTCATATTCTTAGCTTCTTGTTAGTAATATTTCATTGTTACTTGTTACCCGGGTCTTTATTGCCTTTTGTTATTATGCGTGTTTTTCCGAATACATTATTATTCTTCTTTTAAGGTTATAGATACCTTATATCCATAATGGTATTAGTGTAACATATATCATATTTATTCATTCAACTCATTTATATAATTACTATGATCATCATGTAGAACGAGTCGCATCACATCGTGGAGACGGTATTCCGTACGTACGCATGAGTGATGATATCGTTCCTATGATCGTGGAACTGTATTGGAGTATATATATATTATTTCAGTATCAATATTACTTTATAATAATCATAAATAGTTACTCATTACACCATTATACCCATCCTTGTAAAGTGATGGTGGGAAAATAGATTACACCACGGCGTGGAGACGGTATTCCGTACGTACGCACGCGCGGTGATTTCATTTTTTCGTAGGATGGATAGAAGGTGAATTAGGGTTGTTTCATATTTATAATAACATATCAGTATGTAAGTAATACTGATGTTATTACTTTATCATGAAACAACTAAATAAGAAGAAGTTGAAGAAGAAAGAAATTGAAAAGATCGGTAATGGATATTACCTCTTCTTTGGAACGCCTCTTTGAATCCTCCACTTAGGGAACTAAGATTGGTCTTTGAAGAAGACCAGGACCTCTAGGATTATTCTATGGAAGTGGAGAGGAGAAAATGGCAGGGGTTGTCCGAGATTGAGTTCTCAAATTGGTGTGAGGAGGAGGGGGAGGAGGTGCCCTTTTATAAGGGAGGAGAGGGGCACCTTAGGAATATCTCAAAATATTATTTTATATTAAAGTCAAAATCGGTTTATAATGGTTCCAAAGGGTCTTATTTAGAAGCTAAAGTGAGGATGGGTCGAAATCCTATCAACCAATAGGATTTAGACAAGTTTAGGGTATTATTTTAACCTTATCAATTAGATTTAACTCTAAGTTAAATAATTTAACTTTTACCGTCTCTTTTTGTTTTCTTTCACTATATGGTTAATAAACTTACTATAACATGCCAAACGAACCCCAAATTGTTTATTATTAATATATATATCCTTATCTAAGTCATTTGGCCGAACCATAGATTTTTAGGAATAAAATAACAATTAATAATATAATATTTTATTTAAAAACTATTTTGTGTCAATTTTGACACTATTTGATATATGATTTTTGTGAAAGTCATAACAGAATTATATGTTCAAACCAAGTTGATTAAATCACCATTAATATATCATAGTAACCTAGAAAATTAGTGGAATTCATAAAAAGTCTCAAATTACATTTATTGTGGTGTTTATAACATCAATTATGTCAATATTTCATTAATAAGATAATTACTGTATCATCATTGTGTCATAAATAAATTAAATTATTTAATGTCTAAAAATTACAAATAAAATACCATTATGTAGGAAATCTTTTTAGATTTCTAATGAATATTTATAGTCGAATTTATCTTATGTATAACCCCATATTAAAAATGATTTACTTATTAAACTTTGATTTTAACTATTTTAACCCTTCTTTAAATAAATTAATAATAAATGTCCTAATCTAATCCAAGTGGGCCTAAATGGTCATATTTTATTCCTAAGTTTGTTTTTGGTCGAATTAAACTTGTCCAATAGAATTAGGACATGTTTTAGGGTAATAGTAATATCATAATTACCCTTAGTTACCCTATTTACTATTAACTGCGGTAAAAAAAAGTAAAAAGTTACTATTCACCAAAAAATTATTTTTATCTCATTGAACCACATTTTACTTACTGATATCAACCGTGTCTGTCGGATTTCTGAAATTCCATTCACAGAAGCGGTAAAATTAAGTTTTATGCAAAATTCAGTTTTTAACCTACCACTTAGTGGTTTCACTATTCATCAAAAATTGAAAGTTTTCAGAAAAATACCAAAATTTCACCCTAGGCTAATTTCAATATTCTGAGTCCAAAAATGAAGTCCATTTTGAAAAATAAAATTTATAAAATTTCAAAAAGTGGTTATTACTATTCATAACGGCTAGTTTTAATAGCATATTGTTGTTTAGTGAAACTCGGTATTGCGTACGACGCAAGCTATCGAGGAAGGTCGAGATTGCGTGTAAAGAAAGCCAAGCAAGTGTTGTGTAGAAAAATATTCCTTTGATGATTTATATAACATAAAAATCTTGGGTGTTACAAGTAGCCAGTACTGAATTCATGGTTGTCTCCCAGGACACCACATACAACACATTGATGGGTAGGTCATGGCTTCACCTGCAAGCAGCAGTCCCTTCATCATGTCACCAATACCTCAAATACTCCCTCAATGGTAGAGTAGGCATGCTCCATGGAGATTCATATCCTTTCTCCTCTTGTGAAGCTCGTTATCTGGACGCTGACTATTACAAGAGTAAGGATAATCAGATTCTGGAAAGTTTTAGTTGAACCCACCCCAGTCACAAGTTATCTCTGGGCAGGTCTGGATGACACCTATGTCTTCCCAATCCATCGACTGGAGTCCACATCCCCCCAGATGGGGCAGTGTTTTGTTGTTTCGGGTACGAGAGGAATTCATATTCCTAGGTCCAAGCGATGGTGAAAAATCACATCGTACTACTACACCAACTAGGCTCGGGTGATCCCAGAACCTCCTACCCATGTACGGTATCGGGATGTCCACCCCATGGCAACGATAATACGTCATACGTGTCTGTTTCTCTGGGCTGAGATAAACTGGCTCAAGCCGATGTGCCACTATTACTTTGACATCATCAAGAGTGGCCCTCTAGGCCAAATACTAGATGGGATTGGATCAATTGCCTTCATCTCCATGGTCTCAATAGCGCACGAATCTCCTGATGTGCTGACCACTACCGCTCAAGCTGACACCAGCCTCCCATCAACTTCTGGTGGCTCAGAAGTGATTCCCCCTACGGATGATCCCTCCACAAGGGGAGAAGAGAATCTAGAGGATGCTCCCCCTGCTTTTGAAGAAGGAATCTCTACCATAGTTGATGAAATTGTACAGGTGAACCTTGGTAGCGAGGCAGACCCAAGACCCACATTGATTAGTGCCACCATGTCCCTCGAGGATCAGCAGTAGTATGTGAACTTTCTTAGGAAGCACTGTGATGTGTTCTCCTGGAGTTATAATGAGATGCCAGAACTAGATCCATAGGTAGTCGTCCACCGCCTTGGTCTCCCGACAAACCATCGCAGGTTCAAGCATCCTCCCAGAAAGATACACCCTTCTCACAGTGTTATGGTTGATGCCGAAGTTGACAAGATCATCAGAGCCAACTTCTCTAAGGAAGTCCAGTACCCCAAGTGTCTAGCATACATTGTGCTAGTCAAGAAGAAGAATGGGGAGATCAGAGTCTGTATCTACATCCGCGATCTCAACCACCACTGTCTAAAGGATAATGTTTCCCTTTCCCTGATAGAGATGTTGATTGATTCTACAGCCGGGTTCGAAGCCCTCTCATTCATGGATGGCTACTCTGGATACAACCAGATTCAAAAGGCCCCCGAAGATGAGGATTCCACTGCTTTCAGCCCCCCCCCCCCCCCCAAGGTACATTTTGTTACCAGGTTATACCCTTCGGCCTGAAAAATGCAGGTGCCACCTTTCAGCGGACCATGCATCGCATATTCAAGCTGATCCTGGGAACATTGGTGGAGTTCTTTGTGGATGATCTGGTGGTCAAATCTCGCCAGCGCCAGGACCATCTCAAGAACCTTGAGAAAGTGTTCGGTTTCCTCCATTCCCGCCACCTGAAGATGAAACCGTTGAATTGGCCCTTTGGGGTCACTTCAGGGAAG
This sequence comes from Viscum album, assembly GCA_963277665.1. Taxonomy (NCBI): domain Eukaryota; kingdom Viridiplantae; phylum Streptophyta; class Magnoliopsida; order Santalales; family Viscaceae; genus Viscum; species Viscum album. The sequence goes on from OY728143.1 coordinate 1,569,950,724, forward strand.
TTTCTTGGGTTTTTTTAGGTACTGAAGCATCGAGATCGACCCTAAGAACATCAATGACATCATCCATATGCCTCCCCCGAGAAATATTCGAGATCATTGAGGTTTTCAAGGCCACTTAGCCTACTTACGCTGATTCATCGCGAACCTGGTCGGAAAGTGTAGGCCCTGTTATCAGCTCATGAAGAAGGGAACCACCTATTAATGGGATGAAGAGTGTCAGACCTTATTCGAGGAAGTCAAGAAGTATCTTCTCTAGCCTCAGGTCCTGATGCCACCCGTCTCCGGGAAGCCGCTGATTCTCTATGTCGCTACCCTGGATCGGTCTCTCGGTGCACTTCTCGCCCAGAATAATAATGAGGGGACCGAGAATTGCCTCTACTATTTCAGCCGCATGCTCATCGATAAGGATACTAGATACTCCCCTATCAGGAAGAGGTACCTTGCGCTCGTATTTTCTATACAGAAGTTGCGACATTACCTGCAGCACCACGAGGTACAGTTGGTCTCTCAAGTAGACCCGCTGAAGTACATCCTAAACCACCCCATGTTGACTGGCCAACTAGCGAGGTGGGCAGTAATTATCCAGCAGTATGACATCAAGTTCGTTCCTTAGAAGTCTATCGAGGGGAAGGAGTTGGATGACTTCCTAGCTGCTCATCCAACCTCCGCGGATCAATCCCTAGACCTCGATTTTCCAGATGAGGCAATCCTCTCAGTCGACCATGTCGTCCCGTGTTGGAAAATTCACTTCGACGGTGCCTCCCGGAGTCCCACCGGTAGAAGGCTCAACAATCTTAAGCTCAACATAGTGTTACTGGGTATTGTCTTCATCACCCCGGTGCAAGCCATTCTATCGTACTCATTCCTGTTGTTAGAAGGCTGCACCAACAACGAGGCAGAGTACCATGCTCTCATCACTGGCCTCGAGCTGGCCCTTGAGATCGATGTGCCCCATTTACATGTGAAAGGGGATTACTAACTAGTCATCAATAAATTCAATGGTTACTATGTTTTCAGGAAGCCAGAGATCGTGCCATTGTTGGAGTGAACCCTCCATCTAATGGCCCAGTTCCCTTCTCGACCGGAGGTAACCCATGTCCCCTGGTCACAGAATGGTCGAGTAGACACTTTGGCAGGCTTAACTGCATCACTTGTAGAACCCAAGTAGGATGATCTTATTATACATGTATCACACCAGATATTCATTGCTCTTGTCACCCCAGATGATGATGACGGCCCGCGAGTAAGCCATCTTACCTCCGGATCCTCCACGTCAAGATCCCCAGGTTCTTCAAATGCAGTGGTTGAAACAACTCCCAACCAGAGGGCACATTTTGTCGAGTATCTCCAAAATGGTTGCCTCTGGTATGATAGGGACAAGCGTGAGCAAATCCGATGTCGCGCGCTGCAGTTTACCCTCCAAAGTTGTCCCAGCCTTGAGAAAATCCTCTACAAGTGCGGTTTTGACAGTGTTATCCTTTGTTGCATTCAAGGAGTTGAGATTTCACAGGTCATGCAATAGGTTCATCCCGGTTCCTGCGGTTCCCACTAGGCTGGGTCAAAGCTGTCCCATCAGATTCGGAGATTGGGGTACTTCTGGCCCACTATGATCCACGATTGTATTGGGTTTGCCAAGAGATGTCACGCGCTCCAAGTGCATGCTAATTTCCTGCATTGGCCGCCAGAACCACTCCACTCTACCATGTACTCTTGGCCATTTGCGGTGTGGGGACTTGATGTCGTGGGACCCTATCCACCGGCGATAGTTCGCCAGTGAAAGTTTATCCTGACCGCTACGGATTTATTCTCCAATTAGGAAGAATCAGTCCCACTCAAGGAAGTCAAGGCTTGATCTATTGTCGATTTTGTGAGCTCTAACATCATCTACATATTTGTAGTCCCTCACGCAGTCCTCAATGATAACAGCACCAACTTCCGAGAAGCTGAGATGAAGAAATTGTACGCAAAGTACAACATTCTCTCCAACCATACCTCCCGCTATCACACGCAAGAAAACAGGCAGATCGAGGCATTCAACAAAACCCTCTCTAACATTTTTGTAGAAAATGGTTGACTGGTACAGGAATAGTAGTCCAGACAAGCTCCCCAAATCCCTCTGGGCTTATCGGATGATGACTCACAATTCCACCCAGGTGACCCCATACTCCCTGGTGTATAGGGTTGAGGCCACCCTTCCCATCAAGATCCAACTGCCATTGTTACGCACTTTAGTCTATGACCAGCATGCACCAGATATGGTGGCCGAAATCCATCCAGCTTAATTGGAAGCACTCGACGAGAGTAGGCTACGTGCCCTACACAATCTAGAAAGGCATCAGAATAATATAGCTAGAGCCTTCAACAAGAAGGTTCGCCTCTGCTCTTTCCTGCAATGAGACATGGTATTGGCCCTCCAAGCACCAATGATCCCCAGCAGGAAACCACCCTAGTTGGAGCCCAAATGGGAAGGACCATACATCATTCATAAGTTTTACCCTAATTGAGCATACTCCTTGGTGACCATGTATGGTGAGTGCATAACTCCTCCCACCAATGCCACGTTCCTCAAGCAATACTTTGTCTGAGCCCTACGGTCTGGCACGACCTTAAACTATACGGTCCTGCATGACCTTAAAATGAACAGTACTACATGACTTTAAACTACGCATCGTCCTTCTTATCATTAAACTTCATTTTTAGAACTACTTGTGTCTTGATTCCCATCCTCAAGGGATACATAGAAACTCTCAGACGCTTCTTTTTGAGCCCATCCCTAAACTCTTCTCTTCGACCCTCCCCCTTGGGTATAGTTTTCTCAGAGTATCCTCACATGATATTGTGTAGGCTTCCTTAGCCCCACTAATAAAAGGATTATAAGGGTCGCACCTTGTGCCTTATCCTATTCTTCTATCTTCCCATGTCTTCACCGCACGAGGTTAAACTGCATGGCCTTTCAGAACTAAGTGTGGCTTGATTCCCATCCTTATGGGATACGTAGGAATGCCCAAAAATTTTGTCTGTTGGCCTAGCCCAAATTCCAGAATCTCCCTCCCCCCAGGTTAAGATGTATGGCGAGGGTGCACTTTTTCCCCACTTCGTGTCGAGCTAACCTCGATCCGGCCATACATCCCGCTCCTTGGAGACATTCACATCTTTGAGAGATTGGTAAAAATATGCCTCACCCGCTCCTTGACTAGGATTCCATCACCTTCCCCATCCAGAAGGGCCCCTGAATGGTATGAATGATAGGACTAAGGGATCTCTCTTACCACTTCAGGACAACTCCCTCGATGATGTCGAGCAACAAATTGATACAAATCCTACGTTTTGAATATGGTCAGCGGTTGATGCTCATTTTTTGCTCTGGAAGATGTGTTTCAAACATGGTCAACAGGTGTCCTGGATCATTAGGTCCACACCAAGATGCCCCAAACGTAGAGTGTAGTGGCTCATACCTCCCCGTTGTATCTCCAACCAACGAACTTCCTCCGGGCGATGCCAACCCTCGGGCCCCATGGACTCTTTGGGCCCTCGTCCCAGGTTCTCTCTTAAGGTATTGTACAATATGGTGTGTGATTATGTCCTCCTTCACGTCGGGCTGATCGTCGTGCCGTACACATCCCCAGATGAGATACCTTACCCTGGCCCTCGTCCTCACTGCCAGACATTAAACTGCGAGCTGGTCAAACCTTACTGACAGAGGCCCAGCCTCATGTCCCTTGGCCTTTTCGGTCCCCTAGCCCAACTCTCTCATGGGATTGTGCGGTGTGGTACGGGATTATGTCCTCCTTCACATCAGGTTATTCATTGTAACATACACCTCCCTTGTTTGGGGTATCCTACTCCCCTCCTCTTCCTCACTGCAAGATGTTAAACTACGAGCTAGTCAGGCCTTCCTGACTGAGGCCTAGCCTCAGGCCCCTTTACCTTTTTGGGCCCCTGACCCAACTCTCTCAGGGTATTGTGTGGTGCGTTTCGGGTTTATTTCCACTTTCATGTCGGGTTATTAGTCGTACCGTACGCCTCCCTTGTTTGGGGTATCCTACTCCCCTCCTCGTCCTCACTACAAGACATTAAACTGTGAGACGGTAAGTTCTTCTTGACTGAGGCCTAGCCTCAGGCACCTTGGCCTTTTCGGGCCCCTGGCCCAACTCTATAATGGGATTGTGCAGTGTGGTATAGAATTATATCCTCTTTCATGTCAGGTTATTCTCCGTGTAGTACACCTCCCTTGTTTGGGGTATCCTACTCCCCTCCTTGTCCTCACTGCAAGACGTTAAACTGCGAGCTGGTCAGGCCTTCCTGATCGAGGCCCAGACATAGTCCCCTTGGCCTTTTCAAGCCTCTGGAAAAGTTCTCTCTCTTGGGATTGTGCGGTGTGGGGAGGGATTATGTCCTCATTCACGTCGGGTTACTTGCCCCTCCGTACAGTTCCTCTTTAGGGTGTCCTACCCTCTGGGTATCTTCGAGAACTATGTATGGCTTGATTCCCATCCTTATGGGATATGTAGGACCTCACGAAGGTCTAGACTTCGGGTCCATTCCGGTCTCTCAAAAACATCCATTTCACCTTGGCCCCTTGGCCTACCCTCTCATTCCTCGACACCTTCATCAACCCTCTTCAGCAGTTCACCAGTGTGCTTAAGGGTACTCTGGTATAGTACCTGGAATTTCAGACTCTGCTCAAACATGCTTCCACCCACTTTTCAGGCTTTGTGTTCTCTTCATTAGGGCTTCCATCACCTTTCACGCCCAAATAGACCCCCGAGTGGCAAGGATGCTAGGCCTAGGGTCTCTCCTACCATTACAGGACAACACCCTCGAAGGTCACAAACAACAAATCGATACAAATCCCATGGGGTGAATATGGTCAGTGTTTGATGCTCATTTGTTGTTACCATTTCAGGCTAATGCGGTATGGATACTGCATTTCCGCCACGGTTAACATTTATCCTCCATTTCCACGCCAACCCCATTAATCCCAAAATGACGGTTACATGATTCACATCCTTCTCCACCTCATCATGTCCAAGTAGAAATTTGAAACTCTTGGTACTCCTCAGTGTACATCTTCGTGGTAGGAGGACCAGAGCCGCGATAGGGGCTCCGCACCAATTTCCCTTGGGTGTGTGTTCCATGTGTTCAAATAGACATCTTCCTCCCTTGTTTCCCACAACGAGTTCGACTCACATGGGCTTAGGGATAAGGTCGAGGTCTTCTCTTACTTAGAAGGTTTACACCCCTCCTTGGTCTGAGCTCTATGACCATAAACCGAGATCTCCTCAGAACTACGTTTGGCTTGATTCCCATCCTCATGGGATATGTGGGAATGCCTAGACATGTTGTCTTTGGGTCCATCCTGTGTTTTGAAAAATTTTCTTTTCTGTCCTGACTTCTGGAATTTGACTACAAAACCGTGTGGCGTGGTACGAGATTATGTCTTCATTCATGTCTGGTTTGCAATAGCCTCACCACGTCCACCCCATTCTAAAAATTAGCCCTCTTGTTTCTTATCCTGCTTGTCCCGCACGACATTAAGAGGCATCCTCTAGAACTACATGTGGATTGATTCCCATCCTCATGGGATACGTAGGACCACCCGGATGTCTCGTTTTCAGGACCAGCTCATCTGGGAGCTAGTTTCTCCAGCCCCTTTCCCCTCACCCCTATCTGGCCCCCTTGGCATGAAGTTCTCCTCTCGGAATTGCATATGGTGTGATGTGGGATCATGTTCCCATTCACATCAGTTCTGTTTCATTACACCATACACATTCCCCAACTAGCATTGTCTCTACTACGTCTGTGTTGCGTGATGTTAAAATGAATGCTTGGTCCCATCACATGACCCTAAACTGTGATATTATCATCCTAACCTCACGATAAAAAATGGTATTGCATTCTGATGACCTCATCTTAGAGGATGTCACGTTGGGTATTGGTCATACGCCATGCCATCTGTCAATGCCTACTATGGCTTGATTTTTGTGGTGATGCCAGGCCCTGTTACCCAAGGCTTGTCACTTCACCAAAAAAACTCTCACCATAAACGACAAACAAGGATAATCAAATACCACTTCTTTTGGTGTGTGGGCCACATCAACACACGAATTTTATCCCTGGAACTAGTACATCACAGTTCCTCCTTTTCAAGAACTATGTGCAGCTTGATCCCCATCATCATGGGGTACGTAGGAACGCCTTTGCACTTTGCCTTAGGCCCAGCTCACCTCTCATTTTTGGTCCCTTGACCCAAAAACCTCTCCAAGGAACATGTGGGGGTCAGAACCCCTGGTTCCCATTCAAGTCGGGTTTTTTTAATTACTCACCATGAGTCTCCCATGTTTCCTACCACCTATGGTCCGACTTCTATGACCCTAAACTAAGATCTCCCTATTTGAAGGGACTCTACTCCCTCTATGTAATACATCTTGTTATTATATTCATATGTGTTTTGACAGAGATCCCAAAGTGTGGAATTTTCATAGGGGCATTCCCCTCATTCCATGTCCAAGCTTTCAAGCTCGCTATTTGGATATGTATCCTCTCCCATGTCCAAAAGGACCCTCAGACGACATGGATTCTAGGATTAAGGGATCTCTATGGATGTTATGCCTAAGGGATCTACCATAGTTTCGGGCCAACGTACCTAAGGATCTCGGACGACATTTGCGACAGGTCTCGTGTTTCTAACATGGTCAACGGTCGAACCTCATTTTTCTGTCCCCATTATAGGCTCACGCGATATGGATACTACATTTCCACCAAGGTTAGCGGTTATCCTCCATCGTCACACCACCATCATTGTAAACCAAATTTTAAGCTTCATGATTCACACACTTCCACTCTCTCACGTTCAAGTGGAATTATAACATTCTCGGCTCTATCTCTTCGTGCATCTAGGTGTGCTTCATAGACGAGTTGGCATCATTGGGCCAGTATCTACCAAGTGTCCCTTCGTCCTAACATTCCTCTTCTTATGTTGGGAAATTCCCACCATTACTTCTTGTTTCCCACACCGATCACGACTCACGTGGGCTTAGTAGTTTTGGTAGGATGTGTAGCCAGGATTCTCATCATCCCGCATGACGTTAAACTACACTTCCAGAACTACGTAGGGATTAATTCCCATCATCATGGGGTATGTAGGAACTCCCGACCACTCTGCTTCAGGCCCAGCCTAATTCTCACTCTTGGTCCCTCGTCCTGAAGAGTTTCTTATGGGGGTACGTGGTGTGATTTGGACTCCAAGTCCTCATTCATGTCCGTTTCATAGCTACTGCACCACATGTTCCTTGGGCACTTACCTTTCACATCTTATCATATGATGTTAAACTACAGGATTCCATATGTCTTCAACGCATGACACTAAACTGCAGTTCTACCCCAAACAAGTTCAGGATGCCCCATGTTGATCATGGGATGCACCAGAGCCTCTACCAGAGAGGATTTAAACTGTAAGTGTTGGTCTATGACTACACTGCACTTCCAGAACTATGTACAGCTTGATTTCCATCCTCATGGGATACATAGAGACACTCAGGCATTTCACCTCGGGTCCAACCTCAGGAATCGTAAGATTCTGTTCGTCCCCATTTCTGGCCCATGGCCTGACCCCTTGTGAGGGACCATGTAACTGTAACTGTATCCCGAACAAGTCCTGGATTCCCCAAGATGACATTGGGAAGAAACGTCTCTCTTTCCAGAGAGGTCATGTCTAAATGAAGGAATGATCCATGATCAAACCGATCCACCCATCCAGTGTGCTTCCGCCACGGTGGCGTAATTTTACGAGTGTTGGATTCTGTTCAAACAAACACTCACTCCACATTCTATTCTTTGTGGGCCCTTTATTCGGACCCTCTTCCTCTTTCATGTCTAGAGGGACCCCCTAAAAGTACTGATGATTGGCCTATGGCCCACCTACTATCTTGGGCCAACATTCTGGAAGACTGACGGATAGCATTTTGATTCAGGCCCTGTGTTTCGAACATGGTCAGCGGTCAGCCCTCATCTGTTATCCCCATTTCAGGATAACGCAATAAGGATACAGTGTTTCAAACATGGTCAATAGTTATACTTCATGTCACACCACCACCAATAGCGTTCTGAATTTTTGGTTATCGTGATTCACAACTTCCACTTCCCTATGTTCGAACTAATCCCAACGCCCCTGGAGTTACCCCGTTTGTGAAACAGAGCACATCGGATGAACGGATCTTTGATTGTTCTGAGGTCCTAATCCTCTGATCGGGCCTCTCCCATGTCTTCCTGGAAGATCCGGATTGGTTACTTAAACCCTGGGTACCCAAAGCTTGGTCGAAGCATTATATTCAGATGGAATAGCATGGTTTCTCACGTTGGGGTCAACCCGTGTGAGCATGGGGACCGACCACTAGACATTTCACGAATATAACAGACCTGGATGAAGCCAACCTCGATAAAGAAACTCATGAATGATATGACATCAAATAAATCAAAACATGAAAGTGTGTTTGAGAGTTTGTGATCCTTATAGAACTCGGGGGTTTATCCCTCCCATGGATGGGTTGATCTTGTCAAAAGAATGTTGCAGTTCTACCACCCATCGACTTGTGGCATCCAGGAGTTGTTGTCGCCAGCTCAACTCCAGCTCCTCCTCAGCACCGATGGGGCGCAGTTCATTAGCCTCAGTTTGGGCCTGCTCTATGTCATCATGAATGATGTCCATTTCTTCAGAATCTTGCCTCATACACTCTTCTACCTCTGCCAGTAGGGCCTTCATTCCCAAGATCAGCTCTTATTGTTCATTAAGAGAGGTTGAGTGCTCATCCGCCCGGATCTGTAGTCGTTGGACTTCATCTTCAGTCTCCCGGAGTTTCTTGATGTTTGTCGCCTTCCTCCACTGCCGGCCCACGCTTAGGCCGCGATCATACTCCCAGATCTTCCCTACCATGAGATCTCGGATGAGCAGATGAGGACGTTGGGCATCCACTCCCCCAGTTCATAGATCGCACAGCTGCGAGCAAAGTCTGTCCATCTTGTTGAACCATAATGCCTGGGGGTATTTTCGATAAAGTGCATGGTCATCTTCCATGATCGGCGTCAGACTATATCGCTGTCATCTTTGTCTGAGGTCGTCTCATCCCAGTCTGCGCGGTCGGCAGGCTCGTATGTTGGATACGCCCTTAGGAAATCTTTAGAGGGATATGTGTCTGGAATTGGATCAGATGTGGAATATGGCATCAGATCGGGTGTGGCGGGACATGGGTTGACTGATCGATCCTTATTGTCGAACCCCACCTCAATGACCTCGAGCATGACCCCACTGGTGGTCCCTCCAATGGTAGGGAGCACTGCATCTCGGGTGGGCTGGGTAATTATCTCCTCGATTACTGGCATGCCCTTGGGAGGGGTGCCTCCAGAAATCCCGACCAACGTCGCCGCAGCGGCCCATGCTAGTCGAAGAATTGTACTTGACAGAGAGGGGAATGGACGTCAGTTGGCACGATCAGCGTGTGGAAGCAATAAATTCAGTGGAGAGGACTTACAGAGATCAAACTCCTAGTCCCACTCCTGAGTCGATGTTGAAGGGACCCCGAAGCGTGGCCCTCCATATATTTTCGGAAGGTTCAGAGATTTTGGGGGAGCCACCTCAGATGTCTTAGCCCCGCCAGACACAGAACTGGACATGGCCATAGGTGTGGGTTCCGATGGTCCTGCATCATCACCCGCCGAGGGGCAAGAACGAGGTCTACGCAAAAGGTCCTCTTGCACGGTTCAGATATTGGTAAGAAATCCATAATGACCTAATAGAAGACCCCGAAGAAAGAAACTTGGGATGTTACCTCGATATCCTCCACGAAATCATCGAGATCTGAGTCTTGATCACCGACTTCACCTTCCTCCAATGAGATCCCTCCACCAGCCTCGTACCCCCAAGAGGATTCGTCTGATTCTTATGGTCGGGGGAAGCACTCTCTCATCTCGGTGGCTGACAGTTATGGGGGAACTATCTGATCCAGCTGTACCCTCACCTGGTCTTTCATTGGACGCGGGGCACCCTTGGAATTCAGAAGGTCCTCTAGCTCATCCAAATAATGCTCCGCCTCCGGCAGAGACACTGTGAAACTAGAATGGCTGGGGAATATACCCAGTAAATCCATCCCGAGATAGTTCAAGTGTTGCCACATCTCAGTCGGGCTGAGGAATTACCAGTTGACATCCAAGATGTCCCAGGCCTCTGGGAAAACAGAATCCTCTGGCATGACGATATGGCGCAACCACTTCATCGGGGCTTAAGTGGATATCCTGCAGAATCCCCTCAGTGGCCACCCCTCTGGATGGCTCTGCTCTCCTGGGACCACTGGGTCCACTGCCGCTGTTGGATCTTCCACCGCTGCCTCACCCTTAGCTAGTGCAGGGTGCACCGCCATGGCATCCCCACCACCTTGAGAGGCCATTGTCACCTTCTGACCCCGACCTCGAGATACAGGAGGCCCTCCATCACTAGCTTGAACCGTTGGCAGCTTCAGCATTTTTCCATGATAAGCTGCCTCCCAGCTTATGGCATACTCCTTCACCAGGACAAAGGTGGCAGTAGGTGGAGGAAGTTCATTTCTCATTTTCCCATCTTCCTGTGTGAACATGAGCTACAATTTCCTCATCATACATGAGTTCTCCTTGTTGTGCACCTCCTAGTATACCTACGAGGTCATCCGCTGCAGGCACCAGAATTTCCTTGTAAACCGGTGTGGGGTGTACGCCTCACAGAGAGGCTCGCGGTCCACCCTTTCCACCATGTCTCCACCTCGGAAGGCTAGGAGATAGGCCCGATTCTCTTCCGTCCCATGACCATCGTCAGTGAGTACCCCCGTCGGTAATGGAAACGGGTGGAAATTAAACTCGTCCCCCTTCCACACCCAGTTCAGTACCAATGGTACATTTAATTTGGCTGGAAATCTCCCAGAAGTATTTAGAATGGATGGGCGGAAGTTTGACTCTGGAGGAAAGATGGGGTTCGGATATTCGTAAAACCTCTAATGTGTGCCGCGATCCACCCATACAGAAGATGGAATGGCCCAAATGTCCTCGGTGGCCTCTTTCCCTTGCTAACATGTCGTAGCATCAGGTACAATCTGGCGAGCATTGGAATCCCTAGATTTACCCACCCTCCTGTGGCCAGCATTGATGCAATGATGAAAGAGCTGGGTCGCACGCCCTTGTTGGTATCCCTCACTGGTAGGATCCAACCACAGATAAGAGCCACGATAAACGCTTCCAGTCTGACTATCGGCTATTGTTCGGTATTGACACTTAAACCTCAGGTCTTCCTTTGGATATCCTCCAAGAGCCATCAATACGAATTCTCCTTGCCCCATTGAGCCCCCTTCGGGAAAGTTCAAGGCCTCAAGGGAAACCCTCGATCCGTCGAGAAGTTCAGGAACTGCATGAACCACATCTTGAAGTGGACATGCCTCACCACTTCTTTATCTTCTCCGGGGACCAGCCCCATCAGTGCCAGCGCCAGCCGTAGCATCTGCTCTAGATCCTCCCATGCACTCATGGTTGGGAGGAACTCATCATACATATCCCCCAAGATTGGGACCCCCGAAATCTAATGGACATCCTACATAATGATGACAACCTACCCATGGTGCAGGTGAAAAGTGTTGCTCCAAGACGACCATCTGCTCAACAGCTCCGGCATCAGCTGTTTCCATTGATAAATGTGGAATTGGGAGGCCCATGACGCCTCATACAAACCCAATCTACTCAGCTCGGTTCTAAACACGTCGCATGAGGTGCCTACCCAGTAGGCCCATGCCCAATCATTTGTGAAGTTGCCTCCCTGGTGAAGATCACACCCATCGGACCACCCCTTCTTCGAATCCCTCAAGGATGCCTTCAGTATTGTGAAGTACATGGGAGGGGACGTCTTTGGATGCAATGGCTTCCCATAAACATTGTTCAGATGATTGTATAGGCAGTCGGCGGTGACAGGTGTGAAGTCCTCTCGCGCATGACCATCGGCCGCCCTGAACCATTGGCACTGGCATGACATGCTCCTAAACCAGTAAGTCGGTTCGTCCCTACTCGTCTCATGAATAAATGCGTCATCCGTCAGCCTGAATCCATACAAGGGAATCCTCTTGCACAACAGATATTTCTTTTGGCTCTCTAATAGTAGCTCTGTCAATGAATTATCGTCTGAGTGGCTATGGACCAACTCTCCTAGCCCAGAAGATTTTCCATCACATCCCTCCGGGCGGCGTCTGCAAGAACCCCCAATGCAGCTTTTTGATGGTCCATATGGTTTCAGAACTCATAAAAATTTTAGGGCGGGTCGCGAAGCCTGTTCATGAATCTCTTTTGCGAAGTCGAATCACGGAGCCTGGCCTTGGCTTACAAGCACACGTTCGCTTGGCGCTATCGCAGAGTCAGAGACTCACAGTTCTCCATGAAGCCAAATTCATGGGGGGCAGGCATGGAGTACGTGGCGCTTAGCGAATCGAGAGAACAAAAGGACAAAATCTTAGAGCAGGGAAAGGAAAAAAGAGATGGTTGGCCCCTATTTATAGGTGTCGGCCTTCAGAGCTTCGTGGCGCGTCCAGTCTACACGGAGCTTCGCGGCACGCTTGGCCCGCGCGGCCCCTGTCCTCCTCACGCACCATCTTCGCGAGTGAGAACCATGAACGGCCGATGATTTTGGCGATTTCCATCAGACTTCGACCCTTGATCCCTCGGTGGCTTTAAGTCAGAGGGGGGGAATTTGTTGGCACCAAAATGTTGGAAGAAAAGAACGAAGAGAAAGAGGCCCCATAGCCGGCTTCACGAAGCCACTTCACGGAGTCCCACCATGAAGCGCGGTCATCGCGAAGAAAAGGAGGCGGTACCCTCCACGAATGCCACTGACGTTAGCGAGCCCTCCACAAAGCAAAGGAGGCAGTACCCTTCGCGAACGCCCCTGACATTCACAACCCACCACGAAGCAACCCAATCCCTCTTCGCACAGTATAAGCTCTACATTGCGGTGCCTCTTGCCTATAAATACCGAGATCCCCCTAAGCCCTCGGGATGGACAATACGACCTTTCGTCTTCTCATCTCCCAAATCATGAAGCACCCTTGGCTCTGCGAATCATGAGCTATGAGAGGCATTTTTGCTTCGCGAGATGCCTCTGCCTTTCCTCGTTTTGATCCCCTCTTCCGAGAGGGATGCATTTCGCAAAGCCTAAGGGCCTTCGTGAAGGAAGGGGATCCCCAAGGGGACCAAGGTTTTCACGGAGCATTTATGATTCGCGAAGCTCTCCTCACATACATGTGATCCACATGCCAAGCCAGGATCACTTTACTTCGTGAAGAACCTTACTTGACGACACTTCGCTTCGCGAGGCGCCTATCCTCCACGAGTCAGTGCTCCGCGAACACCTTTCCACTTCATGAAACACCTCCCATGTGCACCTCCTCCCCATGCTAAGGCTAAGGCACCTCATTTCACGATGCACACCACTTCGCAAGTTCCCTTCACCACGCAGAGCAACCGAGATCCAAAAATCCCTTGCCTATGGACTCCGTGGCTTGGCAATTCATTTTCCCGTGCGACCCTCCAGGTTTTCACGATGTGACTACAATGTCCCCTAGACGATACCGCCCATGGAATTTCTTTGCCTAATGCTTCTTCACATTGGCATGCTAATGGCTGTTTCTTCTTCTCATAGCCACACTTATGTGGACCCCTCAATGGTTCGCTCTGTGACCCCCCTTCAGTACGGCATGGACGGTACCTTTCCTCCCACAAGGAGCAGAGGGTACCGGTTATATATGTCCTAGGGGTGCGGAGTAAACCCACCTCATCCGAGCTGCAGGGTGTTAAACTGCCAAGAAAACTCGTCATCAACACATGAAATTAAACTGTGACATCGCCATGTGCCTCTCACGCGGGGTTCCCCCACCTTGGACATTCTCCACACCCCTTGGTCTCCACAGGGGATGATATCCTCCTTCTTGGAGTGGGGTTTGTCCATGGGGAAGGGAAGCCACCTTGGTATAATCCCCTAGCTTTTATTGCAGGGGATGACACCCCTGCTCCTCCTCACTTCCTCGGTGCCAATTCCAGTGGAGGGTGTGATAGGGAATCAGGCCTCTACCCCGGAGTAAGTCCCAATCCCCCTCTCCCGCTGCGCTTTGTTAACCTCAGGCCTCCATCCTGGAGTAAGTCCCAGCACCATGGGTCACCCAACGCGTAATCCCCTCTTTGTTTCCCACGGACGCACCCTTGGCTACGTGATCATCAGGTCCCTACAGCCTCTTGTTTCTCACACTGAGCATGACTCCTGTGAGCTTAGAGTGAGTACCAACCATGACACACCTTGGGCCGCCTCATAGCGTGAGCCCCAAATTCCATCTTTCCTACATGATGTTAAACTATACACCCAAACTACGTGGAATTTGATTCATGTCAAGGCATGTTATGTAGGAAGCCTCCACGAGGTTCAAGCCCAACACCCATCAGACCAAGGTCTATCCTCATGTCGGTTCACCAGCATCCATTCTGAACTACGTGGTATTTGATCCATGTCAAGGCATGGTACGTAGGAAGCCTCCATGAGGTTCAATCCCACCATCCACACGGACCAAGGTCCTTATTCACGTTGGTCCTCCGACACCCCCCGTCCTACAAGACATTAAACTGCATCCCACATCAGCGGTAAGCTGTTGCGATCCCACCGTCCAGTAGTTCTGACACCCCTCTATGTCGGTTCAACATGCCCTTTTCAACCCGAACTACGGGGACTTTAGTCCATGTTAAGGCATGGTACGTAGGAAGCCTCCACGAGGTTCAACCCAAACACCCACCTAGTCTAAGGTCCTTACTCATGTCGGTTTGCCGACACGCACCTATCTGAACTACGTGGTCTTCAATCCATGCTAAGACATGGTACGTAGGAAGCCTCACAAGGTTCAAGCCCACCAACCATTGGTCCCAACCACCTCCATGTCGGTGTGCCAGGCCCCTATCCTGAACTACGTGGACTCTGATCCATGTCAAGGCATGGTACGTAGGAAGCCTCCATGAGGTTCAAGACCAACACCCAACGGACCCAGTTTCTCTTTCACGTTGGTTCACTGGCTTCCATACCTGAAATACGGGGTCTTTGATCCATGATAAGGCATGGTATGTAGGAAGACTCGCGAGGTTCATTCCCCCCACCTGGTCATTCCGATCTCATTCATGTCGGCTCACCAACACCCGGGCAGCCTAAGGTGTAATCCCCACACATCCATTATTGAACTATGGGGACTTTGATCCATGCTAAGGCATTGTACGCAAGAAGTATCTTTGAGGCTCAAGACCAAAACCATCGTTCATCCTGATTCTCACTCGGGCCGCCACATCCCGGTGAGATCATGCCCCCTAATTTTTCTCCACAGTACTCGGGAAGCCGCCCACGTGCTGGCCCTAATATCAGTGTTTCCTCAAGGTGGTTATTCAATCTGATCCACTCTAGCTAGTGTTATGATCAGCCTGATCCATCTCCACTGGACGTTAAACTTGCGGCATACCCTTTTTTAAATATGGGAAGCTGAGGGAAACCTTAGATACATGCCTATAGATTATGATCCCCCATGCTCAATGTGGGATTCCTTGGGATTCTGCACCCTCGAGAAGCCCTATAATAAGGGAAAAAAGACAGACCCGCCAATTCCCCAGTATCCAAACACGCCAATGATACCTCAACATGACTACTCCCCACACTGAAGGTTTCTTCCCTGACCGGACCCTTGGAATGTCCTGACAAAAGCAGCGTAGTTAACTTGTTTCCATTAAAATATGGCACCGGGAAGAGTTTCATGAACAACATATTAAATCTATAAGGGAGACCCGAACTAGGTGACGAGTTTCAAGGAGGAATCCATGGAAGGAAGAACCGACATCCCATCATCCCATTTCAATCATGGATAAAATTTCCCTGATCAAGGAGAGAATGTCACCCACCTTTGGAAAGTGGGAATACGGGGTAACAAAAGCTGTGCACATCACACTCAAGTAGACGGACGTGTGTGCCCCGACGAAAGCATCGGAAACATCATTAATTCAATATAAATCTTGACACATTCAATATATAATACCTTCTTGTAGGCATATGTCATCATGGTTTTCATAAATAAATAAAATAATTTGAATCATGATATGAATAAATAATAATCATAAAGTATAAGGATCCTTAAATGAATCCACAAATTGGAACTTCCATTGACATAAATAATTGTGGATTTTCTATGGTTGGGTCATATTATCATAGTCTTTATCTCAGAATATTACTAAAGGTGTACACTATGAGAAAGTGTCTAAATGTTCTATGAGTATCCACCCTTAATATAATATATATTTTTCATATAATCAAATGATATCATCTAGCTATAGAAAATATATTCAATAATACATTTGTGTAACTTCTAGGTTCTCATCATAATTGGGAACTACTATGACCTTTTAGGAAATTTACTCTTAATAAATTATCAAATACTATGTCTTGTAGAATAAAAATCATTATGTGATAATAAGTTTATTAATATTCCAAAATAATTAAATCAATAAATCATAAATATGTAGAATTTGTTTATAAGAAACCAACAACAACAGTAAGTATGATCATATGGGTTGTAATAGCTTAACACATCATATGTGGTGTATCGACCGACCTTACAAGGTGTTGATATCATAATACATAGTGCGGGTGGTGCATGTTACAAGGAGGGAATACAGTTGATCTAATACATCTTAAAGATACTAAATGGTTATAAAGAGGATTAAAATAATTATTTATGTAAGGGGAATATACATTTAATGGGATGGGAAAGGGGTTGATTACCTTCGAGTTTATGTTACCTTACGTGTGATTAGAAATATGGTTATGGGGTGATTCAGTTTTGGATGTGTGGTGATGTGGTATGTATCAAGGTGGATATGGATGGAATGTTATGGTTTATATTTGTAGTTATCATTATGTTGGATGGATTGAGGCCAAAATGACATGTTGGACCCTACAAAACGTTGGGCATGGTTGGGTTGTAGTCCAACCCACATCAGATGTGACATGGTAAGTGTGTGGTGGATTTGTTCTGGTGGATAGTGTTGAATAAATTGATATTAAATATTTTTTATTGATATTGTTTTCATTCTTTCATCCCTAGTTAGTTAGATTGATGTTTTCATAGCATACCACTATCGTTTTGAGCTGGAGTACCCCATTAACAGGAAAGTTGGAGTAGTGGGAATTTCTAGGCCCCATATACATGGTGATTGATGATGGTTATGATATTTATTATTTTGATCAATTTTTATGATAGAATTGTTTTAGATAATATATTGGTATTTTGATGGGGATATTACATCAAATTAATGAAATTGTTGTAAATGTTGTGGTGTGTGGATTGTGTTCACTATTCATCGAAACTAAAATTGTTTATATCTATGATTATATTTATTTGGTTGATATCACTCTCACTTACTCTAGAATAATTTAAACATACATATGTTTATTTTTTTTATAAGGACCATCCTACAGAGTAATCTGATGTTCTCACCCCACAATAATTTTTTGATTGCTTTTAAGATAGACTGACAGGTATTAGAGCTGATGTTCACGTAGCTTTGATTGAAATGGAGGATGTCTTGGAGCATTAGATCTTATTATTGCATTAAGTTTCCTAATTTTTTTTATTTTACATATATGTAAAATTTCGTTTATGGGAATTTATCTTGTGTAATGGAATTATTTGGTGTTGATTGTTGATTTTTATTATAATTCATAGGATTTTATAATGGTAATTCCTCTCATATTCATGTTTTATGTCCTTGGTACTAGTCTCCCATTGGATACCTATTAGAGGTGGTCTTCAAGGTAGTTTTTTCCTTCTCTATAGGTCCATGAGGTTTTACTATTGGGTGGGTTATAATAATATATCTTGGAATCCCTGGGATTCACTAACCAACTTGAATAGTGAAAATTTAGAAAAATTTATTTGTTCTATTCTACTGGATCCTCCATCAAGTATCTAAAATATAACACTAAATCTGATGTAATTTAACATTAAATAATAGTATCCCCCACTATATATATCATTCCTCATTCATTTATATTCTTTATATAATAACAATTTCTTTTTTACTTTCTTTGGAAAAAGGAAAATCACATTAAGACTGGAGAGAAATACATCATCCATAACATTATCCATCTATATGTGAGGTCATTCCAAAAACCTAATTAACTACCAATTTTATCCATATTACTTTAACAATTGCATATAAGTCTTATTACTAAATGAATATACCATCTCCTTTTCCTATTATTCATATAAAATTAAAATAAACAATTTTAACAAGCTATACCTACCTGTAATTTATTAGTTTGAGATCATGCTATGATAAAATCTATCTAAAACTATTATTTTCGGTATACATAGTAATTTTCGCTCAAAATAGGCAATGATTCCATGTTTTCATGGTATGAACAAAAAAATATAACTCGAAATCATGTAGTGGATAGTGATTTTTATGTTCTTTCAATTTCCTAGACCCATACCTCGTGAACATATGTCCTTGCACCAGAATTAATCCTAATCTTAATTCAAATACTTCACAATATAATTTATAAATAAGATATTCCTTAATTAGAAAGTAACATGGGATGAAATTTTCTCCTTCTTCAACTCCTAAAATGATTTAGGACACTTTTCATACTAAACAATCCTATCTCCTTTTCAAGATAAGGTTTTCTTGGGTTAATCATGTCATAAGAAGACATGTATAAATTTTGATAATATTCTGGAAATCATAGGAAACATTACATCTTAAATACATTCCCTTACCTTCCTTATAAAATCACTACCTTAACTATCTCCAGATCAACTAAAATCCCTTTATCTGCAATTATGTTACCATGAAATTTGACTACTTGAATCCTGAAGTGGTATTTCAAGAACAAGTCATAAATATTATGCTCATGGAGTGTTTCCAATAAAACTTTTAGTCAATTCACATGGTATTCCTCATCTATTATTATATTACAATTTTATCCACAATAACCACTATGTAGGAATGAAAATATTTATTGAAGAATCATTTAATCAATTCAATAAACAAATTTTGTTCATTGGTGACTTCATAAGTTATGAACAAGAACCCATGGTTGAATATTGATATGAAGATGTCATTTTTGGGAAGTCCTCTAACTTTACCCTTAACTAATGACACCAATAAAAAGGTAAATCTTGGGAAATCACAAAGTAACCATTAATTAGTCAAAGGAATCATAAAATTTTAGTAAGGGATATTTATTATTTATTATCACCAAATATAGCTTTCGATGGTGAATTCATAAATACATGTTACATTCTACTTTCATGAAAAATAGAACAAGTGCTTCCAAGAGAGAAAAACTTGGTCAAATGAATCCATTTTCCTTGAGATATTCAAGATACACTATTAAATCCATTCAATCCTAGAGATCCATATGATACGAATCCAAGGAAATAGGGATTGTTCTATGTAAAAGGTCAATTGAAAAATTCATATACATTATTGGTATAAATATAAAAAATTCATTATGGAATACATTTATATATTTATCTAATATTTTTATAGATTAGAGGATTTTTCTTAATCAATATTGATCCAAGTATTAACCCTAATATTTTTTAAGATAAATATCCAACTACTCTAACTATTTGACCAATTCACGATTCTCTACATTGAAGTTTTGATTGTTCTCATCTTGTGTTAAAAAAATAAGTATTCAACCATAAAAATTGTATTGTGACTTTAATTTATATATCTATTCTATAACACCACAAGATTTTGTAAAATATGTTTTCTGAATTAATTTAAACTATTTGATATTTTTCATTGCACGCAAAAATGAATATAGATTTTGTTGTATAAAAGAAAAAAAATTATTCTTTCATTGTACACAACCCCATGTTGATCTTTTTCTACACACAAAACAAAGATTATATTATGGTACACACAACACTATTTTTTCATGTTTCACAAAAAATTATAAAGCTCTTTTGATAGCTTGTGTTACATGGAAAACCTAGTTTTACCATAAAAAATGTACTATTAATAACATTATTAAAATATTATTATAGTTTTCACGTAGAAATTGGAGTGGTGGTCATGTATAAGATTTATTAAATTATGAAAACTTGTTTTATTCATGTATATAAGAATAATTATTTGGTGACTAATGAAAATAAAAACATTTTGAAAATATAGGAAATATTTTGATGTAAAACAATTTTTATATAATCAATCAAATTTTACATAAATAAAAAAATTTATAGATTAATTTAATTAAATATATATTATATTAATTCAACTATTTAAATTTCATATTATGTTTTCTACAGATAAGAGATAAGAAAAAATCTAATTTTACGCATAAAGATATATATTTTTATAATTGGTAATTTTATTGTCTTCTAATAGTGAACCTATTTTAAATCTAATATTTAAAACTATTTTAAAATATATTTTAAAAAAATAAAAATTCTTTTTAATGTTTAATTTAAAATTTTAAATTTTGTGATTTTTTGGTTTTTTCAGAGAAGTTTATTTTTTGATAAATAGTGAAGAACAATGAATTTTAATAGAAAACTACATTTTCGTATAATTTATTTATATAGATAATTTATATTTGATATTATTTTTAAATTATAATTAGATCAAATATATATATTAATACAATTTAGGACATTTGAATCTATTTCACATTGAAAATAGATATAGAAAAATTCAAACTTTTGAACATTTTCACTATACAAACCAGTTGTCTCATCCCGCCTACATGAATAATTTTATATTAATTTATGCCCCTTCTATTATTATAATTTTGAAAAAAGGATTCCATATTTTTAATAATCATAATTTATAATTTCCAGTAAGTCTGACCTAGTTTTTGACAAAAAAAAATTTCATGTAAATAAAATTAATTATAGTGATTAAGGTAAAAATGTGATTATTTTCTGGTTAAACATTAACTTAAGGATCTAAAAAACCTACACACATG
Source organism: Viscum album (assembly GCA_963277665.1). Classification (NCBI taxonomy): domain Eukaryota; kingdom Viridiplantae; phylum Streptophyta; class Magnoliopsida; order Santalales; family Viscaceae; genus Viscum; species Viscum album. The sequence goes on from OY728143.1 coordinate 1,569,971,776, forward strand.
TCCAAAAGACATTTTATTTCCCTATTTAGACTATATACTCCATTTTATAGAAATATTTCCATTATTCTAAGTAGATTATGTAAGCAAGAACAATCAAAAGTGTTTACCTTTTTATATTTACAAAAATGTCACTACTCTTCAACTATAAAAGAGAAATCACCCCCCCCCCCTCACTCTTCACACATATCAATCCCTATGGATCATCCAACACCTTCCCAAATAATCTCCCAAATTTTCTCCTCTCATATTATAAGCATAAATTTGGTTATAAATAAGACCAATTTTGTAATTTGGTGCAAACCAAAAGGAATTACCCAAAGAAGAGGTAACATTCTTCAATAAGCACTTTTCTTTTATTTCATTCTCCACCCCCTTAATTACTATTATTCCAAAGATTTATAATAACATAAATATCCAAAATATACTAATATTTTTTTTGTTAAGGTTTTGACCTACTCAATCAAGGTTACGTTTTTATTATAAGGAAACAAAACATCCAAAACAAGAAAACAGGGAAAAACAGAAACCAAGAAGTCTAAGGGGGACTAAAATGGTGAAGGCCAAGGGCATCCCCACTACTCAAATTGATTCCATCAGTTTTAAAAGATAATATATCTTGGAGACAAACATGATCATGGCCATGGACTTCCAATAACGCCAGGTAATCCGCCACTTTGTTACCTTTACGCAAGAATGTAGAACTTAGATGTTGTTGTTGACCATGCCTTTGCACTTTCTAATTATATAAATGATTGACCATGGAGGGGGTAAAATAATCCAAGTCATCATTGAGAATATTTGAATCCATTTCCACTGTGGATAAGATTAGACCTTGCTGGTGGTAAAGGTTTATACCCATGAGCATCGATTTGGCTTCGGCCTGAAGTGAGGAACCATATTTCAAGTTAGAGGAAAAATCCAAGATGGCCAAACCCCTGGAGTCTCAGACCACCCCACCTTCGCTCAAGAATAATATCCTACAAAAACCATCAGTGTTGAGTTTAAGGCCCATATCGGGTGGATTCCATCTCACCCAAAGCTCGTGGGAGTTGATATCAGGTGCCTGTGGAAAATATAAAGAAGGGATCATCCACCGCAAGGAGGGGGCATCCCTCCAGTTTCTAGATAGATGAGCCAGATCTAGAAGGATGTTCATGGTCTTAAAGATGATATACATGCAAGTAAGAAAAACCCCTTCATGTCTAAACATATTTCTGGATTTCTAAATAGACCACCACCCCGCCAGATGAATCACCGCGCACACCATCTTCACTGATCCTCTATCACCCAAACCATGGAACCACCTATCCAAGAATGGAAGCTCTATGAGGTTAATGTCATGAAGGCATATAAACTCCTCAAAGGCATGACACAGATCACATTCCCTACCTCCCTGGAAGAAAATTTGATCAGCTCTTTCGTCCTTGAAGACTTTACATAGGGACACCGTGAAGCTAGAGGGATACCACAATGTTTAATATTTTCGTCTGTGGAGATAGCCCGATACCTGATCCTCCATAATAGAAAAGTGTATTTTTATGGGACCACCTTGGGCCAAAGGATTTCATTCCATCTATCATGATTATCCATAGAGACTCCAGACCGCTGATAATCCCGAGTGTAGAAGGCCCCTGATGAAGAAGGGGTGAAGACAGAGCGGTCAGGTTACTACACCAAACTGCTGAGATCAAAAAATTCATGTTCCTCATCATCCAGAGCAACCTTAATAAAGTACGGGTATAAACTGGCTTCCTTGAATGAAATGGTGGGAGAAGGTCACCTCGGGAATCTGAGCACAGTCCCACCCCTATTGAGGTGCCATAAAGAAATGTCCCCCTCCTAATGATCCATTGAGAGTGAAAACAAATCTTCGAAAATAGGTTATAAATTGTAGATCGTAAAGAAGAAACTCGACCTTCCATTGGAGAGTGAATACTAAAAAGAGGATGCATAATTTTCTCCCACTGCGTACTCTCTTATAGCTCTTACTTAGCTAACCGCGCATGGAAGCAACAGAGAGTGACATTCATGCTGTGCACATTAATTCCTCCCTCTATAGCAGGTCTCACAACTGTACCCAATATGCCCATTGCTTCTTCTTTTCTGCTAGAGGATCCCAGAGAAAACCAACCAAAAGCTTCTCAATACTAGAAATTACACCCTTCAGTGCCATGATAGTAGAGAGAGCGTGGATTGGAGTATCTAGTAGAACACTACAAATGAGAGATATGAGACCTCCAAAAGAAAAATAAAACTTGTTTTTCTAGTTGTGAATATGGTCTGAAATCTTACTAGACAGAAAGTTAATATCTCAAATATGCAATCTACCCGGGGTGATGGAAGCCCCAAGTTATTTCATGGGAAAAACACCCCCTTTGCATGGAAAGAGTGATATGAATATCAGAATATCTTGTAGGTGGAAGCTGTTTGGGATAATGAAAAGACACTTCTCCTTATTGATAAGTTGGACACTCCAGTGGCAGTAGACCTCTAAAATTCTGTTCATACCTCAAATTGATTTTCCCCCATTGAAAATGACCATTATGTCATCTGAGAGTAATAAGTGGGAGATTGTCGTGGCCCTCACGATCCTCCGATAGGGTAGAATCTCTCCATTATTGATGCACATATGAATGAGATGGCTGAGCACCTCATGTGTTATGATTAAAATCTAGGGACAAGACAAACGAGAGCCACAGTATACCCCATGCCCGAAGAAAATGGGTGCTAGATACAATAGTGGGGAAGATGAACGGGCATCACCTGATGTCCGCCAAACAATTTTCATGAACAAAAGTAAAGGAGAACCTGAGAAAACAAAAAGTGATAAACCTCATGGATAAATTCCCCTACGTGAGTTCAATTGAAGAATCCTTTTAAAATTGATTAATGTTGAGTGTAGACCATGACAATTATGACTGAATTTCGATGAACTATTGAAATCAAGACTGATGTTAGGGAAAAATAATCAATTCAATGTTGTATAAGGGTCTTTAACTAAGTTCTCTCGTGCATAAGGATTTTTTATAGGGATTAAATGGAAGGGTTCAATTGGTAATTCAATACTCTCATCTTGGTAACTTTTGATATGTATAATGGTTAACGATGAATCTATGTATGGGTACTGCCCAATTTCTCAAAGATGTTTAATGGTCTTTATTTAGATTCCGGAAATATAAAAGTGATGCAAATTGATATTCAAATATGCGGATCAGTGATTTTAAAATGAAATCAATGTAATGGTTCATCTCGATCATCTAAATGATACAAAATTTTCAAAAATTGAATTAAATAGTGGGTTCCCTAGTTCTCTAATTAAAATCAAAGTGAAGGAGGGGCTATAGATCAATTCATCTTAAGAAATATTGGAAGATTTTAGATATATCTAGAATTCCTAAGAAATTTTTTTATCTAGAGATATAATTGTTAAATATTCATGGGGATCATGTCCATGTGTGAGGACCACAATTTATTGAGGGAGGTTCACTCATGTTGTGGGTGGTTGAAGATGTATAGTGATAAGCATTCCATGTAGATGTTTTTGAAGTTAATTCTATTGCTTATTTTGGTTGTGCTGGTTTTGATCAAGGAATCAATACAAAATTTAAGAGGAGGTCCTATTAATATTTCAAAGAGCTCTACAGACCCCTAGTTCATAATAATTATATTACCCTAGATCATTCTGCTGGATCACTCACTATACAAGAGGCACAAAATTGAGGTAATAGCTAGACTAGAGACCAAAGAAAACACTTCTTACAGTGGATTAGGAGTGTGGAGATAGAGGAAGATGATGATCTTTTCAGAGAGTTTTTTCACCTCAGTTCTCTCAATTCCAATTTTTTTGTACCAATATGCTGACATTGAATATATTTGTTCTATCTATTTTCATGTTTACCTAATTTAATTGCGGGTATTGGATAGGAATAATTGATCATAATTTTTCATGTTCTAGTATCAAGTAAATTAAAGAGGTTAGAAGTATTTTCATCCAAATATCTCAAGTTATCTTCCTCTTGATCATCATTTCACACTACTATAAGTACCGATGAGAGAAAACTTGAGTTTAAATTTCCTTTTAAACAATAAGTGATATACCAAATTAAAAAGGTTGTAGTCTTATCTTAACTATAAATAGTATAAAAAGTATTTATTACAACGCCCTTTTAACGTCAGTTATTTATAACCGACATGCAAAGCCATGAAAATTGGTTTATAACATCTGCTATATTACAATTGATTTTAAAAAAAGAATTATATTGATTTATGACATTAGTTATTATATAACTGACATTATCAATCAAGTATCTTTCTTTATCATGTTGGTTATTCTGTAATCGATGTGATAAATCAAACGACATTGTTTAATAACGTTTGTTATTATATAACCCAAGTTATAATTCATTTTAGTACATCCGTTATACAATAACCAATGTTATAAATGTAATAAAAAACACTATATCTTTTAATTTATAAAAAAATGATGTGATAAATCATTTAAAATTTCATGAAGTCCGTTTTGAGTCATTGCGGTGTCTTTCATTCGGGTGACAGCGACTCGATTCTCTCTCATGTGGAAACCTTAGAATCAATTCTTCGATCTTGTGGCCTCCAACCTCATTTTACCAGCTTTATTCGTCAATTTGTTTCACCAATGCATCTATTTGATCGACTTGTAGATCTTAAGTAAGCTTCACATGCCTCGAATTCAGTGCTTCTATTACATGGATGCCCAAAATCTAAATTTTTTAATTTTGATTACTAAAATGTTACAATATCTTGTTTAACTTCCTCATTTAAATTTTTCATTTATGCATTCCTCATTTGGGAATAAATAGATTCATTATTTCTTACATGGTGATCCCATGTGAGGTTGAAAATCATGTACACTTTTTACAAAACATGAAACCCCTAGAGACTTGTTACATATGGTTGGTAAATAGGGTGGATGTTGTGAAACTACATAAAATTCCCCCAAATGATATACTGTTATTTTTTTGATCTTATAGAGGATACAAATATCTGTACAAGGAATTCATTTCTTATGTATAATTCATGTATCAATGTGACCTTTCCCACAAATAGAACCTATAGAAAATATTTTATTTCTATAGTTGGGAGAATTATCTAAAAGGATTTGGATTTCACAACAGTAATCTTACTATAAAATTATGTATCCCTTAGTATACAGCATCTCTTAGAAATATGTAAAACTATAGTGTGACATAAAATTTGAGTGAACTATTATATGACTTCAGGGGTTTTATTATAATGTATTGATTTGTCTATGGGTTACAAGGACAAAAAAATACGATGGGTTAATAATACATCACACGAGTGGATAATGATTTCCTTATTCTTAGTGGTTTTCTATCTTATTTCTCAAAAAACAATATAATTATAATTTTAAAATACACATATACTTTTTTCAAAATTATGTTACATTCAAATTATAGAATGTTTCATATAAATATAAAACTATCTTATCAAAATATATTTGCTTTTTTAAATTATTTCCATGCATATCATTTTATAATTTATCATTTATATTTAAACTTATCTTCCATTATTGTGTATAATTTTAAATTATATTTTTAAAATGTGAATAAATTTGTTTTATATATCAAAATTATTTTACTTTCAAATTATGTAATATTTTATATAAATATAAAATTGTCTTATCTTAACAAGATATATAATTTTGATATTTTTCATAGGTAATAATGATTTGAAGTTGGATTATGTCCCAATGAATAAGTGATGAATATGAGGAAGGTGTTGATTCTTTTTTGGAATTTTCTAAAATAAATATTCCAAAAATTGAAATGTTTCTTTGTCCATTCCTGAAATGCTTAAATTTTAAGAAGTTGAAAAGTATATAGATCAAGGATCATTTAATTATTCATGGTTTAATACTTCTAATAGAACTTGTATTTTTCATGATGAAACAGGGTATAATTTCATATCTAATGATGATGATGCTTTGCAAGATGATAACTATGATGAAATTTAAGAAATAATTCATGATTTTGAGGTAGAGAAATTGATAAATAATTGACAATTGAGCTTCTATATGGTGATTATAAAAAACTGTTTCATCCTATTTGTACATATTTTACAGTTTTATCATCGATGTTAACATTGATTAAGCTAAAGGTGAGACATGGATGGGGTGATAAGAGTTTTACAGACTAAAATTGTTGAAATACATTCTTAAAAAAGATAATGATCTTTAAGATTCACATTATAAGGTCAATAAAATATTATTCCTGATGGGATTTGGTTATAATAAAATACACGAATGCTCGAATGACTACGTGATATATAGAAAGCAATCTGAATTTCTGTCAAAGTGTCCTAAATGTGGGACATCACAGAATAAGTTGAATGAAAAATCATAGGCTGATTTAGAGGATACAGAGACCCTTACCAAGGTATTTTGGTATATTCTTATAATTCCTCATTTGAAAAAATTATTTTCTAATTCACGTTATGAAAAAAGGTTAATATGGCACACTAATGAGTGGATATGTGATAGAAAAATATGTCATCAAGATAGTTTTCCATTGTGGAAGAAAATTGATCACCATTTTCTTACATTTTTAAATGATGTTTGTAATATCAGACTTGGGAATTTCATGGATGGAATGAATCCATATTGAAGCCTTAGTAGCACACAGATTTAATCGCCTATTTTATTGGTAATTTACAACCTATCTCTTTAATTCTGTATGAAGAAAAAAGGTAACATCCCAAGGTTTTCTAAAAATAAATTGAAAATTCTTGAAATTTTGTTAAAGGTATATATTTATAAGTATCCTTTAAACATAATTTTATTTCTCCTATGTTTTGAATTTCAAGATACTGTCATCTACAATTGTGTTTAGTATGTTATTTAGAGTCTGATGAAAAAAACTTGTTTTTTTGGTGAATAGTAACCTACCCTTATGAATAGTAACCTACCATTATGAATAGTAATATGACCCTTATGAATAGTAAATAAAAGTAACATTACCTGTGAAAAATAAAATAAAATTTAGACATCTTAGAAAGTGACAATTTGACCTTAGTAAACGTTTTTGGTATTTTATAAGTCATAAATAAATAATTATAATTAATTAATTAATTTAAAAGAATATTTATTTTCCTGTAATGTATTCATAAATTGTTTAATCAATATCTAATAGTTTTTAGATAATTTTATAAGACCTTACGTAATTTTTGAAAGAACTATAAATTCAGTTTTAATCTTAAAAACTGTTTTTTAAGTAAATTATGATTTTTATTAATTGTTAAATTAATAATATTTAGACAATTACTTTTTGAAAAATGGACTTCATTTTTGGATTCTACACGTCGAAAAATGGTTGGGGTAAATTTTTGAGATTTTTCTGAGATACTTGAATTTTTGATGAATAGTGGAATCCGATAATTCACAATAAATGCTAAATAATGTATTAATTGAGTCACCGATGATGTTCTGCTGATGTAAGCCCACTTGGTTCGGGATTACATTATAAAATTACTATTATTGGTCATCCAATACTCACTATTCCTGGTCTTTGGTGAAATTAATAAACTAATCAATTTTATATTAAGAAAACCCCTCTCCCCTCCACTATAAAAGCCACCCTTCACTCCCTTTTTCCTCACACCTCTCAAGCTCCAAGACTTCTCTAAACTCTGCCAAAACACCTTCCCTAGCTCATACCCCACGTCCAAAAGCTGTTGGTCTCATCAAAAGACCAATCCTAGCTTCCTTAAAAAAGATCCCAAGAGGAGGATTCTAAAGGTAATTTTCTCTCTCTTCTCCTTTATTTTCCTTTCAAGTTCAAGTTCCTTTCTTGATATCTCCCTACCTATCTTCATAAAAATTGTTCTGTAAATCAAGTATTATATATATACTTTAATATTATGATTCTAATGTTAGATTATATCACCCCACACCCTTTCCCTCTTCCATTTATTTTATTAAAGAGAACGTTGTTCATGAGGTGTTAAATTTATCACCTTCAAAAACGACATGTTCTCTTCTTCCATTTCCACCATCAATCTGGTCATGAAATAATTTATATGGTTGAACCATGTTATAATATATGTTTTATGACTCACATAAGGTTCTTTAATTCCTTTGTACTCATGATTCAAATTTATAAGACTAAATGAGGTTGTAATTATCAAAGAACCACTTAAATGATCTAAACGAACATAATTAATGTTTTAACTTATGAATCATCATCATATGAAGAATCAAAGTGATAAATAGTATAATTTATGGTACAGAAAATATTTAAAAATTACTCCATTTCAATTCTGGAGTTTCACTTCCAATCAACAAGAACGATTCATCATGAACCGATTGTGAAAATCACAAAAGAACTCACCCAAAATAATGCAAGGAACAAAATAATAACAATTAAGGGGTGAAATGAGGTTATGAAATTACCATATAAGATGTTATAAACATGAAAATGTTTCTGTAAAATACTTATAACACTCTTTTAACCATTATACATGAGTTTTAAACAATTTTGAAGTAAGACAATCCCAAGGTAAGGGAATTCTTAACCCGATTTCCATTCTTTGGGTTAACCGTCTACTTTATTATTTATGTGCTATTTAAATTGTTTGTGTGATGATTTATATCTATATTATGTTTCATTATGTGTGTTTACAGAGTATATTCATATTCCATCCACTCTAATAAGTCTCACTTCAAGTATATGACGTTTATAAGATACTTTTCTTCTAAAATCCCCTTTTTAAAATTCTATTTTACAAGATTCAAAATCAATGTTTTTATGCTATTATTTATGTTGTATGATAATGTTTTGGTTATTGGGAATTGTTTATGATGAAGGGTGGGACCTATATTTCCCTCCAATGCATTGGGTATGAGTAAGTTGGAGGTCGGCCGTATGGTTACTCCATGTGTAACTGCGATGGTTACACCAAGTATGGTAGCCATGAGGGTTACAAATTTTAAGGTAGACAAGATGGTTACAAGATTATGTAAGTAATGCCCCAAGATACCTCTATGGTTATAATTATGTTTGGTTTGGATCTTTTGTAAATATCATGTTACACAAAGTAAGTATTTATGGGTGGAAAGCATGTCTTTTGAAAATGTTTTCATACGTCATGTGTATTCATGGGCTAATATGATTTTTTCTTCTTTTTCATACCTTACTGAGCTTTTGTGCTCATCCCAAGTTTTTAAATGATTTTTCACAGGTTAAAGGATGAGTAATACAAGGAAGGAAGACATGTTAAATGTTGAAGAATTGTCAAGGAGTCTTGTTTAAAGTTTTAATGTTTTATATTCTGAGGAAAATGGAAACTGATTTTATGGTATCCACTATGTAAAAATGTGTAATGTTATGAATGGTTTGTCTTATTTCTCTAAAGCTCTAAACTTAAAAAGATACTCAATGTAAAAGGAAGTGTTTTCTTGAATAAATTCAAGATTATGTATGAAATAAGTTTGGGTTGTTACAGTTGGTATCAGAGGATGGTTTAGATAACTATAGGGGTTAAGGTGATGCTAATAGAATACCATAAATAATTTTCACTCTATGTTTAATTTGTTATAGAATTTAAAGATTACCATGTTGCTTCATCTAAGAAATGTTTTTTCAGAATGGTTGTCCTCGGAAGGAACATGGATGCTGAAGAGTAGAGGCACCGACAGAATGACATCCTTCTTGATCTACAGCCCGAAATGGTAGGGATTAGAACCGAGCAGTTTGTGACAGTAATGGATCAGCTAACGCAGGCTATAAATGGTGGTGTAATCCATGCAAGAGAACCAATAGAGGTACCCCAACAGAACATGACATTGGTGGAACATTTTATGAGACAACATCCTCCTGCATTCAATGGATCTTCTGACCTAGTGGCAGCAGAAGGATGGATTAAATCCCTTGAAAAGATATTTGATTTTATGGGATGTTCGGACAATCAAAAGGTAAGTCTTTCCATTTACCGTTTTGAAGGGGAAGCTGATTAGTGGTGGTCAATGGTAAGGAATATCAGGGGTAGAGAGGATTTTGATGCCTTAGTTTGGGATGAATTTAAAAGTCTTTTTCTTGAAAAATATTTTCCTAAGGTGGTGCGACTTAGAATGGAGAAGCAATTCCTTGAATTGAAACAAAAGGAGGAAGATTCAGTGGATATGTATGAAGCGAACTTCACCTGACTGGCGAGGTATGCTCCAAATATTATTCTGGATCTCGATAGCAAAATCAACCACTTTTACTCAGGATTGAAGCCAAGGTATCTAAGGGCGTTGGCCTCCCGTGAATTCAAAAGTTATGAGAAACTTGTCTGATGTGCTGAGAGGGTAGAGATGGAATTTGCTGACGATCACATGCATTTTGGAAACAGAGAGAAGAAGAGGTCTCGTTGGCAAGCAATGGGTAAGAATCAACCAAAGAAATCTGATGGTAAGAAAATCTAGTTTCCAGTTTGTGAAAAGTGTGGCAAGAATCACCCTGGGGAAAGTCTTATCAAAACTGGGAAGTGTTTTAAATGTGGTAAGTTTGGACATATGGCCCAAGATTGCAATGAAAATGATCCAAATACTAATCCGGATAAGAAAACTGTAAAGTGTTTTAAATGTGGTGAGATGGGTCACTATGCAAATTCTTGTCCAAAGAGGGATCCAAATGATGCAAAGAAGCCAGACTACAATCAGAAAGGTGTAGTGAGATCCTTTGCGACTACGTCAGCAGGTGTTAGGCCATCCAATGAAGTTATATCAGGTACTTTATTTTTTCTCTCAGATTTTGCTAAAGTTTTGTTTGATACGGGTTCTACACATTCCTTCATCTCTGAGAAATTTTCTAGTAAAACTGAAATATCACCTCAACAAATGATACCCGAACTTGTCGTTAAAACACCAGGGGGGAATGTTATATCAAAGAGGAATTATAAGAATATTTCTATTGTGGTATGTGTAAAGACTTTACCTGCAAACCTTGTTGTTTTACCCTTAGTCGAGTTTGATGTTATTCTGGGGATGGACTGGCTTTCTGATAATCATGCTAAGATTGACTGTAGATCTAAAGAAGTTGTTTTTCAGAAAGATTTTCAGTTTGTATACAATAATGAAACCATAAAATTGATAACATATCAGGAAGCTGAGAAACTATTGAAAGATGGAAGTGAATGTTATCTTGCTCATATTGTTGAAAACAAGGGAACTATTCAAATTAATGATGTTCCAGTGGTAAATGAATACCTTGATTTTTTCCTGAGGAGTTACCCAGTGTCATACCTGAACGAGAAGTCGAATTCACAATTGATTTAGTTCCTGATGATAAGCCAATTTCAAAACCCCCATATCGTATGGCTCCAATAGAACTTCATGAATTGAAAAATTAGTTGCAGGATTTGATTGTCAAAGGCTTCATTCGTCCCAGTACTTCACCATGGGGAGCCCCTATTTTGTTTGTTAAAAATAAAGATGGTTCCATGAGACTTTGCATTGATTATAGAGCTTTGAATAACATCACTATTAAAAACAAGTATCCTTTGCCTCATATTGATGACTTTTTTTATCAGCTCCAGGGAGCTCAGTACTTTTCCAAGATTGACATGAGATCCAGATACCATCAGCTGAAGGTGAAGGAGGATGACATTCCGAAAATAGCCTTTCGTACTAGATATGGGCATTATGAATTTTTGTTATGCCATTTGGGTTAACTAATGCCCCTGTTCTATTCATGAATCTTATGAATAGAGTATTTCATGAGTTCTTGGATAAGTTTGTGGTTGTATTTATTGATGACATTCTGGTTTTTTCTAAAAATAAAGAGGAGAATGAAAAACATCTAAGGGTTGTTTTACAAACTTTAAAAGAAAAGACACTATATGGAAAATTCAGGAAGTGTGATTTTTGGTTGCAACAAATTTCTTTTCTTGGCCACATTGTAAATAAGGATGGAATAATAGTTGATCCTACCAAAACAAAAGTAGTTGATGAATGGCCAAGACCCACAAATGTTACAGAGATTCGTAGTTTTCTGGGCTTAGCAAGTTATTACCGACGGTTTGTTAAGAACATTGCACGGTTATCTAGCCCAATAACGAAGTTAACACGGAAAGGGGTTAAATTTTTTTGGACAGAGGAATGTGATGTTTGTTTTCAGGAACTAAAGAAGAGATTGGTGAATGCTCCAGTTTTGGCCTTACATTCTCGGAATGGTGAGTTTTTCATCTACAGTGATGCTTCTTTGAAGGGACTTGGTTGTGTTTTAATGCAGAATGATCCGGTAATTGCCTATGCTTCGAGACAACTTAAACCTCATGAGATAAATTATCCCACACATGATTTGTAATTGGTAGCTGTGGTTTTTTCTTTGAAAATATAGAGGCATCATCTATACGGAACCAAATGCCAAATATATACTGACCATAAAAGTCTTAAGTATATATTCACTCAAAAGTAGTTAAACATGAGGCAGAGAAGATGGCTAAAACTGATAAAGGATTATGACTGCACGATCAATTACCATCCTGGAAAAGCAAACAAAGTAGCAGATGCCTTAAGTTGGAAAAATCATGCATCATTAACCATGCTACGATTGGAACATGATCCCTTGATTAATGATTTGATGAATTTTGGCTTAGAAGTTGTTGCTGCAGGGAATATATCTTCTTTGTTTCAGGTTTCAGTGAAGTCTTCGTTGTTAGATAGAATTATGAAAGCGCAGAGGTAAGACCGTGAGATACAGAAAAAGGTAGAATTGGTTAAAATGGGTACGTTTCCAGAATTTAATCTTGATAAAGATTTTGTTTTAAGATTTGGAAAATGGTTGTGTGTGCCTTGTGATTCCCATCTGAAGAAAGAATTGTTGTGTGAAGCTCATAGTTCTCCATTCTCTGTTCATCCTAGAAGTACTAAGATGTACAGAGACCTTCGAGAGTATTACTGGTGGAATGGGATGAAAAGAGATATTTCTGATTTTACAATGAAATGTTTGACATGTTAGCAGGTTAAAGCAGAGCTGCAGTTACCGAAGGGGATGCTTCAGCCTTTTCCAGTGCCATAATTGAAATGGGAGAATATATCCATGGATTTTGTGGTGGGACTACCAAAAACATCTCGAGGTAACAATGCGATATGGGTTATTGTTGATCGGGTAACAAAGTCTGCTCATTTTCTTTCTATTCGAGATAAAATGACATTAGATCAGCTTTCTCGATTGTACCTCAAGGATATTGTCAGGTTACATGGAGTTCCTCTTTCCATTGTGTCTGACTGAGATACCAGGTTCACTTCTAAATTTTGGAAGGGACTTCAGAAGTCTTTGGGCACAGAGTTGAATTTCAGTACAGCTTTTCATCCTTAATCAGATGGGCAGTCAGAACGAACGATTCAAACTTTGGAGGATATGCTTCGAGCTTGTTCAATGGACTATCAGGGAAGTTGGGATCAACATCTTTCATTAGTTGAGCTTTCTTATAATAACAGTTTTCATTCCAGTATTCAGATGGCACCTTTTGAGGCCTTGTATGGAAAGCGGTGTCGGACTCCTACGTTTTGGGATGAAGTTAGTGAAAGAAAGTTGATGGGGCCAGAATTAGTAGAATAAGTGGCCGGGAAAGTGAGGGTGATCCAGCAACACATGAGGACAGCTCAGAGCAGGCAGAGAAGTTATGTAGATAACAGAAGGAAAGACTTCTCTTTCGAGGTAGGTGACCATGTTTTCCTTAAAATCTCTCCTTGGAAAAGTGTGATGTGTTTCGGTAAGAAAGGGAAACTAAGTCCACGGTTCATCGGTCCTTTTGAAATCTTGGATAAAATTGGAACAGTTGCATACCGCCTAGCTTTTCCTCTGAGCTTATTTCAGGTACACGATGTTTTTCATGTTTCAATGTTGAGAAAGTATGTTCCAGATTCATCACATGTCTTGAGGCCGGAAGCAGTTCAGCTGGCAGAGAACCTTTCTTATGAAGAAAAACTGGTTCAGATTCTTGATCGAAGAGAACAGGTATTTCGGAATAAGGTAATCCACCAGATAAAGGTTTTGTGGAGAAACCACATGGTTGAAGAAGCAACATGGGAGTCTGAAAATACTATGAGGGAAAAATAACCTCAGTTTTTTAATAAGTAAATAAAATTGTGAGGACGCAATTTCAAGAAGGTGGGGATAATGTAACATCCCAAATATTTCTAAAAATAAATTGAAAATTCTTGAAATTTTGTTAAAGGTATATATTTATAAGTATCCTTTAAACATAATTTTATTTCTCCTATGTTTTGAATTTCAAGAAACTGTCATCTACAATTGTGTTCAGTATGTTATTTAGAGTCTGATGAAACAAAATTGTTTTTTTTTTGTGAATAGTAACCTACCCTTATGAATAGTAACCTACCCTTATGAATAGTAATATGACCCTTATGAATAGTAAATAAAAGTAACATTACCTATGAAAAATAAAATAAAATTTAGGCATCTTAGAAAGTGACAATTTAACCTTAGTAAACGTTTTTGGTATTTTATAAGTCATAAATAATTAATTATAATTAATTAATTAATTTTAAAAAAATATTTATTTTCCTGTAATGTATTCATAAATTATTGAATCAATATCTAATAGTTTTTAGATAATTTTATAAGACCTTACGTAATTTTTGAAAGAACTATAAATTCAGTTTTAATCTTAAAAACTGTTTTTTAATGTAAATTATGATTTTTATTAATTATTAAATTAATAATATTTAGAAAATTATTTTTTGAAAAATGGACTTCATTTTTGGATTCTACACGTCGAAAAATGGTTGGGGTAAATTTTTTAGATTTTTCTAAGATACTTGAATTTTTTATGAATAGTGGAATCCGATAATTCACAATAAATGCTAAATAATGTATTAATTGAGTCACCGATGATGTTATGCTGATGTAAGCCCACTTGGTTCGGGATTACATTATAAAATTACTATTATTGGTCATCCATGACTCACTATTCCTGGTCTTTGGTGAAATTAATAAACTAATCAATTTTATACTAAGGAAACCCCTCTCCCCTCCACTATAAAATCCACCCTTCACTCCCTTTTTTCCTCACACCTCTCAAGCTCCAAGACTTCTCTAAACTCTGCCCAAACACCTTCCCTAGCTCATACCCCACGTCCAAAAGCTTCTGGTCTCATCAAAAGGCCAAGCCTAGCTTCCTTAAAAAGGATCTCAAGAGGAGGATTCTAAAGGTAATTTTCTCTCTCTTCTCCTTTATTTTCCTTTCAAGTTCAAGTTCCTTTCTTGATCTATCCCTACCTATCTTCATCCAAATTGTTCTGTGAATCCATTATTATATATATTTTTTAATATTATGATTCTAATGTTAGATTATATCACCCCACACCATTTCCCTCTTCCATTTATTTTATTAAAGAGAACGTTGTTCATGAGGTGTTAAATTTATCACCTTCAAAAACGACATGTTCTCTTCTTCCATTTCTACCTTCAATCTGGTCATGAAATCGTTTATATGGTTGAACCAGGTTATAATATATGTTTTATGACTCACATAAGGTTCTGGAATTCTTTTTTACTCATGATTCAAATTTATAAGACTAAATGAGGTTGTAATTATCAAAGAACCACTTAAATGACCTAAACGAACATAATTAATGTTTTAACTTATGAATCATCATCATATAAAGAATCAAAGTGATAAATGGTATAATTTATGGTACTAGAAATATGTAAAAACAAGTCCATTCTAATTCTGTATTTTCACTTCTAATCAACAAGAACGATTCATCATGAACCGATTGTGAAAATCACAAAAGAACTCACCCAAAATAATGCAAGGAACAAAATACTAACAATTAAGGGGTGAAATGAGGTTATGAAATGACCATGTAAGATATTATAAACATGAACATGTTTCTTTAAAATACTAATAACACTCTTTTAACCTTTATACAGGAATTTTAAACAATTTTGAAGTAAGACAAGCCCAAGGTAAGGGAATTCTTAACCCGATTTCCATTCTTTGGGTTAACCATCTACTTTATTATTTATGTGCTATTTAAATTGTTTGTGTGATGGTTTATTTATATATTATGTTTCATTATGTGTGTTTACAGAGCATGTTCATATTCCATCCACTCTATTAAGTCTCACATCAAGTATATGACGTTTATAAGGGACTTTTCCTCTAAAATCCCCTTTTTAAAATTCTGTTTTACAAGATTCAAAAGCAATGTTTTTATGCTATTATTTATGTTGTATGATAATTTTTTGGTTATTGGGAATTATTTATGATGAAGGGTGGGACCTATATTTCCCCCCAATGCATTGGGTATGAGTAAGTTGGAGGTCGGCCGTGTGGTTACTCCACGTGTAACTGCGATGGTTACACAAAGTATGTTATCCATGAGGGTTACAAATTTTATGGTAGCCAAGATGGTTACAAGATTATGTAAGTAATGCCCCAAGATACCTCTATGATTATAATTATGTTTGGTGTGGATCTTGTTTAAATATCATGTTACACAAAGTATGTATTTTTTGGTGGAAAGCATGTCTTTTGAAAATGTTTTCATACGTCATGTGTATTCATGGGCTAATGTGATTTTTCCTTCTTTTTCATACCTTAATGAGCTTTTGTGCTCATCCCAAGTTTTTAAATGATTTTTCACAGGTTAAAGGATGATAAATACAAGGAAGGAAGACATGTTAAATGTTGAATAATTGTCAAGGAGTCTTGTTTGAAGTTCTAATGTTTTATATTCTGAGGAAAATGGAAACTGATTTTATGGTATCCACTATGTAAAAATGTGTAATGTTATGAATGATTTGTCTTATTTATCTAAATATCTAAAATTGAAAAGATCCTCAATGTAAAAGGAAGTTTTTTCTTGAATAAATTCAAGATTTTGTATGAAATAAGTTCTGGTTGTTACAAAAAATATTCCATATTGAGTTTAATGATCTCTAGGGAAAAGTAACCTGGAAATGATTTTGATATTTAAGTTTCACCATTAATTGATGATTTGAATCTCTAATGGGATGATGGTATTCTGGTGTATGATTCATATAAAATGATATATTTTAAACTGCATGGAATGATGTTTTTTACTACAAATAACTTCCATGTGTGTGGAAATTTGTTTGGATATAGTGTTAAGGGGAATAAAGAAATACTAATTTGTAAATAATAGACTTCATATAATCAATTTCATCATGAGGGGATAATAGTATACATGGGTCACTAAATGTTTTTGCCTATAGATCACTCTTATGAAAGATTAAAAAAGGCATTCAATGGCTCATAAGAATTTTATATTGATAAAAAACCTTTATCCACAGATGATTATTTTGAGAGGGTGTAAACCCATGATGTGGATTTTGGAAAGAAATATAAATCTTGTAATTGTAGATATACTTGGAATAAACGTTCAATATTTTTTGAGCTACCATATTAAAGATATCATGAAGTGAAACATAACATTTTTGTCATGTACGTGGAGAAGAATATCTATGATGGATTGGTTAAAACATTGTTAGATAATAAAGGAAAGACTAAATATGGGTTGAATGTAAGATTAAACTTATTTTCAAAGGGAATAAATTTGGAGTTAGATCCCACTTCTGATGGAAGACAAATACTTCTTCCCTCATCTTGTCATACATTATCCAAGAGAGAGAAAATTTAGCTTTTGTTAGTTCCTTCAAGATATTAAAGTGTCATAGGGTTAGTCTTAAAATGCTAAAAAAACTGTCTCTTTGAAGGATTTAAAGTTGATAGTTATGAAATCTCGTTATTTTCATTTCATGATGAAACAAATTCTACCAGTTGAATTATATAGAATATTTCCCATCTCTATTAGAAAAACTATCATGAAGGTGTGTTATTTTTTCAATTCAATTTGTAATAAGGTGGTTGATCTGGATGGTTTAAATATTTTGAAAATTAAAAAAAATTATACTTTTCAATTTGAAATTATTTTTCCTCCATCTTTTTTTGACATAATAGGGCATTTGATTGTTCATCTAGTTGAAGAAATAAACCTTTTTGGACCTGTATATGTATGATGGATGTGTCCTTTGGAAAGATATTTGAATATATTGAAGGTGTTTGTTAAGAATCCATATCGACCTGAAGCATCCTTTGTTGAAATGTATATTTCTAAGGAGGTTTTGGAGTTTTTTACAAGTTAATTTTTTGTGGAGGAGTACATTGGTTTGCCTTAATCTCACTATCAAAAGGTTAATTATGGTGGAAAAGGGTATTCAGGGATTGAATGTCAAATATTTATCAGGTGAAAAGATAAATAAGGTATATTTATACATCATGAATAACATAGATGATGTTAAACCAATTATAACATTGAATATTGATGAGTTGAAACAATTTCATCCAAAGAATAAAGAAATGTTGATTTCGAATGAACATAACAAAACTTTTTTTTCATGGTTTAAAAATATTGTCCACGGTAGATCGGATGCATAAGAGTTATTAATGTGGTTAATGTTTTCTCCATGTTAAAATGTGATAACATGTTATGGGTATAAAATTAATGTCTATACATTTTATACGAAAGACCGAGACAATAGAAGTGCAGGTTATAAGAGTGATGTATTGGTGTTCATAGAAGTAATTCATTTTTTTGAGTTCTAAAGACAAAAACCCAATTTATTCATCAAGTGCATATTATGGAGTCATTAAAAAAATATTGTAGGTTGATTACATTAAATTTAAAGTTATAGTGTTTAACTGTATATGGTTTATCAGTAATGACAACGTCATACACAATGAATTTGGAATGACACTTTTTAATCTCAAAAGATTAGAGGACATGGTTGTTTCTTTTATAATGAAAACACATGCAGAACAAAATTTCTATGTTCTTGTACAATCCGATATGCAATGGTCAATTAATTTACAAAGAAAAAATATATTAGGGATGATCAACATGATGAAGATGCTGAATTATGTGAGATCCCCACTTCAATGGAATTATTAAGAGATAATAATGATGAAAACATTATAAATATGGTTTGTTCTATAATTAATAGTCATGATGATGGAGTTAGGGAAACAATCCATTAGTACATTCCAAATATTACAACTAACATATGTTTATTTCTCGTTTATTTTTATTAATTTCATAAAATGTTAGATATTTTAATTTTTTTATTAAAACACGTATTTAAACTTATGAGTAAAAATGTTTATTAATATTAGTTTAGTTTTGCATTGTTTATCATTTTTACCATTATGTAACTTATATATTTATTTATTTTGTTGAATTACATTTATTTTAAATATAATATATTAAATAAAAATAAAAATATTTTATAAGAGTATATTGAAAAAATATACTTTTTTGTTTAAAAATGATTTATTAGGTTGGACCATCTTTAATATTCCAAAACCAATTTTTTATTTTTTTCATTCATTTTCATGACATTTCATATATCATTACTCTTAGAATTTTAGTTAACTATAAAAAATATGAATACTAATGTGTTATGTTTTAGTTTACATTTTTGTTTAATATTTTCATATTTTTCATTCATATTAGTATTGTAATATTTGTATTCGAATATTAGTATACTAAATGTTCGTTCCTTGGATTTAAAGGATAATGATAGATCAATTAACTGATCAAACACATACATCTGGAGATGGGTGTCCTAATCACACCTATGGGGAGGAACTTGAACATGCTCTTCATGATGATCCCCAACCTTCATATACTCCCATAGATCCAAACAAGATTTTGAGGTTTGGTAATTATGGAAGCACACATTTTGCAAAATTATGAGTTTCTCGAATCCAGGACCAGAGGATTGTGGTAGAATTTGATGATAATCATATTCTAAAAGGGCATAATTCAAAACAATTCAAGAGTTTTGTATCAAATTAGGGTAAAATCAACGTTAAAATTTTTTTTAATGATTGGATGATTGTATAAAATTAACACTATCTAGGTTGTGGGAGGCCATTTTGGTAATATATATATTTATTATTTTACTAATATTGAAATTTTTATAGTATAATATGTTTTCCCTCTTTTTATCAAATGAAATTTGATATACCGAACACTGAAGGATTCCAGAGAAAATTTTTATCAATGGATACTTGGAGATTGAGAGATTTGAAATCAACCCACACATCTAATTTCATTTTTGGGCATAGGACTCCTAAAAATCCATGTAATATACATCCTTTTATAGATAAAGATGCATAAAAACAACTTGTTGAAGATAAAAGAAAAGAATCATTTTTGGTAAGTGCAATGTAAACTTTTAGTAGTTTTCTTCTATTAATGATCTTATCCCTGAGTTCTTAATGATTTCCAATTTTTAATTTATCGAAATCGAGTAGATCTCATCCGGAGATCCAATCTGGATATTTATAACCTCATACTTTTACTCAAAGGGGGTATACTTTATTGGAAGAACAAATGCTTTCTAAAAATTAAAAAAACATAGAGATGAGCCTTTAATCCCTGGATCACTTTCCCCTCCATACCTACTGAATAGACATGAAAAATGGAAGAGGGCTGAGATGATAAAAAAGGGGCAATATTTTAAGGAATAATTGAGGGTCGTAGCTGATAGGATTAAAATATTTGTATTTTAATTATTAATTTAGGTTTATTAAATTCTTTATATATTTTGAATCATTACAGACTTTTTCAAATAATTTAAATAGGATTTTCTCGAGCAGAGAACATAAGGGGTATCTGTAGTTGGGGAGGAAATATGTTATATCTACACCATTGGGAAATCCCAAACACCCAGGTCATGTATGAGTATACCAGGTGGGTGTATCAGTGAGAAAAGTGTTACCACATTCTTCATCTCTCATAATGAGGGGTTTTTATAAAAAAATAGAATCTTTGTACGATGAATTTAAAAATATTAATGCACCGATGGAGGAAAAGATCAGAGCATTGGAATGTCCATGTTTTCATACATTCATAGACAATTTCATACCGCATTTTCCAGTCTTCCACCTATACCAGCAGATCCCACTCACCCTCCTCCACCTGCACACCCAATTATTTATCTGCCAACTCCACCTACTGACACCATTTTTTTTCCTACTCTTGCATCCACCCATCCACCTTTACCAAGAGACCCCATTTTTATCCTACTCTTATAGACTCTTCTCAATAGATTCAAAGTTACTGTGAATTATATGTTTATGATCCTCACTATCATATAGTTTCATGTGGGATGATATATTATATAGGAGGTATCATTCATTATCAGAAGTTAGAGATAGAGAAACGTTGGGACACTATTCAAGATATTATAGATATCTCAGCTAGAGTATTGTAACCTACAGATGAGGTGAGTAGTGTTGGAATAAGTATCTTCCATTTTTTAGTTTGGCCATCTAGACATCTCTTATATATTACCATAGAGGCATGTGAATATTTTATCATTTATTTAATTTTTGTTTTAAATTTGTTTTAACATTTTAAATTTAATATATTTAACTATTTATTTACAGAAATACTTTAAAGTTAAAAAATACTATATAACCAACAAAAAATACAAAAGACTATGTCTTCTGATACAGATTATAGTAGTCTTGACAGATTGTTAAGATATTAAAATTTTTTGTAGGGTTTTTATATGTTTCCAATGGAATCTCATTTATGTTTTCATGCAATAAATTTGGGTATTTTGAAAAAATATATTTTGGAGCTTTTAACTTGTGATATGTTGGTCATCAACATGATGCATGTTTTTTCCATCTAATTCATAACATAAATCTTTCCCATTCTTAAATTTATTGAAAATTTATACTTATGTCTATTTTTTATTAGTTATATTTATAAAATGTCTAAGGATAATGAAAAGATATATGCATATGGATTAAAAGAATCATAGTTAATTTCACTTCAAGTAAAAACTCAAATGAATAAGAAATAAAATTTTATATTTCTGAAATATTTGAACAATATATAATTATGCAGTGATGGATGTTTCCTTATATTGAAAGGTATGAAACATATATCTAAAAAAGGGTTATTTATCTTTTAACATAGTAACCACTAACATTAAATTTAATTTTATATCAGTAACAATTGTATTTTTGGTGTTTTTTGTCCAAAGGAGAAGACACTTTATTAGATATTCTCTATCCATGGTGATGGTCGAGGAAATTTTAAGAACATGTTAGAAAAGTATATTTTAATTTCTTAGTAGTTTATTATATTATAATTAATTTTATATTTATTTCAATATTATTAAGTTCAAATAAGGGATGGTATTTCTTTCAAAAAACCCACAAATAAAAATAACATCAAGATAAAATATTTAAAAGTAATAGTGAATTTATAATTATAATTAGTACATTTTTTGATATACTTTATAAAAATAATATTTTGAATTTAAAAACTCATTTAAACATAATTTTCAATAACAAAATGGCTTAAAAGAATGAATATATTATGTTTAAGATTTATGTATAAAATAATTACAACAAGAACAGTTACAAAGTTCAACTTGGTAAGATTTCCTTATAAACTATTCCTTATTATTTTATTAGTTTTATTCATTATACATGTTAAGTAATTTCAATTTAATTTGAAAATTTTTTATAAACATCATCTATATAGTTCCTAATACCTCACACACTTACAAGTGGAATGGGAAAATCATTTTATCAGTTTGATTGGATTTTAGTTTGTTTTTAGTGAATATTTTAATTTTGAAAGTTGTCATTTAAAATGTGTATTTGGTTGTTATTTTGGATGGATTTATCTTTTTTTAGATAATATTGAAATTTTTGAATGTTTAAATTTTGAATGTTTTATTTTTCTACTTTTTTTGGTTTCTTCTTGTTTCTTCTTATTTTTATATTTTTTCTAGTTTAGTCAATAGTTAGAGGAAGGGTTACATGAAATTTTAAAAAAAAATGTTTTTACGTCGGTTATTTTATAACTGACATTAAATAATATAAGTTTTGGGTTTTTACATATATTTTAATATAACCATTGTGGTATGGAGTTTTTTATATCGGCTATCAAATAAAATCCGTAAAAACCCTACATCAAAAAGCTCTTTTACATCAGTATCCAAATAAACAATTTAGATTAGATTTTTTTATGTCTATTAATTATTAACAAACATAAAAAGGGCTGCAAGGTTTTGTTTTTTCACATCAGTCATATAAAAAATGATGAGGTATATGATGTTTTATGTTAGTTATTAAATAACCTATGTAAAAACCCATCATCATAAAGCATTTTTCACACCACTGGTATAAAAAACCAATATAATATATGATCATTTATGTCAGTTATTAAATAACTTACATAATAAACTAGTTTCATTATAGATTTACAATGTCTATTTTTTAACTGATATTAAATATAGTATTTACAGCGTCTCCTTTTGAAACGGTGGCAAATAAGAGATGTAAAAATAAAAAAACTGACTAGAAAATTAATTTTTTTTCACTAGTTTATAAGGAAGAATATTTATCTTGAGTAATATTATAAGTATATGTTCTTTTGAGAGATCTATGGAAGGTTGTTTTATATGATGATAATTGTTTATTACAATCCTCTGTAAATAGATTCATAACCTTTATGGATTATTCTATGAATAATTAGAGATATTTATATCAATTATATCTAGTTCAGTTCCCCTAAATCAATCAACTCTTTTTCTATCTCTATTTTTATTCTTTAACCATTTTCTTCCACAATTCCACCAATATTTATACACTTTGTCATACACGTTTGGTTGTTTTTTGCATCATTTTTTTTAATTTTTTCTTTGTTTTTTCTACACAACCTTACCTTCCCTATGGTTCGACACTTTTTCCCATAGTACTATATTTTATACGTCTTATAAATAATTATTTTGATGCTAAACTAGTTAATGACCTAGTTCAACTTTATAAACAACTTAAAATTTGGCCAAACCTCAAAATATTTCTATGTTTAGAACTTAACATTTAAATCTACAAATTTATCCTTATTTGAATTTCTATCCTTTCATGTTTAGAAGTTATCCTTCTCATGTGTAGGTTATCATTTCTAGGATCCTTTGGCAATTTATGGAACTCATGAACAAGCATGTTGTAATATATTTGTTTGATAAAGGTGGTTAAAATGGATTCACATCAACCCATGTGTCTTTAAAATGAAGAAAAATATTGCAAATCACTGATCCCACATTGGTTTTTGTGAGAATGAGCCCTTCCATTGAAGGTTCTGAGTGAAAAAGAAGCACCATTGGTAAATTCACAACTCAAAGTTTTTTCATAGTTGATGATTAATATGAGATGTACATCATTGAATAATTTCATGACCAATGGAATTGAATCAAGGATCAATTGACATGATAGCACTACAACCAAAAGTAAGATCATCATATAATGATTTATAATTTATTTGAGAAGCTAATAAATTACCTTGAAATAAATTATTTATTAATTTATGAATCTAAAAACATATCTATGTTATACCATCATTGTGTCATAGGAATCAAGTATATATTCCCTTTAGTTATGTTCCACCTGCGTACCATGAACCTATGAGCATTTCCATATGAATCTCTATGTTATGACATGAAGGATCCTAAAACGTGTGTCATTCATCCTTGATAACCATGAGATTTCCCGTAATCCTTGAGGAACCCTAGGTCTAAAATAATTTTATTATTACTATTTCTTAGACATGTGAAAACCCAATGAATTACTTAAATATTATTTCATGAATAAATTATTTAAAATTTATTCAAATAATATTAAATATATATTATTTCTCATCGAACATTTAAACTCAATCTACCATTACTTCACAATATTTATAAGCCCTAGAATAATGAATATTTAATTAATAAATAAGTATAGTTATATTATTTTCTAATGAATAAATAAATATTATATTCACTGAATGGAAATTAAATATTTTTATCAGAACATATTCTGTCAAATAACTAGCGGAGGAATATATGTGATCAAGTAAACATAAACAATTATTAAACCATGTAAGGGATTAATATTTATTGTAAATGTTAACTAATTAATATTATTATTATTTAACTGATGTTCTGGATACACTTAGTGTGTGACTCTCATAATATCATATACTAGAAATTACTAAGGGTGTATAACATGAGAAAGGTCCTCAAAGTAATATGAGTATTTACTCTTGATATCCAATGTCATTTTTGTCCCATCAAATAATAGCATTCGTATATAGAACATATATTTAAGAATATATTCATGAAACCTTTGGGTTCTCATCATAGTGGGGAACTACTATAACATTTTATGGAAACAATTACTTTCGTGACCTTATAACATACTATGTCATGTATAATAATTATCATGATGTGATAATAATTTTATAAATAATAGAAACAATGAATATCAGTAATCATAATGTACATAGAAGTTGGTCTAGGGAACCAACTATAACAAACTCACACTTTCACTATATCGAACAACTAAAAGTTGAGTATCCCTATGGATTCTTCTAGTGCATCAAAAGTCGTTATATATTAATAATCCACTATATAATCTATGACAACTAACTTCTTTAAACTTTTCCAACTTACAAATCCTCAATTGAGATTAATGAAAAATCCTAATTGTGACTTTAGATAATTTAGATCTATTTGAAAGATGGAATCACTATAACACCTTGTGACTAGATTATCATCTTATCCATACACCAAGAAAATATCCTTTGTTATTCATAGATACATAATGATATTCGCGATATAAAACAAATTTTTTCACCTGGATCAACTTGATATCTACCTTCTATTCTCCAGGTGTAGGTAACATCAAACCTGGCACTAAAACCAATCCGCTCTTAGATTATTCCATACTAAATCTATTTAGTACTTGTTCAATGTGTATGCATTACCATAGTCCAAGAAGCCTCATGGATCTATCATAAATGATCTAATCCCAAAAATATATATTGTTTCACCAAATTCCTTTATAGGTAAGCATTTATTTAACTAGTTCTTAACTAACTGTAAGACTAGTTCATCATTTAGATAAATTAATATGTCATCAACATATACTACTAGGTAAATAATTTACTCCCACTAAACCACTTGTAAACACATGAATCATTTTCATTTTTAATTAAAACAAATTCTTTAATAGATTCATAAAATTTAATGTTACACGACCTATATGATTAAATCAATGCAAAAATGAATCTCAATAGCTTGAAAATAAATTGAATTATTAAGAGCCATAAACCCTTTTAGTTGTGTTTTATAGACATCTTCTGAAAGGATCCCATTAAGTAAGACTATTTTTACCTTCATCTTCAAAATTTCAAAGTCATGGTAAGTTGTTAAAGAAAGTAGAATTCTGATGGATTTAATCATAGAAACTAGATAAAAGGTGTATTTATAGTCAATTCCTTGATTTTTTTAAACCCTTTATCCACAATTCATACATTATGGATATTTACTTTAAAATAACATCAAATATTGTATTGAATAACAATTTACACCCAACAGTATTTACATCAACTGTAGGATCGACCAGAACCTAAGACTGGTTATGATATATGAAAGTCATCTCAGAATTCATGTCTTTTTTTAATATTTTAGCTTCAGAGCTCTCAATTAATTATTTTTCAAGATATAGGTTCATTATTATCAACCAATAATTAGTCACCATATTATGTGTCTATAAAACCATATCTTTCTAGTTCTCTTAGCTCTTTGATGCTCCTATGTAGTATATTTGTTTTAGGAACAACTTATTCTAAAGGGACTTATGGAATCTATCTCAGTACCAACTATTGTATATCTTGATCAACAACTTAATTAAAGTAAATCATTCTCCTGATATACTTCTCTAGGATGTGATCCCTATATTGAAATATAGATTATATTGAAATAGTCACTTTCTTTTATGAGTGGGTATATAGATAATATTCCATGGTTTTCTTATGATATCCTCTAATTATACATTTTGTGTCTTCATGTGAAAGTTTTTTTTCCAAATTTGTCCATAAAAAATGAATCTCATCCCTATACACATGTATGGGACAAAATGAATTCCTCTTCACTCTATTAATCAAATGGAATTTTTTCCACGTTAGTTGTGACATTTTTAGTGTATATTATACATTTTTTAATGAATATCCCAAAAAGGATAATGGGATATCTACATGACTTATCACCAACCATAACATATCAAAAAGGTATGTTTCCACCTTTCACTAACACCATTACACTATGGTGTATAAGGTGGCGTGAGTTGAGATAGAAACCCAAACTCTCAAAAAAATTCAATATACACTTTTTTAATATATTCACCACATTCATTAGAGAAAATATTTTATATCTTCTTACCTATTTGATTCCCTATATCATTCTTGAATTCTTTGAATCTCCGAGAGGCCTTGGAATTATACATCATCTAGTATATATATCCATATCTACTCAAGTCATCATTAATATTATGAAGTAATAATATAAACCTCTGTATTCTACTAGAAAATTTCCACACATATTTGTATATACTAATCCTATATGATCTTTTGCCTTTTAACTCTAGCCACCAAATAGTGGTTTGGCCATTTTTCCTTACAAACAAGAATTACATCATTCAGGTGGTCTTATCTCAAAACAGTCTAGATGACCATCTTGATAAATCTTTGTTATACACTTCTCATTAATGTGACCAAGATGGTGATACTAGAGTTGGGTGTTATATGAGTTGTGTGAACATGATTTGTTATCAATTTCTAGTATTTGGTTCTTATAATTAAATACATTAGAGTCATTATTTAGTTGTATCATACCATAAATAAAAATTTCTCTTTAAAAGTTGTATTTTTTATCTCTAAATTGAAATATAAACCCATCCATGTTATGTTATGAAAAAATATGGTTTTATTTGAAACACTTGGCACAAAATAATAATTCTATAAAACCAAAATAATTTGACTTAGTAATGAAAGGTAGTGGTATCCTATAACTAAAGAAGAAATTCATGATCTATTGACTACTTGAAGATCTACCACTCATCTAGAAATCTTATGAAATATACTTGGTTCTTTGATTTGGATATATATGTCAGTATAATAATTATTATATAATAACCATAATCTTTATATATAAATATTACACTAGATAAAAAATACACATTTATATTCCACATACTTATGGGTGGAGTTCCTCTTCTAGGGGATAATATTGCCACATGAAAAAATGTACTTCATCTTTTTCCTTCACTGTCCTTTTAATCTAATTTTCTTGGAAAGATATTGATAATGAGATTTAGAATTATTACGATTCTTGGTCCCCTTTTCCCCGTTATTACATTTCTTATTAACTATAAGGACAGTTGATTTTTCATGCCTTATTTCCTTGTCAACTTAGTGAATGAGAGTAGAAAGTTCTGAAATATACTTTCCAGTATTTCTCATGAAGCAATTCATAATAAGATCTGATAAAGATTTCGGTAGTGAGGATGTAATTATATTTTTATGTAGCTCATTAGGGAATTTAATACCCAAGATATCTCAGCACTCTATATATCGAATTATCTTGAAAACTCGTGTAATGCCCTGACCCCAGTTACCCAGAGTCGGTGAATTATTATATAACATTGGCATGATCACAAGAAAGATCAAATCTCGAAAGACCGATTTGTTTAGTATCCTTGGAAACACTAGATATATTCATAAAGTTTTACATTACATCAAAAAAACATCTTGTCTTCATATCCCCTCATACTATTCCTGCAGGTCATTCATAAATTACTTCTTCATAATCCTGGGAAAAATAAAAAAATTGAAAGGGGTGAGCTCAGATGCTCAGTAAGGATAACATTATAGCAGAAGCTTTCATAGATAAGCATAAACAGTTAAGGCAATTTATAACTAAAACAAAAGCCTTTTAAACATGAACTTCAGCATAAAATGGCAAAGATAAAATGAAATAATGCCATTTAATTATCCACATGGATATTCTACTAGTCGAATAATCACATGCAATATCAATAACCACTTTCATAATGATGGAATGCATAATTCCAGACTATCATAACCACATATCCAAGGCCTCGTGCCAAGACTAAAAATAAGATTTTTCCAAGGCCTTGTGCCAAGACACTAGTTTGTCTCATGAGACCTACCGATGCATCGAGGAGCTATAGCGGGCTCCACCCGTCACTTATTAAGTCCAATGCATTCCTCATATGAACAGGTTTAAACATAACATAAACATTCATATTAAAACTAGCATACGAAATGTAAATACTTTAACCACAAACCATGAATGGTATAAAAATAGCACATCCACAGTCAAACATAACTCATTCGATACAATATGGAATATTTTATTGTATCACATTATCCTCAATCAAGAATAATTAAGGATGTTGACATAGATGAAAATAATTATCAATAATATTTGAGAGAAATATCCCCCTTTGTCTTGAAATCATTTAAAAGTCACATTATTTGTCAAGAAGCCATTTAAAAATAGATTTTTGAATCAAAGTGTCCCATACAACTTTGAAACTTTTTAAAAGGAGTTTTAATTTTAAAACATTAATGTCCATATAAATAAATCCTTAAAATCATTTTTAAAACATGGACATTAATGAGAAATATTTAGATGAATAAGTCTTTAAAACATTTAAAAATGGTATTTTAGTTAGAGATTCTAACCAAAAGAGATACACTTGAATACAAATAATTGAGGTAATCAAAACTTTGTAATATCATGAGAATAAAGGGATTCATGATATACTATGTCAAAGTACATTATATACACCACATAAAAGTGATTTGGTGTATAACAACAAATAAGTATCAATGGAATTTATGTTGAGATGAAATCTCTCATAAAATCTGTATCCTTAGGTTAAGGATAAATCAACGACACAGTTATGTGTGAAAAATATAAATAAACTAAATATTATTGGATATTCAGTGTAAAACAATCAAAGGATATTCACACATAATCTTGTAAAAACAACACAAATGAATTGGATGTTTAACTCAACAAATGCATAATGAGTTAAAATTACTCTTATCAAATTCATATCGATGACTTGAGAAATTATAAATGGAGTGATTATGTGTATCAAAAGTATATCCACAGAAAATGGGAGTGGAAATTATGACATAAGAAAATTAATAGTTATTCCACACATAATCTCAGAGTAAAATAATCAATGAAGTTTGCGTAAAGCCGAATAAATGGAAATTGAAATTTCAAATTCCCTTATCGATTAGGTGACATACGAAACATACACCCATGAAAGAAGGATAATACAATGATGATGTAAATATCCATAAATTAAAGTATATTACACAATGAATACAATCATGGGCAGTACACATACACCACATGCAATAATTAAGTGGTGAACAATGGAATTCTCACGAAATTAAGAGTGAGTTAAGAAACCCCTTACCTTGTACTTTTCCTTGGTTGGGGGTAGGTTAACCTCCTGTATAATGTTGAAATAATTGTTATTAAATTATTAATGAATAATATACATTAATATGATATAACATATGATCTTTTAACATTTCTTTGTTAATAATATCTTAGAATTATCGTCGTTTCGGGTGTTAACTTACTCGTTTTCTTTTATATGTTTTGTTACGTAAGCCATGTTTGTCATGGATAGGTTGTATCTTATTCATATCCAGAATGATATCAAGTTCTTAAAAATTATTTTTTAAACCATCAAATGATAATTATACTTGAATGGATATGATGGAGAATGAATCTCATCGCGTTCGTGGAGACGGTAGTCCGTACGTATGCACGAGCGACAATATCATTTTTTTGATATTAAAATAATATGTACTTGGATGGTATATTATATATAAAGAATCATTATCATGTTATATTTATTTTTTACATGAATTATACATCATTATTATACACATCCAAATAATAATATATTGAATAACAATTACACCACGACATGGAGACGGTAAGTCGTACGTACGCACGTATGGTGACATGTTATTCAAAGGGTGGATAGAATACTGAATATGGTTGTACCATATTTATAATAACATCACAGTATATATAAGATACTGGAGTTATTATTTTAGAATGGTAATAACAAAGAAATAATAATTGGAAGAAGAAAGGAACTTGAAAAGGGGTGGTGAAAACATTACCTCTTCTTCGGGTTCTACCTTTTGATTTGATCAAAAAAGCTCCTTGGGTTGGCTTTCTGATCAATATAAGGCCTATAGTTTGTAGTGAGGGAAGTTGAGAGAGTATTTGGGCAGGTTTTGGCCAAACCAAAAGGCTTTTACGGTGTAAAGAAATGAGAAGGAGGAGTGCCCTTTTATAAGAGGGGTGAGGGGCACGTTTGGAAAAGCTAAAACTATTAATTTATAATAAATTTATATTCGGTTTCTAATAGATCCAAAGTTGATTATTCAAAGGTTAAGGTTGGGATAGGTCTAAAACCATTCAACAAATATAATTTATACAGGTTTGGGTTACTATATTAACCTTATCTTTTAGTTTTAACTCTTAGTTAATTAGTTTGACATTTACCATGTCACTTTGTATTTTTATATTATATAGTTAATAAACATACTATATACATCCAAGAGACCCCCAAGTGGTCCATTAATGATATACCTATAATTATATAAGTCCCTTGGCCGAGCCTTAGATTTATAGGAATTTAATATCAATTAATAATATAATATTTGTTTTAAAAACTCTTTTATGTCAATTTTGACACTATTCAATAGTTGATTTTTGTGAAACTCATAACAGAATGATTACTTCGAATAAAGTCCATTAAATCAATAATAATATTTCATAGTATCCTATAAAATTAGTTTAATTCATTAAAAGTCTTAAATTGTTTGTATTTGGGTATTTATAATATCAATTATTTTAATTTTTCACTATTATGGTAATTACTGCATCATCATTGTGTCATAAATATATTAAATTATTTAATGTCTAAAAATTATAAATAAAATATCATTATGTAGGAAATATTATTATCTTTCTAATTAATATTTACAATAGAATTTATCTTATGTATAACCCTATATTACAAATGTTTTAGTAAATAAAATTTGATTTTAACTTTTTTAACTCTTCTTTGAATTAAATAATAATAAATGTCCAAATCTAATCCAAGTGGACCTAAATGATAATATTTTATTCCTAAGGTTGTTTTTGGTCGAGATACACTTGTCCAATAGAATTAGGACATGTGTTAGGGTAATATTAATATCATTTTTACCCTTAATTACCCTATTTAATTTTAACTTTGGTAAATAAAATTAAAAAGTTACTATTCACAAAAAATTATTTTCATCTCATTGAACCACATTTTACTTCTTAATATTAACTGTGTCTCTCGGATTTTCGAAATTCCATTCACAGAAGCGGTAAAAATTATGTTTTATGAAAAATTCAGTTTTTTTAACTACCACTTAGTAGTTTCACTATTCATCAAAAATTGAAGTTTTTCAGAACAATGCCAAAATTTCACCCTAAGCTATAATTGATATTCCAAATCAAAAAATTATTTCTATTTTACAAAATTCTAAACATATAAGTTTCATTAATTAATTTTATAATTAATTCCCGTTGTCACAACAAATAGCGTGTTTTTAAGAAACAATATATATCCAAAGATTGACAATTGTTTAGGTCCAATTTCAAAGTGAAATTAATTCTAATGAACACCATTGGATAAAATGGTAAAAATATATTCTAATTATATTTTAAAACAACTCAATAATATAATTTATCACTACAAATTATTTTTATTTAAAAAGTTGTTTTTAATTAAAATTTAGTAATTTTCACTATTCATCAAAATATAAAAGTTATCCGAAATGTACCAAAATCTCACCCTAGGATAATTTCGTTATTCCAAATCCAAAAATGAAGTCTATTTTACCAAATTCAAAACATAAAAGTTGCATTTATTATTTTAAAATTGATTCCCACTTTCGAAACCAAAAGGTGTATTTTTAAGAAATAATAACTATCAAAAGTTTGCCACTTGTTTATGTCCAATTTCAAGGTGAAATTGCATAAAATGACCATCATTGGATTAAATAGTAAAAATATAATATATTTATACTTCCAAACCAATAAAATTTATAATTTAACAATATAAATTATTTTGATTAAAAAAGTTATTTTCAGTTAAAATATAGAATTTTTCACTATTCACCCAAATATGAAAGTTATCAGAAAGACACCAAAACATTATTGATACTAAATTATTATGTCCCGATTCTAAAGAAGAATTTCATTTTTTCAAATTGAATACATAAAAGTTTCAAATATTGGTTTTAAAAATGCTTCGCCATTAAAAGGCGGTAAAATTTCATTTTTTGAAAAATACTTCTTTTATCTGAAAAAATGAATTTGTTCATAAATCATGTCTTAGAAACTCATAATATGGATTAAAATTATAAGGATAATATAATATTTAAAATTTAGTTAATACTATTCATAACCTCTTTTGAACGGCTAGTATGGTAAGTCGTGGTGTACTTGAACTCAGTGTTGCGTACAACACACGCTATTGTATTATTCAAAGAGAAGTGTACCGTGGAAGATTGGGGTGTTACATTCACCCCTCCATCAATAAATTGCATCCTCACAATTTTAAAAATCAGTCCTGAGAATGGAAAGTCCCACCTCGGAAAAAGAGTCAATAAAACTATCACATTAAAATAAAGAAAGAGGGGTCTATAGGTCAACCAAGATAACCCATACTCGGATTCCATGTAGGAAAACATGGATATGGATGATAAACTAAGTGTCAAGTTATGATGGAGAGGGATTGAAATAATGATCAGAAGAAAGTTAACAATAAGAAAACCGCAAACATGTGTTGGGACAAACGACCATTAGTCTCCTAGTAGTAAAGTAAACGGACAACATTTTTTTTGTTTTAAGTTACATTACATAAGGATGAGGAATTCATTTATGATATTGACTAAGAATATAAAGATATATACTTACATTTTAAGTAGAGTTTCATTCTTTAATAAATTTCCATCACTAACTCATTTTTTTTTAAACGATGAGTATTCAAGAAGACTTGGTCACACTAGAAGAGATAGAATAAACTTCTATAGAATCACATGATCCATGCAGAATGAACTATATATTTACATTGTCTTTAGAGATTAATCAAAACCAAAATGGTTAGTACAAGATCTAATGATCCCCCAAAAGGATATTCCTTGAGAGAAATAAACACTAATCTTAATTTCCAAAATTAAACCAATAATACCCCAAAGTTAAATAAATACCATTCAATAATCAATTGTCCTTGAAATCCTTCAATATAATCAAAACTAATATTGAAACTCAAAATTTAAAAGAATGTAGTCTTCCACGTTAAATTGTATCTCCAAATGACATCAAATACTCTTAAAGTCACATACTTAAAAGTAATTAACCTAATAACTTCCATAAACAACCCAAATCACTATAAATCCATAATAAAAACATAGATAAAAATCCACCATTACTCCACAAATGAAACCTCATACTACTCTATTTTCCTTTGGCATATAGTGTTCTCAACAAAGTGAACAACTTCCAAAATAAAATTTATCACTTAATCACCAAATCATTTTCCTATACTAAGGGTATTCATTTGATAAGACATAAGATCCAAAATCAAATTATTATTGATCAATAAAATCATTTAACTAAAAATAATAGTCACACTAAACAGGGACTTCATGCAGTCCAGTGGTAGGAGATAAATCCCAATCGCACTTTGGTTGTGGGTTCGATTCACACAGCTTTGTCCGACGCGACGGGTTGTCACACGGTCTACGTGTTGTCCTTTTTCAAAAACTATATTTTATCATATTACCAAAATGAGATAAATTCCTCAAAATACCATAACATAATTTAACCACAAATGTTATATCATACCTTGAATTTTCATCCTAAATTATAATAACTTATAATTCTCTCAAACCCCAATGATCATGTAAAACCAAATGGTTATTTATACCTATATCCACAAGAGAAGATATAATTCTTCCTCAAATATCATTCTCACATGGAAAACTGCAGGGTTACAATTACCAGAGAAAATTATTCCAAAGTAAACCCATCAACAAGGAGCGCTAATACTTTTTAAACATTTCTCTAACCATTTATTTCTACATAGCTTCTTCTTTGACCAACAAAATATCCTATAGAATATGGAATTCACTTGGGTAATGGGCAGGTCCCCTACATTTATGGAAAATGATTGTAAATGGACTCTTGGGACCATTTTTATCTTCTTCCATAGTGCTCTTCATTTTTCTTCGGCAATTCTTCACTTTATGTCCTTCCTTCCCGCATGTAAAGCATTTCTTTGTCCCCTTGAGACACTTTCCTGGGTGTCTCCTTCCACATTTCCTGCATGATGGAAATTGACGATTTCTTTCTCCATGTTCTCCACTACCGGAGCTCTTATCATTCATCACCTTTCTCTTCTTTGTTGAGTCCGGTAATTGGTTAATATATATATTTTTGATCATATTTTTGGAAAATTGATTTTGTATAAAGATGATATCTTTTACTCCTATCAACATTCCATTTTGTTGCTCATTTCCACCACTGTTCCCACCTTGTACATCATTCTCAAAGTCACTATGACTTCCTTGGAATCCATCCACTGACTAAAACCAGAAAGCATTGTGTGAGTAATAGTAGTCATACAATCATTTAGAGATTAACATGTCACCATATTCTCAATTTGAAACACATTAGGATTAACCAAGGTCATTTACTCTCATCTTATATATATAATACTTTGATTCGGTTTTTAAAGAAAATGTAAATTATCCTAAGCATATCCCCCGGGAGTGTCGTAACCAAGAGTGCAGTAAGGCCCGTTGTCGTGCACCAGTTCTCGTTCGAGTCTAGCTCAAAGCGGTTTTTTCGGGTTTTACCCCTAGGTAAATCTGTGCCAGAGCCGCCTCTACCTGCTCGTATCCAGACAGGGATGTATTTCTCGGAAAACTCACAAAATCTCTACAATACCAAAATTCTAGGAAGTTCTTCTATACTAATCCTCAAAGTTCATCTTAAGTCTATGTTCTCTAATCAGAGTTTATCTAAATCTATCTTCCAAGGTTTGTACTAAACTTCCTCTGATACCAACTGTAACGCCCCAACCCCAGTTACCCAGAGTCGGTGCATTATTACATAACATTTAAATGATAACAAGAAAGATGAAATCTCGAAAGACCGATTGGTTTAGTATCCTTGGAAACACTAGATATATTCATAAACTTTTACATTACATCAAAAAAACATCTTGTCTTCATATCCCCTCATACTATCCCTACAGGTCATTCATAAATTACTTCTTCATAATCTTGGGAAAATTAAAAAAATTGAAAGGGGTTAGATCAGATGCTCAGTAAGGATAACATTATAGTAGAAGCTTTCATAGATAAGCATAAACACTTAAGGCAATTTATAACTAAAACAAAAGCCTTTTAAACTTGAACTTCAGCATAAAATGGAAAAGATAAAATGAAATAATGCCATTTACTTATTCACATGGATATTCTACTAGTCAAATAATCACATGCAATATCAATAACCACTTTCATAATGATGGAATGCATAATGCCAAACTATCACAACCACATAGCCAAGGCCTCGTGCCAAGACTACAAATAAGATTTTGCCAAGGCCTTGTTCCAAGACACTAGTTTGTCTCATGAGACCTACCGATGCATCGAGGGGCTATAGCGGGCTCCACCTGTCACTTATTAAGTCCAATGTATTCCTCATATGAATAGGTTTAAACATAACATAAACATTCGTATTAAAACTAGCATATGAAATTTCAATACTTTAACCACAAACCATGAATGGTATAAAAATAGCACATCCACAGTCAAACATAACTCATTCAATACAATATAGAAGATTTTATTGTATCACATTATCCTCAATCAAGAATAATTAAGGATGTTGACATAGATGAAAATAATTATCAAAACTATTTGAGACAAATATCCCCCTTTTTCTTGAAATCATTTAAAAGTCACACTATTTGTCAAGAAGCCATTTAAAAATAGATTTTTGAATCAAAGTGTCCCATACCACTTTGAAACTTTTTAAAAGGAGTTTTAATTTTAAAACTTTAATGTCCATATAAATAAATCCTTAAAACAATTTTTAAAACATGGACATTAATGAGAAATATTTAGATGAATAAGTCTTTAAAACATTTAAAAATGGTATTTTAGTTAGAGATTCTAACCAAAAGAGAGACACTTGAATACAAATAATTGAGGTAATCAAAACATTTTAATATCATGAGAATAAAGAGATTCATGATATACTATGTCAGAGTACATTATATACACCACATAAAAGTTATTTGGTGTATAACAACAAAGAAGTCTCAATGGAATTTAAGTTGAGATGAAATCTCTCATAAAAGTTGTATCCTTAGGTTAAGGATAAATCAACGAAATAGTTATGTGTGAAAAATATAAATACACTAAATATGATTGGATATTCAGTTTAAAACAATCAATGGATATTCACACATAATCTTGTAAAAACAACACCAATGAATTGGACGTTTAACTCGACAAATGGAGAATGAGTTAAAATTACTCTTATCAAATTCATATCAATGACTTCAGAAATTATAAATAGAGTGATTATGTGTATCAAAAGTATATCCATAGAAAAGGGGAGTGGAAATTATGACATAAGCAAATGAATAGTTATTCCACACATAATCTTAGAGTAAAATAATCAATGAAGTTTGCGTAAAGCCGAATAAATGGAAATTGAAATTTCGAATTCCATTATCGATTAGGTAACATACAAAACATACACCCATGAAATAAGGATCATACAATGATGATGTAAATACCCATAAAATAAAGTATATTACACAATGAATACAATTATGGGCAATACACATACACCACATGCAATAATTAAGTGGTGAACAATGGAATTCTCACGAAATTAAGAGTGAGTTAGGAAACCCCTTACCTTGTACTTTTCCTTGGTTGGGGGGTAGGTTAACCTCCTGTATAATGTTGAAATAATTGTTATTAAATTATTCATGAATAATATACATTAA
This sequence comes from Viscum album, assembly GCA_963277665.1. Lineage (NCBI taxonomy): Eukaryota > Viridiplantae > Streptophyta > Magnoliopsida > Santalales > Viscaceae > Viscum > Viscum album. Next base: position 1,570,009,861 of record OY728143.1, read on the forward strand.
TAAGATATCATATATGATCTTTTAACATTTCTTTGTTAATAATATCTTATAATTATCGTCGTTTCGGGTGTTAACTTACTCGTTTTCTTTTATATGTTTTGTTACGTAAGCCATGTTTTTCGTGGATAGGTTGTATCATATTCATATACATAATGATATCAAGTTCTTAAACATTATTTTTTAAATCATCAAATGATAATTATACTTTAATGCATATGATGGAGAATGAATCTCATCGCGTTCGTGGAAACGGTAGTCCGTACGTACGCACGAGCGACAATATCATTCTTTTGATATTAAAATAATATATACTTGGATGGTATATTATATATACAGAATCATTATCATGTTATATTTATTTTTTTACATGAATTATACATAATTATTATAGCCATCCAAATAATAATATATTGAATAACAATTACACCACGATGTGGAGACGGTAAGTCGTATGTACGCACGTATGGTGACAAGTTATTCAAAGGGTGGATAGAATACTGAATATGGTTGTACCATATTTATAATAACATCACAGTATATATAATATACTGGAGTTATTATTTTAGAATGGTAATAACAAAGAAAGAAGAAGTGGAAGAAGAATGGAACTTGAAAAGGGGTGGTGAAAACATTACCTCTTCTTCGGGTTCTACCTTTTGATTTGATCAAAAGGGATCTCTAGGTTGGCTTTCTGATCAAACTAAGGCCTATAGGTTGTATTGAGGGATGGTGAGAGAGTATTTAGGCAATGTTTGGCCGAACCAAGAGGCTTTTAAGGTGTGAAGAAATGAGAAGGAGGAGTTCCCTTTTATAAGAGGGGTGAGGGGCACCTTTGGAAAAGCTAAAAATATTAATTTATAATAAATTCATATTTGGTTTCTAATGGATCCAAAGTTTATTATTCAAAGGTTAAGGTGGGGATATGTCTAAAACAATTCAACCAATAGAATTTAGACAGGTTTGGGGTTACTATATTAACCTTATCTTTTAGTTTTAACTCTTAGTTAATTAGTTTGACATTTACCATGTCACTTTGTATTTTTATATTATATAGTTAATAAACTTACTCTATACATACAAGATACCCCCAAGTGGTTCATTAATGATATACCTATCATGATATAAGTCTCTTGGCCGAACCTTAGATTTTTAGGAATTTAATATCAATTAATAATATAATATTGTTTTTTAAAACTCTTTTATGTCAATTTTGACACTATTCAATAGTTGATTTTTGTGAAACTCATAACAGAATTATTACTTCGAAAAAAGTCTATTAAATCAATAATAATATGTCATATTATCCTATAAAATTATTGTAATTCATTAAAAGTCTTAAATTATATTTATTTGGGTATTTATAATATCAATTATTTTAATTTTTCACTATTATGGTAATGACTAAATCATCATTGTGTCATAAATATATTAAATTATTTAATGTCTAAAAATTATAAAACAAATACCATTATGTAGAAAATATTATTATCTTTCTAATTAATATTTACAATCTAATTTATCTTATGTATTACCCTATATTAAAAATGTTTTAGTAAATAAACTTTGATTTTAACTCTTTTAACTCTTCTTTGAATTAAATAATAATAAATGTCCAAATCTAATCCAAGTGGACCTAAATGATGATATTTTATTCCAAAGGTTGTTTTTGGTCGAGATAAACTTGTCCAATAGAATTAGGATATGTTTTAGGGTAATATTAATATCATCTTCACCCTTAATTACCCTATTTACTTTTAACTGTGGTAAATAAAAGTAAAAAGTTACTATTCACGAAAATTTATTTTCATCTCATTGAACCACATTTTACTTCTTTATATTAAGCGTGTCTCTAGGATTTTTGAAATTCCATTCACAGAAGCGGTAAAATTAAGTTTTATGAAAAATTCAGTTTTTTTAATTACCACTTAGTAGTTTCACTATTCATCAAAAAATGAAGTTTTTCAGAACAATGCCAAAATTTCACCCTAATCTATAATTGATATTCTGAATCCAAAAATGATGTCTATTTGACAAAATTCTAAACATATAATTTGCATTAATTAATTTTATAATTAATTCCTGCTGTCACAACAAATAGCGTGTTTTTAAGAAATAATATATATCAAAAGATTGACAATTGTTTAGGTCCAATTTCAAAGTGAAATTAATTATAATGAACACCATTGGATAAAATGGTAAAAATATATTCTAATTATACTTTAAAACCACTCAATAATATAATTTATCACTATTAATTATTTTGATTTAAAAAGTTGTTTTTAATTAAAATTTAGTAATTTTCACTATTCATCAAAATATAAAAGTTATCCGAAATGTACCAAAATTTCACCCTAGGATAATTTTGTTATTTCAAATCCAAAAATGAAGTCTATTTTACCAAATTAAAAACATAAAAGTTGTATTTATTAATTTAAAATTGATTCCCGCTTTCGAAACCAAAAGGCCTATTTTTTAGAAATAATAACTATCAAAAGATTGACAATTGTTTATGTCCATTTTCAAGGTGAAATTACTTAAACCGTCCATCATTGGATTAAATAGTAAAAATATAATCTAATTATACTTCCAAACCAATAAAATGTATAATTTAACAATATAAATTATTTTGATTAAAAAAGTTGTTTTCAGTTAAAATATATTATTTTTCACTATTCAACCAAATATGAAAGTTATCAGAAAGACACCAAAACATTATTGATACTAAATTCTTATGTCCCTATTCTAAAGAAGAATTTAATTTTGTCAAATTGAAAATATAAAAGTTTCAAAAATTGGTTTTAAAAAGGCTTCGCCATTAAAAGGCGGTAAAATTTCATTTTTTGAAAAATACTTCTTTTATCTGAAAAAATGAATTTGTTCATAAATCATGTCTTAGAAACTCATAATATGGATTAAAATTATAAAGATAATATAATATTTAAAATTTAGTTAATACTATTCATAGCCTCTTTTGAATGGCTAGTTTGGTAAGTCGTGGTGTACTTGAACTCAGTGTTGCGTACAACACACGCTATTGTATTATTCAAAGAGAAGTGTACCATGGAAGATTGGGGTGTTACAACATGAGCCCCAATAAGCATCAACTCTCCAAGCCTGTATGTCACTAGTGCATTAGAGATCTCAAATATCTCTTGTCTAATCTTCTCTTACTAAATATCACCAGGGGAGACATAATTTTTTACATATCCATATCCTCATGTTTCTTTAGAAACTCATTAGGCATTGATGAAATAATGAAACAATGGAAATTTGTGGAATCAACCAACTTTTTTTCATAAAAAGATAATTCTTCCTAACTAGCCTCCTAGTTAGGAAGTTCATGAATGGGGTTTTCTATTATATATAATTGCCTTTCATGTCATAGAAAAACATACAAGTTCTTTTTACATTCATGGATATTAATTTCATGGATAATTTTATCCTTCTCAAGTATGGATCATGGTGTTATTTTTGAATTCATGTGTATTAAAATTTCGACAATTAAGAAGATAATAATTTTAGTAATTTATCAGATAAAATTAGATAATAAATATTAATTTTTTTAATATCTCTCAATTTTATTGAAACCTAACATACCTCACCATTAGTTTCGAAACATCTCATTTTGTAGAAATTATACTGTCCAGGACTCATATTCCCCATCTCATAACCCAAACATTGTCCTAAAAAGTTATTTGAAGGGTTTTATGTAGGAATATTTTTTTCTAACTATATTATGACCTGGACATTTTATTTGTTGAGTGTAATCTCTAATAATTGAATCCTTGATTTGTAATTCCTCAACATATGCATCTTATTTACACCATTCCCTAATTTGGAATTCTACCCTTGATGTAAACAAATTTATGCCGGCCCAAAACTAAGGTTATAATTCCCCAATAATTGAAATCACCTCAAATTTAGTTGTTCAAGAACTTGGACCTATGGTAAGATTTCAATGTATGTGGTGAAAGGATATACTGACTTAATATATATAATACTAGAATTTTTATTTTTATATAAATTACTCATTTTATATTTATTAAATGGTAGTTAATATTAACTATTTTTACATTAGTTATTAACAATATCATTGATAAATATTATGAATAATATAATTTTAATTTAGTTCTATATTGAATTATTGTTAATTCGTTAATTTATGTGATCATTAAAAAGCGTCCATAATGAGATTAACCCTAAAACATGAAAGAAATAAAATATTAAGAGAGTTATGATCATGAGCGTTACCTAATGAATAAATTATCTGGAAGATGATAAACTAACTACTAACCTAGATGAAAACGCCTTGAACTTTGACTTGGTTTATGTTTCAACTTTCACCTATCCACCCATGTATCTCATGGATTGGTTTTTACTCAGTTACTAACATAAACCACCTCCTCTCACCTGGGAGATAAATCCATTACATAAGTTATTACTCACATGTAGTTGTGGGGAACCGAAGGATTAGTTATGGGGTTTTACATAAAAGGAAACCATGTAAATGAAAGCCCTTATATAATTAAAGGAATAATAACACACAATCTAAAATTTTCATTTAATAATAAATTTAAAGGAAACCAATAACATACAATTTCCTAGTCTGTTATTTTAATCGTCCATAGAGATTCAATGGGTTAATAATTTAATAAAATATTATTAAATATAAATCATTCTTATTTAAGAAAAATCATGCTCAAATTAATTAGTTATCTTCTTCATATAATAAATTATTTTATATTAATACTCATAAAAACTATCATGATATTTTTATCCATCCAAATTTTGAAAAATTCAAATAAATTGTTTTAAAATTTACTATATATGGAACAAGAAACTTTGAGGTAATATGGTGGGTACCCTTCCGAACTACCCAGTATATATGTTATTCATATAATTTATACTCATGTGGCATGAATAATACACATCTTATCATGTAATTTCATATCATATACGGTCAAATGAATTACACTTGTAACACAAGCTATTTATAGAATGTGTTTTGTTTTAGTGCACTTAGAGCAATCGATGTATTATGACTTATATAGAAAATGTAGTTTAGAATATTATATAGAAATTAATTAAATGATTAATATATATATATATATATATATATATATTCAAAAACCATCACATGGAATGTATGAGTTAAATGAATGATACACGAATCAAAAGTTGATAAGGTTTAAAGAGTATAATAAATTAATTTAAAATTGTTTATAAATAGGTAATATACATGGCATGTACTATCCAGCTACATGTCATGAATAAATCTTCACCATCTATTTGTGGAACAAACCAAAAGACTGGGAATGTTGGTCTATAATAGGAATCAATGGAGTACATAGTGTGTTCCATGTCTATAAATCATGTAGTATTTGAGATAAAGAGTTATGAATCACACATCACATGTGAAAACATTAGGACTATCTTTGACTAATACACTACATATCGTGTATTCATGTTATAAACCATGTAGTGTGGATAACCCGGTGTCGGTATGGCCTAGTCAACATATGATGTATTAAATACAAACCATGGGTAACAAATTCTCAGGCTTTTGAATAATTCATGATTTGTCTTAGTGCATCAAACATCAGTACATGGCATGTAACTATTGGAAACATGTTTTTTACTCTAGTGTAATCCATCCAGAATCCTTAGCACCTTAGGATGATTTCTTTAAATTTCCTTTACATAAAATTAATCTATTTAATAATTATGTTAGTGAGAATAAAGAGGTTAGAGATGGGATGACACAATTAATATTAAGGAACTATTACATTGGAATTGAAAAATAATGATAAATGTGTAAATCAATCAACTATCATTAAAAAAAATTATTTTAACACCACTATACCAGTTGTATATTTTATGGAACATTGAATTCATCAGTGGGGTACACCCAACACATTTCTTTGTTGTAAGCAATGATTTATCCAAGAGGTACATCAATAAATAACGTTGTGATTGAGGAAATTGATTTAGATATTAATTGACATGAGAATATTGAAACCAAATTCAAGATCTTCAAATAATGATTTATAAATAATTTAATAAGTTATAAAATTACCTTGTGATAACTTATTTCTTCATTGATGAATCTAATAATGTCTCTAGATCATACTGTCATTGTTTCATATGAATCAAGTGTGCATTCCCTCTAGTAGTGATCCACAAATGTACCATGAACCTATAAGTATCACCATAGTAATTTCCATGTTATAGTTTAGAAAAAAATAATTCTTTTATCATTTTTCATTGATCACCATGACAATTACTTCAAAGAAGGATTATGCTTAATCTCACTAGAATAGAGTAGAGTATTAGAGGAGAATCACTCTCCATTCATAAGAGTGTTCTTAGAGAGGTTCTCTCTAGGGGTTAAGAATATTTTTTAGAGTCATTTTTCACAACTAACACATTGGATAAAATCTACATTGGAAAAAATATAATTGGGTTTAAATAATCTTAGGGTTAGATAATAATAATTTCACAATCACCCTTATTATGTATTTAACCCCCAAAAAACCCCATCACTATATTATTTTTATTATTTTTGTTGTTTTTTGTTATTTTTGTTATTATTATTACTATTATTATTATTATTATTTCTTAACATGCGAAAAATAATTGAACTAATTCAATGTTATTTCATCAATAAATTGTCCAAAAATTATTCAAATAATATTTAATATATATTATTTCTCATGAAACTTTTAAACTCAATATGTCATTCTTCCACAATATTTATCAGGGCTGGAATAATGAATAATTATTTAGTAAATAAATAACATTTTATTATTCACCAATTTTTAAATAAACATTATATTTACTAAATAGAAAATAAAAAATTATTTATTATTATGTACACAAAATATTCTCTCGAATAACTAGTAGTAAAATATATGTGATAAAGAAAAAATAACAATTATTAAACTAAATATAGAAATATTATTTATTCAACATGTTAAATAATAAATAATTTTATTATTTAACTGTGGTTCTGGATAAACATAGTGTGTGACCCTTCGGGCCTCTTTCTCAATGGAATTAAGCAGAGACACCCAATGTATAAGGTTAGAGTCTATAAACATGTCAAGGAATACATATAGAATGATATAAATGACACAATGAAATAAAACCTTATTTTAATGATTAATGTGTAATATAATTCATTTAATCATGATATCTCAAATCAAGTAGGTTACATGCTGGTGTAATCAACCTATGTGCTCGATGCCTCTTTATTTAACTTTTCAGAAATGAACCTTCCCAAAAAACACCATGGAATTCAATTTATTTAGGTTGTTTCATTAATATAATAGGTTAAGATATATCATCTTTCATTAAATAATATAAGGGAAAATCCATTCTCACGTTATTCATTAATGCAATATTACTTGGTATGCACCCAATGTATCATACTTCGTCCTGAACAAATGTCATCATGGTTTTAATCAATACATAAAATTACATGAATAATAATATTCCTTAATAATAATAATAATTTATAAGTATTGATATAAATGTCCACAAATACCATCATCCATAGAAAAATAAAAATTTGGATTTCCTACTGGTGGGTCGTGTTCTCATAATCACATTCACTGGAAATTACAAATAGCATAAACCATATAAAATTCTATCAAAGTCTTATGAGTCTGCACCCTTGATAGCCTATATAATTTGTGCCGCATAAAATATTATCATCTTTTAATTTAATATATATTTAAGAATAATATTTTGGATCTTCTCAGTTCTCATCATAGCGGGGAACTGCTATGGCATTTCAATGTGATAGTAACTCTTAGAAAATTATCACATATTACGTCATGTGGAATAATAATCATGATGTAATAACAAGTTGATTAATATTAAATTAAATGGATACATTAAATAATATATATATATATATATATATTAGTTCTACGACACCACTCTAACATCCTTATTAGCTAAAATGTGCTATCCAACCTTTTAAATTTTCTTATGGCTCACACCGGCTTGATGAGTCTGTCGTAACACCCCCTACAGTAGTTCTTGACTCTGTGATATTGTATCTCCATTTATAGGGGATCTGACTCCTCTATGATACCTCCAATATCACTCGATTCCAAGACCACCGTTGAGATCAGATGGCTATCTTTATGAGATATCATATCCACTCGGTTGTTCAGTTAGCCTTGAATTGGTAACATTTTTTTAGCTAACTCTCCCATAATAATTTCTTTGAAAAATAAAAAATTAATGAAAAAACTAAAGGACCAGAATAAAACCTTTTTATTTACTCTTATTCATTTCTTCTAATCTTCAAAACTTTATCCAATTTTATAAATTCACTCTAAGATTTTAGAAAAAATCATAAATCTTATTCAGAATATTTGTCATATAGATACAAAAAAATCAATTATAAATTCTCTATAGTATTAAAAAATATTTAAACACACTTTTAACATCTTCATATATGATTTCTCTAAAACCCTGATGGAAATAACTCCATATTTCATTAGGAATAATGAAAAAAACATCAAACAAAATTACAAGATATTCTTCTTTCTTAAAAAAATAAGCTTGTTTTCTCTAACCATAACCCCATGATCTTATTCATACCTTCTTATTAAACATATTAACACCAATATTAATGAAGACTACATATTCATTTAAAACCATTTACCTTAAATACAACACAGACAATGTGGGTTCAACAATACCCCCCATTGTATTTCTTGTCAATACCTTCAAATGATATGTAAATATTAAAGGGATTTAGTAGAGTATTATAACAATTATCAGAAAAAATAGATGAAATCAAAATCCTGGTTTTAGGATATCTATTAAGGATAATATGAAACCTATATATGAAACAGAAATGAAGAACTACTATAAAATATACTCACCTTACACTGAAGATAAACTATTGCATATTCATCAACATCAAATGTGTGATAAAGATCACTTAGAGTAAAAAGTATCCCACCTTCATAGTGTATCCATAGGATACACTGAAACATTTGGAAATTGGATGGGATGTATCTTATATCCATGGTATACTATTAACTCTATATATAAATGAGGTATATGGAATAACATCAAGTTCAAGGAGTTTCATCCAAGCATGAGGATCTCAATCCACACATATACTCTATAATCACATGGAAGTAGTTTAAATAAAAAATTAAGGGCACTACTTAATTTTTTTCTCAATTATTCATTCCTTGAAATGAATAAATATGTATCTTGGTTGGTTCACAAATTATATATGAATACAATTAACTCTTAAAAGTTTCATCTACATTAAATATAATAATAAAAGATAGCTAATATGGGATACTAACAAATGAAATAGTTTATCATTTGTGGGAAATGGAATGATATATCATGCATGAAAATCAAAATTTTCTTGTAATATATATAAAATATATATAAGGAATTAGGGAATATCTCTTTAAGTCTCCCACTATAACAAAATCCTAAAATTTTTCATTCCATTTCACCTTTTATTGTATTATATACGAAAAATTGTGAAACTATATCCAAAACTACAATTGGATATCTTCCAAAAAACTTTTTGGAAATATATCATTAAACTCACCTTATATCACATCATATGTAATACCTTATGAATACTCATCCAAAACACTTTTGGATTAACCCTAAACACTTTCAGAGAAACTCTCTGAGTTGATCTAAATCCCCAATCAGTCAACCATAAAGTGTTACCCTGTGGTCATTTTAATCATTAAAAACAAATATAAATCTTTGGATCAATGTATGTTAGCAATGAGTTGCCTCTAGAACTACTTCAATGAAACTCAAGATATAAAGGGATCTATAATGATCACCATCAAATGCATGTTTCTCTAAACCTATGTTCACCATTATACATCATATGAAATTTTTCATTCACATATTTTATATTTTTCCAAGACATCAAGTGTCCAGGGAATATGGAACATGTCTAAATGACATATCTAACACATTTTTTCTCAATTGTTAGAGTGTATACTAGACTTCTAGATGAATACATCACATGTCATTCATTCTTATGGATAGGTACATAACATGACCATTATCTAGAATCATATATATATATATATATATTACTTGGGTGGGAACACACACTCCCATAGTCTATCTAATTTAATGGAACTGATGTCTTACTCATCATATGATAGGAAAAATCAAATATTTATTATGCTCCAACCGATGACATGATCAACAACATACCCAACCGCCACCCTATTAGATAATTCATAATGTAGACTTGCATAAGTTGGGTATAAAAGTATGAATGTTATCATGTTAGGTATCCCACCAACTTTATGTAGCAGGGACACAAATATAGTCTGTTCACTCCAAGTATACCAAATAATCTTTATACGACACTCCTTATGGTACACATAGTAGGTCATCCAACAAACAAAAAATATCATATTCTATGTTTCTGCCTCATGAGAAAAATTTTCATCTCTATACATGCATCCTACTCACGCTATCGTTAACATTTCTTCATGACCTATATTCTCCCACATGAACATTTTTTAGGGATAAACTCAAATTCATACTTTGAGAGGTCAATTATCATTGAAATTCACAAAATGTATATCAATATATACATTTATGTAATTAATGTGAAATATCGATAAAATGGATTTTTCTTAATAAAATTATACATTTTAATATTCTTGAACTATTTAATAATTTTTAACAAACCCCACAAAATAAATGGTTTATAATAGAATATATGATAAAAATCTATAATAACCTTATATTTTAAACACATTTTAGATTATATTAACTCATTACATCATATGTAATCAATGTCACATCTATATGTGATCATCTAATAAAACTCCCCCACTAAACGTTTTTGTGAGAAACATCTACAAACTAAGAAAGTTTAAATAATTGTGAGATTTAGGAATTATATTCCTATCATTTCAACTTATTAAACATATTAAAACTCCTTAAATTCACAACATCAAATTTTATTATGACACCATAAATTATCTACTGATAATTATTTCTAAGTTCATTATCATCATCTTTGGAACCTTATTACACAAAGCTTTTCCTTAACATTATATAACTACTAACATAATTTTTTACCAGTCCACCTAAACTATTTTATGGTAAAGTGACAATCACTTTAAACATATATTGGTGTTATTATATATTTGTTGACTTGGAACTTCTTTAAGTCCAAACAAACTCCCACTATCCCCTTATAAGTAATATTTATTTCAATATATCTTGTTAGGATAAACAAACCCTTTTATGTTAGGGAATAATATTTATTTCATTTTAATATGAATAATTAACAAATAAACTATTGTTTCTATATCATATATGGTATGCTATGTGTTTCGAAGAATTTTAAATTTAAAAAGAAGACTTTATTAAAATATACCAACGATGGGTGATGGGAACATATCTCCACATTTTTTTAAAAATACTTGGATAAAAATATTTTCCTAGATAAAACACTTTTATCCATATATTCTTCTCAAAACATGTTATAGAAAATGATGAATCATAAACCATGTGTATACAATTAATTATCTCATACTTTTTTACAAAAAAACTTTTTATTTTAATAGATTCTCTTATCACATAAAATAAATGAGATGAAGATACACATTTTTACTTGGATTCATTTGAGCTTGATAAAATATTTTATATTCAAGTACATGGTGAAGTAACTATTTACAATATCTCATTAATATAAACGAAAATCTAGATAAATTTTTCCTTTCATTTTGAACTTCTAAATATTTACAACACATAGTAAAATATATATCCAGCATCACATACCCATCAAAATAGAAGAATTAATTTTTATAACGTACCTGAAATGGAAATTTTATAGTGTTTCACAAAATCCTTTAGGTTATATATTGAATAAATCAATCAAATTGAATTATTACTCTTCCAATTAAACAACCCTAGGTTTTAATGACCTTGATTGGATTCTTGAAGAAATATTGTTTAACTATTCAACCAACTTTTCCTCTTCTTGTTTTAACTTTTACCTAATTTTGTTGCATATATAGCTCTTTATAAGCTATAAATCATATGATTAGTTGATATATATTCTTAACATTTTGAGAATATATGGTAAATGTTATTTAAATTCAAACATTTTATTAGAACAATATTATAGATGACAATCAGATAAATTCTCTAACTCGGACAAGACATTTTAATCTCCCCTTAAAGCATGTTATAGAACTGAAAAATCATAACTATGTGTATCAGAAACACCTTTATCATTTCATTAAAAAAATCATGCTGTTCTCAATAGAAATATGAGATAAGATATGCATATTATGCAAACTTTATCCAATATTTATATATCTAAGTTATTGATGAATAAACTCCTTTCCCTATTAATTGACAATAAAAATTCAAGCATCAATTATTTTCTCTTTATGTCCTTCTAAAAATTTACATCACTTTTTAATTATATGGTCGATATCATATATTGGTTAAAACAATAGAATTGATTTATATAACCATTTAATATTTGTTGAAACCTATCATATCACCAATTAATTTATCATATTAAATCAAATTGAATATCATCTCACAAACCCAATCATATTGAGTATATGAGACACAAAAAGTGATTTACCCAATCATATTGATTACATGAGTGGAGACTAATATTACTTTGTTCATTTTTCATCTAATTCATTGGAAACCCTAAATGAATAACTTTATGATTCCATAAGCATATATATTCACTTGTTGAATGAATTCAACAATTGGTTACAATGGAAGGAACTCACTGACACGTAATTTTCTTTAAGAAAATTTCCTAAATTTCCTATATTATTTAAAAACATTTCTTAAGTTAATAGTTTTTGTATTATCTTAAATTAATTTTCATATTATCAAGGATTGATAAAAATTTTATCTTGATGATGATAATGGTGATATTATATAAATTTGAATCTTTTGGTAGATGAGAATCAGTTATTATTAACTATTTAATAGGCACTTTTATTAAATGGGATCCCACTAAAATGATGGCCCCTTTATAAAATACATCATATACATTAGCAGAAGAATATATATATTTCGCTAAGAAATAAGTCTGTTATAGAGTCTCTCTAACCACTTAGTTATTAACGTAGGGAATGTTCCCAATATTTTCATATATGATTCTTCGATAGTTTATAAGACAACTCTTTTTCCAATTAATCATATACATTAACACAACTATATTCCTCTCATAACCAAATCCTATTAGGGTCTCATAGTCAGTGTAACTAAAAAAAGTGCCAATATTAGGATAAAACAGACAATAGAAAGTGAACCCACCTATGGAATGACCTACATAAGGATGTTCTGGTGTCACCCATCACTTCTTACCTTACACAAGATAATACTGGGGCACAGAGTTATGGATTAACCTACCTGGTTGGATGATAGAGGTCCTGACAAGTGTCATTATAAAAGTAATCTAACACTTAGTTTTTTAAGGGGATTTAATATCACCTACTTATCTAATTTTATTCCTTTTTAGGTGTGTATCCTTTTAGTAAATTAGTTTTAAATTCAATTTCCTTCAACAAACCAATATGTTCAACCCATATTGATGTGTAACTATTTACACAACCCACAACGTTGTGTTACTTTCCCAAAATTAGAATTTAGTTATATTTATATATATCCAAATACAACATATGTATATGGTCTGTGAACACTTAATGTAAAGGTGTAGATTTATCCACAATAGAAATCTCATAGTTACTAATAATCTACCTCATTCACTAGCCTAGATAAGGCATGAGCCTCTAGGTAGGTAGGTGGTCTGACCCCAATTCCCTCTATACATGGACACTTTACTCAATATAGAATCAAATTCATAATAACTCTATCACTTTATATACAAAAACAATATTCAACGATAGAATTCAAGTTGATAAATTCAATTAGAAATTTAGGACAAGGTTGATGAAAAAATTATAAATTAATTATGGGGTCATTACTAGAATGAAAATGAAAGGAACTATCCTTGAATAAATTTATCATATAAATATTGGGATAAAAACAATTTATAACTATGAATAAATCAAGAAATGGCCTTTAAATAAATGGAAAATTTAAATATTTAAACCTGAAAAACATTTATGATCAATTTATAAATAAAAGATAACAATCTTCAGATTTAACATTATACACATCACTCTATTTCAAATATAAACTTTTTATATTCATATTAATATGAAATCTGTCTTATTTAACATTATATGGCATTTCGATTTTATGTATATGATATTTGATGAACTATAAGAAATTTATAATATAATTTTTATTTTTTAAAACATTTTACATAATCAATTATCACATATTTAATCATTATTTAAACATCAATCATGTCAATCATTAAAAATATTATGTGTCTTAAATAATAAAGAAACAAGTCCTATTTAATTTATACAATTCCAATTAATTAATTATGAACAATTAATAATTTTAACATTTTATATTTTTTCCATGGTTCATAATTTATAACCCTTCATAAATTATTTCTTATGATTTCAAAATAAAAACTTTTCTTTCTATATAATAATATTTTCCCTATAATTTAAATGGTATTTCAAATATTAGAATTTAATATTTGGGATTATAAATGGTTCATACACATCTATTTAATTATATAAAATTTATAATTAATTTATTTATAAAACATTTATAAATTAAGATATAACAAAATAACTTTTATAATTGTTTTTTAACATTTTATAAACCATCATAATCATCATAAATGTTAATAAATTTTTTAATAATTTTAAAACAACTCTGATTAACCCTACGAATATAGGTATTCATATATAAGGGAAAATCTGTCTACCGCTATGTAGGTAATATGGAATTTTTTTAATAAATTTAAGTCACAAATTACCTTCATAGAGGTTAAAATAAGATGATTTATAAAGTTTCAATGAATATTAACATTAAATGAATGCTTCACATAAATGTTTTTAGGATTTTTTGTTATTTATTATAATTTTCTGTTTTTGAATATTCCAAACTCTCATTATTTTTTGTGGAAAGTTCTTTTAACTACCTATCATTATTTTTATTATATCTTAGTTTATATTGATCATATTTTTATAAGTTAAATTTCATATGAAATATAATAATTTATTCCAAATTTTACTCAAATATAAAAAAAAATCAATCTCTGAGATATTCTCATTTTGGTTTGAATATTATACATTCTTTTGGTTTCAATAATAGTTTTCATTAAATAGCATTTTAATGTTTTATTTAGTTTTTATAACATAGCTTTGGATATATGGCTCGGATTATTTATAAAATTATTTCATTGCATATATGACACATTTATTTACATTTTTATGGAACTAAGTGGATGCTTAATTTTTTTGAGTGGTCTAAAAATTTCTCAATTTTTATACAACAATTCTAAAAGATTAAAATTTCCATAATATATTTTATTCCATATATCTTTTATAGATTTTTTAATTAACATTATAACCCCGCATTGTATTTCAATTTAAAAAGATAATACATTTATCTACATTTAGTTATACTGATTTAAAGGCTGAAAATTCCTTTTAAATACCTTACGAAATGGTTGAATATTTGTAATAGTTTCAATGAATTTTCATATTTCAAATAATTTCATTCATAGTTTTCAATCATATATTTCTCTGTAAATTTTGTATTGAAGTGTTCTTTGATTCATTGCAGTGATATTAAAATTATATACATTTAATTATTCTAAATCAAGTTCTAATTCTGTTGTTTAGATGGGACAAAAATTACCCAATGTTTAAGGTCAATCTGTATAGGTTTCTTGAAACCCATTGTTCATAGATACCATGAATCTTGAATGTTCCTATCGTGTGATTCAAAAATACTGACCATGAACATTTCATCTAGTGACTTTAAAGCCTTATTATTCCTAACATATGTTAATTCAAACCTACCGCATGATTATTTGTTACATTGTATGAGAAACATGGAGTGATTATGACCCCAGTTTTCCAAAGTGACAATAATTTTATCATCTAACCTACTTTGAGTGGGCATATAACCTACCATGAGAGATCAACATAAAGGTAATTATTTATTTATAGAAATATATTTTAATTTACTTCTCACTATTCACATGGTAACTATACCAACTTTGTGTTATATTTTTTTAGTTACTACCTGATATTTTAAGTGATGGAAAATTGTTCACATGGTTAGTATAGTGACTGCATGTTATATTCAGGTGACCATGTGATTTATTTATTTTCATGGTCAGTATACTGACTGAAAAGGACCACACGTTGTAGGTATGGTAAGTATATCGGCCACAAGCTCATTTTTCATGCAAGGCTTGTTCAACAATTTATTTATTTTGACTTAAAGATGAAATTTTCAACCATACGCTATTTTTATTTATTTTTTGTAATATTATTCACTACATGATTTTTTAGTTGTTTTAATCATTTTATTAATTTTTAAAAACATATATCTTATATGATTTTCATTAAAAGGGTTTTTTAAATATTTTAATCTTTTTTAAAATGTGATTAAATTTATTCTTTATTCATGCATGCTCTTCAAGCAAATTTCTGAAATATTTATATTTTAATATTTTGAGTTAATATCTTTGAAATATTAATTTATAAACTAATATTTAAGGACATTCCATCTTTACTAACTCATTTTTTCGGATTTAAAGTAGTATAATTAATTTTTAAATAATACACTACATTAAATTAGAATGTATTTAATAATTGAATTTAAATATTCAAATTTCCATATGATTTTTGTGGGATTACCTTGACCTAGTTTTAGTGAGACTTTTTCAATACGTTTTTAGGTAATTCAACTAGTTTTAATTAGTAATCAATTTTTTAATTAAAATTATTTTTGTTAAGATTTTTCAGGTCAATAATTTTATTTCTCTGGGATAATTATTTGTTTTCAGTTTGAATTACATTACCCAGTTGGAGTTTGTATTTTTAGTCATTAGATATTATATTTAAATCCTTAGATATAAAATTTAATGTATCAATCCAAGATGATCTATGTGAACATAAACCTTTGAGAATCAAAAGAACTCTAAGATGAAACTTAAAGAGATGTAAAAACCATATCCTATGAAATTAATTCGTTATCTGTTGGTTGATATATCAAGGATTCAACCTAATATACATGGAATTATACTTCCCTGATGAGATATTATTATACACTACTTAAGAACCATTAATTGATATTTCATTATTTTTCTACTTCTATCTATTTTGTTGTGGTTTCTTGAGTCTATAATACTACTTCCCATCTTTCACGCACACTATATTTTTTTGTTTATGATTTTATATTCCAAATCATTTATCATTATTTCTTTATCCGGGTTGCGAATCAATGATTCTAAAGTTAGGGTCCTTCCAAATCATTCTTCATTAATTCTTTATATATACTTATATATATCACCCATATGATGTGGTGATGAAGAATGTATCACATTGATTTTTGGAGGTGATAGTTCTTACATACGCACGAACGACGTTATCATTTTTCACTAAAAGGAATGGTAATAAAGTAAATGATATATCATATTTTAATAATGATAAATATTTATTTAATATTACATTTAAATTTAAATTTCATCATTCAAAAAAACTATAACAGACAGTTAAGGAAAATTAATTGCATTGGTTTGTTATGTGGTAGTTCGTCATGCACAAGAAAGATGAATTGTTTTCCCATTGGATGGATGTCGAAGATGAATATAGGTTATTAAAGTAACACAATAAAATTTGTGTGTTTTTATTATAATTTTTTTTTCATGTTTGAATAATATTTGAAGGAGGTGTAAGAAAAAATATAACAAAATCATTTGGTTAAACGTTATACCTCTTCTTTGGAAAACCTCTTTTTCTTACCACCTTAAGCACTCTAATGTAGATATTTTACATAAAAAAGACATATATAATTAGGTTAGGTATTCCTGGATGGTATTTTGGTAGATATTGGTTGAATCAAATATGTTTTGATATGTGAGGTAATGGGAAGGAGCGATTCCCTTTTATAAGAGATGGGAGGGGCACTCTTGGAAATTCTCAAAATATTAAATAAATGTAAATTAATTTTTAATCAAAAATGAATCTAAATTTATTTATTTAGATAATATTATGATTATGGGTCAAGAATATCACATCCATTAATTTTTATACAACTTTATATTACAAATTTACCCTTATATTTTGGTTTTAAACCCTCATTAACCAAGCTTACACTTACCGTGACAATAAGGTTTTTTACTCGTTAAGGGTCAAGATAATCACAATAAATGGAAATAAGGTCCATAAATGAAATATGGTTAATATAATAAACCATATAATAATCCCTTGTATGAATTTAATATTTTTAAAAATTTTATATAAATTAATTAATTATTATTTATTATAAAATATCATTAATGTCAATTTGTAAAACTAATCATTACTTTGACTTTAATAACATCAATAAAACAAGTAAAATTAAAACCCAATATTTTATTATAACCCTAAAAATTAATTTTTATCTAAAAAATCATGTATTACACCAATTATCTCAAATTATATTTCTTTTAATATTTTTAAAAGTATTTATTTTAATTTTTCATTAATTGAATAATTAGTATATTAGCATTGTGTAAGTATTTAAGGTTCTTATTTATTCACTAAAAATTAAAAATAAATTATCCTGAGGAATATAGGTATTTTATTTTTCCAATTAATATTTATAAAAAAACATATATTTTGTTTAACCCCATTACAAAAGTATTATATTTATTAGAAATAAGAGTGTGATATCTTTGACATTTCATTAAATAAAATATTATAAAGTTTATGATTATATAAAAATGGAAACATAGGGAAATATATTCAAACCATTAATTATTATGAAATAAAATTACTCATAAAACAAAATTGGTAAAGTTTTATAGTCATTTTCTAGTCATTTTCATTTTAATTTTACCCTTAATTACCCAATTTATCATTTACTTTGGTAACAAAAATTACTAAGGTCAGAATTTATAATGTCCAAAAATAATATGAAAAGTTTTACTAAATTTATATATCCTAATTCATAATATGGAATCCATTTTTAAAAATTAAAAACAAATAAGTGCCAGAATTTAATTTAAAATTAAACCCACAAAACACAATGAAACCCATTTTTCTTGAAAAGTGTGTTTTAACGCCCAAAAATGTACTTACAATAGAATAAGGTATAAAGATTAGGAAATTTTAATTAATTATATTATATCAAAATAAATAATACTTATATTACTTTATTATCAAATTAGTGTAGCAATCGGACTTTAATAATAAAAATAAAGGACAGTTTTCTAAAAAAGAATAAAAACTAATATTTTCTCTTTTTATTGAAAAACAATATTTTCAAAAAAAAATAACTATAGGATAATATTTATATTCTTCATTCAAAAATTATATATTTTTTGTCAAATAATATTTCTAAAATTAATATATATAATTATATTATTTACTCCCAAAAAGGAAAAAAATATTTTTGAAGAAAACATATATTTTAAGAATAAAATGGATTTCCTAAAAATGAGTTATTATTTACTAACAGTTATTCAAAAAAAATTCTTTATTATAAGATATATATAAATATATATGTATATATCAAATAGTAATTATTT
Source organism: Viscum album (assembly GCA_963277665.1). Taxonomy (NCBI): domain Eukaryota; kingdom Viridiplantae; phylum Streptophyta; class Magnoliopsida; order Santalales; family Viscaceae; genus Viscum; species Viscum album. Next base: position 1,570,029,554 of record OY728143.1, read on the forward strand.
CTATTCATACCCAACAATTTAATAACTATGATATAATGGTTATATTTAAATAAAAATATTTCGTTGTTTGTTTACACTCGATGTTGTGTATCTCGTACCCTATCAAACATATTCATTCCTTTTAAAATATTGGGATATTACATTTTAGGAATCTTTTGACCAGGAAAAATTAGTTCATTATGTCTCTCTTATGGAATAAATAGTGGGACACTTTATAAGTTTTAATTTAATAGCTCGCAGAACCTAAAGAGACACCTGAATCTAAAAGTATGGACATTTAAAGTTAATGACTTATTTTAAAATTATATTATAGTGTCAATTGATTAATTAATTATTTATATTAAAAATTATATATATGTATTACCCAGAACTAATTATCGAATTTTAAATTAATATTAATTATTAATTATTTTAGGAATCATATTTAAGTAAATATATTTTATATTTAATATAAATACATATTTAGTATTATATAAGTAATATTTCTATAAATATATTAAAATTTTATATTTAGTAATATATATATATTTGTAGAGTTTCTTTTATCAATGAAAATAAAAAGTGTAAATAATTGTAACATTCACTACTAAAGAATCAGCATATAATTGCTATAAAAATAAGCTATATGAGCACAAGAAAACACTAAACATTGGAGCACCCTTAAAAGTGATCATCCATTATCAACACCTGAAAAGTGATGATAAATGGTTCTTTTATCAGAACTAAAACTAAAGAACTAATAAAGGAACCACTTATTATCCCTTTATTTTTAGCGCTGAAAAAGATCCCCTTTATTTGTGCTTTTTTTTGCACTGATAAAGAGATCCATTATAATCACTAAAAGAAAGTGCTTATTAAGGGGTCCTTTATCAGAACTGATAAAGGTCATACACCTATTTCAAAGTAAAAACCCATGAATTATTTCTATAACAACAACCACATCTAAAAACATTAAAATATATAGAAAAAAATTTAAATAAAAATATTTCATTAGACAATCATTTAATTAAAAATTTTGCGTACAAAATATTTATATTTATGTGATAATCAAAATTAATAAAAAAATCACAAACAATATAAAAAATCATAACTCATATAGAAGGAGTTCTCAAACAATCAACCTCCATAAAAATGTTTTTTCTTATATTAAAACCAATGTTTATTTTAGTAAAAGTAAATAAAAAAACAAATTTTTATTTTAATGTTATGTAATCACATATGATCAATTGTATTTTTAATTAATATATGTTAATGATATTATCATTTATACTATTAATTTTATTTTTAATGATTATATATTAAATTTTATATATATAATTAAATTTTAATTATACTATTAATTAATAATTATATTATGAATTATTAATTACTTTTAAAATTAATAATATATATAAACTATGTTTTTAATGATGGAATATTTTAATGATATTATTTCTTATTAATTATCGTATTACATAAATAGTTGTTAATAATTATATCATTAAAATGAAATTTCATTTTTATACTAAAAACACACACTTGGAGTCATACCGGCCACATCATGTTTTGGATTGATGTGTTGTTCATTCATACATGCCAAAAATAAATTGTGGATTGTTTTCCTAAAATATCAAGATTTTCTAATCTCTTTTATTTATTTTTGGCTACATGGCACGAATTTAAAACTAAAATGAAACTTTTATATTGAAAACATGCAGATTGAGTCATAATGGCTACATCGTGTGTCAGATTGAAGATCAATCGATCCTTACAAGCCACCAATGAATTATTGATCTGTTTTTCAAAGTTTGAAAATAATATAATCTCTTTTGATTAGTTTTGAAAATGTGATGTGTGGTTTAAACTAAAATGCATCTTTTATATTGAAAACACTCACTTTGATTCATACCAAAAACATAACAAGTTAGATTGATTTTTGGTCAGTTTCTACACAACAAAAATGAATTATGGAATATTTTCCATAAACTGGTAAAACTGTTTGAGCTCTTTTACTCAGTTTTGGATATATGACATGTTTTTTACACTAAATTGACTCTTTTATAGCGAAAACATGCTCATAGAGTAATACCAGACATAATATGTGTTGGATTAATGTGAATTCAGTTCCTACACATCTCAAATGAATTATGGATAATTTTTATAATGTTTTAAAACAATATGAGCTTCTTTACTCAGTTTTGTCTATGTGACACGCAAAAATGACACTCTTATATTGAAAACACACACTTTGATTTATACTGGTTACATCATGTGTCAAATTGATTTGAGGTAAAATCATACACATCACAAATGTATTATGGCTCATTGTCCTAGATTTTAAAAACAATTCAAGATTTATTTCTCATTTTTAACAATGTGAATCATTTTTTAAACTAAAATGACACTTCTATATGCAAAATTCAAAATTTGAGTCATACTGGACACATAGTGTGTTGGATTGATGTGTGGTCAATTCATATATTCCAAAAATTAATTGTGTAACATATTACTAAGTTATTGAAACAATACGAGCTATTTTATGTAGTTTTGGCTATGTAATGTGAGTTCTATACTAAAATGACACTTTCATACTAATAACAAGCACATTGAGTCATATTGGATGCATCGTATATTAGATTAACATACGGTTACAAAAAAAAATTATTTCAGATAATTTTCGTAATGTTTAAATACAATTTGACCTTATTTAATAATTTTTGGCTAGGTTACATGCATCTTAAACTAAATTGGAATTTTTATATTGAAAAAACACACTTAGAGTCATATCATCCACATTGTGTTTCTGATTGATCTATGGTTAATTCCTACATATCAAAAATTAATTATGGATCATTATACTTATGTTTGAAAATGATACAAGATATTTTAATTGTTTTTGACAATGGTACATGTTTTTTTAAAATAAAAAAGAAACTTTTATATTGGAAACATTCAACTAGAGTCATACCATCCACATCATGTTTCAGATTAATATACGGTATTTTATTACACGTAAATGCTAAATTATAGATTATTTTACTAAATTATCAATTCAATTATGTATATTTTAAAGATTTGTTGGATATGTGACAATTTTTTAAAACTAAAATGACACTTTTAATGTGAAAATAAGCACTTTTAGTCATATCGGCCACATTATGTGTAGGATTGATATATGATCGAATCATACGCACCATAAATGAATTATGGATAGTTTTCCTAAATTTTGAAACCAAAAAGATATCATTTTATCATTTTTTTTTAATGTGACATGTGTTTTAGACTTAAATGATACTATTAATGTTAAAACACACACTTTGAGTCATACGAGCTACATCATAATTTGTATTGATGCATGGTCAATTATAATATGTCATAAATGAAATATGGATCATTGTAAAAATGTTTGAAACCAATAGAATCTTGTTCAATGATCATCCATGTGTGGTGGTTAGTTGGGATCCATAAAAAAAGATTCTAGGGAGGGGTAGTACTAGTGTAGTTCGGTCTTTGGGTCATTGGTTCATGTATTGGGCCTTGTGCCTTTGAGTATATGGGTTATTTAAAGTTTCCCTCTCAAATTGTTTTGAAAATGGATTATCTAACATAAATAAAAATTACTAAGTACCTTAGATCAGGTTAACCTCCACCAATCAGAGCTCATTTTCTCAATTCTAAAAATTTTACATGTGTTTTAAACAAAATTACCTTATAGAGATCAACGAGCGTATTAATAATTTAAAATTTGAACCCTAGTTCAACGTCTATAGTAGTTAATTCCTTGTTTATACTTCGATCATAGGATTTGGAAATGGGTGAGGCATCTCTATAAGTATTTGTAGTCTGTTTCATAGTAATTTCTTTAGTTGAATCTAATATGAAAGTAAATTAATTCAACATTTTTCTTCATCATATAGGTTGAATTGATTTTAACAGGGTCCATTATACATTTTCAAAATCATAAAAATATATCAAGACACAAAATAGGAATGATAAGGCTAGGAACCTAGAAGTACCTTCCCTGTATGTTTGTAATATGTCTTCAAATCATTAATAGAAGTATACTTGACCCATTTCATGATTTCAATTATCTCATTGTAGCCTTTAAGTCCAATATATCATGATCATGAAAAGATTAAAACACATTGGTTGATCTTCAAAAATATATAGATCGTAACCCTTTATAATACTACTCCTTCGCAAACATCTAAAATCATTCTTTATTTGTAGGTTTATCACCAAAGCATTGTACAGTTTATTCTAACTCATCCTAACCCCAAGAGGAAGTAAATTAGTGAACAATTGAATTTTATTTTATGAAACATAATATCTAAGTATTAAAATAATAATACTTCACATAAAAATTTATATCTATGGTCATATCCAGAACTATATTACAGACATAATAGGTAATCACCTTAAATTTATTTTGGAAAACATTCAGACACCATGTACTTGGACCACTCACATATAAACAAATTTACTTCTTCTTACGAGTACATTGATTATTGACTATCCTAGTAGTATTGAGAAAATATATAGAAATGATTGAAAAATATTTTAAATGATGTTGTAATTAAAAATGAAATTACTCATTTGCCGATACTAGTTTGTTGATGGTATGTAATATCCATCCTAAATTTTTGAACGTAATATCCATAATCGTTATAATTTTTTTTCAAACACTGTAAAAATATTGACAAAAATAATGTAAATGGTTCTAAAATATGTTTTGATAGTTCAATATTACTATATATACCTTAATATGTTTCTATTTGAATAAATACATAGGCTTTTTTTCTATCACCAACCTCATACCATGATTTAGCCAATATTTTTAGATCATCCTATCATAAAACAATTCTTTTAAAAAAACATTAAAATTTATAATTTGAAGTTTCATTGTAAAATATTAATCACAATACATTAAAATTTTATAATGGACATTATGTGTGGATGATTTATTGTAAATAATTTCTTTGGATTAAAAAAATAAATATTATGGGTATCAAAATTTATTGTGATTGGCATCCAATGCTTCCTAAAAAACAAATGAGTAATAAAAAATGAAAATTATATTCTATATGATTAGATTTTAAATGTTTTACCACTATATTTTAGGCTTAAATAGGTTTCTATAATTTTTTATTTCTTTTCAAATGCCCCGGATGGGTTATCTTTTAACTTTTTCAATTTATTTTGATTGAAATTATTTTTTTGTCGATTTGATAGTCTGATTAATGACTCAAAATATTATTTCACAAGGTTTTCCTTTTATATATTAGTAATATATACTCTTCTATAAGATATGAATAGTTATTCACTATAATTAACATAGTATGCCATTTTATGGGAAAATATATTATAAAATTGTGTCTCATGTATGTATTCACAACTAATATTACCAACCATTCAGACATGATAATCTCATTTATAATATCAAGACCAACCGTATTTATAATGACCCCACTATATAATTATTCTTCATTTTCAATTTGGACATATTTCCATCTTTTAAAGTTGTATCTACATGAACTTGTAATGGTAATAAATTCAGCCACATAATTGGTGGGATGAGGGTACTCTTGGAAGGTCCTTTGAATTTATTTGTTGATCCCCTATATTTTCTTGATTCATCCTTTAATTTCTCCTTTGATTATCCATTTACAACACCATACCTAATTTCAAACCTTTTATCATTAATTGTTAAATGTTTTTTAAAAAAAACATTAAGGATGTACCTGATGTTTCTTTATAAGATTAAATGGTCATTCTATAAAAATTACAATAACATTATCAACCTTGGAAACATTTAGATCATAAAATGGAATAGGAAACTCAACACTCGACTCGAGATCAACGTAAATCCGCACTCTCATGTGATATTTTTTGAGCTTTTATTATGAAAAAGGTCTCCTGAAATATTGTACATTGCACCCCCTGCAACAAGGTGATTCATGGGTATTCATAGGTATAAATCATATTCAATTCCACCCTATATAATTTTTGTAGTATAAAATTATTAGAAGCTCATTTACTCACATTTAAGAGAAATATTTATAACAAAACAGATCTTATAAGGTAAGGTATGTGGTTGAGGGGAGTGGATTTCCTCAAAGCTAGTGAGGTTATGTGGATCTTCATATACCGATAAATTTTCCACTATTAGTTCTCTTTTATCCTTTATTATATATTAGTCCACTAAACCAGACTGAAAATTAATATATTTTAAAGAATCAATATGTTCATACATGTTTTTCATCATCTTATATGAATCTCCTTGTGACTTTTCTTTCTCGAAATATCTCAAAGATGACACTCCAAAACCTAGACCTCTAACTTGGACATGTTGTCTTTTCCAGCTTAAAGCTATAGAAAGTAGTTTTTCTTTCGATGCAGCTAATATTGATACCTATTTCTAATCCATATAAAAAAGTTTAACATAAATATATATTTTAATATAATACTATTATAATTCATAACAAATTACTATTTTTTCATTCTTAAACATGATTCCCATACAATCGATTCGATATTTTTATTTCCAAGATAATTAAATTTTATTAGTTTAGTGGAGACCCTCACATTATGTCCAATTTAAAGATGGGAGAAAATCATGTAAAAAATATACCTTAATCATTTTATGTGAACAGAAGTCCTCTCTTGTATATTAGAAATTAGTTCTTCATTCGAAAGAAATTTAATCCACTTAGTAGTTACTAAAATCATCCAACATCTTCTTATAGTGGGACATGGTTCCATGTTTACCATATTTCATTCCTTTATTCTTTGGACATATTTACTCTAAGGTCACAAATCATGATCATTACTAGAGAATCCACCAAGGAGTATCTCATTTTCCTTATTTTTAGGGATCACCGCCACTAAGGATATATAATTTTTAGTAGACCTCATATTGATAGTTTTATAGGTATTGGAGTAGTCCCTTAATGGTAAATATTTCTTCTACATCATTGTTATGAAGCCCTCACTATCTATTCCAGAAACTGGTTCTTTACCACTATCAAAAAAATTATTGGTTCAGATTTCATCAAACTCGGAGGAATTGATAAGATCTTGCACATATTCCTCTTCCTCCTTTGATAGATGATTAGTGTCTTTAACCAATTACTCCCTACCAAAATGATTTTCATTATCTATAACAGTGGTGTCCGGTTCAATTTCTTATTTAGAGAGGATATTCTTAGTATCAATGGTGACTACACCAGACGTGGATTGGTGATTATCATTAAACCCATTAGCAGCGCTGAAACCAGAACCTTTAGAAAAATCAGAACACATGAAATGCATCATATTATCTATATGATGATTCTCCACCCTGGAGAAATGTTCAATAATATTACCTTTAATAGTATAGATGGAAACTAGGTTAGAGGGACACCCCTCTACTTTAGATGGATTCATTACTTATTTATCCTTGATGAAAACAACTGGATCACCATCTCGCTTGACCCCCCCCCCCCACCCCCCAACCTTACTCAACACGTCATTGTTACCAAAAAATGAATCTAAATGTCTACATATCATGCATATAAAGTGGAAAAGAGTAAGTTCCTTTTAGTTTACATTTTGTAAAAAATATTCCCTACCATTATTTGTCTACATGAATTTAGGTGATTCCCCTCAAGGTCCATTACAACACAAACATGATCCACTAAAGGAATGGAGAGACTAATTTTCGAGGATTCTATTTTGATCACAGAGCTGAAAATTCTTGAAATATTTAGAAAGGATATATATCAAAAATTATAGAGGGGAATCTTGACAAATTCAACCCTCATCATCATAATCAAAGATTCAAAACCCTCCAAACATGATTCTCATACTACATGTGTTTTTTCAAATACTATTTTCCCTCTTTCCTTACATAGAACATGATGTGATGTGGAAGTGTATTTATATTATAATTCATCAATCTTTATATAAAAAAGGAATATATGTTATTTCATACACATAAAACTTTTATTATATATTTAAAAAACAAATCATTTTCTTTTCCGGTGAATTTTACCCCATCCTTACTCTATGGTAGGGGAACATTGGTTTTTATATATGTTTCTAATTTTCAAAACTAATTATTTGTTTAATAAATTAACAATTTTGAATTAAAGTGGATAAATTAAATAATTTAAAATAGAATACTTTCGAATATAATTCACCTGAAATGATTCCTCATCATGGTGACTAGATAAATATTTGCATGTTTCTTAGTTTATAATGTGTAAAGATATATGTAGTGGGTGGGGTTTAACTTTACCCTAGTAATACCAAAGAATATTCTTTGTATGAAATGTCCAAAATCCTCTATGATCTTTTCTATTGAACATTAAGACATATTTCATACAAAAAGAATCAAAAATAAATGAATTCTATAAGGGATAATGAAAAGTGAAACAACATTTAATTATATATTCTTTATAAAAAATAAATAAAGTTTATCATAACATTTCCCTAATGTCTTCCCAAATGGTTTCCTTCAATTTAGTAATAACATTATTCTTTGTATCTATATCAATTATCACATACATTCTCATTGAGTCCACAATGTAATGAATGAACATTGTCTTGTTGTGGATAGCTGGTTGGCCTCATTGATTCTAACCAACTCCAAATTTAATCCCTTTTCGTATTTCGAGGATAATTTAAGGTATCTAGGTGATGCTACATCTTAACTTTTTTAATTAACATGATGTTGATCCCCTATTAATTCTGTAGTATTACCATTAATCATGTGTTCTTCCTTGAGGCCAATAACATCAAAATGTGGAAATTTCATTATCTACATGAGTAGCAAAAAAATTTATTTAGATTACAAAAATGGAGTAAAGAATACATAATATTATATATAAATTCATAGTATATTAAAAAATTATTTAGCATGTTCATTGAAATCTATTTTTTCCTTATAAATTAATGGGATTTGTCTCCTCTATTGAGTATCCAAATACCCTCCTTATGGTCCCCTCTAACATACAAGACACTTTGTACATTGGGACCATCAATGAAATGATTGTGATATCCAAATGAATGGGTCAACCTCAATTGAATTTTCATCAAACCTCATAGTTATTTTAGTCTCCAATGGAAAAATTCACTAATTATTGTTTATTATATCTAATACATAAAACACTTTCACCAATTGTGATTCCACTGTTAATGGATCATCTTAATAACATTTCAAACTGAAATTCACTTTCACAAAGCCCAAGACATCAACTTTAACTTCATTTCTGTTGTAAATCTTCTTATAATGGGAAATTATCACTTGAAATGTTATATAATTAAACCGATATATGTATTAGATGATGCCAAAATATGAAATATTCACATAAATTTGATTTCTATCCTTATAACTAGATATATGCATCACTTTTACCACAAGAATTATTTTACAGTTTTTCTCAAACTCAATTCATATTATTCCTTCATATAAAATGTATAACCATAATTACAAAACCAGTTTCATATATAACATTTTCATTTGGTCCCCTAGCTAGACATAAAAAAATTTTAACAATTGAATTTGGATTTGAAGATAAACCCTTATAAATATGATCTCAAAATCATCCAATATAATTTTTATCATATGTATTTTATGTCAATATTTCAGCCCTTTATTGAATCAAATGTCCAATATTTACTTCATGGATTAAATTTAGGGAGAAAAACTTTAACTATTATGTAAAACATAAAGGTGAGACTGATGTCAACTAAAATGTTAATTATAACATCAAATCTTCCAGAAATCCCTTCAACTATAAAGTGTATATAGTAATGAGATTTTGGGAGACCAATGTTATAATAATTTACTAGGTAACTGGTATATAATTCAATAACTTCTTTAATGATATATCACTCTTTATATGACCTTCTAGATGAATTGTATTCTTGATGTTCCCATTAAAAAGATTTGTATATCTTTTAATGGGGTACATCCATCTATAATGATATAACCACATAGTTAAATCTCTATAAAAAATGAACTATCAGGTGGACCATTATATAAAATAATGATGGTGAGAAGGAAATATCCAATTCAAGTAATATTACCACAATCTCATTATTCATGATTGGAAACAAGGCTATGTATATAACTTCACTGAATATGGATTTGAAAAAGAATCAAAATCTGGTTAATTTATATCCAACATTTTTATGTAGAAATAAGTGAAAATTGACAGGCATCAAATCATACATCAAAACGTGATAGTCATGTGATTTTAGACCATGTAACTTCAAATTAGAAATTGAAATGACAATCTAGATAATTGATAAATATATGTCTATAACTTTTACACCATTAACTAAGTATAATAATTTAAATTGTTCATGTTTGGATAGAGTGTAGGTTTTTGGATGAAGAAAAGTTCATATTTCACCCTTAATTAGAGCCAACTCATCCCTTATATCCAAGTCAATCGTGTCCAGCCTAGCCTTCCATCTTTTTTTTTGTCTAACACATTTAGTAACATTCCAATAATACTATCACAAGCATTTTTTCTAAATTGAATGACATCATGAAAATTTTTTACTTATAAAAAAATTCAAGTATGGTAATTCAAAGAAAATTGACCTCTTTTTCCAAACTAATTTTCTATGGTTTTTTTCAAAAGGATCACCAAAAACATTTTCAATATCTTTAAATTTTTGAAATGGTTAATCATTTGTTGGTGGAGATGGTGTTTTTACTTCTTCTTTATTTCCATCAGTGATGTAGTTTAGGATCAGTCATTATATTGTTAGGGTAAAATAAATTATGCCCTAAGAACACAATATTTGAGGAATGTTTCAATATAAGTTAGTGTATGCATTCTTGATAAATTGGACACCCTAAAATTCCTTTAATGTTATAGCATTACAATGTTACATAAGGAAGAAAGTCATTTATCATCGCCTAAAACATGGATCTCAATGTGAACTATTAACTTCAATGAGAGTCATTCAATGTAACTCTTGTATCCCATATCAATTTCATATCCTCAATCAATGGATCCAAATAGACATTAATATCATTATCAAGTTGTTTTGGTCAAGATATATTCAAATCCAACATAATGTATTTTCACTTCATGTATAACCATGGTATCAAGTTTTAATTTTCCAACATAGACGGTCACATACTATGAATACTAATTTGTACACAAAAGGGTTTCTTCTATCTATAGATAATGATAAAAATAAATTTCTCAGATCATTTCCAAATTCAAGGTACTCAAAATCATGTTTTCCATTGAGAAGAGTTTTTTGGGTAACATAGCTTCCCATCATCAATTATTGTATCTCCGTACTTTGTCAGTATTCTGGCAGTTTCATAACATTTATATAGTCATTTAAATAATGCAATTATAGGAAATTATCTCTTATATTTATTGTATCGATCTGCACCTCCATTAGGTCATTTTTTTGAGTTATTTATTGTCCTTATGAAATAATATGCTATAATTTGGATAGACATGTATTTTTTAGAGGTCATAAACATTGAAGTAGAATTATATTAGAAGCCTATGTTCGATAAGGTAGCTCATTTTATTCTGGTATAATAATATTCATAAGACTATCCAATTCGGTAAAAAAAAATCTCCATCTTTTGTATGTTTTTAAATTATATGACCTCTATACAATTGAAAATGTTGTATATTTAGTACAACCAATATACAATGGACTCTTTTAAAAGTTATTTAACTTATCAAACAAATTTGGACAATCATGAAGGTTGTCTATAATTTTTATTTTCATTTATTCCATATGATATCTATCATCATTTACAAAGGTATTCATATCAAAATAACCATAAATGGAAGTATCATCTTAATCATTATGTAAGTTTAGTTTTTCCATGTGTTTAGTCTAACATCTACAGCTATGGTTTATTCCATGACAAATCAAATATTTTGAAAATTCTTTTGAATGAATTCTTCTTGAATAACAACAACGTAAACACCAAAATATTATTTGATAAGGATAGTATGCATTCTCTATTTCAAACTTATTTAACTCTTTAACTTCATCCTCATACTCTTTTTTCATTCAATTAGCATGTATCCTTTTTTATCAATATTCACCCTATAAGGTTAAATAATATTAATTTTGTAGAAAAATTAAATAAATACATATAAGGTACGCATATAATGTTTATATACATTGAGAAATGTCAACTCTGTCAAACTACAAGATAACTAAGCCTTTTATGTACTATTTTAATGTGAGGATGATTTTTGATAAATAATAAGGAAATTCATTTGATAACAGTTAAGATGAATATTAAATCTATGTAATGAATAATTAATCTCAATTTACTCTTACCAAGGAGGAAATCTGTTCAGTTTTTTAGTTATTTAGATTTATATTTATTTATGCAGGATATACAGAAAATGTATAATTGGTATTTTCCACATTCTTGAAAAATTCATTGTTTCAAATAATTTTAAGTAGTGAAAATCATTTTCATTATCCATAGTTGAAGCAGAATATGTGGTAACAACCAATTTACATGAAAAAACTCTTCTTTATAAATTTTTTAAGATTATAATTAATCATTCCAAGAAAATATATATTGAAATAATATATCATTTAATCTAGGATAATGTAATGAAAGGGGAAATACCTTTATAGTTTTTTCCCACAAAGTATTAACTAGATAGAATATTCCATAATACCTTAGATGAATCTATGTTTGAAAAAAACAATATTAATCTTGGAATGATGGACATTTTATATTTTTTAGGTTATAGTATATTAATTTTATAAATAAAATTAGTTTTAGATAATTTTATTAATTCTCCTCATTTAATGGTCAATGTTACATAATTTAAAGCATAAAAATTAAAATTTAAAATTATATCATGTAATATATTTTTAATAGACTTTGAACTTTAAATTATAAAAGTGTCAGAAACAATTCTTGGTGATAGATAGTGGTGTTGTGTGCATCAAATAGAGAAGAAATGAAAACATCTAAAATAATAGAGAATTACCTCATTTGGAAGTGTTGGGTTTACCAATACCTCATATTTCATCTACATCATATGTATTTCCACCCATTGATTTATGCACAAAATTAAGGAATTGTCTTAACATATTGTTTTCTCTATAACACTATTTATGGTATAAAAGCTAAATATATCAGTAATTTTATCCTATATAAGGAATTAATAAAAAATATACTATATTGTGACACTATATAGAGAAAGATCACAAACTATAGTAGTCTGTAAATGTTTTTATAAACGCATGATGGATATAAAATGTTAATAAAATTAAAAAATTATCTTTCGGGATGTTTTCATATTTCATAAGTTGATTATGGTTTTTATGTGTTATTATAAAAAAGAGTTTTTTATTAAGATAAAACAGTGTTTTAAAAAAAAATTAATCTTATTGGTAAAGAATATTTCAATTTGATTACTTAAAAATTTAATAAATACAAGAATAATTAACTTTAGTAGAGGTCGTACAGATAATTCAAGTAGATTATATTAGAAACCTTAAAATATGTTTAAATATTCATTGAAGAGATAGAGTTTTCTCAAGATGAAATTCTAATTATTTAAGTTAGAAATTCGTGTTTTGATTGTTATAAAATGTTTCTATTGAGAGAATAAAATACATTATTGAAATGTTTATTCAACTAGAAGTAATAACAAGGATGGATGAGTATGAAATGTAAATATGAAATATGAATATATATATTAAATTTTATCTTGTTAAAAAATATTTAATCTAAAAAGAAAGATATTTAGGTTGAAAATTTTCACATCACCGAAAAAAGTTAGGGAAAATTGGGCCTCAGTATATGGAAGGTTTATCTTTATGCTACTTGAAGGATTGGTTATTCAAGTTGAAATAAAAATAAAATGATTCCCCAAGAATAATTTTTATACGAGATAGTATGATTGGAATAAGTGTGGAGAGAATGAGGCATTGTAGATTAGGGGGTCCCATGGCTCTTTGAGTTCCGCGAATCACACAACAAACAGAAACCCATTGAAAATATAAAAAACACACAAAAATGAAATATCAACTCAAAAGGTGTAGAAATAATCACATACATTGGGTTTTGAAAGTGTATTTTTTTGAAAAGTTAGAGGGGGTCGGTGATGGTTCGCTCCAGCGATAGATTGAATGGAACAAGTGATGGGGTTCTATATTAGAGTTTTATTTAATTGAATGTAAGGGTTATATAAAATATTTATAAAAATCACTAATAGAACATCTCTTTATCATCAATTTTGGGAAAACAATGATCAAAAATATAAAATATAAATTAAAAAAGTTAAACAAATATAAATTAAAAAAGAGTAAATTATAAAAAAAGTAACAAATAATTACATTATTAATGAATTAATAATCTTAAATGTGTGAATTTTATTAATGAGTGGAATTTAATAACTAAAAATGAATAGAGTTAAAAAAATATTTAAAAAATTGAACAAGTTTTATTAATTGTACAAATTAATAAAAAAATTAAAAAATGAAAATGTATTAATATTAACATTATCAGTCAATAAATAATACAAAATAATATTAAATAAATGTTTTTTAAAAAAATGTTAAATTTAATAAATCAAAAATCATTAGATTTCAAAAATATTTAAAAAATGAAAAAATGTTATTAATTATATAATTTATTTAAAAAAATAAACATGAATGCATATTACTTTTCTAAATTTACACCATATTAAAAAATTAAATGTTAATTAATAAACATGTTTAAATAAATATTAAAAATGGATAAAATTGTAAAAAATATTAAATAATAAAATTTGTAAATTAATAAATTACAAAATATTAAAAAGTAATAAATATTATATATTAAATAAAAATATAACAAATGAGTAAAATTTACCAATTAAGAAGATAATATATATTAAATTTATTATGTTAATAAATAAAATTCTACAATAAATATTAAAAATTTAATAAATTACATAAATATTGTGTGTGTATGTGTGTTTATATATAAAACTAATTATGTATATGTGTCTGTGAAGCATCAGGGGTGACCTTGATTGTATGAGAAATGACTCTGATGGGCACGACAACATCTTCAGCGTGAACGATTCGACGTCCAAGATGGTGACCTTGGGTGGAGTGTTATTGGTGAGTCTCATTGATGTGGTAGGGTGCATGAGATCTTTGGGGTTGGCAACTGTCTGGCGGATCACCATTGTTTCTGATAATGATCATATTTATGGACCTTTGGGGAATTTGATGTGGATCTTTATACCTTTTATTTCGGTCTTGGGACTATCATTGTTGTTTGAGTGGTGAGTTGACCACTTTCATGTTTTGGTGACATTCCATGTGTTTCCTGTATTTTTATTTTATTTAATAGATTTTTGGCCTAGGAATGATTGGTACATGAACTTTCGTGGTATATATGTGTGTGAAATTAATGTAACACAATTTTTATATATGATAAATTGAGAAAAATGAAATGTTATTAAATTTCCATTAATCGATCCATACTAATTAGTTGATATTTATAATTAATATTACTTTTTAATTATAAACCATTTCCTTAAATATATTAATTCTTTAATGTAAATATATATTTCCTATAATATAAATATTATTTAAGGAAATATTATATATATATATTAAATATGTTAAATATATTATTGAATAATTACATATAAAAAACATTAAAATTGAATAAATTATTAAAATATCAAAAGAAAATTTGTTTAAAAAGAATAGATTAAAATTACCTGGAAATTTGAAAAAGTGTGAACATTAATAATTATAAAAATCTATAGATTTCAATGATATTAAAAAAAATTGAATGAGTGGGATATTAATAATATAGATTATTAAAAAAATTAACAGTGAATGTATGTTAAAATGGAAATGAATACATCTTAATTACAAAAATTAAAACCATTTTACAAACATCAAAAGTTAAAGAATAAAGATGTATAAATAAAAATTAAAAATGGATAAAATTATAAAAATATTAAAAAATAAAGAATAAAAAATTAATAGTATAAAAAATATAAAAAATAATTAATATTATCTAGGAATAAATAATATTAAAAATGAATAAATTTGAATAGAAAAATAAAAAGTAATTAAAAGAATATATTGGATAAAATCTAAAAATTGAATAAAATTTACCGATTATAAACATAATATATATATAATATATTATGTTAATAAATAGATATTTATTATTTGATACACATTTCAAATAGAAAAATCGAATGACATTGATAAAAAAAGTTATTAAATGTCTCTTAATATTAATTTGTCAATATTTTTAGTTAATTTTAATTGTTAAATAAGTTATAAACCGTTTTCCACTAAATATATGACATATAAATATGATTTATAACACATTAGTTTGATATAAATTATATTTATGATATATATTAAAATATATTTCTATATGAATTAAGATTTTTAATAATATATAATTTTTATTTTATATGCTATTTTTAAGTAAATATCTTAAATATCAAATGTAAATGTATTTTGAGTCATATATAAACCATAATTAAAAAATTATATATTATTTTTTTATCAATAAAAACATATTTATATATTTATATTATATTGTTAAGGATATAATTTTTTAAAAAATATATTTCTTGTTTGTACTAAAATGAAAGCACTTATAAAGATCTTAATTTATCAGTTCTTGCTAAAAAGTGTGGATAAAAGATACATTTATCAACGCTTTCTTGAGAACTAATAAAGGTGCCATTTTTCAGTTTTTTTAGCTATTTTTGATAAATTACATAGTTTTTTAACGCAGGTTCTGTAGTAGTGATTTAACATGGTTTTTTTAAAGTGAAAAAGGGGGTTTGTTGGGTATTTATCATCTAAAAAATGTTTTGATAAAGGATACCATTAACCACCACTT
This sequence comes from Viscum album, assembly GCA_963277665.1. Taxonomy (NCBI): domain Eukaryota; kingdom Viridiplantae; phylum Streptophyta; class Magnoliopsida; order Santalales; family Viscaceae; genus Viscum; species Viscum album. The sequence goes on from OY728143.1 coordinate 1,570,046,418, forward strand.
ATTTTAGCATTAAGATAAAATATCCCTTTTATTTGAAATTTTTTAACAATGATAAAGGGTACTCTCTTTATCATCACTTCTTAAAAATCATATTACTTTCATTACGCAATGTTTATCAATGCTTTTGTAAATACATCCATACAGAAATGATTTCTAATCCTGTTTTGTACTAGTAAAAAATAATACAATTACATTTTAAATATCAAGTAAACAATGTAAAGAATGTGTAATGAAACTAATGTGTTTCAAATGAGATGTGAGACCCTTTTACATAGGGTCTCCCTATAGTATCTCATTTATGCTATTTAAATATTTTTAATTTTAAAAATTGTAATTAATTATTTATGATGAAAAAATATTGATAACATATTATAAATTTTTTAGTGTATTGATTATGCCAATGATGATCAAAAAAATGAGTGATGGAGAGCACGCCATGACACACAAACTTGAAGTTATAACGGAAACCCGTGCACATATATACTCATTGTGATCATTTCCTTTTATATTGACATAACTCTTATAATACTAAATAAATATTATTAAGATACTAAAATCCACATATTATCATTATGATACTCAGGAAAAAATTATGATATTAGAAACATTTTATCAATATTATTATTATGATATTAAATTAATGATAATAAAACTATATTATTCAGTCACACTTTTTTAGATTGAAATAGGGTAAATTAATTGAACTCACACATGACTATGCAATGGTAGATAAACTATATACACTTCTACATGATAAGATTTTATAATTTTTGGGAATTAAATATATCACTTATAAAAAATTATTGATATTGTAATCCCCATGATATCCATATGAGTGTAACTGTTTAGAATAAATTTCATGTCCACCAAAAAAATACAAGAATACTATATTAAATGAAGTTGAAATAAAAAATAATATAAATTAATTTAGAATTTAGAAAACTAAAAACATGGTTTTAGAGGTATTTTAGACTTCTTTGACCACAAAAAATAGTGGTTGGTCCCCTCCATAGTTTAATAGGGTGTAGTTCTAATTTTTCTCTTTCATTTATCATGTGGCAGAGGCCAAACAGACATCCGAATCAAATGTTATGGTCATTTAAAGTTCAAGTTGTGTTTTCAAATTGTCTTAATGTATTATGTATTTTTTAAATTTTGATATCACCAAATTGTTATTACATGTCTATTACTCAATACGAATTTTAAAATTAATATTTAATTTTCAAAAAAATCACAAAATATATTATATTTTAATTTTAAATACATATCTAGTATTATATAAATCATATTTATGAAAATATATTTTATATATATCAATATATTTATATATATATCTTAAAATACAACTTTTGAATTTATATATATATTGAAGGGAAAATTTTATCAGCATTAAGAAAAGTGTTGAGAAAACCCCTTTTGTAATTGTAAAAAAAAGAACTGATAAAAACATCCTTTATCAATGCTAAGAAAAAAATTGATAAAGGGGATTATTTTATCATTTATTTTTTTCAGGCTAATAAAGGGGGTCTTTATTGGTTCTTTTAGAAAATTATGATAAAAACATCCCTTTTGTAATCATTATTTGAGCATTGATTAATGATAGCGCTAAATAAATATGATTTTATAGTGGTGATGAGACAATGTGTGCATTTAATGATTTCCAATAGATGAATACAAAATTTTAATCTTTATTAATAAAATATTTTCTTAAATGATATAGAGATAGAGATATCTATATATATATATGGATGATCAGAATTTAAAAAACATACATTAATATATGCACTATTTTTAAACATTAAAATAAATAAATACTCAAATTATATAAAAAATTATTTAATTTCATAAAAACCTCAAATATATAAAAAACACCTTCAAATCATTCATTAATTAACATTGAATAGAATTTCATTTAAAATAATACTATAATAAAATATAAATCAATAAAATATAAAACATTTAAAACTAAAAAATATAAATAAATAAGATCATTACCCAGCTACAAAATCAGTCATCAGTGACCACAAAAAGTTATATCTTATGGGATTTTGTTGCTTTTATCAGGCCACTTTTGGCTACCATAGTTGTCTCAAAGCTAAGTGGAATTAGAGAAAGCCAAAGGCGGTCTCTATAATCCCTTCCCCGATGATAGTGGTAGCGAACGCTGTGAATATCATTAGTGGATGCTTTGGAAGTCACTAAAGCCTCATGAAAATGAAAAATGTAGTGACTGTTTTAGGAGGTAGCTACCGCTAGAGGTGATTGTTAGTACTCATTTAATGTAAAAGTATTAACGTATATTATTGGAAGTCACCAACCTTGAGAAATTTTAATAAATCAATTTGACATCCCCAAATAACCAAAAAAAAGTAGCTAGTAGGAATCAGAAACAAAAAAATAAAAAATAGGCATCCAGACAAAACCTATGATTCGAACAGTAACAGATCTCTTCTAATCTTCTATCTCAATAAACATATTGATAAGACACAAAAAAACTATTAAAAAAATTAAATAAAATTTAATATATTTAACATTAATCATATTTATTTAGTTAATATATATATATAATAATCAAAACAGTTTATATAGTGTTACCAATTGAAAGCCCCAAAATTTCTTAAATGAGACAAAGCTAATCTGAAATATTTGATTACAACATTTATCATTCAAACAATGACTATTAAAAGTAGAAAACCAAGTTTACTATATACCAATCAATCCAGGAAACACATTGATGGGTGTTTGATTCCAATATGCCACATATGATTTGAGGAATATTGTCCTAGTTTTTCACATCAATTAGAATTTGTCTGCTCATTTTGAAAACCTCATAGAAGATATATTATTTTAATAAAATTAGAAAACATTGCCCATCATTTTTCATCATATCGGGCGACACAATCATCTAATGGATGCGGTGTTTATTCCTACATATCAAAAATGTCTTGATGATAATTCTCCCACGATTTCATGTAAATATAATTTTATTTTCTTGGTATTGACATCTTTTACATGATTTTTCACTTAACTTCAAATCTGAGGGATGAACGTCACTTTTGATCACACCAAGAAATTCAGGAATCCGGTCCAATGAAGATGGTTCTTGCTGATTTTAAAATACATAAATATCATTTTCCTAATATTTCATTTCAATTGAATCTCTTTTGGTCAGTTTTGACCCTTGGACACATGATTTTCCCATTATTACAAAAATGATAATAAACTTGAAAAAGAAATTATAATTGTACCAACAAATCCGGATTTAGGAGTAACAAGAAATTAATTATAATATATCATATATGGTTCGAAAAATTTTACTATAGATTCAAACATACATTAGAAATAATTTTCTCTTTTTCGACCCGAAGATGGGAGATATTTCATTTTAATAACATAAGAAAATTTTACCATTCGTTTTCCATCATATCTGGGGACATTATCATATGATGGATGCGGAATTTGTTCCATCATTTAAAAAACATCTTGGTTATTGCTCTTCCACAATTTCATGTCAATCCATGTGTTTTTTCTTGGTACTCACCCGTTTTACATGATTTTTTACTTAACTCAAAATCTAAGAGACAAACGTCACTTTTGATCACACCTATCAATTCCGGTATCTGATCATTTTTTCAATGCTTTCAACATTTTTTAAATGACATAAAGAAAATTTTCTTAATATTTCATGTCATTTGAAACTCATTCGGTATATTTTGATCCCTAAACACATGATTTACTCATTCTTGAAAAAATGGTAATAAATTTTAAAATGGACTTTAACAATGTCGACCAATTCAGGAATCGATCTGACACATGGCTGATTCCAATAAATAACATATGATTCAAGGAATGTTCTCCTAGATTCAAAAATAAATCAGAAGTCATTTTCTCCTTTTAACCCCTTGATGAGAGATATTTCATTTTAGTAACACAAGACATCATTACCCGTCATTTTCCATCATATCAAGCAACATATACATCCGATGGATGCATGGTTTATTCCTATAGATCAAAAATGGACCGGTCATAATTATCCCATGATTTCATGTCAATTAAATTGATTTTTCTTGGTATATTGACCTGTTTAACATAATTTGTCACTTAACTCGAAATTCAAGGGACGGATGTCATTTTGGATCATATCGAGCAATTAATTTTTGTGATTCACATGCTGATGATTCATATAGAACCTGGATAAACCCATATAGTCCTCCTACAAAATCCACCTTTTTCCTTTTCTATTAATTGTAATCTCTTTCATAAATATTTTTTTCTAAAATTTATATAGGTAATTGCATCCCACTATTTATAGTGGCCCTCTATTGGTTATCCATTCATCACCACCATTATACATTTTTTGATTATCCATAATTGGTTCTATCAACATCTAATTTTTAGTAAAATTTGTTACATCAACTCACAAACTTAATTAATAAGTTTAATTAATCTATATTTCACACAAAATGACCTAAAGAAATCTCCATTTACCTCTTTCACAAGTAAATTCATCGATGTCCCATTATCAGTGTTTATGGAACTCATGAACTCCTACAGTTACATCACCTACATAACACTCTTATTCATCTACCTCCATCTTCCCCTTCAATTTTTTCAAATGAATCCTCTAAAAAAATAAAATACTTCCTCAGTAGATGCATTTTTAGATTCTACTATGTGTTCCTAGACTCAAACTTATAATACCCAATATTTGTTAGATTAAGTCCTTGGAGTTGTTCTTTCCATTTCTGGTAATATCACACAATTTATTGTTCTTCTATTGATATGATAATCTGAGGATCGACTCAATCATCAATTTATCCCACACTACAGGTTCTTATGGTGAACATAAGTCCACTGACCAGAAAATGAACATTTCATGGAGGAATTACACCACAAGAGTTTTTTGTGTGAATATTGATATGATTTAGAGAGTTCATTTACCCATTAGTGTTTTTATATGCGGAAATGTACAATTTTACATGAATAATAATCCAAAATGTGATATACATTTCGTGGAATTAAATGAGGCTATGACATAGAGAGGAGCTTCAAGGCTACATAGAGGTAACTACAAAGCTATGTAGAAGTAAGTATTATTATTTTTAAAGGTCAAAGGAGAGGTGTTCAAGGATTGCACGGGACCTCTGGTAGTTATTCCAATTGAATCAAAATGTTGGTGTTGTGTTCATGCATGCATAGAATCTATGCTATATGTGTTCACCAGTAGAGAATTTGCATGATTCTCCTAGTTCCAACTTCGGTGGTGTCCAGGATCAAGCACCCATTTTCAATCAGTGGACTGCTTACTTGACACTTGATTCCATATTGACTTATATAGATCAGAAAAATCACAAATTCATATTTCGTTATTTAATATAGTCTACTAGGAGATTTCGGAGGTTCATAATGAGAAGAGGCACAAAGGTATACAACCCTTTGAATCACACATAAAAGACTAATTCATGGATTTGATCATCAATATTTATCCACTATGAAAGAAAATGGGACCACCACCTCCCATCTTTAATCATATTGATATATTAATTTTACAGCAATCTCTTGTCTGTAGCACCAACCATGGTAATTGGGTGTGCTAGAAGCCCCCATGTCAGGGCCTCAAACTCATCTTCAATGGTTTCTAAGTCCAGGGGCCCATGCATGACATTGGGGTTGTTCATGATCACCATGGTTATGTTATCATGGATTTTTTCCCTCTTATGGTTATGGAATTTAACACATGGCCTAGTCCAAGGCCCTATTATCTGGTCTATCTCTCTACTAGTAGTTCAATATGGTCATTTAAAATATTTAACTAATATCAGTCTTATCTATTATAGTTTGTATATCATTCACTATAAAAAATGAGTTTTAGTGGTAGTTTTATGGGTTTTCCTACATCTTGGATGAAGAGAGAAGGTGTTGAAAAGGAATAGCATGGGGGCATGCAACAAATAGGATTTGGATGAAATGTAGAAACAATAAATATGAATTTTAAAGGAAGTGTCTTTACCATGGTACAATGATTGTGTTGTAGTAGAAGGATGATGAAAATGATATTTTGTGGATCAATTTTAACTTAAAGAAAAAACAGAATAAACACACCTCAATTTGGGGGATCATAAACTAAGAGTTCTAGAGAGGGGGTCACATTATCTACCAGATCTCCTATATATTTTGGTTTGTTTTATCTATATCTATTATCCCCCATATGATATATTTTGTGATTGAACTTCCATATCTACAACACTTTATCAAGAAAATATATCTTACACGAAACCTAATAGAATCATCTAAATGGGATATAGTTTGGAAAATGTCATTAATATATCCATCATTATTTCTATAGAATTATGGAATATATTCTTTTTGATTCAATGAATTGATTCATTCCTGAAGAATAATAGTAGTTTTATTTTCTCATTAAATATGGAGATTAATAATTTGAATCTTTCATGTTGGATTATGATAGTTGAAAATTAATCCATAGTCTAGATTATGAATATAATTAAGTTTTTTTTTGTGAATGATTATAACATGGGAAAAAGGATGTTAATTGAAATTATTCAAATATCATAGTACAATCTAACATTTTTAAGAAAACATGAAGGGAAAAAGTTCTAGAGATCATAGAATAGAGTTCTAAAAATATTATTATTGGGCCACTGAATGAATTATAGAATTTTTTGTGATAGATAAATCTCATGTTTGACTAAAAGATGTTAGTGTCCTAGAAGATAGAGAGGAAACCCATACAAAATAGAGAATCGGATTCTGTTGAGGATATCAACCAAAATCAATTGACCAGTTTATTGGTTTTGGGATGACATTATTTTCCTTATCTTAATGGATATAAGGAAAACATAACTCCTAAAATAAGAATCATCACATAGTGACTCAAAATAATAGGAGTAAATAAATATTGATGAAATTACATCATTTAGGTCTATAATGAAACATTATATCTTACTGACATATAATAAGGGAAATGATCACTATGGAAAAAATCATCTTATTGTTTGATGAAAGAAGTTTATGAGAAGAAGTGATTCATAAAATTGATAGTAGTAAATGGGTTTTAATGATAAAAAGATATTTATTTCATAGAGATTTTATAATCTGTATTTAATCATGAAACTATCCAAATAGTGTTATTAATAATGGCATGTTAATGTGAGTACATAGAAAATACAGATGTAAATATATATTTCCTTCATGAATATTTATTAGAAGTATTTTACATGATGAAACAAATTATTTTGTTGGAAGAAGAGAACTAGAAAATATTTAGTAAATTGAACAAATTTCTATATAAAATAAAGAAATTGAAAAGATTGTGGAATTGAATGTCTGATTTTTTTATGTTAGAATAAGAATTTTGATGGTGCAATGATGGCCATTGCTACCACTGAAAGATGTGGGATAATGAAAAACTCATCATACATATATAGTATATGTATAACATGTTTATGTAGGGTTTAGAGGTTTCATGTTCCTGGAGTCATTATAGCTCATTCATATGGTCTGGAAACCTATAATAAAATCATTACTCTTAGACTGTCCAGTGATGGATGAAAACCCATCTTCATCAAACCATTATAATTGAAAAAAAACACTTCAACTTTACTTATGTTCTACTATGATTACCCAAAATGGTTGAAAATATTTTTTTTGGATCCTCTCTTTATTAAAAAGTTGACTTCACTATATAATAGAAGTTTTATAACTTCTAAATCTTTATATGATCCGCATGTGATGCACGGTTGAAATTTAAAGCTCAAAATCACTTGCTGATTATTTTCCTACGTTTTCTCATCAGTGTAAATGTATTTCGTTGTTTATGAATTTCTACATTTTAAAATTTCATTTTAAGGAAACTTTTAATGTAATTTTTGACTTTACAAAAAATAAAAAGAATAAAATGATTCAATCAATTTGAATGAGAAATTAGAGAAGTAAAACAAAATACACCTCTTAAATCTGATGTGTCATGCAAGCCCATGGATGCTACCTTCATTCGATGTGACAGGGTCCTATAACAAATAAAAATTTTGAATATAAAGATAATGAATATAATAATAAATAAATAAATAAATTCATTGTAATCTTACATCATAGCATCCCCTGCACCATCATGCTGGTGCATATATTCACATAATACTCTAACCTCATCTAATAGTTGTGATTTGAACTCCTTGAAAGAACGCTTATGCGCCTTCAATTCTATCACCTAATATGTCATCTCAACAAAAATAGGATCCACAACCTTTTCACATGAAATTACAGAATGAGTAATCTTCATTCCATATGTCAAATTATAGCCATGCCAATCACGACTAATAATGTGATGGAATATCTCATCCCTTCACATGGAATGTTCTCATTAGTACTCTAACTGCATCATTAAATTTAATCAATTAAAAAATTATTTTTCAATGTATAATTTTTTGAATGAGTATATATTTTTTAGATAGGCTCTATTAAAACATGTTCGGATAAAATAAATATTTTTTAAGAGAAATAAAATTTTCATCAAAAGAATATATAAAATAAAACTGAACTAAAATATATATTTTTTACAAAATGAGAATTTTTTTTTAAACTTGACAAGAGATAAGGAAATCAGAATAAACAATTAAAGGAAAAGTAAATATAAACAAAAAATTCAGTCTCGATTATAATATATGAATAATCACATTTTTAAGAAACATTTTTTCAAGAAATTTTAAAAAACGAACACAAAAGAATTTATTAAAATTGATATGTTCCCTAAGAGGTTTTCAAGAGTTACTTCCAAATAGAGCCTAAATATTGATCTATTTATAAAAAATAGTTTCACATAATATTCATATATATTTTAGAATAAACCCACATAAATAACTGAAAAACATATTTTCATAAAAATTTCAAACACTTATACAAAATCATTTATCAAAACCGTTAAGCATTATCAGTAGTTTTTAGTCATGTAAAAACGTTATATTTTCATTACTAAAAAAATAAAAAAAATCACTCAATATCAATATCAACACCCATAATTCAACATGAATCAAACCAATACTTCTGAAATTATGCAACCAGGAAACGACAACATGATGAATTCACAATTTTATCAGTTCACACCACTGACCTTCATATTTTTTTAAGGATAATTCACCCTTTATAAGGACTGTAGGGAGGATCCCATATATTAAATCTCTACTACACTAAAAAATTATTTTTTCACATATGGTAAAATAGTTTATACATGCCTAATAGAAATGAAAAGGTAAAAAAAATTGTACGTATCATAACCATTTTAAACTCTATCATCATAAGATTAGTATATTTTGAGGGTAACCTTGTGTACTCAACATATTTTAGGTTACCAGTTTTACTAGATAAAATAATACCACAATAAAATAAGTAATGATATATGAACAAGAAAAGAAAAGACAGACAACCCATTATTTCATTCAAGCTTGAGATTCTCAAAATAGTCATGTACCATAAGATATAATTAAATTTTTTATTACAACATAGTCAAATAAATAAAAAATCATCGTTATAACTTATAGTACAACATTTTTTATCAATATACATAATCCATTAAGATTTCTAGTTCATTCTCTTATTTAGGTGATGGAATGCACTAATTTTTTCCATTTTTATCAATTTTTATTCTTTTAATAGATGGAAAAAATATAAAAATATAAGTGATGAACTAACCTCATCAAACCACTAAATTCAATGTTCAAATTTATAATAAATTGTTTCCTACTTTTTTTTCCACTTTACAAGAAATTATTATTCACATTCATTCATTTAAGAAAACAATCCAAACAATGCTATGCATTCCCCAAACATGGTTTCTACCCTGATGTAGGTTGTTAGAGTATTCAGATATTATGGATATGGGTATTGAATAGTTATATAATATCCCCAATTTTCCTCTATTTTCAATTTGGAATTTCTTTTTAGTAGATATAATATATAAAATTTTCTAAGATTCCATGCACATATTTCCTATGAAATCCTTCATCTAAGAGAAGCATAAAATATCCAGGACATTAACCATTATACACATTTTTCAATTCAATAAAATAAAATAAATCAAAATGACTAAATATGTTATTCCAATAAAGATTGTAAGAAAATGGACAATGAACCTACAACCAAGCTAATAAATAATTCTCTAAGTAAAGAATGAAATTTTATTGATATTAACTATAACTGTTGAAAAAATTTCTTCAAATCATGAGCTCATTATCAATTGTGAATTAAAAAATTAAAATTATTTTTCATATTTAAAATATCCCTAGGTTTTATTCTGTGTTTTCATATTGTATTCTTTTTTCATACATCCAGTAACACTAATATTTATTTGCTCAAGTGTTTTTATCTACTCATCCTATTCATTTTAGTTTGGGATCATTTGTTAGGTTTATTATTCATCTTTCTCACTTTTGGATTACATTATTTCGTTTTCCACCCTGGAAATATTGGAATTTTGTATTCTTCATTTATATACATCCATTTCTATTTACACCTATTCAATCCCTATCATCTATTTACTCATGTTGTTTTATGTGATGATAGATGGGATGTTTGGGATGGACTTCTGGTTCTCTCTACTTTATTGAATAGTTATGGTGATTGGGGTTTTTCAGGTGGAATTGATCGCCCCCTATGATGCATTAATTCGAAAAATATTCAAAATATATTATTATCCAAATATGTTGGGTTCCACACTTTGGATCTTGGTTACGCTGCTACTGGTGGCTTCATCCCCTTCAGAGGGTCAAATCTGTTGGCCTGCAGACCTCCATGCATACTGATGGGGTATTGCTTGTGGTGGAGTCATGGTGATGTACTTTCCTGTGAAAAAGGTTATCCATTATTCAAATACAAATACCACTACACCGGATCTGGTTAGGTCTTCCCTCAGTGAGTACAAATAGAGTAGTGATATAACCTTTCTAGGTGCACTAAAAGACCTAGATGGTTGGGCCTCCACATATGGCACTGTAGGTTTAATTTTCATTCCATTTCTCTGAATACTAACCTTCCATTTTTAATTATTTTTTTGATGTATATTTATTAGATTCTTTATATATATTTTAATCCATGTTATGTATATTTTTTTGCATCAATAAAATATTTTTGTTGGTTGGTGTTCTTGATGTGCGTGTATATCCCCATGGTACCACAACATGTAAATACAATTATACCATGATATTTATTTTATTTTTTTGAATTTTGATTCCTATAGTTCTATAATATTCATATTATTCAAGAATAAAATCAATTTGGTCTTGTTTTGTTTGGTGTTCTATTGTTGTACGTTTCACCCTGCCCTTTCACTAGTGATATCAGAGCCATATTGATTTTCTTTTGTTCTTAATTTATGAATTCGATTTCTTCTTTACATTTATGAATATTTGATTTATTACTAAACTGAAATATCGCTCTAAAATATTCACTATACCTTTTTATTGAATTATTTTAAGCCATTACCCCATCTCAATTTCTCTTCATTTTGTGTCTCATTGATTAAAACATTGTTTACCCAAGATATTGGTCGATTGTTGTGGGTGGATGATTAATGTTGTACATAAGAACTCAGCATCCACACTTTGGGTAAACATGTCAACAACAATATTTGAAATTGATAAATTTGATAGTGATACTGACTTTAACTTGTGAAAAAATAATATGAGATCCCTTCTTGTATAGTAAGACCCAATTGATTCCCTCTTTGTGCCTAAAAACCCCATTATTACTGTAAATGGGACCGGAAAAACCACTACCAAATACATAGATATTCCCCCTGATATGTTGGTTAAATCACATATCTCTTTACTATTTTCATTAGAAGATAAAGTTATAAGAGAGGTTTCTTATGTGTCTACTTCTTCTAGTATTTGGCTTGAGCTAGAGAAATTGTACATGTCTGCTTCATTAGTTGGTAGGATTTATAAAAAACATTGCATGTTCACATATAAAATTAAACCTGGTTGTTCTATTTGTGACTATATTGATGAATTTTACAATGTAATGTTAGATATTTCCTACATTAATGTATCTTTTTATTATGACGATCAAGAAATGACTCTTTTAATTTCTCATGATAATAATGATAGAACTTTAGTCGAAACCATGATGCTTGGTCAAGTCTCACTAACCCTTGAAGAGATTAACTCATCGCTTATTTCTAAAGAACTAAACTCCAATCCAAGAATCAAAGGTGAGGTTGATAATTTTATTCACTAGGGGAAAACCTCAAAAAAAGTTAAAAAGAAAAAAAATTCTAATGAAAAAAGAAAAGATCAATAAACACCCTAATCCAAAATATGACTCTAGGGAAAGAGATTCACTTGTTTTAATTGTGAAAAACTAGGGCATATTAATCATGAATTTTGGAAACACAAAATTGAGTTAGAATCCAAAAATATCACTTACGAGTCCATTCAAGATGACTTGGGTTATGAAACTGCTGATGTTTTGAATGTATCCATCCATATAATCAATCAAGAGTGGTTCCTTGTTTCAGGTTGATCCTTTCACATGTGCCCCTTTAGAGGGTCATTTCTATAATTGGTTGAAAGGGTAGAAATATATTTCCTCTTAATAAATAATAAGAGGTACAAGGTTGTGGTAAGTGGTCTTTTTTTGTTAGAACTAGATGATAATTCCATCATCACATTACATGATGTTATGTGGGTTCCCAACCTTCAAAAAAACCTAATTACCTTAGGGGTCCTAGATCAAAACAGTTTTACCTTTAGGTCTAAAATAGGCTTTCTTAAAATATCTAAAGGGTTAGGAACTATCATTAAGGGATCTCTTACTAATGTGTTGTAAGTCTTAAATGGAAAGCCACATTCAATACTTTTGGGTAGTGTCTACAACACCAACACTAATAATACTATGCTTTGGCATAAGATATTGGGGAATATTAGCTCTAAGGGCCAAGAATAACTCAATAAGAAAGGGATGTTGAGTGACATCACACCTATCAATCATCCATTTTGTGAAGATTGTGAGATGAGTAAATCTAAAAAGGTCACCATTAATAGGTCCTCTTTTAAAGTGGTAATCCCCCTTGAATTAATCCATTCAGATCTATGGGGGATAGCATGGACCACCTCTCTTGGTGGAGGTTCCAATTTTGTCACATTTATAAATGAATTATCTAGAAAAGTTTGGTTTTATATTCGTAAAAATAAATCAGATGTTTCCAAAACCTTTAAAACCAAAAAAACATTAGTTGAAAATCAAATTGGGAAGAAAATCAAAACCAAGAGAGATGATAATGGGCCAAAATATCTGACTACAAAGTTCATTGTGTTTTTTGAATATGGATGCTTTAAATGAAATAACACTGTAAGGGAAACCCCCAAAAATAATGGTCATTAAAATAGAATGAACACAAATATCTTAGAGAGAGCATGAATCATTCTTTAATGTTCAGGTCTCCCTAAATATTTTTGGTCATAAATTGTTAGAAAAGTTATTTACCCTATTAATAGTTGTCCATATTCCACAAATAAATTCAATAAACTTAGTATTTGTGCAATGGTAAGACTTCTTCAATACATTTCTAATATTATTTGGTTCTATATCTTATGGTCACGTTAAAACTGATAAACTATAACTAAGAGCACATAAGTGCGTATTTTTTTGGTATCTCGAGGGTATTAAAGGTTATAATCTCTAGGTTGACAAGTTAGGTTACTAGAAATGAATTATTATTTAGGATTTAGTCTTCCATGTGTTCCCTTGTCATAAAACAAAGTCTTCCACATATGGAAGTACTGATCCAAACATTGAAAAGGAAGATAGATCTAATCCCCTGGCTCACTTTGAGGTTGTTGTCCAGCCCACTCCTCCTGCTCCTTAGCCCACTATTTTAGTTGATTTGATTCTATTTCTGGTTCAAATATCGAATCTGAACCTTATTCCACTAATAGGGATTACCAATTAACCCAAGATAGAGAAAAGATAATCCCAATACCTTATTCTTGGTTCAGTCAGTATGATATGGCTTCATATTCTTTTCATGTGACCTAAGATCTTATAGATGATTATCCTAGAACCTATAAGAATGAATTAAATGATATAAACTCAAATCATTGGTTCTTTTCTATAAATTAACAAATGTAATTTTTAAGAAAAATTCACACATGAACCATTGTCAAAAACACCACCTGACGCTAAGATAATTGGTTCCAAGTGGATTTATAAGAGAAAATAATACATCACTAATGAAAATAAAAATAAGTACAAAACAATGTTAGTTGATAAGGTTTTCCTTAAAAGATAGGGTATTTGTTATTCTAAAAAAATCCCATGTTATTATGATTTCTTCTATTAGGCTTTTACTTGCTTTTGCTGCCTATAGTGATCTGTACATCGAATAATTTCATGTAAAAACAGCCTTCTTGCATGGGGATTTAAATGAGAAAATCTATATGAAACCTTTTGATGGTTATTCTAAGGAATTCATACTAAATGAAATATTACTATTCAATAAATCATTATATGGTTTAAATAAATAATCTAGGAAATGATATAAGAAATTTGATTCCTTCATATTGTATAACCAATTTACAAGGATCCAATATGATGCATGTGTCTATTTTAAATCAACTCAAATCTATATTCTTTATCTATAGCTTTATATTGATGATATTATTATCATTTGTAAAAATATTAGTTTAATCATTGGTGTAAAATATTAATTAAAAGGAAATATTGAAATGAAATAATTAGGTGAATCTAAGAAAATATTAGGTGTCGAAATCATTAGAGATATTCCAAATAAATTTCATTATTTATATCAGCATGCTTACATTTTAAATATTCTGAAAAGATATATGTTTGAATCTTTCAATCCTGTCAATGTACCTCTTGGGCAGAACATTAAACTATCTTTGACATAAAAACCCACTACTGATGATGATATTCAATTTATTTATAAAATAAATTATGCTAATATTTTTCATAGTATTATGTACTCTATGATTTGAATAAGACCTGATATTGTCTATATAATATGCACTAAAAAAAGATTTATGGCCAAACCAAAGAATCCACATTGGCATTCCCTTATGTGGATTCTTTGATATCTCACGTGTAGCTCAAATCTATATTTTGTTATGGTAAAAATGTGGAAATATTTGAAATTTTTTATGGATATGTTGATGCTGATGATGCGGGTAATATTGAAACTATAAAATCCTTGACTGGATATGTGTTCATTGCATATGGTGGACCCATTTCTTTGAAATATAACATTACTTTTGTGGATTCCCTTTCAACCATGGAATTTGGGTACATTAACCTTACCGAGGTAGTGAAGGAATCCTTATGGCTTAAAGGCCTATCTTCTAATAATTTTTTTTAATTGAGTTATAAATGTATATTTTAATAGTTAATCAGTACTTCATTGGTCCAGGAATTTAGTTTTTCAAAGTAAATCAAAACATATAGATAGTAGACTAAACTTTATTAACGATATTATAGAATAAAAAATCTAGTGTGTCAACAAGATAAACACTGATATAAACCCAGTTGATAGTTTTACTAAATTCATTGTATTGTGTAAGTAAATGTTTCTTTAGATAGGTTGAAACTGGTTCCTATTCTACTACCATAAGTGCAAGAACATCACCAATTTCAATTGAAGATGGTGTAGATTGGTGACTTAAGGCATTCAATTTATTTTCCATATGTAAATTAGACCTAATTTTTATTCTGCCTTTTCAGATTGTATTTTTTTCATACATCGAGTATTACTGTTACTTATTTTCACGATTTTCTATTCATCTTTAGGGCCTTTTCATTCTTGTTTGGGCACATTGATTGGGTTGTGTATCCGGCCTTCTCACTTTTGGCCTGCTTTATTTTTTTCCAACCTTGTCAATCTGGGAATTTTGTTTTATTCATTTCTGGTCATCCATTACATCTTCCTTCCATTCAATCCTTACCATCTATTTATTTTGGGGGTTATATGCATTGTTGGATGGGCTATTCGAGATGGACTCATAGTTATCTCCTCTTAGTTGTGAAGTTACAGTGCTCAGGGTTTTTCATGGGTAATTTATCACCCCATATGATCCATTCATTTGAAATAGATTTAGAAGAGATTATTCTCCCTTACCACTAGGTTTCCACACTTTATATCTAGGTTAGGTTTCTACTGGTGGCTTTGTCCTCTTTATAGGGTCATATATTTTGGACCACCAGTCTCCGTACATATAGCTGGTGTGAATATTGTGGTGGATTCTCATAGGCATCATTCCCCATAAAAAAGTGAGGTCATTATTTAGATAGGAAGACCACTACCCTAGACTTGGTGAGATCATCCATCGGTGAGTTCAATCAGAGTAGCGACATAGACTTTCCGTGAGCACCAAGAGAACTGAACAACCAGACATCCGCATCCAGAATTGTGAGTTTCTTTTTCATCTCATTTCTCAAAATGTTATCATTCAGTTAAAAATGCTTTTGTTTCTATCAGTTTTGTTGATTATTTCTTTATCTTGTAGGTCTGGTTCTATTTTTTCAGCATTAATAAAATGTTTTTCTGGGGGGTGTTCTTTCAATGTACATAAGTCCCCACGGGACCAAAGAACGTAAATATTGGTGTTCCTCTCTCGTTATATTATTTTGTCACATTTTCATTCCATTGGTTCTATGATCATCATATTTTCCGGGCATTAAATTAATTTAGTCTTGTTTGGCTCATTGTTCTATTATTGTATGTTTTACCCTACCCTTTCACATCAATAAATATTTTTGAAACCAAATAAACATAATAAATATCTAAAACTAAGAATTTATTTAATATATTTTTTTAATAAATAGAAAAAAATTAAATTCTAAAAAATCATGAGAATTAATAAAGATTGCAAGATTATGTAGTAATTAGATATTTGTGATTTTTAAAGTAACTTTTTTTCTAATTTAGATTTTTTGAAGAAATATTGATAAGTAATTAAATCATAACATGTTTTTTTGATAGTGACCTATGTTGTTTTTATCATAAAATTGGTTATATCATCATATTGTAAAAATAAAATTCTTAGTAATTCAACAAGTGACAACTTAACAATATTTGAATTAAAGACAAGTTAGAAGCCAATTTTTTGATTATCCTATAAGTGGTTGTCTCGTTGTATTTCATGCATGTATAATTAATATTTATCTATCATGTAAATAGATAATTATAAGAAACACGCCTAGTGATGAAGTAGAAATATGAGACATGAATACCCTGACTATCCCATCCTATTTCTTTACCATTGAATGGTTTCTAGAGGTTATAATTTATAATGTATAAAGTTAGTGCTTTATAAAATTGGAGTGATGAATGTTCCCAAAATCAAAACCCTAAAACTGAAATTAAGGATTACCTGATAGCATGAAAAATCCAGAACCAAGTGAATGTAGAGGCGGATTCAGAGGCTGGGTGAGGCGTGAGGGAGGGGAAGTGGTTGGTGCAGATGGGCGGTACATGGATTTGGGTGCGATTGTGGAAACGGGAAATGTTCGAGGAGAGGAATTCGAGGTGAGGGAGGGAGAGGTGTAGGTGGGGAGGGGATTCAAAGAGTGAGAGGCAGCTGAAGTGAGGGGGCGATGTAGTGGGATGTGGAGGTAGTTATGATGAGGGAGAAAATAGGAGACAACAAATTGAGGGTGTTATGAGGGGTGCGTGTTGTAGGGTCATGGTAGGTTGGGTTTCTCTAAGTCTTGTGACTGCCTTTGGTGGTCACTATTGATACCAAATAGCTGCATCCACTGGAGGTTGCCCGTTTCAGGGGGATAAAAGGGTTAAATTTATATTAGTGTTAATTTAAATGTTTATAAAAATCATAATTTTTATAAATAAAACATTTTTATAAAACATGCAACTAATTGGGAACCTCAAGCACTAGATTTATGTGTTTATTATTTTTTTACAAATCACATGTGATCTGAGAGTAGTTTTTCTAAAATTCTATGATAAAAAATTTTCATATAATCATTTTTTAATCATTTTAAGCCCTTCTAACACATAAAAGTAAATATTAATCATTAAAATAGTTTTTGGGGGATTTTGACAGATTCAAAGATAAAATTATTATGTGATCCATTTTAAATGGAAAAAATTACATGATAATGGTTTCTTGAAGTTCCCTAACACTAATGTTGGATTAATATTTATTTTCACTAAAAATTGCATTTCATGGTAGTTTTAATGTTTTGGTGTTGTGTGCTCTACGAAATAAATATCTCTTTTATCAATGCTAAAAAACTATTATAACAGAGGGCCCTTATCATTGTATTTTTATTTATTTCTCTATAAAAAAAAAATAAATTCGGCTATAGTTAGAAGCTTGTGGGGGACTATCGCTGCTAGTCAAAATCCAACAACAAGCATGACTAAAAATCTAGGGAGTCACTACCAATATCATAGATGACTAAAACATTCAGGCAACCATTTCCATGGTGACCCAAGAACATATTTAGATACCAAGAGTCAAGTAAATGACAAAATTTTAATCATAGAAAAGGGTTAGGGTAACCTTGCATACAAGACTAGGATTGGATGAATGCAGAAACAAGGGAAGATGACCTTCTAAACCCCCATGGGCACAACACTGAAGATTATTAAGACTATGTGACCAACATATGACAAGGAGAGCTTTGAGATCTTTAATCTAACTAGTTCATCATTAGAGAACCCAGACACCAATGAAAAAATAGCAACCCAATCACCGAAGCTCCTATATTTGTACCTTTAATAAAATGATAATGTAAACTCGATGAAAGATATGGGTGAGCGACATCACAAGCCAAAATATAAAAATGATAAAGAAAGATAAATCATAAATGTAATGTGACAAATTTATAATCACGAAGGGTGTTATGTGCACAAATAGAAAGACAGTATAGTAATAGAGAAATGAAGGACATAAAGAATGCATAGACATCAATAAACCAAAGAACTACATTTATATTGATAGAATGAATAGTAGTAGGATGTTACTCCTAAAGGTTTAGTTACTTTTTATTTAGGGTTACTATATTTACACTGATAGTGCACTAACTATGATAATTGAGGTGATAGGGACATAATATAAAGGATCAAACGTAGAGGGCCAAGTGTTATGACCTTATCCCTTTAACTATACACAAATAATTTTCATAAACATCATGTTTACTACATTGGACACATATTTTGACTATGTAGCTTTATCAAAAGATACCTTATCACTGCTTACATGGTAGACCGTCACACACCACACTAAAAAAAGGGAAATAGGGGTGGTTTTCTATAGAATTGGTGGCGGTTTAAACCACCGCTAAATAATATAGAATCAATTATCAAGACAGACACATATTGAATAGTCTCTAGTCATTTAGCATCAGTTGTTTTAATTTCATAGTGTTTTTTGTATTTGTTATTTTTTGAACATTTAACGGTGGATTCAGTTTTATTTAGCAAAGGTTATTTAAAAAAATAAATAAAATAAAATATATTACACAAAAATAACCACTGAAAAACATATTAGTGGTGGTTCTGTTTAGAAGTGTTTAAGGGTTACCACTGAAAAACATAATTTTATTTAATTTACTTAGTGGAGGTTACAAAAAACTCTCCAAATTTTATAATTAAACATTATTTTTTTGTAAAATATTTAATAAAAAATATAAATATATAAAAAACCGAAATGAAATAAACTAAAACATAAATGTTTGACAAAGCCATTATACATAACTCATACATCCATAATCATATATAAAACATCCACAGTCAGTATAAGCTCAATCAACAGAAACCTTAATCAAACCATACATCAGTCAACCCAAACCTCAATCATCAATATATACAAATAAATTATGTGCAATAAAAACCCATGCCCAATATATGTCCACACCATGACCTTCAATGCATCTGTGTACCCCCCTCATCATCTCATCATCTAAAACAAACCACATCATCTCATAAACTATAACAAAAAAGAAAAAAGAAATTAAAAGTAAAAGTAATAAATCAGAATTACAATAGAATAATTGATAAAATTTAAACACACCATAGAAACTAAGAACCAGCATGACTTCCTTCTAAATAATTTCATGGATCATAATGGTCAACCTCCTACCTACAGCCAGTATTTTTCACCTATAATGAAAATCAGAACATTTAAGAAAATAAATGTGAAAGAGAGAAGAAATAAAATATATTTAGAATGTTGCACAAAATATTTGTTATTTTGTTAATCAAATAGAAGATATTTAAACATAAAAAAATAGTATATCATAAAAAAAACTTTTAAAACATAAACTTACATATTTAATTTATGACTCTCAACACTTGAAACTGAAAAGTGACAAGTAAATATTCTAATTAATTTTTAAATCGACGTGTGGTGTGCTTAAAATTTAAAAAAACAAATTTTAAAGCCATAGAAATCATAGAATTTTTTATATTTGAAAAATAAACTGACAGTGTTTATCACATGATTTCACATCAATATAAGGTCTTTTTCTATTGTTTTTAATGTTACACAAACATTTTAGTGTTTTAAAAAACTAAAAAATGGTTTTTGTTCATCCCAAGAAAATCGTCACTTGGAATGATGTGTCTTTTGTTCATTCATTTTAAAAATTAATCTATGGTAATTTTCCTATGATTTTAAGGAAATCCAGCATCATTTTCCTTGTTTGACCTCGTGACACATGTTTTTAAAAGTTTTGGTACCTTTCAAAATTGTTTACCAAGTCATTCCAACCACACCAAATGTCGGATTGATGTGTAGTCTTTGTGTACACATCAAAAATAACATAATTGTGGTATTCATATTATTTTAAATCTATATGAGATTCTTTTATGTTTTTGACCATTCCATGCATTATTTAGTGATTTAAAACAATAAAAACACATTTATGGCCATCCTGAGAAAACTGTAACTTAGAATGACATTTTTTCAGTTCTAATATTTCAAAAATAAATCTAATATCATTTTCCTTTTATTTCAGGGTAATATAAAATAGTTTTCCCATTTAGGCCCCCCATAAAACATATTTTTAAAGGATTTAGTACCTTTAAAAGTGTTCAATAAGTCATTTTGACCACACCAACTATTGGATTTTTGTGTTTTCTAGGAGTAAATATATAAAATAAAAAAAATGTCTTTCCCAAGATTTCACATTAATCTGAGGTTTTTGGCAATGGTTGTGACCATTCAATGCATGTTTCAACATTTTAAAACACTAAAAATAAATTTACAACCATTGTGAGAAAACTGTACCTTATAATGACATGTTTCCAGTTCCAACATTTAAAAAAATAGTCTACAAAAATTATCCTTTGATTTTAGGATAATATAACATTGTTTTCCTAGTCTTGAACCCCCCCCCCAAAAAAACAGGTTTTTATAGGATTTGGTACATTTAAAAGGTGTTTTCTGAGTCATTCTGACCAAACCACACATTGGATTGATGTTTATTCTAGGTGTACACATAATAAATATCACAATGGTGTTTGACCCATTATTTCATGTCAATCTGAGTTCGTTTTCTATGGTCTTGACCATTACATGAACGTTTTAGTGTTCTAAAACACAAAAAATGTGTTTACAGAAATCCCAAAAAAACTATAACTCTAAATGAAATGTTTTCAGTTCATACATTTAAAAAATCAATCTATGATCATTATACTCTGATTTTAGGGAAATTTGACATCATTTTACTAGTTTTGACCCCCCCCCCCCCAATATAGGTTTTTAAAGTTTTTGGTACCATTAAAAAGTGTTTACCAAGTCATTCTGACATCACCACACATCGGATTGATGTGAAGTCAGTGAATACACGTCCAAATTAATAGAGTGTTGGTTGTCACTTGATTTTACATCAATCTGAGGTCTTTTTCTATGGTTTTGACCATCCCACACATGTTTTAGTGTTTTAAAACACTAAAAACATGTTTATAACCATCCTAGCCAAATTGTAACATGTTTTCAATTCCTATATTTCAAAAATAAATTTTGGTTCATTGTAATATTATTCTATGGAAATATGATATCATTTTTCTAGTTTTGACACCCTGACACATGTTTCTAAAGGCATTTGTTCCTTAAAAAAGTGTTTAATGAGTCATTCTGAACACAATGAACATTTTATTGAATTGTAGTCCACATGTACACAAAAAAAATAACACAAAGTTGGTTTTACCATGATTTCACATCAATATGAGGTTATTTTCTATGGTTTGGATGGTTACACAAACATTTTGGTGTTTTAAAACACTAAAAACACATTTACCTCCATCCTCGGAAAATTATAACTAGGAATGATTTACCATTAGTTCCAACATTTCAACAATCAATATATGGTTTTTTTCTAATATTTTAGGTTGACCGAACATTATTTTCTATGTTTTGACCCCTCATACTTGTTTTTAAGGGCTTTAGTAATTTTAAAAAGTGTTTATCGAGTCATTTCAACCACACTGCATGTTAGATTGGTGTGTAGTCTATGAATACACTTATAGCATAACAAAAAATCCATTTCTACATAAATTCACATTAATATGAGGTATTTCCCAATGGTTTTCACCATTACACAAATATTTTTGTGCTTAAAACACTAAAAATGAATTTATAGCCTTCTTAAGAAAACCATAACTCGGAATGACATTTTTTTCAGATCCTACATTTCAAAAATAAATCTACTGTAATTTTCTTCTGATTTCATGGAAATCATACTCTTTTTTCCTTATATTGACACCCCAACACATGTTTTTAAAGGCATTGGTACTTTAAAAAGTGTTTACCTAGTCATTTTGACAACACCGCATGTCAAATTGATGTTTTTAATTCCAATACACTTCAAAAATAACACAATGGTGGATTTACCAGGATTTCCCAACAATTTAAGGTCATTTTATATGGTTTTAACCATTACATGCACATTTTAGTGTTTTAAAACACTAAAAATACATTTATGGCCAACCTGGAAAAATTGTAACTTGTAATTACATGATGTTAGTTCATACTTTCAAAAAAATAATATATAGTTTTTCCACTAATTTTATGGAAATCCAACTTCATTTTCGTAGTTTTTGACCCCCAACACATGTTTTTAATGGAATTTGTACCTTTAAAAAGTGTTTACTAAGTCATTTCAGCCACACTACACATCAAATTGACACTATGACTATGAGTACATGTCAAAAATTACCCAAATGTGGTTTTACCATGATTTCACACCAATATGAGGTTGTTTTCTATGGTTTTGACTGTTACATGAATGTTTTAGTGTTTTAAAACACTACAAATTTGTTTACAGCCATCTCGGTCAAAAAATAATTCGGAATTATGTGTCGTTAGTTCCCAGATTTCACATATCCATCTACTGTCATTTTATTTTTATTTCAGTGAAATATGATTCCATTTTCCTAGTTTTGACCTTGAAAACATGCCTTAAAAGGCTTTAGTACCTTTAAAAGGTGTTTTTTGAGTCATTCCAAACATATTAAACATCGGATTGATGTGTAGTCTATGAATACGCATAAAAAATATAGAATATTGGTTTTAATGTTACATCACATCAATATGACATCTTTTTCAATGGTTTTGACTGTTACACAAAAATTTAACTATTTTAAAACACTAAATATGTGTTTATAGACACCCTAGGAAAACTGTAACTCAGAATGATGTGTCGTCACTTACAACATTTCAAAATTCAATATACGGTATATTTACTTTATTTCAAGTAAATTTGGTATTATTTACCTAGTTTTTACTCCCTGATATACGTTTTTAAAGGCATTTATACCTTTACAAATTTCTTACTGAGTCAAAACTAAGAAAATGAGCTTAGATTGTTTTGAAACTTATGGATAACAATATATAATTCATTATTGATGTGTAGGAATCAAACAAACATTAATCATATATAATATGTGATTGGTATGAATCGAACTTTGTGTTTTCAATATAAATGTGTCGTTTTTGTTTTATTTTTTGAAGATATATGTGTTCTTTAAATATTTGTGAATGATCTGTGGAATTTAAAATTTTCCTCAACATGATGAGCTATAAGGCGGGAAATTTTCTCAGGGATCATGTCGTTCATCAACATAAATAAAAAAACTAAAGCATTTTTCATTTCCAACCACCACTGATCTTGTGTTTTCTTATAAAAGTCTTGTTCTTAAATTTTTTTCTTCATGTCTTGAAATTTCTCTTTATGATTCTCGATCAACGACACTACTCGAACTGCCGGCATGTGTAGTTGTAATTGATGATGATGCCCAACTGAATTTAGATGATGGAGTAGGCCCTGAACCCATCCTCCATACATTTCTGAGATGCTATATCACTAAAAATATTACAACTGCATCATTCTTGGAAACTGATGATGATTATGAATGGTTTTCATCCCAATCATATTGAATTTTAACTTTTAAATAAAAAAATATGAATAATGATTTTTTTTAAATATCAGAGTTTCATAATATTATCTAATTAATAAATTTTTCATTACTATTTATTGTTATCTCATTACTATAAAATCATAAAATTGAAAATTGAATTATAAAAAAAATAAGTCCCAAACCCTTAACATTGGGGTCAGCAAGATGTATCAAATGATTTTTAATTGAAATTATTTGATCTATGTAGCTGGATCTATATAATTATGTTTACGGAGTGTTACTTCTTATATTTTTCTATGTTATATGTTTTTAATAATTAAATAACATGAAATGGGAACGAAAATTACATACTCCAATGTATTTTGTAGGGTCACTTAGATAATTTCTATCAAATTTCCTAGGAACTTTGAAGATCATCTATGTTTAGTGAATAGAGTGACCAAATTCATTAACCTTTATAGAAAAATATAAATAAGTCAAAAAAAACCTTGACTTATAATAAAATGATATAAATAATAATGAATAGAATGAAATCCAAAATTTTTATTTTTCTCAAAAAACTCTGAGACCCTACGGTATGAGGGATGAATTTCTTCTCACGATTCACATTATTATTTTTAGATATTTCTAATGAGAAATAGAAACATTAATAAAAATTATAATATCAATTGTTTATTTTTTTTATATACTAAAAAATATGCAATTACATAATGAGATGCTTCTCTGTTAATATCAAAAAAGGTCTTCCATTTCACATATGAAATTCCTTCAGGTACTTTCTCAAACATCTCTCCTCAGTATAGATATGTGTCATTAAACTCATGTAATAATATTCATTTAAAATATCTTCATTACTTGAACAATTTTTTCAAATCCCATGGGCATGGAATAGATTCAAGGAAATCAAAATGAAAAAACATCTAGAAATAAAAAATATAACACTTTATAAGTATATTGAAAAAAATTACTCATGACTTTTAAATTAGTTATCAAGGAATATTAAAAATATATTAAATTTACTTAAATATAAAATAAATAATTTTTACAAGTTGTTGGAATATGCCTCCGATATTTCTAATTAATGATAAATCTCACCATCTCACAAAAAAGCTACCCAAGAATTTACCCATAGATTCTGGCAGCATCAGTGTTAGGCACCCTGAACTCATAAAATGGAAAAATAAATTTGAATTCCTTTATCTCATACATCAACCATGTTCATATTTGTATCCATTCTATGGTTGTATTTTAATCTGTTCTACAGATTCATTAACCAATTAATAAAATATATAGTTTTTTGTATAATGAAATGCATTCCGGTAACAGTAACAAACTAATATATCCTAGATGTAGGGGTGACCAACTACTCCATCGTAATATGTGAATTAGGAGGTGGACTACCAACAGCATATGGGGAATCTTCCATCTCTCTAGTAGTCTCAGGTATAATAGAATCACTCAAATCCACAGATTTTGATGGTACTAGTAGGGTACTCTAAGATGATGATCAGCTAGGATCCTGATAAAAAAATTCTCAGCATTCCTAAAATTCAAATGGTTCAAGAATATTAAATATATAAAGATTTTAAAACTGAAATATTTTTACAAAAAGAGAAAAAATAGAACAATTTATATATTTACTAACACTTATGAATGAGAAATTTTAATATATTTTTATTACCAATTTATACATTCAACCATCTTAATATTCATTTCCTTAATTGTTATCAACCTACATTGCAATGATTATTTCATTTTCACCATCTCTTGTAAGTTATATTGTTTCGATATTTTCAATACAAAACTTTTTGATGTTTTTTGGTTAATAAGTTTCAATATCAAAAAAGTACCAATTAATCTTCATCACCCATATCATATAAGTCTCTCTTATTTAAGTGTAAAACAACACTACAACCTTCTTGTATTTCATCATCCACATAACAAACCATCTTCCCGTATGAATCTAAGATAAATGGATCATGCTCTATACACTCAACAATGTGGATCAGGTGAGATATTTTGATAGAATTAAAATATTACGAATATTTCATTATATCTCTTTCAATGTTTACCAACTGGAATTTGAAGAATACAACTAAAAATTAACCATGACAGATTAATTAAATTATATCATTCGGGTTTCCATAGTATCCCACCTTTAAAAGTTTAAATAAACCTCTATTTTTATTTTTCATGTCTTCTTCATTATATATTGTGTGAAACATGAATCCATGAATATTATATACATTAAATCTCTTAACCTACCTTAGAGGACCTCAATCCAATAACATCAAAACATTTGATATTTTAGAACGATTATCAAAATTAATAATCTATATAAAAAATATTTAAGGTGTAACTTTCAACATATAAAAAATTAATACACATCAATATATGAATATGAGTATATACTTACACGATTGGTGAACCATTTGAAAATAACCTTATTAATAGATTTTGTTAATTCCAGATCATTTTGAACTCAACCCCATAGTTACCAATTTATTTGTAACCAAAATTCTTCAATAAATGGATCTATAATTACATTCTTGAGTATCACATATCTATGTGCTTGTAGAAACTCTATTTCAATTAGTGTAAAGCTTGACCTCTTCCTAATTGTTCTTCTAATAGTTTTAAAAACCATTGAACAATTTTCATAATGATAATTAGTTGATATGTCATCAAAACATGCATTATGACTGAATCTAGTCTCAATACCATCTAAATACCTTGAAAAAAAGGTCAATCACTTTTTTTCTATGTCACCTTCAATAATAGAGCCTTCGATTTAGCATTTATTCTTCAAATATGATTTCAAATTACCTAATTATCTGATGAAAAAAATAAGGAACATATTTAAAAAAATTATTATATGGTTTGATAAAATATAACTCACAATATAAAATAAAAATGATATGAATGTACCTCTCAATTGGATACATCCATCGATAGTGTACCAATCCACCAAGTTTATCTTCTTTAACTAATTGAACAGTCAACTGAATCATGACTATGAAGAATTAAAGGGGGGAAATAACATCTCCAAATGAAAAATTTTATAAAAAATTATTTCTTAAATTTTATCAAGCTTAGTTGGATTGAAATTTTTTTCGAAGAACTCTGTAAAAAGGTAAAAAAACTAGAACCATAGTTACTTTTTCAGGTAATGTATTATGCAATTCCAATGACCACAAAATCTCCATCAGAATATGTGAGTCATGAATTTTCAATCCCTATAACTTTAAATGTTTTATGTCAACACACCTTGATATGTTTCTTTAATATCTATATTGAACTTTTTCATTCTTTAAATTTCAAAGGAATCTCTCTTTCTCATGATTTTTCATTTTAAAAGAAGAAAAAGGATATTTTCCATTCTAATTTTCCCACAAACCAAGATTTATATTCATTGAATACAAATCCTTATGACCATTAAGGCGATCCTTTTTTTTACCCTACTCATTAAGAAATTTAAAAAATACATTATCCAAGAAGTTCTTCTAAATATAAATTACGTCAAGATTATGTCATATAAAATTAAAATCCCAATAAGGAATTCTAAAAATAAACTCTTTTTCTTCCATTATATCGTTCCAAAATAATTAGATATTATACATCATATCCTTTTCATCTTTATTTAAGATGATGAAATTTTCCAAATTCTTCAGTGACATTCATTAATTGTCCCATGATTTCTGAATCAGTAACACCTTTAGTGGATTTATCAATTCAATATCTTCATTGAACTATGTCCTGTTAAACCTAAATTTATGATAATCATCCAGAAAATGATAATGACAAATAAAACACCATTTTCTACTATGAGTAAATCGTTGAGGTTCAAAACAAAATTTACAAACTGGAAAAGAAAAAATAGTATGAGTGTTCCAACAATATAAATTTCCTAGTCCAAGAAAGTCATAAATTGTCCAAATTAAAGCAGTATTCATTTTGAATAGTTGTCTTGTTGAAGCCCCATATGTTTCCATGCCATTATCCATTAATTCAAGAAATTATTTGATTATATGTTTAAGGTATACATCAATGTCATTTTAAAAAATTTTATTTCCGAGAGTAATTATCAAAATAATGAAATAAGTATTCTTCATACATATATATGGAGGTAGATTATAGGGGATTGAAATAACTGGCCAAATGCTATAATTATTACTTAAGTACCAAAAGGGTTAAAAGAATAATAAGTCAATCATAAACATACATTACTAGGATCTGAGGAAAAATCATGATATAATGAATCAAATATCTTCCAAGACATTTAATCCTTAGGATGCCTCATCTAACCATTACTACAATCCTGAGCATGTAACTTCATGTTGTATGTAGTCTTAGACAAAATAAATAATCATTGCAAGCATGGTTTCAAATTAATGTAATGAAATATCTTTTCTGGTGTCTTCTTCTTCTGTTTTTTCCTGGGGTTTCATTGATTTATAATCCCTTTTTTGTTCAATTACTTCCATCTGCTGGTATGAAATCTTATGCATCAAATAAATCTTGCAATCATCAGGGCATGCATGTATCTTACTATATTCATATCTATGTTTGTTGATGACGTTCTTCATCTCATAGAATTATATACGGATCAAATATTCTATAAATTCATCATGTAGCAACTATAAAACAATGGAATTTATTTTTCAATAATTCCATAGAGAAACTTTATATTACACAAATTTAGTAGAAAAGAAGATTTTGAATACTTGTCACACCCTTCATTCGTTTCTTATTTTCCATCTTCAATCATTCATAAAACTCGTTTTTTTGGCATAGAAGTTCTAAGAAAGATTAACCGATTCATGACCAACTAAAGGTTTTTTTATCTATTAAAATCTTGTACATTATATTCTATAAAACCAAATGCCTCATTTAAAAAATTTCAAACTGAATCCTCCTTTGGTGGGTCACTTTGTGTTTCTTTGAAAGTATTTTCAATGTTTTTAATTTATATAACATTTGATTCACCATTACAAATCCAACATACATATCGAGTAGGAAATTATTTCAATATCAAATACTCATATACATTATTTCTATTCAACCATCACTTGATTTTACAATCATGACAGAAACATTTTATTCTACCATCCCCTGATCAGTTTTCAAGTAAATAATCTAAAAATTCTTCCAAACCATTGGCATATCGAGGTGTGTTTTGATGTGAATTAATCCAACATGTTTTTATATGTATTGGATTTTCTTATCCCTATACATTAATATATAAAGATATAAATATTTAATCAAATATGTGTAATAAAAATTAACCATCACCAAACATCGTCATTGACCAGGGTAGGGTCTTGATTTGACATAACACAAATTCAAAATAAAAATGATTCAATCCAAAATTATATACATAAAAAAACTCAATTAAATGGATATTTATATAATTTAATTAATACACTTAAAAATAATCAATAAGTCGTGCCTTCAACTGCGTCAGTGGTCGTAGTCATTGGAAAAATTGGAAGAGAAGCCTTTGGGTTACTTTTGAGGAGTAGGGGGAGTTATGGTCATGAAGGTATTTGTAAGTGGGTTGGGATCAAAGTGGTCACTAGTAGGTGGATCGGGGTCACGATAGTAGCTGGAAGGGGGTCGGGGTCCTGATAGTCACCTGAAGTGAGGTAGGGGTTATGGTAGTCGATGGTAAGGAGGTTCGAGGCCACACCGGTTGCCGGCATGGGGGTTTTGGGAAATAATAGTCACTGGTAAGGGGGTTCGGGGTCACGACAATATCCAACATGGGGTTGGGGTGATATTTGTCTATGTAAGGGGGGTTGGGGTTTGGGTGGTCACTAACAGGGGGTTAGGGTCCTGGAGATTGCAGAGGGGAGTGAGTGGGGGTGGGGTTGGGGGTTGCCGCTGGGGGAGTTAGAGGTGGGGGTATGTTTTGGGGGACCCTTTCAAGGGGATTTGGAGGTAGCCGGACACCACTTCGGGGAGCAGGAGGTGGGGGTGGTCTGTTGGAACCACGTTGTGTATAGGTTTGTATTTGTTGTCAATAGTTTTCAATGGAATATCAAAATGAAGGAGATCATGAAGTACTCCGATGAAGTAGAGGAGTGGTGATTCAGACGATTGTTGTACTGATCGGAAGTTCAAAGAACATGTGTCAAAGGTGATACATTGTTTACAACAATGCAGAATGTGAGGTATAATCCATCCAAGGATGATTAAAGAAGAATGAGGTCTTTGGATGAAGTCCATGCAATTACTCATGATTGCATGAGAACCATGAAAGAGACTTCCTGACGAATTGAATCGGTTTGCATGAAGTACATCATACCGGTTGATGAAGAAGACAATGTGCAAAGATTGGACTTCTGAGATAGTCATGAACATCACATTGTCATAGAAGATGATGATGCTAAAGATGTTCCTTCAAAGACTACATATCACAATTGTGGAGGTTGTGATAAAAGCAGAAGAGTTGCTGAAGTATACAGATCACCAAGATGAAGCGTTGTTGAGGTGATCATCCTTGTCGACAAAGAAAACAAACGACATAAAAATTTGTTGGCAACAGAGTTTCTATGGAGGCAGGTCGAGTTCGAGGGATGTGGTTAATGATCCATGTTTTGTCAGAGAACGTCGACAAAGGAATGGATGATCTGGAGGCGGTACAAAAAGAGCAGATACAAGGTGGCGCTATTTCCCAGTGTTTGCCAAATTTTTGGGCCTCAAAATCGGAAAATGAAGACATGGATTGTCTACAAAAGGAGGTTCGCACAAAAAGGAAGTGGTGCGCGAAATATAAGAGGCTTGCGCAAAATACATAAGTTAGGCGCGAAAAACAGCGGGATGCGCGAAATGAGTGGAGCGAAGTTTTTCGCGCAAACAGTGTTTCAGAATCAGAACGTTGTAAAATGGTAAAGGCATGGGCTGCGCGAAAAACTAGAGCTGTGCGCGAAAAACCAGAAATGTGCGCGAAATATGTTGTGCGCAGAATAAATGGGTGAATTTTTCGCGCAATCAGCGTATCGAATCAGAAATACAGAAAATCGGTAAAGGAAAGAGGCGCGCGAAAAATCAGAGATGTTCGCACCATGTGCGCGGAAAATCGAACTGGTGCGCGTAAAGTTGGCTGAGCGCAAGAAGGGGGGTTTTACGCGCAGGATCAAAAACGTCTATAAATATGAGGTGAACCCCTCTCATTCTGTGAGGCTCGACACTTAGACAAATCCTGAGCTCCGACGCGCGGAAAAATTAAGGTACAGAGGGTTGCGCGAAAAAGAAGGCGTTGCGCGAAAAAGGGAAGTTTTGCGCGAAAAAGAAGAGTAGCACGAAAAGCCTTTTACGCGACAAAAGTTATTTTTACGCGCAAGGTTTGAATTTTACGCGCAAGCCCCCGGGAAGGGTGCGCGGAAAATTTGGGGGGGGGGGGTCCCGCAGGCCTTTTGACAGGTGCTTAGCACTCTCAAATCTGCTTTGTGAAGAGAAGAAGAACGATCGTGCAACCAAAATCTGATCTGCACAGAGAGAGAAATATATCGATACACTCAGGTGTCAGAACTGGGAATTGAAGGAAGAGAAGGAGATTTAGTGCATTCAGGTATTGCACTGAAGTAAGAGCATCAACTCAGGACTCTGATGCAAGAAAAGTCTCATGCTGAACAGGAGACAAAGACTTCAATGCATATCTATTGAAGAGACCTTCACGTCTATAAACTGAGTGAGACTTCGCCAACGGCAGTGAGCCAGGGGGAGTCAACGGGAGTGACCCGAGGGACGCAGTGAGCTATCCCTAAACAATTGTAAAGGCAGTGAGCCTGGGACAGAGTGTCTGTACCCGAACATTTGTATATGCAGCTAGTGAAGCATAGTGGATTTAGGTACGACCGGCAACCTGTCGGCGTATACTCCTTGGACGTAGCCCTCAGTGGTGAACCAAGTAAAAATAGCTGTGTCATCTGTCTCTGCATGTGAATGTTTAATTGCTGATCATATCCATCATACAGGTTTAAGTAGTTCCTACCAACGTGGGAACAAGATCCACAACTTTAAGAAGAAAAAGTTGCCACCCTGATTCACCCCTCCCCTCTCAGGGTGTCCCGGGGTCCTACAAGTGGTATCAGAGCGAAAGGTTAACGTATGTTGTATATTCTCCAGTAATTCTATTGAGAAGAGGATTTGAGTTTCTTTCCTAAAGTCAACAATGAAGAGCAGTCTTGATGAAGTTTCTGAGCAGACGTCTACATCTAGCAAGACCATGACAAACAGGAAAAAGAAAGAGAAAAAGCAGCTGAAGAAGTCCCTCATATCCAAAGAAGATGCAATGTCTTGTTCTCCATGCCATTCCAATAATGAAGAAACATCGGGCTTGGAAAGTATCGAGCAGGTGGCTCAGAATTCTTCCAGAGGAAAGGATGACACCCCCTATTCAAGCTTTCAGGAAAAACTCAGAACATATCTGCATGATATTCCAGAAGAAAGGGTTGCTATTATCTGTAGCCTATTTCAATCTATGCAGGTTGAGATCACTAGACTTGAAAGAGAAGCAGACAATATGGAAAAGGGGCTGGAAGGAAAAATTATGGAAAGTATGAAGCTCACCAAACGGGTGAAATCCCTTGAAGAAAAAGGCGAAGTCAGCAATACTCTGGAAGAACGGATCCATGCACTTGAAGCTGAGTTGAAGAAGAGCAATGAAGTCAAGAATTTTTGTTTGGAAGAAACTTCCATTAAATTCAGGGAACTTGACTCTTTGTTACAAAACAAAGTTAAGATGCATGAAGATGAGGTTGAAAGGTTGAACAAGACCTGTGAAGAGAAGATGATCACTATTGAAGATCAGAAGATCATCCTCAATATTGTGAGTCAAAAATTAGAAGCTCAGTTGACCAAGATTGAGAACACACATATTGAGACTTCACAAAAGAATGAAATGAGTGATGCTTGCACTCAATGTTCGTTGGAGGAGTCTAAAGCTGAAATGCCTCCAACATGTGATAAGAAGATTATGACAACTCTTGATTATCCACATCAAGAATCAGTTGCTGCCGGTACTCAATGCTCAATGGAGGATTCTATTGTCAAAAGACCTCCAACATGTGATAAGAAGATCATGACTTCTCTCATCGATCTATCACAGGAAACTGAGAAAGTGAAGGTACCATCCAGACCATCTTGCACTCATGTTTCTAAATACAGTCCGACAATCAGTGCAGGTGGGAAGAAAAGATCTAAACAAGTATGGATGAGGATAGGTGAGAAGAAGAAACCTACCACCATGACTAGGGTGGATGGGAAGAAAAAGGAGGAAGATTCTTCCTCAAATAGAGCACAAACAACTAAGCAAATGGCCCAACAACTTAATACAGAAGACACAAAGAAGAAAAGATTTGTGGGTCAATGTTGGTGCTGTAATAGATTTGGGCACTGTGAACTGGATTGTTTTTATAATCCCTTTCATGGAAAATCACAGGGAAAGCCTATATCAAAGGGGAGGAAGCCGGAGAAGAAGAAGAAACATCCACAGGTCCAGAAGCATCTGTTTACAGCAAACAGATTTGGAATTCTTGATAACATCTGTGATGCATGCGATGGCAGTGGTCACAAGAATGGTGCATGCCTAGGTCAACAGATATCCAGAGCTGATAAGAATAGAAGACCACACAAACCATCCAAGTACGAAGAAAGTACCTTGGGAAGAAATCAGAAGAATATGGCGAACACACCTCTCCCCAAGAAGATATCAAGTAGGCAAGCTGAGAAGACCCAGGATTTTAGATCCATGAAATTGAAGGGTCATTCATCCAAAGGAAACACTAAGTGGGATGAATCTCAGATGAACCCATGTGGAAGACCTAAACCAGCTGAAAAAGTTCCAAATGACATATTGGTCATCTGGCCAGAAGATTTGAAACGAATGAGAAAACTTGAAGATGAAAAGGACAGGGCTGGTGATAAAGGAAAAGGAAAACTTTCACATAATGAAGACACGGTGCTTGAGAGATTGCAAACAAAGAGAAGCACTCGTGTCAAAGAAGTTCTGTGTGAGAGATGCAAGAAATCTGGTCACATTGCAAAAGATTGCCTAACCTTAATACCAGAACAAGAAGCAGTCTTGAAGAGAAGTAAGAATCTATCATTCATGATGGCTGCTAAGCAGAACAATTCTCCACACAAAGCAGAAGAGAATGTGAACAGAGCCATGCCACACCAACAGATGTCAGAACATACGTTCAGAGGAGCAGGCATGAAGACTGGAGTGAACAGAGGAACTTGGTTGAGAAAAGAACCTCAACCAAGCAAGTCTTCGTGATGAAGCAAGAAGGATCCACCTTATTCTCTTATTAATTTCTGTATTGTATTTGTACTAATAATGCAGGGAATTGAAGGTGAAGCATGCTCTCAGGGGGAGAACCTGAGAAGTAGTGAATGCTGTCAACTCTTGATAGCCAAGCTGAAGAAGTTTCCATCCTTAGTAGATTCTTCAACTGATATTCAAAGATTATGATGATGAAGGATCACTCTTGATGAAGATGATGAGGAGTGTTTCCCTTGCGGGGGAGAAGAATGAAGAAGCTTCCATAATCACTGTTTCAATCAATATCAACTCCAGGTGGACTCAAAAGCAGTTATTCTGTGAATTTCTTGAAGAACACACCAATGGAGAAGGTATTTCATTTCTCAATCTCTATCCCTTGGTTTCTCAGATCAAAGATTATCTTACAAATGGGGAGTAACTGAATTGATCAGTGACATAACAAAAAATTGGAAGTGCCCCAAGGTCATTTTTTTTCCTGCCGATTGCACATGAATTTTTTTGATCCACATGCTGTTGTGAGTTCAGGAGTTTCAGGTTGGTTTTTCTCTATCATAGTGATTTTTCTTAAGCCTGAAATAAAAGTGGTAAACCCTTGAAGATAAGATACATGAGTTCTCATCTCATGTTGGTATCATGATCTGTGGATAATGGACAGCCTTGTTGACTTAATCAAATCCTCTTGTTTTCTACATCGAGCACTGCTCAAGTAGACTTAGAGTGAAATGATTAATGAAACTTTGCTTAAGTGAGGATTGATACCCTCCCTACCATGCGCTTTGTATTTCTTGTTAATAAGGGGGAGAGAAAGTGAAATGCAGAATATTCTCATTTTGACATTGACGGATTCATTTCAGAAGATGTTTAAGGTATTGACAACAAAATACAAAGGGGGAGATTGTTGGAACCACGTTGTGTATAGGTTTGTATTTGTTGTCAATAGTTGTCAATGGAATATCAAAATGAAGGAGATCATGAAGTACTCCGATGAAGTAGAGGAGTGGTGATTCAGACGATTGTTGTACTGATCGGAAGTTCAAAGAACATGTGTCAAAGGTGATACATTGTTTACAACAATGCAGAATGTGAGGTATAATCCATCCAAGGATGATTAAAGAAGAATGAGGTCTTTGGATTAAGTCCATGCAATTACTCATGATTGCATGAGAACCATGCAAGAGACTTCCTGACGAATTGAATCGGTTTGTATGAAGTACATCATACCGGTTGATGAAGAAGACAATGTGCAAAGATTGGACTTCTGAGATAGTCATGAACATCACATTGTCATAGAAGATGATGATGCTAAAGATGTTCCTTCAAAGACTACATATCACAATTGTGGAGGTTGTGATAAAAGCAGAAGAGTTGCTGAAGTATACAGATCACCAAGATGAAGCGCTGTTGAGGTGATCGTCCTTGTCGACAAAGCAAACAAATGACATAAAAATTTGTTGGCAACAGAGTTTCTATGGAGGCAGGTCGAGTTCGAGGGATGTGGTTAATGATCCATGTTGTGTCAGAGAACGTCGACAAAGGAATGGATGATCTGGAGGCGGTACAAAAAGAGCAGATACAAGGTGGCGCTATTTCCCAGTGTTTGCCAAATTTTTGGGCCTCAAAATCGGAAAATGAAGACATGGATTGTCTGCAAAAGGAGGTTCGCACAAAAAGGAAGTGGTGCGTGAAATATAAGAGGCTTGCGCGAAATACATAAGTTAGGCGTGAAAAACAGCGGGATGTGCGAAATGAGTGGAGCGAAGTTTTTCGTGCAAACAGTGTTTCAGAATCAGAACGTTGTAAAATGGTAAAGGCATGGGCTGCGCGAAAAACTAGAGCTGTGCGCGAAAAACCAGAAATGTGCGCGAAATATGTTGTGCGCAGAATAGCTGGGTGAATTTTTCGCGCAATCAGCGTATCGAATCAGAAATACAGAAAATCGGAAAAGGCAAGAGGCGCGCGAAAAATCAGAGATGTTCGCACCATGTGCGCGGAAAATCGAACTGGTGCGCGTAAAGTTGGCTGAGCGCAAGAAGGGGGGTTTTACGCGCAGGATCAAAAACGTCTATAAATATGAGGTGAACCCCTCTCATTCTGTGAGGCTCGACACTTAGACAAATCCTGAGCTCCGGCGCGCGGAAAAATTAAGGTACAGAGGGTTGCGCGAAAAAGAAGGCGTTGCGCGAAAAAGGGAAGTTTTGCGCGAAAAAAAAGAGTAGCGCGAAAAGCCTTTTACGCGACAAAAGTTATTTTTACGCGCAAGGTTTGAATTTTACGCGCAATCCCCCGGGAAGGGTGCGCGGAAAATTTGGGGGGGGGGGGGTCCCGCAGGCCTTTTGACAGGTGCTTAGCACTCTCAAATCTGCTTTGCGAAGAGAAGAAGAACGATCGTGCAACCAAAATCTGATCTGCACAGAGAGAGAAATATATCGATACACTCAGGTGTCAGAACTGGGAATTGAAGGAAGAGAAGGAGATTTAGTGCATTCAGGTATTGCACTGAAGTAAGAGCATCAACTCAGGACTCTAATGCAAGCAAAGTCTCATGCTGAACAGGAGACAAAGACTTCAATGCATATCTATTGAAGAGACCTTCACGTCTATAAACTGAGTGAGACTTCGCCAACGGCAGTGAGCCAGGGGGAGTCAACGGGAGTGACCCGAGGGACGCAGTGAGCTATCCCTAAACAATTGTAAAGGCAGTGAGCCTGGGACAGAGTGTCTGTACCCGAACATTTGTATCCGCAGCTAGTGAAGCATAGTGGATTTAGGTACGACCGGCAACCTGTCGGCGTATACTCCTTGGACGTAGCCCTCAGTGGTGAACCAAGTAAAAATAGTTGTGTCATCTGTCTCTGCATGTGAATGTTTAATTGCTGAT
Source organism: Viscum album (assembly GCA_963277665.1). Taxonomy (NCBI): domain Eukaryota; kingdom Viridiplantae; phylum Streptophyta; class Magnoliopsida; order Santalales; family Viscaceae; genus Viscum; species Viscum album. The sequence continues at coordinate 1,570,083,996 of OY728143.1, forward strand.
CATATCCATAATACAGGTTTAAGTAGTTCCTACCAATGTGGGAACAAGATCCACAACTTTAAGAAGAAAAAGTTTCCACCCTGATTCACCCCTCCCCTCTCAGGGTGTCCCGGGGTCCTACATGGTCAGGGTCAGGGTTAACTGTTGAGGGGAGCAGAAGGTTGGAGAGTCACCATCAAGGGGAGCATCAGGTGGGGGGTCAGGGTTAGGGGTCTCCATTGAGGGGAGTGGGAGGTGGGGGTTTCCATTGATGAGAGAGGGAGGTCTAGGGGTCGAGGTTAGGGTCGTAGAGGGAAATGGGAGGGGTGTGGGTGGATTGTGAAGAAGGAGGAAGGGGATAAAAAATTAGGTTTTTTTAAATATGTATGGTCACTTTAAATAAAACTGATGCTAACTGATAAAATAAAGAACTATAATCATGGTTTATTAAAACCTCCACTATATTATAATTTGTTTAACATGATTTATTTCCCGGTGGTTATTAGAACCACGAATAACCACTGCTTTATTTTTTGTAGTTCATGTCTCTGATGCTGACTCATGAAATTACAAAGGAAACTATAACCAAAACTTTATATAAAGCATATTCTTGTGGTTTGCATTAAATTCTGATGTGATGTTCCACCGCCTTCCTGGTCAACATGATTTTTAAATGATGACATAGAAAAGATTCTATGTTGGATAGTCACCACATAGTCCATATGTTTCTTCCTTGATAAATATCTCTGGATATCTACAATGTTTTTTGTAACATCCCAACTCGAACCATTGGGTCCGAGCTAGAATGCCACATGACCTCATGTGTGCCTCCCATATGTAAGACGATACTGGCTAGAAACAACGGTATAACTTCGAAAGTGGAGAGACAATACCCTCTATGTCATGTAATCAAGTAGAACAATATTGAAAAATAATACAATAATAAATAATCGAATTAAAATGCAAAAAATGATTAATAACATACATATAAAAGTATCCCCCAAACTGGAGAGCCTGTCCAGAGTGTATAAAGAAGATAAAGTAATAAATAAATAGTGGTTCCTCTAGAGTCCATTCGGGTCTACTACTAGCCCCAAGCTCCTCTACTCAACTATCCTCCAAAAGACTCTTTCCCTCCTCAATATTCCCCATGAAATATACGCACACATTGAAATGCATGATAAGGGTGTGAGTACAAGACTCAGTATGACACCACCAATTTTTCCTTAACCAGTTGTACTCAGGTATACAAGTGTAAGACATGATGATAATAAATTTGCACCAAGCATAAACATACAATAAAAAACTAAGCAATTGTGCGCTAACCAATCCACCAAACACCCACGATCGTACCAGATTTGACTCCATGCCATAAGACATCTGAATAGTAATAGAAACATATCAACATCAAATCCAACCTCAAGAAGCTCGATAGTCATATAGGCATTACGCCTCCAGGTCAGGCCACACTAGTTCATCATTCCCCAGTGCTATCTTCAGGTGAAATCACATAGACCATCGTGCCACACTGTTTTAATGCAGATCTGATCAGTCATGATGGTAATGTGTGATGGTCATCACATATAGGTCTAATCACTCATGATCATCTTTCCTTGAGATCAGGCCACACTAGGTCATCAAGACCCATTTCCCATCTCAGTCTCATTATCAAGTCACATGAAACGTCTGAATATGTACCCCCTCTAGGGCTACTGAACAATGATGGGTTCACCAGTCACTCACTACCATAGATCCAGACAATAGAAGTGCATGCTTTTATCAGCATTAAGTAGAAATTACTGCTAAAGGTGTATCCTTTACCAGTGCTATTTTTAGTGCTAAGAAAGGATAGATTTATCAGAGCTATTCTTAGCATTGATAAAAGTATTAAATAAAAAAATTATTATATATATAATTATTATATTTACATTGAAAAATAATGTTAATTTATATAAATTAATTAAAAAACACATGTTTATTGTCAAAATAAATATGATATATTATAATATATATTTTTTAATAACTCAAATATAAATACAATTTTTTAATCAAAGTAGTCATAAGACTATAAATAAATATGTAATTATTTAAATAATTATAAAATTATAATCATTTTTAAAAAATAATAATTATACCTGTTATATTTATGATAAAATATTTATAATTATATATAAATACTTTTTTATTATATTTATTTATAATTATACTTATAAATAAATGTAAATACTTAAATAAATATATTTCTAATGAATTTGGTCAATATATATATATATATAATGAGACATTGATGAAATTCATGGACACGATTGTCATTATTTATGTTTATGTATTGATGTGTGAGTATAGTTGACGTTATATGATCATGGGTTTATTTGTGGACATGATTGTGAGTTTCTATGTTCCAAATGTGAAGATTACATATATTATGATGATGCATGCATATAATATGTATTCATTGTTATGAATGTTCATCTAAATATTGACACCCATATGATTCATTCATGTTATACCCATGAACTTATTTTGGTCTCATAAATACTTATAAAATTATAATAAATATATTTATTACATTTATAATTAGAAAATTTTAATTATATATAAATACTTTTTTAATATAATAATATATAATTATAATTATAGCTATATATATTTAAATTATTCTTAAATTGTAATAAATACATTATTATGATTTTATAAATATATATTTATTTATATATTAATAAATAAATATTTTAGTTTTTTTATTTATATATTTATTTATTATTTTATTTATTAATAAATATATATATATATATATATATTTCTAATTAGATAAAAATATTTATAAATATATTTAGTTATAATTATAATTATATATATATATATTTAAATAATTATAAAATTATAGTGAATATATTTATTATATTTATAATTTTATAAATATATTTATAAATATATACATATAATTATAATTATAAATATATATATATATATATATAATTATAAAATTATGATAAATATAGTTATTATATATAATTATTAAAATATAAATACAACAAATACATTTATAATAATTTTATAATTATAAATAAATATATATTAATTTAAATAATTATAAAACTATAATTAATAAATTTAACTAATAGATTATTATAATTTTTTAATTATTTAATTATATCTAAATTAATTTATAATTATAATTATAAATATAATAAAAATATTTATTGTAATTTTATAATGATAAATAAATATCTATTTATTTATAATATCTATAATTTTATAAATATATATAATTATATAAATATATAAAATGATTTATAAATATATTTATTATATATATAATTATAAATTACTATATATATTTTTGTAGTTATAATTATAAATATGTACATATATATATAATTTTATAAATATATATAATATTATGAATAAATTATTAACATTAGGACTTTATCATTATTTTTTTAGCACTGATAAAAATACCATTTATCAGTGCTAAAAAAAGAAATGATAAAACTATTCTTTATCAAAACGTTTTAGCGCTGATAAAGGAGTGTCTTTATCAGCACTAGAAAACACTCATAAATGTTAGTTTTATCAACGCTTTCAATTATAGAGACGATAAAATTTACCTTTATCAGTACTTTCTAAAAATAACTGATTAAATCCATTCATGTTCTTATAAATGGAACCCTATTAGAACCATATCGTCACTCGTACCTCAAGTTTTGGAGGAACCAGAGCTCTGTCACCACCGCCACCGCTTCCTCTGTTTCCACTACAGTCAGACCCTACTATATCCATCTGACCTCAAAATCTAAGGTATGTTGTCTTGTTTGTGTCTATTTTTTCTGTCATACATTGTCTGCTCATTTTTCACTTTTTTCAACAAACTGAACTCATATAATGTTTGTATATTTCTGTTTCTTACTCCTGCTTCTCTTGTCTTCACTTTCTCAGCACCCTATATTCAGATTTAGTAGACATAATTTGTTCTGTCGGCATTAATTCATTCTGATTCCCTTCCATCATCCATTTTTTGGTATAACCCTATCCATTTTTGGGAAATATTTCATCATTCTTCAACCTACTTCAATCTGTTAGTTCTAATGGATTACCGTTGGTGATCAGGGGTATGTCCTTATATTCTACATGTTTGTTTTCATTAATTCTTATCCCAATGATCCACTATAATGGTGAGCTTTTTTGTGGTTGAGTTGGTCTACATTTTGATGATACTTTTGTGAAATGTAGGTTGATGAGTTATATGTGGTTATATAGTGGATAGTCATTGTGCATTTGTGATGCGGGGGCTCATATGGTTGAAATGTGTCCATGATATGGGGTAGCTCAGTGTGGTTGGTTAGTGGACATGTTGTGGGTAAATGATTATGTGGTTGGAAAAAGTTTTTTTTGGGAGGCAATGATATGGTTGGTTTATGGTCTTGTTATAGTGTGGTGATGTGAAATCATGTTATTTGGTTGATGAGACAAGTGGGTTTCTGATTTCTTGAATTTTTTTGTAGTGATGGAATAAATCGTTAATAATGTTCAAATATCTTAGGATGGCCCAATAAAACTAAATATGAATTCTCAATAATTAAAATCATTAAAAATATAATTTTAAATTAATTTTTAATGCATCAGGGAATTTTATATAGTTCATTACAAATATCATTCTATACATGAAATAGTTTTTCATATATATTTTGAAGGATTAAAATTAATATATAATATTGTTATTTTATAATTTTATATTAATGATATAGTGTTCGATTACAAAGAATATATTTTCATTATCCATAATTCAAATAAACTAATTTTATATTAAATGGAGAAATTTCTTCACAACAACCAGTTTTCAATTAAATTATTTTATATTCATTTAATAAGGAACAACATTAATAATTAGTCTATGGGCCCTCTATCATATTTTTATTAAGAAAATTATAGGAAGCACTAAAATTGCATGGTATTCAAATGCCTTTGGACATAATTAATATATTTCAAGCCCATAGAGTAGAGCTCAGTGGTAGATACCCCTGTGGGTCTCAGCGAGGTCTCGAGTTCGAGTATCTTTGAGTATATCCTTGCATTGTATGTTGCCTACTTTTCGTTGTAATGTATCCCATTTTCCGGAATAAACATAGGCTCAGCATCAACTTTTAAATTGTTTCAAGTTTATAATTTTATTGTTTATATGATTTTAAATTAATATACTTTTATAAATTCTATATTATATTGTATTATACTAATATAATTTAATACTATTTATTTATTAAATATTTATAGTTTTATAGTTTTATCCATTTATAAAATTACATTTTTTTATAAAATTTATATTATATCATATTTTCATATATAGTTTAAATATAATATTTTAAAAAATATTTATACTTTTATAGATTTCTAGATTTATAAATTAATATACAATTATAATTTATTTCTTATAAATTATTATACTTCTATACTTTCGTAAATTTTACTTTTATACATTATAATTTTAAACCTTTAAAAAATTATAAAACTATATACTTTAGTAATTTATGTATACTTTAATGATATATATGTACTTTTATATAATTTTATAAAAACTCTCAGAAAACTTTTCCATTCCCCATGATTCATCAGACTCACGCAAATCCCTTTTTGAAATGATCCAGCTCAAGCGACCATAACCCAACATTGGAAATATTTGCCTTTTCCTAGCATTATCTTCACCTTTTAGATAATATAGATTGATAATAATACCATGTAATGGGCATGTCACTAACTCTATCCAAACCATTGGATATCCATCATGAACTCTCTCCTGCAAAAGGTGAATTAATGTTTAACCCCATTGAAACTCATAAACCTACATTTCATCCAAAGTCACTTACATTGTTTAAATTTGGGGAGTCCCCTACAACTACATCTTCTCTCTTGTTTGGTGTTAGCTTCTAAGGGGAAGAGTCTCAGGTGAAAAAAATTAAATAATAACTATCATCCTCAATAGATTTATCTCCCAAATAGTTATAATTTCATTTTGTTTCTTAAGACTCATCCCACATATCTTCTGGATGAATTAAGAGGATAAAACCTACCACAAGTGGAATAATTATTTTCTTAAATACAATTACCCATTTCCTTCAAAGCATGATAATTTTTTTACCACATTCCAATGTTGGGTTCCCCTTATTTGAAACGACCCTTTTTGTATTTATTTTGTTAAATATTAATATTATTGAATCAAATAATATGGATATTAATAGAGAATTGATGGGTTGTAACATATCATGTTTTCCATGTTTTTTTAGATATTATATGGATTGATTTTGAAACCATATACTGAGAAAGCGTGCGATCCCGGGGTACAGTGTTCCCAAAAAAATTGTTTGAAAAATATTAATCCTTTTAGTATCATGCGCTTGAAGTTTTCTTAAAAAATTAGAATAAATCTCAAATGGGTTCTTAGATTGAAATTTGAGGGCACCGTTGTGCTCAGAATGAAGTTTTTTCCCTAATAATGACGTAACTTTGGTCGGCCTAGGTCATCTCTAGAAAAAGTCACCAAGGACGTAATCATAATTAAATTTATATAATAAAATTACATTATTTCTAGATACTAATAACTCATGAGTGGTCACTAAGATTGAAAATACAAGATCATCATTGAGTTCATAATCTGTTGTTTTCCTTAGGTGTGAATTAACCTTAGTCAGTGTAGGTCCTATGTGGAAAACTTGAAAAGAAAATAATCATCATTAAATAATTAAAATAAAAATTATATCAATAGACACAACAGATTTTCTCTTAAACTTATCCTTGTGTAAAAATATCAGGATCAGCTGTATAACCCTGGGAATGGGGAAGAATTTCTAGGGAGATCTTTGGAAGAAGTATCTCAAACAAATGGTGATGGATCACGAATCGATGATCAACACACAACTGATTCGAAGGAACCTCACCAAAGACGATGACACAATGATCCTTCATCAACGACTGATCCGAATTAGGGTATGGTAGTTATTTCATTGTGATCCATCCCCATTTTTTATTTTGAAGACCAACATGGGTCAATCAATGAACAGATTGATCTACAGTTGGCCATTGCAGGATGATTATAATTGTGGGGATTATTTCTAAGGATTTTTCTTGAATTGGTTCTTCATTATCCCATTATAACATGAATAAATTGAGGTCTGCATGAACAATAACTAGGTTTGTACCTCGGGGTGTTTTGTGCTTTTCTCTCCCCCTTTCTTTGAGTTCTTCGATGTTGTAACCTTGTGGTTGTGGCTCAACTTTTTGAGTGGCTTTGAATGTGATTTGACCCTAGATTTGATGAAAACAAGAAACATAGGGTGGATTTGTGTAGATCGGGACACTAGAAGCTTAGATCTGTGACCTATTCATTTTCTAAGAAATGGAGGTGGCTTAGTGGCCCGAAGAAGAGACTTCTAGTGTAGATCTAGCGGATTGTACTTGCGAGGAGTGGCGGTGGTAGTGATGTGAGTTGGTGTTGATCAATGGCGTAGGAAAATGGAGTTGGTGGTGGCATCAGTGGCATGTGGATTGGTGGGTAGTGGCATGGGATTCGGTGAAATCGATAGATCCGGCGACCCAGAGGTGGCATGATAGGGAGGTTGTTGTACGTAGTGGAGATGTGAGATGCAGTGGTAGTGGAGGGTGCATGGGACATGGCCAGCGACCACGTGAGACATGGCTGATGACCGTGTGGATCTGGGCTGGGTCTGACCAGCGGACCAAGCCGGATTTAGGTCGGACCCAAGTCAGACCTCAGGATGACCTGGGGCGGTCGCACAGTCAACCATGGAACTATCACATGGATCGACTATGGGGAGGTTCACTTCCATGGTCAGTGGACCAACTGTAGGTTTGGTCCATGATCCAGTGACCCCCTTCTTTGAAACATCAAACTGCGATAGCTTTCAAATGGAGCTTCTATTTTATGATCCATATTTGGTGTTGGGAACCTAATATTTAGACATTACTTTTAAAATAATGTGAAGAGTTTTTATCTTGGATCAGTATAATTTGATATTGTTTTCCCTTGGTCTTTCCATCAAGGGTTCGGTACGGTATTACATTCATATCACTGGATTGTAATCCCCAATAGGGGTCATGTCCCTGATAGAGTTAGGCATCCCTCCCTGGGACTGGAGTTCAATACATTGTCACCCCTAGTGGAGTCTATGGAATCATGTAACCTTCATGAGAAGGGTGCTAATCATTCACCCAATTGGACACATCAGTTGGGTCCATGGTATCCCATAGTGTGACTGGGTGTGATCTCCTACATTGAAAATTGGCCCATATTGGGTTAGTGGTATCCCCCAGTGTGACTAGGAACGATCCCCTCTATGTGGTATAACAATCTTCCTAGACCACTACATTCTCATTTTGGTAATGTACAAATGTGTTAGACCTCTTTGTGAGTTTCTCTGATGATATCATGGATCGAGGAGTGAGATCTCCCAAAATAATAGTGGTTTGAGGAGAATCCTACGGATGACAGTGGAATAAGATCACCCAATGGAGGGGAATTTCTCATGAGTATATCTGCATAATTCATCTAATATGTTCTATTTACATATACCTGTGTTGATCTGACTAGTATTTCCTTGTTGGTATTTCATTCATTGTATTTCCTTGGTGGTATTTTTCTTTATGGCATTTACTTGGTCGTATTTTTCTTTATGGTATTTCATTATTGGTACTTCCTTGGTGGTATTTCTTTCATGGGATTTCTTTAGTGGTATTTTCCTCCATGATATTTTCTTCAGGGTCTTTCTTTTGTGGTATTTCCTTTTTGGTTTTAGGGTTTTCTATAGGGTATTGTTATATTCAACCCTACATAGGATTTTCCCTTTCACGTGTCATGTCTTATGCAGATGATCGACCCTTTGATGGAGTCCTATGTGGACCAAGACCATTCAGTGCTTAGTCAGGCTAGATAGGTGAGGTGAGTTACTATGGTATAGAAAATAGTCCCATTACCAATTTTCTTACAAGTTGGACTTGTGGTTAGAGACTCCTTTTGGCTAGCTTGTATGTTGGCCTTGTTTAATTTCCAATTCCTACACTCTTGTACTCTGGTTGTTGGATATAGTAGTTTACATGCATTATTTTGTTAGGGTTTCTACATTTCAGAATTTCTATCTAGGAGATGTGTCTGTGAATATAGGTACTTGAGTCTAATGTATCCCATTTGTGGGATATACCTACTCGGTGATAGTCACCGGCTGCTGGCATATTGTAGGTGGGATTGGGGTAGTCACGATATGAACCCCGCCAATATGGGTTAGGATAGAGTGGTATCAAATCGGGTCAGTTCTACTTTAGGGTTGGGAGGCTATGAGATTGATTTGGGGAAACAATGTTAAGTGTTTCGACTTTGGATATCAAGATAGAGACTCCAGTGTTGGTGCAGTGACTGATGTATCAATACACCCGGACTCTGGGAAATTTATTTTCCAATCGGTACATGAAAACACTTGTTGTAGAGAAAAATTATGGTACATGGATCATATAGTAATGGGTTGTGTTTACATATCCTTCTTGAGTCATCTCTCCATATATACTCTATTTATTGTGGTACATATTTTTTTATTACAGGTTTCCTCCACGTAGATGGTTATCCAGGAATCCATTGTGTGATCACAAGGATGACTCACCTAGTGAAAAGGCATCGGTATACGGATTTGTACAAAAGATAGCCCCTCTAGATGGTGCACCATCTATACCACCACCTGTAGAGAAGATCATGGTACTCGTAGTACCAGAAAATGAGAATATAAGGATGAGCGTGCTTCATGAGATTTAGCAATAGAGACCCCTCAGGTTCCAAGGAGATCCTGACACACATTCAGATGAGGATTAGATTGAGGTGGTCACTTTAATTCTCCATCTAGTTGGGACCCCAATATATTGGATGGTGGTCCCAACAATGATCCTTCTACATAGCTTAGTAGGGTGATGGTGGGGTTTGGTTACTTTGTCTTATGATGAGGTGGCTCCTCCCTAGACATACTTTAAGATCCTTTTAAAAGAGGATTTATCACCTTAAAAGCTAAGGGATCTGCGTATCCATGATATTCTATATCTCCAGTAGAACACATGTTAGTATCTGAGTATTCACGAAGGCATACAAACCTCTACAGGTACTCGATGTATATGATATGCAATCCATACTTCAGGGATCGGAGCCTTATCAGTTAATAGTTTCTTGGTTGGGAAAATACATCCAGTGGTAGTCAGGAATGGGTAGGTATGACTATAGACCTTGGTAGTAGGTAGTCGATGGTAGTCACATGGATCAAAGTAGCTCGGGAACTCTAGGAAGCAATCCAAGGGAGGCTCAAGACTGTTGAGGGACAGACGATGTTATTCATGTGACGGTATGGGACATATCACCCCAGATTGTCTAACCCATCATACTATTGATGGGGGATTGTAGAGGGACCACTAAGGTAGATATAGATAGAGGATATGAGTGGTCCGTAGAGTGGAGGATGCGGCAGAGTAGATGGAAGATCGATAAGAGGTGGTCGAAACTTCAACACATTACCATCACCACCCCCAGGTGGTCCACACCAAACATAGGGACCTATATCAAAGGGGAGGGTACAGCTGCATGTTGTCGACTAAAATGACCAAGAATCTCTAGGAATGATTCGAGAGATGATCTGTGTCTTTCCCACCTTAGCTGTCATATTGATATACATAGTTGTTATCCATTATTTCATTTACACTAATCTTGTTCGAGGCTCAGAGATTCTGGTTGACCCATTGACTCGAACCTCAGGCTTAGAGACTCCTACCAGAAGAGACCTAATAATCATGGACTAGTGCTGATAGTGTGACCTAACTCTTGCAGGTGAGAGTTTCGGTTAGGATATCTTGGTAGCGGTGTTGAGGCCTTACGACGACATTCTTGGTATGGAAGGGTTATCCACATTTTATGTTCAGATTCACTATTTTTTGCACGTAGTATGGTTTTCCCATAGTGATGGAACCATGTTTTTATTTATTGGTGAAAATAAAACACATGCAGTGCAGGATGGACTCACACATAAGAGGTTGAAGCTAATTACACATTAAATGTTTTGCCTCACCCTTGGTGAAGTGGATAATATGAGTGCTCAATTTCCTGCAGTGGCAGCGGAGTATTAAGATGTCTTTCTTGAATATGTTCTCAATTTACCTCCTCGAAGGGATATGGACTTCTGTATTGATCTACACCTTGGGAAGACTCTGATATCTACAGTTGTATATCAGATGGCTCTCGTAGAGCTTCACTAGATGAGGGTGTAGTTGTAGGACTTGTAGATTAACGGATTAGTGAGACCATGTGCTTCGCCCTGGAAATTCCTAATTTTTTTTTCCAATAAGTCAAATGGGATTTTGAGGTTATGTGGGCATTACCGATGCTTTAACTAGGTGAAAATGAAGAACAAGAAATTACTACAGAGGATCGATGACCTATTTGATAATTTGATAGGGGAATGATTGTTCATGAAGTTTGACCTCATATCAAGCTATCACATCTTGCAAGTACAGGATGAATATATACCAAAGATTCCCTATAGATGTCATTATAATCACTATGAGTACTTGGTGATGTTGTTTAGTGTGATGAATTCCCCAATAGTTTTCATGTGACACATGAACCAGATCTTTCCGACATACATAGACCAGTTCATGTGGGTATTCATCAAGGATATCCTAGTGTACTCGGCATCCAAGGAGAGGCATCCAAGACACATAAAGATGGTCCTGGACATAATCTGAGAGAACTAACTCTAAGGGAATATTTTTCAGTATCAATTATGGATTCTAGAGGTACGTTTTCAATGACATGTCATCTCAGATGCTAGATTTGTAGTGGATCTAGTGAAGGATTAGGTAGTTCTTTCTTGGGATCCACCCAATATTGTTACTAAGGTGTGGAGTTTCCTAGGTTTTACAGGGTAATAGTAGAGGGTTTTCCCAAATTCTCTAGAGAAACATCACCCTTAATAGATCTAACATAATAGGGGGATCCTTTCATGTGGATAAAGAAGTGCTAGAAGTGCTTTTTGAAGATGCGGGAGAGGTTTGAGAGTGCTCCCATCCTGAAGTTACTAGAGGAAGGCATTGAGTATGTAGTGTTCTACAATAAATCAGGTACCAGTCATGGTTGTGCCCTGAAGTAGGGGAAAGTGGTGATTGCCTATGGTTCGCACCATTTGAGAGCACGTGAGAATAAATAAATGACCCATGTTATTGATCTAGTAGTGGTAGTCTTCTCATTGAATGTGTGTCTACACAACATGATGGGTGAGTAGTTTATTGTCTACTATAATCACATGTGTCTCGAGTATATCTTCTCTCAAAAGTATCTGATCATGAGATAGAGTTGATAGATAGAGATCCACCATGACTATGACTTTTATATTATCTATACCCCTGGGAAAGGGAATGTCGTGGAAGATGCTCTCAATTAGAGATATAGTTTGTAGTTACTGAACAAGACATAAGAGCAGTTGGAATTGTTGCAAATATCCATTATTGATAGAGGTGGGGAATCATACCTCCAATTGATGGTTGTAACCCATCCACTATTACAACTAGTTTGGGAGGCACAACTTGGGGATACCGACTATGAGACCCTACATGCTCAGTTGTCTACATGTCATGCTTCTGATGGATATTCAAAAGTTGGGGAGTACACCGTTCTTTTCAGAGGTTGCACAGTTGTACCAGTGGAGTTGTAGGATGAGGTTTTTAGGGAGTTCCATGAATCCCCTTTAGTGGTACATCAAATTGTAGAGATCATGTATCCGGACCTCCAACATTAGTTTTCATGGAAAAGGATGAATAAGGGATTTGAAAATTTAGTCTCTCGATGCCTCACTTTTTAGCAAGTGAAGGTGGAGCACGAGGTTCCAGAGAGTTTATCTCAACCCCCTACGGTTCTAGAATGGAAGTGGGATGGGATATCGATGGACTTAATGATGGGTTTACCTCATACGTCTAGGGGACATGATGCAATTAGGGTGCTGATTGACTGACTCACCAAGTCATCCCACTTCCTAGCTATTTGAGAGCAGATATCAGTAGAGAGCTTGGGATTCCTTTATAAGTTGAAGATAGTTCAACTCCATTGAGTTCCATCGATGATAGTTTCATATCCTAATTCTCTCATTACATCCCAGTTTTGTAAGGGATTACATGAGGCATTTGAGACTCAGTTATGCTTGAGCGCAGCGTTTCACCTATAGAAGCACATCCAGATTGAGTGGACCATTCAGGTTCAAGAGGACATGATGTGGGCCTTAATGTTGTATTTTTTATGGATTTAGTATAATCTTTCATGGGTGAAAGATTAATTTAGTGTGCTTTTGGTGGAAGCCCGAGAATCTCTAGGAGAGCACATGGGAGCGGGAGGCTCAGATTCGTGCTTAGTACCCACATCTATTTGGGTATCCCCTGTCTTGGATTTTAGGGACGTAAATCCCCAAGGTGGGGAAAATGTAACATCTCATATTTTCAATGTAATATTTTTATATATTATATGGATTGATTTCGATACTAGGAGCAGAGACAGTGTGCGTTTCTACGGCTCGGTGTGCCCGAAATAATTATTTAAAGAATATTTAACTTTTTAAAATCATTTGTGCGCGGTTTTCATGGAAAAGTGGAATAACATTTAAACAGGTTCCCAGATCAGAAATCTAACAGAACCGTTGAGCTCATAATTGTGGTTTTACCCTTGGAGTGGCCTAACTTAGGTCGGTGTGGTTCATCTGAATAAAAATTTACCAAGGATGTAACAGTAAATAAAATTATTTTATTTTTAAATCCTAATAACTCATGAACATTGAATCATATTGGAAATATGAGAACACTGTTGAGTTCATAATGTGGTGTTTTACCTAGGCGCCACTTAACCTCAATTGTAATGGGTCTTCTGTGAAAAAACATGAAAAAGACGTAATCATCATAAAATAATTTAAATAAAAATTATTTATGTTGATGAAGTGAATTTTCCCTTAAGTGTAGCCTTATGTAGAAATCCAAGGGTTCACCGCATAACCATTGGAAATTCTGATAATATCTAGGTAGATATTTGGATGAACTCTCTCAAATAAAACAGCAATGGATCGTGGATCGACGATCAACATGTAGACGATTCGAAGGAACCTCACTAACGACGACAACAAAACAATCCTTCATCAGGGACTCATTGAAATCGAGGTAGGGTGTTTATTTATTTGTGATCATTACCCATTCAAGATTTTCACCATGAAAGTGGGTCATTCCATGAAAAGATTGATCTATGATTCGATATTTGTGTGATGGTTATAAATGTGGGGATTATTTTTGTGGATTTTTCTTGAATGGGTTCTTCGTTCACCGACACTAACAAGAACGAATTTGGGCCGACACAAAAAAAGGCCTAAGTTCATTATTAAGTGTGTTATTATACTTTTATCTCCCCCATACTTGGAATTGTTCGTCGTTGGAACCTCATGGTCATGGCTCAACTTGCTGGGAGGCTCCGAACACGATCTGACTCCCACATTTGAGGTAAACTAACAATAGAGGACAAATTTGTGTAGATCGGGACCCGAGGATCTCGTATCTAAAAAAAATTAATTTTTTAGACATTAGAGGTGTCTTATTGGTATTCAAAAGGGACCAACATGGCGGGTCTAGTATGGTAGTCCAGTGAGGTGTGGCGGTGGTCTTGTGAGGCGAGGCAACTGCGATGGACGACATCGGTGAACGGAGGTGTCTGTAGCGTGCAGCGTGGTGGGTTTCTATGTGGGATCCAGTGGAGGTGGAAGAGAAGATTATATAGATTACAGGGAATGTAGAAGCAGCAATATGCAGAGGCAGTAGCGGCCACATGGGACACGGTCGCCGACAGTGTGGAGCGGGGCTGGGTCGGACCCAGTGGGTTTCGTTGATCTAGAAGACTGGGCCGGATCCGGGTTGGAACCAGGTTGGACATTAGGTTGACCTAGGGTAGTCGTACAGTCTAACATGGAAGTTATACCATGAAAATAAAATACCATTACTTGTTGAGCTTTCATGGCACTGTGGTACGGATCGAACTTGGGGTTGTTGGTCCACAGGCCACTGACCCCCTTCTTTGATGCTTTAAACTGCGATAACTTTTAGATGGTTTGTCTGTTTGATGAGTCATCTGTGACATTGGGACCCTAATGATGAGATAGCCCTTTTGACATAATGTGATGAGTTTTTAGATCAGACCAGTATAGATCGAGATTATTTTTCCTTGGTCCTTTCCTCAAGGGTTCAGATGGTATTACATCCACATCCCTGTATTGTAATCCCCTCTAGAGGTTGAGTCCCATATAGAGTCAAGCATCCCTCTCCGAGACTAAAGTGAGATCCTCAATGACCCCTAGTTGATTCAATGGAATAATGTAACCTCAATAAGTAGGATGTTTATCATACACCTAGCCAGCCACATTAGTAGGGTCTATGGTATCCCCAAGTGAGACTAGGCATGATCCCCTACGTTGAAAATTGAACCATATTGGGCTTGTAGTATCCCCTAGTATTGTAACACCCATCATTTTTAGTTTATTTATTTTGTTATTTTTATTGGTTATTAGGTTGTTCGGGTCGAGGTCCGACTTAAAATTTCTGTGTTTTTATTTAAAAACACAAATTTTGGCCTGGATAGCGTTCAGCGCGCTGCTGTCGAAGAAGCGCGGCCTCACCTAGTTCCCCGCATGCCTGACTGATGTGAAACTAAGTAAATAAATGGAATTAAGAATTGAGAAATAACATTATATGAGTGTTAAAATAAAAAATAAAATAAAATAAGAATAAGAAGTGTGATATAATTCAAGGGAAAATTTTAATGATAGTAATAATAATATCATTTGTGAATATTATTATTATTATTATCATCCATAGAGTTAATAATATAAATTCTATTAAGTGGATATTAATATTATAATGATTAATATTATTTTTAATATTATATTACGTGTCTATCACTTTGTTGTTTTTTATGGCTTTAAAATCTTGGACGGAGTGCGGGCCGAGTCCGATTAAAATTTTTCATTCTGCTGATAAATGAATGTTTCGGGCTTGACGGCATCCGATGCATGGGCAAGGTATGGTCAAAGCCACGTGACTTTTCCCAAGTCACCATGTGGCATGTCTAGTGTGTATTGTTAATTAGTTATTTAATGAGATTAATAAGGTACTTAGCACAAAATAAAATGGGAAGAACAATGTGAATTACGAGTTATAATAATAATAATGATAATATTAATATTAGGATTATTAATATTATTTTCCTTTTTATTAATGTTTTAATTAAGTCATTAATAATATTATTAAAATTATTATTATTATTTGTTTCACTTTTTAGTTTTAGTTGTATTTTTTTTATTTATTTATTCTTTTTTTATAGGGTTTTCCTCCCCCTTTTGTGTGTCGCAGCATGGACCTTCCCCCGTAGCCCTCCTTTCTGTCACAACCTCCCCTTCCCCTCCTCTCTTCGTGTCGTGCTTCCTTTTCAGGTCGTCTCCTCAGAAGGTGCTGTTGCGACTTCTCCCCCATCTCCCTTACACTGCCCCCTCCTCAGCCAGTCCCGGATGCCCGCTGTGACGCACCCTACTCGGCCCTCTATGTCGCGCGTTGCTCTACTCTAGATCTGTCATGCCACATGGCCTTCGCACTGCCAGACTGCTTCCCTCCTTCCCTTCTCGGCCCGCAACGTTGTCGTGCGCCCCACTCGCTGGACCGACCGCACCCTCCTAGACTCCCAGCCGCGGCTCTCCTCCCTTGGCAGACTCTTCCCGGACAACCTCGTCCGACTCGTGGCCGAATCCCTCTTCCCAGCACGCTGTTGTCCGGTGGTCACCGGCATTGACCCCCCCCCCATTCAAATAAGTTATTTATTCCCCTTTTGAGTTTTTTTTTTGGCGGGTATAAGGTTTGTTAGGGGTCATTGTTTAATCTCTATTTTGTTCGAATTCTTGATTAAAGGTCCAATTACATTTTATTATGGTCCGTGTGGTGTGTGGCCGGAGTCTGCGGATTGTTTCGTGAAGTCACTACACACGGGTAGGTGGTTCCACATTTTAACCATTATTTGATGAATTATTTTTTCCCTTAAATTAATTTAGCATATTATTTGACTAGTTTATTTAATGCGAATAATTTTTTAATTGAATGTGATATGTACGTGCGATATAGGTGTGTTTTATGTGAAAAATTGATGTTGAATTGTTTGTTAGTTATTATACTCTGAAGGTCAGGAGTCAGGCCTGTCGCCTGCTCCTATTAAATTAAAACCATAAAAATTAAGGTACAAAGAAGAAGATTACAGAGGAGACTTACACAGGTGAGTATAAGTCGCCCCATCCCGATCAGCTTGAGCAAGACAATTACAATAATCAGGCAGAACAAAAGACCAACTCGAACTGACCTCCATGATGGCTCTCTTTGAGAGGACATCTGCAACTTGGTTAGCCTCCCGATAGACATGAGTGATTTCAAGAGAAATCCTTTCCATAAGCCGAAGACAGTCCCCCCATTCAGGTAGCATCTTCCAAGGGACGTTCTTTGATCGATCTTTAATAATTTGAACTGCAATAGACGAGTCTCACTCAATCCATAAATCAGTCCACCCATAACGGACAGCATACCTTACTGCCTTGATCACCGCCCACAGCTCTGCTTCAATGGCATATCCATTCCCAATATAATGGAGGAAACAGCCCTTCACAAAACCGCGGTACGTGCGAAAAACCCCACCACATCCAGAAGGTCCTAGTGCTCCAGAGGCCGCTCCATCAACATTAACCTTCAGCCAGCGGGGGATGGGTGGTATCCATCTAACATGCCTCATCATCAGTGGCTTTTTCATCCGACCATTGACACCAAGAGAACGCAGCAAAATTAAGTCTGAAACATCATTTTTCATGGGGCCAGTCTGCACTTTAGAGGCATTCAAAAATGTCCGGTGAAAAAATAAAACTCCAGCATGAAAGGAAGGGACGACATTATGAAAAATTAAATCATTCCGTGCCTTCCAAATGAAGGAAATCACCCCGGCCGCAGCAGCAAGCAGCAGGGAAAACACCTGCTTGCTGCAATCAATATCGCATATAGATTTCAGCAACCCATCAACCGAACTGCAGTTCAATGAGCAGCAGAAAATCTGCTGTAAGTATGTCCAGAATCTTCCAGAAATCCTGCAAGAGACAAAAATATGTGCAATGGATTCATCCGCTTCAAGACAGAACATGCAGGCCGAAGCCAGGTGCATCCCAATACGCTGCAAATGGACCTACAGTGGAATTCTTTGCTTCCAGATTTTCCAGATTAAAACATAATGAGCAGGGGGAATAAATTCAGTATAAAAGACAGTCACCCATCGTGGGGGATTCCCAGAAATACCGCACAGCCCTCTATAAAACTCCCTTGTGGTGAATCGTCCAAGCAGGTTGGGCGTCCAGACCAAAACATCAATGTCATTGAAAGAATATCTTGAGATTTCAGTCTGGACAGCCCTGGGTAGCATACCATTTGTCTCTGGGTTCTCATTGAGATCAGAGATAGTTACAAGTTTCATTGAGTCTGGAATATCAACATCATCGGCAATGGGCCGAGAAAGCCAAGGTGTAGTCCAAAAATTCAGATTTGATTGCTTGGAGACCATCCATTTAGAGCAGGCCATAATATCAAAGTACGCCTTTTTCAGAGCAGGCCAAACAGACGAGCTAATGTATCTGGAGTACCCTGTATGAAGTTTCTCCACGAATCTGCGACTGAGAAAATCAAGAGAGGGATCAGAAGTAGAGAGTAGCTTCCACATGAAATTCGTAATCAAAGTGTCATTGAATAATCTGATATCCTTAATTCCCAAACCACCCATACTAATAGGTTTGATACAATCCTTCCAGGCCACAGTAACAAGTTTCCTTTCATGCATTGATCCAGTCCATATGAAGTTTCTGATCCTACCATTTAGATCTTTAATGAGAGCCCTGGGCCATCTATATAATGAAAAGGAGTACACAAACATTGACGTAATTACTGAGTTGACCAAACACACTCTCCCAGCTTGGGACAAGCATTTCTCCTTCCATCTTGCAAGCTGATTGGTGATTCTCAAAGCAATACTATCAAAATGACATCTTTTTATTCTGCCCCAGAAAAGTGGTACCCCAAGATAATTAAAGGGCAGGGAGCCCCTTTTCACCCCAAGCTCATGAGCAATTCTGATTTTCCTTGAAGTTGAAAGCCCTTCACCAAAGATTACAGAGGATTTTCCCCAACTAATCACCTGTCCCGCGACCTCCTCATAGTGTGAAAAGATTCCCTTAATACAAGATATAGTGCCTTTATCAGCTCTCCCAAAAAGCAAAATATCATCAGCATAGAAAAGGTGGGGAGGGGCATAAAGATCTCTCCCCACTCGCATCCTCTGGTACCACCCAAAATTGGCCAAATCAGTGAGGCACCAACTTAGATAATCTTCAGCAATGGAAAAAAGCAAACCAGAGAGAGGGTCACCCTGTCATACACCTCTGGAGCACTTAAAGAAACCCCGGGGGGACCCGTTTATCAGAATTGACAACCTCACACTCCCCAGAATGGAGCCAAGAAACCCAATAAATTTCTGAGAAAAGCCATACATTTGCAGAATAGTGAACAGGAAGCTCCATCTAATGGTGTCAAAGGCCTTCGAAATGTCGATCTTCACTGCCATATTTCCATCCTTTACTTTCCTCTTCATGACGTTAACACATTTAGAAGCAGTATAAAGACAGTTTTGTATATTTCTCCCTGGAATAAACCCAAACTGATTGCAAGATATGAGGTCCTTGGAAATCTCAGCAAGCCTTTTAACAATAATCTTACTAATTAACTTTGGCATTGTATTGCCAATGGCAACAGGTCTAAAGTATCTGATGTCAAGGGCATTCTCCTTCTTAGCAATCAAAGCCACAAAATTAGAATTCATTCCAAAGGGAAGATATGAGGATCTGAAAAATTCTCTCACCGCATTCACAACATCCACACTGATGATATCCCAATATAGCATGAAGAATTTGTTGGTAAACCCATCAGGGCCTTCCACACTATCAATATTCAGGGAAAACAAGGCATCATGTATCTCTTTCACACTGGGGATATCAACAAGTTTCTTGTTCTGCTCATCTCCAATCGAAGGTTCAAAGCACCTAATAATCTTGTCCGAAGTATCATTCCCAGAATCTGAATACAGGTTCTCAAAGTAGAGAATCACAGCCTCTGAAATATCATTCTCTGATTTAAACAAGTTTCCATCAATGGTGACAGCATTTAGACTTCTCCTGATTCTTTTTTCTCTATTCATGCAGTGAAACATTTTAGAGTTTTTGTCCCCTTCCTTCAGCCATCTCAGATTAAATTGGTTCTGAGTTAAATTACTTTTGAGGGCCAGCAATCTGTCCAGGTTAGCAGCAGCCTGAATTTCATCCCCAGGGGGTAAATTCTGGTCCATATTACTTTGTTGGCAGAGTGATAGAGCATCCTCAGCCTCTCTTATTTCATTGTCCAATGAGGAGAATGAATCCTTGCTCCATTGCTTCAGTCTTGCTTTAACAGCCTTTAACTTACAAGAGAGAATATGAGAGGGACCGCCTGGGTAAGTTACGTCCCAGGCACTAGTTACAATTTCCCTGCAACCTGGAATAACCATCCATCCATTATTAAACTTAAAAGGAAGAGGATCTGACCTTACCTTGTTGAAACAGACATCCATGATAATTGGATTATGATCAGAGTGCAGTCTCGGGAGAGTTCTCCCAGAAATATCAATCAATCTATTCCTCTCATCAACATGAACAAAACATCTGTCAAGTCTGCTTGACTGCCTCCCATGAATAGTGTGTCTGCTCCAGGTGAAATCAGCCCCAGAGATAACTACCTCAATGAGTCGACACCTATCAATGCAACAGATCAAATCAGAGGCCGCAATACGACAAAAGTTTTCACCTGTTTTCTCCTCAGGTCTCAAAACGGTGTTGAAGTCACCAAGGACCACCCAGTTGTTGACCACAGTCTCAGAAAAATTAGTAAGAGTCATCCATAAATCCCTTCTCCTGGTGTACAAGTTAGAATCATAAACAATTGTCACAACAAGAGGATCATTAGCAATAGTGAAATCAGCTGTAACTGATTGCAAATCAGCAATAACAGACCTAACATTGACACTGTCATGCTTTAAAACCCATAGAGATTCAGTGCTGGCCTCAGAATGGTTTTTTCCAACAAAAGAGTAACCCATCGACCCCCATTTGAAAGAATTCCAGCTTTCAAATTTCAATCTTGGTTCAGCAATTCCAAATAACAAAGGTCTGTTGGTCATAAGAAAATGCCTAAGGGATCTGACCGTGGGAGTGTTCCCAATCCCTTGGCAATTCCAGAAAAAAAATCTTCATTTATGTGACCGGAGCCTAGTGCTAGGCCCCTCATATTTTTGAGACATTTCCGTATGAGGATTATTGGACTTTTGTCCTGCTGGAGGTTCTGTCCCCTTCCCACCAGACTCCGAGTCTTCATCCTCATCACCGTCCCTCATACCATCAAGTGGATAGAATCTGTTACCTGAGTCAACAGGGCCAGAAAGAAGACTAGCAGGCAGCACCCTTTTTGCTGTCCTGCTTGCTGGAACATGCAGAAATTCCACAAAGGGGTCAGGCGGGTTCTCAGGCCGACCACCCAGAGCAGGAAGCCCTCCCTCCGCTGTATCACAGTAAGCAACAGGGGAAAAGACAACCAAATTGCCCTCAATCTCAGGGGCCACAGCCACCTCCCCAGGACTGTCACTAGCAGCAATTTCAGCAGTGGGGATTCCAGAATCAGAAGTAGGGTGTGCTGCCACCTCCTTACCAGAATTTACATCCAATTCATGCCCAACCACCTCCCTCGCACTGTCATCAATAGCAAATTCAGTAATGGGGATGCCTAAATCAGAAGCAGGTTCAGCTTCAATAGGTGCGCCACCAGAGGGCAATGTAGTGGGTTGCAAGGTGTCCACCTGATCATTTGCTGCTGCAACTCCCTTACCAGAGTCAACATCAAGCTCATGCTCAGCCATGAGTTTCCCTCCCAATTTCTTAAATGCAGAAGCACTGGTCATCTTATCCTTACCCTTTCTTTGCCTACAATGTTCCTCATCATGCCCCTTAGCCTTACAGAAGGAGCACGATTTGTTCCTGTTACATTCAGACATATAATGCCCAAAAAAATGACAATTGAGGCAGAATTTCGGTTTCCTTTCATATAAGATACCTAAGGAGATGGTGTCGTCCTGAGTGGTCAACACTACCTCCTCAATCAAGGTCGCATCCATGTCCACTTCAACAAGAATTCGGGCATAATGCCCGAATGAAGGGTTCTCTGTGTGCCGATCCAGCCTGATGGGGTGTCCAACGGATGATGCAATATCCCAAAGGATTTGCGGATGCCAATAGAACCAGTTCAGATTGCATATCTGAATCCAGACCTATGAAAATGTATTTTTTACCGCATTGGGATCAAAATTTCGATCCCACTCATGGATGCGGAGAAATCCAGGCCGTATAGGAACCGAACCAAAACTCCATGCTCGTCGTTTGCTCTCATCCGACGGGAAGATAATGTGGTAGAAGCCACGACCCATTGCAGTCATTTTCCTTGTTTCAAAGCCCCAAATCTCTGCAATCCTTGCCTTTAGATCACTGAATTTCCATGGTTTTACCCCCTTCGGGACCACCACTCTCGCAATAATCGAGAATTTGAACAAATTCGTTCTCTCCTTAATTGCATTTTGATTTGCAGAGACGTGCGCAATGCACCCTTTTCTGATAATCCTTCCGGAGGATGCAGCTTCACATTCAAGGAAGAAAGAAGATCCCGTGTTCTTAACAACATCCGCAAAACTCTTTTTCCCTCCATCAATTTCTCGAGAAGCGTTCAACTTTCTCTTTGCACATAAACCAAACAAATCCCTGTGCCCAATGCCATCCTCAACCAGTGATTCCCCATCAGAACGCCTACCTGGATTCTTCACCTCGCCCGAATTAGGGGTTTCACTCGTATGACCCTCGCGATCTTCCATCTTGTTAGTTATTATAAATTATAAGAATTGTGCTATGGTGTAGTGTCAATTTGCGTCAAGTCATAGAGGATCTCTTGACTTCATTTTTAGTATTTTTATCGAGTCATGCGACATATTCTAAAAATTGTTTTATAAATTTCCTAGTGAATTATGTTGTCAATTTAATTAATTTAGTACAATTGTTAATTATTTTACATGCTGCGAATGTGATTTTGACTGAGTTTTGTTATGAATTTGTTTTGTTAGTCGAGCGTTTATGTGATGCTAATGTATTTTTTTGTGAAAACCTACATTGAGTTATTTATCAGTGTTCTCAAGATTATGAATATAGTTTGTTTGAATGTGAAAGAGTTGCAGTGTGTGTTTTGGGTGTGACATCAAAGTGCGTTTTTTTTCAAAAGAGGATCTAAGTGCGTTTTGGTGTTTAATGTCGTGTGGAACATCTTTGAGTTTGTTTAAAAAGTTTTCTTGGGGGTTGTCTAAGTGTAAGATTGTTTTTTTAATTGCAATTGGTTTAATTGATGGTGAAAGTGATGTAAATTATGTCAAAATAAGGATTTTTGGGTGTGTGTAATATTTCAAAATGGTATTTGGGTGTGCGTAATATTTCAAAATGGTATTTGGGTGTGAAAATGATGTTTCGGTGTGTGTAAGTACTTTTTTTTGGCTTTTATGCATAAATTTGACATTTGACATGATCATGAATTTTAAAAGTATAATTGATGGTGTAAATGGAATCTTATCATGCATTGTGTTTTTCTGGGATTTCTTATGTGATGTGCACCTATTATTATCTTGAAATTAGTTGAGCACAAAGTGGGAATCCAAGGTAGCTAGGAAGGTGAACTAGGACAAGTGGGCTAGTGTTACGGAGGTGACTCGACCCGGTTTCACTGGAAGGACCGACAATCGTAGCACTAACTAAACATATGCTTTTCTGAGGGTCGTGGTCATCTAAGACACATTTTCTAAGGGTCATGGACTTCTTCAGCCACATTTTCTGAGGTTCGTGGTTTCTATGACACTCTTCACCGAGACACGAATATCTAGAGACCTGCTATAGTGAACACCCATGAGGCCTCTCCAATATTTAGTGCTCCTTGGTTACTTTACGTCCATCAGTACAACACTTTGGTTATCTTAAAAAGTAAGTGTGTGTGTGTTTTAATTTAATCTATTTTATTTGAAATAGTTTTTTCATAAATCATGTTTTCTTTAAAAGTGTGTGAGTGCTTAATTCTTCTCCTTAATTTATGTTGTTTTCTTTAGATTCGTTTTCATTTAAAAACCTTTCATTAAAAATTGTTTTCATTAAATACTATTTAAGCATTTATTTTCCTTTTATCTATTTTACTCGAAAATGTGTTTGTTATTTAAATAGTTATGCATGGAATCTTCCCCCGGTGTCATCCTACTGGGATCTTGGTTCACACCCTACATACCCCTTGGGGTGTATGTAGACCTTGTTATTTGTGTATTCCATGTTGAAGCATCCTGCTCAGTGATGGTGGATTGGATGTTGTTGGTAATCACATGAAGGTTGGTGTTGGTATCTTGGAGAAGTGGCTTCTTGTGCCACTTGGAGATTGGTATTAGATTTTAGTTCTCTATCCTTGTTTTTGTTCACTTTGGGTTTTTAGTTGATTTGTTGAATTAGACATGTTTATGATTTAATGGTGTGTTTGGTTGTCTATTCCAGTGTCAGTTTATTTATCTTGTTAGTTTTTTTCCTATTTCTTGTTTTGGGTAAATCGTTCCCACGTACTATTTCGATACCCCGGCACTTCTGCCAGCCCGTGGGGATCAGGAACTCCCTTCAAGCCATGTTGTGGACTAGGTCGGATGGAAACCCTGCCTAGTTCGTGACAAAATGGTATTATAGCAGGTTTTCCATTTTAGGTTTTTTTCTTTTGGGATAAAGTCAGGGTAGACCAAATAATATGGTGTTGGAACTCAATGTTTCAGTTACGATCAAGGTGTCTGGCCAGCACACATCATAGCAGGACTCAAGTTACCATAGTAAGTTGAGTTTTGTCTGAGTCTTTGGTCTTTGTGGTTAATCTTGTTAAGGGGAAATGAAAATGGATTAGGTTTAGTGGTCCTAGTGAGCTCGCAGGGTCTGTGAAACCATGTGGAGCCGGGGACACTGTCTTAGAATACTCTCTGTGGCAGTGGCGTGATTGGCGTATGGCCGCTAACCATATGTTCCAATCACCCGTTGACCCTAGTTTTCTCTTGCATTGTTCCTCATCTCTTTGTTTTGGATTCACATAAGTATAGTTTTTAAGTGAAATAAAAAATTATTTGGTCTTGGAAAATGTTTTGAAATAAAGCTCTTTAAGAAGGAAATGGTTTGTATGGTTTGAGAAGATTGGGTTGAATGTTTTGGTTTTTAAAAATGGAATTTTTTTTGTTTTGATCCTTAGTGGTCTCGTGGGAAACCACATGCATGGGTGTATATGGAAAAAAGAAATGGTCAATGGAATGATCGAATGAATTCCTAGGTGGCTATGAGGTGATTTCCAGTGTGGTATGAGAACATGCATGTGTGAGGCCCATGGGACAACAGTGGTGTTTGTGCAACCCAATAGATTTTCTTATTTTCAAAATGTTTTGTTAAATGAAAATTTGGTATTTTAATAACTGGTGACTGCGTGGTGTGTCTGGGTGTTTTTGGAATGTTGGGTGTGAGGCGTTTTGAGCCAATAATCCCTTTGGAATTATTTTTGTCATGGGTTTGAATTCATATTTTTTTATGTTGGTGTGAAAGCATGTGGTTAGTGAATTATTTTGAAAAGTGCTTCGGGAAGCCCTTGAAGTGGTTCCCTCTGCAATTTTAGTGTTCTCTTGTGGTATGTCTTGACCATTGGACCAATTTGGTAGGGTCCATGGTTTTTTTCTTGACTAGTGTATGCCCCCCCTGTAAAGCATTAACATGTGATTGAAGTGTTTCCATGGGAAAGTCGTCGTTGGTCAGCCCTCCAGTTGATTAGATGAATCTCTTCTTGAATTCTAGAATTGAACCCACCTCTCCTTTTTACAACTAGATGGGTGCTCTTGAAGCGGGATGAAAAAATGTGAGGGGAGTTGATAGGATTTTTTGTCTTTTTGTGTTGTGTGAGTTTTCAGGTACGATGTTTGACATTGTTGTGTTTGAAGGTTCCCCTGGAAATAGTGAAAGGAATTCCATCGGGGAAGGGTAGAGGCTATTTAGAATTATTTGTGTTGACCGGTGTCTTGAAAGTTTTCTAGTGCTTCCATCGGCCGTAGGGGTCATGTTTGGTGACGTTTGCATCGTGAGTTCTCTTTAAGAGAAAAGGTGGATTTTATGGGACCCTTCGATAATCCTTGTTTTCAAAGGAGTGTGTCCTCCTCTCGGGGAGTTATAATTTTTTCTATTCAAAGGGGAGCATTTTTCATGTGTCTTCCCTTATGAAGTTTCTTGGTTAAGGTGAAAAAGTGATGCATGTGCATTATCTAAACCCCTGTTTTGGTGAATGTTCCATGATGGATTAGTTGGATGCCGAAATGTGTTGTGTTTGTTGGTGTTATCTCAATTGTAGTGTGGTTGCATGTGACACCAAAAGGAGAAGCTACATTCGGGAGTCTTTCATATCTGACTGTGAGGCATGAGATGCATCAAACATCAGGGCTCTAGCCATAGGTCTCGGAGTGAAGCTAGCGTGTGGTCAGGAACCCCGGGATTATATGGGACCCCAATCTTATTTCTATCATTGGTATTGAAGGTGAAGGAGGTTTAAATTGTTTCCTGTGGGTCCGTTCAGAATGACACATTTGGGTGTGTGGGGTTTCTCATGGCTATGAGGAGGTGTGGTCGTCTTGTTACCTTAAAGTCTTGGGGGTTGCATCCCACTGAGTGTAATTCCTTTTGGTTGTCCGTATGGGAGTCTGTTGGGTAAATCAGTCTCAAATTTGGATATTTCTCATCAGGGTATTTGAAGATGTTGGTCTATCTGTGGTCATTATTTTGAGGCCCGGTAGTTGGGCCCGGCCCTCTTCGATCCTTGTGGTGTGTTGTTTGGTCACTATGGGGAAATTTCCAAGGTTTTTTTATCTTCTATCAGCTCTAATGGTGGGGAGATCCAGGTCAGGTATCGCTCAAAAGTCTCTAGAGTGAAATGGGTTGGCCCGTCTTCATAATGGCGGGGAGTCCGTCCAGGCCTCCTCATGACATTTTTTCAGTCTCATCATGGGCGTTGGTAAATTTATAATGGTGGGGAGCCCCTTAGGGATTTTCCCCATGTTACACTTTTAGTTATGTTCCTAGAGATGATTTGGTGATGGGTGATAAAAGTGTTCCTTGGATGTGGTTTGAACTTGTTCATTCATTCTTTCCAAATGGTTTGGTTTTCGTTTAATAGTGCTTGAGATGTTTTGGCTTGTGAAGTTGGCTTTTTTGGGTGTGAGGGTTCCTTTCCTTGATCAATAAACTTGAGGCATTCTAACTCTTTAGGGTGGGCAACACATATCAGGATATATTTTTTTTGTGTTTCATGTAGTTGTCTTTGAGTCACTTCCTCTTAGCAGAATGCGTTTTCCTCTTTTCACCTGCTTTTCGTAGGGATCCTTTTTGAACCCCAAGGGGGTATCGATTTTTACTTCAGAGTTCAGCCTTAGTTGTCACTTTCTGGGGATAGAAATCACTATGGGGGGGATAATTGTCACCCCCATCATTTTTATATTATTTTCTTTGTTATTTTTATTTGGAATCAGGTACTTCGGGTCGAGGTCCGACTTAAAATTTCGGAGTTTTTGTTTGAAAATGAACATTTTGGCCTTGAAAACATTTATCACGATGCTATCGAAGTTGCACGGCCTTGCCTGGGTCATGACAAGTATGACTGGTCTTTATCCCCTTATATGCGGCATCATAATCTTCTTTGACCAACACGTTCTCATTGGGGTAGGTCCCAAATGATCTAGATCTCTTCGTGAGTGTCTCCAATGATATCATGACTCGAGGAGTCAGATCTCCCACAATGAGCATGCTTCAAGCCGAATTCTATAGCTGATAGTTGGTTAAGACCACCCCATGGTGGGGTATTTCTCATGAGTATATATGGTTAATTCTTATTATATGTACTTTTTTCAAATGCCTGTGTGGAGTTGATTAGTATTTCCTTGGTGATATTTCCTTGGTGGTATTTCCTTCGTGTTATTTTCTTGGTTTTATTTTCCTTCATGGTATTTCCTTGGTGGTATTTTCCTCCGTGGTATTTCCTTCATGGTATTTCCTTGGTGGTATTTTCCTTCATGGTATTTCATTGGTGGTATTTCCCTTCAGGGTATTTCCATCATGGTATTTTCTTTGTGGTAATTCTTTTGTGGTTTTGGGGTGTCCTACTATGCTACTGGCTATTGTTATACTCACCCCTTAACTGGATTTGACCGCATGTGTCATGTCTTGTGCAGATTATCAACCCTTTAACAAATTTCTAGGTGGACCAAGACTAGGTGGTTCTTAGTGAGGCCCGAGAGATGAGGCGTGTTACTACGGTTTAGACGACAGTCCTAGTACCTCTTTTCTTACAGGTTGGACTTGTGGTTACAGGCACTTTTTGGAGAGCTTATGTTATGGCCCTGTTTACTTTTTGGTTCATTAACTGTTGTAATCTGGTTGTGGGATATAGTGTTTTGTATGAATTTTTTACTTAGTATTTTTACATTTTAGAATTTGTGTCTTGGAGATGTGTGTCTTTATACAGATACTTAAGTCAAATGATTTTCATTTATGGGATATGATTACTATGTGCTAGTCATCAGTAGCAAGCCTATTAGATGAGGGCTTGGGGTAGTCATGGAATGGGCCCCACTTGGACGGGTCGCGATATGGATATTGATTTTATTAAAAAATAGTGTGAATATGGGGTGAAAGAGTACATCAAGTTTGCAAAATATCGGTTATATGGTCCATCTCATCTTCTTTTTTCGTTTTTAGACTATTTTTATTCAAGACTAATTAGTCCAGAGGAGTCTGAAGAACACATGACCTATCACAGAATTGATTGAAGTTTCAATTGTTATAATAGACATGGGGAAAAGGAAAATGTAGCTAGTGACTGGGATAGAACTTCATTTTATAGAACATCTGATATGATTACAATTGTGGAAAATATAGAAGATCATATTAAGGATGTGATTATAGTTGTGAATGATGTTGAAGATCATATTGAGGAAATTAAAATGGACACTGAATATGAACTTAATGATTTTCTAAAATTGATTGAGAAGTTAAAAAGTTGTTCATATAAATTATTATATATTTTTTTCACTAAATACACATAATTTTTAGTCATATAGAATCTATATAATTTTAAAGCAGGCAATGGATAGAGTGATTCTAGTTTTACTAAACTACTTGTTATCTTTAATGATATGATCCCAGAATATAATTAGTTTCATAGTCTAACATATAATGGTATACGAATTCTATGTTAAATGGGTATGATCTCTGAAATAATACATTCTTCTCGAAATGACTTTATACTATTTCTTAAGGACCACAAATCACTTAAAGAATGTACAATGTTTGGTGTTTCTTGATACAAGAAAGATGAATCAGGTCCTATGAATGTTTTATGGTACTTTCATATAATTTTATGTTTTAGGTGAATATATGGAAGTGAGGAGACTATAAGTAAATTGACATTGTGGTTATAAATAAAACTAAAATATATTTGGTTATCTATGCTTATATCGGGACCAAAACATCTGGGAAAGGATATTAATGTTTATTTAGTTCCATTTATTGATGATTTGAAATTATTGTAGGATTCATGTGTTATGTTGTATGATTCTTACAGAAATGAAGATTTCACATTGAGATCCATTTTGTATCAGATGATAAATGAATTTTCATCTTATATAAATTTGTCAGGATAAATCATTAATATAACTCAATGGTGTCACATTTGAAAACAAAGTACCCAATTAATTAGGTTGAAACATTCGTTGAATATTGTTTTTATAGGACATCACATATTTCTACCATGATACCATAAGTACAGATCTTCGAAAACACCATTAGATGGTGGTTCAGAAAAACATACAACATTGTATCCACTAACTGGTGATCAACTTCTTGAGAAATTAAATGATGTGAAAACAGATTTTGGTAATCATTTTTCAAAAACGCATATGAAAACTAGTTATAAAAATAGATCAGTTTTTTTTATTACCATAATAATGTTTTCTTTATTTCAAAAAATTCTTTGATGTAACGCATATTGAAAAAATGTATGTGATTGTTTCATCAACACATTACTAAATGAACCTTAAAAAACTAAGGATGAAAATAAGGATAGTTTGGACATGATTGACATGGTAATACGGGAAGAGGTGGCATTAGTGAATGGTGAAAAAATAATTCCTTCTTCCATCTTTTTATACTTTTTATAGGTAGGATCGAGATAAGTTTTTTAAATTCATGAATGCCATAAAGGTTCCAAAGGTGTATTCATGAAATATCAAGAATATTGTGTCAGTGAATGATTTAAAGGTAAAGTGTCTAAAATCACATGACTTTCATATTTTTATGAAATATCTAATTCATATATCTTTATGTTTCATTTTTTTCCAAGAATTTTAATTATAATTTAACCAATCTATTTTTATTTTTTTAAGATATATTAAGCAAAGTTATAGACCTAAAAAACTAGTTCAATAGAGATGGAAATTGTTTTCTTATTATGTGAATTGGAAATTTTATCCATGCCATCATTCTTTGATTAGAAGGTTCACATTATTGTTCTCTTAGTGAGATAAATTCATCTATGTGGTCTTATACACTATATCAGGATGTAATCCACTGAATAGTATATGTAGATTTTAAAATGGTATGTTGAAATTTATGTAGTCCATAGGGTTTTATTAAAGAGTGATATATTGTTGAGGAATTCATTGAATTATGTATCAACTACCTGTATAGTGTGGAAACATTGGTCTACTAAAATATCATCACACTCGGCAGCTTGTGGGTGAAATAATTTCTGGAAGAGGTGTTGTCACAATCGATATTACAGATCTATAGTAGTCCCAACTATATGTTTTTCAAAACTATTTAGAGGTTTACCCATATGTTGAAACCCACAAATATATTATTATGAATATGAATCCATTAAGGGATAAAATTTGTATATCAAATAAAAATAATCAATAGTTTATAGGATAGTTTCGAGGCCATATTTTTTGGAGTTAGATTAAAATATGGATTCAATTTCTAAACAA
Organism: Viscum album; assembly: GCA_963277665.1. Lineage (NCBI taxonomy): Eukaryota > Viridiplantae > Streptophyta > Magnoliopsida > Santalales > Viscaceae > Viscum > Viscum album. Next base: position 1,570,115,335 of record OY728143.1, read on the forward strand.
CATTGATGTCTAGACATAGGACCAAGTGTATATGTATTATCCAAAAATGGTTATGTAATTAATGGTTATAAATTCTATAAAAATGAACATGATGAATCCAGTACCATAAAAAATAGTGTAGTTTCACTTGTGTCTAAAGAGATACATGTTTCTAGTATTAAGGAATGAAATCCAATTTATATGAATATGTCATACTTTGGAACCATAAAATAAATATGGTAGTTTGATTGTAAAACATTCAATGTGGTAATTTTTAAATGAAAATGGGTTGATAATATGTGTGTTATTAAAATAGATGAATGGGGATTCCTGAAAGTGGATATCAGTAATGAAGGGTACAAAGACGAACTGTTTATAATGGAATCACTGAAAGTACAAGTATTGGGCTCAGATGATCCTGGTGATTAGTGGGTGTCTCTGAAGCATTTTTTTCCATTTATTCACTCTCATTCTCCATAAAAGGATACGGGTATCCTACCACTCCCTACTGTAGTAAACTGTCATGCACCTCTAAAACTGTAAATTATTAGGAGGAGGTATCATGCTCCTCTGTCTCTCTCTACTCCTTATAGAGTTCAGACCAAATCAAATTCATGGTCCAAATCCTATTATAGAGCTTCAAGGTTATTTAAGGTCCATGATCCTTGGGCCAGTTCCAAACGCCTCTTCCACCGATGATTAATCTCCTCATTTGGAATGCTCGTGGCATGGGTTTTTGGGTAAAATAGGATTTTATCTCCAAGGAATTTTGTAATAATTTAGTTTCTTTAGTTATAGTGTTAGAGCCTAAATTGGATCCTTCTAAAGACAATTATTTTTCTCATCTCTTGAGAGTGTCTGGGTTTTTTTCTGGCTTCCCTTTGAATTCTCATGTCTAGTTTTTCTAAAAAATTTTGATTTCAGTTGAAATGATATCAGTGTCGAATCAATTTATCAATATCAATTTTTTTTTGGGAGATAAATATATCATTATATCAGTTGATTATGCTAAATGTGATTCTCAATCTAGGATTCATCTTGTTAGTGAATTGATTATCATCAATCTAAGAGATTATCCCTAGTTGGTTGACGGTTAATTTAACATTATATAAATTCCATAGGAGAAAAAAGGTTTTGATCCCTTTCTAAGGAGATGTAGTCAATATTTCTTAGATTTCATGACAAGAAATGGCCTCATGGATGTTGGTTTTTCTGGTGACCTGTTTACATGGTGTAATAATTAGATGGTAGTTCTTAGTTCTTAGAGTAGTCTTGATGGATGTTTAGTGATTAGCATGGCTCATTCTGACATTACTATCATCAAGGTCTCCCACTTGGTTAGAAGTCTCATAGATCACTCCCCTATTCAAATTGTTTTATAGTCCAGTAATATAAGAGATAATTTTTTTCATTATTATTCTATCTAGGTAAAGAATACATAATTTTTGGACATTGTTAAGACCTCTTGGAAATATTTGATTAGTGGTAATCCATGGTTGGCCCTTCATAAAAACCATTGGAATCTTAAATTGTTTCTTCAAACATGGGCTAAAAGGATTCCCTTGGGTGAACAGGAACTAGAGTTGCTTAGAAGGGGCATCCAGAAGTAGGATTTGAGTCTAGAAAATGGATGGGATGATTTTTTTTGTGCACTGAGTTTCAAGAAGGAGCGTTTAGTAGAGTTTTTGTTGAAAAAGGAGTGTATTGTTCATGAAAATCTTGGGTTATGTGGCTTTATAAAGGAGATAGAAACTCTAGCTATTTTCATGCTTGTCTCAAAGAAAAACATAGACTTTCGGTACCGAATATACTTCAGGGGGATGGATCCTATACTAATGATATGTATATTGAAGGTAATATGGAGGATTCCTTTTTCATGTCTCTCTTGGATTCCCCTAACTTGAGTATGGAAGGTGGTTACCCTAGTGGATCTCCTGTTATTTTTTATCTAATTCCTACCAGTGTGTCTATTGATGTGAAATATAGTTTCAAATCTATCCTAGGGGAGTATGAAATTTGGGAGGTGGTTTGCTCTATAAATTCAGACATTTCCCCTAGGATAAAATCTTTCCCAACTTCTTTCTTGAAAACCACATAGGATATTGGGAAGGGGGTCTAATTAGTGCAGTGTATGATTTTTTTTCATGGTTTTAATCTCCCTCAGGTGTCTTGTGTGACTAAAATTGTTCTGGTTACAAAAGTTAAAGATCCATAGTCTGTAAACCAATACCATCCTATAATCTTGTGTAATGGTCCTTATAATGTTCTTGCTAGTGTTCTCAACAATAGACTTTCTCCCCTTCTTCTCGGTTGGGTGGCAGAGAAGCATCATAGTTTTGTGAAATGTAGATCTATTCAAGGGGTCATTATCTTAGTTCAAGAAGTGATCAGTGACATTAATTTGAAGGTATTTGGTAGCAATGTGGCCATCAAACTTGATATCAGCAAAGCATATGATAGAGTTGAGTAGAGATTTCTCATCTGGGTTCTTCAATGCATGGGATTTTATGTGTGAGTCATAGATATCCTTTTTCATTTCTTTATTTCTCCTTGGGTGTTAACCTATTTTATGGTAAAACAGTTTGGTTTCTTCAATGTTATCATAGGTCCGGGGTAGGGTGACCCTCTATCCCCCTCTTTATTTATCATTGTTCAGAATTCCCTCAGCATGTTCTTTAATCATTACATTGATATTGGAAATGTACTACCATTTTGTAATAAGAATAGGAATGTAAGTGTTACTCACCTCATGTTTGTGTATGAAATCATTCTCTTTTTCAATGGTATTAAAAGATCTATTCAGGGGGTTAATGAATTTATTGAGGTTTATTATTCGTGGAGTGGTTATGATCCTTTCATTGACATCAAAGAAGAAATTGGTCATCTTTTCCTCATTAACTCCATCTTGGATGTTAATCAGAATATATGTTTTGACAGCATAGATTTGTCTACTAGACATGATCATTGTGTCTTCATAGGTTCGATTGCAGGTACATTTAATATCAATGAATTTCTCAACATTCAATTTGTGCCTTCTCTTCAAGACCCTTGGATATATTTTCTTTGGTGCAAGGACCTGCCATTGAATTACTTCATTATGTTGTGGTGTGTCCTAAATAATGCTCTCCCCACATAGGAAAACATTCAATGGGATGGGATAATTCTAGGTTCTAAGTGTTACTGCTTCAGAAGGCTGAATTATGAGTCCATGAATCACTTGTTTTTTGACAGAAACTGGGTGAGGGTGATTTGGTTTATCTTGGTCAGTTCACTAGGTGGTCAGTTGGTGTGAATTCTTATGAGGAGTTTCTTCAGAACTTGTTCTAGAGGGATTACAGGCTAGGTTCTGAATAATAGTCCTGGGAGTTTCTTCTTATTATAGGTTTTTGGGTCTTATGGTCATCTAGGAATTCTGTGAGACATCATTCCCTGCATGTGACCAGTATGGGTATTCACTATAAAATAACATTTTTAGTTATGGATTTTGTCAGACTGTGCAAGGATTCAGAAAATCATCCTTCTCTCTTGGCCATTATTCCCTCAGTCCCTTCAACAAGTTGTAGCAGTTTGGCTCTGGTACATTGGGTCAAGTGGAAGGATCCTAGCTTGGGGCTCAAGATTAACATAGATTGTTCATGCTACATGGGGTCTATGCATAGATGTGTAGTTGTCAGGGATCCCCTTAGGTAAGTGGGGGCAGCCTTCTTAGCTTTATTTTGTAATGGGTAATCCCTTCAAGCGGAGGCCCATGCCATTCATTTAGGTTTTCTTCTATGTCATCAGATGAATATTCCTATTCGGAAGGTTGAGGTCGACTCGCTATCCATTTTCAAGGCTTTGTTTGGAATAATTCATATTCCTTGGACTATTGAATATTCTATCAGAAAGTGAAATAGGTTTTTAGATAGGAACACTTCTATCCTTCATACCTGGCATGATGGTAATATGGTGGCAGATTTCCGTGCTTTTAAAGTGTCTCTAAATGATCGTAGTTTAGTTTTATCTATTCTTGGGACCTTACCTTTAGAGGTCTATATCTTTTTCCAGGATGATGCACTTGGACATCATTATTTCAGGCCCCCCTAATTTCCCCTTTGTAGGATTTTCCCCCTTTATTTTAAGAAAATAAAAATTCCTTTTGTAAGATATTTGGATACTCAATAGAGGGTTCAAATATCATAAACCTTTAAAAAATACATTTCAATAGTTAGGTTATATATTTTTTGAAATATACAATGTGTTACCTCATGTTAAAATTTGTTTTCTAATGCATTTTTGTAATCTAAATTAAATGTTAAACCACTTCTATAGATAATTACTTTTTCATGTGTTGATTCTCACAATCTTGAGAAACAATGGGTTTCTCAACTTTCTACTACTCCCAATCCTGATGAACAAAAAGTTTATCAACCTACTAATGCTCCTAGTATAGAGGTACAAAGACCTTATTCACATACCAATGCTACCAATCCATAAGAACAACATATTTATGATGTTGAATTTGAGTAAATAGTAGGCAATGAAGGGTCGATGATGCATAGAAACAACAGCATCATAGTGATACAGTGTTAGAAAAAAATATTATGGAAAAAAATAAAAGTCATCAAATTTGAGGTTGGATGGAATGTGCGGAGCCAGGCTGTTAACCACAATAAGGCCATGTTTAATAGTTACATTGGTCTCATCACACTGCATCATGTTCTAATTGATTTATATTTTGTGTCACTAGGTTGTGTCCATGCTTAATAAACTCATTCGGTAAGATATTATGGTAACATTATGATATAATTTTTTTATTTTTATATAAAAATACAATAATGAAATATTGAATTACTCTTCATCATCCCATGTATTGTTCATTTATAGTAGATGACACCCATAATTAAATTTGTATTAATACTTTCACGAAGGATCCATAGAGGATATCACACAATTCTAATGAGATGTAACAATAAATATGTTGAAGGGAGAATAAAATTACACCCACCACTTATGTATTCAAACTTGATAAGATAGGAAGCATGGGATTCAATTAATGTCATTCATGAAGAGATGTATTTTTAGGTACATTATTGTTGGTAATATATTGTTTTTACAATACTTGATTTCATTACATTAATTGAGAATTTTTTATTAATGAAACAAAAAATGGTTGTTCAAAATAAGGAACCAAAAGGAAAACCAATGTACCAAAACTGTAAAGCAAGGATGGGGTACGATTCACTTGAAAAAAATTGGCATGTATTTTAAATATACCATAGTACTTTTATGTGAGATGAATATACAACATAATTATGTTCTCTTGTTTATATACAGATTAATGAATTCAAATCCAAAATAACTTCAATCTCATGCCAAGTGATATGAAAGGAGGTACATGTAAATAAATACGGGATACCAATATATAAAAACACACAAAAAGTTTGGGAAACATGTGTATGTATGATATAATAATAAAAAATTCTTTAAATCAAAATTACATAACAATGATTAATTATTTTCATATATTTTTTGTCTAACTTAGTCACAAGAATCATCAACACCATTACCAGATGAACACCTACTATCAGTGGCCCTGAAAAACCAGAAAGATATTTCCCCATTAGAGGTGTGGGTTTTGGGGTGAAACCCCAAACATATTTTGAGAAAAAAACAATAGGAGTATAAAGATATAGAAATGGAAGGGTTGAAATAAATATTTGATTCCATTGAAGAAAAAATTCATTAGTATACTAATTTTCTAGAAACTATTATGGGGGGAATAAAAGAGAAGAAACAACTCAAGAACAACAATTGTGTAAAGATCTTACCCCACCCCCACCATCTTTGAGGTGAGTCATTCCTCCTCAAAGACCTATCTTAGTTGAGGTAATCAATATTCTAATAATTGTTTCTATAAAATGTGAATCAGGAAAACACTAATACCTTTATTATACTGATATTCTAAAGTCTGAAAATGATTATGATTTATATCCATCAACACCCAACCATCACCTTATAGTGAGGACTATGGTGTTCAATATCCAAGATGACAGTCTACAAAACAGGACACTACAAACCGGTAATGTGAGAGTGGTGATTAACGTAGTTCATGAGCTGATCGCTGAGCTATATGCTCCACTTGATGATGAAAATATTAATAAATTCTACCAATATATTTGAATATTTGTCTCATGGCCATCAGATCTTGTAAAACACATGTTGAAAAGGAGGTATTCATTTACAATTTTTTTCATGATAATCAATTAAATATTAATGAAAAACATCTAAACTGATTGAGGTTATTACAGATGAAAAAAGTGAAGGGGTTGAAACCAATGATTGAATCAACAAAGTCTAAAGGGGCAACCAACTTATCAAAATAAATTATAAAAACACCTTTATCCCACCTGTTTAATATTTTTATTTATAAAAATTGAAGGTTCGTGTAGAAAAATGTTATAAAATGGTAGTATTCACATAGATTATTTTGAAAAAAATATTTATGTAGAGGAAGGCATATACTATATTTCTCTTGAGAATGTAATTTAAATCCTCATGTATGAATGGATGGGAGGCTCGGTTATAAATGTATATATGAGGTATATTTTCATGACTGGTTTTTTTAAAACTGAAATACTATATTAATTATGACTACATACATTTCATATTTTTTAGTAGTATATATTAATACCAAATAAAGGGATTAAAACATGAACATAAATTTGGACTCATTATTCCTTATTCACTTCTATAAAACTAAAATAAAGAGATTAAAAAAATGAATTAAATGGTGACAAAACTTTCCAAATTGTTTGAAATCATTCTTTTGGATGATAGACTCTTCTCAATGCCAAAATTAAGATGGTAAAACTCTACAATTTAATCATTTCAAATATATTTAAATTTCTTTAAATACTTATTACTTTTTGTGCCTTTGGGAAATATTAGATTCTCAGTGAAATCAATTTGGATAATCCAATGATTTATTTCACAAATTCACTACATGGATACCAAAAAAATCGACCACACATGATAAAGTTTTTCAATTTTTAATACACTACATCAAACGTTTTAGAACAAAACATCAAGTTATATATTTTATATTATGTTTTAATAAGAATTATTTTATGATAGGTAGCGTTTAAATATTGTGAAAATCACAAAATGAAGATAGACCATGCACACAAGGATCCTAAAAAGTTCTACAATTGGACAAGTATCAGGGTAATATCGAAAGATTTTACTATCCAAACACATATCAAAAGAAATTACTTATTTTCTCTCAATGTTTCTGCTATTTTAGAAACAAAAAATTAGAAAATATTGGGGTTATTATGTTTGTAAATTTATGAGAGAGATCATATTCTAACAATAAACTACAATCCAAATAGATATATTTTTTAATATAATTACTATCTAATGGAAAATATTAATTAATCATTTATTTAATTATATTTTTCAAGTACTACTATGACTTTAAAAAAATTCATATTCACAAGATGATGTATATTTTCTTAGAAATGAATGGGCAACATACTTGATGGAAGAATGTACACAAATATCATGAAGAAGTGACTTTCATATAAGTAATGTATTTTTTCATATTTATGTTTAATTTATTTATTTTTAGTATTACTCACATAAGAATTTTTTTTCTTATACGGGTAGATTAATTTGTTCGATTTGGGTCATTTGTTTGAAAATGCTCATGCTCGTGAGAGATTTGACATTAAGGCCATAGCTGAGTTAATGAGAATAAGGAAGTGGGTCTATTGAGTCAAAAAGGTTTCCTTATAAATTTTCCATTCCTTCATGTTCTGAAAATCACAAACACTCTTTCTTAAGGAAATTTTCATTTTCCCTATGTTTTATCTTTATAAGTAAAATTTTCATTCCCCAAGAAAATTTATCCTTACCATGTTTTCATTGTTCATATTCTATGTGTAAAATTTGTTTTCATATCCAAAAACCTCAAAATCATATATATACTTAGATATAAAGCATTCTTTTTTAATGATCCAAATTTAGGTTCTAAGTTATCTAAATTCTAACTCCGAACTCTTATGAGTTTTGACTCTATGTTCTCTGAATTCAGACTCCAAACTGTTGTGAGTTCTAACTCCGAGTTCTCTGAATTCAAACTTCGAAATCTTATGAGTTCTGACTCTGAGTTCTCTGAATTTAAACTCCCAACTCTTGTGAGTTCTTACTATGAGTTCTCTAAATTCAGAATGAAAACTCTTATGAGTTCTGACTCCGAGTTCTCTAAATTCAGACTCCAAACTCTTCTGAGTTCTGACTCCGAGTTCTCTGAATTCAGACTCTAAACTCTTGGGAGTTCTGAATCCGATTTATCTGAATACAGACTCCAATATCTTGTGAGTTCTGACTCCAATTTCTCTAAATACAGACTCTGAACTATTATGAGTTCTGACTCCAAGTTCTATGAATTCAGACTCCGAACTTTTATGAGTTCAAACTCTGAATTTCTATAAACCCAGACTCTGAACTTTAATGAATTCATACTCCAAACTCTACTGAATTTAGACTCCAAATTTCCTTGAAATTTAGACTTTGAATTCTATAGAATTATCACTCTAAATTCATTGATAAAAAGATTCTGAATATCCATATATTATAGACTCTGAATAAATTTTGGTTATACTCTGAACTTTCATTTTCTCTTATAGTCTAAAAAATGAATTTTTTCAAGCAACCATATTTTTTCTTATCCTTTAAATATTCAGGAATTGATGTCGTGCTTTCTGTTACTAACTAACCGTTGTTTGAGTGACATGTATACAAGTCCCTCTGAAATTCAAGGAAAAATATGAATGTTGGAGGAGGGAGTCGATCGTTAGAGATGTGCCAATAAATAAGAGCTCATTTGAACGATCTAACACCATGTCGATCAATCTAGAGATTACATGATACCGAAGGGATTCATAGAGTGAGAGACTTTAATACTTTTTTCATATTGAACACCTTGTTCAGAATCGCTTCGTGCAAATCCGAATGTTTCTGAGTACATTCAAGGGCTTCCGGGGATAAGAAGATAGAGGTGCCGACTACCTTAATGTTCGAGGACATCCATGCTGAGGAAGACAGAGGTGTCGACTACCTTGATGTTGAGGGATTGCAGGGATCGCAAGATAGATTCCAATATTCGTATCGAGGGCTTACCCTGGTGTGGGTAAGATAGACTTTCTTGAAAGTATAAATCAAGGGACCTTTATCCAAGGTTGTTGGATACCCTTCTCTTTGGGTTAAAAGATTTATTACTTGTTACTTGTTTTGTTTCATGTTTTCCGTTGCATTTTGAATGTTAAGGAAAGTATAACTATATTATACATTCTTATACTTGTACTCTGATTAGTGATATTCTATACGCTTTATGGTACAATCTTTATCTTTTTAAACTTTTGTTAAGTTTCATTTCCATAACCACTTTTCCGGAATCAAACAAGTTTGCAGAACTTAGAGGTCCTCTAAATTTACCTCGTTTAACTTTGTTAACCATAGTTTTGGTTATGGTTAAAATCTAATGTTTTTATACTAACTTTAAAGGTTCCAAAGGAATTTTTAAAGTATACAATCCCCCCCCCTCTTGTATATTGAGCATCTATATCATTTTGATCCTACATTTGGTATCTAAGGAGAATATCATTCTCCATTACCATCTAAAAAATTGGTATTATTGGAGGTCTCTGAAATACTTATATTCACATATAAGTTTTCATTGGTCAAGTTTTTCATTGTTCTGCTTTTTCCTTGCTGAGGAATATTTTCTTTGATTACAAACTATTATTACTAACAAGCTTGTGTGGAAATATTTTCGTTAAGATGGAAGGAATCAATGTTGGTTCCATAGACAACCTAAATCCTACTAGACCACCTATTTTTGATGGGAATTATTATGAATATTGGATAGATCGCATGAGGACATTCATTATCAATATTGGAGTAGACAATTTTGTTATGCTTGCTAGAGGATATAAAATCCCTCACAAGGAAGTTAGTACTTTCACCAACAAAGAAAAGCGTGAATATCAACTCAATTATAAGGTATGAAATACTTTTCTTTGTTCCATGACTAGGAATATATATATCCAAATTTCATCTTGTGAAGCATCAAATTGTATTTGGAAGAAGCTTGAAGTTACACACTTTGGAACTGCCAAAGTCATTAAAACTAGAAGTGTAACACCCGAGATTTTATGAGAAATATTTTGTTTTTATGTTATATAAATCATCAAAGGAATATTTCAATACACACAACACTATCTTGGCTTGCTTTACACGCAACCGTGGCCTTCCTCGATATCTTGCATCGTACGCAATACCGAGTTTCACTAAACAAAGATATGCTATTAAAATATTATTAAAACTAGCCGTTATGAAAAGTAATAAGCACTTTTTGAAATTTTGTAATATTTTTTTTTCAAAATGGACTTCATTTTTGGATTCGGAATATCAAAATTATCTTAGGGTGAAATTTTGGTACTTTTCGGATAACTTTCATATTCTGATGAATAATGAATATTACTAAATTTTAATTAAAAACAACTTTTTTAATCGAAATAATTAATAGTGATAAATTATTAATTTGAGTGGTTTTAAAGTATATTTAGAATATATTTTTACAATTTAATACAATGTTGTTCATTGAATGTAATTTCACATTTAAACCAGACATAAACAAGTGTCAATCTTTTGATAGTTATTATCTCTTAAAAACACGCTATTTGTCTTGACGACGGAAATTAATTTTTAAATTATTTAATGTAACTGATATGTTTTGAATTTGGTAAAATAAACATTATTTTTGAATTCATAATATCAAATATATCTTAGGCCTAATTTTTGGAATTTTTCTGGAAACATTCATTTTTTGATGAATAGTGAAACCACTAAGTGGTAGTTAAAAAAACAATTTTTTTTCATAAAACTTAATTTTACCGCTTCTGTGAGTGAAATTTCGAAAATCTGAGAGACACGGTTAATATCAAGGACTAAAATGTGGTTCAATGAGATGAAAATATTTTTTGGTGAATAGTAACTTTTTACTTTTTTTACCATGATTAAAAGTAAATAGGGTAGTTAAAGGTAAAAATGATATTATTATTCAACTAACACATGTCCTAATTCTATTGGATAAGTGTAATTCGACCAAAAACAACCTTAGGAATAAAATATTATCATTTAGGCCCACATGGATTAGATTAGGACATTTATTATCAATTTATTTAAAGAAGGGTTAAAATAGTTAAAATCAATGTCTAATAAGTAAATCATTTTTAAAATGGGGTTATACATAAGATAAATTCGACTATAAATATTCATTAGAAAGCTAAAAAATTTCCAACATAATGGTATTTTATTTATAATTTTTAGACATTAAATAATTTAATTTATTTATGACACAACGATGATGCAGTAATTATCTTATTAATGAAATATTGACATAATTGATGTTATAAATAACCAAATAAATTTAATTTGATAATTTTTAGGAATTAAAATAATTTTATAGGTTAATATGACATGTTAGTATTGATTTCATTAACTTTTTTCGAACTAATCATTCTGTTATGACTTTCACAAAAATCAAATACTAAATAGTTTCAAAATTGACATAAAATAGTTTTTAAAACAAATATTATATTATTAATTGTTATTTTATTCCTAAAAATCCAAGGTTCGTCCAAATGACTTAGATAAGGTTATATATATTAATAATAAACAACTTGGGGTTATTTTGGCTTGATATAGTACGTTTATTAACTATATAGTGTAAGAAAACAAAAAGACACGGTAAAAGTTAAATTATCTAACTTAAAGTTAAATCTAAATGATAAGGTTAACATTGATACCTAAACCTGTATAAATTATATTGGATGAGAGGATTTCGACCCATCCCCACCTTAGATTTGAAATATATCAATTTCGAGATATTTAAAACCGAATTTGTCTTTATAATAAAATAATATTTTTGTTATTCCAAAGGTGCCCCTCTCCTCCCTTATAAAAGGGAACCTCCTCCCTCTCTTCCTCACACCACTTTGAGCCTTCAAGTTCCGACAACCCCTGAAATTATATCCTCTCCACTTCCCTAGAGACGTCCTAGAGGTCCTGGTCTTCTTCAAAGACCAATTTTAGTGCCCTAAAAGGAGGTCTCAAAGAAGCGCTTCAAAGAAGAGGTAATGCACGTTACCGATTCATTCATCTTTATTTCTTCTTCCACTTCTTCTTCTTTAGTTGTTTAATAATGAAGTAATAACATAAGTATCACTAATATACTTATATGTTATTATAAGTATGAAACAACCCTATTTCACCATCTATCTATCCTACGGAAAATGAAATCATCGCGCGTGCGTACGTACGGAATACCGTCTCCACGCCGTGGTGTAATCTATTTTCCACCACCAACTTACTTGGATGGGTATAATGGTGTAAAGAATGAATATATATGATTATTGTAAATTGATATTGATTCTGAAATAGTATACATACACTCCAATACAATTCCATGATCATGGGAATGATATCATCGCTCGTGCGTACGTACGGAATACCGTCTCCACGATGTGATGCGACTCGTTCTACATGATCTTCATTGCATAATGATTATATAAATGAATTTAATGAATTAATATGATATATATTACACTAATACCATTCTGGAAATAAGGTATTTATAACCTAAAAAGAATAATAAGAATTTATTCGACAAAACACGCATAAGAACAAAAAGTAATAAACACTCGAATAACAAGTAGCAATGAAATATTACTAATAATAAGTTAAGAATATGACCATATATGATATCATAATAATTATTATGATTTTGGAATAAGTCAATGACATTATTTAAATCATTATACAGGAGGTTCGGACACTTACGAAGAAAATCAGACCTAAGGTAAGGGAAAATATCACAATCTCATTTTATCTAAGATTGTGTATACTTTGGTATTTACTGGGGTGTATTTTATCATCCACATCCATGTTTCCTCAATATGTAATATTGTTTCCATCCACCTACAATTGTTTAAATCCAATTTTACCATTCGGTGAGTTTTTAGTAAAAGATATAAAATGAATCTTTTGTCGTTTTTCGTACGAGGTACTTTTTGACTTTTCCGACAAAAGTACGAGAAGAATTTTTTTGTTAACTTATACGTCATGAATGGATTTTTAAAACATTATTTCCAAGAAACTTCCTTTAAAAGTTTTCAAGTTTATTTTTAATCAACTTCTTTTAGTTTAAAATTGTATGACATGTTAAGAAAGGAAAATGTTTTTGAAGTAGAAAGGATATTTTCCTCAAGAATGGAGTTCAAGTATTTTATCAAAATTATTTTCCATCAAAGATAATATAGGGTTCAGTTTATATCCCTATTATTACATTTATTTGATTATGTTGTGATGTAATTATTTTTATGAATTCCTTTATCTTATATGAATTGTTTTATGATGTCATTATGTTTAAGATTCCCATTTTTATTACATGGGTTATGCTATGATGTTTGGTTTATGATTTTGTGGAAAACATAAGAATGGTATCATTATGAGATGGGTGGGACCTATATATCCCTCCAATGCATTGGGTAAAGATTTAATATCTCATGAGATAGACATGGATGGAACGGCAGGTTGAACCGGTTCAGTAAAACAGGACTGAAACGAGTAGTGAACTCGGTTCAGAAATGGACTTTGTCCACTAAGATAGTCTTGGCAATGAGTCTTGGCAAATAAGAAATGATTCTTTATGATTATGTGTGTATTCCACAAAGTTTCATGTTTTAAGTTATGATTATTGGGATTTCATTTCACTACTATGATTTATCCCATGTTATGAAATTATGCTCTCTTTTGCAGGTTAAGATTTCCAAAATGTTATGTTCTTATGAATATGATGTGATTGATATTTCTTTTTCTTACCCTTACTGAGCATTTGAGCTCACCCTTTTGTATGTTTTATTTCCCCAGGTCAGGAAGAAGGTTATTAAGTAAGATATGCCAAAAGGGACTATAGATATGATGAAATAAATGGGAGACAGTGTAGATGCTTTATGAACAAGTTGCTTATGTTTCCCAGTTTCTAAAGACACTATACCTATATGGTACTTTCCTGGTTTTGTTATATGTTGTAATAAGTGTGCTTAAATTTTGAAGTAATAAAAATTTATGTAAAGTATGGGTCGTTATAGTTGGTATCAGAGGAAAGGTATAGTCAACCTTTGGAAACTAGGATGTGAAATCCTTAGTAAGAACCCTAAGGATAATTCTAAGCATAGAACACAATCTTAGTGTTTTAGAAATGACCATGAATAATCTAGTATAAGACCTTAAGTGTGAAATTTTATTCTTGATTATGTGGTTTTCCTATTATAATTAGTGTTGCTCACGCTATTCTTCTTGGTTTTAGTCAATGGCTGGAACCCGAAGGAACCATGTTAATGCGGAATGCGATGGGCAATGTAATGATTGTCCCCCTGAGCAACCAAACGTTATGGGATCTGGAATGAAAAATCTTATAGCCATGCTCACACAACTTTCTCAAGCTATGAATCATGCAGGACTTCCAAACGATCAAAGGAAGGAGCATCATTCTGTTGAATCCTTCATGAGGCAGTGTCCACCTTCTTTCAGCGGGTCTACTGATCCATTAGTTGCTGAACAATGGATTAGTACTACTGAAAAGATATTTTCAGTTATTCAATGTTCTGAACATGATAAATTCATCCTATCAGTGTATCATTTGGAAGGAGATGCTGATCAATGGTGGAATCTTATTAAGAATACGAGGCAAAGAGATGAAATTGAGTCCATGGAATGGGACGAGTTCAAGAACTTATTTTTCAATAAGTACTTCCCTCGTATTCTCCGAACAAAGATGGAGAAATAGTTTCTTGAACTGAAGCAAAAGGATGATGAATCTGTTGGTACCTATGAAACGAATTTTACAAGACTTGCAAGGTATGCTTCTGGTATTATTATCCAACCTGAGAGTAAGATCGATCGATTCTTTAGTGGCTTAAAACCAAGTCTTCAAAGGGCGTTAGCCATAAGGGACTTCAATAGCTACGAGGAAATTGTTTGATGTGCTCTCAAAGTCGAGATGGGGATTGGAGTAACCCATCAGTTATATGGGTTTGATAAGAAGAGGAAAATGGAATTCAAAGGAAAATCTAAAGAGCACACTGAAAATAAGATGAGCTTTCCCTTATGCTCAAAGTGTGGAAAGAAACATGGAGGGAGTTGTCTGAAAGGGACAAGTAAATGTTTCAAATGTGGAAAGGAAGGTCATCGGGCATTTTAATGCCGCAATGATGGGAAGAAGATGTATAATGATGCAAACAAAGGAAGGGATACACAGAATGAACCTACTACACATCAATGTTTCAAGTGCAAGGAGATGGGTCATTATGCCAATAAATGCCCTAATCTAAGGGTTGTTGATTATGATCGACATCAACAAAACCTTAAGGATAAAGACAAAGTAAAGTCACATGCAATTTCTATCAGCTATGTGGAGTACGATAACGATGTGGGGAAAGGTACACTTACCATCCACTCTAAAGTAGAAAATGTTTTATTTGATTCTGGATCTACCCACTCTTTTATTTCTGAATATTTTTCTAAGGGTATCACCGTATTACCTCAACAATTAGATGTTGAGTTAGCTGTGACAACCCCTAATGGCACAACAGTCGCATCAAAAGTTTATAATTCTTCCCCGATTGAAGTTTGTGGGAAAGTGCTTCCTGCAAATATTGTGATCCTTCCTATAGTGGAATTCGATGTGATTCTTGTCATGGATTGGCTTTCTCTATATGGAGCTCATATCAATTTCCAAAGAAGGGAAGTCACATTTCATATTCTGGATCAATCTATGATCGTCTATCGATGCAAGTATGAACATAACCTTCTAGTGGAAATTTCTTCCATCTTATGGGTCTTGATTCCACTGAATGAAGGTTATTTATCTCAAATGGTTGGTGAGAAACTCACAATTAAGAATATGCCCATTGTACGGGAGTTTGATGATGTCTTTCCGGAGGAATTTTCGGGTCTTCCACCAAATCGTGAAGTTGAGTTTTCAATAGAACTCGTACCGGGTGCTTTGCCTATTTCAAAGACACCTTATAGAATGGCCCCAATTGAGTTGCAGGAATTGAAGAAGCAACTCCAAGAGAATCTTGATAAGGGGTTTATACACCCTAGTGCGTCACCATAGGGAGTACCTGTTCTATTTGTTAAGAAGAACTATGGATCAATGAGACTCTGCATTGATTATCGAGAACTTAACAAGATCACTATCAAGAAAAAATATCCTCTCCCGCGCATTGATGACTTATTTGACCAACTACACAGAGCTCAATACTTTTCCAAGATTGATCTTCGTTCAGGGTATCATCAATTAAGGGTCAAAAGGGAGGATATACCAAAGGCGGCTTTCCGTACAAGGTATGGACACTATGAATTTATAGTGATGCCATTTGGTCTTACTAATGCCCCTGCTATATTCATGGATCTGATGAATAGAGTCTTTAGAGACTATCTTGATCAATTTGTGGTAGTCTTTATAGACGATATTCTTGTCTATTCAAAGAGCAAGGAAGAACATTAAGATCACTTGAGAATTTTATTGAAGACCCCGAGAAAGGATAAGCTTTATTCCAAATTTACCAAGTGTGAATTTTGGCTTCAAAAATTTTCATTTTTGGGTCACATAATCTCAAAAGAGGGGATATCTGTGGATCAAGAAAAAACAGAGGTTATCAAAAGATGGTCGAGACCAACAACAGTAACTGAGATCCGAAGTTTTCTTGGTTTGGCTGGATATTATCGACTTTTTGTGAAAGATTTTTCACGATTATCTAATCCACTCACCAGGTTGACTCGGAAAGGAGTTAAGTTTGTTTGGACGGAGGAATGTGAATAGAATTTCAAGGAGTTGAAAAGAAGGTTATCCAGTGCACCTGTGCTCACACTGCCTTGTAGTGGAGAAAGTTTTGTGATCTACAGTGATGCATCCAAGAAGGGTCTGGGGTGTGTTCTTATAAAAAATGATATGGTGATAGCTTATGCCTCACGACAGTTGAAAATCCATGAGCAAAATTACCCAACTCATGATTTGGAGTTAGCTGCGGTAATCTTTGCATTGAAGATTTGGAGGTATTATCTTTATAGAGAAAGGTGTGACATTTATACTGATCATAAAAGTTTAAAGTATATTTCCACACAAAAGGAGCTGAATATGCGCCAAAGAAGATGGTTAGAGCTGATTAAGGATTATGACTGCTCAATTCATTACCACCCTGGGAAAGCAAACAAGGTGGAAGATGCATTAAGTCGACAAGACCATGCTAGCTTATCCATGATGAGGATCACAAAAGATCCAATATTTATGGATTTACAAAGGATGGATCTTGGAATTTTAATGGAAGGGGGAAAATTGTATCTTTCTCAAATGAATGTTCAACCATCTATACATGTGAAGATTCAAGAGGCACAGAAATAAGATGTCAAGTTACAAAAGAAGGTGAGAAATGTTCCTGAATTTAACCTTGATTGTAATGGGATAATAATGTTCAGGAATCGGGTTTGTGTTCCTCCCACCCCAGAATTAAAGGAGCTGCTGGATGAGGCTCATAGTTCTTCATTATCTATTCATCCTGGAAGCACGAAGATGTATAAAGACCTGAAAGAGTACTTCTGGTGGGATGGCATGAAAAGAGATGTTGCTGAATATGTCTCTCGATGATTTTTTTGTCAGCAAGTTAAAGCTGAGAGACAGAAGTCTAAGGGGATATTACAACCATTACCCATACCCGAATGGAAATGGGAAAACATCACTATAGACTTTGTCACAAGACTTCCTAAAACATCCAAAAGCAATAATGCTATCTGGGTCATAGTTGATCTTCATACAAAGTCTGCACACTTCATTGCTATTAGAGAGGATTTCTCTCTGGATCAGCTTGCCAGGATATATGTAAAGGAAGTGGTAAGATTGCATGGAGTACCACTTTCTAGAATATCTAATCGGGTTCCAAGATTTACCTCGAAGTTCTGGATAAGTCTTCAGCATACTCTGGATACAGAGTTGAGTTTCAGCACTGCTTATCATCCTCAGATAGACGGTCAGTCTGAGAGAACAATTAAAACTCTAGAAGATATGTTGAGAGCTTGCTCTATGGATTTTAAAGGTGGTTGGGATCAACACCTACCTTTGGTGGATTTGTCTTATAATAATATATTTCACTCCAGTATTCAGATGGCTCCTTATGAAGCTCTCTATGGAAAGAAATGCAGGACTCCAACTTGCTGGGATGAAGTTGGGGAAAGAAAGCTATTAGGACCTGATTTTGTTGATGAGATGGCAGAAAAGGTCTGATCTATTCAACAACACATAAGAGCAGCTCAGAGTCGATAGAAAAGTTATGCCGACAACCGAAGAAAAGACCTAGAGTTTGAAGTGGGTGATAAAGTGTTCTTACGAATATCTCCCTGGAAGAGGGTCATGAGATTTGGAAAGAATGGGAAGTTGAACCCTAGATATATCGGTCCTTTCGAAATATAGGATCGTGTTGGAAAGGTAGATTACCGATTGGAGCTTCCACTGAATCTCTCTCAAGTTCACGATGTGTTACATGTATCTCTCCTGAGAAATTACATACCTGATCCTTCACATGTACTCAGCTCAGAAGTTGTACCGCCGGAGCAAGATCTTTCTTATGAAGAACAACCGATAGAGATTCTGGATCGTAGCGAAAAAGTCCTACGGAACAAGACCACTCGCTTGGTGAAAGTTTTATGGAGGAACCACCAATTAGAAGAAGCTACATGGGAGTTTGAGGATATGATGAGGGAGAAGTATCCTTATCTTTTTGTTACAAAGTGACGAATTTCGAGGGCGAAATTCATTTTAAGGGGGGTAGAATGTAACTCCCGAGACTTTTATGAGAAATATTTTGTTTTTATGTTATATAAATCATCAAAGGAATCTTTCACTACACACAACACTATCTTGGCTTGCTTTACATGCAATCGCGACCTTCCTCGATAGCTTGCGTCGTACGCAATACCGAGTTTCACTAAACATCGATATGCTATTAAAATATTATTAAAACTAGCCATTATGAATAGTAATAAAGACTTTTTGAAATTTTGTAAATTTTATTTTTCAAAATGGACTCCATTTTTGGATTCGGAATATCGAAATTAGCTTAGGGTGAATTTTTGGTACTTTTCAGATAACTTTCATATTCTGATGAATAGTGAAAATTACTAAATTTTAATTAAAAATAACTTTTTTAATCGAAATAATTAATAGTGATAAATTATTAATTTGAGTGGTTTTAAAGTATATTTAGAATATATTTTTACAGTTTAATACAATGTTTTTCATTGTATGTAATTTCACATTTAAACCAGACATAAACAAGTGTCAATCTTTTGATAGTTATTATCTCTTAAAAACACGCTATTTGTCTTGACGACAGAAATTAATTTTTAAATTAGTTAATTTAACTGATATGTTTTGAATTTGGTAAAATAAACATCATTTTTGAATTCATAATATCAAATTTAGCTTAGGCCTAATTTTTGGTATTTTTCTGGAAACTTTCATTTTTTGATGAATAGTGAAACCACTAAGTGGTAGTTAAAAAACTGAATTTTTTTCATAAAACTTAATTTTACCGCTTCTGTGAGTGGAATTTCGAAAATCCGAGATACACGGTTAATATCAAGGACTAAAATTTGGTTCAATGAGATGAAAATAATTTTTGGTGAATAGTAACTTTTAACTTTTTTTTACCACGGTTAAAAGTAAATAGGGTAGTTAAGGGTAAAAATGATATTATTATTACCCTAACACATGTCCTAATTCTATTCGATAAGTGCAATTCGACCAAAAAACCTTAGGAATAAAATATGACCATTTAGGCCCACTTGGATTAGATTAGGACATTTATTATCAATTTATTTAAAGAAGGGTTAAAATAGTTAAAATTAATGTTTAATAAGTAAATCATTTTTAATATGGGGTTACACATAAGATAAATTCGACTATAAATATTCATTAGAAAGATAAAAATATTTACAACATAATGGTATTTTATTTATAATTTTTAGACATTAAATAATTTAATTTATTTATGACACAACGATGATGCCGTAATTATCTTATTAATGAAATATTGACATAATTGATGTTATAAATACCCAAATAAATGTAATTTGAGACTTTTATGAATTAAAATAATTTTATAGGTTAATATGACATGTTATTATTAATTTCATTAACTTTTTTCTAACTAATAATTCTGTTATGATTTTCACATAAATTAATTACTAAATAGTGTCAAAATTGACATAAAATAGTTTCTAAAACAAATATTATATTATTAATTGTTATTTTATTCCTAAAAATCTAAGGTTTGGCCAAATGACTTAGATAAGGTCATATATAATAATAATAAACAACTTGGGGTTCGTTTGGATTGATATAGTAAGTTTATTAACCTTATAGTGTAAGAAAACAAGAAGACACGGTAAAAGTCAAATTATCTAACTTAAAGTTAAATCTAAATGATAAGGTTAAAATTGATACCTAAACTTGTCTAAATTCTATTGGATGAGAGTATTTAGACTCATCCCCACCTTAGCTTCTAAATATATAAATTTGGAGCTATTTAAACCCGAATTTCTCTTTATAATAAAATAATATTTTTTGTTATTCCAAAGGTGCCCCTCTCCTCCCTTATAAAAGGGCACCTCCTCCCTCTCTTCCTCACACCACTTTGAGCCTTCAAGCTCGGCCAACCCCTGCCAATATATCCTCTAAACTTCCCTAGATACATCATAGAGGTCTTGGTCTTCTTAAAAGACCAATTTTAGTGCCCTAAAAGGAGTTCTCAAAGAAGCGCTTCAAAGAAGAGGTAATGCCTGTTACCGATTCTTTCATCTTTATTTCTTCTTCCACTTATTATTATTTAGTTGTTTAATCATGAAGTAATAACATCAGTATCACTCATATACTGATATGTTATTATAAGTATGAAACAACCCTATTTCACCATCTATCCATCCTATGGAAAATGAAATCACCGCGCGTGCGTACGTATGGAATACTGTCTCCACGCCGTGGTGTAATCTATTTTCCACCACCACCTTACTTGGATGGGTATAATGGTGTAAAGAATGAATATATATGATTATTGTAAATTGATATTGATTATGAAATAGTATACATACACTCCAATACAGTTCCACGATCATTGGAACGATATCATCGCTCGTGCGTACGTACGGAATACCGTCTGCACGATGTGATGCAACTCGTTCTACATGATCTTCATTGCATAATGATTATATAAATGAATTGAATGAATAAATATGATATATATTACACTAATACCATTCTGTAAATGAGGTATCTATAACCTAAAAAGAAGAATAATAATTTATTCGACAAAACACGCTTAAGAACAAAAAGTAATAAACATCCGAATAACAAGTAGCAATGAAATATTACTAATAATAAGCTAAGAATATGACCATATATGATATAATAACAATGAGTATGATTCTAGAATAAGTCAATGACATTATTTAAATCATTATACAGGAGGTTTGGACACTTACGAAGCAAATCAGACCTAAGGTTAGAGAAAATATCACAATCTCATTTTATCTGAGATTGTTTATACTTTGGTATTTACTGGGGTGTATTTTATCATCCACATCCATGTTTCCTCAATATGTAATATTGTTTCCATCCACCTAAAATTGTTTAAAACCAATTTTACCCTTCGGTGAGTTTTTAGTAAAACATATAAAAGGAATTTTTTGTCATTTTTCGTACGAGGTACTTTTTGACTTTTCTGACAAAAGTACGAGAAGAATGTTTTTTTAACTTATACAGCATGAATGGATTTTTAAAACATTATTTCCATGAATCTTCCTTTATAAGTTTTCAAGTTTATTTTTAATCAACTTCTTTTAGTTTAAAATTTTATGACATGTTAAGAAAGGAAAATGTTTTTGAAGTAGAAAGGATATTTTCCTCAAGAATGGAGTTCAAGTGTTTTATCAAAATTATTTTCCATCTAAGAAAATATAGGGTTCGGTTTCTATCCCTATTATTACATTGATTTGATTATGTTGTGATGGAATTATTTTCATGAATTCCTTTATCTTATATGAATTGTTTTATGATGTCATGATGTTTAAGATTCCCATTTTTATTACATGGGTTATGCTATGATGTTTGGTTTATGATTTTGTGGCACACATAAGAATGGTATCATTATGAGATGGGTGGGACCTATATCTCCCTCCATTGCATTGGGTAAAGATTTTATATCTCATGAGATAGACATGGATGGAACGGTAGGTTAAACCGTTTCAGTAAAACATGACTGAAATGAGGAGTGAACTCGGTTCAGAAATGGACTTTGTCCACTAAGATAGTCTTGGCAATGAGTCTTGGATAATAAGAAATGATTCTATATGATTATGTGTGTATTCCACAAAGTTTCATGTTTTAAGTTATGATTATTGGGATTTCATTTCACTACTATGATTTATCCCATGTTATGAAATTATGCTCTCTTTTGCGGGTTAAGATTTCCAAAATGTTATGTTCTTATGAATATGATGTGATTGATATTTCTTTTATTTACCCTTACTGAGAATTTGAGCTCACCATTTTGTATGTTTTATTTCCCCAGGTCAGGAAGAAGGTTATTAAGTAAGATATGCCAAAAGGTACTATAGATATGATGAAATAAATGGGAGACAGTGTAGATGCTTTATGAACCAAATGTTTATGTTTCCCAGTTTCTAAAGACAATATACCTATAAGGTCCTTTCCTGTTTTTTTTATATGTTGTAATAAGTGTGCTTCAATTTTGAAGTAATAACAATGTATTTAAAGTATGGGTCGTTATAAGAAGAGCCATGATCAGAGCTGAATATCATGGTTTTTTGCTTTCCTTATGGAGAACACATATGTAAGGTTCAATAGAGATTTATGACTATTTTTAATAGTTTACAATACATGTGTGATAAAGGATTATATGATGAAGCTCTTGTGGATAAAATCATAGATATCATGCTTAATGGGTGGGAATCCAAGAGGACAGGTATAGATTAGAAAAGAATGGTTACTTAGATTTCTATTGATGAACTTTTTGGAACTCTTCTTCAACATGTGACTAGAATTAAGAGATATTCTGATAATATTAAGAAAAATAATGGGAATAGTACTGTTGCTTTTACAAAAACATCAAATCAGATGAAACCCAAGACTCCTGAGAGAGTTACAAGAACTAAATATAAGAGGGTTTTTATTCAATCTGAATCTAGTGGAAGTGAATCTTCATAAAATGAGTTAGCCAATATTCATCGAAGGATGAACAATATTGTTGGATAGAAGAAATTTCAATCTAGATAAAATAAGAAAGAAAGGAAAGATAAGAAAGATTCAGAAGTCACATGTTATGAATGAAAAAGAGCTGGACATATAAGACCAGATTTTCCTACGCTTAAGAAAAAGGAAATAAAGGAAAAGAATTCAGGGAAAAATAGAAAGAATTACTATAAGGATAAAGCTAAGAAAGTCTTTAAAGCTAATGACACCAAGAGTGTCAGTGGTGGAGACTCTCCAGATGAATCATCAGGTTACAAATCTTCTGGATAGAAAAATCTTGGTTTAATAGCCAGACTACCTATTGAAAATCATTGTCTAATGGCTAAGGTACATAATTCTGAATCTAGGAACAATGTATCTTTGAATGAAAATTATAGTAATGATAAATATTATAACTCTTCTGATGAAGAATATTCTTCTCTTGAAGATAATATTTTACCTACCTATGACGATGTTTCTAGATTTTCTAAGCTTCTTGAGAATGAGAATTCAAAACTCAAGAAAAATATTGATAAGAAAAATTCTAAGAATACAATTCTTACTAAGGAAATATCAGATCTTTCTAAAGATCATGATAAGAAAACCCTTGATTTTGAAAGTATTTCAAAAAATCGTAAGGAAGTAAATTCTGAGATGGATAGACTTTCTAAGGATCTAGAAAATGTTATTTCTAAAAAAAAAATTTCGAGCCTAACTCTTGTTCTAAAACTAATGTTTTGGAAGACAAGAACTTAGTTATTATACTAAAGTAATAAATATTTTCCTTGAGGAATTGTTTTTCAAACTTTACCTTAGGTAAGGAAAATTTTTATAAGATGTAATCTCAAATCCGACCTCTTAGGAATAATTCTTGATTTGGTTATACTTGTTCTAAACTGATTTATTATAACAATTATTGTGTTCCTCAAAGTGCTCTATTCTTCACTAAGTGTTAGCGTGGTGGACACAGGGAAAATTTTTTCCATAAAAAAAACCAAGAATTTAGGATTTCATAAAGCTTATTTTTCAAAGAAAATATTGATACCCAAGATTTTGGTTTCTGAATTTTCCGGATCCAAGAAAGTATGGGTTCCA
Source organism: Viscum album (assembly GCA_963277665.1). NCBI lineage: Eukaryota > Viridiplantae > Streptophyta > Magnoliopsida > Santalales > Viscaceae > Viscum > Viscum album. Next base: position 1,570,139,822 of record OY728143.1, read on the forward strand.
AAATTCTAACTCTCTTATTTTCAGGAAAATAAAGATGGTACCAATATCAATACATGGTACATGGATAGTGGATGTTCCCAGAATATGACTGGTAATAAAATATTCTTTGAAAAGATTATCAATATGAAAGGAGGAAAAGTAAATTTTGGAGAAAATGATCAGGGAGAAATTATTGGTATAGGTAACATTGTTCTACTTAAAAAAACATTGATTTATAATGTTTTATTTGTTAAGGTTTTTAAGCACAACCTCATTAGCATAAGTCAATTATGTGATGAAGGTTACCTAGTGAATTTTTGGATTGACAAGTGCTTATTAGACAATTCCAAGGAAGATTTTATTCTTCCTACCCATAGACAAGATTATATATACACACTAAACTTATAAAACCTTAGGAGCCAAGACTTACCTTGCCTTAGTGCAATGGAAGATCATTCTTGGTTATGGCATATAAGGTTAGGTCATTGTAACCTTAGTAACCTATGTAAACTCTCTATGAAAATACTAGAGGTTCTACCGGAGCTTAGATTTGATTCTTCAAAGGTTTGTGATCCTAGTCAATATGGAAAGCAACATAAATCAAGTTTCATATAATTCGGTGAAGTCTCAACCACTGATGCATTACAGTTAGTGCACATGGATCTTTTTGGTCCAACACAAACTAGAAGTATTGGAGGCAAATATTATGTATTTGTCTTAATTGATGATTACACTAGATTCATGTGGGTTTATTTTCTAGCAAATAAATATAAAGGTTTTTCTTATTTTAAAAGTTTTGGATCCCAAGATAAAAATGTGAAAACCCTTCCTTTGATAACTATTCATAGTGATCGTGGAGGGGAATTTCAAAAGTCTGATTTTGAAACTTTTTGTAGTAGAAAAGGCATCACTCATAATTTCTCAACACCCTGAACACCTTCACAAAATGGTGTTGTTGAAAGAAGAAATAGAATTCTTCAAAATATAACAAGAACCATGTTGAGTGAGTATTCAGTATCCAAACATTTTTGGGTTGATGCTATAAGTACTTCTTGTTATACTATAAATATAGTTTTTATTATACCTTTTCTTAATAAAACTCTTTATGAGTTATGGAGTGGTAATAAAACCTAGACTTTCCTACTTCAACATTTTCGGTTGGAAGGTATTCATTCTGAATACTAAAGATAATCTACAAAAATTTTCACCAAAATCTGATGAAGGAATTTTATTAGGCTACTCCACCACTTCTAAGGCTTATAAATTTTTCATAAAATCACTTGTACTGTTGAAGAAATAGTACATATAAAATTTAATGAAACTGATCCTTTTGTTTTTAAACAACCTCAACCTACATCTTCGGACATGTTTCCAAAAACCGATTATCAACCTTGGTTAGAGGATCCTTCTGATAAGGAAAATGTCCAAGAGCATATTTCTGAAATGTTTAGCCCAGAAGACTTCCTACCCTATGTTGATGATCTGGTTTTACAAAACCCAAATCATTTGTTTCATTAGATTCATCCCAGTGATAGTATCATTGGTGATGTTAATCAACCTGTAAGGACTATAATTTCCTTAAGAAATGAAGTAGAACATCTGGCATTCCTTTCCCAATTAGAACCAAAAATCACAGATGAAGCTTTGGGTGATGATGATTGGATAAAATTTATGCAAGATGAACTAAATTAATTCAAAAGGAATAAAGTATGGACCCTTTTTGAAAGAACTAAAAATACTTCTGTTATTGGAGTAAAATGGATCTTTATAAATAAGTGTGATGAAAATGGAATCATAGTAAGAAATAAAGCTAGATTGGTTACTAAAGGCTATAATCAACAAGAAGGAATAGACTATGAAGAAAACTATGCTCTAGTATCAAGACTAGAATCTATTCATATTATACTTTCATTTTTAGCATTCATCAATTTCAAACTTTTTCAAATGGATGTTAAATGTGATTTGGTTAATGGTTTTGTACAATAGGAAGTTTTTGTTGAAAAACCTCCTAGTTTTGAAGATTCAAAACATCCAAATCATGTTTTCAAACTTAAAAAGCTTTGTATGGACTTAATCAAGCCTCTGTAGCTTGGTATGATAGACTTACATGATTTTCACTTCAAAATAGTTACCTTAAGGGAAATGCAGATCCAACCCTTTTTATAAAGAAAGATAAGAAAAATGTTTTTATTGTTCAAATTTATGTTGAAGAAATTATATTTGGTTCAACTCAGAAATATTTAACTGATTCCTTTGTAGATCTAATGAAATCTAAGTTTGAAATGAGTGTGATGGGTGAGTTAACATTTTTCCTTAGTTTTCAACTTTCTCAAAAACCAGAACGAATCTATATATCCCAAAAAAATTATATTAAATATCTTCTTAAAAAGTATGGATATGACAACACTAAGAGTATTAGTACTCCCATTGGTACCTCAAAAACACTTGATCTTAATGAAGATGGGAAACTAGTAGATCCAACATATTTTAGAGGTATGATGGGAAGTTTACTTTACTTGACAGCTAGTCATCCATAAATAATGTTTTCAGTATTCTTATGTGCAATATATCAATCCAATCCTAAGGAATCTCATCTAAAGGCAGTTAAAAGAATTTTTCGCTACTTAAAGGGAACTAAGGATTTAGTACTCTTTTATAATTTTGGAAATGATTTTGTTTTGAAAAGTTTTTCGGATGATGAATTTGGTGGATGTAGAATGGATAGGAAAAGTACATCTGGAACATGTTATTTTTTAAGAGATTCATTAGTTTCTTGGTCATGAAAAAAGCAACACTCATTAGCACTTTCCACTGTTGAATCTGAATATGTAGCAGTTGGAAGTTTTTGTGCTCAAGTGTTGTGGATGCAACACAAACTCACAGACTATGGTATGAGTTTTACTGAAACAAAAATTGTGTGTGATAATACTAGTGCCATTAATTTAAGTAAAATTCTGGCACATCACTCTCATGGAAAACAGATAGTTATTAGGCATCACTTTCTTAGGGATCACACACTAAAATGAGATATCATTTTTCAATTTATCAGAACGCAAGATCATCATGCTGAAATTTTCACAAAATATTTAATTTCTGATAGATTTTAATACATTAAATAAAAGTTAGGAATGATAAATGTAAGTTAATCATCCTTATTAACTTCCTATTGAAACCAATCTCCTTATAGTAATAATCTCATTTTCATAGGGGGAGTGCATTTGTTTGTTCGAAGTCTAAATTTTTTTTTGTACTCTAACAATTTTCAATTTCCAAATTTTCATAATGAGGATTTTCTAAATTTTCATAATAAAGATTTTGAAAATTTTATTAAGGAAGATTTTTAAAAAATTTCATAATGAAGATTTTTCATTTTTTTCGTAATGAAAATTTTCTTAAAATTTTCATAGTCAATTTGTCAAACTTTTCATAATCATATTTTTCAAAATCTAAAGTTCTTTAAGAATAATTTTTCTCAATACCAATAATCTTCCTAGAAATCTGAAAGGTATGTTTCCTTTCTTAAGTTTTCGTAATCATATTTTACTTTTGGATATTTTCATTTGTTTTTTAAATTTTTCAGATTCTCTTTTCCTTAAATCTGAATGTTTTTCTTAAAAACCTCAAAAGATCGGATTCTACCAAGATTTCCTTGAGGATATCATATCAACCATCAGATCTGATCAAAAGGATTTTCAGACATTGGATTGAGTTTGGAAGATGAACTATAATACCATTTTCCTATATAAAGGACCCCTGATGGTTGTCCCACATCAAAACTCAAGCTCTCGTGTGCTAAAGTTCTTCCCTTCTACTTAATCCTCTTCCGAACTTCTCAGACCTTGTTCAAATATGAATGTCCGTCGAATAATCTTCTCACAAAGTCGGGTCAACTATCAAGCCAATCTCGGAGTGGCAGGTTTATAGAGAAATTTTGGTTCATCTGAACTTCTTCTCCAAGTATGATTCCATCATCTCAAAGAACATCAAGCTGAATGGATGGGAGAGTGTTTGTATATCGAAGCCAGGAGCTCAAGATTTAGTATATCTAGATTTAATAGTTGAATTTAATGAAACAATAAGTTTTTTCAAGGAATAAGGTAAAGATAAGTTCTATTTCAAGAGATATGGGAAGACTTATTCTCTTTCAAACACCAAGGCTTCAAGCTTGGTTGGTATTCCATATAAAGGAGAATCAGAGTTTTGTTCTCATAAGTTGACCGATAATCAAGGATGTTTCAATAAGGTTATGGCTATGGCTTCTATTAGACATTCTGAAATAAGGACACCAAAGATTTCTCATCTGTCTACAAATTTCCAAATTCAAGAATTATGGTTTCAAGGATTCATTATTCTTAGAAAAGGTGTCAAGGATACATTGATGAAGAGTGACAAGTATATCCGGGATTTATTGGTGAACCTGAGAAAGGTTAATTTTATAAAGCATATTCTGATTTCGTTCGAGAATATAAAGAATGGAACTATGACGGCTCATATCATTATGTATCCATCCATTCTTTCAAAACTGATTTTTCGGTGCTTAGAGTCTTTCAAAATACCTTTTAGTTTAAAGCCAAGGAATTAAAATGTCATGCTGGTTAGTGATGATACCTTGAAAATGATGAAAATCAGTTTTTCTAAGGAATCCGGAAAATTTTATGATTTTACAGAAGAAGAAGTTGAAGCCATACCAAAGAAATAGGAGGTGTCTGAACCATCTAAAAAGGATAGAAGAAAGTGGAAGTTAAAGGAAGTAGAAGAGGAAGGAAAAATCCCACAACCTAAAGAAGTCCAATCCGCACCTCCAAAACCTAAGAAGAAAAAAACCTATCTGGATGAGGTAGTAGATAAATGGAGGGAAGACAAGAATAAAAGGAAAGCAGGGGAGCCTAGATTTGGTTTGGATCTGGATAAAGAAAAATCCTTAAGAGAGAAGACTGCTGATGAACTTGAGAAGAAAGAAAAACAAAATAAGCAGAAGAAGAAGATGTTTGAAACAGAGATTGGGAAATCTCTTCTGAAGGCTATTGAGAAAGCCTCTGAAAATATTATGGTACAACAATCATTCTTGGTAGAAGCTTTACCAGAGACACCAGGAAAGAAATATGTGACTCCATAAAAAGTCCAAGAAAAAGTATTGGAGGAAGAAGAAGAGGAATAAGAAGGAAGTGGTGATACTGACGATCTCATTAAGAAAGTTGAAGATTTTTATGAGAAAGAATGTCCATCCAAGAAGCTCTCAATCCGAACTTCTGAAGATGAATATTCAAAGCATGTCACACCTGGGAAAGATGAAAAAGGAGAAGATGACAAGATTGAAGAAGAAGTGAATAAGTTGTCTGAAGAAGAATGTTTTAATCATCATTTCATTCACCCTGAGGATGCTGAGGCACGAGCTAAGAAGAAACAGGTAGATAAAGAAATAATTGTCCAACTATCATATAGTGAACATATATCTCCTAACCAAGAGGAATCCATTCCGAAGATTGATTAAGGAAAAAAAGTGGTTGTTGATAATCCTAGCAGAATAGTTGTAAAGAACAAGGAAGCTGGTGGATCTTCAAAGAGGAAACTTGTTGAGTTAGAGAAACATCCCACACCAAGAAAAGTCTCAGATTCGGAATCATCATCCCTAGGACAAGGTTTTGCAGTCCAATCCTTGAAGAATATCATTGGTACCATTCCAATTTTTCCAAGCATAGATTCCAGATGCCATTTTCTTCAACGTACGTTAAATTAGAAAGAAGATTCATTATCCATGGTGATGGATAAGTGTGTTAGACTTGAAGTAGACTTAAAGACTTTTCTTATCAACTACGAATCCCACAAAAGTTCATGTAATAAAATGACTAGCTGGTCAAGGAAGATAGTTGAAGACATGTGGTTCTTAATGAGTTTCAAGAAAGTGTCAAGGAATCTTTTGACACTGAAGATAGTAAATTCTCAGATATTACCAATTCTTTTAATCAAAACCTAACCCTGGAATAGAATACCCGAATTCATGTAATAAATGATCTGTATGAAAATTTGTATTCATTTTCCCAAATTTGGAAGAGGGTAATAGATCTCAAGATAGAGATAGAAGAGATGTTATTTAAGCATGAAGAAGCTCTAAATAGTTAGGCAGAATCTCTCAAGGCTCGGGAAGATAAAATCAATGCTTCAGAGAAGAAAGTAAAAGATCAGGATCAGATTCTTAAGCGAGCAGAGGAATACCACAAGGAACTCAAAATGCTGAAGACCATAGTGAAGAAGCTAATTCCCAAGGAGAAGGAAGGATAAAACTTTTCAATTCTGATCTTTTATTGTATTTCCTTGTTGTACAAATTTTTCCAATATTTTTTTGTTACTAGTCCTTTGGATGTTTAGTATAAATATTTTAGGTATCATAATTTCTTTTACATTCCCTTTAATCCTTTTTGAAAATCCCAAAGGTGGAGAAAGTAATGTTAAAGAGAATACTAAGTCTATGACATGGGAGTTCATCTAAGGGGGAATTTTCATTATAAAGATTTATGTATTCAAGATAATGAAAAAACTTATTCTGGAAATCAAGAATGAAATCCTTAGTGTTTCCAAAGCCTAAGGGGGAGTTAGTTGTATTCATTATTTACCATGTGTTAAGGGAGATATGTTTTATTTTCAAAGTCTAGAAAAATATTTTCTAAGTCCTTATATTATTTTTCATAAGGATGTTTGTGCTTTCCAAGAAGGGGGAGATTATTGAGTCAATAAGGTTTCCTTATGAATTTTCCATTACTTCATGTTTTGAAAATCAAAAACACTCTTTCTTAAGGAATATTTCATTTTCCCTATGTTTTATCTTCATATGGAAAATTTTCCTTCCCCAAGGAAATTTATCATTACCATTTTTTCATTGTTCATATTCTAAGTGTAAAATTAGGTTTCATATACAAAACCTTGGAATCATATATATACATAGATATAAATAATTATTTTTTTAGGATATGAATTTAGTTTCAGAGTTCTATGAATTTAGACTCCGAACTCTTATGAGTTAGGACTATGAGTTATTTTAATTCATACTTGGAAATCTTGTGAGTTCTGACTCCAAGTTCTCTGAATTCAGACTCCAAACTCTTCTGAGTTCTGACTCCGAGTTCTCTGAATTCGGAAACTGAACTCTTGTGAGTTTTGACTCCAAGTTCTCTGAATTTAGACTCTGAACTCTTATGAGTTCTGACTCTGAGTTCTCTGAATTGAGACTTCGAACTCTTATGAGTTCTCATTCCGAGTTCTATGAATTCAGAATTCGAACTCTTATGAGTTCTGACTCTGATTTCTCTAAATACAGACTCCGAACTCTTATGAGTTCTAACTTTGATTTCTCTGAATACAGACTCCAAACTCTTATGAGTTCTGACTATGATTTCTATTAATTGAGACTCAGAACTCTTATGAGTTCAAACTCCAAATTCCTATAAACTTGGACCCTAAACTTTTATGAATTCAGACACCGAATTCTATTGAATTTACACTCTGAATTTCCTTGAAATTCAGACTCCAAATTCTGTAGATTTCTCACTATGAATTCCTTGATAAAAATAATCTGAATATCCTTATATTATAGACTCTGAATAACTTTTGGTTAGAATATGAACAATCATTTTTTCTTAGACTCTGAAAAGTGAATTTTTTCAAGCAACCATATTTTTTATTATCCTTGATATAGTCATGAAACGATGTGTGCTTTATATTACTAACTAACCATTGTTTGAGTTACATGTGTGCAAGTCCCTCAGAAATTCAATGTAAAATATGATTGTTCGAGGAGGGTGCTAACTGTTGGATCTGTGCCTATAAATAGGAGCTCATTTGAACAATCTCACAACAAGATAATCAATCTAGAGATTACATGTTGCTGAAGTGACTTCTAGAGAGAGAGACTTTAATGCTTTATGCATACTAAACACCTTGTTTAGAATTTATTCGTGTGACTCTAAATGTTTCTAAGTACATTTGAGGGCTTCTGGAGATAGGAAGACAGAGGTGTCGACTACCTTAAAGTTGGAGGAATTCCTTGCTGAGAAAGACAAAGATGTCGACTACCTTGAAGTTGAGGGATTGCAGGGATAGAAATACAGACTCCAATCTTCATATTGAGGGCTTACCCAGGTGTGGGTAAGATGGACTTTCTTAAAAGTATAAATCAAGGGACCATTATCCAAGGTTGTTGAATACCCTTTTCTTTGGGTTAAAATATTTACTACTTTTTACTTGTTTTGTTTCGTGTTTTCCGCTGCATTTGGAATGTTAAAGAAAGTATAACTATCTTTTACTTTCTTATACTTGTACTCTGATTAATGAGATTCTATACGCTTTTTGGTAAAATATTTATCTTTGTAAACTTTTATTATGTTTCATTTCTGGAACCACTTTTTTGGAATCAATCAAGTTGTAGAACTTAGAGATCCTGTGAATTTACCTCTTTAACTTTGTTAAAAATATTTTTTATTAAGGTTAAAAACAAAAGTTTTTATACCAACATTAAAGTTTCCAAATGAATTTTTAAAGTATACAATTCACCCCCCTCTTGTATATGGAGCTTCTATATCATTTCAATACAACATTTAGTATCTAAGGAGAATATCATTCTCCATTACCATCTCAACAAGGTCAAGAATGTATACAACCATCATAAAAAGGTGAATTACTACTACTTATTTAATTAATTTTATCATCATTTTATCTAATTTTTTTAAGTTAATTTCCTTATCATTTTTATCTTATAATTATTTAGTTTTTTTCAAAGATATTTTGGGAAGTCATATTTTTCCTTCAACTATCTACAATAAGAACCAAAAGAGATAACATGTTCCTTTATTCCAATGTAACCAAGCTTTCCATTTATTTTCTTTCTCGAGTTTCCAATACATCATATTGATTCAATGTTATTAGCCCAAAAAAATTATTATTGTTGAAAACTAGACGAGTAGAGGAATTTTTTTGGCTAAGAACATCGACTCAATATGTATTTTTTGTATTTTGACAAAGAAATTCAATGGAAATCATTGTAGCATCGGTAGTTAATATTTTTTTGATACTTGAATTCAGTGATTCATAAGTCATTTGGGGCATGTAGGAATCATGTTCACCTCAATCTGACACACGGTGTGACCAGTATGACACCAGGTGCGACATTATATATAAAGTTGACATTAATTTTAGTAAAAAAGACATTTGTTATAATAAAAACTGAACAAAAACCTTCTTATTTTCATGATAATTTGTGAAAAAAACCATATTCCATTTTTTATGTGTAAGAATCATCCTAACCTTAATCCAATTAAATGTGTGACAATTGTGACTCTAAGTGTGTCATTTTATGTAAAATTAACATTAATTTTAGAAAAAAAGATAAATGACATACTCAAAACCAAGAAAATGAATTAATATTGTTTTGATACTTAATGAAAAAAATTCACAAGTCATTTTTTAGGTTTAGGAATCAAAATCACCTCAATTTGATAAATGATGTTTCTGATATGATTCAAAGATCCCATTATCAGTTTAAAATTGACATTTTAGTTCAAAAAGAGTCACTCACTAAAAATAGATAAAACATGCTTGTATTGTCTTGATAATTTAGGAAAATAATTAATAATTCATTTTGATGTTTATTAATTAGTATCACATCAAAAAAACACACGATGTGCCCAGTATAACTCAAAGTGTGTGTTTCCAATTTAAAATGATATTTTATTAAAAAGGACAAGTGACATACTCAAAAATGAGTAAAAAGATGTATATTGTTTTCATACATTATTAAAATGTTACATAAGTCATTTAGGATGTGTACGAATAATCCACACCCCACTCCAACACATGACATGATCAGAATGACTCCAATTACATCGTTTTATTGAAAATTGACATTAATTTAAGTAAAAATGAAAACTAACATACTAAAAACTAATAAAAAATATTTTTATTATTTTGATACTTTTTAAAAAAAATACATAAGTAATTTTGGACATGTAGGGATCATATTTACCTTAATCTAATACAATATGTACCTGATATGACTCAAAGTGTCTGTTATCAGTTTAAAATTGACATTTTAGTTCAAAAAGTGTCACTTACTAAAAACCAAGAAAATGAACTCATATTGACTTTATAATTTAAGACAATGATTAATAAGTCCTATATGATGTGTAGGAAGTAGTCTCACATTATATCGACCTATGATGTGACTGATATGACTCATGGTGTGTGTTTCGAATTACAATTGATGTTTTAATAAAAAACACAAGAGACATACTGAAAACTGAGAAAACACATTTGGATTGTTTTGAAATATTAGTGAAATAATAAATAATTCATTTTTGATATTTCAGAATTAGCCTTACATAAATAATATTCAAGGTGTGACCAGTATAATTTCAAGTGTGTCTATTTATTTAAAATTGAAATTAATTTTAGTAAAAAGAACAAGTGACATTCTAAAAACCAAGAAAATACATTTGGATTGTTTTGATAATTTAGGAAAATGATTCAAAATTCATTTATAATGTGTAAGAATCAAGCCCACCTCAATCTGATTCATGGTGTGGCCATTATAACTCTAAGTTTGTCTTTTTATTTAAATTTTACATTAATTTTAATAAAAAAAGTGATATTCTGAAAACCAATAAAACACATTATGATTATTTTGGTACTTTGGAAAAATGATCCATATGTCATTTTTGATGTGTAAGAATCACCTACACCATAATCTGATTAGTGGTGTGACTTGTATGACTCTAAATGTGTCTTTTTTTATTTAAAATTCATAATAAATTTATTAAAAAGAATATGTGACATACTAAAAATTGAGCAGTCACTTTTGGGTTATTTTGATAATTTAAGAAAATGATCCATGAGTCAGTTTTGATATGTAAGAATAATATTCACCTCAATATGATTCATGGTATGACCATTATGACTCCAATTGTGTATCATTATTTAAAATTAATGTGAATTTTATTAAAAAGAACAAGTCACATACTGAAAACCAATAAGATAAATTTGGATTGTTTTGATACTCTATGAAAATGATACATGGGTCATTTTTGGCATGAATAAATCATCTTTAGCTCAATATGACACATGGTATGACCAATCTAACTCCAAGTGTGTCTTTTTCTGTTAAATTCACATTAATTTTAGATAAAATAACAAGTTACTTACTGAAAACTAAGCAAAATAGTTCATATTGTTTTGATACTTTAGGAAAATTATCTACAAGTCATTTTTGAAAAATAGGAATAAAATGTAACTCAATATGATGCACTATGTGACCAATATGACTCAGTGTCTATTATCAATTTAAAATTATTATTTTATTTGAAAACATGTTTCACTAACTAAAAGAAAAGAAAATTCACTTTGATTGTCCTGATACTTTATTAAAGTGATTCATAAGTCATTCTCGACATTTAGAAAGTAGTCTCATATCAAACTGACACACTATGTGGCTGGTATGACTCAAAGTGCATGTTTCCAATTTTGAATGGAATTTTTGTAAAAAACAATACAAGGGAAATACTCAAAACCAAGAAAACTACTTCATATTGTTTTGATACTTTAATAGAATGGTCCATAAGTAATTTGTGACATGTAGGAATCAACCACACCTCAATCCCATGCATGGAGTGACCGGTATAACTCTAGGTGTGTCTTTATTTAAAATTGTTATTAATTTCATTAAATAGAATAATTAATATAATCAAAATTGAGAAAAAACATTTGGGTTGTTTTGATACTTTATTAAAATGATCCATAACTAATTTTTGACATGTTTTAATCAACTTCACCTCAATATGATGCACAGTGTGACCGGAATAACTCCAAGTGTGTATTATTATTTAAATTTTTCATTTATTAATGTGTTATTTCATATTAATTATTAATTTATTTCAGTATAATATTACAAACATAATATTTTATTGCATATATAGGTGTATATTTTTGATTGGGTTGAGGTCATTTTTTTGGAAACTGATAACATAGGCGGAATTTTTTGAGAGGGGGTCATGGGTTCTAAAGATGATGAAACATTAATTATTTTAAATATTTGTGGATAGTAATTGAAAATTTAATTAGTCAAAACATTGTTTGAAATGAATATAGTAGTTTTTTTATTCACGATGTCAAATTTATTTCAATTAAATTATATATTTTGTATACAAGTCACAGATTTTTGTAGTGTGTTGTTATACAAATAGAACACTACAGCAGGTGGGGCATTTATCTACACTAAACTAGTGATAATAAAGGCCTCTCTTTATCAACACTTTTTTAGCATTGATAAAGGATACCCCCATAATATCATTGAGGATAACAATTCATTTTTAGCACAGTTAAAATCCTTTTTGTGTGTTGTTAAAGGGAATATTTATAGTAGTGACTTTCGTAAATGCATAACGCAACAACATTGCATGTACCTAAATATCACAAGGAAATAGTGGAATCATACAAAACATATCATGAGTGCGATCAAATCTATACAAACACACATGTGAGTAAAAAAACATGGTCTAAAGCATATCAAAATTCATAATCATAATATGTCAATCAATAAAATATCATGGCTACAATTATCACAACATTTATAATGGTAAACACACACAATCACATGTGATCACAATTCAAACATAAATATCAATAAAACCACAATTAAATCATAACATAAGAATACATGTATAACGGGATCCCATGAAGGTAAGGAACTTCCTACCTCAAAAAATTTCGATGTCAAAGGGAAGGATAAATATGTCAATAACACCTCTTCCTGACCTTATTATCGTAAACATCAACACTCAAGGTTCACCAAGGGTTCCTAGAACAAAAAACAATCTATTTTATTTCAAAAATAAATAAAATATCATATGCAATAAAATACTCTCTCCCCTGGATAATTTATGAATTGTCCTACTTGCCAGCGCGTGCACTCGCAATATTCCCCATAATAAAAATTTTCATAAATTATCTTTTTATAATTATCTCTTATAATTTATCATAAATTATACATTTATAATTATATTTTTATAAATTATTATAAATTAAACATTTATAATAATATTTTTATAATTTCTCATAAATTATCCTTTCGTAATTATATTTTGATATATTCTCATAAATTATCCTATTATAATAATATATTAATAATTTATTATAAATTACACTTTTATAATTATTTCTTTATAATTTCTCAAAAAAACTCCTTTTAAAATTATATTTTGATAATTTATTATAATTTACCATTTTTTAATTAACTTTTCATAATTTCTCATAAATTATTCTTTTTTAATTATCTTTTGATAATTTATTATAAATTAACTTTTCATAATTGTATTCAAAAAAATTACCCTAAACTATATTTTATAAATATTTTTTGATAATTTTTCATAAATTATCCTTTTATAATTATCTTTAAAGAATTTATTATAAATTTTTATTTTATAATTACATTTTGATAATTTCGTATAAATTACCCAAAAATAATCTGATGTAATTATATCTTGATAATATTCATAATAATATTTGATAATTTCTTACAATTTTCTTTTGATAATTTTCAGTAAATTTTGTTTTGATAATTCAATGTAGTTATCTAATAATAATTTTATTATAATTACCCCATGATAATTTTAGAAAAATTATATTTTAATATTTTTTATAAATTAACTTTTGATAATTTTACAATAATTAAGTTTTGATAATTACCAAATTTATAATTTTACAAACTTAAAATTATCATTTGATAATATAATTAAATATCCTTTTATAATCTAACAATTATTTTTTGATAACTTTACATAAATTATCCCTTGATTATTCCTTGCAATTATCTTTGATAATTTCATGAAATTATTTTTAGATAATTTTAATAGATTATTCTTTTAATAACCAAATCTCATTATAGTTTGATAATTAGTTACAATTAACCTTGGTAATTCCATGTAATTATCATTTGATAATTTAGATAAAAAATATTTTGAAATCTTTCACAATTATCTTCTGATAATTTAGTGCAATTTGTAACGACCCAGTGTTTTTCAATGGAAATTCCCTTCTTATAAATATGCCATAAAATCACATAATAATGAACTACTAAGTGATAAGTGACCTTTAAACAGAATTTTGTCACGTCTGTGTTTGGAATTTTGAAAATCTCACATACACGGTTGTGTTCAAGAGGTTTTTTGGAGTCCGATAAGAAAAACTTAATTTTTTGGTGAATAGTAACCTACCCTAATGAATTGTAACATACCCTTATGAATAGTGATATACCCTAATGAATAGTAACCTACCTATGATATTATAAAAATAATATTCAAGTTGGAAGTACAATATACCTATGTTTTAGAATGAGTTAATTCATGTTTTAAATCTGGTTTTTGATAATAAATTATGATTTTAATTAAATAATAAAATAATCATATTTAGAAAAAAAATTTAAAAATGGGCTTCCCTTTTTGATTCTACACATCGAAAAATGGTTGGGGTGAATTTTTGGGATTTTTCGGAAATACTTGAATTTTTATGAATAGTAAAATACGGTAATTTACTGTATATGTACATTATAAGATAAATAGACTATTCCTAGCATAATGGATGATGTCACCACCCTTGTTTCGAATTCACATGACCCATTTACAATTCTTGGTCATTGAATACTTACTATTCCTTTTCTTGTGAAGAAATAATAAATTAGTGATTATAATATTGTCAAATCCCTCCTCTCCTCCACTATAAAAACCCCCTTTCACTCCCTCTTCTCTCCAATCTTTTCAAGCCTTGTGCCTTGCCATTATTCTTCCCAAATCTCTCCCCACGGTCCTCCCCCACGTCCAAAATCTCTCAGCCTCCTCAAAATACCAAAAACTCTCTCTTTAAGAGGTTCTCAAAGGAGGAAGTCTCAAGAGGTAAATTTCCTCTTCCCGATTTTATCTTTTATTTTAAGTTCTTTTCTTTTTATTTCGTTCCTCACCTCCCTTCACCATAATAGTATGATAATTACAGTAACATACATGTACTGGAATTTTTTCATGCTAATTGTATATTTCATTATCTTCTCTCCTTTCCCCGCCCTTTTATTTGAAATAAATGAAATCACCGTTTGAGATGTGCTAATTTAGCACATTCAAGGACAACAGTTTATCAATTTCTATTGTTATCTCTAATCCTAGTCATGAAAAAATTTGTGCTATAGTTGAACCAGATTATTATACATGCTATATATCCTATTTTTTGTTCTGTAATCCTTTTGTACAAATGATATTAAATTATAAAGCAAAACATGTTCTTTGTAATCAAATCCATCGTTTAAAAAAAAGGTTATCACTAAGGTTATATATATAATAATTATACTTCACTTTAAGTAACCTAATTAAAATTAAAACCATGTAATATTCTGTATGTTCACTAAAAAATATAACTTCAGTTCTGGACAACCACATTCATCTTACATATAATCCAAACTTGAATATAAGTGAACCGATCTTTTAAAACCAAGTAAACAAACAAGCCTGAACAATGAAACTGAACCTTATAACTAATCAAAAAAGATTTTAATGAACTAAAAAGGGTTACAATAATTAAATTAAATATATAAGAGGTCATGTACTTGTTAATTAATAAGCCTAATTTTTTTATTCAAGTCATTTATAACAAGTGGAGAACACCAACATATTTAAGGTAAGGGATTCTCCCCTTTTTATTCTTAATCAAGATTTTTCTCTATGATATTCCTTTTTTTGTAATACCAAGTGATGGGGAACCTTTATACACCATCCCCATACTAATATAATGTTTTATAGGTGATGAAATACCCCTTATCTCTCTCATCAAGCCCTCTTAGTTACACCTGATACCATGCCAATAAACCATAATGAATTCTACCTGAACTTCCTTTATTCCTTCGGGTTTCTCTATCTTTCTTTTTCCCAAAATGTAGTTGTCTTTTATTTTATTTAGAACATAAAAATTATTTTTATATTCTCTAAAATTATGTTCCAAGATCCATATATCATTCTCTTTCGGGGATATACATGCTTTAAGTGAATCTCTCTTTGATACTTCCGAATAAGCACACTCGTTTTAAAGGAATTTAGCAAACTTTTACCCAATTTCAAGTGCACCCTATCTTCTGTTTTAAGACACCAATATATTTGTAAATTATGTATTTTTATTATGAAAACCTTCTTGGTTCAATTACGGTTTTATATAAAATAATGTATTCTTGACTATTTTAAAAGCTCTATAGTGTTTTCCTTAAAACCTCACAAAAATGTTTTAATACTAATGTTTCTAAAATACATTTATCATATGTTGTAACTTATGTTTGACACTACTTACCATGTTATATGCCTATTTTACCCTATTAAGGTCAATGTATTTTGTAATTTTTTCCTTACATGGACACTTTCATGATACGCCCATTGGTTATGATTTATTTCATGATTGTGGTACCCAATTCTTTCCAGGGGTACCCTTATGTTTGTGTATGGTTGATTTTGTATGATTGTATATGTGGTAAGAATATTTATGTAGAAAGAATATTCATGAAAATGTTGATATGGGTGTTCCCAGATAGTGCTCCAATTCATTGGGTAAGGATAAGTCTCATGATATGTGATGTGAAACGGGATTGGCGGTTAGCCTTGACTCGTACTAAAATGGGAAACGGGATTGGCGGTTATCCTAGACCCATACTAAAGATATGATTTATGATTCTGCCTCATTTATATTATTCCATGTTTATATGATACCATGCTTATATTAAATGATTTTATAAGTTTCATGTTTTGGATATGATTATGTCATGCCTCCTAACTCATGTGCTTGAGATGTATCCTTTAGTTCATTTCCCTTACTTGGATTTTTTAGCTCATCCCTTTGTTCATGTGTTTCCCCAGGGTACCCTATGCAGATGTAAGGGCTCAAAGGAAGTTATGAGCTCATTATGGAGATTAAATAAAGAAGTCTTTTTTTAGCCCCATGTTTTGTGTTATATGTACCTATTCTTCCAAGACACTAGACTTAACGATCCTTGGATTGTACTTTGATGATGAATTATGTTTAAAATACTGAAATGTTATATGTAAAAGGACCGGGTCACTATAGTTGGTATCAGATGATGGTCTAGTTATTTTTGGAGATTAGGAATAGAGCACCTTAGTGAGAATTGTAAGGATGAGACTAAGTATAAGGAAACAGTCCTAAATTGTCGTGAGAATAGAGTAAGTGATTTATCAAGAAAATACCTCCATGTCTGGATATGAGCAGGTAGAGGTGGATCTGGCACAGATGTGTCTAGGGGTAAAACCCTAAAATACCTCTTTGAGCTAGACTCGAATAGGAACAGGTGCAAGATAACGGGCCTTGTTGCACTCTTGGTTACGACACTCCCAGGGGATATGCTTTGGTAGATTCATGAGCTTAGTACAAACCAATATTAAGGAAAAAATCCCATAAGAATATAAGTTATGAAATAGATTGAGGATAACCTAGATATAAACCTAAGGAATCACAAGTTAAAATGTTATTCTTCTTTATAATTTTATCCTTTAATGTTCAAAGTTTTCTTTTTATGCTCAATATCTAAGTATTCAAGACCTCTAATTATACATTCTTTTTCTTAGTTAATGGTGGGAAATATAAGTACACGTTCCAAAAACCAATTTGATAGGCAATGCGATGATTTATTTAATGAAATGACTGATGTGACGGAAGCGGGTGATCAAAACTTTATGGTAGTACTTGCTTAGCTGGCTCGAGTTATGAATAATAACTTGAATCAAGTGGAACGTCCCCCTCCTCCATGGAAAGATCAAGTTGTTGTAGAATACTTCATGCAGCCAAGGCCTCCCATGTTTAGCGGGTCTTCTGATCCCCTGCTCGCAGAACAATGGATTAACTCCATTGAAAAGATATTCTCCATCCTCCAGTGCTCGGAAGAAGAGAAGGTGGAACTGGCGGTCTATCATTTTGATGGGGAAGTTGATCAGTGGTGGACACTGATCCAGAATACAAAGTCCCAAGAGAAAATCTATTCTATAGATTGGGAGGAATTTTTAAGAGGATGTTTTTCAACAAATATTTTCCTCAAACCCTCTGTCTCAAGATAGAAAGAGAGTTCCTTAGATTCAATCTGAAGGAAGATGAGTCCATTGGTGCGTATGAAGAAAACGTTACATGGATTTCAAGGTATGCCTCTGGCTTTTTCATGAACACCAAAAGTAAGGTGGATCACTTCTTTGGTGTACTAAAGTCAATTATATGAAAAGCATTGGTGATTCGAGACTTCGATAGTCATGAGGACATTGTCCATTGTTCCCTCAAGGTTGAAATGGAGATTGGAGACTCTCAGTGGTCTCATGGGCCCAGTGACAAGAAGCAGAAGATGGAGAACAATATGGGTGGTTCATCAAAAAAATCCCATGATGGAAAGAATTCCAATTTTTTCCTTTGCAAAAATTGTGGGAAGAAGCATCCTAGTAACTATCTGAAGGGAACCAAGAATTGCTTCAAATGCAGAAAGTTTGGTCATCTGGCCAAGAATTGTTGAAGGGGTATGAAAAATCTAGCTAATGTTAAAGAAGAAAGGAAGGTTCAAATCAACACTCAACCTGCAGTGCAGTGTTATAACTGCAAGGAGCTTGGGAATTATACGAACAATTTTCCTAAGTAAAGAGTTGTCGGAGGCAATTGGCAACAACCTCCAAGGAAACATGAAAGGGATTATTCTATCACTACTGCTGAGGTAGAGCTGAAAAATGATGTGGTGACAAGTACGCTAGTTATTCATTCAATAATAGCGAACATAGTATTTTATTCTGGTTCTACACATTCTTTCATATCTTTCAAGTTTAGCAGAACTATTCAAACACTACCTCAAAATTTGGAAGAAAATGTATCTGTGAGAACAGTGAATGGGGCAATCGTTGCATCCATGGTTTATAACTCCTCCCCAGTTAACTTTTGTGAACTGAACCTCCCATAAAATATTTTCATACTTACATTGGTGGATTTTGACTCTATATTATGCATGGATTGGTTGTCTTTATACAATGCCAATATTGACTGTCGGGAAAGTGAGATCACTCTCCACATCCCGAAGCATCCTCTGATTCTTTTCAAGTTCAAGGAGGAAGATGAATCTCCTTTCGAAACATCGTCTCAAGTGTGGATATTGCTTCTTTATGAGCATGCATATCTATCTCAAATGATTGGTACAAAGGATAGAATCATGCTTGAATGCATGCCCTTCGTGAGGGATTACACTGATGTATTCCCGGAAGAATTTCTTAGTCTTCCTCCTGACCAAGAGGTTGTGTTCCCAATTGGACTTATCCCTAGATCTCTGCCAATCTCAAAGACACCTTACAGAATGGCCACTGTAGAGCTGGAAGAGCTGAAGAAGGAGTTATAGGAGAATATGGAGAAGGGTTTTATACGCCCGAGTGCTTCACCGTGGGGTTCTCTAGTCCTCTTCATCAAGAAGAAGGGTGAATCAATGAGCCTCTTCATTGATTATCGTGAGCTCAATAAAATCACGATAAAGAACAATTATCCCTTTCCACAGATAGATGACTTGTTCGATCAGCTTTATGGGGCCAGTTATTTCTCTAAGGTGGACCTTTGATCGAGATATCACCAACTAAAGGCGAGGAAGGAAGATATTCCCAAGACTACCATTCAAACGAGTTATGGACACTATGAGTTCATAGTGATGCCCTTCGGACTCACTAATGCTCCAGCAATTTTCATGGATTTAATGAATAGAGTCTTTATAGATTACCTCGAAAAATTTGTGGTGGTCTTTATTGATGATATTCTGACATACTCGAACAACAAGGAGGAACATGAGGAGAATTTGGAAACTTTGTTAAAGAATTTTCGAAGGGAGAAGTTGTATGAAAAGATCAGTAAATGTGAGTTCTGGATGGAGGAAGTATCATTCATGGGCCATGTTATCACCAAGAAAGGGATATCTGTGGACCCTTCCAAGACGAAGGCAATTGAAGAGTGGTCGAGGCCAACTTCTGTAACGGAGATCCGTAGTTTTTAGGTCCAACTGGGTATTATCGACGATTCATGAAGAACATTTCACGATTTTCAAACCCAGTGACCAAGATGACACGAAAGGGAGTAAATTTCGTTTTGACACAGGGATGTGAAGACTGTTTCAAGGAGTTGAAAAAGAGGCTTATCACTGCGCTGGTACTCACACTCCCTTCAAGTGGAGAACTATTTTTGGTGTATAGTGATGCTTCTAAGAAAGTCTTAGGTTGTGTGATAATGAAAAATGATAATGTGATAGAATATACTTAAAGGCAGCTAAAAATCCATGAGCAAAACTACCCCACGCATGATATGAAGTTGGAGGTTGTGATCTTTACGTTGAAAATATGGCGGCATTATCTTTATGGGAAAAAATGTGAGATATATACTGACCACAAGAGTATCAAATATATATTCACATAGAAAGATCTTAATATTCACCAGTGAAGATGGATATAGCTCATCAAGGATTATGACTGCTCAATCCACTACCATCCCGGTAAGGCAAACATGGTGGCAGATGCTCTCTAAGTAGAAAGAATCCTACATCTTTATCAATGATGAGAATTGAAAAGGATCCGATCTTCTAAGATTTACAAAGGATGGACATGCGAATAATTAAGGGAGGAACATCATCAATCCTTTCTCAAATGATTGCTCAACCATCCCTCTTAAAGAAAATAAAGGTTGCTCAAAGGAAGGATGTGGAAATTCAAAATAGGGTGGAAGCTGTTAAAAATGGGAAATCCTCCTATTTCAAAATTGACGAGGAAGGAGCTGTAAGATTTGGGACACGATTATGTGTACTATATGATCCATAGATAAAGAAGGAGCTATTGAATGATGCACATAGCTCGACCTTCTCTATCCATCCTAGGAGTACCAAAATGTACTATGATCTCCGATAACACTTCTGGTGGGATAACATGAAGAAGGAGATTGCGGAATATATATCAAGGTTCTTGGTATGTCAGCAAGTTAAATCTGAGCGACAAAGGTCCAAAGTTATGATGCATCCATTTCCAATACCCATGTGGAAATGGGAAAATGTTACTATGGACTTTTTCATGGGTCTCCTAAAGATGTCTAAGGGAAATAATGTGATATGGGTTGTGGTTGACCGACTCACCAAGACATCCCATTTCATTGCTATTTGGGAAAGATCTCTCGCTTTAAAAACATGAAAAGTTATATGTGAAGGAAGTGGTGATACTTCACGGTGTTCCACTCTCAATTGTATCCGACCGTGATCTGAGATTCACATCAATGTTTTGGAAAAGTCTCCAGCATGCTCTGAGCACTGAACTGAACTTTAGTACGGCCTATCATCCTCAAATTGACGGCCAGTCTGTGCGAACTATTCAGACACTGGAATACATGTTGAGAGCGTGTTCTATATAATTCAAAGGAGGATGAGACCAACATCTTCCATTGGTTGAATTCTCAAACAACAATAGTTTCCACTCGAGCATCCAAATGGCACCATATGAATCCCTTTATGGGAAAAGGTGCAGAACACCAAAATGTTGGGATGAAGTTGGTAAGCGTAAGCTACTAGGACTTGAAATGGTCGAATAAATGGTGGAGAAGGTGAAAACCATTCTGCAGCATATCAAGGCAGCCCAAAGTTGACAAAAGAGTTATGCAGATAATCATCGACATGAACTTGAGTTCAAAGTTTGAGACATGGTATTTCTATGCATATCTCCGTGGAAGAAGGTCATGAGGTTTGGGAAGAAAGGGATGTTAAGTCCCAGGTACATCGGCCCCTTCGAGATCCTTGATCGAGTCGGAGCTGTAGCCTATCGACTGACACTTCCACCTACCATGTCGAAATTACATGATGTCTTTCATGTATCCCTCTTAAGGAAGCACATACCAGACCCTTCGTATGTACTCTCTTCAAAGGTGGTACAGTTGGAGGATGACCTTTCCTATGAGGAGGAGCCAGTGAAGATCTTGGATCTTAGAGACAAAGTTCTATGCAACAAGACTACTCATCTGGTCAAGGTATTATAGTGAAACCATAAGTACGGAGAGGAAACATGAGAACAGGAGGAAGCATTGAAGGAAAAGTACCCACATATTTTTTTTCCTAGAATGTAAAATGAAATTTTGAGGTCGAAATTTCTTAAGGAGGGAAGAATGTAACGACCTAGTGTTTTTCAATGGAAATTCCGTTCTTATAAATATGCCATAAAATCACATAATATTGAACTACTAAGTTATAATTGACCTTTAAACATAAGTTCTTCACTACTGTGTTTGGAATTTTGAAAATCTGACATACACGGTTGTGTTCAAGAGGTTTTTTCGAGTCCGATAAGAAAAACTTAATTTTTTGGTGAATTGTAACCTACCATAATAAATAGTAACATACCCTTATGAATAGTGATATACCCTAATGAATAGTAACCTCATCTATGATAGTATAAAAATAATATTCAAGTTGGAAGTACAATATACCTATGTTTTAGAATGAGTTAATTCACGTTTTAAATCTGGTTTTTTATAATAAATTATGATTTTAATTAAATATTAAAATAATCATATTTTGAAAATTATTTTTGAAAAATGGGCTTCATTTTTGGATTCTAAATGTCGAAAAATGGTTGGGGTGAATTTTTTGGATTTTTCTCAAATACATGAATTTTTTATGAATAGTAAAATTTGGTAACTTACCATATATGTACATTTTAAGATAAATATACCTTTCCTAGAATAATGGATGATGTCACCACCATTGTTTTGGATTCAAATTACTCATTTACTATTATTGTTCATGGAATACTTACTATTCTTTGTCTTGTGAACAAATAATAAATTAATGATTATAATATTGTGAAATCCCTTCTCTCCTCCACTATAAAAACCCCCCTTCACTCCCTCTTTTCTCCACTCCTCTCAAGACTTGTTCCCTACCATTATTCTACCCAAATATCTCCCCAATGATTTCCCCCACGTACAAATGCTCTCAGACTCCTCAAAATACCAAAACCTCTCCCCTTAGGAGGTTCTCAAAGGAGGAAGTCTCAAGAGATAAAATTCCTCTTCCTGATTTCTTCTTTTCTTAAGTTCATTTATTTTTATTTCTTTCCTCACCTCCCTTCACCATAATAGTATGATAAATCCAGTAACATACATGTACTGGAATTTTTTCATGCTAATGGTATATTTCATTATCTTCTCTCCTTTCCCCACCGTTTTATTTCAATGAAATAAAAGCACTGTTTCAGATGTGCTAATTTAGCACATTCAAGGACAACGATTTATCAATTTATAATGTTATCATTAATTCTGGTCATGAAACCATTTGTGCTATGGTTGAACCAGATTATTATAGATGTAATATATCCTATTTTTGGTTCTGTAATTCTTTTGTACAAATGGAATTAAATTATAATGCAAAACATGTTCTTCGTAATCAAATCCATCATTTAACAAAAATGGTTATCACTAAGGTTATATATATAATAATTCGACTTCACATTAAGTAACCTAATTAAAATTAAAACCATGTAATATCCTAGATGTTCACTATAGAATATAACTTCAGTTATGGACAACCACATTCATCTTAAATATAATCCAAACTTGAATATAAGTGAACCGATATTTTAAAACCAAGTAAACAAACAAGCCCAAACAATAAAACCGAACCTTATAACTAATAAAAAAGGATTTGAATGAACTAAAAAGGGTTATAATAAGTAAATTAAATATATAATATGTTCTGTACTTGTTAATTAATAAGCCTAATTTGTTTATTCCGGTCATTTATAACAAGTGGATAACACCAACAGATTTATGGTAAGTGATTCTCCCCTTTTTACTCTTAGTCAAGATTGTTCTCTATGCTATGCATTTTTGTGTAATACCAAGTGATTGGGTACCTTTATACACCTTCCTAATACTCCTATAATGTTTTATTGGTGATGAGAAACCACTTATCTCACTCATAAAGACCTCTTAGTTACACCTGATACCATGCCAATATACCATGATGGATTCTACCCGAACTTCCTTTATTCCTTCGGGTTGCTCTATCTTTCTTTTTACCAAAATGTAGTTGTATTTTCTTTTATTTAGAACATAAAAATTCGGTTTATATTCTCCAAATTCATGTTCCAAGATCCATATCTCATTCTCTTTTGGTGATATACATTATTTAAGTGAATCTCTAATCGATACTTCCCAATAAGCACTCTAGTTTTAAAGGAACTTCCCAAACTTTTACCCAATTTCAAGTGCACTCTGTCTTCTGTTTTAAGACACCAATATCTTTTTAAATTATGAATTTTTATGATGAAAACATTCTTGGTTCAATTCTGGTTTTATATAAAATTATGTATTCTTTAGTATTTTAAAATCTCTTTAGTATTTTCCTTAAAACCACACAAAAATGTTTTAATGCAAATGTTTCTAAAATACATTTCTCATATGTTGTCACTTATGTTTGACACCACTTAACCTGTTATATACCTATATTACCCTATTAACTTCCATGTATTTTCTAATTATTTCTTTATATGGACACTTTTATGATACCCCCATTGGTTATGATTTATGTCATGATTGTGGTACCCACTTCTTTACAGGGGTACCCTTATGTTTCTGTATGGTTGATTATTTATGATTGTATATGTAGTAAGAATATTTATATGACAAGAATATTCATGAAAATGTTTATATGGGTGCGCCCAGATAGCACTTCATTGAATTGGGTAAGGATAAGTCTCATAAGATGTGATGTGAAATGGGATTGGCGGTTAGGCTTGACCCGTACTAAAATGGGAAACGGGATTGGCAGTTCGCCTTGAACCGTACTAAAGATATGATTTATGATTCTTCCACATTTATATGATTCCATGTTTATATGATCCCATGCTTATATTAAATGATTTTATAAGTTTCATTCTTTGGATATCATTATGTCATGTCTCCTAACTCCTGTGCTTGAGATTTATCATTAAGTTCATTTCCCTTACTGGGTTTTTTTAGCTCATCCCTTTGTTCATGTGTTTCCCCAGGGTACCATATGCAGATGTAAGGGCTCAAAGGAAGTTAGTATCTCATTATAGAGATTAAATAAAGAAGTTTTTTAGCCCCATGTTTTTTGTTATATGTATCTAGTCTTCCAAGACACTAGAATTAATGATCCTTGGCTTGTACTCTGCTGATGATTTATGTTTAAAATCATGAAATATTATATGTAAAAGGCTCAGCTCGCTATAAAATTACATTTTGATTATTTAATATAAATTACCCCTTTAATAAGTTTCATAAATTATTCTTGGTAATCAGAAGGAATTTATCCATTAATAATTCTTGGCATAATAATTTATTCATAATTAACCAATCTTTTTAATTTGAGAATAAATGGAAAAATATAATAAAATTAAAAAAAACTTGGAAGAAGGTCGCACATGCCACAGAAATAAGATGGGAGACTACAAATTGATCTTAATCGTATCAACCAAGATTTACCGATCCCATTCATGGTAGATCTAGTGTCACTTTAACTTGATAGGATCATCCAATCCTGTTTAAAAGTGGTTCAGGAGTTTCCAAAACCATAAAAATGTAGTATAACAACCTAGAACCTACACTCCTAGATTCTATGCTGAAATCTATAACTTTATATTCTTGACTTTGATACTGATAATTGTGATCTATATTTTTCATCCAAACATTACAAAATCAAAAGGAAAAGTTGTATCACTTAAATTTTGGAGGATCTTTTTAGATTTATAGATTTAGATAATTAGTAAAAAAAATCTTACATAAATAATTCACATGACTTTAAATTAGCATTTCGCTTGGTTAACCCAGATTTTATTTTTCACATTAATACATCATCAACATCCACATGTAATCCCTTCTAGACATAAATTTTTCAACATCATTCGTTAAAATCCTAGGAAAAGGAAACATAAAGAATAGTGAGCTCATATACACAGTAAAGGTAAACATAAGCATTATCAATTTAATGGAATCAATGAAAATAAGAGTGCATAAGGGTATGATGACATAATCGATAAGCATGAGAGAGTTATAAAAGATATCATACCCATCAATACCTAGTTCATAAAATATGAAAACATAGAAAAGTAAAGAGTCGTTAGAATCAATAATCAAAATCCATGTGATATCAATCTTGATAATTAGAAATATTATAAACCCATAGAAATCATATAAAACGCAAATAATTATCTTGGAAAATTATTAAACTTTTCACTCTTATAAATGGAATAACTTTGTAGTTTACTTCCATACATGTCACTCTTACAAAGGGAATATCCATATGGTCGGCTTCCATACCTAATGCATTAGGGGGTTATCATGGACCCAACCATCCTTGGTTTATCGCAAAACTACCTTTCAATAGTTGGTAATTTAACCATGACCATGCATCAAATGTAAAAGTACCATTACAAAGTCTAAAGACATAAAAGCATTAATTTCATCAAAAAAATCATAGGAACAACCACTATCCATTTCATAACTTGATTAAACTGGGGAAAAGAAATTGGTTCTATAAAAATATCTTTGAAAAATGATTAATTTATGAATAAAGGTTAACATATCAATCTATTTAGAACATGATTAACCCATTTAAGATAATGGGGTTCAATAACAATCTCTTTGAAACGTGATTAACCCATGAAGAATAAATAGATTAAAAAAATCTATTTAGAACATGATTAAACCAAAAAAATGAAATGGGTTTAAGAAATTACTCTTTGAAACACGATTAACCCATATAAAATAAGTGGTCTCAAAAAAAACTCTTTAGAATATGATTAAACCATGGAAATGAAAAGGGTTCAATAACAATCTCTTTTAAACAAGATTAACACATTGAAAAGAAACAGTTTCCCTAATGATCTCTTTGTATCAATCATAATCCATAAAAATAAAGAATGAGGTTGGTATAAATAAAAATATCCCTAATGGTGGATAAGTACAACAAGGGCTGTTGACCTGGATTAATGTAAATACCATTTAAAATATCATTTAAAACATTCACGAGGAAAATAACCTTTAAACAATCAAAAGTGTCTCATACCACCTGGAAAAAATTGAATCATAAGAATCATGATGGAAAAATGATAAATGAAACTTATAATATACTATGAATAAGGTTATTCATGATATATCATGTCAAACAAGAAGTATAAACACTTCATAAATGAAGATAGGTGTATAACATAACAAACATCTCAAAGAAGGCAAATTATTGCAAAAATCCATTGCCGCTTTAGTAAATTTGAAATAGTAAACCCCATAAAAGAGATGTAATAAAAATGATATGTAAAACCACATAAATTTAAGCTTAATAATCTTAAATTATATTAATAATAAATATATGCCCCACACAATAAAAATAAGTTAGGAATATGAAATATATCACACAAAATTAAAAGTGAGATGAGAGAAACCCTTACAAAGATTGTATCATTGGAGGGAGAATAAATCAATGAGATAATTATGTTTGAAAAAATTTAATCCAAAAAACTAAAATTTTAAATTGAATATAAAATAATCTTAAGGTCATTTCACACATATTATTGGCATAACATAACTAATAAAATATAATTTGAACCCAATGAATAGAAATTGAGTTCAGAAATCCCTTACAACTAAAGTAACATCTTAATCAAAAGTCCCAAAAGTAATATTAATCAATTGAAACATATAAATAACATGAAGATAAAATAATTCAGGATATAATATATCAAAATTGTTAGATGATACACCACTAAAAAATAAGTAAGTGGTTAATATGACATTTATCTCACATATGTAAAAAGTGAGAAGAAAATCCTGTACCTTGAGTTTTATTTTTTATGCTTATCCTCTATATTCATGAATAATAAACTTATTTTAATTATTTACATGATTCATAACCATTTAAAATTTTATTATCACATTTTTAGTTATAATCTAGTTACATATAATTACTTAATCAATAATGTTTAAGTCGGATGTTTTGAACATATTTGGATTATGTGTTAAGACTGATATTGATAGGTCAACTATGGTCAATGGGGTCATTAGTTAAACATAACTAGAATAATAACCATAAAATAATTATAAATTTTTTAAATCAATTATACTTTTAATGTTATACAGGAAATATGTTTAAGAAAAATAAACCAACGTTACGATCGTGATGACGGTAGGTCATATGTATGCAAGTAATGTTCTAAATTTTCTTTTATGATCATTATGGAAAGAAGTGAAGTATTTTTTATCATTAAATAATGACAATTATAAGATAAATACCGTATTTTTTTAATTATATATACATATATATATATATATATCATTATTGTGATGTGGTGATGAAAAATGAATAATCACATCGCTTCGAGGAGGCAGTATTCCACATGTCCATGAATGACATTATCACTTTTTTTAGTGCGTGAAATAGAATGAAGAAAATGATATATTGTATATACATATATTTAATTATGTCATTAATATCATAAATATTTCATTTATATCATATATTTTTATTAAATCCACTCATAATGAAACCCATATACAGTGTGATAGATTCAAATCGCTTTGAAGAGGCGATACTCCACACATTCATAAACAATGTTATCATATTCCTAAAAAAATGGAATGCATAAATTTACGTGTTATATAATAATTAAATAAGTATTTTGAAATTATAAATATCATATATATTGTATTAAATAGTAATTCTATTATTATTCCAAAACATGAAAGGTGATAATGGAAGAACAAATGAAATCATTTTAGGAGGCGGTAGTCCAACGTACACATGAACAATGATTGCATATTTAATTAGATGGAATTGTGTAAAGGTGTAGTTAGAACCCTAATCATAAAAAAAATTCCATATTTTTTTGATACCTATGTTATTATATAATCATGGAATATTAATAATTAATGGGGTGGAGAAAAAAATAAAAGAAAAGTGCTCATTAAATATTGTTACATCTTTCTCTGGTAACTCCTTCTAGTTTTCAATGAAGGAATTCATTAGTTTTCTTTCTTCACAACGTGAGGATTCTAGGATGATAGTAGGGATGTTTTTAGTTTTTTGTAGTAGGGTTTTGATTATCTATAATGGTTTGAGATGTGTGAAGAGAGGGGTATGTTGAGTGTCTTTTTATAGTGGGGAGGAATGATATTCTTGCAAATATAAAAAGGTAAACATTGTTGGGAGGTCTCCCTTACATCATGTACCTCCAATAATGATCCCAATAAGTTAAAATTGGGTATATGGTTTAATAATGGTGTTTACTACTTTATGGTTTGTAGTCTCGCATGTCCTATGTAGCTCTATCGATGTTATATGTCATTCAACCTCCTCCAAAAAATCTTATTGTAGGTCTTCACTCCCACTCCAATGATGGCCTCGCCCATTTTTATTCAATGGTTCCTCCTTATTACTATTTTGTGGTGACTGGTTGCACCGGGTTCATAATTGGAAAGGTATTAAACTTTTTTCTGGGTTATTACACTGCCACCGGAGGTGACCTCGGGAATACTCGGAGCCAATAGTGTTCCATTATCCTTCAAATCCAATGTTCCTTTTTGGTCCTGATATGGTGTAGTTTTTTGTTTCATCAGATGGTTTGTGTTTCTAGAGTGTTGTTGATGAAGATCTTCTTATCATTCATCCTCCATCAAGAATCTAGTGTGGTTTTGTGTTTTTTCTGTGTTTTCTCTAGTTCATTCTTTTCCTACTCGAGTTAGATTTTGTCTCTAGTGGTCCTCTTGTGATCTTATTGCCCTATCCCCCAGGGAATTACCCTACATTGGTCCAGTTATAGGTTTTCATAAGCTATTTCGGATGGTCTTGGTGGTCTTGCTGGTGGCCGTTCTCCCGATGGTCTAGCTTGCTCTGATGATTCTACCTTTCTCCTAGCGACGGTGGTCCGATGATCATGTATTATTGGTCCCTAGTGCGATGGTGGAGCTATATCCCGATGAATGATAACATGTGTTATGGATTTGATGCGGCCATAGTATAGGGTGGTGAGTGATTGACATGCTATATTCTGATAGTTTTGGGTGGGTTGGTCCTTGTTAGTGTTCCTTGGCTGTCCTGTTTAACTGTTTTTAGGTGTGGTTTTGTGGTGTTTTTTGGGCGTTTCTGGTCTTGGAAAGGGTTCTTTTCATGGCCCACCAATGGCTCCTTATGGTGGTATTGTATGTTTTCTATTTCTCACTTTTCCTCAAAGTGGTTAATTTTATAAAATCAAAAAAAATGTTTTTGTTGTGTCTTTAACAATTCATCAAAATATAAAATTTCTTATAAAAATAATAAAAATACACAAAAAGTAAATTTTGATACCTCTCTTTAAAAAATAAAGTTTAATTTTTCAAATAAAAATTATAAATGTGTCAAAATTTAGTTTTAAAACAATTTTTCTATTAAAAGGTGGTAAAAATGCATTTTAAAAATATACACCATTTTTTCTTGTTAAATCTACGGTGGTCTCCAAGATGGTTTACTCAATGATGGTGTACAATTGTCCTACCAGCCTTCTCAATAAAATCAATGCCTATATTAAAATTTTTGTTTGGTCTGGTAGTACAATTGAAATAAAACTTGTCACCATTCCTTGGGTCACTTGTTTCAAACCTTTGGACAAGGGTGGTCTTGGTATCAAGAACCTTAAGCTTTTCAATGATTCTCTTCAAGCGAAGATGACTTGGAATCTGATTCATAACAACACTGATTTTCTGGACTTCCTCAAGAAAAGATTTGTTACCAATCTTCGAAATGGAAAATTTGGTCACATCAACTCTTCCATATGGCCCTCCATCAGAAATTCTTTTCTTAATATCATGGATAACTCTATATGGATGTTAAGTGCTAATTCCTCTTTGAATTTATGGATGGACAACTGGACTGGTGTCCCCTTAATCTCAATGTTGACATCCACCACTTCTCCTGGCAACACCAACTACACTATCAGGGATGTTATTAACTCCCAA
Source organism: Viscum album (assembly GCA_963277665.1). Classification (NCBI taxonomy): domain Eukaryota; kingdom Viridiplantae; phylum Streptophyta; class Magnoliopsida; order Santalales; family Viscaceae; genus Viscum; species Viscum album. Next base: position 1,570,170,854 of record OY728143.1, read on the forward strand.
AACATATCACTTCCAAATCACATCAGTCACATCATTGAAAACTATCCGTTCTCTAACACGGATGATTTCCTCATTTGGGAACCTGCTTTTAATGGAGTCCTTGACTCCAAAAGTTTCTACAAAAATAATTTCAACAATTCTTGTTTCTAATTTTGTTTGGTTGACAGCCTTTAATAAACCTTGGATCAAGACCTCTAGACTTAATCTTATTTGGCGTGTTTCCCCTAATAGGGTCCCCACCGATGTGTGCCTTCAATCCTTTGGGATTCCTCTTTGCTCTAGATGTCATATATGCAATCAACATCGCGAGGATGCTAACCATCGGTTTTTGTCTTGTGCTATAGCTGCAGCTCTTTGGAATTTCACTTTTGACATTTTTGGTTGCAGATGGTGTATTCCCGCTACTATCAACTCCCATTTGCAGCTCTGTGTTAATTGGGACTCTTCGAAGCAAATCAAGAACCTTTTTCTGACTGCGGTGGCGGAACTTTTGCATGTGATCTGGTATGACAGAAATAACTTCATTCATAATAATTGTGCTTTTAGTTTCAATGCAGGTAAAACGCGTATTCTCATTTCCATCAAGGATGCTGCTTCTCTTCAAAAAGATCATTGTGACAACTCTGTTGGCGATTTTGAGATTATTTGCCGCCTTCAGATTGCGGGATCTTATAGACAACCTCAATGCACCTTTGAGGTCTTCTGGCAATCTCCACTTCAAGGATGGATCAAAGTGAATGTCGACGACACCTCTAGAGGAAACCCGGGTCCAGCAGGTTGTGGTGCAATTTTTAGAGACTCCCTTGGCAGATGCCTTGGATGCTTCTTCAGTGGATGTGGCACGACCTCAGCTTTGGAAGCGGAAATGATGGGTGTTATTCATGCGGTGAACTTTCCCAAACAAAAGGGTTGGCATAAACTATGGATTAAATGTGACTCAACCACGGTTTTTCAAGGTATTTGGAAAGGGGTGGTGCACCTCGCATGGCCGCTTACCCCTCAATGGATGAAATGCCTTGCTTCACTCATGGACCTTGATTGCATTGCCACACATGTTTTCCATGAAGTGAACATGGTTGCTGATAGTCTTTCCAACAAAGGGGTCAATCAGGATGTTACTTGGCTTGATGAGTTTCCTGATGTTTCGCTCCCCTTTTATGATAAGGATTGTAATAAGATTCCATCTTTCAGACTTTTGTAACTCCTTTCCTTGAGCAATAAATACTGCCTTGGTCTTTGACCGAGGCTCCACCTCTAAAAAAATAGTTTTTCATAAAAATACATCCTTTTTATTAAATTGGTCTTTATTTTCATTTATAATTAAATGGTATCCTAATTATTCATTATATAAACATGTGTTAACCATATATTCATAATATAGTTAATAATTTTCATTCCCACCATTCCAATGGATATGTGATAACTATTATATTAAAAAAATAATATTAATAATATATTCTTATCCAGTAAGACTCAAGATTGTGTGTAACATAATCCATTAAAGGAACATTATGTTGCATAAAATTCAAGATATAATTGATCTTTCATGTGATGTAAGATAAAATATGTATTGTGTGTAACTAAATCAATTAAATATTTTTTTTTGAAATGATATATTTTATAAAATCTTGGTCTATTAAATCTTACCCCTATTAAAAAGAAATTCAACCTATAAATTCATCTTGGTTATCAAAGGATTAAAATTTTCAGAATTCCATTAGTGAAACACACATAAAAAAAGGGTTAATAAAACATCCTATTAAAAAGTTAAAGTGGGAAACATAAATTATTATAAGTTATACATAACTTTGATTCCACATAGGGGGAACATAGGTTGGAATGGAGGATGAACATAAATAATTATGGAGGGTGATTGAGTTCATTGATCATAAACAAGTGAATGATAAATTGAAAGTTTAGGTCATCCTAAACATAAATCATTGATGATAGAAAAGTCAATCGGTTCATTTAAATTGCAGGTACAAGGATAATACTTTTGTTTCAAGATCTTTTCCTAGATTAAATAATTCTCTTACCATCTAGAATAAGATAAAAATAAAAAATGAAATATACTTTATTGATGATTAGAATTTCATCATTTAATCAATTTATACGAAAATATCACCATTTTATCCAAATGATGTGTATTTAAGATGAATTTTGAATTTATGAATCATTAAAATCAACTTTTAAAGACCACATAACCAAAAAGGGATTGTTATGTTATTCCACCTATATTTATACTTTAACCAAAACCAAAATGGTTAACGCATGGTAAGATAATTCTCAAAATGAGTAAACCTTAAAATGATACTCTAATATTGAAAATTCAATAGAAATACCCAATGTTCAAGATAAATCATTCTATAAATAACTATCCTTTAAATTCTTCAAACATTTCCAAACTAAGTTTGAAACCCAAAAAGTAGAAGAATTTGATAGTATATGCTTCTAACATAAAAAAACAACATTCATTAAATAAAATCCTGAGCTTTTTTTAAATAAACTTAATATTAACCTTTAAAAATTATCCTACTAACTATGAAACAATGTAGATCTGTGATAAGCATTACACCCTTTTCACCATTTAGTTGTTGGTCCAAGCCTTGCAGCCTTGCCGAAAGCGACAGGTTTTCACCCAGCCTTTCGGTTGTCATTTTTTTCTTTAATCCTAAAAAATAGAGCCACCCTAAAAAACTTCATGTTTATCCTAGGGGTTAAAATTACCTCAACCGCAAAAAAAATGCCTCTGGAAAATTCATTAATAACCTCAGAATTTTTACTACTTAGAAACCTCGAGTGGGGTGTCTTAAGCCTTTGAACTTATGGTCATCCTTAAGATTATAGTACTATGAAGGTATACATAAGTCTTAAGATAACCTCATATGTTATGATACTAATCTTCAAATTTATCTAAACCGACCTTTGATACCAACTATAACAACTCAGAACTCGTACTCCTGGATCCTATACTGAAATCCTTAACATTAAATTCATGGATTTGGTACTGACAATTGTCACCCCAATTTATCATCTAAACCCTACAACATCAAATGGAAAACTTGGATAACTTATATTATAGAGGTACTTGACAGGTTTATAGTTTTATAGAATTAAAAAAACCTACATAAACAAATCACATGACATTAAAAGAGTATTTCTCCCACTTAACCTAGATTTTATTTTTCAAATTCATATATCATCATCATCCATATGAAATCCCTTATATAAATAACTTATTCATCACAATTCTTTAAAACATGGGAAAAATAAAACATAATAAGGGTGACCTCATATGCTCGGTAATATTAAACAAAAGAAATAAAAATTGAATGCCAACAATGAGAATAAAATTGCATAAGGGTATGATGACATAATCAAAATAGATGGGTGAGTTATAAAAGAACACATACACATAAATACCTTATTCCTAAAATATGAAAACATGGAAGAGGAAAACAGACATTAAAATCAATAATAAAAAGCTATGTGATATCAATCTCGATCATTAAAAAATTATAAACCCATATAAATCATAGAAAGCACATGAAGTTATCTTGGGATATTATTATACTTTTAGTTATTTTAAATGGAATAACCATGTGTTCAACTTCCATATATGTCACTCTTACAAAAATAATAGACATACGGATAGCTTCCATACCCAATGTATTAGAGGGATATCATGAACCCACAAATCCTTGGTATATCATAGAACCACCAATAATTAGTTTATAATTTAACCGAACATCATTGGTTTATAACATAACCGCCCATAAAATGTCTAACTACCATTACAAAGTCATAATACATAAAATCCTTCATTTCATCAAAAACTCATAGGAACAACCATTATACATTCCATAACTTGTTTAACCCATAGAGAAGAAACAGGTTCTTTAAAAATTTCTTTGAAACATGATTAACATATAAAAAATAAATCATTACCATAGAGATCTCTTTGGGACATAATTAAACCCTAGAAAATAAACGGGTTCAATAAAAATATCTTTTAAACAAGATTATCCCATGGAAAGGAAATGAGTTCCCTAACAATATCATTATAATATGATTAACTCATTGAAAAGAAATGGGTTCAATAACAACATTTTTGATACATGATTAAACCATGGAAATTAAATGGGTTCTATAACATTATATTTATAACATGATTAACCCATGTAAAAGAAATGGGATCAATAAAAATCTCTTTGAAACAAGATAATCCCATGGAAAAGAAATGGGTTCCCGAACAACCCCTTCAAAATAATCAAAATCCCTCCAAATAAATAATTATGATGGTATCAATAAAAAATATACATAGTATTGGATAATAAAAAATAAGTTTTTTTCATGTGGATGAGTTTAAATACCATTAAAAATGTCTTTAAAAACATTCATGAGGAAAATAACCTTTAAACATTCCAAAGTGTCACATACCACCTTGAAACGTTAGAATCGTAAGACACATGAAGGAATAATGTTAAATGAAACTTAGAATATCATGATAATATGGATATTCATTATATATAATGCAAAAGGATAAGTATACACTTATTATAAAATAGGATAGGCGTATAACATAACAAACACGTCAAAAAGGAAAATTGAAAGAAAAAACCATTACTGCTTTAGTAACTTTGAAACTGTAAACCCTATGAAAGAGAGATAATAAATAGGATATATTAAACACCATAAATTTAAGGATAAGAATCATCTGATACATTAATGGTTATTATATTATACATACAATAAAAATAAGTGGTGAATATGTAATATCTATCCCAAAAATAAAAGTGAGATGAGAAAAACCATTAGAAAGATCATATCATTAGAGTGAAAATAAATCAATGAAATTATTATCTATGACAAATGTAAAACCAGAAACTAAAACATATAATATATTATAAAACAATATGAGGCCATTGAACACATATTATTTTCATTACATAACCAATGACATATATATTTAACCCAATGAATAGAAATTGAGTTAAGAAATATCTTCCAATAGTCGTAACATCTGTATTGGAATCCCAAAAAGTAATAATAATCCAATAAAACATTTAAATAACATGAATATAAATTAAATAATGATAAAATATATCAAAAATGGGTACAATACACACCACACAAAATAATTAAGTGGGGAAAATGACATTTATCTGAAATATGTCAAAAGTGAGATTAAAATCCCTTACCTTAAGTATGATTTGTCATGTTTTCCCTCAATATTCATAAATAATAAACTTATGTTACTTATTTAATTTATTAATAACCTTTTACAATTTTATTATTAATTTTTTCCACTTATAATCAATTTATATATAAATAATTGATCAATAATGTTTAAGTTGTATGTCTTGATCATATTCGGCTTATGTGTCAAAAAGGTATTTGATAAGTTGACTATGGTCTATGGGGTCATTATTTAAACATCATGAGAATAATAAACAAGAAATAATTATCAATTTTTAACATCAATTATATTTTTAAAATCTTACAGAAAATATGGTTATGAAAAATGAACCAATGTTATGATAATGGAGATGGTAGGTCGTACATACGCATGAGTAACATTTTAATTTTTCAATGATCATTATGGAAAAAAGGTAAGTAACTTTTGTCTTCCCAAAAAGAAACGTATATCATAAATAAAATATTATTTAAATTTATATACTTATATATATCATATTTTATATTTGGAGAAGAAAAATTAAGAATCACATCGCTTTGAGAAGGCGCTTGTCCACACATCCACGAAGGACTTTATCACTTTTTCATTGTGTAAAATGGAAAGAAGAAAATGATAACTTATATGTCCAGATAGATACTTATTTCCTTAATGTAATAAATATTTCATTTATATAATATATTTTTATTACATCCATCCTCTGTTAATTCCATGTACAGTTTGAAGGAATCACATCGCTTTGAGGAGGCGGAAGTCCACACGTCCACAAACGATGTTATCGTATTCCTGAAAAATGGACAACATGAAGGTATGAGTTATTTAATATTTAAATAAGTATGAATAAATTATAAATATCATATATATCATAAAAAAACTATAAATATATCAATATTTTCATCCTTGAAATGTGCTAACAGAAGAAATAATGATATCGGTTCGTGAGGCGGTGGTCCGTCGTACACATGAACAATGATTGTATATCCCATTTTATGGAAGTGTGTCAAGGAGTATATTGAACCATTAAAATAAATAAAAAAAATTATATTTATTATACTAATGTTATTATATAATAATGTAATAATAATAATTTTATGGGTGTAAAAATAAATAAAAAAAGTGTTTGTTGAAGAGTTTTACCTCTTTTTTGAGTAACTCCTTTTGGATTGCACCAAAGAACTTCCTTTGTAATATCCCAGGTAAATAAAGAAAATGACATTTTCATATTTATTAATATTTGTGAATAAAATGTTAATATTAATTTAAAGGTAATGCTATGTTCGATGGCGTACCCAATACGCAACAACGTGTTTCTTTGAAATCTTACGTTGCACACTAATAATACAATAATATTGTTTTAAATGGAAGTTAACGCCTAGCCGTTGTAATGGAGGGAATGAATATAACTAACTAAAAAATGAGTATATATGTTTGTAAAATATTTTAACAATTACCCAATAAATGATAGAGGCTTAAAATGCGAATGAATCTAATTTTAAGCATAAATATTCTAATATTCTTTAAAAGGTCGATTAACCGTCATTTGATGGCGAACCATTTTTAAATCCAATTTTTGACATTTTTATATATTATATTTGACAAAATAAAATCCTTCTTTAGAATCAGGACATCAAAATTTACTTTGTGTAAATTTTTGTTTTTTTTATAAAGTTCATTTTAAAATGAATAGTGAAAATGCTATATTTTAATTGAAAACCTCATTTTAATATAATATATTTGTGTGGTTAGATTATAATTTTAATTGGGTTTAAAGTGTAGTTAAAATATATTTTTACCATTTAATTCAATGGTGGTCATTGGAATTAATTTCACTTTGAAAGTTGACATAAACTAGTGTCAATCTTTTGATATATATTGTTTCTTAAAAACACGCTATTTGTTTTGACAGTGGGAATTAATTATAAAATCAATTAATACAACTTACATGTTTGTAATTTGGGAAAATGAACATCATTTTTGAATATAAAATTTACTTTGGATAAATTTTTGGTATTTTTCTGACAAATGTTCATTTTTAATGAATAGTGAAAAATACTGCATTTTACTTCAAAACTGATTTTTCATCTAATTTTATTATATAGTTAGATTTTACATTTAATTGGTTTTAAATTTTAATTGAATTATTTTTTATCACTTAATACAATGATTTTCATTGGATGTAATTTCACTTTTCAATTGGATGTAAAAACACGTCAATCTTTTGATAAATTTTACATCTTAAAAACCCGTCTTTGGTTGTGACAACGGGAATTATTTTTAAATTAATTTCTATAATTTCTGTGTTTGGAATTTGGTAAAATTGATTCCATATTTGGAATCATAAGGTCCAAATTATGTAATTAAGACTCTTGTTTTTGACATTATGAATAGTAACGACGGTAATTATCTTTAATTATCATGATTAATTTGTAATCAGGTAGTTAAGGGTAATAAAAGAATATAATAATAACATTAAATGACCCCAACATGTGTCCAAATACTTCTTTTTGAGTCATGGCCGACCATGGGAAGATTTTTACAGAACATGAGGGTCCATGGAGTCACATGGGTGTAATAGTGACATTTATGACATTATTTTTTTAAAAGAAGAGAAATATAACAAAGGTTTGTATATCCTAAGTAACAGAATTTTAATTTTGTTTAAATAAATTATATCTTAGACTATAAATAGTCATTGGAATGCTAAAAATATTTCCTACATCTTGGAATTTTTTTATAATTTTTATACATTAAATAAATTAATTTATGTATGACACCATGATGATGTAGTGATTACCTCATTAATGAACAATTTAAATAAAATGAAAAGATAAAAAAATATAAAACATAAACTTGTTGAAAACCTATTTTATGGGTGGATATAGAACCCTTATCACCTTATCCTTGAAATATATCATTGTGGGACCTTTAAAATCAGAAAATCATTTTATAATAAATTAACATTTCAAGACTTTCCAACAGTGACCATCCTCCCTCTTATAAAAGGCCCCCACCTATACCCCCTTACCCACACCTATCAAGCCCTTTTCATGTCCAAACTCTGCTCATATTATCTCTCCACATCTCTCTCCCACTCTTAGAAGCCACACTTTGGGCAGAATTGTTTCCAAGGAAGCATTTTTCTCAAATCCAAAAGAGTTACCCGATATAGAGGTAATGTGTTCCCACAAGTATCTTTCTTTTATTTTCCTTCTTCACTCACCACTATCTTCTTATTATTTGATCCTATAATAACACCAGTATGCTAAATATACTAGGATGTTTTTATGATAAGGATTATATCTACAATTACACACACCTCTGTTTAATGGTTAAAGAACATATTGTTTCTGTGGGTGTCGAATTACTGCCTCGTGAAACGATGATTGTTCAATATTCATTTAACACCTTTCATGGTGGACATTATGATGTCACTATATTTATATATGATATATATGGTATTTTTTTTTCTATATGATTCTTAATTTTACTTTTAAATCACATTGTTATGCTTTTCATGTTGTGGAACTGCGATAATTTCATCTCATGAAGTGTGGACTACCGCCCCCTCAAGTGATGTGACTCGTTCATGCCAAACATGGAATTTATAAGGAATTTAATTAATTAACTTATGTTACCTATATAAAATATATATTATACTATAATTATAATATATGTGTGTCTCATTTAGTTTTAATTCCTTTAATGTGACAAATAAATGAAAGTAGCGTTCATGTGTACGTACGACCTACCGTCTCCATGAACGATGCATTTCATTTTTTATCTCCAAATGTTAGGGAATTGTATAAAATGAATATATACTAGATATATATGATATTTAAATCATTAATACCATTCTTTATATGATGTACTTATAACTACATGGACAATTCTCTTCAAACAAGTTTATTTTTGACTCATGTACCGAACATCGACAAAACGTATAATATGAACTCCCATGATTAACTAATTATTATAACATGATAATATGTGATATGAATTGAATAATAAACTTTAAAGGAATTCCTTAAGAAATTATAAATTGACCAAAGTTTATTATTCAAAAATATAAATAAACGAACAAGACAATTCGGACTTGAGGTAAGGGGATTTATTATCTCACTTTTAATTCCGTGAGATTTACATTGTTCGCCACTTATTTGTTGTATGTGGTGTATTGTGTACTTAAATCTCATATATATTATCATTATTCTACTTATATTCATGGTATTATGTGATTCACTTGGTGTTTATTATCTTTTGGTCATACGACTCGATTGATTTCAATGAGGTAAGGGGTCTTTATCTCACTTTTTATTCCCGTGAGGTTCATGCTACATTTTCCACTATTTACTTTTTTGTGGTATATGTACTGCCCATTATTGTATTCTTTGTGTAATATAAATTAATTTATGGGTATTTAAATCTTCATTGTATGATCCTTCTTTCATGGGGTGTGTGTCTCGAAAGATTCCCAAATCGGTAAGGGAACCTTTCGCCCTCCTCTTTTTAAAAGACTTCTTTTTGTTAGGTCTTTTAATTTAAATATTCTTATATTGGGATATGTTCTTATATATCCTTATTGATGTAAATTTTATATCCATGTGATGAGATACCGTTTTTATCTATCGTCAACTCATTTTCTGAATTTTAATGTGACGTCGTTAGGCTGTCAAATTTCTGTAAGGGAACATCTTAAACCAATTTCAATTATTTGGGTTAAACCTCTAATTCTTGATTATGTTGTACTATGAATATGTGTGGATGACCTCTAATTGTTTTACACTTAATATCCACTTATATTGATTTTATTTATATTTTTCACACATATTTATGTAATTGATTTATCATTAATCTAAGGATACTCTCTTTGTATAGGACTTTATCTCAATCTTCTTTCATTGAGACATCTTTTGATTTCTACACAACTTTATTTTATACGTTGTATATAACCCTTTTGACTTTTAATTTAATTCAAAAGGAATATTTTTACATGAATGATTTTACTAAACTACAAAAGGAATGTTTTTTGTCCTACGTATGTGGCGACAACGACTTCTCTGCCGCTGTGAACATTATTTGAGTTTCAGCTTCCTCTATAAGCCATAACTTTTTTAAATGAAAACTAAATACCATGTTTTACTTTTATTTTATTTTGGTATTTAAAATGGTTCTCATAATGTTTCGATTATATCAATGTGTTGTATTGATATCTTATGATTGAAATGTGGAAATGTCATGTTTTTCTTTATGCATTTTTTATGTGATACGATTATGTTAGGGTTCTTTGGCATTGTTTATGAATTCGGGTGGTTTCGTGATAAAATAAGGGTGGGTGAGAACAAGATAGCTCTCCAATTCATATGGTAATGTGAAGGAGTTAAATGCTAAGGTTACTACGAAGAGATTTAGGGAATATACTGTGATGGATATTCCAAACATAACCATGAGGGTTACTCCCTGCGTAAGGATGTTATAAATGCCTCAAGTTACCTTTATGTATTATGATTTATATGAGTTATTCATAAATCTTATGATTTCATGAGGTATGTTAAATGGCTTATGTTATGTATATATTGATGATCTAATGTTTTATTTCCTTGTTTTATAACCCTTACTCGGCTTTTTATGCACATCCCAAGTTTTTGAAATGTTTTCCACAGGACATAAAGATTAATAGGGTCATGGATGGGATCATGGAAAGACATGCTATATAAAACATGTAACTATACATGTTTCTTTTTAAGAGTTTTTATTTTTTGAAAATAAAATGGAAACTGAGTAGAAGTGTCTACTTTGTAATCTTTTGAGATGTAATAGTTATATTCTAATTCTCTAAAACTCTAAACCTAAAAAAATAATCAATGTGAATTATTCATTAATTCAAGATTATGTAATTTTTTAAGGTCGGGTCCTTATGGTTGGTATTAGAGGCCGGTTTAGATAACTTTAGAGGTTAGGGTATTCTTTAAGTACAAGTGACATTACCATAATGGTTAAGATTTTAGAAAGATTCATAGTTATTTTTATAAAGTGAATGATTTTAAGATAACATGAATAATTATATCTTAGTGTTTACCCTCCTCATAAGATATTATATGATGATTTTACTGGTATAATCACACTGACCTTTTTGGTTTTAGTAAATAGAATGGATCTAGCAGGCACCGAAGTAATAGTGGATGTGAAGAAAACTGTGACAGTTTTCTGAACGAGAAACTGAATGATATGGGAGCTGCAATGAGAACACTTGTGGTTATTTCTAACCAACTATCTAGAGTCATGATTGACCACCTGAACCTTAGTGGGTTTTATAAGGAATCATATATGTGAGAAACAAATCCCTATAGAAGTTCAGGTAATAATCATCAAGGTAAGTGTGTTCAAAAACCTATGTGTCAAATATGTGGAAATAAACACCTAGGAAAATGTTTCAATGGGACAAAAAGATTCTATAGATTTGGAAATTAATGTCATAAATCAAGAACCTTCCATGGAAAAAGGAAGCATCTAGTTGACTCTAGAAAAGGGAAATAAGTCCTTTCCGAGGGATCGATTGAATGTTTTAAATGTGGTGTGCATTGTCATTATACAAACACATGTCCTGTGAAGAATTTTCAGGAATGGGATCACCAGGATTGTATAAATATTAGTTTACCAATACCTAATGCCATTTCAATTGAGGATGAAGAAGCTGACAATGACCAATGAAAGGTATGGATTATTTCATAACATATGTTTTCCTATTATTGAATCTTAGGATATGATTCATGATTTTGTTTGTAGGAAAGATGTATTTTAGAATAAGTTGGAAATAAATGGTTAACGGATCATGAAGAATGTTGAATGAGTAAGAAGTCAACATAAAAGGGATTTAAGAGTTATGGTAGATTTTAGGTTGGTGAAATTCTTAAAATTATTAAGATTATTTTGATGATGAGATTACATTAGAAGAAATTTTATAGTATGTGTAACCTTGATTTCTGATATATGAAAATTTTATTCAAGGAATAATTATCTTTTCTTTTGTGGATATAGTTATAAATAACCATTTTGGTTTATATGATCCTTGAATTTGAGGTAATTACCAAGTAATACATTTTGGGATACAAAACTAAAGTTATTAGATAACCTTTGTGGTTAAAATATGTTATGGTTATTTTTGATGAATTTATCTCTTTTTGGGAATGTTATAAAATTATGTAGTTTTTGAGAAGGGACAACACACAAACCGTGTGACAACCCGTCGCGTCGGACGAAGCTGCGAGAGTCGAATCCACAACTAAAGTGCGACTGGTATTTATCGCCTACCACTGGACTATGTGAAGTCCCTGTTTAGTATGATTTATTATTTTTAGTTAGATGATCTTATGAATCAGGAATAAGTTGATTCTGGGTTATCTATGGAAATGATTAACCTATCATGGAGGATATGTTATTAGGTTAATTACTTTTCAGTATGAGACTTTAAGAGTAACTAATGTTATTTGGAGATAAATGTTAAGATTTACCTTGGAAGACTATGTGATTAAATCCTTCAGAGATTTGTGTTTCAATCTTTGTTTGATTACTTTGAAGAATTTTATGGATATCTGTTTATTTAATGGTCTTTCTTGAACCTTGGGGTCTTTTTGTTGAATTTTGGATATTAAGAGTATTATTTCTATTTATAAAAGATTATCCTTTTAGGTATTATCTGATCTTGTACTGAAAATTTTGGTTTTGTTTAAGGTCTAAATAAATGAGAAATGTATAGTTTATTTTTTTGGATTAGGTGACTCTCAAGAAGTTGATTATAGTTCTTTTAATGTGAACAAGTCATCCTAAATACTCATCTTTTGGAGAAAATATGAGTTTGTCTAAGAAATATAGTAAGAGATGAAAGTCTACATGAAAATTAAGTATGTTTTCTTATGATTTAGTTAAGCTCATAAATAAATTCCTCAATGAAAAGTAACGTGAATAAAAAATGTTGTCTGTTAAATTTTCCTACTGGGGAATCAAATACCGTTTAACCCATCACATGTTTGTGATTTTTTGGTGGTTAACTTTCTCCTAGACATATTTTCTATCACTCTACATCATAACTTTCCCCTTTGTTTTCACTTACATATCAATGTTTTCATGTAATCCAAGTATATGTTGTCTCATGTGACCTTTTTACTTATTTTTTTTTCTTCTAAAGTTATAGTTTTATTGACTCCTTTTCCAATGTGGGGCTTTCAATGAAGTTTCTGAGACCGATTTTAAAATTGCGAGGACGCAATTCCCAAAAGGGGGGAAGCATGTAACATCCCATATAAATAAATAATATGACATTTTCATATTTATTAATATTTGTGAATAAAATGTTAATATTAATTTAAAGGGAATGCTATTTTTGATAGCATACCCAATACGCAACAACGAGTTTCTTCAAAAATATTACGTTGCAGACTAATAATATAATAATATTATTTTAAATGGTAATTAACGCATAACCATTCTAACGATGGGAATGAACAGAACTAACTAAAAAATGAATATATATCTTTGTTAAATATTTTAACAATTACCCAATAAATGATAGAGGCTTAAAAAGTGAATGAATCCAATTTTAAGCATAAATATTATAATATTCTTTAAAAGGTCGATTAACCGCCTTTTAATGGAAAATCCTTTTAAAATCCACTTCTTAAAAATTTTATATGATATATTTGAAAAAATAAAATCCTACTTTATAATCGGGACATCAAATTTTACTTTGTGTAAATTTTGGTTATTTTTCCGATAATGTTCATTTTTTAATGAATAGTGAAAATGATGTATTTTAATTCAAACCCTCCTTTTAATCTAATTTATTAATATGGTTATATTATCTTTTTAATTGGGTTTAATGTTTATTTAAAATATATTTTTACAATTTAATTCAATGGTGTTCATTGGAATTAATTTCACTTTGAATTTGGAATAAACAAGTGTCAATCTTTTGATAGATTTTGTTTCTTAAAAACACGCTATTTGTTTTGACAGTGGGAATTAATTATAAAATTAATTAATGAAACATATATGTTTTTAATTTTGTAAAATTGATATAATTTTTGAATATCAAATTTACTTTGGATAAATTTTTGGTATTTTTCTGACAAATGTTCATTTTTAATGAATATAGAGAAATACTGCATTTTACATCAAAAATGTTTCTTCATCTAATTTAATTATATAGTTAGATTTTCCTTTTAATTGTTTTTAAAGTGTAATTTAATTATGTTTTTATCACTTAATACAATTTTTTTCATTGGAAGTAATTTCACTTTTCAATTGGATGTAAAAATAGGTCAATATTTTGATAAATTTTACATCTCAAAACCCCGTCTTTGGTTGTGACAAAGGGAATTATTTTTAAATTAATTACTACAATTTCTGAGTTTGTAATTTGGTAAAATGGATTCCATATTTGGAATCAGATGGTCCAAATTATGTAATTAATACTCTTTTGTTTTTTGGACATTATGAATAGTAATGACGGTAATTATATTTAATTATCATGATTAACTAGTAATCTGGTAGTTAAGGATAATAAAATAATATCATAATAATATAAAATGACCACAACATGTGTCAAAATACCCTTTTTTGAGTCATGGCCGACCATGGGATGTTTTTTACCGAACTTGAGGGACCATGGAGTCACATGGGTGTAATAGTGACATTTATGACATTTTTTTTTTAAAGAAGGGAAATATAACAAAGGTTTATATATCTTAGGTAAAAAAAATTAATTTTGTTTAAATAAATTATCTCTTAGACTAAAAATAGTAATTTTAAAGCTAAAAATATTTCCTACATCTTGGTATTTTTTTAAAATTTATAGAAATTAAATAAATAAATTTATTTATGACACCATGATGATGCAGTGATTACCTCATTAATGAACAATTTAAATAAAATGAAAAGATAAGGTAAAATCTAAAACATAAACTTGTCAAAAACCTATTGGATGGGTGTATTTAAAACCCTTATCACCTTATCCATGAAATATATCATTGTGGGACCTTTAAAATCCGAAAATCATTTTATAATAAAGTTCTATTTCAAGACTTTCCAAAAGTGACCCTCCTCCAACTTATAAAAATCCCCCACTCTACCCCCTTACCCCCTCCTCTCAAGGCCTTGTCTCATCCAAACTCTGCTCATATTATCTCTCCACATCCCTCTCTCACTCCTATAAGCCTCACATTGGGCAGAAGTCTTTCCAAGGAAGCCTTTGACTCAAATCAAAAAGAGTTACCCGATTTAGAGGTAATGTCTTCTCTCGGGTTTCTTTAATATATTTTCCTTCTTCACTCACCACTATCTTCTTCTTATTTGATCCCATAATAACACAAGTATCCTAAATATAATAGTATTTTGTTATGATAAGGATTATTTCTACACTTATACACACCTCCTTCTAATGGTTAAAGAACATACTATTTTTGTGGGTGGCGAATTACTGCCTCACGAAACGATGATTGTTCAATCTTTTTTTAACACCTTTCATGGTGGCCATTATGATGTAACTATATTTATATATTATATATATGGTATTTATTTTTTCTATATTCTTCAGAATTTTATTTTTAAATCACATTGTTATGATTTTCATGTTGTGGAACTGCGATAATTTCATCTGAGAAGTGTGGACTACCGCCCCCTCAAGTGATCTGACTCGTTCATGCCAAACATGGAATTTATACAGAATTTAATTAATGAACTTATGTTACCTATATAACATATATATTATACAAGAATTATAATATATATATTTCTCATTTAGTTTTAATTCCTTTAACATGACAAAGAAATGAAAGTAGCACTACTACAATGTTCACCTTTAGCGACTGCCAAAAGCGGTCGCTAATGGTCTTTAGCGGCCACCTTGCGACCGCTTTTGGCAGTCACTGTTGCTCCGTCGATAAAGACAAATAGTGACCACCAATGGCGGTCGCTAAAGGCCCTATGCAGAAAACACGCTGGGCACGCGGGGAAATGGGAGGCGTCAAGGGGTGGCGACGGTGGGCACGCGGTGGACTGTGGCCGCCGGCCAAGGCGGAACTACGGTGGTCGGAGGGAGGGGTGGCGACGGTGGTGGCCGAGTGTGGTAGGGGTGGCGGTGGGGGTTGCAGCGGGGAAATGGGAGGCGTCGAGGGGTGGCGACGGTGGTGGCTGAGGTAGGGGTGGCGGTGGGGGGCGACACCGGCGCTGCTGCGGAACGGCATGGGCGGCGGGTTGCAGCGGGGAAAATGAAGAAGACAGAAGCGGGGGCGGGAAAAATCCCGCTAAAATATTATTAGTGTTAGCGACCGCCAATGGAGGTCTCTACTATTATCAATAGCGACCGCCTTTGGCAGTCGCCCGTGTCCAGAGGCGCAGAAACCAGATTTTCTGGTAGTGTAGCGTTCATGCGTACGTACGGCCTACCGTCTCCATGAACGGTGCATTTCATTTTTTTATCCAAATGTTATGGAATAGTATAAAATTAATATATATAATGGATATATATGATATTTAAATCATTAATACAATTCAAAAGATTATGTACTTATAACTACATGGACAATTCTCTTCAAACAAGTTTATTTTTGACTCATGTACCGAACATTGACAAAATGTATGATATGAACTCACATAATTAACTAATTATTATAACATGATAATATGTGATATGAATTGAATAATAAACATTAAAAAAATTCTTTATGAAATTATAAATTGACCAATGTTTATTATTCAGGAATATAAAGAAACGAACAAGACAAGTCGGACTTGAGGTAAGGGGATTTCTTATCTCACATTTAATTCCCTGAGATTTCCATTGTTCACCACTTATTTGTTTCATGTGGTGTATTGTGTACTGCCATATAATATATATTATAATGATTCTATTTATATTCATGGTATTATGTGATTCATTTGGTGTTTATTATCTTTTGGTCATATGACTCGATTGATTACAACGAGGTAAGGGGTTTTTATGTCACTTTTTATTCCCGTGATATTCAAACTACATTTTCCACTATTTTCTTTTGTGTGGTGTATGTATTTCCCATGATTGTATTCTTTGTGTAATATACTTTAATTTCTGGGTATTTACATCTTCATTTTTTGACCCTTTTTTCATGGGATGTACGTTTCAAAAGTTACCCAAATCAGTAAGGGAACCTTTCACCCTCCTCTTTTTAAAAGACTTATTTTTGTTAGGTCTTTTAATTTACATATTCTTATGTTGGGATATGTTCTTATATATCCTTATTACTGTAAATTTTATATCCAAGTGACGAGATACCATTTTTACCTATCATCAACTCATTTTCTGGATTTCAATGTGACGTCGTTAGGCTGTCGAATTTCTGTAAGGGAACTTCTTAACCCAATTTCAATTATTTGGGTTAAACCTCTACTTCTTGATTATGTTGTGCTATGAATATGTGTGGATGACCTATGATTTTTTTACACTTAATATCCACTTATATTGAGTTTATTTATATTTGTCACACGTATTTATGTAATTGATTTATCCTTAATCTAAGGATACTCTCTTTGTACAGGACTTCGTCTCAATCTCCTATCATTGAGGAATATTTTGATTTCTACATGACTTTATTTTATAAATTTTATAAAACCCTTTTGACTTTTAATTTAATTAAAAAGGAATATTTTTACAAAAACATTTAACTAAACTATAAAAGGAATGTTTTTTGTCCTACGTATGCGGGGACAACGACTTCTCTGCCGCTGTGATGATTATTTGAGTTTCAGATTCCTCTATAAGCCATAACTTTTTTAAATGAAACATAAATACAATAATGTCCCGGATTTTTCCATATATTATTTTAATATTATATGGGAATTATTTCGAGACCAGGCTCTGAGACGGTGTGTAGTTCCGAGGCCCAGTGAGCCCAGAACAAATGTTTGAATTTAAATTAATAATTAAATTACGCGCACGTGTGGTTTTCCAGAAAAAGTGGAATAACTCCTGAATGGGTGCTTGGATCAGAAATCGGAGGGCACCGTTGCGTTCAAAATAGTGATTTTAACTAAGGGGAGGCCTAACATTATCCGGCGCAGGTCAGTGGTGAAATATGGTTTTTGGACGCAACAGTAATAAAATATTTAATAAAAATATTTTATGAAAACTTGTTTCTGCAGCAAGATCTTCTTAAAATCTGTTGCACCAAATATCTTTTATCCTCTTTAAATAGAGTCTTGCTCCAGGGTTACAAACCCCATAACCCTAAAAACCCTTGGTGGCTCTAGAGGTCCTGGAGGAAGCCTCCCAATGCGGCGACGATGTTATTGACGAGCTTCGCCGTTGACGACGACTCGGCAACCGGATCTTCGCCAACGAACGTTGCGAAATCCAGGTAGGATGTTGTTGTGATTTTATTCTTCCCCGTTTTTTATTTCCACAATGAACATGGACTAATCCACGAACAGATTATCCCGTGAATCAATCATTCTTGCGGGATGGGATATTTGCGGGAATCGTGGGATTTGATTATTGAGATTGTTTTGGTTTTTGTTCAACCTTCTATCGGTGAAAAACCAAGATCGACACGAACATTGATCAAGGTTCTTCCCTCTCGATTTATTGTGTTATTCTTCCCAAAATTCTCATTTTCTTCATCATGTTCTACGCGTTCTTCACGGGGATATGAACGACGGATCATTGCGCACCCGTTGTGCATTGCAACGGTCCCAAATTGATGATCTGGCATTGGTACGACCCTGCGGAGGTGTGGTTGCGGTGGCGACAGACGGATCGATGCGGATTAGAAGAAATGGTTCTTCGAACGATTTCTGTACGGGTGACCGGAATCGGATTTTGGAGCCGATTGAAGGCTCGAAACCCAGAGATTCAGCGTCACGATGACGAGGCGATACAGCACATTGAGTTTCGTGGCAAACAGACGACTGAATCGAAGTCCAGAGGATCAGTCGAGGCGCATACAGGAAGATGACGCTTCTATAAATTTTCCAACTACACGGCGTGTAGTATGGGCTACACGGCATGTGTTCATCGGTGGGATTACATAATGTGTACTCCAGGAGTACACGGAAACGGGTAGGGTACACGGCCAAGGACATGCCGTGTATACCCCTCCTCGTCTAGACCCGACCAGATACACGGGATACCCCATGTACTGGTACATGGGTAGGTGACACGGACACGGGCAGAGACCATGTACGGGCACATGGCCAGTGTACACGGAGCGAGCCCAGGTGCTAGAACACGGTGTGTGATTTCTTCTACACGTAGTGTAGTTGTTTTCTATCCGACAAGCCGAATGACACGGGCCGGTTACACGGGTAGTACCTAGGTTCAAGGAACACAGCGTGTACTTTTCTACACACCGTGTAGTTTGGTTTTGCACGGCTTTAACGAAGGACACGGGCCGTTCACATGGGCAGTACCCAGGGTCATGGAACACGGTGTATAACCATACTACATGATGTGTAACCTTTTCTTCATGACTGGAGCCACTTTTCTT
Source organism: Viscum album (assembly GCA_963277665.1). NCBI lineage: Eukaryota > Viridiplantae > Streptophyta > Magnoliopsida > Santalales > Viscaceae > Viscum > Viscum album. Next base: position 1,570,190,561 of record OY728143.1, read on the forward strand.
CTGTGAATTGGACTATCCTTCTTAGGGTTCGTACCCTTGGTCGTTTCCCTGAAGGTTCTGGTATCATTTCTTTTACACAGGAGTATGATCCCTTCAGCAGAACTACCTGAAAAAATTTGTTGGAATCCCCTCTGTGAGACTTAGAATTGGATCCTCTATTCATTTCTGGAACCCTAGGTAGAGTTCTTGGTATCGACGTGACCAAATTTACCTGGGCGCCAATCCTCTGCTTAGCGGATTAGCTCAGACTGAGTTGTCGGAATCACCCCATGACTTGGTTGTGATCCTCACATGAGCATCATGTTCCCAAGGTACTTGTGGAGTGTGTTCTCCCAGAACGAGTACTTCGTGTCTCTCTCTTTAGACCTAGGAGTGTGTTCTCCCGATGGTATGCTTAGTGGAATCTTCGATCTGGATCATAGTGGTGGTTTCACGATGGTCGTCTGTGTATGAGTATATCTGGGTATTCTTGTTATATATTCCGTAGACATATATTGTGTAGAGCTGATTGTACCATTCTTCGTGGTATTTTACTTTGTTGTATTTCCTTTGTGGTTTTTGGGGTGTCCTATTGGGTATTGTTATACTCACCCCTGCATGGTATTTTCCCGCACGTGTCGTGTCTTGTGCAGATGAGCGAGCCTTTGATAGGATTCTAGGTGGACCAGGACCGGATGGTGCTCAGTGAGATCAGATAGGCTGAGGTGTGTTCCTTCGGTGATAGGTTGCAGTCGTAGTACCTTTCTCTACAGGTTGGACTTGTTACAGACTTTCTTTTGGTGGGATTGTACTTTTGGCCCAGGGTTTTACTTTACTGTAGTTTACTTCCATGTTGTACTCTGTTGGTTAGGTTTTTAGTGTATGCATGATTTTTTCCATCTTTAGTAGTTTTGAGTTTTCAGCTTTGTGGGCTTGGAGATGTGTGTGCGTGTGTACAGATTTATAGGCATCGCCTCCCATGTTAGTAGCATGCCTACTCGGTGATAGTCACCAGCCCCTAGCCTATTGGAGGAGGGCTTGGGGGGTTATGGCTCGGGCCCCACCGAGACGGGTTGTGACAGAGTGGTATCAGAGGTGGTCGGTTTTACCTTAGGACCAAGAGTCTGTGAGTTGGTTTGGGGCAACAGTGTTAAGTGTTTCAAGTTCGGCTCTCAGGCCAGGGACCCCAGTGTTGGTGCGGCGGACGACGTATCCATACACCAGGACTCTGATAAATTGCTTTTTGACTCGAAACATGAAAACACTAGTTTCATGGGGGAAATAATGGTACATGCATCATATAGGAATGGGTTGTGGTTTCCATGTCCTTCTTAATTCATCTCTCTAGGTATACTCACTGACTGTGATACATCTTGTTTCTTAAACAAGTTGCCTCCGTGACGCGCACCCGCTAGGATCCAGTAGATCAATTTCGAGGATAACCCTCTCAGTGATGAAGCTTTGATAAAGGGACCAGATCCCCCAGTTCTACCACCAGGTGGTGTGCCAGTTATCCCGCCACATGTAGGGCAGTGTTTAGCGCCCAATGTACCAGTGGAGGATGAGCGATGGCTGAGCGCACTCCACAAGTTTCAGAGACAGAGACCCCTCAGGTTTCGAGGTGAGCCTGACCCTAAGGCAGTAGAGGACTGGCTTGAGGCGGTGGCCAGAGTCTTCTGTTTGTTCAGGACACCAGCAGACCAAACGGTGATCCTGGCAGCGAGCCTTCTGTAGGGCTCGGCAAGGCGATGGTGGAGTTTGGTCATCCAAACTCACGACGAGGCCACTATTGCATGGTCGGAGTTTGAGCATCTCTTCAGAGATGAGTTTTCACCTGTTACCCTAAGAGCAGTACGTATACAAGATCTTCTTCAGCTTTAGCAGGGAACCATGACTGTGGCCAATTATTCATCGAGGTTTATCGACCTCTCGCGATACTCGATGTATATGGTCAGATATAAGTACTTCAGAGCTCATACTTTTGAGCGGGGCTTGCGCAAAGATATCCTAGCTAGCATCATCCCTATGAGAATTCCTAATTATGTTGGGGTGATCGAGCGGGCTTTGGTGGTCGAGATCTTTCTAGCGGAGCAGGGACAGCCGACAGTTGTTAGTAGTGGGCGAGCTGGAGCAGAGACCTCGGCGGCATGGAGTCGACGTCAGGGAACCCGGTGCGGGAGATGTTTCTAGAGGAGATCCTAGGATAGGGGATCAGCCATACAGGGTTCACAGGGTGCATCCAGCCATCCTCGAGAGAGGTGATGTTACTCATGTGACGGAAGGGGACATCTCGCTCGAGATTGTCCATCCCGTCGTACTACTGACACGGGAGAAGTGGATGGACCACCGAGGTAGAGGCAACGTGTGGAGCAAGAAGATCTGTGAGGCGGAAGACATGGAAGAGGAGCTGGGAGGGTAGATGGAGGTGGTCGATGTTTCGACCCTTTACCAGCACCACCCCCAGGAGGTCCTCCCCAGGCTCATGGAGCTGGTGGACAAAGGCATAGAAAGCTGCAGGCAGCAGAGGCTTATGACCCAGGTACTCCCGGAATGATTAGAGGTACTATCTATGTCTTTTCTACCTTGGCTGCTGTATTGATAGAAATAGGTGTTATTCATTCCTTTCTGGCTGCTTATCTTGTTCGAGACCTTGAGATTCCATTTGAGCCATTGACTCGACCCTTACACTTAGAAACACCGATTGGGGAAGATTCAGAGATCACACACCTTTGTAGGCAGTGTGACATGACCCTTGGAGGTGAGAGTTTTGGTTGGAACCTCATGGTGTTAGCGTCGAGGCCTTATGATTTCATTCTTGGTATGGATTGGCTATCCACAGTTCATGCCCAGATTGATTGTTTTAGGCAAAGGGTGTGGTGTGTCTGCAATGATGCGACGAGGTTCTCTTTTGTCGGTGAAAGAGAGACCCAGGTAGCGCAGGATGGACTTGTGCATAAGAGGGCACAACCGATTTCACATCAGTTGGCTAGCCTAGTCCTTGGCGTGCCAGATGTTACGAGTTTCCAGTTTCCAGCAATGGTGGCTGAGTATGAGGACGTCTTTCCAGAGGATGTCCCCGGGCTACCTCCCTGTCAAGAGATAGATTTCTGCATTGAGTTGCAACCCGAGATGACCATGATATCAGCATCAGCTTATCGGATAGCTCCTGTAGAGCTTCGTGAGCTGAGGATGCAGCTGGATGACTTGCAGAAGAAGGGATTTTTGAGACCCAGTGTTTGACCCTGGCCAGCCCCAGTGCTGTTTTCCAAGAAGACGGACGGGTGCTTGAGGCTGTGTGTGGATTACCAACGCTTAAATCAGGTGACAGTGAGGAACCGGTATCCACTACTGAGGATCGATGGCCTCTTCGACAAGTTGGGAGGGGTGCGATGGTTCTCGAAGGTTGATCTACGACCAGGCTATCACCAGTTGCGAGTACGAGAGGAGGATATACCGAAGACGACTTTCAGATGTTGCTACGGTCAGAATAAGTACTTGGTGATGCCCTTCGGCATGACGAACGCCCCGGTAGTGTTCATGGGACTCATGAACCAGATCTTTCAGCCCTATCTAGACCGGTTTGTAGTGGTATTCATAGATGATATCCTTGTGTACTTGGCGTCTGAGGAGGAGCACGCGAGACACCTAAGTATGATTCTGGACACACTCTGAGAGCACCAGTTGTATGGGAAACTCTCGATGTGTCAGTTCTGGTTATAGGAGGTCCACTTTCTGGGGCATGTTATCTTAGAGGATGGTGTAGCAGTGGACCCAACAATGGTGGAGGCAATTCTAACATGGGAGCCACCCCGGAGCGTGATGGAGGTGCGGAGTTTCCTTGGGTTGGTAGGCTACTATCAGAGATTCATCCATGATTTCTCTAGGATTACAGCACCCATGACAGCTTTGACCCAAAAAGGACAACCATTCGTTTGGACCGAGAGATGCCAGCAGGATTTCCAACAGTTGAGACAGAGTCTGACGAGCGCCCCGATCTTGAGATTACCGGAGCAGGGTGTCGAGTACGTAGTGTTCTGCGAGACATCAGGAACCGGTCTTGGTTGTGTCCTGATGAAGAGGCAAGTAGTGATTGCCTATGGATCGTGTCAGTTGAGACCACATGAGCAGAACTACGTGACTCATGATCTTGAGTTGGCAGCGGTAGTCTTTGCATTGAAGATGTGGCGGCACTACCTGATGGGCGAGAGGTTTACCGTCTAATCTGATCACAAGAGTCTCAAATATATCTTTTCTTAGAAGGATATGAATTTGAGACAGAGGTTATGGCTTGAGTTCTTCTAGGATTACGACTTTGAGATCGTTTATACTCCTGGGAAGGGGAACGTGGTGGCTGATGCTCTCAGAAGGAAATCCAGTTCACAGTTGTTGGATGAGGAGACAAGGAAGTTGGCCTCTTTATAGTTGTCCTTCGTGGATAGATATGAGGGAGCTTACCTTCAGTTGATATTTGTTACCCCTCCACTCTTACAGCGAGTCAGGGAAGAACAGCTTGAGGATGCTAGCTGTGATACTCTACGTGCTCAGATATCCACATGTGATGCTGCTGATGGATATTCAGAAGGTGGAGAGCACGTTGTCCTTTTTAAAGGGTTCACGATAGTACCAGTGATGTTATGGGAGGAGGTTCTAAGGGAGTTTCACACATCCCCTTTGGCAGTACATCCAGGCGTGGAAAAGATGTATCAGGACCTCCGACGTCAGTTTTGGTGTCCCGTAATGATAAAGAGTGTGGCATAGTTTGTTTCTCGGTGCCTTACTTGTCAACAAAAAAAGGCTGAGCACCAGGTTCCAGCAGGTTTGGATCTGCCCCTTGAGGTTCCAGAGTGGAAGTGGGAAGAAATATCCATGGAATTCGTGATGGGTATACCACGTATGAGCAGGGGACACGATGCCATCTGGGCGATCATTGATTGACCCACCAAGTCGGACCACTTCCTAGCCATACAAGAGCAGAGTTCTGTAGAGAGATTGGGACGCCTCTACATACATGAGATAGTTCAACTTCATGGAGTACCATCCATGATCGTCTCAGATCATGATGCTCGTTTCACATCCCGGTTGTGGAAGGGATTGTAGGAAGCTTTTGGGACCCAGTTACGCTTGATCATAGCGTTTCATCCCCAGACTGATGGTCAGACAGAGCAGACTATCCAAGTCCTAGGGGATATGCTACGAGCTTGCATACTTGACTTCAGTCGTAGCTAGGAGGATCACCTACCACTGGTGGAATTTTCTTATAACAACAGTTATCATTCCACTATTGGTATGGAACCATTTTAGGCTCTATACGGGCGACCTTGCAGGTCACCACTTTGCTGAATTGACCTGGGAGAGTCAGCACTCATGGGCCCAGAGATGGTGAGAGATACTATAGAGAAGGTGCAGGTCATCCAAGAACGGATGAATACTGCACAGAGTCGGAAGAAGTCTTATGCCGACTAGAGACAGAGGCCCTTGGAGTTCGAGGAAGGAGACCATGTGTTCCTTAGGGTCTCACCTCGACGGGGATTACAGAGATTTGGCCAAGGCGGCAAGCTATATCTGAGGTTCCTTGGCCCTTTTCAGATTCTGAGTAGAGTTGGCGAGGTGGAGTATCGCTTGGATCTACCTCCTCAGATGGACCGGGTACACAACGTCTTCCATGTGTCGCAGCTACGGTGGTACGTGCATGATCCATCGCACGTCATCGACTGGGGTGAGCTGGACATCGACGATGGAGTGACCTTTGCTGAGTACCAAATGTAGATCGAGGATCGGCAGGAAAAGATCCATCATGGACGATCTATTCCCTTGGTGTGTGTCTAGTGGTAGCACGAGAATCTCAAGGAGAGCACGTGGGAGCGGGAGGCTTAGATTCACGTGCAGTACCCACACCTTTTTGAGTAGCCCTTGTTTTGGCTTTTCGAGGACATAAAAGCCCTAAGGTTGGTGTGATGTAATGTCCCAAATTTTTCAATGTATTATTTTAATATTATATGGGAATTATTTCGAGACCAGGCTCTGAGATGGTGTGCAGTTCTAAGGCCCTGTGATCCCAGAACAAATGTTTGAATTTAATTTAATAATTAAATTACACGCACGTGTGATTTTCTTGAAAAAGTGGAATAACTCCTGAACAGGTGCTCGGATCATAAATTCGAGGTCACCATTGCGTTTAGAACAGCGATTTTACCTAAGGCAAGGCCTAACATTGGCCGGCACAGGTCGGTGGTGAAATCTGGTTTTTGGACGCAATAGTAATAAAATATTTTATGAAAATATTTTATGAAAACTTGTTTCTGCAGCAAGAACTTTTTAAAATCTACTGCACCAAATATATTTTATCCTCTTTAAATAGAGGCTTTCACCAGGGTCCAGGGTTACAAACCCCATAACCCTGAAAACCCTTGGTGGCTCTAGAGGTCCTGGAGGAAGCCTCCCAATGCGGCGACGGTGTTCTTGACGAGCTTCACCGGCGACGACGACTCGGCAACCAGATCTTCACCAACGAATGCCGCGAAATCTAGGTAGGATGTTTTTGTGATTTTATTCTTCCCCGTTTTTGATTTCCATGACAAACACGGACTAATCCACAAACAGATTAGCCCACGGATTGATCATTCTTACAGGATGGGATATTTGTGGGAATCGTGGGATTTGATTCTTGAGATTATTTTGGTTTTTGTTCAGCCTTCTAACGACGGAGAACCAATATTGACATGAACATCGATCGAGGTTCATCCCTCTCGATTTATTGTGTTATTCTTCCCAAAAATCACATGTTATTTGTCACTTTCTACGCGTTCTTCGCGGGGATCTGAATGACGGATCGTTGCGCACCCGTTGTGTGATGCAACGACCACAAATTGAAGATTTGGAATCGGTACGACCCTATGGAGGTGTGGCTATGGTGGCGACGGACGGATCAAAGCAGATTGGAAGAAATCGTTCTTCGAAAAATTTCTTTACGGGTGAATGGAATCAGATTTCGGAGCCGATTAAAGGCCTGAAACCTAGGGATTCGGCATCACGATGACGAGGCGATCCAGACCATTGATTTTCATAGAAAACGGACAGCTGAATCGATGTTCGGAGGATCAACCGAGGCACGCGGAGGAAGATGACACTTATGTAAATTTCCTGACTACACGGCGTGTAGTATGTGCTACACGGCATGTGTTCGTCAGTAAGATTACATAACGTGTACTCCGGGAGTACACGGACACAGGTAGGGTACACGGCCAAGGACACGCCGTGTATACCCCTTCCCGGCCAGACCCATCCAGATATATGGGATACCCCATGTACTGGTACACGGGCAGGCGACACAGACACGGGCAGAGACCGTGTATGGGCACATGGCCAGCATACACGGAGTGAGCCCAGGTGCTCGAACACAGTGTGTGATTTCTTCTACGCGTCATGTAGTTGTTTTCTATCTGACAAGCCGAATGACATGGTCCGGTTACATGGGCAGTACCCGGGGTCAAGGAACACGACGTGTACTTTTCTGCACGTCGTGTAGTTTGGTTTTGCACAGCTTCAATGAAGGACACAGGCCGTTTACACGGGCAGTACCTAGGGTCAGGGAACACGGAGTGTAACCATAATACATGTCGTGTAACCTTTTCTTCATGACTTGAGCCACTTGTCTTCTATGACTTGGACTAGCCTTCTTAGGGTTCGTACCCTTGGTCTTTTCCCTGAAGGTTCTGGTATCATTTCCTTTACACAAGAGTATGATCCCTTTAGTAGAACTCCCTGAATAGAGTTGTTGGAATCCCCTCTATGAGAATTAGAGCCGGATCCTCTATTCATTCCTGGAACCCTAGGTAGAGTTCTTGGTATCGACGTGACCAACTTTACCCGAGTGTTGATCCTCTGCGTAGCGGATTAGCTCAGACTGAGTTGTCAGAATCACCCCATTAATTGGTTGTGATCCTCACCTGAGAATCATGTTCCCAAGGTACTTGTGGAGTGTGTTCTCCCCGAACGAGTACTTTTTGTCTATCTCTTTAGACCTAGGAGTGTGTTCTCTTGATGGTATGCATAGTGGAATCTTCAAGCAGGATCTTAGTGGTGGTTTCGCGATGGTCGTCTGTGTATGAGTATATCTGGTTATTCTTGTTATATGTTCCGTATACATATACTGTGTAGATCTGACTATACCTTTCTTCGATGTATTTTCCTTTGTTGTATTTCCTTTTTGGTTTTCAGGGTGTCCTACTGGGTATTGTTATACTCACCCATGTACGGGCTTTTCCCGCACGTGTCGTGTCTTGTGCAGAAGAGCGACCCTTTGATAGGATTCTAGGCGGACCAGGACTGGATGGTGCTCAGTGGGATCAGATAGGCCGAGGTGTGTACCTTCGGCGACAGGTTGCAGTCCCAGTACCTTTCTCTACAGGTTGGACGTGTTACAAACTTTCTTTTGGTGGGATTGTACTTTTGGCCTAGGGTTTTACTTTACTGTACTTTACTTCCCTGTCGTACTCTGTTGGTTGGGTTTTTAGTGTATGCATTCTTTTTTCCATCTTTAGTAGTTTTGAAATTTCAGCTTTGTGAGCTTGGAGATGTGTGTGTGTTTGTACAGGTTTATAGACAATGCCTCCCATGTTAGTATCATGCCTACTCGGTGCTAGTCACCCATCCCTGGCCTATTGGAGGTGGGCTTGGGGAGTTGCAGCTCGGGCCCCATCGGGACGGGTCGTGATAAATAACATGTTTTACTTTTCTTTTATTTTGGTATTGAAAATTATTTTGATAATGTTTCGATTATATCAATGTGTTGTATTGATATCTTGTGATTTAAATGTAGAAATGTTATGTTTCATTTATTCATGTTTTATGTGATAAAATTATGTTATGGTTCTTGGGAATTGTATATGAAGTCGGGTGGTTCCGTGATAAACTAAGGGCGGGTGAGCCCGATGTAGCTCTCCAATGCATTGGGTAATGCGAAGGAGTTAAACGCTATGGTTTCTCTAAAGATATTTATAGAATATACTGTGATGGTTATTCCAAATGTAACCATGAGGGTTACCCCCTTCGTAAGGATGTTATGAATGACTCAAGTTACCTTTATGTATTATGATTTTATGAGTTATTCATAAATATTATGATTTCATGAGGTATGTTAAAAATCTTATGTTATATATATATATTGATGATCTAATGTTTTCTTTCCTTTTTTTATAACCCTTACTAAGCTTTTAATTCTCATCCCAAGTTTCTAAAAAGTTTTCCATAGGACTTAAAGATGAATAGGGTCAAGGATGAGATCATGGAAAGACATGCTATCTAAAGCTTGGAACTAGACATGTTTCTTTTTAAGATTTTTCATTTTTTGAAAATAAAATGGAAACTGAGTATAAGTTTCTACTTTGTAATCTTTTGAGATGTAATAGTTATATCCTAATTCTCAAAAACTCTAAACCCGAAAAGATCCTCAGTGTGAATTATTCAGTAATTCAATATTATGTAATGTTTTAAGGCTGGGTCCTTATGTCATTGGTTTGGTTTACACTCAAGTTGAGGCTTCAATTATAAGAAGAGGAATTTTTGTGTTTGATTTGTTCTGGTTTTTAATGATCTAAATGGGCTTGAGATGTGTTAATATAGGTGGAGCACGAGTGCCTCATTATAGTGGATGAGGAGTGGCATTCTTGTAAATATAAAAAGGTAAACACTATTGGGAGGTCTGCCTTAGATCATGTGCTCTAATAATGATCCCAAATTTGATAACATTGGTTATAAGGTCGAATAAAAGATATAAAATGGTTTTTGGAAATGTTTCTAGGACATTTGGCCCTTAATAGTAAATTTTAACAACAAAGTAAACACATTTTTACCTTAATTTCTATAACAAATTTTAGTTTCTTTCTATAATATTTTTGTTAAAAAACTAAGCTAACATAATAAAAATTAAAAATTATTTTGATTCCAATTATAGAGTCCATTTTTTTAAATTCCAATCACTCATGTGGAAGAAATCTCTTTAAAATTTATTACCCAGATAGAACGAGAAATTGGATTTTTTGAATAAAAATGTTCAAAATTTTGCTAAGTTTTTATATCTAAAATCACTATGAATGTGATTCCAATAACCTAAATTTTATTAAATGATATAAAATTGATATAATTTTATTTTAAAACCAATTAAAAATATAATTTAAATCTATAAATAATTTATATGAAAAAGAAAAGTTCAATTAAAATTTGGTATCATTCATTATTCATCAAAATATGAATGTTTTCAGAAAAATACCAAAAATTCACCCAATGAAAATTGTGATATTCCTATTTCAATAATGATGTTTATTTTTTCAAATAAAAATTATAAAAGTGTCAACATTTAGTTTTAAGACAAGTATTCCATTAAAATGTGGTAAAAATAACTTTTAAAAATATACTTCTTTTTATTCTTAAAATTTGATTTATTCTCATCTTAGGACTATCAAACTTGTTGGATGAATTTAAAATAAGTGTTTAAATAAATAAAATATAAATTGAATTAATATATTTAACTAATATTGATTAATTTAATTTATTAAGATAAAATTTTATTCTGGTCAAAAAAATAGTATTTCATAAAAAAATCCTTTATATTCAATTGGTTTTTGTTTTCATTCCTAATTAATTAGTCACCAAAGGATTCATTATATAAACATGTGTAAATCATATATTCATAATCTAGTTAGTAATATTCATTTATATCATTTCAAAAGATTGTTGATAACTGTTGTGTTAAATAATTAATATTAATAGTATATTGTATTTCAGAAAGACTTGGTCTTGTGTGTAACATAATTCATCAAAGGAACTCGATGTTGTGTGCAATGTAAGATAAAATTGGTGTTTCATGTGATGTAAGATAAAATATGTATTGTGTGTACCACAATCTATTAAAAAAATTAATTAAAAATGATATATTTAATAAAATATCAGGATGTAACACACAACACTCAAAATCCCAATTAAAAACACCCAATTTAATCTTTTATTTTAGTTGAATTTGATGGTGGAGTTAACAGTTTTTTCCAATTAATGTGTTTCTAATTTTTTACGATCAAAATGGTTGTAAAATCAAGACTTTATGAATGTTGGGTGATCAGAAATGGTGGTCTGCATTCATAATGGGGAGATGAACAATGAATTGTAATAATATTTAAATTAATAAAATTAATTATTTCATATAAATATTAAACAAATTAAATTAACGAGAGACCAGACCAAATGTATGACGCACATAAAAGATATACTCCACCTAAGGTAAAAACCACATTTTGGACCTAAAAATGGTCTCATATTTCTTATATGATGCACTGTTTGATAGGTATTAGTTATTTATAAGTCAAAAATCTGAAAAATAATATAATTAAACATAAAAAGGGTATTATCATATGTGATATTTCCAAACATCTGATGCGCATAAAGGGATCATTTTTCGCTCTTTTAGTTAGCACTGATAAATGTCGATGTGAATATTCTAATTTATATACAGATATTTATATATTTTGAAATATTTTTTTATAAAAAAATTAATATATATATATATAGAAATTCAACATATATATATTATAAAATATAAAATATAAGATATTATAAATCATCCTATGTGGAATGTACACGGTAAACAAATTCTCTAGGACATGAACAGGGGCGAGCCAACCCCATCTCGTTTGTCCATGTATATATATATATATATTTGATTTATATAACAATAAGTGCATATATTATTAGAAATATAATTTATAACTGTATTTTAAAAATAATTATAATCATTTATTTTAAAATTTTCTTATATAAAAAATTATCAAATTTATATCAATTAATAAAAATGTTTAATAATATATTTATGTACATTGAATATATATATATATATTAAAATAATATATACAAAATTTATTTAACCCATTTTATAAATTTAAAAATGAATATATATTTATTTAATTATATTTATAATATATGTATATATATATATATATAATTTTTATATACATATTTATATATTCCTAAATATTACTTATATAATAGAATATATAAAAATATTTATGTTTTTTTATCATTTTATACTTATTTATAATTATATATATTCATAATTGCACACACATATATATCTCTATGTGTGTGTATTGAAATATAGTTATATGAACTATAAAAATAAATATGTAAATAAATATATAAATAAATAAAATAGAGTTCATATCTAAATTTATATTTTTATATTGATATTAAATATTTAAAATATACACATATGTTTGTATGTATGTGTACGCATGTTTATGTGTGTGGATGTATGTGTACGTTTGTGTGTGTGTGTGCACATGTCGGTGTATGTATGTGTGTCTATTTGAATGTATGTGTATATATGTGTTTGTATACATATGTATGTGGTTCATGTGTATTTATGTGTTGTGTATGTTTATATATATTTATATAGATATATGTGTATTGTATGTGTATGTTTATATTTGTATGTGTATGTGTATGTATATGCGATTATGTATATATGGACATGCATGTATATGTATGCATATGTATTTATGAATTTGTATGTACATGTATGTGAATATATGTGTATGTATGTATTCATGTATATGTAAGTTTATGTTTATTTAATTTGTTTATGTATGTATATGTGGGTGCACATGCATGTATACAAGTATATGCATGTATATACATGTATGTGTTTGTGTATGCGTATGCATATGCATATGTATGTATGTGTATGTATGTGTCTGTATGTGTCTGTATGTTCATGTGTATTTATATTTATGAGTGTATGCGTATGTTTGTAATGTGTATGTTTTTGCATATGTAAATTGAGATAAAATTATATAACAATAAAAAGTCCTTTGTTTTTTCAATTTGAAATATCACATTGTAGTCAATTTATACACACACACACACACACACATATATATATACATACACACAATGATAAGAAAACTAATTTGGATTTTCAAATGTAATTACCAATATTATATATATATATATACAAACATTTAATATTTTTGAATTTTTGTATTTTTTTAATATTTATTTATGTATTTTTAATTTGTAATTTTTAATATTTTTAATATATTTTAAATTTATATAATTAATATTAACTAATTTTTATTTTAATACTTTTGTGTTTAAATCTTTACATAATTATTATTTATTCATTTTTAATTAGTAATTTATTGGGAATCGTCTATATTTAAATGCAATTTTTAATATTTATTCATTTTTAATAATTTTTGTAACTAATATAGTTAAAAATATTTATTCATTTTTAAATATAACATTTATAATTTATCCAATTTTAATTATTAAACATTATTCATTTTTAATATTTATTTATTTAATATTATTCATTCATTTTTAATATTCATCAATTTTGTATATTTTTTGTAATTTATTAATTTATAATTTTTATTAATTTTAAATGTTTATTCATTTAATATTTTTGTAACGTACTCATTTTTATAGTTATTTATAAATTTTTTTAAGTATTAATAGTCAGTAATTTTAATATGTTTATAGTTTCTATAATAAATATTATTCATTTTTTATTTTAGTATATTTGTATTTAAAAAAATATACAATTATTATTTATTCATTATTAATTAATAACTTATTATAAATCTCTTATTTTTAAACATAATTCTTAATGTTTTTATTTGTATTTAAATATTTATTCATTTTTTATATTTCATTAATTTATACGATTAAAATTATTTTTTCACTTTTTAAAATTTTTTTAATTCATTTTTTTTAATTTCATTGATTTTTAATTTTTATATATTTATTTTTATCAGTAGATTTTTTAAACTTATTTACTTTTAAGATTTTTTTAATTTATTCATTTTAAACATTTATTCATTTATTTTTTCTCTGATTTATTCTTAATATTTATTTATACATTCTAATTTATTAATATTTAATATTTTTAATATGTTTTCAATTTCCACAATTGATATTTACTCAATTTTATTTTATTATTATTTTTATTTAATTTTTTATATATTTTTTATTTATTCATTTTTAATTAGTAATTTATTGTTAATATTTTATATTTAAGTGAAAAAAAAATTCTTTATTAATTTTATTTTAATATTTATTCATTTTTTGTGTTTTTGTAATTCTCTTGATCACCTCCCATTTGGGGGGTTTAATGTGGTTACTGTATATGTCACGACCCGTCCTTGGGGTTTGTGTCATGACTACCCCAAACCCGCCTTCCATAGGTCAGGGGCTGGCGACTAGCACCAAAGGTGTAAATCTAAAAAAAGGCATTGCCTTTATAAAGAAAACAAACACAATAGAGTACGCAAGTGAAGTAATCACTCAGTAAAACTGAGAACAAAAGTAAGTGCTGAACAGTAAATGGGCCAGTATACAAACCCAACTGAAAGTACAGTACAACTGAAAAGAAAGTAAATCAGCAGTAAAGTAAAATAGCAACACTGAGTCGTCCTCCAGAAATCCCACCTGAAGGGTGGGTACAAAAAGTATCCTCAGCTCCTTGGGTCCGGCCATCCTCTTTGTGTACGTCCCGCCAAGTGCCCCACCTCCGGATACCGTCCAGCTCCACAAGCCTCCACCTTGATCAGTGTTGTCCGCCGTCTGCATCCAACACAATTTAGTGCGGGTATAGCCCGTGCAGGGGTGAGTATACGATACTCAGTAGGGACCCTGAGACCCCGAAGGTCTCTCAGAATCCACGAAGAAGAAACAACAAAGGAAAGATACAATCACGAAGTATCAACCGACTCTACTTAGGTATATGCCCATACATATACCTAAGTCATCAATTACAATTCGGCTCCAACTCTCGATCCCAAGCACAACCCAGTCTATACAGGAAAACACAACCCAGTCCACACAGGAATGCATAGCCTAGTCCACACAGGAAAGCAAGTCAATCACATCGATGATAAAGATTGAATTCCAGACTCAGCTCACACAGGTATACTTCTCACGAAGAGAGGTGGAGATGATTAGATGTAGCCTCTGAATCATCTCCTCTACCGAACCCACGTAGGATCCAAGTATAGAAGTCGTCGCTGCCGAACCCACGTAGGATCCAAGTACAATAACCATCACTTCCGAACCCACGTAGGATCCAAGTACAGTCATCATCGCTGCAAAATCCACTGAGGATCCAAGTACATTCGTCCTTGCTGTCGAACCCACGTAGGATCCAAGTACAGTCGTCCTCACTATCGAACCCATGTAGGATCCAAGTACAGTCATCCTCACTTCCTAACCCACGTAGGATCCAAATACAGTCGTCCTCACTGCTGAAACCACGTAGGATCCAAGTATAGTCATTTTCATCGTCGAATCCATGGAGGATCCCAACACAGTAGTCGTCGCAGTCACAGCTAGCTCCAGGGGTCCTGCACACATCGTACTCGATTCCAGGAGGGCCCGCTCTTCGAGTAAAGGGGGTCGATACATCAACTCTCACGAAGTCCAGAGTTGATGTATCCCGAAGTTATGTCTCATCAAAAGGAACTCAACGCGATAGATGGCGTGTCAATCAGATTCCCAGTCTGAGAGATATTTTCCTTTTCTTTCTAAGGGCCTGGTTGGAAATATGCTCATTCCAAACCCAGACATTTACCAAAGTTGTCCAAAACCCACTTAGATTATCTTAAAAGGGTTGCCTCGTCAAGAGAGTCACAGTTCCACAAACGGAGCATCGATCGGATATGCGATCTTTAAGTTATTCACATTTAAGTGAATAACGGGCCTGGCCCGTTTAGCCCAGTGGGCCGACGGGTCGGGTTAACCCAGTTTGATGGGTCTGATCCAGTAGGGGTGTCGGAACGGTCCGAAGGAAAATGTTGCTCAGCCCGAAGGGCATGGCTTTGCCCGAAGAGGCGCGGCCTGGCCTGAAGTGGCGTGGCCCAGCCCAGAGGGGCGCGGCCCGGCTGGGCGTGGCCCGACTGGGCGTAGCCCGGCGGGGCGCGTGGCACGGCTAGCTCGGCCGGTGGGCCGAGCGGTCCGAGGGGGGCGCAACCACTCCGGCTGTCCGAATCGGCGGCGCCGCCCTTCCCAAACCTGCCGGCTAGGCCGGTCGGCCGTCTGGCGCAAGCGGTATGCATGGTGGTCCACGGATCTTCTGGCGCAGCGACCTCCTGACTCCGCGAGTCTGCTCCGCCCAGCCGGACGACGGGCCGGCTGGTTCTCAGGCACGACGCCCTCCTGGAACCGCAGCTCCGCTTGGCATGGTCGGCCGATGGGCCGGCCGGTTCTTCTGCTGAAGCGATCGCCCTATGCAGGACGCGGTTTCCGCAGTGCGGTGCCGTGGGGTGTCGTGGTTCCTTCCTTCGGCCCGGACTCCTTCGCCGGTCGAGCGGCCCGTGGTTGCGGACCACGGTTCCTCGATGTGCATCCGGTGCTCGGTTGCTGCCTTTTTTCGTCACCACTTCACGATTCCAAACCAGACAAGAAATGGCGGAGGGTTGTCGGGCCATGTTTGTTCAGCCTGCGCCCTCCACGTAAGACGGTAACAATCGGCCAAGATGTTCACTCAAATACAATAAGATCTAAGAAGTGATTTATTTTAAATAAATTAAGCAAACCCGCTACCTCGAATAATTGTTTTTCATAATATTAACTATGGTAAACATGTCTTGCCTCAGTTATGGTTAAAAAGGCTTAACATGTGGGTTAAACTAAAAGATAAGGTTAGAGATATCCCTTAAACCTGTCTAAATTTGATTGTCTAAAGATAATTCAACCTTAAATTATCTTATCTCTAATACATTTTCTACTTGGTTCCACTTTTACTCGAATATGACTTCATTAAATTTTAGTGTTTTACATATTTACATGAGTATCAACCACATCACTTATAACCTCCCCTAAATATTATATAACCATATTAAAATGATAAAATAAGTTTAAATAATATATTTAAATAATTTTATTCTAATGTAAAAACCATTTTTACTACTTTTCCATCGTATGAAAAATTATAACATCGTTCATGCATAAATGTGCACTACCCCCACCATGAAACGATGTGATTCATTTTACATGTGCACCATACATGAAATGTTATATGGATGGATTTAATGAATATATATTATAATTATTATCTTATTATTACTATAGAAATATATATTACTATTTACCTATGTTCTTTTCTTTTGAAAATTGAAACATTACCCATGTATTAGTATAGACTATTGTCTCCATAAAGCGTTGTAATTTATTTTTCATCACCACCTTATATAAATAGGTATAAAAGTGTATATAATAAATAATATGACACTAATAACATGATTAATATTATGAATATGATGAAACCATGAATAATTTTCATGTACTAGATCCATCTAACTAGAAATGCATGGGAAAAAACATTTAACACCCAGATGTTGATTTGAATAAATAATTATTAATATAAGGGTAATTGAAAATTATAATGTAATGTTATATTCTAATATAAGTATGAATATATTTATATTATATAATTATAATAAAAATAAATTTATTATATAGTATCTTAATAACATGATTGATGAAATTCAAGACCTGAGGTAAGGGTTTATGTTGAAATCTAATTTCTAATCGTGATTGTTTATGCTTATATCTCATTTGGGGGAATTATAAGATATTTATCTATTAAACCCCATATAATTTATTCTCCTAGAGTTAATTTTTTGGATTTTCATGTTTTCATTTCATTCTCAACTCTTTTTCACTTAAAATTATTGAGAAAACGTTTTTAAGAATGGTTGGATATATTTACTCTTTGGTCGATGAACTTTTTTTCCATATCCATGTTCATTAAAAAATATCAATATTTTTATTTTATATTATCCCATGATTATAAAAATTTTGTTTTTAACCATTTTTTACTATATTTTTATATTATTAAAAATGAATTTTTTTAATTTCTTCTAAATAGGTTATTTAGGATTTTTTACAGTAAGTGTGGAAGGTATTTTTATTTTAGAATTTACTATATGAACAAATTTTCCCACTGTCAAACTATTCTTCACTTTGAATTGTAATTTATAAGTTTATATGGTTATCTTCAAATAAAATTTATTTCACAATTTTCAAGTAATTTTAATTTAAAATTTTATCTAAAGAAAAGGAAGTTTTTTTCATGTTTTTAAAGAATGGTTTAAATTTTTTTTAATGGTATTTTTCATTTAAGATAACATCATTTACTGTTTCTTATGCATCAATGGGGATAATATCTAATTATAACATCCATTTTATTCATATATATGGATTAATATTATGTGGTGACGAAATATATATGAAACTCTTTCTTTTCATGGGTTATGTTATAATGGAATGATAAATGTTTCTATAATCTTGTGGCATGCATATGTATGGTTTCCATTATGTGGAATATGGGCCTGAAATTATATATCCCTCCAATTCATTGGATAATTATTGATATATCATGATATAATATGAAAAAGTATGGGTATTACACTTATTCTAATAATTAAAATAGTTTGGGGAGTGAACCCAACCCATTATGGGACATTTTCCACTTTGTGATGATGGTCTTGAAAGTAATCCTTAACCAATGAAATGATTTTTTATGCTTATGATTATGACAAAATTCCTATAAAATGTTCGTAATCTTATGATACACTATCATGTATTAGGATTTATTAGTGATTATTTCTTACTCATATGACTCATTTAATTTGAAATACTAAATCTTTATGCCATGACTCATGATTTATGATCTATGACTGATTGGGTAGGAACTTTGTAAGTTATGATCATTCTCTTTTACACTTATTATTGCATATGATCATTGATTGATATCTCTCATTTTTACACTTAATAAGAATCTAATCAAACCTTTTATTATGTTTCCTTTTTCCTTAGGTTATGAATAAAGTAATTATGTAAGAAATGTATAAAAAGTGTACTTTGAGGGAAGAACATTGTGCGATATTTTGAATATATTTCATGAAACAAGTTGATTATATATATAATCTTTAAATACCCTAGAACTTTATTGTTATAGAGAATGTACTATTATAAAATTAATTTCATATGCATCCAAAATGATGCAGTATTTATGTATGTAATACTTGGGTCACCTTAGTTAGAATCAGTGTAGGGTTTAATAATTTTTAGAGATTAGGTTATGAAGAATATTAGGATAGAACATAAGACAACCAATAATAAATTAAAATTGATATGAGGTGAACATAAATGTGTCATAATTTAGAACATATTATGAATTATTTTCATGATCTTATAGTAGATCACTCTGATTATTCAACCTTGATAATTACACTATGTTTTTTTTAGTCAGTGGATATGACCAAGAGGAATCATGTTAACAATGAATTTGGCAGACAATGCAATGATTTCCCTCTTGAGAAATAAACCATCAGGATATGGAATTAAAAATATTATTATTATACTCATGAATATATCTCAATAAATGAATCATTCTAAGCTTCAAAATGAGAAAAGGGGGGACCAACACACTATTGATCCTTTCATGAGGCAACATCCACCTTCTTTCAGTGGGTCATCTAATCCAGTAGTGACTAAGAAATGGATCAATACCATTAAAAATATATGTTTCATTATCCAATGCCTAAGCCATGAAAATATTGTCCTGGAGGTAAATGATTTGGAAGTAGAAGTAAATTAATGCTTGAATATTATTAAGAATATTAGGTAGAGGAAGAAACTAACTCCTTGGAATGGAATGAGTTTAATATGGTTTTTTAGTATTTAATTTCCCTAAACTCTTTTTAAAAAAATGGAAATTAAATTATGTTAGATTGAGTAGAATAATGATTAATCTCTTGGTACCTATGAGAAAAACTTTATAAAAAATTCATGTTATGATTCTAGTTTTATCATCGAAATTTGAATCAAATCATGTTATGATTCTGGTTTTATCATCAAACTTTGAATCAAAATCGATCAGTTCTTCAGTGTCTTAGAACCAAATCCTTGAAAGGAATTGTCTATAAGATAATTTAGTAGTTATAATGAAATCATTTGATGTTATATAAAGTTATAAATGGAGAGTGAACATTCATATAATTCTCATGGTTCTGATAAGAATAAAAAGGAAGAGTTTTAAGAAAATTATAATAATAAAACCCATTGAGGAAAGAAAATGAATCTTTCTTTATGCTAGACATGTGGAAATAAGCATGGGAAAATTATCTTAAGAGAACAAGTAAATGTCTTTAAGTGTGGAGAATAAGTCCATTAAGCAAGTGAATACCAAATAGATATAAAGAGTCCAATCAATGAAATGAATGTGGATATATATCAACCAAATGCACCACCCACACTCCAATGGTAAAAACTATAAGTATTATGGACATTATGCCAACCAGTGTATAACTTAAAGGGTTAATGACTACAATCATCATTAATAACATCTTAAAATAGGAGATAAATTGAGTTCTCATGTGATCAGAATCATATAAGTGGGTCATAATAAATAAGTCACTATTGCAAAAGGAACCTATACCCACGGTTTTGAACCATGGGTATTTCCCCTAAAACAATGGTTATAGGATCTACCAATGGTTTTTGGAACTATGAAATGTTTATCCATCGATATAGCTCTAAGTTATACCAATAGTTTGAAAATTTTATACCTAGGGTTTCAAAACAATGGGAATATGTTTATTCCACTATTTCATTAACCTTATTCTCGATGTTTCAAAACTATGGGTATAGGTTTTGAAAAATCACCACCATATATTTCAATCCCTAGACCACCAGTATACTATTTTTGCACCTAACCAATACACCACATTGAATTATTGGTATATAAATATATATTTACTTATATATATTTATATAAACTATGACTATAGCTTGAAAACACTGTAAATTGGGGCTCCCATGGATTTTTTTTTGTCCCGTGGAAATTTTTTTCCGGCCTTAACATAGAAAATCTATACCCTTAATTTTAGAAAATCATGGGTATAGGTGTTGAAATAAACCATACACCCATGGTTTTTCAAAAACTATGGGTATAGGTGAAAAAATACAGCTTATACCCATGATTTTCCAAAATCGTGGGTATAGGTTCCAATCCAATCCATATACCCCCAATTTTTTTGAAAACCATGGGTATAGGGGTGACCTATACCAATAGTGTTTTCCAAAACTATAGGTATATGGTTATTTTACAATAGTGAGCAGTGAAATGTAAAATTATCATCTGCCCTATAATTTCAAATGTATAATTTGATTATTTTTATATCCAATATTTTATATCTAAATAATTTTTTAAGGTTATCAGATCCTTATATCAAATATTATATATTAAATTTTATGTGAAAACTATTAATGGTATGATTATTTAATCTTAAGTCTATCTCTCATATCTGATTGAATTTTTTGGGAATTTTCTTCCTGTAAATCTTGTAATTCTCCCTCTAGTTTAATTTGATGGTATTATGAGAATGGATTGTATTTATTTATATTGATATCATATAAATTTTCGAGGAAGGGATGTCATATTTTATATTTAAAATTAATCTATGATTGTATATCAGTGTAAGGATTAATATGAACTTATAATGGATATTACTTCTAGTTTATGGGTCTTATTATCTATTCATGAGGTGTTTTCATCTCAAATGGTTGGGTAGAAACATAACATTGAGAATATTCCTATTGTAAAGGAATATGCCAATGTATTTCTTTAATAGTTTCCCAGTCTTCCACTGAATAGTGACGTTGAGTTTTCAATAGAACTTATAGTTAGTGATATGACTATTTCAAATATTACTTATAGAATGGCCTTGATTGATTTATTGAAATTAATGAAGTAAATCAAGGAGAATATTGATAGGGGATTCATTCAACCAAGTGCATCATCATGGGGTTCACCTATTCATATTGTTAATAAGAAATATGGGTCAATGATCCTTTACATTGATTTTTGGTAACTTAACAAAATGAGTATCAATAAAGAGTATCTTATACTCAGTACAGATGATTTTTTTGATGAACTATGAGGAACTCAATACTTTTCAAAGGTTTACCTACAGTATTTATATCATTATTTGTGGGTAAAAAGGATAATATGTCCAAGGAATACTTAAATATAAGGTATGGAAATAATTAATTTGATTCCATTTGGAGATAGAAATTACCTTACAATTTTCATGGATTTAAAGAATAATATCATTATATAAAACCTCAATAAGTATGTGGTAGTCTTTATACATGACATTCTATTATATTCCAAGAGTAAGGAAGATCACGAATATCATTTTATGATTGTGTTAAAAACCTTGAGAAATGATATTTTATGAAAAAATTAATAAATGTGAATTCTATCTATAGAAAATATCATTCCCATGTCACATAATTACAAGATAGGGCATATCAGTGGATCCCTCAAAGACAGAAGTTATGGAAAAATGGCCCAAACCAAACATAGTGAATGAAATCCATAGTTTTATTGGGATGTATGGATACTACTAATGCTTTGAAAAAAATTTCTCATGGTTATAAAATCAACTAACTATGTTGATGTGGAAAGGAACCAAGTTACTTTATATGGACGAATGCAAAGAAAATTTTGAGTAACTGAAGGGAATTTTGGTCAGTGCACCTATGATCACACCACCCTGCAGTGGAGAAGGGATTATGATATATAGTGATGCATCAAGAAGAGATTGAAAATTTTTCTCATGCAGAACTACATGATAGTTTCTTATGCCTCACACCAATTGAATATTCATGTTAAAAATTACCTAGCTCCGGATTTGGAACTAGAAACTATAATTTTTTATTTAAAGATATGGAGGCATTACCTATAGGGTAAAATATATAACATATTTATCAATCATAAGATATTGAAGTATATATCCACATATAAATATTTGAATACATATCAAATAAGATAGTTGGAAATCAATAAATATTATGACTACTCAATACATTACCACCTTGGGAATGTGAAAAAGGAGGTTGATGCTTTAATTAGGAAAGACAATGCTAGTTTATCAATGATGAGGATTGAACGAGATCCAATACATATGGATTTTTATATGATGGAACTTTAAATCATAAGGAAAGGATAAAGGTCCTACCTGTATTAGATGAATTTTCAACTATCTATTTATGTATAGATTAAAGAGGCACATAAGGAAGATTTGGAACTATAAATGAAGGTAAGGAATGTTCACAAGTTCAATCATGATAGTTCTGGAATGATAAGGTTCAGGAATGGAGTATGTGTCCCAACAATACCAAAATTGAAGGAGGTATTGTATGAAGCTCATAATTTGTCATTTTTTAATAATCCTATAAGTATAAAGATGTATATATATCTTAAAGATAATTTCTTGTAAAACAAATTGAAGAGAGATATTACATAGAATGTATCTATTTGATTGATATTATAGCAAGATAAGTCTAATAGATATAATTCTAATGGTATGTTACAACCATTAGCCATACTTGAGTTTAAATGGGAAAACATCACCATGAATTTCATCATTAAACTCACCCAAACATCTAAAGGGAATAGTGTTAATTGAGTTTTATTTGATAAAATTACAAAATCAACACATTTCATTGCTACTAGATAAAATTTATCTCTTGATCAGATTTCCATGTTATATATTAAATAAGTTATAAGGTTTCATGGGGTTCTACGTTAGGGTTTCTCTCCCCACCGCAGCCTTCCTCTTCAATGTGGCAGATCGACCGGGCCTCTCCTCGATGCTTGAGTTTGGTGCGATGGTGGCATGTAGTCTCTCCTGCGGCAGCTTCGAGGTCCCGATCATGGCGTAGGGTTCAAGTTTTATATTTCCATGCTACGGTGAAGGTTTCTAGTTCGTGTCTGACTCGGCTAGGGGTGTGCTGGGCAAATCTGGTTGTTGGGTGAGGTCTTGAAGGCGGTGACGATCTTTGTTCTTCTTCCTTGCAGGTTCGGATCCAGAGGTGTTAGCGGTAAGGGGTTTTTTCTATTTTACTTTGACGTTTGATGGTCATTTGGATTTGTCTAGCGCCACTCATGGGAGGATCCCCGCTCCTCATTTTCACTTCCCATGCACGATTCAGACTCCGTTGAGGCTCCTCAACCCTCAGGCGTCTGCGGCTGGTTGGGGATGGGATGGGGGTGGGGTCCCGGCTTCGTTTCTAGCAACCGGTGATGGTCTCATGGTGAATGGGTTCTTGATGTGGGTGTATTTGTCTGTAACCGTGATTTTGGAAGTAACAGGTTTTGATGGTTTTGAGCAAGTGGTGAATATGGTTTCAGCAATCACCTGAAAGGGATTGCTTCTTGAGTTTTGGTTTGGGGAATCTGAATTTTGGTTCGGATTTGCTGTTTGTGAGGAATTTTGGTATTTGGGAGCATTTTGGATTTGAATTTTCTTGATGTTCATGGAGGATATAAAGCGTTGAAAGTCCATATCAGTGTTTGGTTCTTCAACCACTTGAATTCTGGATTTTTCTATGGGTACCTACAAAAGTTGAGGTGTTGTGAAGTATGGGGGTTTGAAAATTTTGAGTGCTCGGAAATGGTGGATCTACTGGTTGAACGAGTTGAATCAACATAATGAGATTTAGGTTTTGTGTGTAATGTCTTGGTGTTTGGCCTTTAACTTTTGTTCCATGGTGTTAATGTTGTTTTAGTCGTGGAGTGCTATATGGTTTCTCACTTTTTCCTCAAAGTGATTGAATAATAAAAATATAATTTTCAGTCGGTCTACTCTTAATCATATTAGATCAAGATCTAAGTTTTTCCTCAAAGTTCTAGAGAAGTATTTTGGAATATTTGAATATATAGTTAAGCTTTAACATTGTATTCATCCTAAGATAGATGGTTAGTATTATAAGAACATTAAAATCCTAGAAGATATGATGAGATCTTTCTTTGTGGATTTCATGTGTGGTTTGGATCAAAATATTTCTATAGTTGAATTTTCTTGTAATAATAACTTTCATTTGATAATTCAGATGGCTCCTTGTGAAAACCTCTATGGAAATAATTCCAAGAATCTAGAATAGTGGGATGAAGTTGGGGAATGAAAGCTATTAGGACTTGATCTAGCTGACCAAATATAAGATAAGGTTAGATCCAGTGACACATAAGGGAATATCAGAGATAAAAAAAAGTTATTCTGATAATAGTCAGTGATATCTAAATACTAAAGTTAATTATAATGTGTTCCTACGGATATCTACTTGGAATAATGTTATGAGATTTAAAAATAATGGAAAGCTAAGCCCCATATATATCGGTCCCTATGAGATTCTTGATCACATAAGGATGGTATAATATTACTTAAATATTCCACTAAATATCTCTAAATTTTAATATGGTTTCCATGTATCTCTTTTTAGAAATTATTTACCAAATCATTCATATATACTAAACTAAGTGATTATACCATTGGATCATGATCTTTATTATAAGGATTAACCAATAATATTCTTATCTCATAAAGATAAAGTGATATAGAAAAAAAACTACTCACATGGTTAAGGTTCCTTGGAGGAATCAGGAATCTAAAGAAGAAATTTGGGAACCTAAGGATGTGATGAGGGAAAGGTATCATCAGTTTTTTATATCAGATGATATAATTTTAACGACAAAATTCTTATAATGGGGTAGAATCTAACACCTCGAGTTTTAGAATATATTTCTCTTTAAAAAATAAATGGGTTTGATATCTTTTGAAGCCTGAAACCATGAAATTATATGAATAATGATCATACATTATAAAATTAAAATCAATATATGGTATTTAAATGATATATAATTGTAGAAAATAATTTCTAATTCACTTATAAATATTATTGATCCTAAAGAACCATTTTGAAATAATTTTTTTATCATTTTTTTTATCATATAAATTTTACCTAAAAATTATTCGGAGCGTTAAAATTATTAAAAATTATATTTTAAACATATATAAAATGAATTCATTGGTTATTGATTGGTTAAAATTGAAAATAAAAACTTTTGAAGGAAAAAGTGATGTTTTAATGTGAACTTATTTTTATGTGTGCAATATTCTTTTAACGTAATAGATTAAATTAAAAACTATTGATGACTTATTTTCATAATTTTTGTGAAAATATATTCAATAAATTTCTAAAAAACAATTGGGTTATTACTAGAAAATAATGATAAAAAATCATTTTTATGCTTAAAAATGCATTGTTCTAAAAAAAATTCATTATATTTTGAATGTTTTTTTAAATTAATTTATGACACTTATATAAAGTGAATTTTATAAAACTATTTCCATATTTTTAATAGTAATTAAAAACTTAGTAATGAGACCACTTTCAATTTTTTTTGAATAGTAACTATGGTAAAAATGTGTTACATCAGTTAAGGTTGACAAGGGTTAAAGATGGGAGTTAAACTCAAAGAAAAGTTTTAACATATCCTATAAACTTGTCAAAATTTTATTAGTTTAAGAGATATAGACCTTAAATTATCTTATCTTAGAAAAATTTTCCACCTGGTCCCACTTTCACTTGATTATGACCTAATTGTATTATAATATTTTAATTATTTACAAGAGGGCCACATACCTCACTTATCAAAAGAAACCTCATATTTTCACTTATTCAGACTCGTTAAGTCAAATAGTTCATTGAATAACTATTCGAATATCATCCTAACTTCCCTCCCCATGTATTATAACTTTTTGGCTTCCCAAGACACCAACCTTTTAAGGATTAGGGTGTAATCCAAAGGTGGTTTCCCAAAGAAGAGGTAATTGTATTTACTAATATATTTCATGATTATTTCTTCCATAGCTAAATATAAATATTCTATATTCAGATTAAAATTAATAAATCAGTATAATTACTATATTTAATATTTTTATGTTAATTTTACACCTATTTTCTACCTCATTTCTTTCATATGATAAATGATAACGTCATTTGTACGTACATGCAGACTACCACCTCCATTAAGTGGTTTGATTCATTTTTCATATCCACCATGCATGGCTGGTAATATTGATGGATTTAAAGATTTTATATCATATTTATGATATAATTATGATTCTATAAGGTATATTCTTATATCACCCATAATTTCATGTACATGACCCATAATTTATGAATTTTGAGCTTATAAAAAATTTGGGTTGAGTTTCAGGAGGTTTTGAGGGGTTTTGGATTATTTTGAAGGATTTTCTAGAAGAGTATGGTTAATAGAAACTCTAAAAAATATCTAGAAAACCATGCAAGATGGATAGTAGACATGGTCCTAGTGCACAGTTTGGGTCACAGTTTTTCCATATCATGGGAATACCAAGGAGATACTGTGTATATTGTACATTGAGTAAAATCATGGTTGGCACATGGTCCTTATAAACATGTAGGAAAACCATGTAAGGGGTTGTCTTGAGATTGTATCACCAAACAGTTTATACACGGTTTTCAAAACTGTACAGCCTAACCATCTGGTGTATAATTATAACCCCTAAAAATGATGATATAATATGAATTTGTTCCTAAAACCTCATTTGTTCACCTAATATCCTTTAATCCCAAATTCATATTTCTCCCTATAGTTAAGATAAAATCTCCTTTGATCCGAAAGTGATGCTTAAGAAAATCAAAGCACGTTGGATGTCTGGATTAATTAGTAAGTTCCCATTCTTCCTTGTTAAACCTAGATCCATTCTTATTCCTCTCTTGTATCCAAATATATATTCCATTTGGGATAGATCTATGTTGTGTTATGTTAATCTTGATGAAATATTATTTGATATAGTAAAGGTAATGGGTTTTATGATTGGTTCTTGAGGAATCGTTGAGTATTTTGTTATTTTCTCCAACCTTTGTTATATAGGTGGATTATCTAACATCTCCACTTGATTAGAACTTGAATTTTTAGTCTTAAATTGAATGATCTTATTGAAATTATTTTGAAATCCTAATGTGATCCTTGATGAAAACTCATTTTGGTTATGACTTTGGAATTTGTGAAAATTGGATGGGTTTTGGAAAACTCATTTTGTTATAATTTTAAATGAGTGTTTTAAAATTATAGTTTTCTATGGTAGAACAAAAGTTATTTTAAATGATATGATTAGAATAGATATTGGAATTAATGGGTTTTTGTGTGTTGATTGGGATAGATAATGGTCACGATGTACCACTATCAAAATTGGGATAAAGTATGTGTGTGAAGTTCCACTATCAATGGTAACACCCAGCTTGAGTGTGTGTGTGTGTGTGTGATGTTGTTGTTATTGTGTGATCATGAATATGAATATTCCAAATCAATGAAAAAAATTTAAATGATTTATTTATTATTTTCATTTGAACATGCTGAGCAAAAATCCCTCAAGGTAACATTGCAGTATTTTTGGGTTGATTGTGTTTGTTGACAAAGCAGGTTTCCATGGAGAATTGTCGAGTTCCCGAGAATTTGTTGACAATCCTTGTTGACAAAGAACGATGACAAAGGAATGGATGATCTGGAGGCGGTACAAAAGAGCAGTACAAGGTGGCGTCGTTTCCCAGTGTTTGCCAAATTTTTGGGGTCCAAAATTTGGAATATGGTGAGCATCGTGAAAAGTGGATTTCCATGAAGATCATATTTTTATATGGAAAAGGCATGAGTTTCATGAAGATGGGATGTATGGATTGGATTTCGCGAAGTCCAGAAAAATGGAGGCGGTGATGCTTCGCGATTACGTCAAAGCTTCGCGAACGGCAGAGTTGAAGCACATCGCGGCGGTGAAGGGCTTTGTGAGGGAGCTTCGCGGCGAAGGTGCGAAAGAATGTTGACGGTGATCCTTCGCGATTACGTCAAGCTCCAAGAATGGAAAATTTTTGTGGTGCTTTGTGATTTGGAAAGAATTCCGGCGGAAACTTTGGAGCTTCGCGATTTGAGATGACGTGGCATTGACTTCACGTGGAAGGGACGAGGGTCGGTGGAATCGCTTATAAATAGAGGCCGACCCCCTCGAGAGAAGTAGAGCGATTTTTTAGAGAAGATCATTTGCTCTCGATTTGCGAAGGTGGTTCGCGGAGCCAGTGTGCTTCGCGAAAGAGGAGCTTCGCGGCGGCTATTGTAGCTCCGGGAAACCTGCGAGCTCTGTGTTGGCTTATTAAGCTTCGCGAGGGATGTTGCTTTGCGATGGCTTGAGCTTCGCGGTAGTGCTTTGCGAAAGTTCTTTGCGAAAAGGCAGGAGCTTCGCGAAGGCTTATTTGAGCTTCGTGAAATTGGGAGCTTCGCGAAGGAGGGTGCTTTGTGAAAGTGTTTCCAAAAGGAATTGCCCAGTGTTTAGAGACAAAGAGGTATTCATCAGTGGATGAAAGTTAGACTTAAATAGAGAATCTATCAATAGTTGAAGATGCATTATTTCATGCAAATGAAGAGACCTACAGGTCTATAAACTGTGATTGGATTCCCTTCTGGAGCAGTGAGCTTAGGAAGAGGAAGTAGGTGATCCTCTCCATCGGCAGTGAGCCAGAGAGAGAGAAACAGGGAGTGACCCTTGGGAAAGCAGTGAGCTAACCCTAAACTTTGTATAGGCAGTGAGCCTGGGCATAGAAGTGATCTAGCCCGAACTTTGTATCCACATCTAGTGAAGATTAGTGGAATTTGGTATGACCGGCAACCTGTCGGCGTATGCTCCTTGGACGTAGCCTAGTGAGGGTGAACCAAGTAAAAATCTCTGTGTATGCCTGCTAATTTTCCTGCATTGCATTTAAAGCATCATCATCAGATAAAGAAGAAATTAAGTGATCATAACATACACACAAGTGAAAACAAAGTGACCCTTGTAACAAAGAGGTCAAGATCCAGTGGGGCAGGAAGAACTTTGAAAAAGAATATCCATACCCTGATTCACCCCCCCCCCCTCTCAGGGTATATAGGCCCCTATTGGTCCTAATAGAACATTATTTTAGTTTTGATATAAATTGTATAACTATTTTTAAATTGTTTTATATAAAATATGCTAACTAGTTCTTATCCTAGTTTCATGTTTTGGGAAGTCTTTGGGGATATCCTACTGATTTTAGACTCCCCCTCCCTCATGGAAAAAATGTGTATTTCTAGATTTCATCTATTGAGACACAGGTAAATTCAAGGTATATCTATTCTTCAGTGATGCTTCTTGATACAGTGGGCTTGTAATATAGAGTTGGAGCATGGAGTGGGTCAGTTTTTGTTGGTTGATGTCACTTGGGAGCTTTGAGTTCTCTGGTCTTTTGGTTATCTTCAAGAATGTATGTGGGTTTCCATGTGTACACTGATATGGTTTATTGGTTTGTTTATGTTTTGAGTATTATTTTGTACTTGTGCATCATATAGAGGTTTGGTTGGTTATTGTTTAATATGTTTGGATGTTTCATCATTAAAAGGGAAAATCATCCATCAAATTTTCTTGAGGTACTTGGAATTTATTATTATCCTTTGGTATCTTGGGTATGACACCTAAGGCCTAGTAGAACCTACGCATCTTCTCAAGACAATGAGTAAGGGAGGGATGTTACAAATCTTATCGGTCTTGGAGGCTCCATTTTTTATTTTGCGACAAAAGGAATCGATTCTGTTCAGTTCTAGAGTTGGAAATCGTATTCTTCTTTCTTGGGAAAGTAGTAAAAAGATAATATTTTTAGAACATGAGAGGTATAGCATTAAAGGACATATCTAACTCTATTATGATAAAATTCAGGTTACTAGAGTATATGGGTATATAAGTGTTTTAAGACACTTCTAGGTGAGTTTTCATCTGATCATCATGCGTTCATCCAATGAGTGTTTCATGGAATGCATGGATAGTGAGACTTCCAACTAAGACTGAATTGTTCATTCTGAGGTT
This sequence comes from Viscum album, assembly GCA_963277665.1. Taxonomy (NCBI): domain Eukaryota; kingdom Viridiplantae; phylum Streptophyta; class Magnoliopsida; order Santalales; family Viscaceae; genus Viscum; species Viscum album. Next base: position 1,570,221,346 of record OY728143.1, read on the forward strand.
AATGGTTATAGAAATAGTGGAAAATATTTATTTTTAAAAATAGTTAAAAAAATTATTTTGAAAAGGATGGTTGTAGTATTTTAAAAAATGATTAAAATACCGATAAGGGTTTGATTTTGGAAATATATGATGTTACATATGTTTATACTGTAAATTGGAATTATTAAGCCTTATTTTTTTATTAAGTGAGGACTAAATGGTGTTTTCTTCTAGTTATAGATAATGGAACTAGGTTTACATCTTAGAAACCAACTGGAGGAGGCTACATAAAATTTGGTTGGACTAGAGCCATAGGTGAAATAAGAATTTCTATAAAGCATTATCTTGACTTTTCAATCCATGGATAGAAGAAATCAGAATGATGAGCCTCAAAAAGTAGACCATTTGGTTCAATTCCAAAGGTAGAATCCACTCATATGTTGGGGGGATTATGAACCCAAAAAATTATAAGTGTGGTTAAATTGGGTGGAAAGAATCTTTGACCTTCAAGGAACACCAATCAAACTAAAATTAAATTTTGAAATGTAAATGCTTGAAGATTTGGATCTCCAATGGTAGGGTTTTTCTTCTCATGCCAAGGTTGATCGAGGCATTATGTGGGAGGATTTTTAAGAATATTTTAATAAATAATTATATCCTCATATGTTCGAGATTAAAATAAAAACATAATTCTTTAGATTGAAAAAGTAAATCTCTTGGTAATAGAGAAAACATATAAATTTACTAATTTATTCCACTTTGCTCGAGAAGTTGCTGCTAGTGCCTCATTAAAGGCATGAATATTTAAAGTTGGGATATTATCATATATTCTCTCAATGATAATATTTCAAGGTATTACTGACTATATAGAGAAAGAAAATTATGAAACTATAGTAGAAAAATATATATGGGGGAATTCGGTTGGAAGAAGCATGTTCATTTCTATGGGAACAGGTGGGAACTCAAATATAGGTAATAAGTAGAAGAGGGAAACCTATTTTCAAAGTGGAGGAGTGTCATAGGATCAGACTAGGGTATCTTTCAAGTTCCTTCCAAGGCTGAAAAATAAACCATGATATTTTTATTTTTTTCATCTTGATAATATCAAGAGAGATTATATGAAGCAACCGAGAGCATTCCACAACTATAACTAGATGGTACACCTTTGGAATTATTATCACAATGATTTAGGTTCTAGTGATATAGATACATCTCATGTCTCCTAGACATCCTATACACTGACGAGAAGAGCTCGTAAAAATAGATCTCATTATTAGAACCAAGAAATCCAAGGTGATTCTAGGAATACCATGACTACTCGGGCAATAAAATCTCAACAGGAAAATAAATAGAAAGGTACAATGTCTAAGTAGTTATATGGCACTGAATAGATGATTTTGGATGATCAGTCGGGTCCTTCAATGGTGAGAGGTATGATTCTTTTCAATTATACCCTTATGAAATTTGTGTTTGATATGGGCACATCTCACTCATTTATTTCCTCTCGGGATCTTGATCATATGGGTTTTCATGTCGAAATGATGATTTCCATATTGAAACATCAAACTTGTCATAGATAAAGAGATTGTTGAGCCATTATTTTTAAATCCTGTTGAATAAAATTCAATGGGGATGAGTTAATTTTGGAATTCTCATTTCTGGAGATGGATTTATATGACTTGATTTTGGTTGTGGATTGGTTCATATATTTTAAGGACCACATAAACTATTATACTATGAAATTTTGTTTCACATACCTTGATGGCAAATAGAATATCTTTAGAAAATAATGTGGTGTAAAGGTAAGAATAACATGACTTTTGAAACTGGTGGATTGAATTGTCTATTATTCATTGGTAGCAGTTACCATGGAATATGCTAATACAATCACATATAGGGACTTTATAGACATTTTTGACCAATATCCTGATGTTTTTTCTAACAATTTCTATGGGATTATACCCAAAAGATAAGTGGAGTTTATTATTAATCTATTATGAGGGACCAGTCCTATTTAACTTCCATCTTAATGGATGGTACCTATATAATTGAGGTAATTGAAATATCTGATGGATGATTTATAAAGAAAATGTTTCATTCATCTAAGTATGTCTCCAAGGATAGCACTATTTTTATTTTTAAATAAGGAAGATGGAACTATTAAACTTTGTGTAGATTATCATAATCTTAAAAAAGTTACAATAATGAATTGATATTCTCTTATTATAATTGATGATATGTTTGATAAATTTATTGGAGCTAAATGGTTTCCTAAAATTGACAAAAGTTTAGGATATCACATACTCTGAGATCACAATAAGGATATTATAAAGACAACTTTTAGAAGAATATATGGGAATTATGATTATATAGTTATGCCTTTTGGTCAAACTAATTCTATAAAAGTGTTTATGTTATCGAAGAATCATATATTTCAATGTTATTTGGATTCCTTCATAGTGATTTCTGTGGATGATATTATGAAGTATTTTAGGGAAAAGTCCAATCATGAGAAACACTTGGTGATAGTTTTGGGTATCTTATTGGATCATCCTCTATATTCCAAACATTAAAATTTTTATTTTTTGATACAATTGGTGCATTTCTTTTTCCATTTTACCTCTAAAAATGGTATTTTTGTGGATCCTGATAAGTTATAAACAATTATATCTTGGAAACCACTAAATAATGTGTTTGAGATATCTATTTTCCTTGGCTTATCTGGTTATTACTAATTATTTTTTCATGATTTTTCATGACTGTATTCAATAATGAAACTTTGAAAAGTAATAGTGATCCATTCCAATATAATGAATCATGCAATAAATATTTTAAAGTGATTAAAGCACACCTCACATCAACCCCTATCTTGATATTTTAATAATCAAGACAAGACTATGTGGTGTATTGTGGTGCTTTGGGATATGGGTTGGAATGTGTTATCATGCAGGGAGATCATGTTGTTGCTTATGAATCGCGATATTTATGGGTGCATGAGAAGAACTACCCAAAACATGATTTGGAGTTGGATATTATTGTTCCTGGTTTGAAAAACTAGGGTCACTCTATTTTTTCTAAGAAATTTATGGTGTTTACGGATCATAAGATACTGAAACACATTTTCTCACAAAGTAACTTAAATATAAGGAAACATAGACGGTTAGAAGATATTCAAATTTTTAACTTAAACTTCATGTATACACTGGGTAATGGAAACTCTATGGTAGATGCATTAAATTGGAAGCCATATAGTCATCTAGAGAAATATTCCTCAGATCAATGTAGTTAATACCGGTGATAGATGACATGCATCTAGATTATGATGAGGAAGGTGATGTTATAGTTTTCTTTCCAATTTCTATTATTCTTGATTTGGTTGAATAGGTTACAGATGCTTAGATATCTGATCCTGAATTTTTTACTATATGGGTAAAACTCATTGGTGGGGAGACCATTGAAAAATGAAAGCTAGATGGGAGATCTATTCTATAGTTTAGAGATCTTATTATAGTAACTTTAATGTATCAGGGATAACTTCTTAATTTCTACTAATTTTTGAGATCTGTTGTTTATCCTAAGATAAAAAATATGTATAGGGCACTGAAAGTATTGATTTTGTGGGTTGGAATAAAAAAAATATGGGAGGAGTTTGTCTCAAGATGACTCACCTATCAGCAGGTCAAGGAAATGGAATCAACAACGATCTAGTATGTTGCAGTATTTACCTATCCCAATGTGGAAATGCAAGCATATAGCCACAAACTTTTTCAAAGGTCTTCCAAGTACAATTTGGAAACACAATTCCATATGGGTGATTATGGATTTCCTCACAAAATATTCCTATTTTACCCAGATTCATGAATCCAATATGGTAGAAGACTTTTCCAAAATTTATATCTAATAATTGGTAAAGAGGCATGGCATACTAGTTTCGGTTATATAATACATAATTCCAATGTTTAAATCTCATTTTTGTAAATCGTTCCAGTAAGCCATTAGAACTCAGTCGACAATTAGTATGAATTATCACCCTAAAATGGATGGAATATCCAAAATAACAATCCAAATATTAAAGTACATGCTTGTGGATTGGGTAATTGGTCTCTCCTAAATATACCAATTTTTTTAGCGTTAAGCGGTCGATTTAAGTGAAGCTTTGGTTGTCGTATCCTTAGAGACCTAAGAATGAACCTGCACACACATACATTCTATAGATTGATTTTCCTTATGAATTGGACAAATATGGGATGATTTTATATAGGTTTAAGTGAAAAATAAGAGACTTAAGTGAATTAAATTTAAAATAGTGATTTGATCCTAGGTTATCACTTGGGATGGATTAGATGCATTTATTTTTCGACTATTTAAATTTTTTATATTTGAGATGGGTTCATTAAATAAAGTAAAACTACCATCATCACTTCCTGATTTAATACCTATAAACCCTAATACTAATTACCTATACACTTGGAGGATCATATTTATAATCACTCCAAGGTAAAGGTTTGTATTATCACTTGAAGTGTGTTTGCATTAAATTCAACAAGGACGAACGAGTTTAAAGATCATCAAAAAAATTATCATTTAAAAAAATTCATTAGACATTAATAGAGTGAGAAATAACATCCAATAAATCCCCTTTATACTCCCTTGGATCAAACCATAATTGTGTTATCCCTCAATTTATTCTATGGTTTCAATGGAATTATGAAGTAGACTCATGAGGGAGGAATTGAAGATGTGAAAAAAAACAAAAAAAAACAATCACTCCACCATTGTGTGAATAATTTCACATGGTTTAGAGTAAATAAGTTCACACAATGAGGAAATGGTATCAAAGTGATAATAAGACCATAGTAAGAGAAGATGAAGAATATTTATTAAAAACTAAGGTGATTCAAACAACTTACAAGATAATTAAATGTAGTTACAAACTCAAAGCGTCAGCATAACATTACAAAGAAACTAAACACCAAGATGAATCTACTCCTTCACCACCACTGACTTAAATAGTAATTTCAAGAGGCTTGTTTTGAGATCCCAATATTACATGTCTTCCCACTTGATTATGGTAGGACTAGTATGATGGAATGTTTGTGGAATTTGGACTTTTCCACCCTTGACCCAAAATGGTATCCAACTTGCATCCACCAAATAGAGGTGCTTAAATTAGATTCTAGATGGATTAATTTGTGTGGGCCATATAAGACAAAAAATTATATTTTGATGTCCCCTAATAGCCTATAAATTTCAGCCCAAAAGGATTTTTTTCGAGATATGAGTGAAATGGTGGGATGTTTTTTTCAAACTCAGAATTTGGCCAATAATTGTATCCTCAAATTGGTCCACCTAGAACTCCATTGAAACATCTAAATTAGCTAAGGATACTATTTAATAGAATTTTCTCAGTGATTTATTCTATCTCTAGTTCAATTTTGAGAATCATTGGGCTTAGATCTTGGCCTCTACAAAACATTTATTGGGTTGTTTTCTAGTTCACTTCTTCTAGAATGTTCTTGGTCCAAGGAAAATTTTGGTGATCTTCCAATGAGAATATTCAAGTGCTCCAAAAGCATGAATTGCTACTTATATAATGGGAGAACTTAAAATAAAATACGGAAATAAAATCCAGACCATTTTTTTTATGAGTTGTTCAAAAATATACCACACAATGGTGAATTTTAAGAAGGAATTACAATCATAATGTGAAATAATGTTCAATTTGTAAAATGAGATAAAAATGGTGTTTATAAATAATGAAGAAAAAGAATATTATATATAATAACAATGAATATTATCCTACTTCTGTGGCTTATCACACCCAAAAACTTGAGTTTTTCTCGTTCAGAGAAAAATGTATCTCAAAAAAATGAAATTTGAATTCTTGTTTCCAAAACCATTTTAATACACAATGATCGCCAAAAGACCTCATACCAAACAATTATAAAACCCATCAATGTCATTTAAAACAATCTAGTCCCATAGGCATATCCCAATCCCAATCTTATTCCTTTGTTCATATTTATCTTCACATTTCATCCAATTTCAATTAAGCATGATGATATGTTGTGCATCATAATAGACACGTGGGTTCATCTTTATTCATAGGAGAAAAGATGTAAGTTCTAAGTTGAATCACATTTTAATATTAAGAGGAGTATTCAATTTTTTTTGTTGCAATTTTTCTATGGAAATTGAAATTGAACTCAATTGAGTAAACCCCTATTGTGAGACTTTTCTGATGACTACTAGGCTCAATGACCTTAGAGAACCAAGTGAATCACACATACTCGAGCATAATCTCGAGTTTACTAAATCAAAAAAAAATTCAAATTACCAAAAATAGAGATATAATTACCAAATATGGGCCAGATAGCTATGGATTCATGATCACCAAGTACCAAAAACCACACATTAAGTCAATTCATTGCTCTACACATAATTGATTTTTTTTTTGATTTTTTTTGAATAATCATGTTAAAATTAAAAATATCACCAAACCTATGCCATTTATTATGGGACCCCATGAAGTCAAATAAATACCCCACAATCCAAATGACGCGCATTGTGTTTTTTTCATGGATTAAAATAAAAATGGTGAAAAATCACATTAGACAGCCACACTTTCCAAAATCTATGCTAATGAACCTAAACTTTCATTAAAATCAGAATCATGGAATGAAAAATTATTAGATATACAATTTCAAAGAATGAAATGTGTATTATCAAGTTCAAGGTTAAAGGAATTTTTCTTTCCATGCATTTTTTTATTTTAAAACATTTTTTAATTTTTTTTAATTTTTTTATGCACAAAAGATAATTTTTTTATTTCCTATCCCCCCCAACATAAAATAACACTATCCCTAGTGTTTAAATAAAAGAAAATTTAGAAGGGGAATGAGGTAGAGGAGAATATTTCTAAAAGTAAATTGAAATAATAAACATGGAACAAAGTTACCTAGTGGTTGAATTTGAAGTTCATGATGCTCTTGATTACTCCTTTAATCCCAATTCCACTTATAGAATACACATTAATGGTGAAAGTTTGTGTTTTTACACCTGAAGGAAATATGATTTGCCTAAAAATCCATCAATCTTATCAACCCCTAAATCTTACACACCAACACAATTAGAACAAAATGGTAACCCATTGAGGTTCACTTGAAAAAAAAGGAAACGGAAAAATATACCTGCTTACTTTGAAACTCTAACCTTGATTAAATGTACTGATAAAGGCTGGGTTTTCACCTTAAAATTTCTTTGTTTAATGTAGTTAGCCCAATATGGACCCTAAATCTGTCAACTTTTTATGGTTCAAAGGTTGGCTCAGTTAACTCCTTCATTGTTACTTATTTATTGAATGATTAAATGAATGGTTTTAACCTATGACCATTGACTTCAAAGACATGACTACTAGTGGGATCCTAAATCTCTACTGACCTATGAGGGTATACATGATGCACTATGTATGGACCTGACCATCCAGACCTTAACTTTACCAGGTGTAAATGAAGTTTTAAACTATACAAGAGCACGAATTTTTCCGATTCAAAGTGTTTGAATTTGATATTTCTAGTTTTTTAGGCTTATAATCTAGCTTTATTTATATTTTAATTTCCATAATCCTCCATCCTAAGTTCCTAAAGTTCATTAAGATCTAATTTCCTCTTTTCTTTGGCCAAAGAAATGTCAAATTTAATTTTTTTTATTTACCAAAAGGCCTTTTGTTCAATTTCAATAGGTAAATGACATGATTTTCCATAAAACAACCTATATGATGACATTCCTAGGATGGTTTTAAAAGCAATGTGATATTCCCAAAGGGAATCTAAGAGTTTCTCAGACCAATCCTTCCTGAAGGGATTTAAATTTTTTCAAGAATGCTTTTAATCTTTCTATATTCCAACTCAGCTTGACCATTGGTTTGAATATGGTAGTATGTTGAAACTTTTTAAGAAAACCCATAATTAGACATGAGTGTTGAGAAGGGATAGTTGTATAAATGGGTTCCACAATCACTAATAATATATCTAGAAATTACAAATCTAGAAAATATATGCTCTTTAAAAAATAAGATCACAACATGATGGTCATTGGATTTAGTGGGAATGGCCTCTAACAAATTTGAGACATAATAAACTACTAAGAGGGTGTAGATATATCCCTTAAAGTTTGGGAATGGTCTCATGAAATTGGTTCCCCAACAAACAAATATTTCAATGACCAGAATGGGAGTGAGGGATATTTGATACCTTTTGGTAATGAATCATAATTTTTGAGATGGAGGACATCTTTGGTAGAATTGTTAGGAATCCTTAGTGATGTTAGGCCACTATAAACCACTTTAGAGGCCTTTTTAGTGGTTTTCTTTGTGGAAAATTGGCCTCCACATGCCTCTAAAAGATATAATATTATAATGGACTCTTGATCAGACTTAGTAACACATCTCATAATGATTTGATCATGACAGAACTTGATGTGGTATGGATCACCATACACGTAGTGTTTTACATCACAAAGTAATTTATTCTTATCTTGGGTCCTGAGAAATTTTGGAACGTCACCCGTAAGCAAATGGTTTGCTATGTCATCATATCATGGGAAATAAATCACAGAATAGAGGTGCTCATTCGGAAATGAATCAAACACATAAAGGTGATATGAGTTGTCTTTGAATTCCATCCTAGAAAGGTGATCAACTATAACATTTTCAACACCCTTTTTATCCATAATGGTAAAATTAAACTATTGAAGAAGAAAGACCCACCTAATCACTCTAGCCTTGGCTTCCTGTTTTTTAGAAAAGGTATTTTAGGTTTGAATGGTTGGTGAAGACAATAATGGGTGATCCAAAGAGAAAGGACCTAAATTTATCTAAGGAAAATACAACAGTAAGAAAATCTTTCTTAGTGGTGGTGTTGTTTATTTGTGCATCATTTAAATATTTTCTCAGGTAAGCAATGACACATGGATTTTTCTCACACCATTATCCTTAGACTTCTCTTATACAAAAGTCACTTGAATTACACATGAGATCGAATGGAAGTTTCCAATTGGGAGATTTCATGATAGGTGGATAGATAAGAGCTGACTTGAGTGTAGATAATTATTTCTTATAGCTTTATATCCATAAAAATGGAGACTCTTTCACCAAAAAAGAACAAAGTGGTCGGTAAATGGAGCTGAAATTCCTAATGAACCTTATATAGAAATCAACATTTACTAAGAAGGACCTCACTTTATTGACAATTTTAGGAGAGGTAAGGTAACGAATACTATTGACCTTAGCTTTATCAACTTCAATCACTCTTCCATAGACCAAATGGCCCATAAAAAGTCCTTCCTTTACCATAAAATATCATTTTTCTAAATTTAGTATGATATTCTTATCCGCACATCTTGACAAAACCCTTTCAAAATTTAGTAGGCATCCATAAAAAGTATCCCCAAATATTGATAAGTCATACATAAATACCTCTAAATAATCCCCCACCTTTTTCAAGAATATTCCCATCATGCACCAATGGAAGGTACCAGGGGCATTACATAACCCAAAGGGCATGCGCTTGAAGGAAAAAGTTTCGGATGGAAAAGTGAAGGTTGTTTTTACTTGATCCTATAAGAAGACCAAGATTTGATTACACCATGAGAATCCATCTTGGAATCATTATAATTGATGACCCAAAACTTGATTGAGGGCTTTATCAATGAAGGAAAAGGGAAAATGGTCTTTCTTGGTACATGAGTTGAGCTTCCAATAGTCAATACAGACTCTCCATCCACTACTGACCCTTGTGGGCAGAATATCACCATCCTCATTGGTGATCACAGTGATTCTATATTTCTTTAGAATGACTTGAATTAGGCTTACCCAATCACTCTCAACAATGAAGTAGATGATACCCAATTTCAACAACTTAAGAAGTTATTTACTTACCACATCCATAAATTGTACTAAGTCTCTGTTGAGGTTAACAACATAGTTTGGAGTCAGATTCAAGAATAATACTATGAGTTTTTATAAGTGTGATAATACCAAGAATATCAGAAAGGGTCCATCTAATTTCTTCCTTATGCTTTCTTAGGACATCCAGAAGCATCCTCTCTTGATTGGATTCAGTAGAGGAAGAAATGACAATAAGAAAGGCTCGATTATCCCCTAATAATTAATACATGAGTGATGAAGGTAGGACCTTAAATTAAATATCATATTGGTTAACACTTTCGAAATAAGGATGGGACTTTGGATCGAACTATGTTTCTTTTTCCAAATTTCATGACAGAATTAATTCCCTTTCAATAGAAGTTTCAATCCCAAAATTGTCTAGATTAGTGTCATAAATGGGTATGGACTCAATGTTATTGATTTCACTAATGGTATCATTAATGGGTGATTCAATAAAATCATAAAATGATTTATTTGAAAGAGATTCAATCAAAGAAGAAAAATTTACCTCATGTGAACAAAAGAAATGAATATCTTCTTAACTTAAACATCCTTGAATAATTCCTTTATGTTCCTCGGGTTCGCTGTTGAAACAAAAAATCCAATTTCAATCATGGATCTCTTATTCATCCCTAATTTGATAGTTTTCATTATAGATGTTCAAATAGAGACTCATTTTTTCGAAGGATATTGTAATATTCCCATTTATAACTTGAATGACTGAGTTGATTGTTTCAAAGAAGGGATTACTAAGGATGATGGGGGTTTTACCCCTTTGAAATAAACTTGGGTGATTGTTAAGGATAATGAAGTCATCAAGGTAAATGAAATTTTCATCTTTTAATAAAATATCTTTTAATATCCCCTTAGGAACTCAAAAACTATGATCAGAAAGTTGAAGAGTGATAGATGTGGGTTAGAGTTCTTCAAGCCATAACTTACAATACATGTCATATGCAAAAAGGTTCAAATTATCTCCTAGATAAAAAATTAATTGGACAACTTTTTTTCCTCCTAAGTCAACATTGATGTATGGAAATCTTAGATCTTTTAACTTTGGAAGAATGCTTCCTTGAATGGTGTTACACACATTAGCAGCCAAAAGGACTCTTTTTTTATGTCAAATTTTAATTTTAAAAGTGAAAAAGTCCTTAAGGTACTTTTAGTAGGAAGGAATGGTTTTTATTGCATCAAAAAGGGGAATGATCAACTTAACCTGATAGAATATTTCCCTCAAAGTTTCACTCAGTTCTAGTTTAGATTGTTATCTCATGCATTGAGGTAAGGGAGCAGGTTGTTTATGTGTTTCATGTCATTGTGGTTCCTTCTCATTCTCATTGGGTTTTTTAAAACCTATGGGTGTTTCTTCACCAATTTAATGTGTTTTTTAATCTTTTAATGTTTCTATAATGTTTTGTTTTGGTTTCTCAATGGATTTCCCACTTCTTAAAACAGTCATTACTTTTAGTTGTTCATGAAAGGGTTGTGTGTAACAAGATTCTTCCTTTAAGGTTGAGGATGGTTCCACATGAGTATGCATGGGTTCCTTCCAAGTTTTAATGGTTTTTAGTTCATGTTTTAGGTATGAGACTTCTTAGTTCATTTTCCCAGTTTTTTTACACAATTGTTCAAGGATTGGTAGAGGGACTGATTGGGTAGGGGCTTGTGCTAGTTGGTTTATCCCAAGAGTATAATTTGTTTGTTAGATTGGTGATTGGATTGGTTGTTGGTATTGGGTAGGAGGGTGTTTTTATTAGACTAGTTTTGGTTGTAACCTGTTATGATTTTAAATTTTTTGTGGATTAAAGGGGTTTGGTTCTTGTGGATAACTAGGATGTCAGTTGGGTTACTGGTAATCTTTCAAAGAGAATCATGGATGGTCGTTGTACCATGGATTGAAAGTTCTTTGGTACTTTTGGCTTTTGAAATTATAGAGAATTGACCTCTACTGGTATCCCCCCTAAAACAACATCTTTAATGGAAGGTATGCTTGGACAGTTATCAATCTTGTGGCCATGTTTGTCACGAATTATGAAAACAGGGTCAATAGTTAGAATTTCACGGACCTTCCTAAGATTAATCTCCCCAACCTTCTTAGTTAGTGTAGCAAGTTTTTCCCTGAAAATTTATTCATCCTTAATAGTTTGAATTCCAGAATATTTGGGTGGCTTCTCATAGTAAGTTGGTTTTCCCCATGTTTGGTTTTGTTTAGCTATTCCTTTTAGATACTCATAAACATTATTCAGGGCTTTGTTTTTGAAGATTCCATTACAAATCGTGTCAATGAATTGTTTGATTCCTAGACATAAACCTTCATATAAAATTATAAATTGTTCTAAGATTGAAAATCCATGGTGAGGTTCCATGTTGAATTTATCTTTTAAACTTTTTTGTGTTTCATAAAATGACTCCCCGTCTTTTAAAAAAAATGGATGCAATTTTTATGAACAATTGTTTTGTGATGGGGGGTATTTATTGTAGAATTCTCTTTTCAATTGGTCCTAAGAGTTGATTGATTCAAGTTTCATATTTTTTAACTAATTATTTCTCAATCATTTAGATAGAAATTTAATATCATCGTCTTACCTAACTCATGTTGATGTGGTGGGCACATGGTTCCAATAATTTCATTAAACTCTTTTACATGAAGGAATGGCATTTCGGACTCCATCCCATGGAAGGTCGAAAGGTGGTTTTGGACATTAGATTTAAAATACATAGTTTTACTACCCTAGGTAATCATGCATAATTAAATAGGGTTCATTGTTCTAAGAAGGTGTGAGGTAGTCATTCAAGGTTTGATCAACTGCATTCCCCATGTTTGGGGCTTCCTCATTTGGATTTCCATTTTGGTTCCCACCCGGGTTTACGACTTGGTTTCTTTGAAGATCCTCCATTGAAATGGGCTTAGTTTTTTACTCTGGAGTATTTGGAATATTATTATATAATGGAAATAATTATCTAGGTGTACTTGACTCCCCAACCCTAGGACTATCCACCCTAACTAGATAGTTTGATTGGTTACAAGTATAGGTGGACATGCGCCAAGAAAATTGAAAAACAATAGAAACGGGAAAAGATAAGATAAGTTGAGGTGAGAAACAGGAAATAGGGAAAACAAATTGAGTGTTGAGATTACTTACTTGGTTCCCCATTAATAGCTTCAAAATTTGGTCTAACCCAAATTTACCCAAGTTTTTAAGGTTAAGCGATTGCTAAAAGTGATAATTGGGTTGTTGAATCCTCAAAGACCTAAGAAGGAAACTACAGACATTTAAATTCTATATATTGTTTTTGGATATGAATTGGACAAATTTTGGTTTATTTTAAATATTTTTAAGTGAACACTAAGATACTTAAGTGAATTCAATTTAAAATAATGAGTTGATCCTAGGTTATCACTTGGGATGGATTGGATACATTTTGTTTTTGACAATTTCAATTTCATATATTTGGTGGTGGGTTCACTCAAAAAAGTGAAAATAAAATCATCACTTTCTAAAATAATACCTATGCATCCTAATAATAATTACCTATACACTTGGAGGATCATGTTTATGAGCACTCCAAGGTAAAGGTTCATATTATCAATTGAAGTGTGTGCCCTTAAATTCAACAAGGACAAATTAGTTTAAGGATCATAAAACAAATCTCAATTAAAAGAAGTGATTATAAATTAATGGAGTGAGAAATAAAATCCAATACATACCCTTATGAGCCCTTGGATCAACCTATAAACGGGTTATCCCTCCGTTAATTCTATGGTTTCAATGGAATCGGGAAGTGAACTCATGAGGGAGGAATTGAAGTAGTTCAAAAAAACTACAAAAAAATGATCACTCCACCATTGTGTGAATAATTTCACAAGGTTTAGTGTGAATAAGTTCACACCTTGAGGAAATAGTATCAACTTGATAATAATTCTAGAATAATAAAATATGAATAACTTTTATTAAAAATTAAGGTGATTCAAACAACCTACAAGAGAATGAAATGCAGTTGCAATCTCAAAGTTGAAGCATAACATTACAAAGAACCTAAACACCAAGATGCCTCAACTCTTTCACCACCACTACCTTAAATAAGAATTTCAATAGTCTTGGTTAGATCCCCAAATATTCCATGTCTTCACACTTGAGTATGGTAGGCTTAGGTTGGTGGAAAATTTGTTGGATTTGGACTTTTCCACCCTTGACCCGAAATGGTGGTAAGCTTGCATCCACAAAACAGAGGTTCCTAAATGAGATTCTATATGGTTGAATTTGGTTAAGCCGTAGAATAAAAAATCTATATTTGGATGTCCTGTAATATCTTTTAAAATTTCATCCAAAAAGGATTTTTAGTTTTTGAGATATGAGTGAAATGGTGGGCTATTTTTCTAGGCCGTAGAATCTGGCCCAGAATTGTATCTTCATATTGAGCCACCCATAAATCCATTGAAAATCCTAATTATCTTCATCCACTATTGAATTAAATTTTCTCCATGATGTCTTATATCTCCATTAAAATTTTTAGAATCATTGGTCTTGTATCTTGTCTTCTATAGTACTTTTATTGGGCTGCTATCCGGTTCACTTTGCCCAAAATGTTCTTGGTTGAAGGGCTATTTTCGTGGTCTTCTAATGAGAATATTCAAGTGATCCAAAATCATGAATTGTTCCTTATAGCATGGGGGTCTTTAAAATAAAATATAAAAATAAATTCAAGCTCATTTTTTGTTTTATTAGGTGTTCAAAAATGTACCATGCAATAGTGAATTTTAAGAAGGAATTGCAATCATAATGTGAAATAATGTTCAATTTGTAAAATGCGCTAAAAATGGTGTTTATGAATAATGAATCACATGAATATTATATATATTAACAATTAATATTATCCTACTTTAGTGTATAATTCGTAATAGATATTGGTGGTTAATAGTATGATAATATACCATTAGTGGAGTTCTCATATAATAACATAAATCAATCCCCAATACACATGGCTTCTTTTGAAGCATTCTATAACCATCTTTATCATTTTACACTTTATTGGGTGGAAGCATGAGAGATGTAACTCGTTTGAACAAGACTTTTGAAATAGAAAATAAAAAATATTTATTTTATCAAAATGAGAATAGTGATGGCTTAGAGTCATCAAAAATCATATGTAGATCATTATCAGTGACTGTTGTCTTTTGAGGTGAGTGATTATGTGTTTTGGAGAATCTCTCCAAGGCTTGGGCATCGTCATTTTGGTAATAAGGGAATGTTTTCCCTGTGGTACATTGGGTCTTTTGAGATACTTCAACGGGTTAGTAATGTGTCATATTAGTTGTAATTACCACCTAGGTTCAGTTCTATACATAATGTTTATCATGTTTCCAAAATGAAAAGGTATCATCCTAATCCTGGCCATGTTATTTGATGGGATAATAATGATCTAAAGTTGAATTCTATATTGATTAATTTATTGATATGGATTTTGTATTGAAAATATAAGATCTTATGTGTGAAAATAATCAGTATAGTAAGGGTTTTCTGGAAATCTGTTTAGATTTAGGAAGAAACTTGGGAGCATGAAAAGGAAATGCTTGATCAATGGCCCAAACACTTTAAAGATAATGTTGGTTTTATACTTTTCAAGAATGGAAAGAATAATGGTGGGTATAATTTAGCTCTCTTAGTTTCAGGCACATGACCCTTTATTTATGTAATTTTTTATTTTAAAATACTTTGGTTGAGTTTTGGGAGGTTCTGAGGGGTTTGGGCATGTTTTTGAAGCTTTTCTGAAGGTGATTGACTTGTGCACAGTTAGTAAAAATCGTGCACAATCTCTATATAATTTTTAAAGGGAGGACAGTTAGAACTAGGAAGGCACATAGTTAGGAACACTATTTATCCATACCATATGAATGTCTATAAGAAACCGTTATTTTTGTACAACACATAAAAAAGCACGGTTGTCCCATAGTTTGTCTAACTGTGCGAGCCAACTATGTTAGGGGTTGTCTAGAGTTAGTATCACCAAATGGTTGGTGCATGATTTTCCAAACCGTGTATCCTAACCATGAGATGTATAGTTACCACCCATAAAAATGTGTATATAATCTGAATTTAGTCTTGAAACTTCCTTTAGTCACCTAATCTCCCTTAATATAGAATTATTTTTGCTCCCCAAGCTTGGGAGACAATCCCCTTCCATCCAAAAAAGATTCTCAAGAGAATAAAATCATTTTAGGGGTTGAAATTCATTGGTAAGTTCATGTTCTTACTTATTATTCCTAGATCCATTATTATCCCTCTCTTTCAACCATAGATCTCGTCCGTTGGGTATAGATATATGTTTTTTGAAGTCAATTTTGATGAAATCTTATTGGATAAAGTGAAGGGAATGTGGTTTTTGATCAGATATTTAGGAATCATTATTTCATTATTTATTTTTTCCAACGACTATGAAATCCTTATGTGATCCTTTATGGAAACTCATTTTGATTATGGACTTTTAATTTGTGAAATTTGGATGGGTTTTGGAAAACTCCTTTGGTTATAATTTTAAATAATGGTTTTAAAATTATGGTTTTGTGTACTTTCATGCAATTTTTTTTATATGATATTATTGTAATGGATCTTGGCATAAATGGTTTATCATGTGCCGATTGGGATGGATAATGGTTGTGAGGTGAAACTAATAAAAGTGGGATGGAGTATGGATGTGATGTTCTGCCTTCAATAGTATCTCCAAGCTTGAGTGTGTGTGTGTGTGTGGTTATTGTGTGATCAGGGATATGAGTATGCTAAATTAATGAGAACAGTTTTAAAGGGATCTTTTTCTGTGAAACATTATTTTATTTTTTATATAAATTAGTTAACAGTATTTAAACTATTTTATATAAACTGTTCTAATTGATTCTTATCCTAATATCATGTTTTGGGAATTCTTTGGGAAAATCCTACTAAGTTTAGATGCACCCCCAACTTAGGAACTGTTGTGAATTTGAAGATTTTATCTATAAATAAAAAATTAAAGGAAATGTATCTTAGTTCATTAGTGATTTTTGTTGATATCGCAGTCTTTGTATGTGGAGTTAGAGATTGTAGTGGGTTGGTTGTTTTTGGTTGATGTCACTTGGGAGTTTTGAGTTTTGTGGTCTTCTGGTTCTCCATGTATTTTCTCCTCTTGTATTATAATATAATTTTTTATTTTTGTTACTTTTTGAGTTTTTTATACTCATACATCATATAGTGGTTTGGTTGGTTGTTTTTTAAGATGTTTGAATATTTTATCTTTAAATGGGAAAATCGAAATCCAAATATTCTTGAGGCCATTAACATTTATTTCCAGCCTTTGGTGTCTTGGGGATGTCACCAAAATTGTTGTAGCACCTCCACCACTTCTAAATAAAATGATAAATTATGGGATTTTACAATTATTTTTTCTCAATGTTTATTTCTATTAGTTGGAAAATGAAAACATTACTCATGCGTACGTACAGACTACATTCTCCATGAATTGATGTAATCAACTTTTTATCACTACCTTACATGAATGGTTATAAAATTTTATAAAATGAATAAAAATTATAATGAAATAATGAGTAAGATTATTTAGATGATAAAACTGTGAATAAAGCGCAAGGACCATACTTTTTGAACTATAACATGCATGGGAAACTTCACATTTAACACTTGAATGTGGATTTTAATGAATAATTGTTAATAAATATGTAATTAGAAATTATTGAGGAATGTTATATTATAATAAAAGTATGGATATGATTCTAGTATAGATTTATAATAAATATAAATTTATTATATATGATCTTGAGAACACATACAAATAAAGTCAGAAACTAAGGTAATATTTTACGTTACAACATCATTTTTAATTGATATTGTTTATGATTGAATATCATTTGGTGGAATTACATGATATTTATCTATTAAACAGAATATATTTCATTCTAATTTTGTTATTTTTTTTGGGTTTTCATTTTTTCCATTCATTCTACACTACCTAGTAATTAAAATGATCAAGAATATGGTTTTAAGAAAGTTGACTTTATTTCCACTTTGGTCAGAGACCTTTTTCTTCCATGTCCATGTTCTTTTAAATGTATTCAAGAATGGTATTTTCCATGACCACATGATTATTTAATGTCATTTTAAAACATATTTTAATTTTTTAAAAATAATTAAAAATGAATTTTTATAATTCTTTCTGAACACATTATTTTTTTACTTTTTATAAAAAGTGTGAAAGGAATATTTGTTTTATCATTTATAACATGAACAACTTTTCCTGCCATCATAACCATTATTTTCTTTATAGAATACACTAAAATTTTACATGTTTATATTCAAAGAATATTTTTCTTAATATTTTGTTAATTTTCATTTAAAATTTTATCAAAAGAAAATGATATATTTCTGATGTTTTTGAAGAAAGGTATAGATATTCTTTTAAGGTACTTCTCAACTATATCACCGTCCTTTGATGTTTCTTATGATTCATTGTGGATAAGATCTAATGATACCATTCATGTTATTTCTCTATATGGATTAAAATTATATAATGATTAAATGTTTATGAAACTCATTTCTTTTCCATGGGTTATACAATGATTAATATTTCTATGATATTGTGGCACACATATGTATAGTTTTCATTGCACGAAAGGGGGACCAGAATTATATAGACATTTAATGGATAATGATTAATATTTTATGAGATAATATTAAATAGTATAGTGATTCAACCCTTTCTAAGAATGAAAATTGGTTGGGGAGTGAACCCAATCCATTATGGGACATTGAACAACAATGTGATGATGGTCTTGGAAGAGAGCCTTAAACAATGAAATGATTTTATATACTTATCATTATTACACAATTACATTGTAATTTTCTTGTGTTTATGATATTATGATTGATTAATAATGATTCCTCACTCTTATGACTCATGTATTATGAAATTCTAAATCATTATGTCATGACTCGTGATTTATATTCTATGACTAATTCGGTATAAACTTAATAAGTCATACTCATGATATCATACCCTTGTGCTTATATTATACTTTTATATGATCATAAATAAATATCTCCCATGTTTACCCTTACTAGGAATCAAATATCACCTTTTCTTATGTTTTCATTTTTCCCAGATTATGAAGAAAGTTAGAAATTTCTAAGAATGGAACTATGAGAGAATAAATTTGTAGAATGTTTTGAAAATATTTCCTGAAATCAGTTGATTATATATTTAATCTTTAAATACACTAATCCTTTACAATTTTGAAGAATTTTTATTGTGAAATGTAATGAATATTCATATAAAATGATGAAATATTTATATATGTAATATTCAGGTCACCTCATTTATTTTTTTTGTTTATTTCTATTGTGACTCGCCTAGAGGGTGGTCAGTTGTTCTGGATTGGCATGACCATGATTTTACATGACTACCAACATTCACATTATATTTTTTATAGCATTGTTCAAGTTTATTGATTCTATACACTCTGATGGACATTTATTATTTTAGATGGTGTTTTGATTTTGTTTGTTATTAAGAACTCTAATATGGGGGTACAGTCTATCCATGGTTACACCCTAGACCCTCACTACTAGTCAGTATATTCTTTCATATGAGGATCTGTTACTGAGTTCACCCTCAAGACTCCTCTAGTCTCGGAACTATTTATTGGTCATGTCTTGGGGAGGATGTTATAATGTGTTCCCATACATTATAATTGGATGTACCCCATTGAATGATATATAAATATTTTGAAATAGTGTGTAAAAAATCAAAGCCAGACAGAATGTTTTACTATAGAGTGATATATTATTAGAAAATACATTGAATTCTATGCTAACTACATGTCTGATGTGGATAAAATTGGTCTCCCAAAATCTCATCACATTAAGGGAATTATGGGTGAAGGAATATCCAAAATATATGATGTCATAATTACCATTATAAAGTAGGAACAATATTACCTTTATGTTTTACATAATAATTTTGAGGTCGTGTCATATATTCAAACCCACAAAGTTATTATTATGCATTTGAATCTATCAAGGGATGAAATATTTATATAAATTACACATAATAGACGGTTTATAGGGTTTTTTAGACCATGTTTTTAAAGATTCATCTGCAAATATGAATTAAATTTTAGAATGATTTTGATGGCTATCCATGGGACAAAATGGGAACATATTATCTTATAATGGTTATGTAATTAATGGTTATATTTTTTATATAAAGAAATGAGTTGAATTAAATACCATGAAAAGTAGTGGAGTTACACTTGTGGATGAATTGATTCATGTATTTTGTACCAAAGACTAAAATCAAATTTATGTGAATATGGCATACTTTGAAACAATCAAAAAAATCTATGGGATAGATTATACAACATTTCAAGTGTCAATTTTTCAATGTAAATGGGTTGATAAAAGGAGTGTAGTTAAAATATATAAATTGGGATTCATGAATGTAGATTTCAGAAAGGAAGGGTATTAGGAAGAACCATTAATAATGGAATCATAGTAAGTACATGTATTTTATGTCCCAAATCCAACATACAAAAAAGTGGTCAATTCTTTTGTTATCAACCAAAACCACTTTAGGGCCTGATATCAATTCAATTGAGGAAGACCTTTTCATTGGGATATCACAATCACTTTGTGGTGGTCACAATATATATAGAGTATTTTATTTCAGAGGGGATCACAAAATGGGGATTTTTATACTCGGCAGAGGGGTAAAAACCCTTCAACCTTTAAAGAAAAAAATATAGAGAGTTTAATAATCAGGTTAATTTTTTTTAATATACATTTCCTTACTCATATTCCCTTTATTTGATTCTTTTTTATACATCATTTTTGTTGTGTAATTTTTGTTTTTAGTAATAAATATTTCACTTAATTACTTAATTATTGAAAGTGCTTAATTTGTTTGTTAAGTTTTAAATTACTAATTTTTATTGTAAAATAAGTGTTTTTTTGTTCAAATAAAAAATAGTCTTGAGATTTTATATTTTTATTTAATTATGATTCTTATTTTAAAATATTATTTATAAGTGTTTTTTGTTAATATTTGTATTATGTTAATTTAATATTTTATTACTTTTTTTAAATTTATTAATCAATTAATTATTTTAATAAAAATTTAATTTAATTTTTAATCTTTTATTATTTAAACTTTTTAATATGTATGAATTTATTTTAGTTAAATGTTTAGTTATGTTATTAATTAATTAATTGATGAAACTTGATTTTAATTTATAATATTTTATTTACTTTTTTAACATTTTGTAATTTTCAATTTAAAATTTGTTTTTTAATTTGTTGAATATGATTTTAATTTATAATATTCTTTTTTTAATGTATTTTTAAGGTTAATTTTTTAATTTTTAATCCAATTGTTTATATTATGGTTCCATTAAGATTCTACCACTAGATTTATCAACTGTCGGTAGTCCAATGTGGCACATCCTGGGTGGTACAACTATCGGCTATTATCATAAAGTGCAACCATTAGGGCCTAGCTACCATTGAGACCTGCTACCATAATTTCAATGTTTCCACTACTATCCACCAACCTATTCTACAGTTAAGGGTAATTTTAATGTTACCTTATCTTTCTATCGTTGATGTGTTCTTCCACTATAGTTGTGGGGGTGCTTTCATAACTATTCCTGTGATTATGTTGTTGTACCTAGCCTGTTCTGCTACCATTAGAAAAAAATTATACTATTGTCCACCTATAAACATAACTTTACTACACTTTATTCCACTATAGTTGATTAATTACTTTTATTCCACTACATCTATAATACCACCATTCTACTATCGGGAAAACTCAACTGAGTCAGGAAGGTGACCAGAGTGGATGTGACTTGAATGAATCTAAAATTGTAATAGATACACATTGAATCTAACAATTGAATCCAATTTTCAATGAAACTTAATGAATAATACAAGCTTGTTCAAAGGTAATTTTTTATATCTTTGAGTTTCAACCTGTTTGAAGGTCGGTGTTGACTTGGGTTTCATTTTAGGAAAACTACGATAGCATAAGCATCTAGACTTCTCAAGGAAGACGATCTAAGCATAATTGATGATATTATCCTAAATATTGTGATGAAAATTATTTTAATTAATAATTATGATTCAAATATGGGTATCTATGAATGTGTAGAATAGTTATTATAGTTTTCTCGAGCTTCATCAATCAACAAAGGCTGAACCAGGTGCTGTTGAATCTAAGAAATTGGACAAAAAAAACACCAAATCCTATTTCATACCATGAAATTGAAAATTATTTAATTTTATTATTTTCATGTCTTTGGATCCTTTTTTGAGGTTTGGATTGAGTCCCAGTTTGAATTTTTCATATTTTGGTTGAAAATTTAAGTTTTGGGGCTTGGCAGCAAGGGGAACATGGGTAGTGCCTAGTTAAGGGAAACCATACAGCTTAGCCTAGGTAATAGTCCAGCTTGGATTGGGGTTCAGAAGTAAGTTTCATGGGTTTCACATATTTTTAGAAATTTTTTGGTAACCTTGCGAGAGGTTTTTCATATTCAGACAGCGATGACTACACAGTTTGTGAACAGTTTGGGCACAGTTTGGAAAACCGTGCAGCCAAACTCTGTGAGCTGCCTTGAATCCTAAAATTTTAAAATTCAAATTGTTACCCTATTATTTTAAATCCAAATAGATCCCCCACCCTCATTGGTATTTTTTTTTGCATGATTGGATCCTCAAACCCCTCTTCCTTTGGTTCTCCTCCCTTTATGGATGTTCCTCCTTCAAATCTAAGGTGAGTTTGTATGTTTTTTGGACATTTTTCTCTTCTTTCTCTTCTAATCCCTTGGTTTATTGGTGTTTCCTTGGTGGTTTCTTGTTTGTAAGAACCTTAGAGGCTATTGATGATGTTTTGGGTTTTTTTTCTTTGGATATAGGGTGTGATGATTGTCTTTTGGGCTCGGTTCTTCCTTCCCTTAAAGTTTCATTGCTTCTGCATGTCATTGAGGTAGGTGTTTCCATATGTTTCCTTTTTTTCACATTTTATTTGTTTCTTTTTTCTTTCTAAATAATTTATAAATGTATTTTTAAGCCTATTATATGTTAGTATAAATTTATTTAGTGTTTTAGTAGATTAAAATTGGTGAAAATTAATTTTCAAATGGTTTTATTAAGTATGCCTATATGTTTATGCATGAAAAGTGTTTGATAAAAATTATATTGGTCTTATAAAATGAGATTGAGTAGTTATGGTGATGTTTTTCCTTGGTTACATTTTTGGTATGTTTTTAATTACAATTTCATCATGGGGTGTGGTTTGGGAGCCTCATTATGGCTTGAGAAGTGGTATTAAAATGATTTGGAAATGTCCTTCCGGTTCTGAAGTTATTTTTTGTGATTTTCATAATGTGTGACATGTTGTGTTGGCTTAATGGAAAGTTTCATTCTTGAAAATGGATTTTGAATGGATTCATGGACACTCGAAGTGTGTCGCTGGATGATGGAACATCCATGGGTTCCTAGGGTGCACACATGGATGGAAATTTAAATGTTTATGAAACTTAAAAAATGATATTTTCCTTGAACCATGGTTTTTCAAATGGTTTCTCATTTATTCCCTCTCCCCTTTTTCCTAAAATAGTACCTTCATTTCCGAATTCTGAAGTGTTGTTTCAAGTGACTTAAATATGTGACTTTAAATTTGTTCTTTAAAGCTTGACTAGTTTGGATTTTGAGATATGTTTTGGTGAAATATTTGACATAAATTCCCATTTGGAACTTTGAGATACACTTGGTAACTAAGTGTCATAAAAGGATTGTTTGGAAATTTTCATATTGTTGCATGTTTCACTCTTGCTTGGAAGTGGATTTGTAAACATATTTAGTTTTGGAATGTTAAAGGCTCGGTTGGTATTTTATAATGTATGGGAAAGTGTTCTGAAACTCAAATAATGTGAAGGCCAGGTTGGCACTTATGAAATGATTGATGTGATATGGTCACCCCTATGGAGGATTTATCGATAGTGGGTTATAACATAGGTGGTATTGGTGTTTTGGGTAGGTATGTGTGATGGCGGTAGGTAATGTGAGTCTCGTGTATGAGGGTCTCCTCCTTTCACCTTGTACTTTTACCATGGGTTTTTTAGTCATATATTATGGGGTCGAGTGATAGTTTATTATTGACCCTAATTAGACGGTTTGGTACCCCTTGGATGTTTAGAGGCCAGTTGAGATTGTTCCACTAGATCAGCAGTTATAATGGACAGTGTGTTATTGACTATGTGCTATCAAGTGAGTCCAATATGAGTACTTCCAGAGATATCTCTAGGGCTATTTAGAAAATTCCCATGGTTTCTATCTATATGTGTCTATTTGTATTCGATTTCACATGGTTTCCTATTTAAACGTCTTATTTTTTTCATCATAGCTTCATGTTGTTTGTTTGAATTTTGGTTTGGAGTTTGGTTTTAAAAAGGTAATTTCTTTTAAATATGGATATGTGGTGTTTGTTTTCTTGAAAGGGGGAAATTTTTGTTTTATTATCAAAATGAGAAAAACCTATTTTCATATATGTTTTCCAAACTAGTGTTTGTGGATTGTTTCAGAAAATAAAATGCATGGGCTTTGTGGTGATTACCTTCTGAGCTGAGAGGATCACCCCCTAATTATACCATTTGGTGTTAGTAGACCTGGGATGTTTATTAGGTGTGGGTTTTTTGTTTGGTTGTTCGCCTTTGGAGTAGGTTGGTCTTGGGGCTAGTGGTGACCAATAGGTCGCATGATGATTTTTTTTTGTGGTTCGGTCCCAATTTTTAATTCAGTTTCTATTTTGTTTTGTAGTTATTGTATCTAGATTGGTTTTCATATTTGTTGAGATTCACTTATTGTCATTTCTTCTATTCATTCAGTTTTGGTTATTTTTATCTCGCATATTTATTGGGTTAAATCATTCTCATTGTGATTATATTGATATCTGACACAAGTTTTCAGCCCGTGGGTATCGGGAACACCCTTTGGGCCAAGTCTCAAACCGAGTCAGATGTTTGGTTTGATGGTATCCCATCATGGTTCCTGAAAAAATGGTATCAGAGTAGGCCCTTGTTATTTTGGGTGTCAGGTAGTTAGATATTAGAAACATTGGGACTTGGTAGGTTGGTACGGGAAGGATGTCATGAACCCAAGCTCATTATGATCCTCGAGTTTCCATGGGTAGTCCAGGATATTGGTCTTTTGTTCTTGTTTTGGATCAAGGAATGACAATGGAGGCAAGTCAATGTCATGTCATGATCTCACATGAAATAGTGACCCATGTGGAGTCTAAATTAATTTTTCAAGGTCCTCTTAGTTATTGATTCTCGCTTGGGGCATGGTCCACTAACCATGGCATTGGGTTATTCATGGTCGTTAGTTCCTCATTCTGATAATTTGGTGTGACTTTTTCCATGGTTTGGTTATGGTTGGTTTAAGTTGTGTTTTTTTAGGTTTTGGTTGTTGTGAGTAGTATTTTATGACGAAATTGGTTTTTTAAATGGAAATGTTTTCTTTTAATTGGTTTCTAATTATCAATAATGGGTTTTAAAAAGAGAAGGTGATTCAAAATTTTGAAAAGTAAGGGTGAATGCTTGGGTTTGATAATGGAATGGTATGAGTGAACCTCAGTATTCCTTATGTAAGTTCACATATGTGTGGCTATGTATGGTAAGTACATGTTGAAATATATACATTAATGATATAATTGGAGATGGGATGGACACATATGTGACGATTCATAAGAGGCCATGAGTGAGTGTTTAAAATCAAAGGATTTTTTTAAAAAAATTAATTATGAAGAGGTAAAATGGTTTTGGGAATTGGTTTTTACTTTCAGAAGTGGGTTTTGTTTGTGAAAAGTGGATTTTGGCATTGGAAAGTTTCCTCGGAATAAATCGGTTTTGGATTTGAAATGAAAACTGTGGTTTTTGAAGATTATTTTTGGTTGTGCTTGTATGTGTTTGGCTTGTGAGCCTGTTGTGTTGGTTTGAGGTTTTTTTTCGATTGTTTTTATGGTTGATGTTGATTCTAGTTTTTTTTTTCTTTTTTTGTTCATAATATTCCTCCCATAAAGGTATCCATTTTTTCTAGTGAATCTTTCCAAGTTTCTGGTCCTTATTGAGTGTTGCCTATCTATCATCGTGATCGAGGTCCATTAGAGGTAGTGGAGTGGCTTGAGAAAATTGAGTGTGTATTTAGATCATTGGGAACTCCTGAAGTTGTTAGAGTGCATATTGTTCTGGTTTTCTTTGAGGGGCTATATTTGGATTACTAGAATGTGGTTTCTCCATCATCGATAAAATTTGGGATGACATGGGAGGTGTTTATGGCCACTTTCATCCAAATTTTCATACCTAAGGAGGTGAAGACGAGGAATGTGGAAGATTTGCATGAAGTTTGGTAGGACTGGAAGTCAGTGAAATATTTTGTTGAACACTTCAAATAGTTGGTTTCATTATCTTAGGAGGTGGTGTTGGAGGATCTGATAAAATATCCTCTTTTCATTTGGGGTCTTCGTCTTGAGATTTATGAAAAAGTCCTCTCATCCGATGAACTCTATTTTTAGAAGTTGGTGGATGAGGTGTTTTTAGTTATGTTAGTTCTCGGGGTGTAGTAAATGGTGGTTGTCTCTCATAAAGTTTCCCCATCTTGTGAGAGGTTTGTGCTAGAGGAACCTGTTTCTAAAAATTCTCCTTCATTGGTTCCAGATTCCAGCATGTCAGACCATTCACTTGTGTGATTTTAGTGTGGTCTGTTCAGTCATTCAAAGTCATTGTGTCGTAATCATCTAAAGACATGTCATCATTATGGATGTCTATGTCATCTAGAGAAGTTCTGTAGGAAGAATTTACCAATGAATAATCCTTGATCAGAGGATGTTAGTGCCTGACTATGAGGTAATGGATGCTTCAGTCATTAGGGATCCATTCATAGGCCTCGGAGTGAGCCTCACGCACAGTCTGGAATCACCAGGGGTGTGGGGAACCTTGGCCCAGTTTTTTTCTCTTGTGTTGTAGTGGGGATGTTTGGAGTTTCCTTTTTTTCTATTTTTGTATGTTCATATTTCCATTTTAAAATTTTTATGAACTTGTTATTCTGTAATTTGATTAGTTTTGTTTATCTGAATATGGTTCTTCAAATCGATTGCTCTTCTGAAGGTGTTCTTGCCCCTTACATTGGTTCGTCTAGGTTTTAATTGTGTTGGTTTGGGGATGTTTTATTTTTGTGGAATTGAGTTTTGTTTCATAGTTTGGTTTAAATTTCACCATGGGTTTTCTGCTTATGTTGGGGGTCTTTGGTTTGGTTGGTAGTTCATGTTTTACCTTGTGGTGGGTTTTTTTGTTGGTGTTGCCATGTTCGGGTTCTAATGTTGGTGGTTTTAGTTCGGTTCTTATGGTGGGGAGAACCCTCTCATGTTCTCCCATTTTCATTCCTCTTTCGATTTCCTATATAATGTTTGGGTGTGACTTATGATGTGAAAGTTCACCATGAAGTTCATGTTTCCTTTGGATTTTGATTGGGAAAGAAACTGAGCTTTGTTTACCTTTCAACCGGGTGACTTTAGAGGGTAGAAATTGTTTGTAGTGGGGATAATTTTCATACCCTAACACTGCAAATTATTTAATTTTATTCTTTTCTTAGATTTGGATTCTTTTGTTGAGGTTCAGGTTGAGTCGGGGTTTGAATTTTTTAGTTTTTGGTTGAAAAATGAAGATTTGGGGCTTGGCGGCAGGGGGTGCACGAGTAGTGCATGATTAATGGAAACTATGCGGCTTAGCCCAGGTAACTGTGCATCTTGTCTTGTGGTCCAAGAGTAAGGTGCACGGGTTTCACATAGTTTGGGAAAATATAAATAAACTATTCTAGGGGTTATGTCCATTTAGACAGTGGTTACTGCATCGTTTTCACACAGTTTGATAGAGTCTCCAAACCCCCCTCCCTTTGGTTCACCTTCCTCCATCGATGCTCCTCCGAATCTAAGGTGATTTTATATGGTTTTTGGCCATTTTTTCTCTTCTTTCTCTTCTCCTCCCTTGGTTTCCCGGTGTTTCCTTGGAGGGTTCTTATTTTTTTGAACCCTATAGTCTAGGTTTGATGTGTTCGGTTGTTTTTATTTGGATCGAGGGTGTGCAGATTGTCCATTGGGCTCAGTTCTTCTTCCCCTGAAGATTCATCACATCCCCACATCATTGAGTTAGTTTTTTCCATCTATTTTATTTATAGAACATTCCATTGGATGTTCAAGTGTTTTAAAATAATTTATAAATGTGTTTCTCAAGCACATGATGTGTTAGTGTAAATTTATTTGGTGATTTAAGAGTGTAAAATTGGTGCGAATTAATTTTAAAGGGTTTTCTTAAGCATTCATATATGTTTATGCATGAAAAGTGTTTGATAAAATGTATATTGGTTTTATAAAATGAGATTTAGAACTTTTGGTGGTGCTTGGCTTTGGTTACATTTTTTTTGGCATGGTCTTAATTATAATTTGGGTATGTGTTGTGGTTTGGGAGCCTCTTTATAGCTTGAGAAGTGGTGGTAAAATGCTTTGGAAAGGTCCTTCTGGTTCTTAAGTTCTCATTGGTGATTTTGATAATGTGTGCCATGTTGTGTTGTTTTAATGGAAAATTTAATTCTTGAAAAAGGATTTTTAATAGCTTCATGGACACTTGAAGTGTTTTATTTGATTATGGAACATCCATGGGTGCATAAGGTACACACATGGATGGGAATTCAAATGATGATGGCACTTAAAAAATTATATTTTCATTAAACATTAGTTTTTCAAAAGGATTATCATTTCTTACCCATTCCCTTTTCTAAAATTGTTCCTTGATTTCCAAATCATGTAATGTTGTTTCAAGTTACTTAAAAATGTTACTTAAATTGTGTTATTCATATCCTAGCCCATTTGGATTTTGAGATATGTTTTAGTGAAAGATTTGTGATAAAGGCCCGTTTTGAAATTTGAGATACACTAGGTAACTAAGTTTCATAAAATCATCAATTGGAACATATCATATTGTAGTGCATTTCACTCTATATTGGAAGTGGATTTGTAAAAGTATTTAGATTGGGAATGTTAAAGGACCAGTTTGTATTTTATAATGTACGGGAAAGTTTTTTGAAACTCAAATGATGTGAAGGCCCAGTTGTCACTTCTGAATGGATTAATGCGATATGGGTACCCCTATGGAGGATTTCCCATGAGTGGATTATCACATAGGTGGTGTCAGTGTTTTTGGTAGGCAACTATGGTGGAGGCATGTAATTTGAGTAACGTGTGTGAGGGACTCCTTCTTTCAACATGTACTATTACAATGGGTTTCTTGAGCATCTTTTAGAGGGTTGAGTGAAGGTTTCTTTTCAACCTAGATTAGACAAGTTCGTACCCCTTGGATTTTTAAAGTCTAGGTGGGATTGTTCCACTAGATTGGCACTTATAATGGATAGTGAGTTATTGAATATAGAGTTGCACCACACTTCAACAGGTGAGTTTGATATGAGTACATATCAGGATCACTCTAGGGATTTCTAAGAAACACTCATGGTTTCAATCTATATGTGACTATTTTTATTATATTTCACTTGATATCCTATTTAAACTTCTTATTTATTTTCATCATATTTTGGTGTTGTTTGTTTGCATTTTTCATTGGATTTTGGTTTTAAAATGGTAATTTTTTTTGAAAATGAATATGTGGTGTGTGTTTTCCTAAAAAAGGGAAATATGTGTTTATATATCAAAATGAAAAAAACCATATTTTTATATATGTTTTCCAAATTAGTGTTTGTGGAATGTTTTGGTAAAGTAAATTCATGGAATATATGGTGATTACCAACTGAGATATAAGGCTCACACCATACTTGTACCATTCAGTGTCGGTAGACCAAAGCTGTTTTCTATGTGAAGGTTTCTAGTTTGGATGCTCACCTTTGGAGGAGGTAGGTCTTAGGGATAGTGGTAACCAAGAGGTCACGTGGAGATTGGGTTGTGTGGTTCTGTCCCGGTTTTGTATCCGGGTTCTTCTTAGTTTTACAATTGTTGTATCTAAGTTGTTTTGTATATTTATTGAGATTTAGTTGTTTTTGGTTCTTCCATTCATTAATTTATGGTTATTTTGATCCTAGTTATTTAGTGGGATAAATCATTACCATTTTCATTAAATTTATGTTTGGCACTAGTTTTTAGCCAGTGGGGATCGAGAACGCCCTTCGGACCATGTCTCGGACTCAGTCAGATGTCGGGTTGGATGGTATCCTAACATGGTTTGTGAAATCCAAATTCAAGAAAAAATATGAAGTTGACATTGAGGTTTTATTTTTTCTCTAGAAATAATATAAGATAAACTTAATGATCTAAAAATTGAATCTACGCAAAGTTTTAGATAGAATTTGAAGTTAATTAGGGTTAAGCTTTTGAATAATTTCAAGATGGGCTCTGTAGAAGAAGATGATTCAAGCACGATCATTGATGTTGTAATTATTGTTAGAGTTTTTTGAGTCTGAAGGTTTTGATCATCTTTTCAGGACTGAATGAAGTTAAAGATAGGGGTTTCAAACTCCCATTGCTATCATCTCAGGTTTATTCAAGAATTCACAGCTATGGCTTGATGAAATCCAACTGAGAAAATATTGGAGAATCTTGATCCTAAGCTCAAGTTTTTTATGAAGTGTTTACACTAATATTGAAGGGTTTTGATGGTGGCATGATGTATTTTAAAAAGAGTATTTAATGTGATGAACTTGAGTTGGGACATGTTCATTTATAGGAGTAAGTGGTTCTAATGCAACAGTGGAGTTTCAAGTAATTAACTCATGTTGAGTTTGGATTTGGAGGATTCTGGAGTTCTGTTGTGAAGCATTAAAGATATTACTGAGTGTGGAGAACATTAAATTTCATTGTAGTTGAATTTTTTAGGGTATCACATGGTTATATTAGTTTTTTTTAAGAGTTAATATCATGTAATGTGGAAGTGATTGTGCACTGTCAAGGATTCCACATGTAATTTTTGGAGTAAAAGGACTAAATTAAGTCAGCAATACATACGTTGAGTGAGATGAAATGTTTTAAAAACAAGAATTGGAAAGGAAAAAAAGAATTTATCTGGAGAATACATAACTCAGAGTGGATATCAGAATTGAAGACTCATAGTAGAAGGCAGTGGACTTAGAACTAGAACAAGAAGACAATCTTCATGAGATGATTTTTTCTCTTCTTCCTCTATTATACTATATTAAAATTCGTTCATTGAATAATTTTTTTCTTAATTTCAAAATCATGTGTAGAAAAACTAATTAGGTGAAATCTGAAAGAAATGAATTGGAATTTTTTAATCTATTTTTTATCCAGTTTGAGCAATTATTTTAGTGAAAATTATGTTAAAATATATTTCTTCATGTTATTATGAATATCATTTTTACACTAATATAATGAATGAGTGGTTATGATAGTGAACTTCTTAACTCTTGGATGTTTACAAAAGTGCAAAAATTTATAAAATGTTGATATATGCTTCTCCATATTTGAAAAAACTTATTCTTGAGTGATGATTGAGGGATTATCTCAAAGGATATATCTACGAGCTATATTGTACACTATAGAGAGAGGTCAATTAATCATCACCTTTTTTAAGCACTGAAATAATTAAATCTAACTTCAGTAGAACAGATAACATCCTTTACTCAATTCCAAGTAGTTTGATATCCCTTGTTTAATCAATTTATTCAATATATTATTTGTTTTTATTCACTTCCACTTTCTCGCCATTTCTTTATCACTTCACACATATATGTTTTCTTTGTGTTATTATATTTTTGTGAGTTGTTTTTGTTTGTTTGGACTGAACATCATTTTATCCTTCCTTATAGAATCGATACTCCCACTTACCATTATACTAGTAATTATTGGGGTTTAAAAAATTTATTGTAATGACTTGGATTTTCTAGGTATTTTTTTGGATATTATATGGATTATTTTGGAGTCTAGGCACCGAGATGTCATTTATTCTGAGTCCTGGTATTCCTGTAATAAATGATTAAAATATATTAAACATATTAAATAGCACACACATGCAATTTTCCTAAAAAAGTGAAATAACTCCCAAATGGTGGCTTAGATCATAAATTTAAGGGCACTGTTGAGTTAATAATGTGGTTTTTACCCTAGTTGCAACATAAAATTGAATAGAATAGACCATTTGTGAAAAATTCATCACGTGTGTAAATAAATAAAATAAATTTAGTTTTCTCAACATAGTGAATTTATCCCTCCTTAAATATATGGCTATGAATTTTTTCTAAGGGTTATCCCCTAAACCCTGGAGACCAAGAAGACATTGGAGGAGAGCATTCTTGGAGAACAATGTCGGATCGGGACTAGATCTTGGATCATTTCATCAATGAAGTTTATGGATCTCATCAATGATGGAAACACAATTATTCTTCATCAATGAGTGATCCAAAATCCAGGTAGGATGTTTGATTTTCTGTTTTTCATCCCATTTCTTAATCTCAAATGAACTCAAATCAATTCAACAAAAATAATTAATACACACATCATCGATAGAATTGATGGAATTTTTTAATTTTTCATTTTTATTTATATCTATTTCTTTGTCTTATTATACGAAAATGAATCAAGTAAAAATGAACAATGACTAGGGTTCTTTCCTCATGTTTTTTGGCTTGTGGTTTTATCCCCAATTCTTCACGGGTATTTCTTTTGGCATGTGGTTTGAAGGATATTTGGTATTCGATCTTTTCATGACTGTTCTTAAGTGAAATAGATTGATACCACAGATTTTATTCATGATCTATGGTGTGGTCGAGGTATAGAAATAGTGGTATGTGATCAGGAGTAGAACAAATAGATTTTGATTTTCCATTCTTCCTAATTTTTATGCACAGTTACAGTTTTTTCTTGATGGATTTTTTACATGTATAATTGAACCCATATTATGGCCTGCAATGATGTAAAAGCTTGACCGACCTCAATCTATTGGATTCAGCAAGGGCGGTAGCTTTGGTGACGCATGGGACAACATGGAAGAGATGTCGAAGTATCTGGAAAATCCTAAGCAACATGGTGTATATTTTGAGATTAAACATTGTGTGGGGTCCTCTTAGTGGTGGTTAGGGTTTGGGATGAAGTTAAGTATAACACACCATGTGAATCAGTCAGATGTCATGTGACCACCTCATTATGGCTCGGCGTGTACTTTGTGAATTACACAGACACAAGAAAAATTACACAGCGGGTGGAATGTCATGCACTTGGACACGGACACAGCCAGTTGTACACAGAAATAGAAACATGTACACGGGTTGGTACACGGGCATGCCAAAGTACACATACACAGAAATTGGCACATTAGTAGGTGTTGGGTGATCTCTACATGCCATATATTCGTTGATTCATATTTCATGTGGGGATTTACCACACGGGAAGATTTATGGATATATAGACACACCATCTACCCCTAGTACTTTCTTTTTACCCCCTTAAAGAGTTTTTTTAGCCCTTTGTTTCCTTAGTTTGGACCAGTCTTGGTCGAGTGTATTACCTTATTCTATTACCTCGAGGGTATAGTGCAAAATTACATCCACATTGAAGGATTTTTGGTGTCCCTCTATGATATTGGAGTGTGATCCTCTATCATATGTGTTCCCTGGATGCTCATTTAATGCGGTGGATATCCCCAGAACAACACATCTTAATCAAGGGTCACTCAATTTAGGAAGCCATCACTCTGGCGTAGGATATTATCAACAACATCAACTTCAAATCTCAGGGTTCCAACATGGTTATTAAACTCGATATGAACAAAGCCTATGACCGGGTTGAAGGGAGCTTCATTAACAAAGTCCTTTCAAGTTTTGGTTTCAACTCCTGGACTGTTGATATTATTATTATTTTCTTCAGTTCTTCATTGTTATCAGACTACTTTATGGTAAAATCTTATGGTTTCTTCAAGTCTACTCATAGCCTTAGGCAAGGGGTCCCCATATGGCCGAATTTGTTTATTCTCACCCAGGATGTTTTAACTCAACTAATCTAGAGGAGCACTGAAAATGGGGGAATCCCCCCTATAGTCATCAGTTGAAGGCTCCTATGATATCTCACTTATTGTTTTCTGATGATACCATTCTGTTTTTGAATGCCAAGAGTAGATACCTTTGCAGATTAAACAGAGTGCTGGAAGAGTACTGTCGAAGGGGTGGTCATAGTGTTAACAAAGGTAAGAGTGGATTAATTGTTTCCAACAGGTGTTCGACTTAGAGGGTGGGGTCTGTCAGTAGGATTATAAGAATCCATAGAGGGTAGTTACCCATGGTGTACCTCGGTGCACCCATATTTCCATGAAGGCTTTGGATCTAGGATTTTGATGCTCTTCTCACCGGGATTACTGACAGAGTGTTGAACTAAAAAAATATTTTCTTGTCTTTCAGCGGAAGGATCGCTCTAGTGAATAGTGTTCTGGTGGCCTCCCTAGTCTATTTTATCTCCTCTATCTAGGTACCAATGGGTGTTATCAACTCTATTGATAGAATTCTCACCAACTTCATTTGGGATCCCTCTTCTAAAGGGAAGAAACATTGGGTGTCTTGGATAAAAATGTAAAGGCCAGTGGGGGGAAGGAGGTATTAATGTGTGCAACATGAAGGATACCATCTACTATATGAATGTAAGGCTTGAATGGGTTGTTTTGGAATGGCGTATGCTCTTGGTAAACACCATGCACGAGACTTCACTATGTCTTCGTGGATATATGGAGGGGGGTCTCTCTTCCCTCTGGTCGATGATTGGTCCCATTGTTGATGCTCTTCTCCCCTTCTCTTGGTGGTTGGTTGGGAAATGGGATTGTTCCTTCTGGAACAAAGATTGGGGTGGTGGCGTGATGGGGTTTTCTGGTTGTCCAGCCACTAACATCTCATTCAAGGATACAAGCCTCTACCCTAAGTTAATCGATTTTGTTTTGGATAGGAATTACCTGGATTATTTTCAACTCATTGATCTTAATGGAGAGGAGGATAAATGCGTTTTCACTGCTTTCTCCTTAGGCATTTTCTCTTTGAAGGAGTCCCAGAGTCTGTTTCATGATCAAGCGCAGTCAGGGGGATGGGATGAAATAGTTTGGGTGAAGAATATCCCCACCAAGTACAATTTTCTCACTTAGAGGATGCGAAATAGATCCCTCCCTAGTAATAATAATGTCCATAGATGTATAATTCCACTTTCATCCAGTTGCGTGTGTTGCAGGTTTCATAAGGAAGAGAGCATTACTCACCAGTTCTTCGGCAGCGAATGGGCGAGAGAGGTGTGGCCAGACCTAGAAAATTTTTCTACAAGTCTTCCTCTGAATGATGATATCATATTCTTTCTAGAAAAATGGATCCATGTATCTAAGGGTAGAGGATTGGAGGGGGTGTCCCAATCGGTGGTCCTGATTGTATGATGCCTTGAAAGGTAGTGCTGCCTCTCCCTGGCCGATCTTCTATGCTATAAAGAAATGAAAAATTATTCTCAACAACAAAATTTGTGTGCTCTATACTTGGAGGGAGAGGAATAAGGTTTCGGACCACCTGTCCTTAGTGGAGTTCCCTAGCATGGAGGAGGTTTTCATGTACATAGCTGGAAGCATCAAACCCAATGCGTTGGATTTTATTAAAGGGGATGCGCTCGGTCTTCACTATTTCGTACCCCCTTAGTTTCTCTATTAGGACTTTGTCCCCTCCGTTTTTTCCTTTCTTCCCCCCCCCTCTATTAATAAAATTACTTTATAATGATTATGATTGAGCTTACTATACTTGGTGATTCATGTTTATCATTTTCAAGGTGTCCTTATGGGTATTGTTATACTCACTCTAGAGTGAAATTCTCCCACACATGTCATGTATTATGTATAAAATGACCATTTTTATGCAGTCCTAGGAGGAAAGGCAGTGGGTGGATCTTATCTGGTTCTTGACATACTAAGGTGTTTACCGCAAGCTTTCATTTGACTTTAGTTCTCACCCTTATAGAAAGTTGGACTCTTTATAGTTTTTGGTTGGGCTTGTATTTGGCCCTTTTTTACTCTTTTATTACTTTAATATTGTACTTTGATATAGGATCTTAGATGTATTCATGCATAATATTCATTTGTTTTACATTTTATCACTGTGTGGGCTTGGAGATGTGTGCGTGTGTATAGGTACTTCAGGTTAATGCCTCTCATTTTTTTGGATATTCCTACTTGGTTCTGGTTTCCAACCCCTAGCCTAATGGATGTAGGCTTTGTGTAGTCACAGGTCAGACTTTGATGGGTTACGTCATGAAATAGTGGTATTAGAGAAGTCAGTTATACTATAGGACTAGAGTCAGTGAGATTGGTTTGGGGTAATAGTGTTTTAGTGTTTTGAGTTCAGATTTTAGGCCATGGACTCCAGTGTTGGTGGGGTGGCCAACATATCTAGGCACTAGGAATCTTATCACCTGGCTGTCAACTTAGTACATGTAAACATTGGTTGTAGGGAAAACTTTGGTAGATGTATCATATTGCAATGGGTTGTGTTTTCCTTTTCTTTATTGATTCATCTCCCCATATATACTCTATTGACCATGGAGAATCTTGTTTTGTTTCAGGATGCCTCCACATAGAAATCCAACAAGAATTATACTACCTGAACATGAACATGATCTGACAAGTGATGAGGCATCGGTGTGGGGGCTTGTACCAAAAATAGAACCTCTATGTGGTTTACCTGCTATACCACCACCCATTGAGCAGCATCTAGAGCAAGTAGTACCAGCTAAGGATTCACATAGTCTGAGTGTATTTCATGAGTTACAGAGGTAGTGAACTCCCTTTTTTCGGGGTGAGTCAGACCCCTAGGTGGCTGAGGACTAGCTATAGGCAGTCACTCCCATTTTATGCCTTGTAAGGACACCTAAATATCATATGGTGGCTCTCACAGTGAGTCTTCCTATGGGATCTTCTAGGATATGGTGGGGCTTAGTGACTTGGTCACGTGACAAGAATGATATTTCCTAGTTAGACTTTGAGAGCCTCTTTAGGGAGAAGTTCTATCCAGCCACATTGTGATTGGTATGCATATAGAAGATTCTACATTTGTAGTAGGGCAGTTTGACCATGGAAAAGTTCTCAGCGAGGATTACTAATATCTTACCTTACCACTCGGATATAACATGGTATCAGTTCTTCAATGAATGAACCTTAGATCAAGGATTACACTGATACATTAGGGCTTCAATGGTATCCCTTTTTATTCCCACCTATTCAGGGGTGCTTGAGAGAGCCTTGTTAATATAGAGATTTCTAGAATAGTAGGCGCCAACAATGGGTGCTAGTAGTGGGAACCCAGTAGTTGTGAACCTGGTAGCAAGAAACTGACGAAATTCCCAGGGATCCTAGCATTTAAAAAACATCAGGAGGTGATTCCATGGCATGGGATCAGTAGTGAAGGGATGTTTGGGTGGCTTGAATCATCCACGGGAGACGTGTTGTTTCTCATATGATGGTTAGGGACATATGGTTCATGATTTTTTTACCCATCATATAATGATCATGAGACAGTCGAGGGGCCACTGAGATATAGATAAAAAACAGAGTATGGTGGTCCATAGGGTGGAAAACAGTGAAGAGGGGTGGGTACGGTAAGAGGATGTCGTTGTAGGTTTGTCCTGTTACCACCGCCACCCCTTGGTGGTCCATTCTGGGCTTAGGGAGCTGGTGGTATGGGACGAGGCTAACTGTAGGCTATGGAGGTCTATGACCCAGAGGCTCCTCGGATGATATGAGGTATGATCTGTGTCATTTATACTTTAGTTAGAGTATTGATAGACATAGATGTAAGACATTCATTCCTATCCACTTATCTGGTTCGAGACATAGATATTCTAGTTGATCCATTGACTCGACCCTTGCGGTTGGAGACTCCGATATGTGGTGACTCAGTGATTGCACACTTGTGACAATAGTGAGATATGACGCTTGGAGGTGAGATTTTTGGAATGTATTTATTTTTATAAATAATGAGTCCTTACGACATCACCCTAGGTATGTACTAGCTATCCATAGTTCATGTCCAGATTAACTATCTTAGGTGGAGGATACGGTGTGTCCAAAGTGGCATAACAATGTTTTCCTTGGTGGGTGAAAAGGAAACCTTGGAAGAGATGGATGAGCTCAACTATAGAAGAGTGAAGACAATTACTCACCAGTTGGATAGCATGAATCTTGGAGCAATGGAATCTTTGGGTTATTAGCTTCCTATGATGGTGGTGAAGTATGAGGATGCCTTTCCTAAGGACTTACTAGTTTTACCTCCCTATTGATAGCTATAATTATGAATCTAATTGCTTCTCATGGTGGCATAGATATTTTCACCAGCATATTGGATATCCCACATAGATATTTGATAGACGAGGGTGTAGTAGGAGGACTTGTTGGAGAAGGGATTTGTTTGACCCAACATTTCGTCGTGGGCAGCCCTAGTGTTGTTCGCTAAGAATTCATGTGAGATTTTGCATTTATATGTGGATTATTGGTTCTTGAATCATGTGACTGTGAATAATAAGTGTCCACTATCAAGGATAAAATACCTCTTTTATTAGTTTATAGGGTCACGATGGTTCTAAATGATTTACCTCAGATACAGCTACCACTAGTTGTGAGTACGGGATGAGGATATACCAAAGACGACATTCAGATGTCGTCACGGTCACTATGAGTACTTGGTGATTTTATCAACATAAAGAACACCCTAGCAGTATTTATGGTACTCATGAACTGAATCTTTCATCTTTTCTTATACTAGTTCATTGTTTTCTTCATCGATGACATACTAGTGTATTTGACATCCGAGGAGGAGCACATAAGACACTTGAGGATGGTCCTGGACACACTTTGAGAGAACCAAATTTATGGGAATCTATCGAAGTGTCATTTTTTTATTTGAGAGGTCCAATTTTTGGGACATTCCATCTTAGAGGATGGATAATAAGTGGTTTTGGTGAAGGTTTATGCGGTTCTTTCTTGGGATCCACCCAATAGTGTTACTAAGGTGTGAACTTTTCTTGTGTTGGTAGGGTACTATCACAGGTTTCTACCTGATTTTTCTAGAGTGGAAGTACCCTTTATATCTTTAAACTGGATGGGGAAACCTTTCATATGGACAGAAAGGTTCTTGTAGTGATTTTAGGAGCTGAAGCATAGGCTGAAAAGCACTCCAGTCATAAGATTTCCAGAGGAGGTTGTCGAGTACGTAGTGTTCTATGATGCATCTGGGACAGAAATTTATTGTGTTTTGAAGTAGAAGGTGGTGTTTATTGCCTATGGTTTACATTAGTTGATACCATATGAGAAAAATTATGTGACCCATGATCTTGAGTTATCATCAGTAGTCTTCGCACTGAAGATATGGTGACACTTCTTAAAGGGAAAGCAGTTTATCTTTTTCATTGACCACAAGAGTCTCAAGTATATCTTCTCATAAAAGGATCTTAACTTGAGGTAGAGGAAATGGATAGATCTCCTCTAGAAATATGACTTCATGTTTTTCTATAATAATGGGAAGGAGAATGTGGTGGAAGATGCTCTCATTAGAAGATCTTATTCTCAATTATAGGCTGAGGCAACAGAGCAGTTAGCCTTATTGTCAATTTTTTAAGGTGGATAGGGATGGTGATTTATATCTTTAGTCGATGGTTGTTACCCTAGCTCTTTTACATCATTTTAGGGATTCTCATCATGAAAATACTAAATGTGAAACTTTACATTCGTAGACATCCATTGGACATGATCTTGGTGGATATTCTAAAGGTGGGGAGCATGCTATTCTTTTCAATGAATGGATGATGGTAACTTTGAAGTTGCAGGAGGAGGTAATTTGTGAGTTACATACATCCCCTTTGTAAGTACATCCATATGTGGAAAATATTTACCATGACCTCTGATTTTGGTTTTGTTGGATAGGAATGAAGAAGGTAATTGTAGAGTATGTCTCTCGATGCTTAATTTTTCAGCAGGTGAAGGCTGAGCACCAGGTTCCGGTAGTTTTAGCTCAACCACTTGAGGTGGAAGAGTAGAAGTGGGATTAGATGTACATGGAATACATGATAATCTTACCATATATGTCTAGGGGACATGCTTCCATCTGGGTGATCGTATACCAACTCACCAAGTCAGCTTGCATCCTAGATATTTGAGAGCAGTGTTCAGTAAAGATCTTGGGATTCCTTTATGTGTATGAGATAGTCTAACTCCATGTAGTTCACTCGACGATTTTCTCTGTATGTGATTCTCTATTTACATATTCGTTATGGATAGGTTTTCAAGAGGCCCCTGGGACTCAGTTATTATTGAGCATTGTGTTTCACCCCCAGGAAGATGGCTAGATAGAGTGGACTATTCAGATCATATAGGATATGATGTGGGATTTCATGTTGGACTTTGGCGGTAGTTGGGGGATCACCTACCCTTGGTGGATTTTTCATATAAAAACATATACCATTCAACCATAGATGTGACACTATTTGAGGCTTTTTATGGGAAACCGATTAGGTCACCACTTTATTGGAATGATCCAGGCGAGTCATCACTCATGATCCAAAAGTTGGAATCAGCTACGATAGAGATAATGCAGATCATCCAGGATTAGATGAAGACTACACAGAGCCATCAAAAGTCTTATTTGTGATGAAAATAGAGACTTATAGAGTTTGAGGAGGGATACCACGTGTTACTAAGGGTATCACCTCAATGTTCATTGAGGATATTTGGCCATGGTGGAAAGTTATCTCTCAGATTAATTGTTCACTTATAGATACTTCATAGATTTGGTGAGGTGGCATACATCTGAGATCTACTGCTATAGTTGGAACGGGTACACGATATCTTCCACGTGTTACGACTAAGTAGGTACGTGCACAACCCATCACATGTTATTTACTGGGGAGAGCTATAAATCGAGGATGGAAATAAGTTTATTGAATATCTGGTGGAGGTCTAGGATCAAGAAAAGAGGACCCTTTGTGGGCAATTGATTCCCCTTGGGTGTATCCGGTGGCAGCATGAGAATCTTCAGAAAATCACTTAGGAGTGAGAGACCCAAATGTGAGCCCAGTACCCTATTTTTTTATTAGTTTTCTCTATTTTAAGGATAAAAATCTCTAAGATGGAAAAATTTTAATGACCTGGATTTTCTATGTATTATTTTCAGATATTATATGGATTATTTTCAAGGCTAGGCGCTGAGATTTCATGCAATTCTGAGGCCTGATGTGCCCGAAATGAATTTTTGAAACATATTAAATATATTAAATAGCATGAACACACACTTTTCTTGATAAAATAAAATAACTCCCTAATGAGGGCATGGATTAGAAATCTGAGGGCAGTGGTGAGTTTAGAACAAGGGTTTTACCCTAGGCGTGACATAAACTTTTTTAGCACAGACCATTTTTGAAAACATTATCATGGATGTAAATGAATAAATTTGTTTGATTGTTTTATTTATTTTGACACAGCGGACTACTCCCTATTTTAATATGCGACTATGGATTTGTTTTTCAAAGGGTTGGATGTTAAACTCTATAGACATAGAATCCTTTGGAGGAGATCGTTCTTAGATAATTACGATGAATCAGGATCGGATCATAGATCTTTGTGCCAATGCAATTTTTGGATCTTTTCAGTGATGTAAATACAATTGTTCTTCATCAAAGATCGATCCACACTCTAGGTATAATATTTTGTTTTGTTTTTTCCATCTCATTTATTAATCCTATATGAACAAAAATCAATTCCACAAAGAAAATTGATATGAAAATCGTCGATAGAGATAAATTGATGGAATTTTTTAATTAATTGTTTTGATTTATCCCTCTTAGTTTTTCTTCTTCTAAGATAATGAAGCAAGGAACAATGAACAATTGAAGTGGTTTGTTCCTCTCATTTTATGGCTTGTGTTTTTCTCCCCCATTTGTCTCACATTTAGCATGGGCATTCTTTTTTGAACCATGGTTGAATGGATGCCCTTTATTCGATCCTTATGTGACCATTCATCGATGAAACGGATCAATACCACAGGTGCGGTTCATGGTTGATGGTGCGGTCGATGTATGATGATGCTGGTAGGTGATTGGTAGTGGAACAGATGAATTTTTTGTTCTAATTATTCCTATTTTTGATGCTCGGTGATGGATTATTCTTGAAGTATTTCTTTCTAAGAATATTTGAACCTAGATTCTACCCTACGATGATAGAAAGTCTCAAAAGACCTCGAATTTATAGGTTCTGGTGAGGGTAGTGGCTCTAGCATCATGAAGGATAAAATGGAAGAGATCCCAATGGATTTGTAAAATCTTAAGAAACACGGT
This sequence comes from Viscum album, assembly GCA_963277665.1. Taxonomy (NCBI): domain Eukaryota; kingdom Viridiplantae; phylum Streptophyta; class Magnoliopsida; order Santalales; family Viscaceae; genus Viscum; species Viscum album. The sequence continues at coordinate 1,570,263,701 of OY728143.1, forward strand.
GTGTATTTATGGATTACACATCATGTGGGGACCTCTCAATGGAATCTATGGTTCAGGATGAATTTAAGTATCACACATTGTGTGACTTATTCACACTCTGTGTGACCCTTTTGTGATGGCTCAGAATGTACTTCGGAAGTTACATAGACATGGGAAAAAGTACATGGCCAGTGGAGCGCTAGGTACTTGGACATGGACATGGACAGGTGTACACGGACACATCCACATGTACACAAGTTGGTACATAAAGAGTTTAAAATACATGAACATGGACAGCTGAACATGAGTAGGTTCCATGTGATCTCTACATACTGTGTAACCTTCATACAGACGTGTATTTAGATATTCACTCGTCATGTGAGGATTTTTTACGTGGACAGACTTGGGGATAGTTGGAAACACCATGTACCCCTATTGCATGTCGTGTACCCCCTTAAAGAGTGTTTGTAGATCAATTTTCCTTAGTTTGGATCATTCTTGTTTGAGTTTGTTCCCTTGGTCCATTACCTCAAGGGTATAGTTTGGCATTACATCCACATCACAGGATTATGATCACCACTAGAGGTAGAGTCCTAGATAGAGTTATGGTGTCCCTCCATGTGACTAGAGTGAGATCATCTATCATCTTTCTTTCCTTTGTGGGGTTTTTAGAATCAGCATGACCTTCCTAAGTAGGGCATTGGTCCTCCATCTAGCATTTTGTATTGGTTTATTTTTTGGTATCATTGGCACATGACCCTCTACATAAAATGTTGATTTAGATTGGGTTTGCGGCAACCCCCATTGGTTTGATACATGACCCCCTATATGAGTAACAAAGTCTTATTAGACCAGTGAGCGTTCTTTGGAGGGACCCAATGATTTGACCGCTTAGTTCAGTGTCTACAGTGATAGTATCGCCCGTGGAGTGGGTTCTCCCAGAATGAGTGTTACTTCAAGAATTATATCGTGGCTGGAAGTTGGTTATGACATCTTATTTGTGTGGTGTATTTCCTAAGTAAAATTGGGTGTCTCTATCATACATTGGTTTTTATATCTTTTATTGAGCTGACTATACTTGGTGCTTCATGTTTAGTGTTTTTAGGGTATCCTACTCGGTATTGTTGTACTCACCCCTATTTGGTATTTTCACACAAGTGTCATGTCTTATGTAGATGATGACCCTTTTGATGATGTCTTGAGTGGATAGGGAGAGAGTGGAGCTTATTTGGAGCTTGAAAGACCGAGGTTTTTACTGGGAGCTTTCATTTTACTTTATTCCTTGTCCTTGGAGAAGGTTGGCCTCTTTACAGTTTTTTCTTAGGCTTGTATTTGGTCTGATTTTCAACTTTTATTACTTTACTATCATACTCTATTGTGGGGTCATAGATGTAGGGATGCATTAATTTTGGTTGTTTTACATTTCATCATTGTGTATGCTTGGATATGTGTGCATGTGTACAGGTACTTTGGGCTAATACCCCCCATTTGTGTGATATTCCTATTCAGCAATGGTTGTCATCTCCTGACCAACTAGAAGTGGGTGTGTGGTAGTCACGGGTTGAACCCTAGTGGGCTAGGTTATGACATTGACCATATTCAATGAAATTCTATTTTCAAATTTTGATGTTGTTTTTAGGGAAGGCATGGGAAACCAATTCAAAAAAAAATTCAAAAAAATAATATTAATAAAAACATATAAAACCTATAAAAAATCATATTATTTAAAAATAATAATTAAAATATGTTGTGTGTGAGATCTATTGTGTTAAGTTTGTGAAACTATTTATTAATACAAACTAGATTAAAATGTGAAAACATTGATCCATTAATACCTAATATTAATATTCATTGAAAAATATTTAAAAAATATAAAATAATTTAGATGGAATATTTGAGAGAAATAAATCTTATTGAAAATGAAAAAAACTATGAAGAGATATAACCTAAAAATTCATAGGATGAAAGATTTTCAACTCACTCTAGTGTTTAGTAATCAATATTCAATTATATTGATACTTTGGGCCCAAAATAATGATATTAAAAAATCTCATCTATTACTTTTTCCTGTGTTTAATGGTTTATCTAATAAATACTCGCTATCTTTTATCATATACTTTTAAAACACTATGCAGTAGCTACCACAATGAAGGATCATTGAATATGAACCTATGAAAATGTTTTTCTTTTTTTTCTTTAAAGGTAATGATATAAATTAGTTTTGAAATCTAGATGATAATATTTTTGAAAATTAGGATCAAGTTTACAATTCATTTGTCAGGAAATCTTACCCTCAAAGACTTAAATGATAGATTATAACTAAAATCAAAAGCTTTTATCAAGAGGATAGAGAAGCCTTTAATAGGGTTTGGGATAGATCTATGGAACTTCTTTGGTAGTTTCCCCATTCCCAGATTTCATCCCATGTACTCATGGATACATTATATGAAATATTTTCTTCCCAAGGATAGGATTTAATAGACAAATATTCTTTTGGAAATTATAATGATAAAACTGGTGAGTATTTGAGATAAATTTTCAATAATTTTGATTTAAATTCTTAACACAAAAACTTTAGGAGGAAAAGAGTGAATAAATGAGGAAATAAAACTATAAATATTATAGAAATGAATTTTCAATTGGCTGAAATAAAGGAAAAATTAAATATATAATGATCCAAACTGAAAAACAAAGTGTAAAGTAATTGGGCTTTAAAAATAAAAACCAATCTCCTAAAGAGAAATGTACTCAAAGTGTGATGTTTGGGAACATAGTAAAATTCTTTCCCAAGTTTTAAAACCCTTCAAAAACCCAAAAAAAATCCAAATTTGTGGGATATGGTCCTAGGATGGGATATAAATATGATACATTTTGAAATAATTAAAATCAGGTCTATAGGAACCATACCAACTTATCCTAGAAGGAACATGGGATGTTTATGAAACCTTAGGCCCCTAGTTATAAAAATAAACCTAAGAAAAAATTCCAAAAATAAAATATGTCTGAGTCCTCTAATTCTTAATAGGATTTTGACATAATGATTCAATAGTTATTGGTTAAATTTAATTCCCAAGAGTCAAATGTTGACTCACAACAGCACAATATGTTCCTAAAAAGATGAGATAAATTCAAAAAAACACAATCCAGAATAGAAAATGGGTCAAATATCTAGGGACTTAGGTGGAAGAGGTAATGGGAAGTTACTCAGCATAATAGAACTAAACTCAAGGGTGAGTGCAATATAAATAAAAACCAGGTCGAATCATAAAACTCAAGAACTATTATTGGAAAATTCTAGGAAATAAGAAATAGATGTTCAAGAAAAATCTATAATTGAAAATATGGAAAATCAAAGATCAAGAAATCTAGAAAGATATGAAGAATATGAGAAAAATAATAAATATTCACAAGAAAATGAAAGAGAAAAAAAAAAGAAAATAAAATGGAATCTCGTTAAAGAGGGTAAGAATAAGGTGAGTTTTTATGATTAAGAGAGTCAATAACCTATTTGGAAAAATTATTCCCCTCCCATCCATTTTCTCCAATGGATAAAAAATAATAATGAACCTAATTATGTCAATTTTCTTTGTATTTTATGATATTTAATGTCAATATTCCTTTCTCAGAATTTTTGAACAATATTCTATCATATATGAAATTCATTAAAATATTTTTAGCTAATAAGTGGGATTAGGGTGATAGCTTAAAAATAAATTTGAATGGGGAGTATAGTCCTATAGTTAAAAATAATATTTATCCCAAATTGAAAGACCCTGGTTCCTTTTTCATTTTATGTAGAATTGATGGGAGTGAGGATATTAGGTTCCTTTGTGATGTAGGTGTAATAATTAACCTTATTACCTACTCTATAAACAAAAATTTGGGTCTTAGGGAGATGAAACTGAATTTTTTTATTTGCTGCTAGAAAAAAGGTCACGTACTTATCTTTATAAGAGGGTATATGTCCTATTATTTTAGCTATTGAAACTATATTTTCCCAAAAACATCCTTATTATTGATATTGATTGTGAAAATAAAGTCCAAATAATTTTAGGTAGGCTATTCTTAGCCACAGTTGTGAATGTTATAGATGTATCAAAGGGTATACTCAACCTTTAGGCTGGTGAGGATTAATAAGAAATTAATTGTTTTCAAAGAGTACCCTCTTTTGGTGAGTTTTAAGTTGATTGATATTGCTGAGAAAGTTTTTAGAGCTATGGTTAAGAAGGAAGATCATCATCCATTTGGTGATTTTATCACTAAAACTATCATTGAACATTTTGTTGCATGCGTTGTAGAATCTGAATCTACACAAGAACTGGAGAAATTAATGATATTTCAGTGTCAAGTTAGGAAATAAATTATTCCGAAATATGAATTGGTCCTTTCTAAACTAAGTAATCTTGCTAATGCCTTTTCATAATCTGTTCAAATTTTACTGGCCTCTCATTCACCCAACCCTAATTATGCTTCTTATTCCTACCAAATTGAGAAGATTATGTCTGTTCAGGGTGAAGTTTCTGATGAAAATGAGGGTTCTAAGGATGAAGTTGAGTATAAAGTTAATTATTTTCAACTTGGTGTTGAATATGATTTTTTCTCAATCTATTGAGAGTTAGTTAGAATATTTTATATAAATTTTACCATATGTGCATATCAGGTTAGTCCCTGGTTCGTTGAATTATTTGGATAATTATTTTTTAGCCAATAACTTTGAGAAAATATTAGATGAGCTAGAATAATATTCTTCTACCTTACATAAGGAAGTGGAATTTGGGATTCATTCTATAGATGATAGTAAGTTTCCTACTTTCAATGCCACATTTTTTGCTGAACCTATGAATGTATCAAGTGTGGTGGAGAGTGAGGGTTAGAAAATAAAATATAAGGATGCTTATTATGATGTTTTTTCTGAATATTTTTTGTTCTTTTCTTGATTTTTGGAATGAGAATAAAAGTTTTGAAGCTACTGGTGGAAGGAGGATTAGTCCCAGAATATTGTGGTTTTTAAGGACAATTATTTAGGTAGCTAAGTTACCTGAAGTCCTATGTGTACTTATTAAATTTTCCAATAAATATACAGATTCCTAAATTAATAATAAATATTTCCCATTAAATGATGATATATAGATCCTTTTATGGATTGATTTGAGATAAGGACTATAAAATAAGAAATACATGGGAGGATAGCCATGGTTTTTAAGTATTTTATTTTTTTATTTTCGGTTTTAATAAATGTCTCTTTATCCTATGCAATTATATAAATTTTTTAAATATACTCCAATTTCATCCTGATTTTTATTGGATCACACGGTTGAGTATTTTATCATGAGGGGGAAGTTGTTATTGTGCGGTTTATTTATTGGTTGGGTGGTATGAAAGAGGAATTTTTCAGGGAATATCAGGTGGTTATGTGATAGTGGATATTGATTAAATATATTCATTAGTATAAAATTTTCTTTAGGGATTAAGGATCTAAAACAAGAGCTACAAGAGGTAAAAAAATTAACTAGGGAAACAATTCAATTATCAAAAGTGAGGATGTAAATTTTCTCTTTAAATGGATAAATCTTATTCAAATAGGGGAGTAATTATTTTAATTTATTTACTTTTATTGATTCCCTTAATTTTACCTTAACATATTGTTGGGTAACTATAAGAATTTTATAGTTTTTTTATTAATATATTTATATTTCTGATGTAATTCTTGAATTCTTCATTGGTCACTGATGCTCTTCAAATTACTCTCTAAAAATAGTTGTGTTTCAATTGTATGCCAGTTTTACTTTTTCTTTAAAATTTATTATTAAAATATCATGTGGCATTAAACCTTTTTGAAAATAATTTTATATGATAAATAGTTTTATCTAGTGGCCATTAGAAACCTTGTTTATGTTTTTTAGGTGTTTGAGTGGTGTGGCCAACTTATTTTAGCTTTCATGTTACCCCTCAAAACCGTATTTCCTCTATTCTACATTGGTAAATCTATTTGAACCAAACTTTATAAATGTTTATACTAATTTAAAATAAAACATTGGGGGAAATTATGGGTTTTAAGTGTGGGGTGGGGGATTCTAAACTAAGTTAAACTAAAATTAAAATAGACCTCATAAAAAACCCCGTGATTTTTTTTATAATTGTGAGTTTCTAAGCAGTACTTAAGCATTTTCAATGGGTGATAATTTTTTACAATTTAAAGGCTGTGATTCCACTTTTAAGAGTTTAATCTTTAAAACCGTATGAATTTATTAGGAAAATAATTTTTCATTCCCTCTTGAGACCACTTGTTTTTGGTTCATTTTTGGACAATGTATTACAAATATCATTGGGGTTTAAACCTTTTGATTTGGACTAAAACTTAAAAGATGTGAATTTTAATGGGATATTAATTGAAAATCCCAATCTAGGTTGAACTTTATCATTCTTTATTCTTTATTATTTTATTCTTCTCTACTACTAGATGAGATATTTATGTTATCCTCCAATTCATCAATTTTCACTCATACAGTAGTGTATTTGAATTATACAGAGCTATTTAATTATGTTTTTTATTAACCTATAGGTAAAGAGAACTATAGAAGTCCCAGTTAAATGAAAATTGATGTTATTTTAATTCATTTAAAATAATTCAAAGTTGATTCATTTTTTAAATTTGTAACCACTTTTACACCAGAATGTTATTTTTAAGTTGGAAAATATACTTTGTACTTAATTTAATCCATGAGGTAAAATCATATTCAAAATCAATTCACTATGGAATTTTAGTTTTTTAATTTTGAGGTTCATCTTCACTACTAGATTTAGTCCAAGTGGTTGTTTGGGGATAAGAAACATATTAATTCTGTAGGAATTTGATGTGGATTTTATTTGAGGCTTTTTTCTACATCATTTTTATAGTGTAAACTATGTTTTTAGTGTTAATTATATCATTTGATTAGTTAATTATTGAAAATAGTTAATTTTTTTCAAAGTAATAAACTAATGAATTTTATGGTTAAATAAGTTTTTTATGTTTAAACTATTAATTGTTTAAAGATTTTATTTTTTTTATTTAATTATGATTATCCTTTTAAGATATTATTTATATTTGTTTTTTAATATTTTATTATCTGAATTTAATATTTTATTCATTTATTTTTCTTATTAAGTAATCAATTATTTATTTCAAGTAAATTTAATTTAATTTTTAATCTTTTATTATTTTAAATTTTTTAAGGAGTATGAATTTATTTTATTTAAGTTTTTAATTATTTTATTTTTTAATTAATTAAACTAGATTTTAATTTTTAATCTTGTTTTAGTTTTTTAAACATTTTTTAAATTTTAACTTAATTTTTTTAATTTGTAGAATCTACTTTTAATTTTTAATATTTTTTTAAATGTTTTAGTACTTTTAATTTTAATTTTTAATTTTTAATCAAATTATATTTTGATTTTTATTTTTTTAAACTGAAATCGATAGTTTTATCTATTATTGGTAGTTCAATATGACACTACCAGGGTGCTACTGCCATCCCCTGCCATTAGAAGGTGCAACCATTAGGGAAATGCTACCATTGAGACCCGTTATCATTATGTTGTTGCTTTTGTTACTATCCACTGACTCGTACTACCATTAAGGGGAATGTTTATGCTACCACCACTTGATAATGTTCATTGGTGCTTCCACTACTATCATGAGGGTGCTTCTGCTACTGTCATGAGGGTGCTTCCACTATTATTTCTATAATTCTGATATAGTGCCTTCCCCTGTGTTCTAGTGTAAAAAAGAAAATTATGTTATCATACACCCTTTAAAATGCTATCACCGCCCTCTATTCCATTACTTCTATGCAATTACTTTGATTCTTATAGTTCCACAATACCACCCTTCCACTATCATCCAAACTTTGCTGAGTGAGGAAGGAGACCAAAGTGGTTGTGACCTGAGAGTATTAGAAACAATAATTGATGTGCTTCGAACCTTTCAACAGAAGAAAATTTTCACCTGAATAATATTTAAGAAAATGATATCTTGAGGTTTGGATTTTTCCAATTTGTGAGTTTTGAGATCCTTGGAGGTCGGTGGCGACTTAGGTTGCATTTGGGGAAAACAATGATAACAGAAGCATCCATACCTCTGAAGGATGATGATCAAGATTAATTGATGAGTTTGACCTGAATATAATGACCAAATTTATATTAATGATGGATTATGATTCAAATATGGTTTTCCATATATGCGTGGATTAGTTATTTTCATATTAGGGAGCTCTATCGATCAAAAAGATTGAATATGGTGCTATTGAATCTATGAAATTAGAGAAGATGACAATGAATCATAAGATGATAATAGATCTAAATTCAATATTGGGGTTTTATTTTTGATCCAATGAGAAGATAAGATGAACTTGATGATCTGAAAATAGATTTCACACAATTTTGTAGATAGAACCCAGAGTTGAGTTGTCACGACCCGACCCAATGGGGCTCGAGCCGCGACTCCCCAAGCCCGCCTCCAATAGGCCAGGGGCTGGCGACCAGCGCCGAGTAGGCTATCACACACATGGGAGGCATTAGCCTAAGGTACCTGTACACACGCACCCACAAACACCTCCATGCAACAGTGCAGAGATATAGAAACTGAAAAGTAAATGCAAGCATACAATCTATCCCAAACCAGAGTGCAACAGCAAAAGTACAAGGGCAAAACAGGGCCCACCAAAAGAAAACTACAAAGCGCGTCTAACTTGCTCTGAAGAAGGGAAACGCGGACACAAACACCCACCGAAAAGCTCCCTCGGCACAGCTCCGGTAAACACCCCGGTCAACTTGCTCACTAAGCTCCGCCTGCTCCGGGTCCTCCTGGGACTCCGTCAAAAGGCCTGTGGTATGCACAAGACACAAACATGTGCGGGCAAAGCCCGTGCAGGGGTGAGTATAAACATACTAAGTAGGCACCCCAAAAACCCAAAACCCAAGGGAGCAACTGAAAGGCAACAGTCCGCTCAACCCAGCCAGAGGGAACCCAGACGAGAGAGAAACTCCATCTCGTGACCATCCTCGGCTAAACACAATTAGTCAGCTCAGCTCAGCTCAGGTGTATGCCCATACATACACCTTGAACAATCCAGATATACACAGCTCACGCCACAAAGCCACAAGAGGTAACGACCTCATCACCAGCAACTGTCCACAACCAGGAGGGTACACCACGAACACTGTCATACCAGATGACACTCATCCGAGAGATACACTCCATCGGGATACTCGCAAACATCACAGACGCTCACCCGAGAGACCACGCTCATCGGATAGCATCACTGAGGAAACATCATTGAAACAACATAACCACCAAACTCCTCGGAGAGGGGATCGCCGCTAGGGTCCGCTAGGGGATACCAAGACCCACTCCGGTATACGTAACTCACAGATAGGGGATCACTCCCAGGGTCCGCTGGGGGATACCACGACCCGATCTGGCATACGTAGTTCTCACAGATGGGGGATCACACCCAGGATCCGCTGGGGGATACCACAACCCGATCTTCACTCGACAGAAGCTTCACACTCAGATAAAGGATCATCGTCCATATAAAGATGGTCACGACGATACCGGAACCCTATCTGGGATAACTCGCGATGGAGGGGATCGAACCGACGATGCCACAACCCTACCGAAACCACGCGCTGAGTAGGGGATCACATAACCAACGATACCGCAACCCTACCGACACCAAGCGTTGAGTAGGGGATCGTATAACCAACGATGCCGCAACCCTACTATAAACATCATGCTGGGTAGGGGATCGTAAACCCGACGATGCCACAACCCTACTATGCACGACCCACCGCATAGGGGATCATATTCCCGATGATGCCACAAACCCTACGGGGTTAACCTGCTAGATAGAGGATCGCTGCCCGTGAATAAGTGGTCACAGCGATACCAAGAACCCGATCTAGGGTAAAGATGCTAGAGGATCCACTCCGGGCCCACCGGAGGGATACCACAACTCTAACAGTTTAAACATTCCATCGAGAGGATCACAAACCCATACGAAGGTTGTGATACCACACGAACCCTCGTAGGAACGAACCAAGGGAGAACCCTCAACCACTGCTGGTCCAAACGTCGCTAACCCGAGAGACTCGCCCCAAAGCCACACTGCGCACCTCCGAAGCCAAAACCGAGGCCATCATCGCGTTCCACGCGGAAAAACACGCAGGATAGGCTGTTTACTCGCCCGAAACGGAGCACCGGTGGAAACGACACTATTCACCGTAGCTAGCTCGTGCGGGGCCCACACAATGATCCCGAAACCTATCGGGCGGATCACACCACGGCGATCCCCTCGGAAAAACAAGCGGAATCGACTACTCGCTCGCCCAAAACGGACACCCGGTAAAAAAGGTACTATTCACCGAAGGCCGGCTCGGGTGGGGCCCACGCCTGGATTCCGAAACTCGTCGAACGGATTGCGCCATTGCGATCCTCTCGGAAAAACACACAGGATCGACTATTCATCCGCCAAAATCGGACTCCTGGTGTAAAAGCTGCGTTTCCCCGCAAACGACAAAACCCGGCCTCATGGGGCCCGCACCCCGTTCGCAGTCCCAACACCCAGAAACCATCTCAAAAAGTCCGTCATACCATCAGGGTCCCAACGCCACTGACGGCACGTCAAACGGACGCTCCGGGTAGAAGTTACAACGGCCCGAAGTCGTAAAATAATAAAATAATATTATTTTATACGACGTTTCTAGCTCCCGGGCCACGATCCCGAACCTTTAAACCCTCGAACCCACACCGGAGGGTTCGCCTCGTCGTTAGGGTCACTTCGCCGCAAACGGCGCGCGAATCCGACTCCCGAAGTGCAAGATACGGGGGTTTAAAGACCCCCGTATGCGAAAAATGGCCGGCCCGCCCTGGCCAGCGGCGCTCCGCCACGCGCCGCTGGCGCGCCGCCGCGGGCCGCCGGGATCCGCCGGCGCCGGCGGACATTCCGCGGACCGCCGGGGGCACCCCGGTGGTCTGTTTTGCGATCCGGAGGCGTCTACGCGACCCTCGGGACCCGATCTACACTGCTACGGCTTCAATTTGCAGAAAAACGCAGCAAAAACGGGATCGGGGGTTAAAACTCAAAACCGCCTACCTCGCGGGCGAAACGCCGACGTTCTGCCTCAGATCCGCGCTCCCGAGCTTCCGCTGCGCACTCCTGGAACATCCACCGTCGAATTATGAGCTCGTGGGCGCTCCGTTTGCTCGATTCGGCGGAGTGGCGGCGAAGAACGGCGAAGAACGGCGAAGAATGATAAAGGGGGGGGGGGGGGCGCTGATATTTATATCAGTGGCCCGCCGGCGCCAAACCCGCCTCGGACCCGACGCCCGATGCGAACAAAAGTAAGGTCACCCCTAGGGTAAACGCGTCGTTTTGAACGCAACGGCGGTCTCATATTTTCCATCCGAGACTCCGTTCAGAAGTTATTTGAGCCGACGCTCGCACACAAACTTTCCACTTATTTACGGAAACGCCCCTGGTGGCGTTTCTCACCGCAGGCCCGCGCCCTCAAAGTTTACACCCCGCCTAGGGTAAACGGCACATTCCGGATGCAACCGTGCCCTCAGATTCCCGTTCTGAGCTACCGTTTAGGAGATATCACACCCCCGCCACGTGCATAGTATAAAAAAAACTTAATATTTTTATAAAATTAATTCCGAGCACACCGGGCCTCGGAAACGCACGCCGTCTTCGCGCCTAGCTCTGGAATTATTCGTAGAAATATTCCAAAGTCTGACAGGGCCAAAAACCCGAGTCGCTACATCCTCCCCCCCCCCCCAGAACTTTTCATCCCCGAAAAGCCCCAAGCACAAGGAAAGCGACTGAACTCTCAACTGGGTCTCACACACCAGCGAGCCCACCAGCAACAACCACTCAGGGTCTTACCAACGCCCTGAACAAAACTCGAGCAAGCAACGAAAGGAAAGAGTACCGCTAAACAGTGTCTGACAAACTACTGCAGTAAGTAGAAAAGACACAAGGCGTACCTCTATCCATCTGTGGTGCCTCTGGGTCAACAGCCTCCAGGGCATGCAGCTGTCCTCGCCCTCGACCACCAGCTCCCTGAGCTAGGCGTGGACCACCTGGGGGTGGGGGTGGTGGCAACTGGTACTGTCTACCACCGCCTCCCGCTGCACCAGCTCCGACGCCAAGTCCAACGCCCTGAGGACCTCCTTGCTCAAGACGCTGCCTCTGCCAAGGCGGTCCATCGACCGGATCCCTCTCAGCAGCACGTCGGGTCGGACAATCTCTAGCAAGATGTCCCCGACCATCGCAAGCGTAACACCGCCTCTCCTGCGGCTGACCAAAACTGGCCTGCGAGCCCTGTGAGCTCCGAGGCTCAGACCCCCCATCCTGGGGTCGCCTCCTGAAACGTCGGCCACGTCCAGACCCCTGAGTCTGACGTCGGCTACCAGATGTCGATCCGACCGACGAAGTCTCCGCTCTCGAGTGTCCAGCACTAACAGGCGAGATCTGCTCGGCCAGAAAGATCTCCACCACCAGCGCTCGCTCCAGCACTCCAGCATAGGTGGGAAGACACAGGGAAACCACACCTGGTCGGATATCCCAGCATAATCCCTGCTCGAAGGTCCAAGCCCTAAAGAACGGGTCTCGAACCATATCCAAGGAGTAGCGCGACAGGTCTGTAAACCTCGCTGAGTACTCCGACACAGTCAGGCTCTCCTGTCGAAGCTGTAGAAGCTCTTGGATCCGCACTGACCTCAGCGTCACCGGATAGAACTCCTCCCTGAAGAGCTGCTCAAACTCTGCCCACGTGAGCGTCTCCTCGTCATGGGACTGCGTCACCAAACTCCACCATCACCCGGCAGAACCATGCAGAAGGCTCGCCGCTAGGACCACCATCTGATCTGGAGGTGTCCTCACTAGGCGGAAAACTCGGGTGACTGCCTCAAGCCAGTCATCAGCTTCCTCAGGGTCTGGATCACCCCGGAACCTCAGAGGTCGCTGCCTCTGGAACTCGTGTAGCGCACTCAGCCTGCGTGCAACCTCGTCCTGCACCGCCGGCACAACCAGCTGCTCAACAGGTGGTGGCTCAACTGGCAGACCACCTGGAGGTGAAACCTCAGAACCTGCGCCCTGCTCCACAGCCACTACACGGGGCAGGTCATCAGCACAATCCTGCTGCGGAACCCTCGCTGGCTGTCGTCGTGGAGGCATCCTGAAATACATTCAAGACACACCACAGTCAAAGAGTATATCTGGAGAGCTGACTAAAGAAGGACAAGGAAAACCCAAAACCCAGTCCTATATGATGCATGTACCATTATGTCCCCGCGACCAGTGTACGAATGTCCCGAGTCAAAAGGCAGGTTATCAGAGTCCTGGTGTATGGATACGTCGGCCGCCGCACCAACACTGGAGTCCCTCGCCTGAAATTCAAACTCGAAACATCCTAACACTACCTCTATGCAACCCAAAACAAGCTCACAGCTAGACCAGCTACGCTCAGAGATCCCAAAGGTAGAACCTGCTCTGATACCACTCTGTCACGACCCGACCCAACGGGGCTCGAGCCGCGACTCCCCAAGCCCGCCTCCAATAGGCCAGGGGCCGGCGACCAGCGCCGAGTAGGCTATCACACACATGGGAGGCATTAGCCTAAGGTACCTGTACACACGCACCCACAAACACCTCCATGCAACAGTGCAGAGATATAGAAACTGAAAAGTAAATGCAAGCATACAATCTATCCCAAACCAGAGTGCAACAGCAAAAGTACAAGGGAAAAACAGGGCCCACCAAAAGAAAACTACAAAGCGCGTCTAACTTGCTCTGAAGAAGGGAAACGCTGCCACAAACACCCGCCGGAAAGCTCCCTCGGCACAGCTCCGGTAAACACCCCGGTCAACTCACTCACTAAGCTCCGCCTGCTCCGGGTCCTCCTGGGACTCCGTCAAAAGGCCTGTGGTCTGCACAAGACACAAACATGTGCGGGCAAAGCCCGTGCAGGGGTGAGTATAAACATACTCAGTAGGCACCCCAAAAACCCAAAACCCAAGGGAGCAACTGAAAGGCAACAGTCCGCTCAACCCAGCCAGAGGGAACCCAGATGAGAGAGAAACTCCATCTCGTCACCATCCTCGGCTAAACACAACTAGTCAGCTCAGCTTAGCTCATGTGTATGCCCATACATACACCTTGAACAATCCAGATATACACAGCTCACGCCACAAAGCCACAAGAGGTACCGACCTCATCACCAGCAACTGTCCACAACCAGGAGAGTACACCACGAACACTGTCATACCAGATGACACTCATCCGAGAGATACACTCCATCGGGATACTCGCAAACATCACAGACGCTCACCCGAGAGACCACGCTCATCGGATAGCATCACTGAGGAAACATCGCTGAAACAACATAACCACCAAACTCCTCGGAGAGGGGATCGCCGCTAGGGTCCGCTAGGGGATACCAAGACCCACTCCGGTATACGTAACTCACAGATAGGGGATCACTCCCAGGGTCCGCTGGGGGAAACCACGACCCGATCTGGCATACGTAGTTCTCACAGATGGGGGATCACACCCAGGATCCGCTGGGGGATACCACAACCCGATCTGCACTCGACAGAAGCTTCACACTCAGATAGAGGATCATCGTCCATATAAAGATGGTCACGACGATACCAGAACCCTATCTGGGATAACTCGCGATGGAGGGGATCGAACCGACGATGCCACAACCCTACCGAAACCACGCGCTGAGTAGGGGATCGCATAACCAACGATACCCCAACCCTACCGACACCAAGCGCTGAGTAGGGGATCATATAACCAATGATGCCGCAACCCTACTATAAACATCATGCTGAGTAGGGGATCGTAAACCCGACGATGCCACAACCCTACTATGCACGACCCACCGCGTAGGGGATCATATTCCCGATGATGCCACAAACCCTACGGGGTTAACCTGCTAGATAGGGGATCGCTGCCCGTGAATAAGTGGTCACAGCGATACCAAGAACCCGATCTAGGGTAAAGATGCTAGAGGATCCACTCCGGGCCCACCGGAGGGATACCACAACTCTAACAGTTTAAACATCCCATCGAGAGGATCACAAACCCATACGAAGGTTGTGATACCACACGAACCCTCGTAGGAACGAACCAAGGGAGAACCCTCAACCACTGTTGGTCCAAACGTCGCTAACCCGAGCGACTCGCCCCAAAGCCACACTGCGCACCTCCAAAGCCAAAACCGAGGCCATCATCGCGTTCCACGCGGAAAAACACGCAGGATAGGCTATTTACTCGCCCGAAACAGAGCACTGGTGAAAACGACACTATTCACCGTAGCTAGCTCGTGCGGGGCCCACACAACGATCCCGAAACCCATCGGGCGGATCACACCACGGCGATCCCCTCGGAAAAACAAGTGGAATCGACTACTCGCTCGCCCAAAATGGACACCCGGTGAAAAAGGTACTATTCACCGAAGGCCGGCTCGGGTGGGGCCCACGCCTGGATTCCGAAACTCATCGAACGGATCGTGCCATTGCGATCATCTCGGAAAAACACACAGGATCGACTATTCATCCGCCAAAATCGGACTCCTGGTGTAAAAGCTGCGTTTCCCCGCAAACGCTAAAACCCGGCCTCGTGGGGCCCGCACCCCATTCGCAGTCCCAACACCCGGAAACCATCTCAAAAATTCTATCATACCATCAGGGTCCCAACGCCACTGATGGCACGTCAAACGGACGCTCCGGGTAGAAGTTACAACGGCCCGAAGTCGTAAAATAATAAAATAATATTATTTTATACGACGTTTCTAGCTCCCGGGCCACGATCCTGAACCTTTAAACCCTCGAACCCACACCGAAGGGTTCGCCTCGTCGTTAGGGTCACGTCGCCGCAAACGGCGCGAATCCGACTCCCGAAGTGCAAGATACGGGGGTTTAAAGAACCCCGTATGCGAAAAATGGCCGGACCGGCCGCCGCCGCCGGCCCGCCCTCCGGGATCCGCCGGGGGCACCCCGGTGGTCCGTTTTGCGATCCGGAGGCGTCTACGCGACCATCGGGACCCGATCTACACTGCTACGGCTTCAATTTGCAGAAAAACGCAGCAAAAACGGGATCGGGGGTTAAAACTCAAAACCGCCTACATCGCGGGCGAAACGCCGACGTTCTGCCTCAGATCCACGCTCCCGAGCTTCCGCTGCGCACTCCTGGAACGTCCGCCGTCGAATTCTGAGCTCGTGGGTGCTCCGTTTGCTCGATTCGGCGGAGTGGCGGTGAAGAACGGCGAAGAACGACGAAGAACGATAAAAGGGGGGGGGGGGGCGCTGATATTTATATCAGCGGCCCGCCGGCGCCAAACCCGCCTCGGACCCGACGCCCGATGCGAACAAAAGTAAGGTCACCCCTAGGGTAAACGCGCCGTTATGAACGCAACGGCGGTCTCAGATTTTCCATCCGAGACTCCGTTCAGAAGTTATTTGAGCCGACGCTCGCACACAAACTTGCCACTTATTTACGGAAACGCCCCTGGTGGCGTTTCTCACCGCAGACCCGCGCCCGCAAAGTTTACACCCCGCCTAGGGTAAACGGCACGTTCCGGATGCAACTGTGCCCTCAGATTCCCGTTATGAGCTACCGTTTAGGAGATATCACACCCCCGCCACGTGCATAGTATAAAAAAAACTTAATATTTTTATAAAATTAATTCCGAGCACACCGGGCCTCGGAATCGCATGCCGTCTTCGCGCCTAGCTCTGGAATTATTCGTAGAAATATTCCAAAGTCTGACAGGGCCAAAAACCCAAGTCACTACATGAGTTGGGTTAGGCTTGTAGAAAATTTTCATGCCTGATCGTGTTAAAGAAGATAATATGAAATCAATCATTGATGTTGGAATTGTTTTTATATTTTTGTGATTTTGTGGGCGTTTTATCTTTTTTTAGGACCAAAAAACGTCAGAGATTGTGTTTTTGAACTCCAATTTCTATAGATTTTGGTTTGTTCATGAATACACACTGGGTTCAAGATGAAATGCCACTGAGGAAATATTAAAGAATCTAGAGCCCAATCTCAAGTTGTTGATGAAGATTTTATACTAAGATTGAAGGTTTTCAGTGGTGTCATGGGATATTTTTAAAATAGGATTTTCTCTAATGAACTTGATTTGGAACGTGTTTGTTTTTAGGAGAAAGTGGTTTTCATGCACCAATGGAGGTTTATGTAATTGACTATTACTGAGTTTAAAGCTATGTATTTTAGAGGTTTTTGGATTTTTTTGTGAATATTTGAATATATCGTTGAATATGGATTTATTATAATTTCATCATACTTTATGTCTTTATGGGAGCATGTGGGTTTGTCAGCAGTTTATTAAGAGTTAATCTCATGTCACGTGGGGGTGATTATGCACAGTCAATGTTTCCATGTGTCAGTTGTTGAGGGAAATGACTGAGTTAAGTCAAGGATGAATATGGTGAGTGAGAAGAAATATTTTAAAAATAGATCATTAATTAGAAAAAAAATCATTCATCCAAAGAACTCACAACTCAGAATGGAGATCATGACCACAAACTCAGATTAGAAGGTAGTAGACTTGGAGCTGAAGCAAGAAGAAAACATTCAAGAGAATCTCATTTTACTCATTCTCTTTTTCCTCTACTATACTATTTTGAAATGTTTTCATTGAATAATTTGTTTATTTTTTTTATTATATGTAGCTAGATTAATTATGGTAATTCATATATAAATTATTTGAAATTTAAAAAGCTATTTTTCTCTCATTAAAACAATTGTTTCAGTACATATTAAGTTTCAATATTTTTCTTTTGTTCGTTGTGAGTATCATTTTTACAGTAATATAAATACTATTAGGTGATGATATTGAACTTATTTTCTATTAAAGTTTTACTGAATTACTAAAAATTAGAAAAGTTATATTTTCACTTCCCAATAATTGAAACAATTTACTCCCGAGTAATGATTGAGAGATTTTCTTGAATGTGATATCTATGAGTTGTTTTGTACATTGAATCAAGATCTCATTTGTTCATGAAATTTTATTTCATCATTGAAATAATTAAAAATAACTAAAGTATAAAAAATAACATCCTTTACTCAATTAAAATTATTTTGGTATCCCTATTTTCAATAACTATTTCCCATTATTCCTTCATTTTTTTCATTTTCACTTTTTCACTATTTCTTTATCACTTAACACACAGTATTCTTTATGTTCTTGTTTATTTTGTGAGTTGTTTATTTTGTTTAGTATGAACATAATTTTATCCTTTCTAGTGCAATTGATACTCCCACTCACCACTATAAAAATAGTTAATAGGGTTTAAATAAAATAAATTTGAATTTATTCGATGACACTCACTTAACAGTTACCTCATAATACTATGTGTTCAGTACAATATTTATGTAACATAAATTAAATTTTAAACTAATTTGTATATAAGGGTTTATAAACATTCTTATTCTCCCAATCTTGAGGAAAACAGGTTTCTACACATACCGATGCAACCAATCATAAGGAACAACATATTAACAATGTTGAAACTGAGGAAATGGTAAAAGGTGAACAACCTAGGTTCGAGAAAAAATCGTAGTGTTGTAGCATGAAATTATTAACAAAAATTACTAAGGTGTAAAGAAAAGACATATAATTCAAGGTTGGATG
Source organism: Viscum album (assembly GCA_963277665.1). Taxonomy (NCBI): domain Eukaryota; kingdom Viridiplantae; phylum Streptophyta; class Magnoliopsida; order Santalales; family Viscaceae; genus Viscum; species Viscum album. The sequence continues at coordinate 1,570,282,394 of OY728143.1, forward strand.
GAATGAACATGACTAAATTATTAACCCCAAAAATTTCAATTTAAGTATTTACATTGGGGTCAGTGCTTGAATGTACATGATGATTGATGTAGATACATGGCACAATGTTGTTTCTATGTTGAAGGCACTTATTTGGGAAGGTATTAGTGTAACATTATGATATATATTCTCTATTTTACAAAATCCTAAAGTAATTTAATTTTAATTTACACTTCGTTATCGTTATAGAATATATTTTTATTAGATGATTGTCAAATGAAATTCAAATTAAAGGTCATAAAAAAGGCTCATAGAGAGTTTCAAATGATTATTATGAAGCACCATCAAAGGGGTGATAAAGTTAAAGTAAGACCCTACCCAACACACATATATATATACACATGATAAACTAAGAAACATGGAATACATTTATTTTTTTCTCTAGGAGGCATAATTTCAGGTATATTATGATTGGTAATATTTTACTTTGAAATACTTTAATTAATCACTTTGATTAAAAAAATTAATTTATAAAATAAAAAATGAGTGTCAAAAATATGTAGCATGAATAAAAACCAATGTACACCTACCATAATGAAATAATGGGATATTATTAACTTGAAAAAATGGCTTGTATTATAAATCTATAGTTATACTTTTATCTAGAATAAAACAACAACATAATTATGTTACTCTGTTTATATGTCGATTTCTAAATCAAAATCTTAAACCACTTATATCCCACATCATACGCTAGGGAAGGAGGCTCATGTAAATAAATAGTGAATACTAGTAGATAAAAAAACATAAAGAATGTGAGATTCATCTGTATGTATGACATAATAAAATTAAATTGGTATTACATAGTAATGGAAACATATTTTCCTTTATTTTTTATCTATGTTAGATAGAAAAAGAATCATTGGTTTTACCTAATGAATGAATACTTTCAGTGTCATAAAAGTGGCTAGAAAAATATAGTTGGGTCAGAGGTACAGGTTTTGGAGTGTCTCTTAGAATATATTTTTAGAATGAAAATTCCCAGGGGGACACCGAAGATAGAATAAAATACATGGAGGAACAAAAATATGATTTAAATGGAAATTTTAATTAGTAGTAGTAATGTGAAATTGATTTTAATTTATTTCTATCAGTACCCACCCATCACCTTATTTGAGGGGTATAATGTACAATATAATGGAAGGTATTCTAGATAACAAATAACTTCCTAATGATCATGTGAGAGTAGGGATTCAGATAGTGCATGATAGAAAATTGAATTTTTATTATCCTTGAAAGAAGATAAGGTGAGAAAAAGGTTCAATGTGGTCTAAAATGGTGATATCATAGGGAATCCCTTTGAATAATATTAATATAGTCCAAAGGTAAAGAACCTAAACTAAATAAAAATTTTAGTCTCATGTCCTAGTCACCTTTAGAAGTAAGGTTATCCATAGCTTTGTTACCCTTGTTCCAAGTGTGAAGTATTTAAACATTCATATAATGCAAACCCCAATATTTCCTGATACTGTAAACAATGCTCCAGTGACATGAAGAAGAGTCCAAAAGGTATTTAAGAAGAAATGAAGAATCATATTCAATAGTTGAAATATTTAAGTTGTTTTACTTGCAAAGTTTGATACTGGTGAGCATGGATATGGATTCTATTTGAATAGAAGATCTCTCACAATAAAAAGATAAGAATGTCATGATAATATATCCTCTATTATCCCAAACCAATAAACCCCCTAGCATAACTCTATGCATTAATGCTGCATTGGTGTTGGTTTGAGATCCTTCCAAAGGTCCTTTCAGAAAAACTATACACAACTATAACTTTTAATGTCATAGAAATAGGAGGAAAAGGTGTGGGTGAGTTGGATCTTAACAGACTATGGCATTTTGGACTCTTTGTATGGTAACATGAGCATGTGAAATTGTAAGAGAATTTTAGATTTGAGATACCCATTACTAGGGGAAATTCCCTTATGATGAGAATCATTTATGTTATCCCAAATCATAGATCAACTATCCATAATAAGGATGCATCAACCTCAAACATTCATTTTTCCTCATGTGTGAATACTGAAATTCAAAATAACAAACAAATCAACATGGTCATAACATTAAAAAATTCCCTATAATGTATCCAAAATAAATAAATCATACCCCCCATCCAAAAATAAATGAAAAATCAACTTAATGATTCCATTTTTTTAGAAAAATCATTTAGAGTAAAGATGAATTCTCATTCTATGAATTTCAAAATCCATGTGGAGGGAATGGTTGTGAGGTATACATTATAAAAAATTGAATATTATGGGTATATGATTGAACCATAGGTTTCTTATTAGTGTTTCATGAGATTATGGAACATGGATCAAATCTATATAAGATGCACAAGTGAAGGCTCTCAAGACATAGGGAGAGAGGATGCATCGGTCAGGATAATCAACTAGCTGAATACTGTAAAACAGGTCTTTCTGGTCATCATTTAGAACTGAATTAATGAAGGTGACTTCGTAATGAAAGTACCAATTAAATTTTTTAGGGTAGTGTTTAATATTTATAATAACAGTATTTTATTATTTTAAAACTTAAAAAACATGCATTAAAATAGAATAAAGAACATTGTTAACCAGAGTAATACATTTTACAAATGAGAGGAATATAATTTTCTTTTTTTCTGATCCTTCCTATGATTTTTTTTAAAATACCATCAAAATGATGAATGTGATTTCTCTAATTATATAATGGGGAACCAATATAGTCCATTGGAAATTTCATTTTTTGGATGTCAAGCCACTCTTCAATAATCTAATAATACCTATTAGAGTAAGTTTTAGTGATAACGACACTTCATTTTCTTCTTATTGATGTGTTTTATACTCCTTATACTATAATCATTCAAGTCCATATTGAAGTTATGAATAGATTTTCTTCAACCATGGATAAATAAAATAATGTCATCGATGAAGAATAAGTGAGATATTTCTTTTAATCCATACTGACCTCTATAAGGATAAACTAAACCATTTGAGATGTCTAAGTTAATATTTTTAGTGGTAAAATCTTGGGAAACAATTAAAATGCTCTGGGAAAGAGGGTATTCTTGGTGAAGACCACTGGTGGATTTGGAAAAGATAAATCCCCTCCCCATTAAGGATATTAAGAACCAAGGAGAGGTGAAGCAATGAAAAAAGTGGTCAAAACCCCACTCAGAGAAGCCACAATGTCTTATCACTTTAATAATGAAGCATTATTCCATCATAGCATAGTCTTTTTAAAGATCAATTTTAATCATGATGTTATACCCAACCGATCATCTATCTAAATCAACTATCAATTTCTGTACTAGGAAAATGGATCTTTGTATATTTCTACCATTGATAAAGCCTTTCTATTTATCTGATATAAGAGAACCTAAATGTTTACAAATCCTTTTGTTGAGGCTCATAACAATCAATTTTTATGAAAATTATTATAAGATAATGGGTTGAAATTTTTTAAAACCATTGGGGTTGATAACCTTAGAATTGTGAGCCATAACTATGGGTGAAGTGACGCTATGGATAGGTCCTCCTTTAAAGAAGTCTTAGATTACATTTTTAACATCAGATTTAATCACATCCCAATAATTCTCATAAAAGGAACCAAGGAAGCTATTGGTACATGGGACACTCTCAATATTGATACTTTTAACTACTTCCTTGGTCTCCACCTCCTCTAGAAGAACAGACATCAATTAATTGTATAAACTATTAATAAATTCTCTAAATATTCTTAAAAAATAAATCATCAGATCCAATATTGTTATAATCCACTCTCGATAATTTTCTTAAGTTAGCAATTAGTTTTGAGAAATTAGAGACTGAAATAGGTACAATGACATTAGCATCACTGGAATGGGACCCATCCTCAGGTATCATATTATTTTTTCAAAAAAGTATTCTCCCTGAGGTAGGAATGGAAATATGTTGTGTTCCTGTCTCCCTCCCTAATCCATTTTGACCTTGATCTTTACATAGATTCAAGTTATTCTTCCATAAAGTTTTACTCTCAGATATTGTGTTTTTGAGAGAAAATAACAGAGGTTTCATCATTCCAATATTCTTTCATTCCATTTTCAAGTTGTCCAATTTCCTCTTAGAGACCTTGAATACTAAAATCATGATCTGGTTGTATGTTTCCCATTTCATAATATCTAATTTTATCCTCTAATTTTTTCTGTATAATAGCCCAATCTTTCTGAGATAACTATTTCCCTTGGTGACCAGGATGTTCACATGGTCGAACATTCAATTAGAACTTGTGTATCATGGTTGTTTAATCTTGTGAGAATACATAGTCATAATGTGGTATGTCCTTCCCAATTTATTTTTTATCCAAAAACATTTAAAAAATAATGAAAATATGAATAAAATGGGTAATGTTATTACATATGGAGAAAATTAAGGGTAAATTGATGGTCAAATCAAAAAATATATAATATATCAATCAATAAATCAAAAATACCTTCTGAGAGTACCATTACCCCATCAATTCAATTTTCACATTTACTAATATTAGAAATTCATATGAATACAATGTTTAAATATAATAATACAACCTTTGTTAATTTTTAAGAACAAAATTATGGAGATAAAATTACATATTAAATTGGTCTTGAGAATATAAATGAAATTCTCAAGCATGTATAGCCAGGAGCCTCGATTGTAAATGTATACATCGGGTGAATTTTCATAATTTTTTTATCCAATAGTTGATCTACTATATTAATTATAGTTAAATACTGTATAATTTTTTTCAAGTGTATGTATCAGTACAATGTGAAGGGAAAACCCTGTGAAGAAAAATTTAGACTTATTAATTCTCACATCACTTCTACACAAAAAAATCCATTAAAAGAAAAATAAATTTCAATAATAGTAGAGAAACTAACCACATCATTTGAAAATAAACTTATAAATGAAAAACACTTATTAATACCCACAACATAGGGATAAAACTCTATAATATAATCATATAAATATATTTTCATTTCTCGCGTATTCCATTTTCTTAAGAAGCATTGGTTGTTCATTACAATCAATTTGGATATTCCAAATATTTATTTTTTGGATTCAAAGTATGACTGAAAATTAAATTTTTATTAAAGTAGATATAAAAGCCCCAGCTCATGGGGGATAAAATAAATGAAAACCAAGGTAATCATCCCTAACAATATGTTTTTAGTCATTTGTTAAGGACTCGGGATTATAATAAAAATTAACACCATCTATATGAATTCATTTGTTAGCCAATGCATTGTCTACAAAGTTTCCCTCCCACCAACTGTGTCCATCCTCAATGCCTTGCTCCATGAACATCCTTCCCTTTTAAATGAAATAAACCATATCCCATGGGGTACTATCCCTAACATGAAAGAGACAAACCAACACTTTGGAGTCCAGTTAAACCTCTTTGATATCAATATTATAGAGCCTACATAAAGAAAGACCATTAGATAAAGATCTAGTTTCTTCCCTGATAGAATTACCTAGACCATAATATGTGTTGAATGTAAAAATCACTAAGACCTTTATATCTCAAATAAGACCACCCAAATTCATCTCCTCAAGGGAACATGAACCATTGAAATTCAGTTTCAAATCGCAATTTGGAGGATTCCACTTAACCCGCCTCCCCTGTCCACACCTATATCCTTCTATCATGGTAGTGGCCAACCTTGGAATGAAACTTCTCGATAAAACTGACCCCCCCCAACCTCCATTGATGATATTACCAATATCTGACCCAAGAGATTTAACATGTACCTGAAAAAATAACTGGGAGCATTATATACCTTCTCCCACCTTATTTCTTACCTCCCAGATCACCCAGCATACCATGGTGAAGGCAATACTTTGGATATAGACATCCACACAAAATTATAATGAACATTAAAACTAGTCCACAACAAAATCTGTAATAGAGTTCCAACTCCTATAAAGACCCATTCCTTTCCCAATAAAACTCTAGATTCCAAGGGCCAATTTGCTTTCAAAAAATAAATTCCAAGCAGTTTCTGATCTTGGATGAGAGCAGCACCGACATCTCAAATTCATGAAAACACCTTTATTTTGAATATTATCGCTCATGGGTAGTGCTTGGTTTGTCAACCACCAAATAATAAAACACGTATTTTCTTGAATATCCAAGAACCATAGATTTTTTTCTAACTCATCTCTCTCACTTATTTTATGAACAAATATACGATAGTCACTTCCACTAAACCATTCTAAGTAAGAATCCTGGAAGGCACATCTATCAGGATCCTCAAAAAGAAAAATATTCTCCTAAAAGTCTTTATAATGATGATCAAGTGTTCTATTAATAAAAATATGAAATAAAATATTTTCTTTGAAAGAGATGTCTAGGACAAGGAAACCCAGGAAGAAGAGTGTTTTACTAACTCGGTTATCCTTCCATCACTTAACATCACTACAACCAAGAACCCATCGAATCTCCTATTTTAATTCTTACAAATTATTGATGATACACATGTCCATATTTGACACCTTCATGTAATTCCCTTAATGATTTATCTAGTTCCTTCTATATATGTTCATCATTAATATCTCCCATGGTGAGGTCCCTTTAAAAACGTCCCATTAAATATTTACATGCATGATTTTCATGGTTTTCGAGAAGTTTTATAGGTTGATACCACCCTCATCAGTTATATTCGCCATCTTTTTCCAAGATTCCCAATAAAAACTTCCAATATGATTAGCATCCCAAATGAAGCTTGTCATAATTTTTTCCAGCTTATCAACAGTCCCTTTAGGATCTTCAATGAATAACATAAAAAACATCAGAATGGAAGATAACACACTATTAACCAGTGTGATTCGACCTCCGAATGAAAGGAATCGATTTTTTCAATTAAAAATACATCTTGTGCTGAAGTTAATGATATCTTAAAATAGATCTTTCTTGATCCTCCCCTCTGAAATGGTAGTTCCAAGATACTTCATTTGAATTTATCATCTCTAAATGACCAAATTATCTTGTATTATCCTACTACACCTGCTGAGACACTTCTTTGAAATGAAAACATTACTTACCCCCTGATTAAACCATTTTCCAATCCAATTACCATGGGATTCTAAAATTTCTAGAATGCGATGATTGAAATATACCTACCATTGATAAAAAAATCATGTCATGAAAAAATAAAATATGTGAAACAATGGCATTCCCAGAACTTTTATAAAAGATAGTATCTTCCCCTCATATAGACCACATTTAATATTTTTTGTAAGGACCTCCTGATCCGGATTAAAAGACTTGGGGACATAGGATCACCATGTCTTAAACCATGTATAGTCTTAAAGAAGAGGAAGACACTTAACAAAATAGATATAGAGATCCATAGAGATTCATAAAACCTGAAAAAAGGTCACATACCCATTAATTGAACCTAAAATCCCTCAATAACATAATAATGAAATTATATTCTAACCAATCATAATCCTTGAACATATCCACCAGAACCATAATGTCATACCCCACAGTATTTTTATTAATATCATCTACCATCTCCTTACCAATTCCCATCGCCCCTTGTACTTCTCCCCAGAATGAAACTATGATGCTCCTCTGAGACCATCCTTGGTATCATATGATTAAGCCTCTTGTTTAAATGAAAAGTGAGGATCTTGTAAGAAATTTTTCATAAATATATTGGTCTATATTGATTGAGAACCGTGGGAATGTTCACCCTTGGAATGAGTACCACAATGTAGGCATACATTTCCCTATTATGCATTCCCCCTATAAAAAAATTATGCACTACTTCCTTGACATATTCTTTGATGATATCCCATGAATCCATGCGGAACAAGATTGAAAATCTATCCTAACTAGGTGAACTATCATATTTCATGCTTTACACTACCACTTTGATATCCTCTTTGTCTGGAATAGCTTTTAAAACATCATTATCCTTACCCTCCACCAGTCATGGAATGAAACATAAGGGATTTTCATCCCTACCTATCAAATTTTACCTTTCTACATTGCATTTTTCCCTTCCTACAAGTAGACCCTAAAAATGATTTGAATCCAAATTCCCTACCAATTCAACCTCTGATGTATAATATCCATCCTCAAGTTTAGAGTTACATCTCTTGGAAACCTGCATTTCCTTCATACACACTTGAAAATAATTTGTGTTATTATCCCCCTCCCTAATTTAAGTTTTCATTGATCTCTCTCTGAAAACCATTTTGATTTCTAATAGTTTCTCTAATGAGATATTTTGTTTAGAAACCATGTTGACAAACAGATCATCATCCCAATAACTTGGAATCCTCTCCTCTATCCTCTTAGTATCTTCTTTGATCCTATCTAGATTAGCCTCAGTTTTTATCTTGGTATTATTCCACTCCATCATGTCACTTTTCAAACATTTTATAAGTCTAGATAAGCCCTCCCACAATACCTCCAGCTCCATTTTATCCCATTAAGTTATCACCATATCTAAGAATCCATCATCCAGATTCTAGTTGTTATAGAATATAAAACGGTTGTTCCTGTTATCCCCCCTCTTGAATTTCACCAAAATGGTTGAGTGTTCTGATAGCACCTGTGAAATATGAATTATAGAGGCTTCCAAAAACGAATTAGTACCTTGAAATTTAGAGAGACAATGGTCAATCTTTCACCATATCCAATGATTTTCTCTTCAATTGTTACATCAGGTGTACCTTATCCTCAAGAACCCCATATCCAAAAGTCCATTGGAAGAAATAAATCTCTAAAATTCTAAAAATTCTTTCTAGTGAGAGCCTATACACCAATTGTTTCAAAAATATCAGCAATATAGTTAAAGTATCCTCCAACAAACTGAGGAAATCCACCTGATTGGAAGTTTGAATGTTACTACCATGACTTCACTCTAGCTGAGATGTCACATTTAGCATAAATAAAAGTGAAGATATCTTCTGAACCTTCTATATTCACCTTAAAGGAAACATGTTGGCATGAATCATTAACAAAATTCATTGGATCATTTCACTTCCAAAAAAATCCAAATATGATCGTTGCTTGGTCTTGCATGCATGTAGTCTAATAATGTAACGACCCAAACTTTCATTAATAGAAATCCCACTTGATCTAATTAAATATCTCTGTATGTAAAATGTTTATATAAAATGTCAAATTCTTTGGTTTTATGTTAAGAATTGTGACTGTTGCTAATATTGTCGTTGAACAGTGATTACATGATTAGTATAAATATAAGGATTTAACAAATCCAATTTACTCAGACAAAGGAAGTTATAGCCTCATCTAGTAGACGTTCCCCATACGAAGCCCATTCGTTAGAGCTCGTAAAGGAGGTGGCGTCATTGGGATTCACTCTTGACTAAGCCCAAGCTGAGCTTGAATATGCTAACCTCAAGCGAGACCGCCTACAAGAGAAGTGGAAGTTTCTAGAGATTACCACCCGAGTAATGTTATCAGGGCCACCCCAAGAGTCTGTCACCATCGCACACCTTACTCTTCAGTCTTATACGGGTGTTATAAGGGGTTATGTAACAAGACCATATCACTATGGTTATGTACAATATTTTTGTATATAATAATTAATATACTTTAATTTTATTATTTTTACCTTGTAAATAGTTTTTAAAGCTCAAATAGTATTTTTAGTTAAAGTTCAACTAAGAAATATATTTTGATGAATTAATTGATTTTTGAATTAAATAATATTTTAATAAATTATAATTATTATTATTAAATTAATTTTTATTTAATATAAATGATCGTATAATTTTATGAATTCAATTGTAATTTTAATTAAGTTTTGAAATACATTTCTATCAACACCCATGAATTTTCGATAAATGTCGGTTTTTATTTTAAAAGTTAAAATTAACATATTTAGAAAATTATTTATGTCATGTCGTTATGTTGCTAAAATTGCACCACGCTTTTCCAAGCCAAAGTCATTGTGTAGTGAATACCATCCCATTTATCCATCAAGGGAATTCACCTTTATGCACATTTACTTATTTTTAAAGAGTTTCATGTATGTATTCCGCATTTTTTTATCTTGGAATAAAAGATTATGTTGAATGATTTAGTGTTTCATGATCCATGTGGCACACTTATGCATGAAATGAAATTTTTAAGAAGGGTGTGCCCTTATAGCGCTCCAATGCATTGGGTAAAGTATAGTATCATGATACGTCATGTACAATGAGGGTTTACTAGTTCTTCATGTGCAACGAGGGTTTAATCATGATTCATGTGCAATGAGCCTTGGCTCATGCTAATTCTATGTTAATTATTGTTGCCACATTTCCATGTTATGATTATCACGCTTTATCATGCCTTTATGTTTATGTTTCTCTTATGATCCATTGATATACCTATTGTCTAACATTTATTGTATTCCTCATGTTATTCCATGTTTATTCCCTTACTGGGCTTTATAGCTCACCCTTTGCTTATGCATGTCCTCAGGTTATCCCATGCAATGCTATGTACATGGGAATGTAGTGGTCATATAAAGGAATTTTTAAATAAAGATGTTGTATTTAATGTTTTAAGTTATTATGTAATGATCATAAGCCCCAAATATACTAGACCTATTGATCTTTTATGTTGTATCAAGTGAATTTTATGTAATAAATTATGTTTAATTGTGTAATAAAAAGCAGGGTTGTCCTAGCTGGTATCAGAGGATAGGTTTAGTTATTTTTGGGATTAGGATTATAAAATGATAGTAAAGACTTTGAGACAAGACTAAGTATAATAAAAACATCCCTATGTTTTGGTGATTATTGAGTAAATGGTTTATCAAGAAAATACATCCCTGTCAGGATACGAGCAGGTAGAGGTGGCTCTGGAAAAGATGTATCCAAGGGGTAAAACCTGAAAACACCACAATGAGCTAGACTCGAATGGGAACTGGTGCACAACAATTGGCCTTGCTCCACTCTTAGTTACAACACTCCCAGGGGATATGATTTTGTAAATTCAAAAGCTTTGTATGAACCATTATTAAGGGAAAAATTACCTAAGAATATATGTTAGAAAGTAGATCATGGATAATATAGACTGAAGCCAATAGATTCATATGTTAAGGAAATAAAATTTATTTATAAGTCATCAGTTTTGTCCTTGTATTACCCTTTATGTGTTACCTCTAACTTTCCTATTATTCTATCCAACGGCCGGTAATAGGAGGACTTAGGCTAACAACCGATGTGAAGTTCAATGTGATGACTGTACTAATGAGATCCCCAATCCAATGGGAGCGGGAATCGTGAACTTTGTCACACTTCTATCTTAGCTTACTCAAGATTTTAATAGAAACATGGGTCAAGAGGAACTTTCAACCCCCCTAATAAAAAACAAGTTGCTATCAAGAGCTTCATGAGACAAAGGCCTCCTACTTTTAATGGATCATCTGATCCCTAAATCACTGAACAATTGATCAACTCCATTGAAAATATCTTCTCCATCCTTCAATGTTATGATCAAGAGAAGGTTCTCTTGGCTGCTTATTATATGGAGGGTGAAGCTGATCAATGGTGGACATTGATCAAAAATATGAAGCCTGAGGAGGAGAATGTGGCGTTGGAATGGAAGGATTTCCAAAAGATGTTTTTCGACAAATATTTTCTGTGCACCCTTCGTCGTAAGATGGAAAAGGATTTACTTTCCCTCAAGAAAAAAGATGATGAATCTGTTGGAGCGTACGAGGCAAACTTTAGAAGGCTTTCACGATATGATTCTGGTTTTGTCGTTACCCCCAAATGCAAGGTTGACCGCTTCTTTGGTGGGCTAAAACCTAGCCTGTAGAAGGCGCTAACGATCCATGACTTCGACAGCTATGAGGAAATTGTTTTATGTGCCCTCAAGGTCGAAATGGAGATCAGATAATCTCAGGGGTATCATGGGGATAATAAGTATAAGGTGGACTTCAATGCTGGTGGTCCAATGGATAAATCCAATGATGCTAAGAAGATCCAGCACCCCACTTTATAAAGGTGCAGAAAGTAGCACCCCAGAAATTGCCTAAAGGTGATGAGGAAATGCTTTAGGTGTGGAAGAGAAGGGCACCTGGATATTAACTATTGGAAAGAATGACCCGTGGATGTGATAGAGGAGAGGAACGCTCTGTTCGAACCTCAACACGTGGTTCATTACTACAACTACAAAGAACTAGAGAATCTTGTAAACCAGTTCCCTAAGACAAGGGTTTTCAGACGCAACCAACAACCTCCAAAGGCATCAAGGGTGAGCTTTTTCCATCAATACTACCGAATTTAACCCTGAAAATGAAGTGATGATAGGTACGGTAGTTATTCATCAAAGAATAGTGAACGTACATTTTGATTAACGTTCTACACATTTTTTTATATCTCAAAATCTTAGTAGAAAAATCGCAGCACCACCAAAAATCACAGAAATGAAGATTTCGATGAGTATGGAAAAAGGGGAAATCATTGCATCCCATGAATATAACTCCTCCCTTGTCATAATCTATGGATTGAACTTCCCGAAAAACCTCTTCATACTCCCTATGGTGTAATTTTATGCAATTCTTGGCATGGATTAGCTTTCCTTATATAGATCCAACATAAATTATAGGGAAAGAGAAATCACTCTCCATGTGGATAATCGACCCCTGATTCTATACAAGTGAAAGGAAGAAGATGAATATTATTTAGCTCCATAATATCAAGGGTGGATATTAATTCCCTATGAGCATGTGTATCTATATCAGATGATTGAGTCTAAGGAGGCAACCATCCTAGAAAACATGCCTATTGTGAGGGAATTCACTAAAGTGTTTCCTGAGAAAATTGTCTAGTCTTCCTCCTAGAAGAGATGTTGAATTATCAATTGATCTTATACTTGGGGAATTACCAATATCCAATACTCCCTATAGGATGGCTGTTGTGGAGCATGAGGAGCTGAAGAAACAACTATAGGATAATCTGGATAAAGGGTTTATACGCCCAAGTGCTTCACCATGGGGTGCACCAGTCCTCTTCATCAAGAAAAAGGATGGGTCAATGAGCCTTTGCATCGATTATCGTGAGATCAACGAAATCAAGATAAAAAACAAGTATCCTCTCCCATGAATTGATGAATTATTGGATCAGCTGTGTGGAGCACAATACTTTTCCAAGGTGGATTTGCGGTCGGGATATTATCAAGTAAGGGTGAAGAAGGAAGATATCCCCAAGACTGCTTTTCATACAAGATACGGGCACTATGAATTCATAGTAAAGCCTTTCAGACTCACTAATTATCCAGAAATCTTCATGAACTTTATGAATAGAGTCTTTAGAGACTACCTTGACAAATATTTGGTAGTATTTATGGATGATATTATGATATACTACAAAACCAAGAAGGATCATGAACAGAATCTATGAACTGTACTAGATACCTTGCGAAAGGAAAAGATCTATGAAAAGTATAGAAAGTGTGAGTTATGGTTGAAGGAGGTCTCATTATTGGGACATATCATCACAAGCAATGAGATATCTATGGATCCCTCCAAAATAGATTCAATTGAGGGATGATCGAAACCAACATCGGTAACGGATATTCGTAGCTTCTTGGGGTTATCTGGATATTATCAATTATTTGTGAGAAATTTCTCATGATTGTCCAACCCTCTTACCAAGATAACTTAGAAGGGAGTAAATTTTTCTTGGAATGATGAATGCAAAGAAAGCTTTAAGGATTTTAAAAGGAGGCTTATCCCTGCGCCCGTGCTCATATTACCCACAGGTGGAGAATTTTTCTGGTATTCAATGATGCTTCAAAGAAGGGATTGGGAGGTGTGTTGATGAAAAATGAAAAATTCATTGCCTATGATTCAAGGCAATTGAAAGTTCAGGAACAGAACTATCCAACACATGACCTAGAGTTGGGTGCAGTGATCTTTGCTTTGAAATTTTGGCGGCATTATCTCTTTGGTAAGAAGTGTGAAATATATACGGACCACAAAATCCTCAAGTATATATTCACATAGAAAGAGTTGAACATGCACCAATGAATATTGTTAGAGCTTATCAAGGACTATGACTACTCAATCCATTACCACCCTGGGAAATCAAACAAGGTGGCGGATGCCCTAAGTAGAAATGACCCAATAATTTTATCATTGATGAGAATAGAAAAAGATCCAAGCTTCTTAGATTTGATGAAGATGGACATGGGAATCATATGGAAGGGAACATCATCAATCCTTTCACAAATGATTGACAACCATAAATTTTGGAAAGGTTAAAGGATGCTCAAAAGGATGATGTAGGAATTCAAGAAAAAGTGGAAGCTATCGAAAAAGGTAAATCCTCGGAGTTTAATGTTAATGAAGAAGGAATTGTGAGATTTGGGAAAAGACTATGTGTTCCATAAAGTCTGGAGCTAAAGAAGGAAATTTCAGACGATGCACATAGTTGAAATTTACCTATTCACCCAGGAAACACAAATATGTATCGAGATCTCCAAGATCATTATTGGTGGGATAATATGAAGAAGGAGATCACTGAATATACATCAAAGTGCCTGGTGTGTCAACAAGTGAAGGCAGAGAGGAAAAAGTATAAGGGAATAATGCAACAATTTCCCATACCAGAATGGAAATGGGAGAATATCACCATAGACATTGTCACCAGACTTCCGAATACATCTAAAGGCAACACTACAATCTGAGTTGTTGTGGATCGTCTTACAAAGGCTGCACACTTCCTTGCTATTCGGGAGGATTTCTCATTGGATCAAATGGAATGAATATATATCAGGGAAGTGGTAAGGCTTCATAGTGTACCATTATCTATTGTGTCTGATCAAGATCCAAGATTTACATCTAAGTTTTGGAAGAGTCTTCAACATGATCTGAATATTGAACTGAACTTCAGTATGGCCTATCATCCTCAAACTGATGGCCAATCCAAGTGGACTATCCAAACACTTGAGGACATGTTGAGAGTGTGCTCAATGTACTTTAAAGGAGGATGGGATCAACATCTCCCTCCGGTTGAGTTCTCTTATAATAACAATTTCCACTCGAGCATCCAAATGGCACCATATGAAGCCCTTTATTGGAAAAGGTGAAGAACACCGTTTTGTTGGGATGAGGTCGGTGAGCATAAGCTTCCTGGACCAGAAATGGTCGAAGAAATGGTGGAGAAGGTGAAAACCATTCAGCAGCATATCAAGGCAGCCCAGAGTCGACAGAAGAGTTATGCAGATAATCGTCAACAAGACCTTGTGTTTAAAGTTGGAGACATGTTATTTCTACGCATATCTCCGTGGAAGAAGGACATGAGGTTTGTAAAGAAAGGTAAGTTAAGTCCAAGGTACATCGGCCCCTTCGAGATTATTGACCGTGTCGGGGTTGTGGCCTATTGACTAGAACTTCCAACTACCATGTCCAAAGTACATGATTTATTTCATGTATCCCTCTTAAGGAAGTACATATTGGACCCTTCACGTGTACTCTCTTCAGAGGTGGTACAGTTAGAGGATAATCTTTTTTATGAGGAGAAAACAGTGAAGATCTTAGATCATAGAGAAAACGTTTTACAAAATAAGACAATGCCCCTCGTCAATGTGTTGTGGAAAAACCACAAGTTTGAAGAAGCGGCCTGGGAATCGGAGGAAATCATGAAGAAGAGTTACCCAAATCTGTTTTAGTGTGGAAAAAGGAAATTTCGAGGGCAGAATTTCTAAAGGGGGGAAGATTTTAATGACCCAAACATTCATTAATGGAAATCCCACTTGATCTAATTAAATGTCTCTGTATGTAAAATGTTTATTTAAAATTTCAACTTCTTTAATTTTATGTTAAGAATTGTGACTGTTTCTAATATAGTCGTTGAACTGTGATCACATGATTAGTATAAATATAAGGCTTTAACAAATCCAATTTACACAGATAAAGGAAGCGATGGCCTCATCTAGTAGATATGCCCCATAAGAAGCCCATTTGTCAGAGCTCGGAAAGGAGATGGTGTCATTGGGCTTCGATCTTGACCAATCCCAAGCCGAGCTTGAATAAGTTAAGCTCGAGCGGGATCGCCTATGAGAGAAGTAGAAGTTGATAGAGATTACCACCCTAGAAATGTTATCTGATCCACCCCAAGAGTCTGTCATCATCACACACCTTACTCTTCAGTCTTATGCGGGTGTTATAATGGGTTATGTAACAAGACCATAGCATTATGTTTATGTATATTATTTTTTTATTTAATAATGAATATACTTTCATTTTATTATTGTTACCTTGTAAATAGTTTTTAATGTTCAAATAGTATTTTTAGTTAAAGTTCAACTAAGGAATATATTTTGATGAATTAATGAATTTTTGAATTAAATAATATTTTAATAAAATATTATTATTATTATTAAATTAATTTTTATTAAATATAAATTATCTTATTATTTTATGAATGCAATTGTAATTTTTATTAAGGTCTGAAATCCATTTTTGTCAAAAACCCATGGATTTTCGATAAATGTCGGTTTTTATTTTAAAAGTGAAAATTAACATATTTAGAAAATTATTTAGATAAAATGAATATTATTTCTAGAATCGGGAAATAGAAATTATCCAATGGTGAATTTTTTATAATTTTCTCAGACAGTCAAATTATTGGGTAAAAATTTAATACCATTTAAATATATAATGTGTTTTATGATATCATAATGACCCAATAGTGATGTAATAAAATACTATAAACCTTATGTTCGGACAATATATATTTTAAAATTATAATAATGTAATTTTGGGTTTGTTTGGTTTATTTTAAAATGCTTTAGTGGACCCTTCAATACTTATTAAACATTTTGTCTTTTTAAATTTTTTTCCTTGAGAGTGTGACTCACCTCCACATAAGAAACCCCATTATTTTAAGAAGCTAGGACTTTGGCCTTATGAAATATTTTTTTCCACTTCCCTTTTCCAAAAACCATGGGCAAAAACCATGGGATGTTTTGTGGTTTGTATTAGTTTAATGTGAGGTGTCCGAAACCTAAATTATAAAGAATTCCCTCACCTTTCCTATATAAACTCACCCAAGATCCCACTTCCTCCTTGATAAAAACCTTTTGAGTTTGTCCAACCTTTGACCTCCTCTCTCTAGAATCCTCCCAAGGTGCCTTAAGCTCCCATGAAGCCTCCCTCAAGCCTCTCTCAAGCCTTTGGAAGCACATTTCCATGTGAGGGTTTATCTTCCTTTCTCATTTTTGTCCAATATTTTTTAAGTTGTTATGCCCTTTCAATTTCAATTATAAATGTTAGGGTATGGTTTTCAACCTCCCCCATACTACCCTATTTATGTTTGAATGATGGTATATCCCTTTCTCCCTCATTAAATTCCTCCCATGTACACCCGTTACTATACAAAAATTCTGAAAGGAATTTCTCTCTCCTCATTTACATTCAATAAATTCTTTTGTATCATGAATCTAAATTCCATTAAATTTGTTAAGACATGTATTTATATGACCCCCTTACTATCCATGTCATATAAATAATATGAAACATCACTTTCTATCTCATCAACCATTTTTATGAGTTCTTATGTCACACTGTTATGACGCCGAAATTGCATCGCGCTTTTCCAAGACAAAGTCATTGTGTAGTGAATACCATGCCCATTTATCCGTAAAAGTTATTAACCTTTATGTACATTTACTTATTGTTTAAAGAGTTTCATGTATGTATTACACATTCATTTATCATGAAATAAAATATTATGTTGAATGAATCAATGTTTTATGATTCATGTGGCACACTTATGCATGAAATGAAATGTTTAAGAAGGGTGTGCCCTTATAGCGCTCCAATGCATTGGGTAAAGTATAGTATCATGATACGACATGTGCAATGAGTGATGACTCATTCTAAATCAAGTGAAACGAGGGTTTACTCATGCTTCATGTGCAATGAGGTTTTACTCATTCTCCATGTGCAATGAGCCTTGGATCATGCTAATTCCATGTTAAGTGTTGCTGCCACATTTCCATGTTATGATTATCATACTTAATCATGCCTTTATGTTTATGTTTCTCTTGTGCTCCATTGATATACCTATTGTCTAACATGTATTGTATTACTCATGTTATTCCATGTTTGTTACCTTACTGGGATTTATAGCTCACCCTTTTCTTATGCATGTCCTAAGGTTATCCCAAGCAATGCTAAGTACGAGGGAATGTAGTAGTCATGTAAAAGAAGTTTTCAATAAAGATGATGTATTTCATGTTTTAAAATGTTATGTAATGATCCTAATCCCAAAAGACACTAGACCTCTCGATCATCTATGTTGTATCAAGTGAAGTTTATGTAATAAATTATGTTTAATTGTGTAATAAAAAGTAGGGTTTTCATAAAGAACCCCATACTTTTCTAAAAAGAAGAGATATGATCCATATTTTGTTATGGTTCTAAAATAGTCAAAATAGAAGCATGTCGACTCCATGATTAATTAAAGATGAAGGAAATCTTGGCTTAGGATACCAATCCACTGACATTCCATATTAGAATAGAAGTCGTAGATGATTAGTAGAGGTGGACTTGTGACCTATAGAGTCACATGACTTTATTACTAAAATGTTACACAAATACTCTCTCATTTTAGCATGAGTAAGGAAACCTATCCTAACCAAAGAAGATATGACAGTTTCTCGCCTTTCCTCCATGGGATTCAGGGAAACAGGAACCCCCACAGGATATTTTGGAACCTCTAACACTGTGAACCTATTGGGAGAGCACAAATGAGAGCACTGAGATGCTAGAGGCACCCCCACATGAAGTTGTCAAACCTATTTCATGCTCTCTAAAAAAACCAATCCTGTGATCTCTGAGTTATTTTTTTATTGTGTTTTATGGAAAAAAATTAAATGTCTAGGTCAAAAATATTTTCAAAAATATGTCTGAAATGAGTAAGGGGGCCTACCACCTTTCGGTTAAGCTGAAAGGCATCTGGCCCCCTGCCACCTTTCGGCCAAACAAATTAATTATTTTAAATATATTTTTTTGTATATTTAAATTTTTTTTTTATTTTTTTTTGTTATATATATATATATATCATTATATCTAGAATTACTTCCATTACATCAGTCTGGAATTCTGACAGAAACACTCACTCATGGCTCCTTTTATAAGAGGGATTGGCTTGGAAATCATTCTGCATTTCCGATGTGGGATTCAACTTCTCTCATTCTTGTGCAAAATTACTAATATATTATTATTAATCATTTTTAATCAATTAAATAATACTATTAATTACTATTTAGTAATATTATTAAAAAAATAATTAATTTTTAAATAGTTAATAATATATAATAGGTTTTAATTAATTAGAAATTAATAAATATATAAATAATAAAAATAATTTAAATAATAAATAAATAATATTTCTTAATTATATAATTAATAATTATATATTTAATAAATATATTACAAATTAAATATTTAATTATTAACTAATTATGAATTATATAATTAATAATTATATTACTAATTAACTAATTAATTATTATATAATTAATAATTAATAATTATAATTCATATTTAATATTTATAATTAATAATTATATTACTAATTAAATAACTAATTATTATATAATTAATAATTATATTACTGATTAACAAATTAATTATTATATAATTAATAATTATATAATTAATAATTATATAATTAATAATTATATTTCTAATTAAATATTATATAATTAATAATTATATTACTAATTAACTAATTAATTATATAATTAATTTTCATGATCGAGATTGTGCTTGGATATTCGGTTTTATGCCTTAATCCAGGGGGTTTTGCATCAATACTTGGGGTTTGAGTTTCAACCCGCATTCTCAAAAATGTACAACTACGCAAATCTGGATGATAATTCATGGTCTCTGCTGGGTGTTTTGGCATCCTATTATTCTTAATGACCTTGTATCATGTATTGATGCCCCAATTAAAATGGATGAAGACACTTTCGAAGTGAAATTTGGCTACTTTTTTAGAGTTCTTATGGATATTGACATGCTAAACCCTTTACCTGATTCTTCCACCATAGTAGAAATTGGTGATAAAATTGGTGATCATTTTGAATTTGTGGTCATCCAATCCTTCTATAAATTCTTCAAGGTTATAGGGTATGAGGTATCTAACTGTAGGAATGTTCAAAATATCTACGTCAAACAAGAATGTACTTTGTAGCCCTCTGGTAAGAAATTTCTGAGGAAGGATGTTGTGAATGACCATATTACTGATGAGATTAGAAAAAATAAAGATATTTAATTGAAGGGGAATGCACTCCATTCATTGGATGAAGGACCTCCTGATTCTTATGCAAAAAGGGTTGAATACAGTCATGACAGTTAAGGTGGTAGTGTTTCTTTCAAAGATTTCCTTATTAGGTCCAAATCAGGACCCAATCTTCTGTTGAACCAATGTATGGTCTTACCGACATTGGTCAGACTGATTTTGAAAGATATGTGAAGGAAGAAGTGGATGAGGAAATGGCTCAAGAGAGTTCGTTATCTAGAAAAAGAAACAATGTGATGGAGATTGTTTTAAAGAATGTCGCCTATAGGGAATCTTCTCAGGGCAGGAATGTCTCTCTTTTAGAAAGTAGAGAACTGGAAGTGGATTAGCAGCAACATAAGACATGGAAATGGGGTCTTCATCCCAAAAATCTTGGATGAGTATGTGGAAATCATGGGTGTGTTCGATCGTCATCTTCCAAGGAGCTTACTCTAGAGCAGGTTAAACTTAGGAAAAGTATTATATTTTTTTCAATCAGAAGAACTCATAGTCAGAATAGGAAATAGCTGATTGCATCTCTGATCATGGAGATGATCCTGATTTAACTCTTTTGTAATTGTTTTCTTTGGATGAGGGCTTATCATTTGTTTGACCCCATCCACTCTCTTTCTCATGTTCCAATATTTTATTTTTCAATAAATTTATGTAGGAGAAGGTTTCCTCCTAGCTCTTGGACCATTCTAGTAATTATTAACTAATTAATTATTAGCTAATTAATTATTAACTAATTAATTATTAACTAATTAATTATTAAATAATTAACTATTAACTAATTAATTATTAATTAAGTAATAATTTTATTAGTAATTAACTAATTAATTATTAACTAATTAATTTAATAAGTAATTAAATATTGATTAATTATAAATTAATAAATAATAAATACTTATCTTATTATTTTTAATAATTATATATTATATATTATATATTTATTATTTATTTGTTATTAATATTATTTTTATTAATTATATATTATTTAATTTCTAATTAATTAAAACCTATTATATATTTTTAATTATTTAGAAATTAATCAGTTGTTTAATAATATTATTAAATATTAATTAATATTATTATCAAATTGATTAAAAAAGAATAGTAATGATATATTAGTAATTCTGTGTAGGAAAGGGACAACGTGAATCCCACATCAGAAATGCAGCATGATTTCCATGGCAAGCCATCTTATAAAAGGGAGCCATGGGTGAGGGTTTCTGTTAGAATTTAAGACTACTATAATGGAAGTAACATTGGATATTAAATAGCAGATAAATTCTGCTGAAAATTTTGTTTTATTTATATATATATAATAAAAAATAAATAAATAAATATACAAAAAATCATATTTAAAATAAGTAAAAAAATATATGAAAGGCTGCAGGACCACTATCACCTTTCAGAACTATTTTTAAAAATATTTTTGATCTATACATTTTAAAAAAATAGTTCAGAAAACAAATAAAAAAAATTGTGATCTCCTCCTTACCTACTTATTTCTTGAGAATATGTTTCATCTCATAAGGAGCCAAGAGAGAAGGTACACCACCCCTAAAAAGTTCTAATGAAATCACCCCATCACCCACAAGGTTGGAAAACTCTTCCATTAAATAAGAAACCCTCTTAACTACTAGAACAACAACAGACAGGATTGCTTAAGGCGAACTAGCTTTGAGAGAGGGTGAAAGAACATATGTGAAAAAGCCCCCACCATCACAGACTCTAGGCTCCCTAGACCCAAGGGATATATATGCACATGAATCTGAGGATATAACATATCTTATTGTGGGTCCCACCGGTGAAATAGGAGGTGCAGGATTCAAATTTCAAATTGGCGCCTCAAGCAGTAAACCAATATTGAAACCAAGAGAAGGGTAATAAGGCTCATATGGGACCAATACTGGAAGATCGGTCTCCTAAACCTTAATCGTAGCCTTCCCGGAAAGAGAATCGGCATCCTTTGAGCAGAATCTTACCAC
This sequence comes from Viscum album, assembly GCA_963277665.1. Lineage (NCBI taxonomy): Eukaryota > Viridiplantae > Streptophyta > Magnoliopsida > Santalales > Viscaceae > Viscum > Viscum album. The sequence continues at coordinate 1,570,304,706 of OY728143.1, forward strand.
CGGATTAGCCACTTTGAAACCAAGAGCTCATATTCTATAAACATCTACTGAATTTCCCTACAAGTGACACTCCGCACAAAACCTTGGAAGCACATAGTAGAAAACAAACTATCACCTAGAAAATACATCACCATCCCTAATCATAACATTTGATGGGAGAGTATATGCTAAATCTACCTAAACACACATGCGAGGATACAATGCTAACTAGAAACACCTTATGTCCTCATCTAAACAGAGGAAGTGACCAAACATGTTACCCATAGCTTAAAGAAAGGATATATTATGAAGTGGAAGTGACAATACAGGTAACCTATCCCACAAAGTAGTTGAGCTCGAATCTTACCCATAATGAGCATCCTAAGACCAATGAGATAGGAAGAACTTCCCTAATATGCAATGCTAATATTTCCAATACCACACCCTTATAAATTCTCTCTTTGAGAAGATATGAACACAAGAAATATGATCTTGAAATAAAAGACACACATTATGGCCTTTATCATTTTTATAATACACTGAAATCAAAATTTTATAAATAAAATTCAGGTTATACATTTTATATTATGGTTTAATGAAAAACAATTATGATAGGGTAATGTTTTAATATCATAAAAACCATTGTATGAGGATGGTCCATGAGCTCAATAAGCCTATCAATTTATAAAAATGGATAATTATTAAGGTGTATATAATAATATTTCACTATCAAACCATATATCAAAACAAATAACTTATTTTTATAAATTTTTATACAGTGTGTGAAACAAAATAATGACAATGATTGTGCTTATTAGGTTTGTAAATTTATGAATCATATTTTATTCCATCAATAATCTGGCACCCCAAAAATTTATTTTTGATGATAATTATAATTTCATTTAAAGTACTTATTAAACATTTTTTAATTTATATTTTTTCAGTACTACCAGTACTTTTGACGGTCCATGTATTCAAAATAGTAAATAGGTTTATTTAGAAACACGTTGGTAGAATACATGGTGTCATAATGTTTGTAGACATCATGAAATGGTGATTTCCTGATAGTTATTTTTTTTTAATTTTTTTATCAATTTATCTGATTCTATTTTATTTAATCTTCTTATCATTTTTATCTACTAATTATTTATTTAATTTTTATAGAGATCATTAAGATGTGACTTCATCATGAATTTATTTTCTCCATCATTTTTTCCTTCATATACACAAAATTATTGGAGAAAAATCAATTCTAAATAAAGGATTAAATAATTATTATTCACTCAGGTACCATTTGTTATCTATATAGGTCATTTTATTCTTTTTTTAATTTGTTCATGTTCAGTAGTGATGCAATAAATTCATTTTGGGTCCAAAACCTTTTAATAACATGTTTTCGATATAACACTATATTTTATTGATAGAAAAATAAATTATTCATAACATGTAGTATAACAACCCAATCATCACTTAAATAAATATTACACCATCTAATATGAATATTCAATACATATCAACATAATACACACTTAATAACCATAAAGGTTTTGTGTCATTGGATACTAGATACATAATTAACTTTTTCAAGAACGGTCTTCACTATTTCCCAAAATGTTCTTCTCACATAGTACCCTTCTTGGACATATCCAACATAACACCTTTCTTCATAACTTATAGACATAAAAACATAATAAAGGGTTAAATTATATGATCAATAAGAGTAGCATCAGAGATATCAATCAATTATCATAATTGAGAATAATATAAGCATAAGGGTATGAGAACAAGATCATAATTTACAAAAACATACCCAAAAAGTCATAGGCCATAAATCATGAGTCATGGTGTAAGGATTTTTTATTACAAAATACATGATTTATAATAGTTCATAATCATCAATGATCAATCATGAGCCATGGGAGAATATTTTAAGAATAAGACAAAATTTTGTGGAATATACATAAGTATAGAAAATTGTTTCCTTAGTTAAGGCTCAATACCAAGATTATCATAGTGGATAAAGTCCCATAGTGGATTAGGTTCACTCCCCATTTCCATAAATATAGTGGATAGATCCCTGTATTAGATTAGATTCACTCGACATTCCTTTTCATAATATCTCATGAGATATCAATATTTAACCAATGAATTATAGGTATATATAATTCCAGTTCCACTTATTACATAATGAAAAACATGTATATGTGTTCCATAATATCATAAAATCATTTATCATATCATTGTAGCATAATTAACTCATGGGAAAGAAATGGGTTTCATGAAAAAATCCCAAAAATATCATCACCATAAGAAATGTTGAGAAATAAAGTGGATAATATCATTAGATCATATCCATAGTGAAGCATAATATTCTTTTAAGGATATTGACATAGATAAAAAATACTTTTATAAAATCATTACAAATATTATTTGAAAACCAAAAACAAATATCCTTTTTTAACCTTTAAAAACTGATAAATACCCAAATAATGTGAATCAGATTTTATTAGAAAAATATTTAAACTTTCAGAATAAGTTATATCATGAATAAAGGAAATGAAAATGGGAAAATATGTTCATATAATATATGTTAAAAACATTTTTTTACTCTTTTGTAAGGAAAGTCAAAAGTGATTCATATGAATAACTTTAGAAATTATTTCATTTAATACTTTGTAAAGAAAGTAAAATTTCTTAGAAAATATATTTATCAATCATTTAATTATAGATAAATAATTCCATAAAACAATTTTGAGGAACATAGATATAGCATAGAAATATTCCCGACCAAAAAGGAGAAATAAGTTCGACTTTTGTTAAAACAATTCTTTCAGTATTTTGAGTTCTAAAGAGGGATGAAATTGAAAGAATACTTGAAAAAATAAAAAATAACCATAGGATAAGAAAATATGTGGGGTTTAATATATAAATAATATAAAATTTCTTGTAATTGAAATTGAAACATAAACAATCCTGATAAAAAGTGAGATTGTAATATAAAACCCTAACTATAAGTATTGAATTGATTCATACATTCTCTAAACTCCTTTATAATGAATTTATATTTATTATAAATATATAATAGAATAATGTTCATACTTATATTACTCTATATCATTTCCTTATAATTTTCAATTACCCTTTTATTAACAATTCTTTATTAAAATCAATATTTGGGTTTTAATTGTTCCATTTTCAATGCATGATTTGATCATATGGTTCCAATAATTAAAACTTGGTCATTATTCCAAAATATTAATCACGTCAAAAATATTATATTAATTAATTCTATAAATTTTTATAACTATAAATGTATAGTTATGAAAAATGAATTACATCACTTCGTAGAGATGGTAGTATGCGTGCATGCAGAGATGATGATTTCATTTTTCAATGGATGGAAAGAAAGGAAGTTAAATAATAATTTATATTTCTAGAATCATAATTATATTATAAATATCATATATATTAATTTATTAAATATATATATCCATCCATGAGATTTATTGATTAAAACTGAAATACATCACTTCATAGAGGGAGTAGTTCGCACTTACGTATGAGCGACACTTTCATTTTTAATTGGATAGATAAAAAGTAGATAATGATTATTCCATAAATATAATAACATTTTAGAATATTAATGACAATAATTTTATCATATTAGGATGTATATAATAAATTCAAAGGATGTAGAAGAAGAAATAAACATGAAAGGACATGGTTAAAACAATTACCACTTCCTTAGGTATCCTTATTTGGCTTACAAATTAAGCCTTCTTAGGTTGTCCTTTTAGTGGGAAAAGAACCAATAAAACATGGGGAGGATAGTTTTTAAGTGATTTTAGTAGATCTTGGTTTATCTAAGGATCTTAATTTTTTTGGAGAAGTGAAGAGACTTTGTATCCTTTTATGAGTGAGGGGAGTAGAACCCTTGTAAATACCCTTAACTTTTAAAATAATATGAATCCATTTTCGTGGAAAAGTATAAAAAAAATAGATAATTTGTTAGTATAAGGTGATTTGAGGTCAAAATAAACTAAAAAAATTAAATAAATATAATTTTTTTCATTTTTGGAGCCTTATCCCTTAGTTCAACCCCATTAAACCAATTTTAATATATACAGTGATAACTCAAAATTTTACCATCGTAACTTATTTTTATGACCAAAAATGAAATTAACCTTATAAAAAAATTATTAATTGTGATTACAAATATGGAATCCATTTTATTAGAATCAATTTTTATAGATGGTATAAGTTAATTCTATTATCTGCACACACAAAAAATAAAACTAATTTTTTTAAATGTATCTTTAATCATAAAAATAATTTTACTCTCATTCCTTTCCTAGTAAAACATTTTATATTAATTTTAATTTTATTTATTGAATATATTATATTATCATTTCATTAAAATAATTCAGCTATAATGAATAATTTAATTTATTAATATAAAAAACATTTCGCACATAAAAATCATTTTTCTAAAAAAAATCTCTTTTACCTTCAAATGGTTTTATATTTATTTCTAAACATTTTATAATTAATTTATGCATAATTATTTATATTTATACATGTATAAAGAGTAATTTTTTGTAAGTTTAATAATCTAAATAATACAAATTTACATTTAAATAAAACATATATATAAAAAATGTTTGTAAACAAAATATTTCCCTTTCACCAAGAATTATTAGATTAGTATTCCTTATAATTTTATTTATATCATTCTTAAAAAGTAATAAATTTAACAAAAATGCATAATTCAACAAAACAGTTTAAAATAATCTCTTTAGAATCAATTTCATTTTCTTAAATGAATTTGATCCTTTTTAACAAGTTGTTTATCTTATCAAAATTTTTAACTATCTAATAATTTATTTCATTTTAAATTTTAATATATCATTATTCAATTATTTTTAGTGTCTCATGCACCACAGGCTGTCGATCACATAGAAATTTATTAAAAGAAATATATTTTAAAATCATGATGTGTTACATTCTACCCCCTTATAAGATTTTCACCCTCAAAAATCCATTACTCTAATGAAAAAATGAGGATTATTATGCCTAATTAAATCATTGAATTCCCACATTATGTCCTCATGTTCATGGGTTTTCCATAAAACATTAAACATGTGTGTGGTCTTTCTCTACAACACTTTATTTCTCTGATCTAGAATCTCTTCCAGTTGTACCTCAGAAGAAAGATCATTATCTAATAGTAAAACTTATGAGTTTAGTACATGTGAAGGATTAGGTATATACTTCCTCAAAAATTATACATGGAAAATGTCATGAACTTGAGAGAGGTTTAGCGGAAGTGCCAAATGATAAGTTATCATCTCGATATGGTTAAGAATCTCAAAGGGACTAATATATCAGGGGATCAACTTCCCCTTGTTTCCAAATATCATAAATTTATTCTAAATATATATTCACTTGAACACATTATCACCAACTTTAAACACTATATCTCACTGACTAATTACATCAAAAATCTATTTTTGAGTTTGAGATTCCCTAATGTGTTGATGAATGAATCAGACCTTTTATGTCATTTCTTCATATAGATTATATCTCAATAATATTCATTCTGCAACTTTATCCCATCAGGTTTAAGTTTTGAACTTATTTTCATAGAGGGATTTATAAGGATCCATATGAATGGTTGATTGAAAACTATTTTTATAATAAATTTGACAAGAGAAAATTGTGTGTAATGCCTCGAACCCAGTTTCCCAAAGTCAGTGCATTATTATATTACATTGGAATTATCACAAGAAAATAAAATCCCCAAGGACCGATCAGTTTAGTAGACTCAGAAATGCTAGATACAAACATAAGTTTTATATTACACATCAAAATGAAAAACAACATAGTATCCCCTTTGAAAACTCTCATATTCTTTGGACTATCCCAGTAAGTCAATCATAATATACTTCTTCTCTTCCTGGTAAAAAATGAAACATAAGAAAATGGTGATCTCAGATTCTTAGTAAGGATAAACAATATAGCATAAGCTATCAAAAATAAGAATAAACTTATAAGGCAAGGTATAAAACTGAAACAAAATCCTTTTAAACATAATCTTCGGCATAATATAGAAATAATAAATCAAATAAATCCATTTAAACATTCACATGGATATTCCACTAGTTGAATAATCACATGCAATATCAATAACTAATCTCATAACGAGTAAATGCATAATGTCGAACATCATAACCATACCGTCAAGGCCTCATTCTATGTTACCATACCATCAAGGCATTATGCCAAGACACTAGTTTGTCTCATGGGACCTACTCATGCATCGAGGGGATATAGCAGGCCTCACCCATTAATTTCTAAGTCCAATGCATTCCTCATATGAAAAGGGTGAAACATAACATAAACATTCGTATTAAAACTAGCATACAAAATGATAATACATTAACCATAAACTATGAATGGTATAAAAATATAACATACACAATCAAACATATCATAAAATTTTCAATTCAATTTGGAATATTGTATCATAATAAATCAACCTTAATGAAACATAAAATCCAGCCAAGGATGTTGACATAGATGAAAGTGATCTAATAAAATCATTAAAACACTTTGAGAAATATATCCCTTTTAACTTTAAAACCAATTAAAAGTTGTAAAATTATTAAAGAAAAAGAATCTTTTGAAAATAACCTTGTAATATTATAAGTGAATCTTCAAAATGTTAAGGCGTCATAACATTATAATATAGCTACTCATGCCGTATAAGTTAAAAAATATTATTTCCTTAATTTTTTGAAAATGTCACAAAGTACATCATTTGGAAAACAATAGAAATATTACATTCAAAATATTTTGTAAAAAATAAAACATGGGTTAAATGAATTTAAAAGGTTTTCGATCATATTTTGAATTATTTTTTAAGAAACATGGACATGGATGGAAATTATGTTCTAGTAGATACTTATATATAAGCAATATCTGATAATAAAGAGATTGTAAAATTAATCCTTACCATAAACTTCCTTTTATTAGAGGGTGATTTAGACTTATATATAATGATTAAAACATGTTATTAAATTATACCAGGACCATATCCATATTTCTAATATCATATATGATCCTATTATATCATTTTGTTGATATTATTTTAGTATTACCTTTGTTTTGAGTGTTAACTGCTTCGTTTTCCCCTTCTGGTTTTGTCATGTAAGTCATGTTTGTTATGCATAATATATATTTAATTTATATCTAGAATGATATTAAGTTCTTAATTTTTATTTTTACTCAGAATATAAATTTTATAATCATTATTTAATGGTTAACGTAGATAATGAACCTCATCGCATCATGTAGACAGTAGGTTGTACGTACGCACGAGCGGTGATATCATTCCATTGATGGTTAAATGGTATGGAATTGGATGGTATATTAATTATATAGAATAATTATAATGTTATATTAATTATTTATATCCATTATACTCATCATCATATCCATTACAATAAATTAGTGTTGAATAAAAAATTATACCACGGCGTGGAGATGGTAAGTCGTACATACGCACGGATGGTGATATTGTTTTTCGTATGACAGATAAAATGAGGAATATGGTAGTCCCATGATTATAATAAAATATAACTATATGTATAATACTAGATTTATTATTTTTATATGTAAAATATATAGAAATAATAATTATAAGAATAAAATAACTTTGAAAGAGGTGATAAAAACATTACATCTTTTTTCAGGTATCTCTTTTTGGTTTGCACAAAAGGACTCATTAGAATGGATTTTTGACCAAAGTATGGCCTCTCAGATGAAGTGAGAGAAGTTTGGAGGATAATTGGGTAGGTTTTGGCTAAGACATAGGACATTTAAGGTGTTAATTAAAGATAATGATAAGTTCCTTTTTATACGAGAGGTTAGGGGTGCCTTTGTAAATACCAAAACTATTAAATTAATATAAATTAAATTTTAAATCAAAATGGAACCAAATTGTATTATTTAAAAGATAAGATGATTGTGTATCTAAATCCTCTCAACAAATAAAATTTATACATGTTTTCATTTTATTTTAAACCTTATCATTTTTATTTATCATTATCTAATCTATTTAATTTTAATTGTGGTAATAACATTATAAATATTAAATGGTTATAAATATTTACTTATATGGTGTCAATTGACCATAAATGTATATTTTATGACATTATAGATCTTATAACTACCACTTTGTAATATTTAGATTTTTTATGATTTTTAAATAATTTAATAAAATATTATTTTTATAAAATATCGATAGTGTCAATTTTAACACAATTCATTTATTTGATTTTAAATAAAATCCACATAGAAGATAACTTAGAAAAAAAATTGTTAATATAATTAAAAAATGTCATAAGAACCTATAAAAATCTTAGATCACCTTAATTAATTCAAATTATAATTATTTTAATATTTTTATAATCATTTATTTGATATTTATATTAATAAAATAATTTATGCATCACTATTGTGTCATCCATAATGGTAATTATTTAATCCCTAAAAACTATAAATAAATTTATATGATGTAGGTAATTACTTTATATTTCCATATAATAACTATAGTTGATTTTATCTCATATTTATCCCAGTATTAAAATTAATATACTTATATAAAATGAGAGTGTGACATTTTATCCCACTGATTATTTTTAATAATATTAATGTAATATTCATGGTAAAGTGGTCATTAAGTGATTCCATTTCAAAACATAGATGATAAGGGTATAATATAGTCATATAATAGGATTTTTAAAGGTGTTAAGTTAATTTTATAATATTATTTTTACCTTTAATTTCTCGATTTACCCTTAGCCGCGGTAATAACAAACTACTAAAGTTACTATTAATAATGTCCAAAAAATAAAATTAACCTATTAACATAATTTACACCCACAAATTCAAAATAAGGAATCCATTTTTTAAAATTTAAAACATATAATTGTTAGTAATTAATTTAAAATTAATCCCCATTGACAAAATGAAAAAAGAGAGTTTTTTTAAGAGTAAAAACCATCAAAAGACTAACATGTGTTTAAATATAATTTTAAAGTGAAAATAAATAAAATGAACTAAATTATATTAAATGGTAAAAAATTAATCTAATTATACTTGAAAAACAATTAAAAGGATAATCTAACAATATAAATAAATTAGATGAAAAAACAATTTGGAATTAACTAATCATTAAAATATGAAATTTATCAGAAAAACACCAAACAATTATTCAAAATAAATTTTAATATACCTATTATAAAGAAAATGTTTATTTTTTCCAATTTAATATATAAAAGTTTCAAATATTTTATTTAAAAGGGTTCTCCATTAAAATGTTGTAAAATTGTTTTTATGAACAAATAGCCTTTTAATGTGTAAGATTGGATTAATTATTATCTTATGCCTCTAAAATCAAACTGGATGGATTTAAAAACATTTGATTAAATATATAATGTATAAATTTTATAATTTGGTTAATAATTTTCACAACCGCTTGTTGAATATCTAGTTTTATAAGTTATTATGCGTTCGAACTCGGTGTTGTGTTCAGTTAAATCTATTGAACTATTTAAAAAGAAACATACCGTGGAAGCTTGGGGTGTTTCATTCTTCCCTCCTTAAAATAATTTCATCATCAAAATTTATATAAGATCACTTCATAAAAATATTATTGTGGTTCTTTATCATAAGTTTTTTTGTTTCCCACGTCGCCTCTTCCATTTTATGGTTTCTCCAAAGATCCTTTACCAAACAAGTCTTCTGATTTCCCAACACGTGTTCTATGGTATCGAGAATATTGATAGTCTCTTCACAATAAGAGAGATTGGGTTCCAATTCTATTTCTTTAGGTGAGTATATTTGTTGGGTCTGACATTTATTTCCTTAAAATTGATTGATACATGGAAGAGAACATTAACTTTTGAGAGACTTGGCGGTATTGCCAAATGGTAAGCTAATTTCAAAAGGTCCGATGTACCTAGAACTTAATTTAACCTTCTTACCGAATCATATAACACCCTTAAATATATATACCTTCAAAAAAACATGATCTCCCACTTGAAATTCCAAATCCTTCCTTCAGTTATTAGAATATATAGTTTTCCTACATTTAGCTATTTTGATATGGTCCTGAATAGTTTTTACCTTTTCTGTCATTTACTCAACAATTTTTAGGCCAACAAGTTTTATTTCCCGAACATCATCCCAACAAGTTGGTGTACGAAATTTATTTCTATATAATGCTTCATATGGTTCTAACTGTATACTTGAATGGAAGTTATTGTTATAGGAAAATTATAGCAGAGGTAAATACTGATCACAGATACCTTGAAAGTCAAGAGAGAAATATCTCCACATGTATTCTATGGTTTGAATAGTCCTTTCAGATTGTCTATCAGTTTGAGGGTGGTAGGCAGTGCTCAAATGAAGCTTAGTATCTAGGGCCTTCTGATGAATTTTCCATAATCATGAGGTAAAATAGTTATCACGGTCATAAACAATCAATAGGGGTACACCAAGAAGTCTTACAACTTCATTAATATATAGTCATTATATATGTTCAAGTGGTAAATATTCTCTTATACTAACAAAATGTGTTTATTTGGTAAGATGATCAACAATAAACTATATCGCATAATTTCTTTTGGGATTCTTTGGTAGCCCCATGAAAAAGTACATCATAATATCATCCCATTTTCACAAAGCTACAGGAAAATGTTGTATGACACCTCTAGGATGTTGTCTTACAGCCTTCTCTTATTTACAAACAAAACATATCGACGCATAATCAGCAATCTCCATCTTCATGTTGTCCCACCAAAAATGTTTTGTTGGGAAAAAATCTCTCAAGGTAATATTACAGCATTTTTGGGTTGGTTGTGTTTGTTAAAAAAGTTGGGTTTTATGGTGAATTATTGAGTTCAAGAGATTTTGTTGAAAATATATGTTGACAATGAACCATGAAAAAGGAATAGAAGATCTTGAGGCGGTAAAATATAATAGATACAAGGGGGTGTCGTTTTCCAGTGTTTGCCAAGTTTTTGGGGTTCAAAATTTGGGATTTGGTGAGCATCATAAAAAGTGGATTTCCTTTAAGATCTCATAAGGCATGAGTTTCTCAAAGATAGGCTTCAATAATTGTATTTATCCAAGACATGAATAATGTTGACGGTGAGCTCTATGATTACGAAGAGCTTCGTGAATAGCAAAGGTGAAGAGCATTGCAAGGGAGCATTGTGGTGGTGGTGTAAAGGAATTGACGGAATGCTGCATGATTACAATGACCTCTGCAATCTAAAAATTGTTGTGGTGCTTTGCGATGTAGAGAAAATTTCAGTAGAAATTTAGGAGCTTTGTGATTTGAACTGACATGGGGATGACTTTGTGTGTAAAGTTCTCAAGCTGGTGGAATCACCTATAAATAGAACTCAACCCCATCAAGGAGAGAAGATAGATCAAATGAAAACCCATAGGATCTAGAATTGAGAAGGAGATTCATGGAGCATGGATATTTGTGAAAACAGAGGGAATTCATATAGGTAGTTGAGCTCTGCAAAAGGAAGGCGCACCGCGAAGGCCGGTTTGGATTTGTGGAGGACGTGTGCTTCGCGAAGGCTTATTTAGCATTGCAAAATCTCAAAGACTAGTGTGAGATTTATGAATAAGTAAGCTCTATGATCTAGATATCTCTTAGATCTAGTGCTATTTTCAAACTTGTGAGTTCTGCGAACCTCTAAGTTTCATGAAGAGGTCGGAGCATTACATAGGCTTGTTTGAGCTTTGCAAAAGTGGGAGCTTCGCGAAGGCAGTGTGCTTAACGAAAAAGTGTAATGACCCAATGTTTTAATGGAAATTCCCTTCTTATAAATATGCCATAAAATCACATAATAATGAACTACTAAGTGATAAGTGACCTTTAAACATAAGTTTGTCACTTCTGTGTTTGGAATTTTGAAAATCCAACATACACGGTTGTGTTCAAGATGTTTTTTGGATTCTAATAAAACAAAAATAATTCATGGTGAATAGTAACCTCCCCTAATGAATAGTAACATACTATTATGAATAGTTATATACCCTAATGAATATTAACCTCACCTATAGTGTTATAAAAATAATATTCAAGTTGGAAGTACGATATACCTATATTTTAGAATGAGTTAATAAATGTTTTAAAACTGGTTTTGATAATAAATTATTATTTTAATTAAATATTAAAATAATCATATTTAGAAAAATATTTTTGAAAATTGGACTTTATTTTTGGATTCTACATGTTGAAAAAATGTTGGGGGTAAATTTTTGGGATTTTTTTGAAATACTTGAATTTTTTATGAATAGTAGAATCCGATAATTTACAATAAATGCTAAATAATGGATTAATTGAGTCATCGATGATGTTCTGCTGATGTAAGCCCAATTGGTTCGAATTCACATTACCCATTTACTATTCTTGGTCATGGAATACTTACTATTCTTTGTCTTGTGATGAAATAATAAAATAAGGATTATAATATCATGAAATTCCTCCTCTCCTCCACTATAAAACCCCCCCTTCACTCCCTCTTCTCTCCACTCCTCTCAAGATCCAAGACTTCTCTGAATTCTACCCAAACCTCTCCCCAAGGTCCTCCCCCACGTAAAAAAGCTCTAATCCTCCTCAAAATACCAAAACCTCTCACTTTAAGAGGTTCTCAAAGGAGGAAGTCTCAAGAGGTAAATTCCTCATCCCAAATTTCTTCTTTTCTTTTAAGTTCTTTTCTTTTTATTTTCTTTCCTCACCTCCCTTCACCATAATAGTATGATAAATACAGTAACATACATGTACTGTAAATTCTTCATGCTAGTGGTATATTTCATTATCTTTTCCGCTTTCACCACCCTTTTATTTGAAGAAATGAAAGCACCGTTTGAGATGTGCTAATTTAGCACATTCAAGGACAACGGTTTATCAATTTCTATTATTGTATTTAATTATGGCCATGAAACCATTTGTGTTGTGGTTGAACTAGATTATTATATATGTAATATATCCTATTTTTTGTTCTATAATCCTTTGGTACAAATGGAATTAAGTTATAAATCAAAACACATTCTTTGTAATCAAATCCACCGATCAACAAAAATGGTTATCACTACGGTTATATATATATAATAATTAGACTTCACTCTAAGTAACAAAATTAAAATTAAAACCATTTAATATCCTGGATATGAACTAAACAATGTAACTTCAATTCTTTACAACCACTTTCATCTTGCATATAGTCTAAACTTGAATATCAGTTAACCGATCTTTTAAAGCCAAGTAAACAAACGATCCCGAACAATGAAATTGAATCTTATAACTAATCAACAGGTATTTTAATGAACAAAAAAGGGTTATAATAAATATATTACATATAGAAAAGGTTCTGGACTTATGAATTAATAATCCTAATTTGTTTATTCTGGTCATTAATAACAAGTAAAGAACACCACCGAATTTAAGGTAAGGGATCCTCTCTGTTTCTCTCTTAATCAAGATTGTCCTCTATACTATGCCTTTATATGTGTACTATGAAATAATGGGGTATGTTTAATAGCCTCCCCCATACTTCCTTATGGATTTATAAGTTATGAGAAACCCCATTTCTCTCTCATAAAACCCTCTTAGTCACACCTGACACCATGCCGATCAAATCGTAACGAATTCTACCTGAACCTTCTTTGTTCTTTCGGGTTGCCTTATATTTATTTAAAAATGGTTTTTTCTTATTTATCTATGTGAGTCTTATGAATTATCTTTATTTGTACAATATTCTTATATCATGACCCTTTCATCAATTTTTTTTGGGGATATACATGATTTTGAAAGATTCCCTCCTTAGAACATTCTGATAAGCCAACCTGTTTTAAGGGGACTTCCAAAATTTTTTACCCAAATTTCAAGTGAACTATATCCTATGTTTTAAAACACCATTGTATTTATAAAATAAGTATTTTTATTATGAAAACCTTCTTTGTTCTATTCTGGTTTTATATAGAATAATGTCCTCTTTTCTATTTGAAAATCACTAGTGTGTTTTCCTTAAAACCGCACAAAAATGTTTTAATGCTAATGTTTCTAAAATACATTTTTTATATATTATCACTTATATTTGACACCAATTACCATTTTATATTCCTATTTTACCCTATAAATGTCCATGTATGTTCTAATCCCTTCCTTTCATGGACACGTTCGTGATACGCCCATTGGATATGTTTTATGTCACGAATGTGGTACCCAATTCTTCCCATGGGTAACCTTATGTTTATGTATGGTTGATTATGTATGATTATTTATGTTTCAAGATCGTTTATGTGGAAATAATATTCATTAATATTTTGATATGGGTGTGCCCAGATAGCGCTCCAATGCATTGGGTAAGGATAAGTCTCATGAGATACGATGTGAAACGGACTTGGCGGTTAGCCTTGACCCTTACTGAAATGGGAAATGGGATTGGCGGTTAGCCTTGACCCGTACTAAAGATATGATTTATGATTCTTCCACATTTATATGATTCCATGTTTATATGATCCCATACTTATATTAAATGATTTTATAAGTTTCATTCTTTGGATATCATTATGTCATGCCTTCTAACTCATGTTCTTGAGATGTATCCTTATGTTCATTCCTTTACTGGGATTTTTATCTCATCCCTTTTGTTCATGTGTTCCCCATGGTACCATATCCAGATGTAAGAGCTCAAAAGAAGTTATAATCTCTCTATGGAGATTAAATAAAGAAGTTTTTTGTCCCATGTTTTATGTTATATGTACCTAGTCTTCCAAGACACTAGACTTAACGATCCTTGGCTTGTACTCTGATGATTAATTATGCTTAAAATCATGAAATTTTTTATGCAAAAGGCTGGGGTTTCTATAGTTGGTATCAGAGGATGGTCTAGTTATTTTTAGAGATTATTAATAGAGCACATTAGTGAGAACTTTAAGGATGAGACTAAATATAAGGAAACTATCCTAAATTTTGGTGAGTATAGAGTAAGTGGTTTATCAACAAAATACACCCCTGTCTGGATACGAGCAGGTAGAGGCGGCTCTGGCATAGATGTATCTAGGGGTAAATCCTAAAAACACCCCTTTGAGCTAGACTCGAACGGGAACTAGTTTGCGATAACGGGCTTTGTTGCACTCTTGGTTACGACACTCCCGGGGGATATGATTTGGTAGATTCACGAGCTTAGTAAAAACCATTATTAAGGGGGGGAAAGCCCATAATAATATAAGTTAAGAAATATATCAACAATAACCTAGATATAAACCTTAGGAATCACAAGTTAAGATGTACTTCTTCTTTATAAGTTTTTACTTTAATGTTCAATGCTTCCTATTTGTTCTCAATAGCTAAGTATTCAAGACCCTTAATTATACGTTCTTTTTCTTAGTTAATGGCAGGAAATAGAAGAACACGTTCCAACAACCAATGTGATAGTAAATGTAATGATTGCCCTAATGACATGTCTGATGTGACAGAAGCAGGTTCTCAAAACATCATGGCAGTACTTGCTCAGCTGGCTTGAGTTATGATTAATAACCTGAATTAGGTGGAACGTCCCCCTCCTCCAATTAAAGAGAAAGTTGTCGTAGAATCCTTCATGTGGAAAAGGCCTCCCATTTTTAGAGGGTCTTCTGATCCCCTCCTCGCAGAACAATGGATTAACTCTATTGATAATATTTTCTCTGTCCTCTAGTGCTTGGAAGAAGAGAAATTTGTACTGGCAGTATATCGTTTTTATGGGGAAGTTGATCAGTGGTGGACACTGATCAAGAATACGAAGTCCCAAGAGGAAATTGATTCCATATATTGGGGGGAATTAAAGAGGATGTTTTTCAACAAATATTTTCCTCGAACCCTCCGTCTCAAGATGGAAAGAGAGTTCCTTGGACTCAAGCAGAAGTAAGATGAGTCCATCGGGGCGTATGAAGCGAACTTTACAAGGCTTTCAAGGTACGCCTCGGGATTTTTCATGAACATCGAAAGCAAGGTGGATCGCTTCTTTAGAGGACTAAAGTTGAGTCTACCAAAAGTGTTGGCAATTCGAGACTTCGATAGCTATGATGAGATTTCCCATTGTTCCCTCAAGGATGAAATGGATATTGGAGACTCTCAGTGGTCTCATGGGCCTAGTGAAAAGAAGCAGAAAATAGAGAACAACATGGGTGGTTCATCAAACAAATCCCATGATGGAAAGAAGCCTCACTTTCCCCTTTGCATGAATTGTGGGAAGAATCATCTTGGTGACTATCTCAAGGGAACCAGGAATTGCTTCAAATGTGGAAAGTTTGGTCATCTGGCCAAGAACTAACGACGGGATATGAAAAATCCTATTAATGTTGAAGAAGAACGGAAGGTTCAGATCAACACTCAGCCTACAGTGCAGTGTTTTAACTACAAGGAGCTTGGGAATTATGTGAAAAATTTCCCTAAGCCGAGGGTTGTTGGAGGCAATCAGCAACAACCTCCAAGGCAACAAGGAAGGGGTTATTCTATCACTACTGCTGAGGTGGAGCTAGAAAACGGTGTAGTGATAGGTACTCTAGTTATTCATTCAATAATAGAGAACATACTATTTGATTCTGGTTCTACTCATTCTTTCAAATCTTGCAAGTTTATGAGAACTATTCCAACACCACCTCAAAATTTGGAGGAAAAGTTATATGTGAGAACATAGAATGGGGAAATCATTGCGTTCATGGTTTATAAATCCTCCCCGGTTAACATTTGTGGACTGAACCTCCAAGAAAATCTTGTCATACTTCCTTTAGTGGAGTTCGATGCTATCTTGGGCATGGATTGACTATCTTTGTACAAGGCCAACATCAATTTTCGGGAAAGAGAGATTAATCTTCACATCTCGAAGCATCATTTTATTCTTCAAAAGTGAAAGGAGGAAGATGAGTCTCCTTTAGAATCATTGTATCAAGTGTGTATATTTCTTACTTATGAGCATGCATACCTAGATCAAATGATTGAGAAAAAGGATAGAATCATGCTTGATGACATGCCCATCATGAGGGATTACACAGATGTATTCCCCCGAAGAGTTTTATGGTATTCCTCATGACCGAGAGGTTGTGTTCTTAATTGAACTTATCCCTGGATCTCTGCCAATCTCCAAGACACCTTATAGAATGGCCATCGTAGAGCTGGAAGAGCTGAAGAAGCAGTTACAGGAGAATATGGAGAAGGGTTTTATACGCCCTAGTGCTTCACCATGGGGTGCTCCAGCCCTCTTCGTCAAGAAGAAGGATGGATCAATGCACCTCTGAATTGATTATTGTGAGCTCAATAAAATCACTACAAAGAACAAGTATCTCCCTCCACGGATAGATGACTTGTTCGATCAGCTTCATGGGGCCAGTTATTTCTCTAAGGTGGACCTTCAGTTGGGATATCACCAACTAAAGGTGAGGAAGGAAGATATTCCCAAGACTGCCTTTCGAACGAGGTATTGACACTATGAGTTCATAGTGATGCCCTTCAGACTCACTAATGCTCCCAAAATTTTCATGTATTTAATGAATAGAGTCTTTAGAGATTACCTCGACAAAATTGTGGTGGTCTTTATTGATGATATTCTGATATACTCCAAGAGCATGGAGGAACATGAGGAGCATTTGGAAACTATGTTAAATACTTTGCGAAGGGAGAAGTTGTATGCAAAGTACAGTAAATTTGAGTTCTGGATGGAGGAAGTATCAATCATGGGGCATGTTATCACCAGGAAAGGGATATCTGTGGACCCTTCCAAGACAAAGGCAATTGAAGAGTGGCTGAGGCCAACTTTTGTAATGGAGTTCCGCAGATTTTTAAGTCAAGCTGGGTATTATCGACGATTCTTGAAGAACTTTTCAAGATTTTCTAACCCAATGACCATGCTGACATGGAAGGGAGTAATGTTTTTCTGGACATAGGAATGTGAATACTGTTTCAAGGAGTTGAAAAAGAGGTTTATCACTACGCCGGTACTCACACTCCCTTCAAGTGGAGAAATATTTGTGGTGTATAGTGATGCTTCTATGAAAGGATTAGGCTTTGTGCTAATGAAAAATTATAAAGTGATAGCCAATGCCTCAAGGCAGTTAAAAATCAATGAGCAAAACTATCCCATGCCTGATCTGAAGTTGGCATCTGTGATCTTTGCATTGAAAATCTGGCGGCATTATCTCTATGGGGAAAAATGTGAGATATATACTGACCACAAGAGTCTTAGATATATATTCACACAGAAAGAGATTAATATGCGCCAACGAAGATGGATAGAGCTTAACAAGAATTATGACTTCTCAATCCACTACCATCCCAGTAAGGCAAACAAGGTGGCAGATGCTCTAAGTAGAAAGGATCATGCATCTTTATCAATGATGATAATTGAAAAGGATCCGATCTTCTTAGATTTTCAAAGTATGGACATGAGAATAATTAAGGTAGGAACATCATAAATCCTTTCTCAAATTATTTCTCAACCATCCCACATGGAGAAAATAAAGGTTGCTCAAAGGAAGGATGTGGAAATTCAAAAAAGGGTGGAAGCTGTTAAAAATGGGAAATCCTCCGATTTCAAAATTGATGAGGAAGGTGTTGTAAGATTTGGGACACGATGGTGTGTACCATCTGATCCAAAGATAAAGAAGGATCTATTGAATGATTCACATAGCTCGACCTTCTCTATCCATCCTGAGAGTACCAAAATGTACCGTGATCTCCGAGAACACTTTTGGTGGGATAACATGAAGAAGGAGATTGCGGATTATATATCAAGGTTCTTGGTATGTCAGCAAGTTAAATCTGAGTGATAAAAATCAAAAGGTATGATGCATCCATTGCCTACACCCATGTGGAAATGGAAAAATGTTACTATGGACTCTTTCAAGGGTCTCCCAAAGGCGTTGAAGGGAAATAATGCGATATGGGTTGTGGTTGACCAACTCACCATGAAATCCCATTTCATCGCTATTCGGGAAGGTCTCTCGCTTGAATAACTTGAAAAGTTATATGTGAAGGAAGTGGTGAGACTGCATGGGGTTCCACTCTCATTTGTCTCTAACCGCGATCCAAGGTTCACATCTAAATTTTGGAGGAGTCTTCAACATGCTTTGAGTACTGAATTAAATTTCAGCGTGGCCTATCACCCAAAAACTAATGTCCAATCTGAAAGGACTATTCAGACGCTTGAAGATATACTAAGAGCCTGCTCTCTTGAATTCAAAGGTGGTTGGGATCATCATCTCCCATTGGTTGAGTTTTCATAGAACAATAGCTTCCACTCGAGTATTCAGATGGCTTCATATGAAGTTTTGTATGGAAAGCAATATAGAACTCCAACCTGTTGGGATAAAGTTGGAGAAACAAATCTACAAGGACCCGATCTTGTTAAAGAGATAATAGAGAAGGTTCAAGTCATCCAAAAACACATCAAATTTGCTCAAAGTTGGAAAAAGAGCTATGTTGACAACCGTCGAAGGGACTTGGAGTTTGATGTTGGAGATAATGTCTTCCTTAAAATATATCCATGGAAGAGAGTCATGCGATTCGGGAAGAAAGGGAAGCTAAGCCCAAGGTATATTGGCCCCTTTGAGATCCTTGACCGCATAGGAGTCGTGGCCTATCGTCTTTCACTTCCACCAAATATGTCTCAAATTAATGATGTTTTTCATGTATCTCTCTTGAGGAAGTACATACCCGATCTCTCACATGTACTAAACTCAGAGGTGGTGCAGCTGGAAGATGATCTCTCCTATGAAGAGCAGCCAATAAAGATTCTAGATCAGAGAGATAAGGTTCTATGCAACAAGAAAACCCATCTTGTCAAAGTGTTGTGGAGGAACCATAAGTTTGAGGAGGCAACATGGGAGTTGGAGGAAGTAATGAAGGAAAAGTACCCACATCTGTTTTTGGCCTAGAATGTAAAATGAAATTTCGAGGGAGAAATTTCATAAGGGGGAAGAATATAACAACCCAATGTTTTAATTGAAATTCCCTTCTCATAAATATTCCATAAAATCACATAATAATGAACTACTAAGTGATAAGTGACCTTTAAACATAAGTTTGTCACTTCTGTGTTTGGAATTTTGAAAATCTGACATACACGGTTGTGTTCAAGATGTTTTTTTGATTCTAATAAAAAAAATTGGTGAATAGTAACCTACCCTAATGAATAGTAACATACCCTTATGAATAGTGATATACCCTAATGAATAGTAACCTCGCCTATGGTGGTATAAAAATAATATTCATGTTGGAAGTACGATATACCTATATTTTAGAATGAGTTAATGAATGTTTTAAAACTGGTTTTGATAATAAATTATTATTTTAGTTAAATATTAAAATAATCATATTTAGAAAATTATTTTTGAAAAATTGAATTCATTTTTGGATTCTACATGTTGAAAAATGGTTGGGGTAAATTTTTGGGATTTTTCTGAAATACATGATTTTTTTATGAATAGTAGAATCCAATAATTTACAATAAATATTAAATAATGGATTAATTGAGTCATCGATGATGTTCTGCTGATGTAAGCAAACTTGGTTCAACTTCACATGACCCATTTACTATTATTCGTCATGGAATACTTACAATTCTTTGTCTTGTGACGAATTAATAAATTAAGGATTAAAATATCATGAAATCCCTCCTCTCCTCCACTATAAAAACCCCCCTTCACTCCCTCTTCTCTCCACTCCTCACAAGCTGCAATCCTTCTCTAAATTATGCCCAAACCTCTCCCCAAGGTCCTCCCCCACGTCCAAAAGCTCTCAGCTTCCTCAAAATACCAAAACCTCTCCCATTAAGAGGTTCTCAAAGGAGGAAGTCTCAAGAGGTAAATTCCTCTTCCCAATTTTCTTCTTTCCTTTTATGTTCTTTTGTTTTTATTTTCTTTCCTCACCTCCCTTCACCATAATAATATGATAAATCCAGTAACATACATGTACTATAATGTCTTCATGATAGTGGTATATTTCATTATCTTCTCCCCTTTACCCACCCTTTTATTTGAAGAAATGAAAGCACTGTTTGAGATGTGCTAATTTAGCACATTCAAGGACAACAGTTTATCAATTTATATTATTGTATTTAATTATGGTCATGAAACCATTTGTGTTATGGTTGAAACAGATTATTATATATGTAATATATCCTATTTTTTGTTCTGTAATCCTTTGGTACAAATGGAATTAAGTTATAAATCAAAACACATTCTTTGTAATCAAATCCACCGATCAATAAAAACAGTTATCACTACGGTTATATATATATATATATAATAATTCGACTTCACTCTAAGAAATCTAATTAATATTAAAACCATTTAATATTCTGGATATGAACTAAATAATGTTACTTCAATTCTGGACAACCACTTTCATCTTTCATATAGTCTAAACATGAATATAAGTGAACCGATCTTTTAAAGCCAAGTAAACAAACGAGCCCGAACAATGAAATTGAATCTTATAACTAATCAAAAAGGATTTGAATGAACAAAAAAGGGTTATAATAAATAAATTACATATAGAAGAGGTTCTGGACTTATGAATTAATAATCCTAATTTTTTTATTCAGGTCATTAATAACAAGTGAATAACACCACCAGATTTAAGGTAAGGGATCCTCTCCTTTTCTCTCTTAATCAAGATTGT
Organism: Viscum album; assembly: GCA_963277665.1. Taxonomy (NCBI): domain Eukaryota; kingdom Viridiplantae; phylum Streptophyta; class Magnoliopsida; order Santalales; family Viscaceae; genus Viscum; species Viscum album. The sequence continues at coordinate 1,570,326,433 of OY728143.1, forward strand.
CCTCTATACTATGCCTTTATATGTGTACTAGAAAATGATGGGGTATGTTTAAGAACATCCCCCATACTTCCTTCTAGATTTATAAGTTATGATAAATCTCATTTCTCTCTCATCAAACCCTCTTGGTCTCACCCGACACCATGCTGATAAAATCGTAACAAATTCTACCTGAACCTTCTTTGTTCTTTCGGGTTGCCTTATCTTTCTTTCAAAATGGTGTTATAATATCTATCTATGTGAGTATTATGAATTCTGTTTATTTTTACAATATTTTTATATCACAACACTTTCACCACATTCTTTTGGGGATATACATGATTTTGAATGATTCCCTCCTTAGAACTTTCTGATAAGCCAACCTGTTTTAAGGGGACTTCCCAAATTTTTTACCCAAATTTCAAGTGCACTATATCCTATGTTTTAAAACACCATTTTATTTATAAAATCAGTATTTTTATTATGAAAACCTTCTTGGTTAAATTATGGTTTTATATAAAAGAATGTCCCTTTTCTATTTGAAAAGCTCTAGAGTGTTTTCCTTAAAACCGCACAAAAATGTTTTAATGCTAATGTTTCTAAAATACATTTTTATATGTTCTAACTTATATTTGACACCACTTAACATGTTATATTCCTATTATACCCTATTAATGTCCATGTATGTTCTAATCCCTTCCTTTCATGGACACTTTCTTGATACGCCCATTGGATATGTTTTATGTCATGAATGTGGTACCCAATTCTTCCCATGGGTAACTTTATGTTTATGTATGGTTGATAATGTATGATTATTTATGTGGAAAGATTATTTATGTGACAATAATATTCATGAATATGTTGAGATGTATGCGCCCAGATAGCGCTCCAATGCATTGGGTAAGGATAAGTCTCATGATATGCGATGTGAAACGGGATTGGCGGTTAGCCTTGACCCATACTGAAATGGGAAACGGGATTGGCAGTTAGCCTTAACCCGTACTAAAGATATGATTTATGATCCTACCACATTTTTATGATTCTTTGTTTATATGATCCCATTCTTATATTAAATGATTTTATAAGTTTCATTCTTTGGATATCATTATGTCATGCCTTCTAACTCATGTGCTTGAGATGTATCCCTATGTTCATTCATTTACTGGGTTTTTTAGCTCATCCCTTTTGTTCATGTGTTCCCCAGGGTACCATATGCAGATGTAAGAGCTCAAAGGAAGTAGAAGATCTTTATGGAGATTAAATAAAAAAGTTTTTTTGTCCCATGTTTTATGGTATATGTACCTAGTCTTTCAAGACACTAGACTTAATGATCCTTGGCTTGTACTCTGATGATTAATTATCCATAAAATCATGAAATGTTTTATGTAAAAGGCTTGGGTCAATATAAAGAGGTTAAAAGGGGACTGCCTAGTGTTTAAAGGTAAAGTGTTATTCATCTGTGGATGAAGGTGGAACTTCAACAGAGCATCTACCTATAACTGAGGATGCATTCAATAGTGATAATGAAGGGACCTACAAGTCCATAAATTGTGAGTGGATCCTTTCCAGAGCAGTGAGAAAAGGAAGAGGAAGATAGTGATACTTTCTACTTTCAATGAGCTAGAGAGGGAGAAATAGGGAGTGACCCTTGGGAAAGTAGTGATCTGACCCTAAACATTTTAAAGGTAGTGATTCTGGTCATAGAAGTGATCTGACCTAAACATTATTTTCATTGAGCTTTAGTGGATTTGGTACAGCGGAAAATCTTCATTGTATGCTCCTTGGACGTAGCCCAATGAGGGTGAATCAAGTAAAAATCTCTTTGTCTACTTGTTTGATACCCTGCATTACATCCAAAGCATTATCATTAGATAAATAAGAAAATAAGTGATCATGATAAACACATAAGTGAAAAAAAATTGACCCTTTTGATAGATAGGTCAAGATCTAGTCGGGCAGGAATAATTTGAAAAATGTTGAAATAGTGGGTTCCATAAACCCAACGATGCATTACTTTTGATAACCATATCATGTATACAGTTAGTTATACATGATGTTATCTTACCATTATAGTGTATAATTTTTTGCATCCATAATTGAAATGGTAATGTCCAAAGATTAATTTTCGTGTTGAGATGTTATAGAAGATCCCAGACTATAATGAGAATCTCAAGATACTAGAAAATTAATCTTAAATATATGTTCTATAGTCTAGATACATCTTACTGACTGAACACAGTAGATGTTTGACTATCAAGTGTTGGGGGCTCATAATCATTGAGACTTCTTCTCATGAAGTTCGCACTTAGTGATCTCTAGTAGGGAGATCATGAGGATATACATGCCAATAAGAACACCACATGTTTTGGGGGTCATTGGTCATTCTTATCTACGAACATATGTATTGGTATCCTGACTTGAGACCATTACCAATGTGTATCATTTGATTGTGTACTTTGATGCAATTAAAAAACCATGGTATTGAAATCATGGTGAGGTAGCTTGTGTTGGGTGTGTTGTTGGTGGTATCACATTGGTTGAATGACCAAGAAAGGATTTATCGCTTCCAAGTTTAGGAAGTTGTATATCTCAGGCCTAGTTGATCATGATGGTGTTTCCTTCATAAGTCTTTGGCCAAAGTAGTTGAAATGAAAATCCATCCGGTTAGATCAACAAATAATAAAGCAAGGAAAATACAACGACACAAGTGTGTTCTACTTTATGAGATATTTAATGAAAAAGAGATTATAGTGCATAGCCAGTGTTGATAGGTCGGTTGTCATTGCTATGAAAATCATAATCTCTTTAGGGGCCATGATGGGTTGCTGGGATCTGCTCTTGGTCTATGAATTTTTATTCACTACTATCGAGATAAGGGCCTAGAGGGTCACACACAATAGTGTATTCAAGAATCCACCCTATTCAATTGAATAGGTATATGGACATAGTGGGCCCCACCATGGGGTCCGAGTGTTGTCAAGTTATCTATCACAAAAAGATTTAAATAAATTCATTAATATTCACGTTATGAATATTTGGGATTGAATTTATTTAATGTTTTTAAAAGTTTAGTAAATATCAGAAAATATTAATCCAACGAATATTATTTTAATATTCAAGGTTCGTTTAATATTAAGTGGGATAGTGAGTCGAGATAAATGGCTTGAGTTTTATCATGTAATATTATATATATATATATATATATTACAAGTATGTGGTAAAATAATTAATAATATTGACGTAGTTGAATTCGTCAGAATTATTTATTTAGTGGATGTTGAAATAAACAGGGGTTGGGGAACCCAACAGGGTATTTTAGCAACACCACAATAAATAAAGGGGGAGGCTCACTCTCTTGGTGTGATATTTTAACTATTCATTCATTCATTTACTTTCATGGAATGAAAAATGAGAGCCTCTCTCTCCTCCCACTTTCTAGAGAGAGAAGCAGTTGATCCATGAGTTAGGATTGAGGTCTTCTTCAAGCATCGAAGAGATCTCGATGTGGTGATCATCAGGACGTCGAAAGCATCGTCGAATCTCTGCGCTGGCACTCGAAATTTGATGATCGACATTCCAGAGGATTTTTGAAGTGCATGTGGACGATCTAGAGGGATCCTGCTATGGATCCTTCTTGCAACGATCACCAGCGATGAGTTTCAGTCGAGCGCACCTTTAGATTTGGAATGCTATGTTTCTCAGTTTAATTTTGTGATCTTTATAATTTACGAGAGATCTTCAGACCTTACCAGGGCTCGGATCATTGGCAACGACAAGTTCTGTTGACCCGTCAATGAAAAAATTTAAATTCCCTAGCCCACCGGCTTCCGCTGCGGGCCCCGAAACCTATCAGTGGTATCAGAGGGATCACGTAAATTTTCTGAGCTACGAAAATTAAAATTTCATTACAATTAAGTATGGGGTTCAAAAAACGGTCTCAGTGGTTCAAATCGTGCATCGATCTGATCTTGAACGGCCAAGTTATGGCCATTTTAATTTTTCGAATTGGATCACTTTTGTGGTTTGATCACGGGTATTAATTTTATTCATTCCAAAGAACCAATCAAGTCTAAATCGATTCATCGGATATAATTGAAATTGTGAAAATTATAATTTTATAATTTGATAATTTTCATAAAATTTTTGTTATTATAATTATATTTATTTTATTATAATAATAATATAATAATATAATAATAAAAAATTATTATTTTATTATTATTATTTTAAAAGGCTAAGTAGCCTTTTGGAAAAACCAAAAGGGGGTGTGGTTTTTAATGGAGGAGAATTGGAATTTTTAATAGATGGTGGACTTGACCCTTTTAATTAAAAGAAGGAGACTTCTTAATTTAAAAAAAGGAAAAGAAAGACTTCAAAAAAAGGGAGAAAGGGGGGTCCGCGGTGGACCCCCTATTATGGGTTCCTAGGCACGCCAAGAACACCAGGTCCCGGCGCCCTCCCCTGCGGCGTCCCGCTACCTCCGCGGCGCACACAGCAGCTCGCCAGCCGCCCTCTGTCCTAATCAGAGCTAGCCTCCACTACATAGCAGTCGCAGCGCCTGGCCACCGCCAGAGTGGCTCCATCGGCCCGCGCCCTCAGCCGCCGTCCAGCCTCAGCAGGACGTCGTGGCTCCGCCTCTAGCCTCCTCCTCCTCCAGCACTGCATCGTCGTTCCACCTGGTCTACTCAGTCGGTGCCCTCCTCTACCGGTGAGCCTCCCTCCTAGAACCAACCCTTCTGGTTTCCCTTCTATGGCCGCTTGCACAAACTGGACCAACAGCTGGTCGGCGGCACATTCCAGCGAGCCCCCTCCCTAAAGAGGCGTCGCCACCCTCCTCCAGATCCACAGCCAGCGCACCGCCCGCCTAACCCTATCAGTGCCAAGCATGCACCACTTCCCTCGGTCGTGCTTGTCGCCACACCAACCGGCAGGCCTTGCCCTACCGGATTTCCCTAGCTGCGGCCGCCAACCTCGACCGGTCCGCACCTCCCAATTTCCCACCCAGCCTCCATGCTGAATAGATCCGACTGGCCTCTATCCTTCCACCGGCCGCCATCCACTGTGTTATGAAAGATCCTGATCATTCGAGCAATCTAGACGTTGCCAGACTGCAACAACCCGCTCCTACCGGCGCTGCCAGCCACCTACAATCTTCACTCAGGGATAGGTAACCCCAATATTTCTCTGTGGGGTATTATTTGTCATGAAACAGGACCGGGAAGATCTTTCCAACCAAGTTTGGTTATGGGCGGACCTTTCAGGCCCAGATAAGCCAAGCACGAGCTTTGTCTAACCCGTTACAGGTCTTCAAAGGTTCAGTGCGACCCGCGATGGGCCATAGTAAGGTTTCGAACCCCAAGTTTTAATTTCAATTCTTATAATTAATTAATTTAATTACGGTATTTAAATTAAATTAATTAATATATTAATTATGGATGAAAATAAATAAATTTTAATACATGGATGAAAATTAATTCAATTTTATTATTAAATTTAATTAAGTAAAATTAACTTAATTTTGATATTAATTTTAAATTAATTAGAGAATTGATAAATAATTAAATTATTTTAATGATTTTAATTCATTTATTTTAATTAAATAACCCTCATACTTAATTTATGTAATTTAATTTTATCGTGCATTATTTACCTGTCTACTGGTCTTGAGCACTAACCCTTGTATGTCTGCATTTAATTAATTATTTAATTAATTATTTAACAACGTGCAATGATTGTAGTTAATTAAATGACGGTTTGTGCGTCGTATTTATTTTCGGTTGAAATGTTTAAAGACTTCTGTGTCCAATTTACCTAATGTACATTTATACCCCTAGTCCACCTAGCCTGTGCATGTGTATCTTTGTACTCTGGATGAAGATGGCGAACAACAAGGACCCTACCATGATGAGCCAGTGTTCACTGTCTAAGACGATGCAGGACGTGACGTGGATCCCGCCAAGATGAGGCATTACTCCAAGATGTGACGTGGACCCCCCCCCCCCCCAAGACGAGGTGATACTCAAGAAAAGAAGTTAACATACAAGACTGGGGAAAGCTACATCAAGAGTCAAACATTCGACTCAAGTATGATGCCCCTAGGTCTTTTAGATGCTCAAAACCAGTCGGGTAGTAGTTTACCTTTATGCATTTATTTATTATTTTATGCATTTCAAACAGTGGGAGAAATACATAAAATAATAAATAATAAAATTCATAAAGAAGCAGAATATGTTTTTTCTATTAATGTTTAGTTGTGAGAACGACAACATAGATGGACAAGATTAATAGAAATGGATCTCATTTGTTGAGAGAAAAACATAAAACCCTCAAAGAAATATTAAGTCACAACATCCTTCTATCATCCATGTTTGAAAAAAACTGGGTGTTTGGGGTGTCAATCAAGCCATAGTTAAGGGTGCCTCTTACTACCGGGGAGTTATTATTAGGTTAGTGGATTGACTTAACTAAAATTGTATCAAAGAAATAGCTATATCTACCTTGTTGTAATTTTATAGGCAAGCGTTGAGTAAATCAAGTTAAGATTTTTGAAGTTGGGACTTAACTCAACATATCAAGGAACTGCGGGTTAATGCGGTTGGCCAGCCAAAAGCCTACCTTGAACCCTCTGAGTAGTGAGGCAGCCATAGCTTGTAGACTATGCAGGAGGTTGAGGGATCCTTGCCACTAGAATATTCAAACGATAGAGTATTTTGATTCTACTACATAGGGTTCCTAGAATTCGATAAATTAGTGGGAGACATTTAATGATTAAATTATTCGGTAATGTCACGTTCAGTAATCAACAGAAAAGGTACAATCTGTTAAAGTTTATTTTTGTAGAAAAAAATGGCAAGTAGTACCACAAGTAAAAACTGCAATAAATACTGGACAAAGTTAATGTCCAAACTAGCACAATTCTCAAATATAGCATAGATGCTTGCGCATAATATTACCATATCGAAAATTCAAGATGATAGTATCCCAACCTATTAAGCCACCTCAGGAAGTAAGAGTGTAAAATTGCATATAGGAGACTCATGAATCAAGCATAATATGGTTCTATCATAATTCTATCATCACCGCCTGATGTTAGTTGTGTTCGTTACATCATGACATGGATGATGTTACATGTAGTCGTATCTCTAAGAAATTTCCAAGGAGAAAGAGAAGCAATTTTTGAATGTAATGATTACACTGGATTTGTGTAAAGTGAAAGAAAGTTCATAATATTTCATGGAATCCCATTCTTATACCTTTTACACCCGATTTCTCTAGTTTTGTTTAAGGATACAAATAAATGGTATAGAGTAAGAACTTCATTAACTTTAAGGTAAGATTTTCCAAGTGATAAGAATATTAAAGATATCACCATCTTTTGTTCTTATGGAGAATATATTGAAAGACAAGGCAAAAAGGCCTATGGAATGTTACGCCAAAGCCACATTCATCATGTCCTTCAAAGAAAAGAGGTTGGTTATTTAACAAGAGGTTATTTCCATCACAAATAATGAAATAAATTTATGGATGTTTAAAAACATAATACAATAATAAAGTACCCGCTTCTCATTTAGGTATATTAATTAATTTAAATTAATGTTTCTAACATAATCCTTGGGTATTAAATACAATATTCCAATAACATATGTGTATTGAAATACACTAGCCAAGTAAGTAGAGAAACATTATTAGGACAAAGGTGTCTTATCCAAGTAGCTGAGAAAGGGTGATTCTTAAGTCAGTGGTGAGAAACACATAACTTCTAATTTCCAAATGATTGATTCAAATTGAATAAGTTTTTGAGTATAACCAAAACATTTATCTCACATTCCCTTTTGGCCATAATAAGACATTATTAAAAGTTTTGGAAAGAATGTTTTTTTTCGTCTCACATACTCAACAAATAGTTCAGACATACTTGAATCAAAGTCAATACATGATGAATATAAAATGTAAGACTTACCCAGTTGTGGCAATATAATTCTTTGACAAGTAAAACTAAAAGTGGGCGTCAAGAATATAACCAGTATGGTATTTATTCTCGGCAAAGCTAAAAACCTTTGGTATTATTGACATCTTTAGTTTAGAAAAAGAAACCTTTAGAAATAAAGGTATGCCACAAAGCTTTCGGGGTTATTTCAATAAGAGAGTGTGAACTATTCCAAAGGAAAGCTTTAGGTAAAGATACTTTATAAGATTACTTTAAGTTATTAAGGAATGTTACAGTGAATTATATGCATAGTTAGAAAATATGAATTTCCTCGGATCGGTATGCCGAAGAATATCTTGATCAAAAATTCATCGATCATGATAATGTAGCATGGAGTAATTCCTAAACACACATTACCTTATCTACATCACGAAATTGATGTTCATAAGGGGGATCAATGATGATTCTTACATTTTAAGATTGATCAACAAAATGTAGAATAGAGAAATTCCTAAATTCAAATTTTATACATCAAAGTAATGATGTAAGTAGTATAAATGTTACAACCTACGGTAACTTCCATCATATTTCAAGATGTGATTTGAAAATAACAATGTAAACCCATAAAAAATATGTCAAATAAAATGAAAAATGGATATCATATGATTCATAGTATGATGATCATCCATTATTTCATAGTACATGTGTTAAAGATGTAAAGCGTTTGTTAAGGAAAACAAACAAACATGCATCAAGAAAAACACATTGTGCATCTAAGTAAATATCCTAAAAGTTGCTTAAGATACTACATAAATCCCTAAGATAGAAAATATATAGTCAATTATTAGAATAAATTTTTATATAAGGGTGTACATCTTTATTAGAGATAGTGGGAGAAATATTAACTTGGGTTTATTCAATAATTTAGATGCGCAAATGGTTGACATAGGAACAAGTTTCACAAGTTCATGTGGAAGAGGCATGTTCTGGTGACACATACTGCATAGGAAGGATGAAACCATGGTGATGGTTTTATATTCACCATAGCTGGTGATAAATTATTCATTAAGAATAATATATCCTACAAGTAATAAGTATATAGAAATAAGATAAGATTGACAAGATCAATTAAAATTCAATAATAGATCCCATGTATCAAATTGAAAAGGGGCTTATAAATTGAATATTGCGGTGGTTATTCAAGTGAGTTGATACATGGATGGTACAATTATGGTACCAATAAGGCTAGATTGATAATACCAAATCAGTATGCCTAAATCTGTTAGAATTTTACTTGTCATAGATAACCTGTAAGATCATTAATTTAGTCATTGGATGTCATAATCAACTTTCATGGAAGGTGTCTATACAACGCAACCAGAAAGGGATGATGACACCATCAAATGCCAATGAAGGTTTCAAGTTTCTAAAATCCAGTTTTGGATTAAAGTAACCAATAAGATCTTAGAGTACTCATTTCAAATGAGTCTTTTTCTTGTGTCTACCGAAGGTTAGTTTGAGTGCCAAATTTTTCCAAGTAAAAATATGTTCAACAACATATGGAAAACATATATTAGTCTTAATGTTAGATAAGACTAGAATAAAAGTAATTCTCCAGTGATTGACTTAAAGTAAAAAACCTATGTTCTTGGGAACTGGATCTATCAAAGTAGATCTAATGGTTTCTTGGACCTAGTCAATTATACATAAAGCAACATTGTATTGAAAAATATAAGTTGGAACAATTCAAGTTCAGAATTTTTGTCAATGTCACATGGATTAATCTCTCCAGGTTTACATGTTCAGAAAATAGGAAGAGATTAAATTTGTGAATTGAGTACCAGACACTTCAGTGATGAATCAATCACGTGTGTCATGATATGTACATGAACTGATATTTCTAGGATAAAATTTATAGTAGGCAGATATCAATTATATCTAAGAGAACTGTAAGTGAATTAGTTAGAACTATCATCCTGTACTTAGATAAGTACAAGTATCTGGTATATGGAGAAGAAGGTATACAATTTTTTTGTGGGAAACAAACTAGTAATCCTTAGATCAATTTGATCTAGTATCACAGTTAGGAAAAGGTAATGAGTGAGTCAAGCTCATAAAAGCCGGTGGTAGCCATACCTACAAATACATAGTACATTGCAGCTTATAAGGCAACTAAGAAGTAGTTATCAATCACAATTATTTGTTCCAGTTCTTGGAATCGTACCTAGTTGGAAAAGTATTATCATAATGTAAATTATGATATTCTTACTAGCCAAGTTTTTAAGTTATTACAATGGAAAAAAGTGATATACTCAGGGATACCTTATCTTGAGAATTTTTACTAAAGGAGATGAGGTTTCATATAGAAGATATGCCATGCAGTGAAAATGTGGCTGGCGCAGTCGCTAAATCCATTACTCAGCTGAAAAATGATCTTTATCATGTGAGTAGCTGACAAGTTTGGTTAGCAAGTTGGCTCCAGTGAAAGTGGGAGTGTTGAAATAGTGGGTGCCCTAGACACAACTATGCAGTACTTTTGATTACCATATCATGTATACAGTTAGTTATATATGATGTTGTCATACCATTATAGTGTAGAATTTTCTGCTTCCACTACTGAAATGGTAATGCCCATAAATTAATTGTCGTGTCAAGAGGTTATAAAAGATCCCAAGATATAATGAGAACCTCAAGATACTATGAAATTAATCATAAATATATGTTCTATAGTCTAGATACATCTTAATAACTGGACATAGTAGATGTTTGACTATCTAGTACTAAGAGATCATAAACACTGAGACTTCTTCTCATGAAGTTCACACTTGGTGATCTCTAGTAGTGAGATCATGAGTACAGACCCTCCAATAGGAACACCACATGTTTTGGGTGTCATTGGTAATTCTTATCTATGGATAGGTGTATTGGTCTCTTGAATTGAGACTATTACCAATGTGTATCATTTAATTGTGTACTTTGATGCAAGAAAAAAACCATGGTATTGAAATCATAGAGAGGTGTCTTGTGTTGGGTGTGTCATTAGTGGTATAAAATTAGTTGAATGGTCAAGAAATTATTTGTCACGTCCAAGTTTAGGAAGTTGCATATCTTAGTACTGGTTGATCAGGATGGTTCTACCTTCATAAGCCATTGGCCAAAGCAGCAGAAATGTTGATTCATCAAGTTAGATCAACAAATAATAAAGCAAAGAAAGGACGATGACACAAGTGTGTGTCCTGATTTATAATATATTTATTGACAAAGAGATTATAGTAAAAAGTTAGTGTTTGTAGGTTAGTTTTTGTTGCTATGAAAATCCTTATCTTTTTAGGGGCCATGATGGGTTGCTAGACTCTACTCTTGGTCTATGGATTTTATACACTGCTATCGAGATAAGAGCCTAGAGGGTTACACACAATAGTGTGTTCAAGAATCCTCCCTATTCAGTTGAATAGGTATATGGATATAGTGGGCTCCACCATGGGGTCCGAGTATTTTTCAAGTTTTTGATCACCAAAAGGATTAAATAAATTCATTAATATTCATGTTATGAATATTTGGGATTGAATTTATTTAATGTATTTACAAGTTTAGTAAATATGAGAAAATATTAATCGAATCAAAATTATTTTAATATTAAAGGTTCGTTTAATATTAAGTAGGAAAGCAAGTAGAGTTAAATGGATCGGGTTTTATCACATAATATATTATATATATATATTACAAGTATGAGATAAAATAATAAATAATATTGATAGATTTTAGTTCGTAAGAATTATTTATTTAGCGGATTTTGAAATAAACAGGGGTTAGGGAACCCAACTGGGTATTTTAGCAACACCACTATAAATAAAGGAAGAAACTCTCTCTTGGTGTGTTATTCTAACTATTCATTAATTCATTCAATTTCATATAATGAAAAATGAGAGCCTCTCTATCCACCCTCTTCCTAGAGAGATAAGTAGTTGATCTAAGAGCTAGGATCAAGATCTTCCTCAAGCATCGAATGGGTCTTGATGCAGTGATTGTCGGGATGTCGAAAGCGTCGGAGAATCTCTACGCTGGAACCCGGAATTCGATGATCGAAGTTCTAGTGGATTTTCAAAGCATGTGTGGATGATCTAGAGAGATCCTTCTATGTATTCTTCAATCAACTATTTCCAACGACGAGTTGTAGTCGAGCACGCCTTTGGATTTGGAACTGTATGTTTTTCAGTTTAATTTTTTGCTCTTTATAATTTATATGAGATCTTCGGACCTTACCGGGGTTTAAATCATTAGTGAAGACAAGTTTCATCATCCCATCACTGAAAAAAATTAAAACCCTCAACCCAACAGCTTCCGCTATGAGCTCCAGAACCTATCAAAAAAGAATATCCATACCCTGATTCACCCCCCTCTTAGGGTATCTAGGCCCCTTTTGGACCTAAAAATTGGAATTAAATCGAAGGTTTCTTTTATTGGATTTTTTTTCTTTGACTTGTTTTAGTCTATTGCTCATGTTAAATATGTATTCTTCTCTTATCTTGGTGTTCCATGGAGAAGTTAAGAACTTCAAAGAAGAAGTGAAAGTCTTGGAAAATTCCCTAGTGTGGAAGTTTCCATAGAAAGAGTGTGATCCAGTTGAAGGAATAAAGTAGTGAACCAAATAATGATTTGGATAAATCAAAAAATAAAAATACTTACTAATTCAAATATGTATAAGAAATGAGTGAAGAATCCAATATTACAAGTGATTTTGGAACTACTAATGATGAAGAAACTCCCCGAAGGAGAAAAGTGGAAGTTTTCCATGAATCAAAGGAATTGGATCAGAATTCGGATGAAGAGATTAAATCTAAAGATATCTGGATCCAAGCAATGGAAATTGAGGTTAAAAATATAATAGGATTAAATAATAGGATTATTGGTGTGGCCACTGATCTGAGGGAGAATAATTATTCTCAAGTTGAAGAACTGAAAAACATTTCTCTAAAGATAGAAATCTCAATGATGATGTCAAGGTAAAGAATCAGAACTCAGATGAAATTCAGAATTTGAAATCCATAAATAGTGATCTTGTTACATAGCTATCTGAACTAGTTAATAAGAATCAATGGATAAAATAAGAGAATACATCCTTCTCTAATTATATTACTTAAAAAATTGAAAATAAAGGAGCAAAGTGATATGGTAGATAAGATCAAACAAGAACTGGAAGATGAGATGAGTAGTGGGAAGTATCTCAGAAGATAACTCAATGATCAACTTAAATCAACAGATAAAAAGATTCAGAAACTAGAGGAAGAGATATAATCAGTCTACAAAGAAATGGAGAAATAAAATGACAAATGAAATCCAAAGTTGAAGGATGCACTGCACTTACTATTTTATTGTCTTTTGGCATGTGATGATAAAATGAAAAGAAAGTATTCTATTTCTGAGTAGAATCAAGAATATATTCTCTCATCTCAAATACTACATAGTATGGGAATGTTTGGAATTTGATATGATGATCCCCCTCCTATGCATGATAGGAATATACTATTGAAGAGTTCCAGAGATAAGAAAGACATTGTAGGTGTTACAGATAGACATAAAAAGGTTGTTACAGGAAGTAATGATAGCATGTGCTATTTTTATGGGATTTATGGTCATACATCATGATTTTGTTTTGAGGATCAGGAATACATTTCATACTATAAAGATATAAATTTTACTAAATGTGAGAATAAGAAGAAGAATCATGAAATGTATGAAAGGAGCACCTCTCAGAAGAAATCATTAATAAGATGATATTACTGTGGAAGAATTGGACACACTATAAGCATGTGTCAAGAAGCTCAGAAGCTCAATATCAGAAGAAGAACTCAAGATGCATCAACATCTCAATTGATAAATGATAAATTAGGTGTGCCTTTGATGGAAGATGTTTTATATGTTCTGATCATGGGAATTTGGAAAGACATTACAACAAGAAGAAAGCGATAAAAGAAAAGAAACCCAGAAGAAGATTATTGACCCCAGTGATGTATAATGAGAAATATTACATTATAAGACAAAGTGGTAAGTTGAAAAACATGTTTACTACCTAAAGGGAATCACAATGAGTAGAAAAAAAGGTGCATCAATCACCTTCGATGTCACACTCACAACAACTCTCTTGGAAAGAATGTGAACAAACCTATAAGATTAAGGGGAGATCGACTCTAGTTGTGAGTAAGAAGAATGTAAAATCAGTGAAAACTCAACCCGAACAAGAAATGGTGGCATGATTCAAACAACTGGTAAAATAAAAATGAATAAACAATGTCTTATAAAATCCACATCTCATGCCGCATTCCGAGAATTGAAGACAAGTGGAGAGATTACTACTCAGAGAAGGAATCAAGGGAAGTGGCATATTGGTGGAACATAAAATAAGGAAATGTCTACCAGTGGGTTTAAACCCCAAAGTGTGAGAAAGGACAAGCCTACAAAATATGAATATCATAAAAATACTCAGTATGTGGGCAACGAATTGTTATTCATATGGACAGAACAATTGAAGTTCGCTAGGCAATTAGAGTAGGCAAGGAAGGAGTGTGATTCTCTATAAGAAATAATCAAAGGGTTCACCCATCAGGATCAACCACAATCCTCATCTTGAGGATTCCAGAAGTCCCCTTCTCCCTATGTGTATAAATCCTATTAACAGGTGTTCAAGTGTTTCAGGTTCAAGGGGATATACAATCCAAGGGGAAATGGAATAAAAATATGCAAAGTATTAATGTGATGTGATACAGAATGTCAAATAATTCTAATTAGTTACCAGCTCTAATGAAGGAATATGGAACAATTACATGAAAGGAGTTGATGTTATACTACTTCATGAGATAGGTGGAATTAATTGATCTTAATGGACAGTAATTGTGTTATTAACTTTATCTATTGTTCCCTACACTGAGTTTGACTCAATAGGCTTAGAGGTTTTGTTGGTGGCTCATTGCAATGTGCCACATGAGAATAAATGATGCAGGAGAAGGAGAATGATTTTGGGTAAAAACATTGGTCCTGAAAATAGGAAGATTTGTACAAAAAAGGGGGAGATATCTATCTCTTAATTAGATGAAAGATCTCAATAGGATATAAAGGGTGAAAGTTTATTCTATCTAACATCAAGAAGCCTGATTGGGGGAGAAGCAGAAAAATTCTTGTATTTCATGATTATCTATTTTTCTCTAACAATATAGTATCAGAAAATTGTTTTTAGGATACCAAAATGATGTGAGAGAATGGAAACAATGTTTCAACATGAGGCTGCAAAAGTAGTTGAAAGAAATGATATCACCGTAATATAGAATGAACAAAATCTTTAACAGAACAGTGAATAGTTTCCTTATGGAAGCAATGAGAAGGTGAGAAACTCAGGGTGAGTAAATGTGTGAAATGTTGATTTAGATGAAGGTAATGATGATGAGTAGGAGGAAGCAGCTGAAGATGAAAACTGGGTTCAGGCGATGAATGAAGAGAAATATTAGATGGAGAAGAATCAGACTTGAGAGATTGTTTCGAGGCCGGCAGATCAAAATTTCATCGGGAAAAAATGGGTCTTTCACAAAAAAATGAATGAAGATGGTGTTGTGATCCGAAAAAAAGCATGTCTCATGTGTAAAAGATACTCCCAGATATATGTTATTGATGTTGATGAGACATTTTTAACCATTGCAAAGTGGGAAACAATAATACAATTCTTGGCCATTGCAGTGCAATGGAAGTTAAAGGTTTTCCAGATGGACGTCAAATCTGAATTTTTAAATGGGGTTCTGGAAGAAGAAGTTTATATTGAGCAGTCATATGTTTTTCTCATTCATGAAGATGAGAATAAAGTTTTTCAGTTGAAGAAAGTGTTATATGGTTTGAAACATGCCCTAAAATCATGGTACTCGAGACTTGATCAGTATTTGAAGAAGCTTGGATTTCATCATGGTGTAGTTGATTACAATATCTATTTAAACCAAAGTAGTAATCAAAGGATTATGGTCTTGTTTTATATTGATGACATAAAATTTGGTATATCAGATGAAGCTCAGTGAATATAGTTTTCCAAAATCATGAAAAGTGAGTTTGAAATGTCAATGATTGGTGAGTTGACGTTTTTCCTTGGTTTACAAGTAACACAGGGAAGGAATTTCACTTTTGATTCTCAATACAAATATGACAAGGAGGTTCTAAGAAGATTTGGAATGAAAAATTTTAGAGATATAAAGACTCCAATTTCCACACGAATGAAATTATCAAAAGATGATGATGGTAAGGTAGTTAATATCATAGAATACAAGCAGATTATTAGAAGTTTACAATACCTAACAGCAATAAGACATGATA
This sequence comes from Viscum album, assembly GCA_963277665.1. Taxonomy (NCBI): domain Eukaryota; kingdom Viridiplantae; phylum Streptophyta; class Magnoliopsida; order Santalales; family Viscaceae; genus Viscum; species Viscum album. Next base: position 1,570,342,682 of record OY728143.1, read on the forward strand.
TTATTTTCTCCACATGTCAAGTAGTGAGATACCAAATAAATACCAAGGAAAGCCATAAGTTTGCAGTGAAAATAATACTTTAGTATATTAAGGGAACTTTGAATTTTGGTTTGATGTATAATGATGAATCATAGAAAATTATTTTGAGATATACAGATGCAGATTGGTCCAGATTAGTAGATGATAGGAAATCTATGTCCAGAAGTGATTTTTATCTTGGTGGTTTTTGTATTTCTAGGATAATCAAGAAGAAAGATTGAATTTCATTGAGCCCCACATAAGTTGAGTATATTTCCTCCACTCAAGCATGCAGACAGTTATTGTAGATGAAGTAGCAGCTTAGTGATGTTTCTGATCAAAATCCAATGTGATAATTCAAGTACTATCAATCATGGAAAAATCCATTCCATCACTCAAGGACAAATCACATTGAGATAAAATATCATTTTATCAAGGATATGGTAGAGAAAGGGATAGTGAAATTATAGTATGTGACTACAGAGTTATGGGTTGAAGACATTCTGACAAAGGCCTTACCTAAGGAAGATTTTGAGAGACATCGACTGGATCTAAGAGTCCAATCGAATCCCTGCACTTGAAAAAGTGTGGATGTGGACCCCCCCAAAGGTATGATGTGTTTTTCTCTAATATACTACTATAGGTTTTTACCCTATTGATGACCGTAAAGGATTGACCTTTGGGTTCATTGACAAAGGGGTAGAAATGTGACTCTTCAAGGGGGATAAAGTGTATCTTTTATGGGAGAAAAATTCTTAAGTCAACACACAAGAAGAATCTGATAGGTGGAGCATCAAGATAGGGGGAGTAATAAGGTAGGGGAGAGTATCAAATATGATGATGCTAGAAGTGATCGATCAAAGAAGATATATCACAACAATTAAGGTTTTTGATGAAATAAGTTTATTGGTATCATTATGGTATCAGTGATTGGTGTTATAAATAAAGTGATTCACTGATAAACTTTTCATACCACTCTTGTTTCTCATACCCAACATTGATCATGTGGGCTTTGAGTATGTGTTGAGTGAATCTTTGGTTGCTATCTGAATCGCAATAGACTAATGATCTTATATGATGGAATAATCTTTAGTGAGGTATCAAAGTGAAGAAAATATTTATGAGAAGAGTTGTCAACAAACCCAAAGGGGGAGATTGTTCGAAAAAAATACCTCAAGGTAACAATTGCAGCATTTTTTGGTTGGTTTTGTTTGTTGAAAAAGCAGGTTTTCATGGTGAATTGTTGAGTTCCAGAGATTTTTTTGAGGATCCATGTTGACAAAGAACCATGAGAAAAGAATAGAAGATCTGGAGGCGGTACAAATGAATAGATACAAGGGGGTATCATTTTCTAGTGTTTGCCAAAATTTTGGGGTCCAAAATTAGGTATTTGGTTAGCATAGTGAAAAGTGGATTTTCTTTAAGATCTCATAAAAATATGGAAAAGACATGAGTTCCATGAAGATAGGCTTCATGAATTGTATTTAGCAAAGACATGAAGAATTTTGATGGTGAGCTCTGTAATTACAATGATCTTTTCAAACATCAGAGGTGAAGATCATTACGAGGGAGCATTTTGGATGTGGAAAAAAGGAATTGACAAAATGAACTGTGATTACGATGAGGTCTATAATCCAAAAATTGTCATGGTGCTTCATGATTTAGAGAGAATTTCGGAAGAAATTTCGGAGCTGTGTGATTTGAGCTGACGTGGAGCTATCTTTTCACAGAAGGTTCTCAAGTCAGTGGAATCGCCAATAAATATACCCCAACCCCCTCAAGAAGAGAATAGAGATCTAACAAAAAACCTTAAGCTCTCTAATTACGAAGGAGATTCATATAGAAGGGATCTTCATGAAAGCCAAGGGAATTCACAGAGGCAGTTTAGCTCTGTGAAAGGAAGGCATGTCGCAAAGGCTAGTTTGGATTTGCGGAGGATGTGCTCTTCATGAAGGATTGTTTAGATTTACAAAATCACAAAGACCAGTGTGAGATCTGCAAAGCAGTGAGCTCTATGATCTAGATAGCTTTGTGATCTAGTGAGATTTGTGAACCTGTGAGGTTCATAAAGATGTTGGGGAATTACAAAGGCTTCTTTGAGTTTTCAAAAGTGGGATCTTCATAAAGGCAGATTACTTAGTGAAAGAGGTTCAAAAGGGACATTCTAGTGTTCAGAGGAAAAGTGTTATTCATCAGTGGATGAAGGTGGAACTTCAATAGAGCATCTTTCTATAACTAAGGATGCATTCATTAGTGATAATGAAGGGACCAACAAGCCCATAAACTATGAGTGGATTCATTCTAGAGTAGTGATCAAAGGAAGAGGAAGAAGGTGATTCTTTCTACCGGCAATGAGCCAGAGAGGGAGAAACAGGGAGTGAACCTTGGGAAAGTAGTGAGATAACCCTAAAAATTGTAAATTCAGTGAACCTTGGCATATAATTGGTCTATCTCGAACATTATTTTCAGTGAGATTTAGTGGATTTGGTACAACAACACATCGTTATTGTATGCTCCTTGGATGTAGCCCATTAAGGGTGAACCAAGTAAAAATATTTGTGTCTGCCTTCTTGCTTCACTATATTGCATCCAAAGAATCATAATCAGATAAATAAGAAAATAAGTGATCATGATAAACACACAATTTCAAACAAAGTGACCCCTGTGATAAAGAGGTCAATATCTAGTGGGGCGAGAATAATTTTAAAAAGAATATCCAAACCCTGATTCACCCCTTCCTCAGGGTATCTGGGAATCTTTTGGACCTAACATGATCCTTCAAATATCAACACATCTTAGTTCTACTAGGTTGTATAAAGATATTGGAGCTATTATCATCATCCAATAATTTACTTTTTAGCGCAGGTATAGTAGGAACACAAAGCCTCTTCCCAAATTTAAAAATAACATCTTCAAATACAAATTCAATCAGTCTCCCATCATTTACATCTTTAATTTTCTTTTGAAACTACTCATCATCAGAATGATAACTTTTTATCCTTTCTAGTAAATAAGGTTTCACAACCATTTGAAAAAGTAGTGATGTTTCACCTTCCATGATAATTCCAATATCCATCTTTGTTAGATCCATAATCATAGGATCCCTTTCAACTCTCATTTTGTTTAGAACTTCATGGTATTTTCTAATCAAAGCATATTCCACCTTGACCCGAATGGCCCGAAGGCCTTCATTTTTATATATTGATCATAATCCTTGAGTAGATCCAGACATCTCCTTTTTCATGTGTTGAGTTCTTTTTGTGAGAAAATATATTTCAAAGTATTATGATCAGTATATATCACACATATTTCATCATAGAGATAGTGTCTCCATATCTTCAGAGAAAATATTAATAATTATAACTATAGATAATGAGTTGGGTAGATTTTTTATGAATTTTTAATCTCCTTGATGCATAATAAATAACCCTATCATTCGGTATAAGGACACAACTATGTCCTTTCCTTAATGCATCACTATAAATCCCAAACCTATCATTCCTAGATGGTAGAGTCAAAATACAAGCATTGAATAATCTTATATTAAATTCTTCAAAACATTATTTATACTCTTTTTTCCAAATAGATTTAACCCCTTTATGTGTGATCTTGGTTAATGGGTTTTCCAATTGGGAAAAATTCTGGACGAAACGTCGATATTAACGTGATAAACTAATAAAATTGTGCACCTTAGTTATGGTCGTCAGTTCTAACCATTCATGGATTGCCTTTATCTTTGAAATATCAACAGATATTCCATACTTTGAGACAATATGGCTAAGAAAAGGAATTTCATGAATCTAGAATTCACACTTTCTAAAATTACCATATAGTTCATTTATTCTAAGAGTATTTAGAACAATATGAAAGTAGTTCTCATGGTCTTCGTAGATTTTGGATTATACCAAGATATCATCAATAAATACTACAAAAAATTCATCAAGATATTCCTTGAACACACAATTCATTAGATCCATGAAAAATATAGGGTGTATTAGTTGGTCCAAATGGCATTACTATAAATGTGTAATGACTCTACCTCGTTAGAAATGTTTTCCTTCGAATATCATCCTTTTTTATACAAAATTTATGACATTCATAATGAAGTGAAATCATCAAAAAATATTGAAAACCATGATGTTGATCAAATAAATCATCACATTGGGGTAGAGGATACTTTTTCTTTATTGTAATAGCATTGATTTCTCTATAGTCAATGTAAAGGCCCATTGATCCATCTTTCTGCTTAATAAAAATAACAGGGGATACCTATAGAGAAACACTAGGGTGAATAAATCCATTATTACTCAACTTATCTAGTTGTTTATTTAGCTCTACTAATTCCACAGTGGTCATTATATAGGGAGTTTTTGATATTGTCCTTGCATCAGGGATTAAATCAATAGAAAACTCAACTTCCCGCTCTGGAGGATGTCTAGGTAAATCCTCTAGAAATACATCAATGTATTATTGTAAAATAGGCACATCCTAAATTATAATATTTCTTTCTTCACCCATGGATGATATTTTCTCTTCCTCCCTAAGAATTTTGTTCAGAAGAGCTACTGAGGGTGGATCTAAATAAGAATCAGATGATGAAATTTCTTATCTAAAGATAACAGATTCTACATCATCCTCACAAATCATAACTTATTTTTTCTTGTAATAAATTTTTGCATCATATTTTGATATCCAATCCATATTGAGTATTATATTGAATACATCCAGAGGTATGATGATAAAGTAAGTAGATAATGCATATTTATATTCCATAATGGAAACCACATGAAACAACTTTGTTGCAATGATACTTCCCTTAGGGGATTTGACTGACAACTCCCTTGTTAAAGTGAATTATAAATATCTAATTTTTAATGAAAACTAGGAAGATATAAAGGAATGTGAGGATCCATAATCAAATAAAGCTTTGGCTAAATTTGAGGAGACAATTATAGTACCTTCCACCACGTCATTCGAAACAACAATATTAGAAGTTGTGATTGCATAAGATTAGCCTTTCTCCCTTATGATTTTCTGGGAAAAATTCCTTGATACATAGGAAAATCATTTACATAATATCTCATTTCTTTAAAATTGTCGCATTGAAAATTGACAGGTTCTTCTTCTCCTTGCAATCACGAGCTTGGTGGCCTTTTTCTCCACACTTGTAACAAACTCCCATCCCCTTTAGGTAAGTACTAGGGTGTTTCTTCCCACAATTATTACAGGGTGAAAATTTATATTTTCCCTTATTCCCCTTATTTCCTTTCCTATAGTGTTTAGCGGCCCTCTTCTTTTCTTTATTCCCTTTAAAGTCATAATAATTAGAGAATTCCTTTTCTGTCTTGATAGAATATAAGACTATATCTTCTTGTGATGAGAAAGATTATATGACCAATGCCCGTCTGAAGAATGGTTTTAAACCATAAAAGAATCGATCAGTATTACTTCTTAGGTTATGTATGTAGTATTTAGCATGCCTTGATAACCTTGGGAAGTTAACCTCATACTTTGCAACATTCTCATTCTCTTTTTTCCTCACACTCAAAAATTGCCTCTTCATATCCTCTTATAGACCACGGGGAAAGTATTTTTCTAGGAAGAGTTATTTAAATTCCCTCTATTACATATTTGTGACCTCTTAATCATCCTTCATGTTTTGAATTAATGACAACCATTGATCTGCATCTCTTGAAATATGATAGTCTTCCATAACAACTATTTCCCTTTTGTTACTCCCCAAAGAAAGAAATATTTTCTCTAAGGAACTTATCATCTAATCATCTACAAAGGATTTTTAGTCCCATTGAATGTTGGAGGTTGTTGTCTCATGAAGCATTCTAACATTGATCCTCTAAATTGTGGATCAGGATGCTCTACACAGGTAAGGTTATTATTCATAATCTAAGTCAGCTGTCCTGGTACGGTTATAAGTTTTTTACCACTAGTTGTATCACCAACTCTACTATCATTATCTTTCATACCAGGGAAATCACTACCTGGATTATGTGCATTGATGTGATTTCCATTTCTTCTAAAAGGCATCATTTCTAAATAATGGCATACACTAGATTAGGTTTTGAATCATAATGCATAATTCCAAACTTGTAAAATACTTACCATAAATTGAAAAAATTATGCATATCTAATCCATAATCATAAACATGGTTTCCATAAGGACATGGTTAATCATAAATCTTTCATAATGGTTTATAAATAAAATATAAATTATCCTAGGAATATCCCCTCGGAGTGTCAAACCAGGTGCACAGTAAGGTCTGTTTTTGCGTACCAGGTTACCTCGAGTCAAGCTTGGAACACCTGGTCAGAGTTTTCACCCCTAGGTATATCTGTTCCAGAACCACATCCACTTGTAGCATCCATACATGGATTTATTTTCTAGGAATACCCACATAATATCTATTTTACCAAAATTCTAGGATGTTCTTCGATACATATCCTCAAAGTCTATCTTAGGGTCATGCTCCCTAATCAAGGTTTTTCTAAATCTAGTTTCCAAGGTTTATACTAAACCTACTCTGATACCAACTGTAACACTATGACACTAGTTTCTCAGAGTTTGTTTATTATTACATTACATTGGTATGATCACAAGAAAATCAAATCCCAAAGGACTGATCGGTTTAGTAGCCTTGGAAATACTATATACAAACATAATTTTTACATTACATCTTAAAAAAACATATTATTCCCTTTAAAAACTCTCATATATCTTAGACTATCCCTACAATTCAATCATAATATACTTCTTCACATCATAGGGGAAAATGAAACATAAGAAATGAGTGATCTCAGATGCTCAGTAAGGATAAACAATATAGCGGAAGCAATCATAAATAAGCATAAACTTTTAAGGAAAGGTATAAAATAGAAACAAAAGCCTTTTAAACAAAATATTCTGCATAATATGGAAATAATGAATCAAATAATTCAATTTAAACTTTCACATGGATATTCTACTTGTTGAATAATCACATACAGAATCAATAACTAATTGCATAACAAGGAAATGTATAATTTCAGATCTCATAACCATATTGTCAAGGCCTCCTGCCAAGAAAATTACCATACCATCAAGGCCTTATTCCAGGATACTAGTATGACTCATGAGACATACCGATACATCGAGGGGCTATAAAGGGCCCCTCCCATCACTTAATATGTCCAATTCACTCCTTACATTAAAAGGGTGAAACATAACATAAGCATTCGTATAAAACTAGCATACAAAATGTTAATACTTTAACCATAAACTATGAATGGTATAAAAACAGCACATCTATAGTTGAACATATCATAAAAACTTCAATAAAACATGGAATATTTTATCATAATAAATCAACCTTAATGAATCATTAAATCCAGCAAGGGACGTTGACATAGATGAAAGTGATCTAATAAAATCATCAAAATTCTTTGAGAGAAATATCCCTTTTTACTTTAAAATAATTTAAAAGCCATGTAATTGTAAAAGAAAAAATATCTTTTGAAAATAACCTTTTAATATTTTAAGGGAAGCATCAAAATTTTAAGGCTTCATAATGGTGGAATATATCCTCTCACTCCGTATAAGTTAAAAAACATTATTTCCTTAATTTTTGGAAAAGTTAATAAAGTATCTCGTTTGGAAAATGACATAATGATTCCTTTAAAAGCGTTTTGTAAAAAGTAAAACATGGGTAAAAATAACTTTAAACAATTTTTGATAATATTTTGAATTAAATTTTAAGAAATATGGACATGGATGATAAGGATGTCTCAGCAGATACTTAGGTATAAGCAATCTCAGATAATAAAGAGATTCTGAAATTAACCCTTACCTTAAACTTTCATTTAGTCATGGGTGAGGTAGCCTCTAGTATAAAGATTAAAAACATATTATTAAATTATACCAAGACCATATCCATATTTATGATATCATATATGATCCTATTATATCAGTTTGTTAATATTATTTTAGTGTTGCTTTGTTTTGAGTGTTAAATGCTTCATTTTACCATTCCGGTTTTTTCATGAAAGTCATGTTTGTTATAAATAGGATGAATTTAATATATATATATATATATATATATAATGATATTAAGATCATAATTATTATTTTTACTCATCATATAAACATTATAATCATTCTTTAATGGTTAAAGCAGAGAACGAATCTCATCACGTCGTGGAGATGGTAGGTCGTACGTACGCACGAGCAACAGTATCATTCCATTGATGGTTAAATGGTCTGTAATTGGATGGTATATTAATTATAAAGAATAATTATCATGTTATATTCATTATTTATTTCCATTATACTAATAATAATATCCATTACAATAAATTAGTGTTGAATAACAAATTACACCACGACGTGAAGACGATAAGCAGTGCATATGCACATATGGTGATATTATTATTTGTATGATGGATAAAATGAGGAATATGGTTTTACCATGATTATGAAAACATATAATTTTATTTATAATAACGTAGTTATTATATTTATATGGAAACAACATAGAAAGAGGAAGTATAAGAATAAAAGAACTTTGAAAGAGGTGATAAAACAATTACCTCTTTTTCGAGTATCTCCTTTTGGTTTTCACAAAATGAATTCTTAGAATGCATTTTTTCCCAAAGTATGCCCTCTAGGATGAATTTTGTGAAGTTTTTAGGATAATTTTGTATGTATTGGAAGAGAAAAATGCCTTTGGTGGTGTGAATTAAAGAGAAGGAGAAGTGTCTTTTTATAAGAGAGGTGAGAGGTACCTTTGGAAATACCAAAACTATTTAATTAATATAAATTAATTTGTAAACAAAAATTTATCCAAAATAGACTAATTCAAATATAAGATAATTATGGGTATAAATACTTTCAAATAATAAAATTTAGACATGTTTGTGTTTTATTTTAAACCTTATCATTTTGATTTATCATTATCTAATCTATTTAATTTTAATTGTGGTAATAACATTATAAATATTAAATTGTTATAAATATTTAATTATATGGTGTTAATTGATCATAAATAGATATTTTATAAAATTATAGACCTTATAAATATCACTTTTTAATTTTTAGATATGTTTATTATTTTTAAATAATTTAATAAAATGTTATTTTTATAAAATATTAATAGTGTCAATTTTGACACTATTCATTTATTTGTTTTTTAATAAAATCCACATAGATGATAACTTAGAACAAAAATATTTAATATAATTAAAAAAATGTAATATTAACCTATAAAATTCTTGGATGACCTTAATTAATTCAAATTATATATCTTTTTAATATTTTTATAATCATTTATTTGATATTTCTATTAATAAAATAATTTTTGTGTCACTATTGTATCATCTTTAATGGTGATTATTTAATCTATAAAAAATATAAATAAATTTATATGAAGTAGGTAATTATTTTATATTTCCATATACTACCTATAGTTGATGTTATCTTCTATTTATCCCTATATTAAAATTGATATACTTATATAAAATGAGATTCTGACATTTTGTCACATTCATTGATTTTAATAATATTAATGTCATATTCATGGTAAAGTGTCCATTAAGTGATTAAATTTTGAGTAAATTATGACAAGGTTATAATTTAGTCATAAAATAGGATTTTTATAGGTGTTAAGGTAATTTTATAATATTATTTTTACATTTAATTACATGATTTACCCTTAACCGCAGTAATAAAAAATTAATATAGTTACTATTCATAATGTCCAAAAAATAAAAGTAACCTATTAAAATAATATGGACCCACTGATTCAAAATATGGAATAAATTTTTAAAAATTTAAAACACATAATTTTTAGTAATTAATATAAAATTAATGCTCATTGACAAAATGTGAAAATGAGTTTTTTTAAGTGTAAAAACCATCAAAAGATTGACATGTGTTAATTTGTAATTTTAATGTGAAAATAACTCCAATGACCTGAATTATATTAAATGGTAAAAACATAATATAATTATAATTTAAAACCAATTAAAAAGATAATCTAACAATATAAATAAATTAGATGAAAAGGTAATTTTGAATTAAAATGTAGTATTTATTTATTATTCATTAAAATGTAAAAGTTATCAGAAAAACACCAAAAATTTATCCAAACTAAATTTCTATATCCCACTTATAAATAAGAAGTTTATTTTGTCAAATTGAATATATATAAAAGTTTCAAATATTATATTTAAAAAGGGTTCTCCATTAAAAGGCGGTAAAATTATTTTTATGAACAAATAGCCTTTTATTGTGTAAGATTGGATTAATTATTATCTTATGACTATAAAATAAAGTTGGATGAATTTAAAAATATTTCATTAATTATATAATATATTAATTTTATAATTTTGTTAATATTATTCATAATCACTTTTTAAACAACTAGTTTGATGGGTTATGGTGCGCTTGAACTCAGTGTTGCGTTCAGTGCAAGCTATTGAACTAGTTAAAAAGAAAAATATCGTGGAAGCTTGGGGTGTTATAGTGTTGATCCAAAAAAACCTTTTTAATCCATTGAACAAACTCAAATAATATCTTTTAAGGTTTAAAAGGTTCTCTCATACTGACCATCTGTCGTAGAAAGATATTCAGTGTACAAGCTCTGATCTTTATTCAATTCTTACTGAATACTTCTCTATAGCATCAAGGTAAACATCATATCATGGTCATATACAATTAATAGTGGCAGTGAATGTATCCTTACTACTTAATTTATTTCTTAAAAATTTTATCAAGTGATAAATCTTATCTGGTAGGAAATAAATATGCTAACATCATATGGTGATCGATTATAACCCAAATGGTGTTATGGACTTTAAAAGTATTAGGGAGTCCTATGATTAAATCCATGGTGATGTTTTTACATTTCCATATAGGTATAGGTAATTATTTATCAATCCCCTTATAATTCTAATTTACAATCTTAATTTGTTGTCATACTATGCATTGAGATGCATACTCTGTAATATCAATTTTCATGTTCTCCCACCAAGAATTCTCATTGAGATCTCTATACATATTTATACTTCTAGGATAGATGGAGAATGATGAGTTATGTGATTTATACAACTATGAGATGTTTAATTTTAGTATTTAAGGGACGCATATTCGGTCTCAAACTTTATTATTCCATCATGGTCATGGTTTATCTTTAGAAAATTACATTCCTTCTTTTGCAGTTCAAAATTTGCCTTTCACACCTATTTAATCTTAACATGGATGGGTGCTTAAACATTTATTTGTGTAAGATAGGGTTTCAAACCTTCTCTCTTGATATCATGGTCCATCATTTGTAATTTCACAATTATTGGATCTCTTTCAATCCATATCATGGAAAAACTAGAATGGTCCTTCTAACTCAGAACATCAACCACCATACTTGGATTCCGAGGGTGGTGATGTATTGAGTAGTCATAATCTTTAATCAAATCCAACCATATCCTTTCGTATTAAACTATTTATATTTAAATATATACTTCAAGACTTTATGATCAATATATATATATATATATATCACACCATTCATCATAAAGATAATTAATTCATATCTTTAATGAAAAAATTATATCTTCTGTCTTTAAATAATGAGTCGGGTAATTTTCTCATGAACCTTTAATTATTTCAAGTCATATGCGACTACCATGTAATTATATATGAGAACACATCCCAATAACATCTTTGAAATGTCACTTTATATCATAAACCCTTCTCTACTACAGGTTAGTGTATGTATAAGTGCACAGATTTACCTTCTCTTAAGATCCTTGAAATTTTACTCATATTCATCTATCCAAATGAACTTGGATAATGTTCAAATCATATTAGTTAGTGTATTTTATAGTCCTGAGATATTTCTCACAAATAATTGATATTATCCCACCATTCCAAGAAAAATATAGATCTTAGTCATCATGTTTGGTGTATTACATTATTCAATATTATCCATCTTTGAAGTATTCACTAATATACCCTCTCTTATAATTACATGACCCAATAATGATTCTTTTTGTATCGAAAATTCACACTTGATAAATTTGGAATACAAATTAATCTCCCTCAAGTTCATCAACACAATCCTATGATGTTCTTCATGCTCTTAATCTCTCTTTGAATAGATGAGAATTTTATCTTTAAAGACTACCATAAACTGATTAAGGTAATCTCTAAATAATCCATTCGATTGATTCGTGAATATAGTAAGGGAATAAGTAATTCTGAATGGAATCACTATAAATTCATAGTGTCCATACCTCTTACAGAATGTTATCTTGGGTATATCCTCTATATTAACCCTTAACTAATGATATCTAGATTGAAATTCAATCAGTGAAAAGTATTGAGATCCATGAAATAGATAAAAAAAATCCAATAATTTGGGGTAGAGGATACTTGTTCTCGATCATGATCATATTAAGTTCATGATAATCAATGTATAGATTCATTTAACCATATTTATTCTTAAAAAAAGAATAGGTGCATCCCATGGTGGTGCAGTATGTCATATTAATCCCTTTTATAGATTCTATAGGAATTACTTCTTCAATTTCTACAACTTAGTCAGGTCCATTACATAAGGATTATTTTAAATATGTTTATTACTATGTAAGAGTTCTATTGAAAGCTCAAATTTGATATTTGGAGGGAGACTATGTAACTATTCCGGAAATACATCGGAACATTATTGAACAATAGGAAAATATTCAATATTGAGTTTCTTTCTAACCATTTGTTCTAGATACCCCTTATGAGTAGGTAGTAAGACCCATACAATGAAATTAATTTCCATAATAAGTCCATGTTCATACTCACACTGATAAATGATCATAGGTTGATTTGGAATATGAAATATGACTTCCGGAAGAAGTAGTATCATGGCATTATCATTCGGTCATACCATGAGTTTTCAAGACATAAGTGGGAAGGCCCCTCTTCACAGGGGGTGTTCATGGCATGAACACTTTATTCACACCATTAACTACCTATATAATGTTTTTTATTAATTTTTAAGAGATATTTAATCCCCTTTTTACTTAATATGAGTGTCACACATGGGGAGGGTCTCGGTTAGACCTCAACTCAAACTCCTTTATCCTCTATTTAGGGCAGTTTTAGGTGCAATTTGACAACGTCAGAGGTAAGGTTATTCCTCCCCCTTCCCTCCATGTTATTATATATATGTTTCTAATAATTGAACCTAACTTTGGTTTAGGGTTTTTTGGTGATTCCCACCAGAGCATATTGTAAAATTCTTTAATCTATGGGGTTTTTTGTCACCCAAGATAGAGGAAAACCTAATATGTTGTTTTCAAGATGCCGTACATTGTTTTGGTGAAGGTACATCACCATTTGAATTTTTTAAGAGTTTTGACCTTAGATTATTCTATTTATCCATTTAATAAGAATTGTTAATTATGGATTTCATTATGCGTATTCCTTAGGGTGCATTATGAGTGGAATAAACCATGTTTTAGTGGTTCCGACATGATGGTATGGCCCAGTGAGATTTTGGGCAATTATACCTAATTAAATTAAATGGGAAATTAATTATAAATTATTTAAATAAATTAAGTAATTATTTATAAATGTTTTATAATTAATTATTGGATGTTTTAATGTGAGTTAGGGAATCAGGTGTTTAGATGATGGCCGATTGAATTGGATGATCTTGGGCAAGAGTTATTGAGCTGTTCTTAAAGGGGGTTAGGGTTTAGTTTGAGGTAGGTGGTCTTAATACTAGTACTATGGCCTTATGCATGATGTTATCTGCATGTGTATGTGTGGTCTCACCACTAAGGTGACATAACCATTTATTAATCAAATTTTATGATTTAAATTAAATAGTTAAATTTAAATTAAATTTTTAAACTTGTTTAACCACATAAATAAAATAAAAACAAAGTTCATAGTCCGCTATGGACCTAGTTCACTGGATTGACACCATGGATTCAAATGGATAAGGCATAATGGCCCTTTAATTGAAATACTTAGGAACCTATAAGATGGGGATGATATCTTCAGTAGGGTAACCCTAGTTATTGGCCTTATATGGCCTTAGTATAGAGACCCTTGGATACCTCTTTGTGTATGGGGGTAGTTTAATAGTATTCTTTGGCCCTAATATGCTATTGTGGTTAAGTGCGATGCCATATATCCTTAGGTTTAGGTCTGATGACCATAGGTGGACATGGAGAATGAGCTATCTCTTCTGAAACTTGCCTATAGTACTTACCCCTTGAGTCCCATGAGGTTGTACTATGTTATGACATTATTGACGAGCGTGATATCCTCAATGAGACTAGTTAGGAGCTAAGAAACGTGACTGAGATCGAGGACCCATGTGGAGTACCTCTTCCACTATGTTTACCAAGAGGACCCTGAGTAGGGTGCCTCTCCTTTGATGTGACCTCAAGGACCCTAATAGGTACCCTAGTGATAAACTGACCCTGAACAGGTGTGTTTTAGATTGGGTAGATATGGTAGTGGGTTTCACATTAGAACCTTTACTGATGATATAATCCTAAGGGTTGTAGGATCAAAATAGTGATGTAGATGCTCAATATACAAGAGGAGGGTGAATTGTATAATTTAAAAATTCCTTTGGAACCTTTAAAGTTAGTTACGAATAACTATGTTTTCCTTAAGTAAAGGAAAGGGCTAAGTTTAACAAAGTTAAACTAAGCAAATTCACAACACCTCTAATACTGAATGCAAACTTGGAAAGAGATTCCAAAAGTAGGTTCCGGTAATATGGTTCCGGGAATTGAAACGTAACAAAAGTTACAATATGAGATTCTACCTTAAAGCGTATAGAATCTAAATGAAACAGAGTACAAGTAAGGAAGTATAAGAAAGTTATACTTTCCTTATAAAACAAAATGTAGCGGAAATTAAACAAATAGTTAAACTACAAGTAACAAGATAATAGTCTTTTAACCCAAAGAGAAGGGTATCCAACAACCTTGGATAAAAGTCCCTTGATTTATACTTTCAAGCAAGTCTGTCTTACCCACACCAGGGTAATCCCTCGATACGAAGATTGGAGTGTCTCTGTCTTGCTATCCCCGTAATCCATCAACTTTAAGGAAGTTAGCAACCTCTGTCTTCCTCAGCAAGGAAGCCCTCGAACTTCAAGGTAGTCGGCACCTCTGTCTTCCAATCCCCAGAAGTCCTCGAATGTAATCACCAACATTCGGAGTTGCATGAAACTTTGAGAGTTAATAAGAGCCTCTCTCTCTAGAAATCACTTCAAGTATGTAATCACATGAGTTGAAGATCAGTCAGCCTTTCAGCAACGAGCTCTTTCAAATGAGCTCCTATTTATAGGTAAGGTCGGCTCCTTCTCCAACGGTCATATTTTCCTTAAAGATCGAAGGGACCTGTACACGTGTCACTTAGACAACAGTTAGTTTATAACAAAATAGACGACATCGTTTTATAACAAAACAAGTGTAACAGAATGTACGACATCGTTTTAATTCTAACTCAAAAGTTCGGAATGAAAGCTTCGGAGTGTAGATTCGAAGTGAAATTGAAATAATAAAGAGTATACAAATTATAGAAATGTAAGCAGAATAAAAGTTCAGAGTCTAACCATAATATTTTTCGGAGTCTGAATTAATTCTGAGTGTATAAAACAAAGATGATCAGATTCTGTTTAATAGGTGAATTCAGAATGATAATTCGGAATGATAATTCGTCATCAGAATTCGTAATGAGATTTCATCATCATAGTTCATAATGAAAATTCATTATCAGAATTCGTAATGAGAATTCGTCATTAGAATTCGTAATGAGAATTCAATGTCGAACTTCATAAGAATTTGTATCCTGAATCTAGAATAGAACTTAGTCAGAGTTCATATCCAGAATTCGGAATGATACTTTATTACAGTTCTCATCTGGAATCCGGAGTGAAACTTCCTTACAATTCTTATCCAGAATTTGGATCCTCAAACAGAATACTTTATATCAAAGTTTTAAACAAATACGAGAAAACAGAAATGAATCCAAATTTTATACTTAAGAAAAATATGGATGAAAATATGATAAGGATAAATTTCCTTATAAAAGCAATTTTCCTTATAAAAGAAATTTTCCTTAAGAAAGCATTTTTCCTTAAGAAAGAATTTTTCCTTAAGAAATCATTTTCCTTAAGAAAGCATTTTTCCTTAAGAAATCATTTTTCCTTAAGAAATGTGTTTGTGATTTTCAAAACAAGAAGGAATGAAAAATTCGTAAGGAAAACCTTATTGACTCAACAATCTCCCCCTTTTTGGAAAGCACAAACATCCTTACAAAAAAGAAATTCTAAGAAGAAAGAAAAACATTAAGGCTTATCTCCCTTTTATTTGATGATATTGATTAATACGACTAACTCCCCCTTAGGCTTTAAAACTCTAAGGATCGTATTCTAGATTTCCGGAGTGGCATTTCATTATGAATAAGAAAGTCTTATTAAATGAAAAACTCCCCCTTAAACAAACTCTTATTAGAGTTCTTTTTCCTTAAGGATATTTTCCTTCTCCCCCTTTGATAAACTCTCATTGGAGTTCTTATTTTTATTAAGGATCTTTTCCTTCTCCCCTTTGTTATTTTCAAAAAGAAATTGAGGGAATGAAAAAAAAACAAAGTACCTGAAACATTAGTAGCAACAACAAAAGGAACGACAAGCACAAATTTCATTAAGTTTGAGATCTCGACAACAAAAAAAATATTACAACAAAAAGATCGGATTTAGCTATTTCGGATCTTTTTCCTTCGAAATGAGCCCCTTAAGAATAGTCTTGATCTTCTTCAGGTCTTTATGATCTTCTTCAGCTTGCTTCTCTAAGACAACTATTCTTGCGGATTGAGCTTCAATCTTTTCTTCCTGGGCTTTCAGCTTTTCTTCCTGATCCTTGATCTTTTCTTCCTGAGCCTTCATCTTCTGATCAAACTCAATCCGATGATCCCTTTCAAATTTCCAGTTCTGAGAAACAAAATTCAACTTCCCATTCATATCTCTAACTTCTTGAATCCGGAAGTTCTTTTCATCTGTCAGCTTCTCTTCAAAGGAGGAATTCAGCTCATTTATCTTCCTGTCCTCAGTCTCGAAGGTATCTTTAACATTGTCTTGAAACTCATCAAATAACCTCATCTCTTCAACAGTCTTCTTCGACCAATTTTTCATCCTCTTGCAAGATTTTCTATGAGCTTCGTAGACAACAAAGAAGGTTTTGAACTGAGCCTCAATCTCAACACACTTGTCCATAACCATAGATACAAAGTCAGTTTTCTGATTCAGAGCATGTTGAAGCATCTGACATCTTGAATCAATACTTGAGAAGGTCAGAATGGATCCCACCAACTTCTTTAAAGACTGGACAACAAAGTCATGCCCCACCGAGGATGACTCCGAATATGAAACTTTTCTTGGAGAATTTTATTCCTCAATAAGCTCCAACTTCCTTTTAGACGAATCACCATATTCTTTTTTCTTGCTAGCCACTGATTTCAGAGTCTGAACAAGGATTTGCTTTCCCTTATATTTTTTCAGAATCGATCCTTGATCAGGAGTTTTCTGCTCGCCAGTAGACACTTGAACAATATCATCAACAACTTTTTGAACAACATCTTCCTCATTATTATCCTTCTCTGGATTTACTAACTTAGAGGATTCAGCCTCTGAAGTTCGGAGTGACAGGTGTTCCGAAGGCGACCCCTTATACTCATCTACTTCTTTCAATAAGTCTCTTCTTTCACCACTTGCTTCAGCAACTACTTCTTCCTCTCCCACTTGCTGAATCTGCTCGAGTTTCTCAACATACTCAGCTCTAGTCTCTTCCGGAAAATCAAGGTTTCTTCCTGGAGTCTCAGGTAGAGATTCCAGGGAGAAAGATCTCGGAACTGGAATGCTTCCAGATACCATCTCATTAAACTTTAACAATGCTTGGACTGCCTCGGCTTCTGACATATTCTTCTTGAGCTTCTTTTCCTTTACTTGTTTTCAAGCTCATCAGCAGTTCTCTCCTTTAGTGCCTTAGCTTCCACAGGGTCCAATCCGAACTGCGGATCCCCTTCTTTCCTTTTCTCTTTATCTGCTCTCCACTTCGCAACAACCTCATCAGGAAAAGCCTTCTTCTTCTTTGGTTTGGGAGGTGCGGTTTGAGATTCCTTAGATTTTGGATCCTCAACTTCAGCTGCAACTTCCTTCAACTTTCTTTTCTTTACTGGCATAGATGATTCCGGTTCAGCAGCCTTCAGAGTCGCTTCTTCTTGATTAGGAAGATCGAAGAACTCACCAGTCTCCTTGTTGAAGGCCACATCCATCCTCTTAAGGGTATCATCACTGACCAACAAAATTTTGCAAACCCTTGGCTTAGATCTCAAGCTTCCTTGAAGGACTCAAGGCACTAAACAATAAACTTTGATAAAATTGCTGGGTACATTATGATCTGGGCTCTGAGATTTCCTTTCTTAAGATTCTCAATGGTTATAAGAATGTGCCTCATGAAGTCAAACATCTTTAGATTTATCAGGAAATCTAAGATGTAGATATCACTCTTCTTCAAGCTGTATTTATCACCTTTCCTCGGTACGATAAGCCCTTGTACCCACAACTCTAGAATCCGGAAATTTGTAGGCAAACTAGCAATCTTCGGAACTTTGTCATCTGAGAGTCCGAGAGTTTTCAAGGCTTTTTCTTTGTTGAAGCTACCCTTAGAATCCGGCAAAACGTGAGATATAAACTCAGCTTCTCCTTCATAGGACAACCCTACCAAGCTTGCTTCCTTGGTATAAGAAAGTTTGTAAGTCTTACCATAAGACTTAAAAGAAAATTTCTCCCTATCATCTTCCTTAAAGAAGGAAACTGATTCATAGAACTCAATAAGTAACTCTGAAAAAACATCATCTTGATTCCCCGGTTTGGATATAGCAATATCTTCCCAGCCATTCAACTTAATGTTCTTTGAAATAAGAGAATCATAGTTGTTGAAGAAATCCGGATGGACTAACCTTTCTCTGTAAACTAACCATTGTGAAATAGGTTTGGTGGATGACATTTCTTGAGACGCTAACTCCGCAGACATTTGGATCTGAAGTCCTCTGAGAAGTTCAGAACGGAGAAATCTGAAGTTCGGAACGACCTTAAATCAGAGAGGCAAAGATTCGGGATGCGAGAGCTTGAAATCGATGTGGGATGAGTATTTGGGTCCCCTTTATATAGGCAATGGAATGACGGTTCAACTTCCACGGTTGATCTAACGGTTGTGATAAGATGAGATCAGATCTGACGGTTGAAAACTTGAATCCGATCTTTTTGAGGTTTTTATTAAAACAAGGAATTAAGAAAACTATAATCCGAAAACATAATACAAGAAAATGCCAGCAAGTAAAATATGACTATGAAAACTTGAGTAAGGTAATCATACCTTTCGGATTGGCTTAGGAGGATTATTCATCATGGGTAATATAAAAATGACTACGAAAAAAATCTTTATTATGAGAAGACAGAGTTCGCAAAAACTTTACTACGGAAAATAAACTTAGTACAAAAAACTCATTACGGAACACTCATTATGGAAAACTCAGTACGAAAATCAAACTTAGTAAGGAAAAACTTAGTACGAAAAATTCATTATAAAATTTTGAAAACGAAAAACTTATTATGAAAGATTTAGTATGAAAGTTCCGTTATGAAAATACCAGTACGAAATTTTCCATTCCGGATGTTTTCAATATGAATACTTCCATTCCAGAAGTGTTCTGTACGAAAATGTCCATTCTGGAAAATTGTAGTTCCGGAGATTCTATTTCGGAAATCTTCGTTCCGAAAAGTTTGAAAACAAACTTTGAAAAACTTTGTTAAACTAACAATAAAATGTACTCCCCCTATGAAAAGGAATTTATTGCTGTAAGGAGACTTTTTCAACAGAAAGTTACTTAAGGAGGATTACCTTACGGTTATCATCCCTAACTTCTGTTTAATGTATTCAAATCTATCAGAAGGCAAAGATTTTGTGAATATATCAGCAAGTTGATCTTGTGTTCCGATAAACTGAAGAATAATATCTCCTTTAAGTGTGTGATCCCTAAGAAATTGATGCCTAATATCTATGTGTTTTGCACAGGAGTGATGTGCAGGGTTCTTAATGAGGGCAATGGAACTTGTGTTATCACACAAAATTTGAGTTTTTGTAAAACTCAAGCCATAGTCTGTGAGTGTGTATTGCATCCACAACACTTGAGCACAACAACTTCCAGCTGCTAGATATTCAGCTTCAGCAGTGGATAGTGCTACAGAATGTTGCTTCTTGCAGGACCAAGAAACTAATGAATCTCCTAATAAATGACAAGTTCCGAATGTACTTTTTCTATCCATTCTACATCCACCAAATTCAGCATCAGAAAATATTTTTAGAACAAAATCTTTTCCAGAAGTATAAAATAATCCTAGATCCATGGTTCCCTTAAGGTAGCGAAAAATTCTTTTTACTGCCTTTAAGTGAGATTCCTTAGGATTGGATTGATATCTTGCACATAAGCATACTGAAAACATTAAGTCTGGTCGACTAGCTGTTAAGTATAGTAGACTTCCTATCATACCTCTAAAAGATGTTTGATCTACTGGTTTCCCAGCTTCATCAATATCTAAAGAATTTGAGGTACCAATGGGAGTACTAATACTCTTAGTATTGTCATAACCATACATTTTAAGAAGATCTTTAATATACTTATGTTGAGATATGTAGGTTCCTTCTGATTTTTGAGAAATTTGAAAACCAAGGAAAAAAGTTAACTCACCCATCATACTCATTTCAAACTCAGATTTCATTAGATTTGCGAAAGAGTCGGTCAAAGATTGCTGAGTGGAACCAAATATGATGTCATCAACATAAATTTGAACAATCAAAACATTTTTCTTTTCTTTCTTTATAAAAAGAGTTGGATCTGCATTTCCCTTAACATAGTTATTTTGAAGCAAAAATCCAGTGAGTCTATCATACCATGCTCGTGGGGCTTGTTTAAGACCATACAAAGCTTTGGTAAGTCTAAAAACATGATCAAGATGTTTTGTATCTTCAAAACTAGGAGGTTGTTCTTCCTCTTGAACATAAACGTTAAGAAAAGCACATTTCACATCCATTTGGAAAAGTTTGAAATTAAAGAATTCTCCAAAGCCAAGTAGAATACGGATAGATTCAAGTCTAGCTACTGGAGCATAGGTTTCTTCATAGTCTATTCCTTCTTGCTGATTATAGCCTTTAGCAACAAGTCTAGATTTATTTCTTACTATGACTCCATTTTCATCATATTTATTTCTGAAAACCCATTTTACTCCAATAACAGAAGTTTCCTTAGGTCTTTCAACCAAGGTCCAGACTTTATTCCTTTCGAATTCATTTAGTTCATCTTACATGGCTTTAATCCAATCATCACCACCTAAAGCTTCATCAGTGCTTTTAGGTTCTAATTGGGAAAGAAATGCTAGATGTTCTACTTCATTTCTTAAGGAACTTCTAGTTCTTACAGGTTGATTTACATCACCAATGATACTATCACTGGGATGATTCTTAAGAAACACCTGATTTTGGTTTTGTAAAACATGTTCATCAACATAGGGTAGAAAGTCTTCTGGGGTAAATGTTTCAGAAGTATGTTCTAGAATATTATCTTTATCAGAAGGTTCTTCTATCAAAGGTTGGAAATCAGTTTTTGAAAACACATTCGAGGATGTAGGTAGGGATGGTTTAAAAACAAAAGGATCTGACTCATCATATTTTACATGTACTGTTTCTTCAACAGTACAAGTGTTTTTATTAAAAACTCTATAAGCCTTAGATATTGTGGAATAACCTAAGAAAATTCCTTCATCAGATTTTGGTGCGAATTTATGTAAGTTATATTTAGTATTCAAAATGAATACTTTGAAACCAAAAACCTTGAAGTAGGATAATCTTGGTTTTCTACCATTCCATAACTCATAAGGAGTTTTATTAAGAAACGGTCTAATAAAAACTTGATTTATAGTATAACAAGCAGTACTTACAGCTTCAGCCCAGAAATTTCTAGCAATAGAATATTCACTCAACATGGTTCTAGTTATCTCTTGAAGAATTCTATTTCTTCTTTCAACTACACCATTCTGTTGAGGAGTTCTAGGTGCTAAAAAATTGTGAGTAATACCTTTCTTACTACAAAAAGTTTCAAAATCAGAATTTTGAAATTCTCCTCTATGATCACTATGAATAGTTTTCAATGGAAGGTTTTTCTCATTTTTAACTTGAACTCTAAAACTTTTGAAATAAGAAAAAGCTTCAGATTTCTTTGCTAGAAAATAAACCCAAGTAAATCTAGTGTAATCATCAACTAGAACAAACACATAGTATTTGCCTCCAATACTTCCAGTTTGTGTTGGACCAAAAAGATCCATGTACACTAACTGTAATGCATTGGTTGTTGAGACTTCACCGATTGATTTAAAACTATATTTATGTTGCTTTCCATATTGACAAAGATCAAAAACTTTAGAAGAATCAAATCTAAGCTCCGGTAGATCCTTAACTAGTTTCTTCTTAGAGAGTTTACATAGGTTCCTAAGGTTACAGTGTCCTAGTCTTCTATGCCATAACCAGGAATGATCTTCCATTGCACTTAGGCAAGGTAAATATTGGCTTCTGAGGTCTTCTAAGTTCAAAGTGTAGACATTATCTTGCCTATTGGCTGAGAGAATAAACTCTTCCTTGGAATTGTAAACTAAGCACTTATCATTCCTAAAATTCACAGGGTAACCTTCATCACATAACTGACTTATACTAATGAGGTTGTGCTTAAGACCTTTAACAAAAAGAACATTTGAAATCAAGGTTTTACCAAGAAGAACAATATTACCAATACCAACAATATCTCCCTTAGAATTATCTCCGAAAGTTACCTTTCCTCCTTTCGTTTTGATAATATTTTCAAAATAGATTTTGTTACCAGTCATGTGCCGGGAACATCCACTATCCATGTACCATGTATTGTTGCTGGTACTCTCTTTATTTTCCCGAAATCAAGAAGAAAATTAGACTTTCGGAATCCAAATTTGTTTGGATCCGAGATTTCCAGATAATAAAATTTTAGGAACCCACATCTTCTTAGAGAAATAAGCTTTGTGAAATCCTAAAGATTGGGTTTTGTTTAAGGAACAATTCTTTGCCCAGTGACCACCACATTGACACTTGGTACAAAATGGGGCACTTTGAGGAACAAAATAATTGTTACTGAAAGTTGGTTTTGCATGGGTATAACCAAATCCGGATTTATTTCTTAAAGGTCGTATTTGAGAATATATTTTATCAAAATTTTCTTTACCATGGGTAAAATTTGATAAACACTTCTTTAAGGAAAAAATTTTGTACTTGAGTTTTACAACCAAGTTTTTATCCTCAAAATCATTAGTTTTAGAACTAGATCTAGGCTCGAAAACATTTTTCTTAGAAATTACTTTTTCTAATTCTTTAGAAAGTTTGTTCTTCTCAGAACTTACTTCCTCAAGATTCTTTGAAATACTTTCAAAATCAGTATTTTTCTTATCAAGATCTTTAGACAGATCTGATATCTCTTTTGTAAGAATAGAGTTCCTAGAGTTTGCCTTATCAAGTTTCTTATTGAGTTTAGAATTCTCAATTTTAAGAAGTTCTGCAAACCTAGAAACTTCTTCATAAGTAGGTAATGTATTTTCCTCATCAGAAGATGATTCTTCATCAGAAGAGTTATAATACTTACTATCATTGGAATTTAAAGAAACATTGGTCAATGATTCAGCATTTCGTACCTTAGCCATAAAATAATGATTATCAATAGGTAATCTGGCTATAAGACCAAGATTCTTCTGTCCTGAAGATTCATAATCAGAAGATTCATCTGAAGAGTCACCACCACTTGCACTCCAGGTGTCATTGGCTTTCAAAACTTTCTTAGCTTTATCTTTATAAAATTTATTTTTATTCCTGTCTGAATGCCTTTCTTTTCTTTCTTTCTTTTTGAGCATAGGGCAATCTGGTCTAATATGTCCAGCTCTTTTGCATTCATAACAAGTAACTTCTCCATCTTTCTTATCTTCCCTTTCCTTTTTCTTATACTTTGATTGGAAATTTTTCTGGCCAGCTATCTTGTTCATCCTCCGAGCAAGATTTGCTAGTTCATTTTCTGAGACTTCACTCTCACTAGATTCTGACTAGAAAATAACTTTCTTAGACTTGGATCTGGTTACTCTCTCAGGAGTCTTAGCTTTCATCTGATTTGAAGTTGTAGTAAAAGAAACAATACCATTTCCATTCTTCTTCTTGATGTTGTCTACATCTCTCTTCATTCTGGTTTCATGTTGTAGAAGAGTTCCAAAAAGCTCATCAAGAGAGATCGGAGTGACCTTCCTATTTTCATCTATAGCTGTTCTTTTGGATTCCCACTCATTGGGCATAATATCAATTATTTTATCCACAAGAGCTTCATCATCTAAACCTTTCTCTCCCATAGATTGTAGGCTGTTGACTATAGTCATGAATCTCTATTGAACTTTACAGATTGGTTCTCCATAAGGAAAGTTGAAGCCATGATATTCAGCTCTAAGCATAGCTCTTCTAGTCTCAATCACTTTAGAATTCCCAAAGTGTGTAACCTCTAACTTCTTCCAGATACAGTTAGCTTCTTCACAAGAAGAAATTTGGCTATATATATTTCTAGTCATTGAGCACAGTAGAGTATTGCGTACCTTATAATTAAGTTGATATTCTTGCTTTTCCTGGTTAGTGAAAGTTCTAACTTCCTTGTCAGGAATTTTATAATCACTAGTAAGCATTAAAAAATTTTCCACTCTAGTGTTGATAAAAAAAGTCTTCATTCGATCTCTCCAGTACTCATAGTCATTACCATCAAATATAGGTGGTCTTGTAGGATTTAGATTATCAATCGAACCAACATTAATTCCTGCCATACTTGAACAACCTTTGGCACACAAACTTGTTAGTGGCAAAAGTTTCGTAATAACAAAGTTCGGAATGAGAAAGTTCGGAATGTCGAAGTTCGTAATGATAAAGTGAGCAAGAAAAACTTATTCATAAGTATAAGTATTTCAGAAACCTGCTCTGATACCAATTGTAGGATCGAAATAGTGATGTAGATGCTCAATATACAAGAGGGGGGGTGAATTGTATACTTTAAAAATTCCTTTGGAACCTTTAAAGTTAGTTACGAATAACTATGTTTTCCTTAAGTAAAGGAAAGGGATAAGTTTAACAAAGTTAAACTAAGCAAATTCACAACACCTCTAATACCGAATGCAAACTTGGAAAGAGATTCTGAAAGTAGGTTCCGGAAATATGGTTCCGGGAATTGAAACGTAACAAAAGTTATAATATGATATTCTACCTTAAAGCGTATAGAATCTAAATGAAACAGAGTACAAGTAAGGAAGTATAAGAAAGTTATACTTTCCTTATAAAACAAAATGCAGCGGAAATTAAACAAGTAGTTAAACTACAAGTAACAAGATAATAGTCTTTTAACCCAAAGAGAAGGGTATCCAAAAACCTTGGATAAAAGTCCCTTGATTTATACTTTCAAGCAAGTATGTCTTACCCACACCAGGGTAAGCCCTCGATACGAAGATCGGAGTGTCTCTGTCTTGCTATCCCCGTAATCCCTCAACTTTAAGGAAGTTGGAAACCTATGTCTTCCTCAGCAAGGAAGCCCTCGAACTTCAAGGTAGTCGGCACCTCTGTCTTCCTATCCCCGGAAGCCCTCGAATGTAATCACCAACATTCGGAGTCGCACGAAGCTTTGAGAGTTAATAAGAGCCTCTCTCTCTAGAAATCACTTCAAGTATGTAATCACATGAGTTGAAGATTAGTCCGCCTTCTAGCAACGAGCTCTTTCAAATGAGCTCCTATTTATAGGTAAGGTCGGCTCCTTCTCCAACAGTCATATTTTCCTTAAAGATTGGAGGGACCTGTACATGTGTCACTTAGACAACGGTTAGTTTATAACAAAATAGACGACATAGTTTTATAACAAAACAAGTGTAATAGAATGTACGAAATCATTTTAATTCTAACTCAAAAGTTCGGAATGAAAGCTTCGGAGTGTAGATTCAGAGTGAAATGGAAATAATGAGTATACAAATTATAGAAATGTAAGCAGAATAAAAGTTCGGAGTCTAACCAAAATATTTTTCGGAGTCTGAATTAATTCAGAGTGTATAAAACAAATATGATCAGATTCTATTTAATAGGTGAATTCGGAATGATAATTCGGAATGATAATTCGTCATCAGAATTCGTAATGAGATTTCATCATCATAGTTCATAATGAAAATTCATTATCAGAATTCGTAATGAGAATTCGTCATTTGAATTCGTAATGAGAATTCAATGTGGAACTTCATAAGAATTCGTATCCTGAATCTGGAATAGAACTTAGTCAGAGTTCATATCCGGAATTCGGAATGATACTTTATTACAGTTCTTATCTGGAATCCGGAGTGAAACTTCCTTACAGTTCTTATCCAGAATTCATATCCTCAAACAGAATATTTATATCAAAGTTTTAAATAAGTTCGAGAAAACAGAAATGAATCCGAATTTTATACTTAGGAAAAATATGGATGAAAATATGATAAGGATAAATTTCCTTATAAAAGCAATTTTCCTTATAAAAGCAATTTTCCTTAAGAAAGCATTTTTCCTTAAGAAAGCATTTTTCCTTAAGAAATCATTTTCCTTAAGAAAGCATTTTTCCTTAAGAAAGCATTTTTCCTTAAGAAAGGTGTTTGTGATTTTCAAAACAAGAAGGAATGAAAAAGTCATAAGGAAAACCTTATTGACTCAACAAGGGTATGTGGATATTTATTATAGGTTTATTCATTCATCCAATCCCTATATTTTATTTATTATTTCATGTATTTGTTTTTTATGAAGCTATAAATGCCTAGATGTGCTTCTTGGGACCTCTCCTATGTACCTAGTATGATATGATAGTGAAATTATGGATACCAATAATCATTTTTCTAAGATATTTCTCTTGAGTATCATGTGTTATTAGTATGATATTACTGATAGGATGATGCCACCATGGATACCTAGATGTGATTCTTGGGATCTGGATGTTGAGCCTCATAATAATGTTTGGGATGCTAGGATTTGACCTCGATTCTATATCAGACACCTTAGATTGTATTGTCCCTTCAGAAGCCTAACATGTATAGGATACATCCATGTAGGATTGGGTGGTTATTATTTTTATCATGATCATTATGAGATTCCTAGTTCAACCCTAGGATCCAGCCAGTCAAACATAATGAAATACCTCATACCTGATGTGGATTCTCACAATACATTCAATCTAGAAGATTGGCATGGTGACAGGGGAGTTATTTATAATTCAGTGATTTCCTAGTATGATCATGAATTGGATTAAATCCATTAATTATACTTGGATATTATAGAGATTCCCATGATACCTGATATCTAGTTATTGATCCATTCATGATGATATATTCGGTCACTTGATTATAAAATTTAGGGATTCCTCAATCACTCCCTAGGATTATATATTTATATGTGTGGAACGATATCATGACAAGATCATATACACACTAACAATGAATAAACAGACATGGTTTATTGAGGTCCTAGACATGAGGACTAACAGTGTTTTATTATTTATTTATTTCCTACATTTTCTTTATGGTTCTAAGCTAAACATGACACATGCACATATCACTTCATTAACAATATATGTGATACCGTGTTATTGTTTCCCTAATGAGTTATGTAATCAACCCATACTCACACTTCCATTGAATTTTGGTACCCAATAAGACTCTCACTGGTTATGGGTAAAGGTTGGGCTGAGGATTGGGTTATGATCATTAAGTAGGATAGCTCAGACTAAGGAGATCATGGGTGAGGCCTGGAGTTAGGGGGCATGACCTCTTTTCTAGTATCATTTCTTTTATTTATATACTTTTTACAGGTGATAGGCCTAGTGTATAACATCCCAAGATCCGCTCTCTGGAATCCTATATTGAAATCATAAACTTCACATTTCCGTCATTGATGTCGATAATGGTGACCCATTATTTTCCATGAAAACCTTATAACATAAAAATGAAAAATTGGATCACTTACATCCTTTAGGAACTTTTAGGTTTAGAGTTTTATACAATTAGGAAAAAATTATACATAAAAAACTCATATAACTTTAAATGAACATTTCTCCCACTTAACTTAGCTTTTCTTTCTCACATCATCATTATCATCCATATAAAATACCTTCTAGAAATAACTCATTCTACCACTTTATATACAACCTATGGAAAAGTAAACATAATAAGGGTGAGTTAAAATGATCAATAAGGGAAAATGTAAGCATTAAAAAATGAATGTCATTTGAGAAAATAAGAACAACATAATGGTATGATGAAATAATCAAAGTTCATGAGAGAATCATAAAATAACTCATACCCATCAATGCTCGGATCATAAAATATGAAAACATGGCATAAGGATTTAACAAAGGAAATATTCATAAGAATCAATAATCATGAGCCATGTGATATCAATCTTAATAAAATAACACATCATAAACCCATAGAAATCATAGATAAAACATATCGGTATCTTGGAATGTCATCTCATAGAACCATTACAGAACCCTTACAGAACCCTTAAAAATTGAAATAACTATACATCCGACTTACAATATAATACTCCAAATAAAATAATCATTACCCATTGAATTGAAGTGACATATGGGCACACCCATCATATAAGTTATAACGGGCTCACCTTATGATATCTTGGCACACCCATCATTTATAATTTACAAGATCCAAATAATGAATAAATTACATAGATAATTCATTTTATCTTAACTCATTAAATCATCCTTTATTCTTTTCAGAGCATGATTAACCCATGGAAAGGAAATGGGTTCCATAACAAACTATTTGGAACATGGTTAACCTCTGGAAAAGAAATGGGTTACATGAAAATATCTTTGAAACATGATTAACCTTTGAAAAGGAAACTTTTTCATAATAATATCTTTAAAACATGATTAACCCATGGAAAAGAAATGGGTTTCATAACAATCTATTTGATAAAATCACAATCCATCAAGAGAAAGAATGAGGATGGTATCATTAAAAAGTATCCCCTATGAAGGATAGGTAAAAAAAGGGTTGTTGATTTTGATGAATGGAAATACCATTAAAACATCATTAAAAGAATTTATTGGAATGTACCCTTTTCTTTTTGAAAATCACTTTTAAAAATAAAATTTCACAAAACATTTTGAAAATGCTTTTCTTTTAAAAATAACCACAAAAACTTATAAAGTAAGCTTTTAAAAATAATTTAAAAAATTTCATGTGGAAAATATCCTTTCATATTTAAAAAATAATGTTTTAAAATATTTTTGAAAATAAATTAGAAAACATGGTTTATAAAGAAAATAATTTTTCTACCGAAAAGATGATTTGTCATAAAAACTTTAATTTGAACTCTTGAGTACATAAAAAGAGGAAAATGAAGGGAAAGAATGTATTCTCATTTCATGAACATAGGATAATAAAATTTATGAGAATTATTTAGAGGTATATCATAATTTTTCAACATTGTAGACTTAATCACAAACAATCCCAATAATCGATGAGATTGTAATATCAAACTGTTACCACATTGGTAAAATTGAACAGTAAGACCCATGAAAGGATTAAATTAATTGAAACTTAAAATACCATAATAATAATTAAATTCACGATATTAATTTTAAATGGGGATTTATATACACCTCATAAAACAATATTGGTTCATAACACAACATAATTCTCAAAGAAGGAAAATTATGACAAAATTCCATTACTACTTTGGTAACATTGAAACCATAAACTCTATGAAAGAGAGATCCAAAAATGGATATGTAAATACACATAGATTTAATTATAATAATAATATAATAAATTAATGGGTATAATATATACCATAACATAAAAAACAAGTGGTTAATATGGCTTTTATCTCACAAAAATAAAAGTTAAATAAGAAAAACCCTTACCTCATGCTTCCTTTTGGTCGAACGTGCTTCAACCTAATGTATAGTGGTTTTAAGAATGTAATAACTTATTAAAGAAACATAATAGTATTTTTAATATCATATGTGATTTTATTATGACCTTTTATTTCCCATTTATTAATAATTCAATGTTAAAGTTATGTTTTGGGTAATAACAGCTTTGTTTTTTTATATTTTTTAACTTACTATTTTTTTGTCCGCTTAATTAAATCATTATTTTAAAATGTATATAATGTAAAACATGATATTAATATAATATATGTAATTCCCTGACCCCATTTACCCGTATTCGGTGCATTATTACATAATATTGGCATGATCACAAAAGATCAAGTCTCGAAAGACCGATTAGTTTAGTAGCCTTGGAATAACTAGATACATTCATAAAGTTTACATTACATCCTAAAGTGAAAACTAATACAAAAAAATCTTGTCTTCATATCCCCTCATACTATCCCTGCATATCATTCATAAATTGCTTCTTCACATCCTAGGAAAAATAAAACATTGAAAGCGGTGAGCTCAGATGCTCAGTAAGGATAACAATATAGCAGAAACCTTCATAAATAAGCATAAACATTTAAGGAAATGTATAACTAAAACAAAAGCCTTTTAAACATAAACTTAAGAATAATATGGAAAAGATAAAATTAAATAATTCCATTTACTTATTCACATGGATATTCTACTAGTTGAATAATCACATGCAATATCAATAACTACTTTCATAATGATGGAATGCAGAATGTCAGACTATCATAACCACATAGTCAATGCCTCGTGCCAAGACTACAAATAAGATTTTTTCAAGGCCTTGTTCCAAGACACTAGTTGTCTCATGAGACCTACCTATGCATCGTGGAGCTATAGCGGGCTCCACCCGTCACATATTAAGTCCAATGCATTCCTCACATGAACAGGTTTAAACATAACATAAACATTTTTATTAAAAATAGCATAAGAAATGTCAATAATTTATCCATAAACCATGAATAGTATTAAAATAACACATCCACAGTCAAACATATCACAAAACCTTCAATACAATATGTAAGTTTTGTATCATAATAATAAACTTCAAATAATATTAAAATCCATCAAAGGATTTGACATTGATGAAATCAAAACTATTTGAGAGAAATATCTATTTTTTTGAAATCATTTAAAAGTAATATAATTATAAAATAAAACATTTACTTTGAAAATATTCTTATAATCCTGTAAGGGATGCTTCTAAGATTTTATAACGGCGAAAAATAGCCTCACCCACCGTATAAGTTAAAAAAAGACATTCTTACCTTAATTCTGTCGAAAAGGTTAAAAAAGACCTTGTTTGGAAAACGAAATAAAGATTACTTTATAAAATTATTATAAAAATTCCACAAGGTTATAAATGAATATATCCCATAGTATTTCAAATGGTAAGAATTATTTGAAATAAATTTTTAAGAAACATGGATGTGGATGATAAAGAGGTCCCAATAGATAATTATGTATAAACAACCTCAGATAATGAAGAGATTGTGAAATAAAACCTTACCTTGTACTTTTCCTTGGTTGAGGGTTGTTTAACCTCTTGTATAATGGTGAAATAATTGTTATTAAATTATACAAGAATCATATATATTAATATGATATCATATATGATCTTTTAACATTGCTTTGTTAATAATATCTTAGTATTATCGTTGTTTCGGGTGTTAACTTACTCTTTTTATTTTATATGTTTTGTTACATAAGTCATGTTTGTTATGAATAGGTTGTATCTTATTTATATCTAGAATGATATCAAGTCCTTAAACATTATTTTTAATCATAAAATGAGAATTATACTTGATGGATATGATGGGGAATGAATCTCATCACGTTCGTGGAGACCGTAGTCCGTACGTACGCACGAGCGACAATATCATTATTTTGATATTAAAATAATATATAATTGGATGGTATATCATATATACAAAATCATTATCTTCTTATATTTATTATTTACATGAGTTTCACATCATTATTATACCCATCCAAATAATAATATATTGAATAACAATTACACCACGACGTGGAGACGTTAAGTCGTACGTACGCATGTATGGTGACATGTCATTCAAAGGATGTATAGAATACTAAATATGGTTGTACCATATTTATAATAACATCACTGTATATAGAATATACAGGAGTTATTATTTTAGAATGGAAATAACAAAGAAAGAAAAAGTTGAATAAGAAAGGAACTTGAAAGAGGGAGGTGAAGACATTACCTCTTCTTCGGGTTCTTCCTTTTGATTTGCTCAAAAGGGCCCATTAGGTTGGCCTTCTGATCAAACTAAGGCCTCTCGGTCGAATTGAGGTAAGTTGAGAGAATATTTGGGCAGGGTTTTTCTAAGCCAAAAGGATTTGATGGTGTGAAAAATTGGTTAGAAGTGGTGTTCTTTTATAAGAGGAGTGAGGGGCACCTTAGGAAAAGCTAGAAATATTATTTTATAATAAATTCATATTTGGTTTCTAATGGATCCAAAGTGGATTACGTATAAGGTGGGGATGGGCCTAAATACTTTCAACCAATATATTTTTGATAGGTTTGGGTCATTATAATAACCTTATCTTTTAGTTTTAACTCTTAGTTAATTAGTTTGACATTTACCATGTCACTTTGTATTTTTATATTATATAGTTAATAAACTTACTATATAAATCCAAGAGACCCCCAAGTGGTCCATTAACAATACACCTATAATTATATAATTCCTTTGGCCTATCCTTAGATTTTTAGGAATAGAATATCAATTAATAATATAATATTTGTTTTAAAATCTCTTTTATGTCAATTTTGACACTATTGAGTATTTTGTTTTTGATAATTTCATAACAACATTATTACTTCGAAAAATTATTATATAACCAATAATAATATGTCATATTAACCTATAAATTTAGTGTAATTCATAAAAAGTCTCAAATTACATTTATTTTGATATTTATAATATCAATTATTTTAATATTTCATTAATTAGATAATTACTGCATCACCATTGTGTCATAAATAAATTAAATTATTTAATGTATAAAAATTATAAATAAAATACCATTATTTAGGAAATATTTTTATCTTTATAATGAATATTTATAATCTAATTTATCTTATGTATAACCTTATATTAAAAATGTTTTAGTAATTAAACTTTGATTTTAACTCTTTTAACTCTTCTTTGCATTAAATAATAATAAATGTCCTAATCTAATCCAAGTTGACCTAAATGATAATATTTTATTACTAAGGTTGTTTTTGGTCTAGATACACTTTTCCAATAGAATTATGACATGTGTTAGGGTAATATTAATATCATTTTTACCCTTAATTACCCTATTTACTTTTAACTGTGGTAAATAAAAGTAAAAAGATACTGTTCACTAAAATTTATTTTTATCTTATTGAACCACATTTTACTCCTTGATATTAACCGTGTCTCTAGGATTTTAGAAATTCCACTCACAGAAGCGGTAAAATTAAGTTTTATGTCAATTTCCAAATTCTCCTAGGAGGTGGGTAAACGACGGTGAAAAGTTCCATAAAATTTTTATATATCTAAAATGATTCTAAGACAACTCCAATGAATTACATTGAACTTATATAGGTATTATGTATCCATTTTTACCTTAATTAAATTTAAATAAAATAAATAATTATTTAAATAAAAATTCGGTTTTAAACCATGACTGAGTGTTTTTCACTATTCATCAAAAATTGAAAGTTTTCAGAAAAATACCAAAATTTCACCCTAGGCTAATTTTGATATTCCGAATCCAAAAATGAAGTCCATTTTGAAATATAAAATTTTTAAAATTTTAAAAATTGGTTATTGATATTCATAACGGCTAGTTTGATTGGTTGTGGTGTGTGTTAGAACTCAATGTTGCGTACAACACACGCTACTGTATTATTCAAAGAGAAGCGTACCGTGGAAGCTTGGGGTGTTACAATATATATATATATATATATATATATTCATGATATATTTATTTAGATTAATCAATAGAATTTAGTGATAGGAAATGAAATACACTGTTCATATAGACGGTAAGCCGTACGTACGCATAAACATTGTTTCCATTTTCATTTCATATTGAAAGAATGAAAAGTAAATGATATATATTTATATATTATAATTCCAGTATAATTTTTACATCATATATTTCATATATTTTTATTAAACTCATCATTAATACATTCCATGAAAAGCTTGACCAAATCACATTGTTTCACGAGGCATTATTCTTTCATATACATGAACGACGTTATCATATTTCCAAAATATGCAAATCATAAAGGTATGTGTTATATAATAATTATAAGAGAATAATAATATAATAAATATCATAAATATAATATATAAAATTTATGTCCATCATTATACCCAACCGTGAAAGGTGGTGATGGAAAAACGAACAACAACGATTTGCAAGTCGGTAGTCCGACATATGCATGAATGATTATTTTGTAACCCATTTGATGGAAGTGTGTGTGGGTGTAGGTCATAAAATTAACATAATAACATATTAGTTAATTTAGGATACTTATTTTGTTATATAATCATGGTAAAATAATAATTGAGGGGGTGGAGAAACAAATAAAATAGAAACTCTCATTGGAGAACGTTACCTCTTCATCAAGTATCTCCTTTTAGTCTTCATCAAAGGACATCCTTGGTTGGATTTATGTATAAAGTAAAGATTATATAATGATATTAGGTAATATTATAAGATATTTTTTAAGGTATTATCTGATTAAAATGGATTGATATTTGTGAAGATATGAGGAGTGGATAAGGCCTTTTATAAGTGTGGTGAGTGGAAAACTTGTAAATTTTTTAAAGAGGGAATTCTACCCACAATTTTTCATGTCAATAAGATCCAATAATAAACTAAAATAGAAAATATAATGGATATGTTAAAAATATTTCCATCCAATTGTTGTTTGAAAAGTTGGTAGGTCATTTTACACTTTATATTCCATGCTTAACCACTAAGTAAAGTTATTTTTACGTTAATTGTTATAATTAATTTTAACTATTTTTACTAATCATTATGGTCAAAAATTAAGTTGAACTTATTAAATAATATATATATCATTATTAAAAATATGGTATTCATTTTTATGAATTAAATTCTCATAATTGGAGTAATTGAATTTAAAATTAATCCCGCAGACATGATGAGAAAGTAGATTTTTAATTTGAAAAATGTTCAAAAATTTGAAATATTTTTATACTAGATTCAATTTGAAAATAATTCCAATAAACTAAATTGTATAAATATGTGTATAATTGTTCTAATATTACTTTAAAACCAATTTATAATATAATTTAACATTATAAATTATTTATATGAAAAGTCAATTTTCAATTAAAATTTAGTATTTTTCACTATTCATAAAAAAATGAAACATCTTATAAAATTGCCAAAAATACACCATAAAATAATTTTTAAAGTATTATTTTGAAAAAAATTATTTTGTCAAAAAAAAATTATAAGTATAAAAATTTAGTTTTAAAACAAGTGTGTCGTCAAAAGGTGACAAAACTGCCTTTAGAAAGATACGACTTCTTATGAGTAAAATTGGATTTGTTTTTATATCGTATCTAGAAAAAAAATATGATGAATTTTAAAAATTATATTTAATAAATGATATATATATTTAATTAATATGATTCAATAATATAAAATAATTTAATTTATCAAGATAAAATTTCTTTGGCCACATACAAATATTTTTTTTATAAAAACATTTCCTTTATATTCAATTGGTTTTTAATTTCATTTATAATTAATTAGTAACCAATGAATTCATTCTATAAACATGTGTAAACCATATTTTCCTAATTTAGTTAATCTTATTTATTCCCACCATTCCAACAGCTATGTGATAACTATCAAGTTAAATAATAATATTAATAGTGTATTATTTTCTAGTAAGACTCGACCTTACATATAACACAAGTTATTAAAGAAACTTGATGTTATGTGTAACAAAAGATAAACTTGGTGTTGTGTGTAATGAAATCTAAGATTTTCATTTCATGAAACACAATCTATCAAATAATTTAAATTAATTTAAAATAATATATTTCATTAAATCTTAGAAGGTTACATCCTACCCCCTTGAAATGAATTTCTCCCTTGAAATTAATCTTAGTTATCAAAATATTAACATTTTTTAGAATTCCTTTATTTAAACCCACATCGTAAAAATGAAATAGAGAAAAAAACCCTTAAAATGGGAAAGTGGGAAATATAAAGGTCACCCAAAGTTACGCATAACTAGGATTCCACATAGGCATAACATTAGTGGGAAATTAAAATATGTATTTGGAGGGTGAAAGTAATTCATATGGAATAATAGAGGGTGATAGAGAATGTGGACAATAAGAAGTTAATGACAACAAAACCACCAACCAAATAGGTGTGGAAAAGGTTGTTGATATCATCAGAAAATATGGTAATTGGATAACATTTTATTTCAATATCATTTTCTTAAAGTTGAAGTATTATTTCACCATCTCGACTAAAAACATAATAAAATTTACTTACATTGACAAGTAATCTCACCCTTCAACCAATTTCCACCACAATATCATCTTTTTTTCAAGACTATGAGTATTCAAGATGATTTTTTAACACTTGAAGCACTTAAATAATATTTTAAAGACCACTTAACCATAAAAGGGATAATAATCTATTCCTCTTATCTTTAAATATTAACCAAAACCAAAACGGTTAGAACATAGTATGAAAATTCCCAAAATAAATAAACATTCATATGATAAAATATTCATCAAAATTAAACAGTAATACCCAAAGATAAAACTAAATCGTTCCATAACCCTATATCAAAATAACCTCAATAAACTCAAAATTACTGAGTGTTTTACCCACAAATTTTATCTCATACCATATATATTTTAAGCCCAAAAATATGGTGATATTATTTTGAAGTAAAATTAATCACTTAGTCACCAAATTACTTTTCAATCATGTGGTTATCTATAGGATAATACTTGGGTTCCCATAATTACCTAAATATCCTAGATCATTTAAACCCTAATGTATATCAATACCATAAAACTTATTTCCAACTAAAGTAAAGTAATACTTCACATTAAACCAATGTTTTACATATACTTAAACCTAACAAAACTTCTCCTAAAATTTCATGAATAACCTCAAAAAAATTATTACTTAAAACCCTTAAATAAGGTTTCTAGGTTTTTTAACTTATTATCAAACTTAATATTGTAGACCCGTGATGGTATCCATAACTATTAAGATAACCTCTCATGAAAACATATTAATCTATAATGTTATCTAAACTGACCTTTGATACCAACTATAATAGTCATGGACCCACACTCTCAGATCCTATGCCAAAATTATAAACATTACATTTTCAGATTTGATGCCGATAAGGGTGACCCATTTATTTATATCCAAACATTACTACCTCAAAAGGAAAAATTTGATCACTTACATCCAATAAGACCTTTTAGGTTTAGAGTTTTATAGAATTAGGAAACAC
Organism: Viscum album; assembly: GCA_963277665.1. Classification (NCBI taxonomy): domain Eukaryota; kingdom Viridiplantae; phylum Streptophyta; class Magnoliopsida; order Santalales; family Viscaceae; genus Viscum; species Viscum album. The sequence goes on from OY728143.1 coordinate 1,570,380,400, forward strand.
TCCTACATAAACAATTCACCTGACTTTAAATGAGAATTTATCCCACTTAACCCATCATATCTTTTTAACATTAAGAAATCGTTATCATCCATATAAAATCCTTTATTGGCATAACTCATTCAACCTATTTCTTCATAACCTGGTGAAAAGGAAACATAATAATGGTGAGATCAAATTATCAATAAGAGAAAATGTAAGAAATAACAAATAAATTTCATTAGAGAATATAAGAAGAGTATAAGGGTGTGATGACATAATCAAAGTGCATGAGAGAATCATAAAATAATTCATAGCCATAAATTCCTAGATTGTCAAATATAAAAACATGGCATAAGGATTTAACAAAGGAAATAGTCATAAAAATCATTAATCAAGAGCCATGTGATATCAATATTGATCAAATGAAACATCATAAACCTATATTAATCATAGATAAAACATATTGGAATCCTAAAACACCATATCATAGAATCATTACAGAACCCTTGCAAAACCCTTTCAAATTATAATAACAATATGGATGACTCCAAATATAATTTTTTGGAGAACATAATCATCACCCGATGCATTGGAACACTATATAGTCTCACCAGTCATATAATATATAATGGGATCACTCGATGCTATATGGGAGCACCCATCATTTATAATGTTTAAGAACCAAATAATGAATAAAGAAAATATAGAATTTATTTCATCATAACTCATTGAAACATCCTTTATTCTTTTTAGAACATGATTAACCCATGGAAGGAAAATAGGTTCCATAAAATCTATTTAAAACATGGTTAACCCATGGAAAACAAACATGTTCAAAAAAATATCTTTGAAACATGATTAACCCATGGAAAATAAATAGTTTCATAACAATCTCTTTGAAACTTGATCAACCCATAGAAAAGAAATGGGTCCATGATAATCTCTTTGAGGCACTCATAATCTACCCAAAGAAAGGATGTGGATGGAATAAATAAAATATATCCCCAGTAGAGGATAAGTAAAAATAATGGTTGTTAATGTTGATGAATATAAATACCATTAAAATATCACTAAATTTATTTTGAGTAAAATACCCTTTTCATTTTGAAAATCACAATTTAAAATTAAAAGTTCACAAAACATTTTTAAAATCATTTTATTTTAAAAATAACCTTGAAAATTTATAAAATAATGTTTAAAAATTAATTTAAAACATTTATTTAGAAAAATAACTTTTTTTATTTGAAAAAAAATTAAAACATTATTGAAAATATTTTTATAAAACATGGTTTTGGAGGAAAATGAGTTTTCAACCGAAACAATTGTTTTTCATAAAAACATTCTCTTGAACTCTTGAGTATTTAAAGATTAGAAAATAAAAGGATACCATGTATTATAATGATATAAAAATGGGAGAAAAAAATTTACAAGAATTATTTAGAGTTATATTATAATATTTCAACATTGGAGACTTAATCACAAACAATCTCAATAATCGATGAGATTGTAATATCAAACTCTTCCCACATTAGAAACATTAAAATGTAAGCCCCATGAAAAGATTAAATTAATTGAAACTTAAAATACCATTAGGATAAATAAATTCATGATATTAAATATTAATGGAGATTTATATACACCTCATAAAATAGGATAGGTGCATAATACAACATTAGTCTTAAAGAAGGAAAATTGAGACAAAAAAACATTGTCGCTTCAGTAACTTTGAAACCATAAAACCCATGAAATTTATTTTCTAAAATTTATATTTAAATAAAAATAAATTTAATTATAATAATAATATAATAAATTCATGGTTAATATATAAACCACACAATAAAAATAAGTGGTGAATATGGCTTATATCTCATAGAAATAAAAGTGAGATAAGAAAAACTATTACCTCACACTTCCTTTTGGTTGAAAGTAATTTAACCGCATGTATAGTGGTTATAAACATGTTATTAACTTATTAAAGAACCATATTAATATTTTAAATTCCATATTTTATTTTATTATGACCTTTTATTACATAAATATTAATAATTCCTTATTAAAGTTACATTTTAGGTAATAACTGCTTTTTTCGTATATATTTTGACTTTCTATTTTTTGTATGCTTACTTAAATAATTGTTTCATAATTTATATAATGTAAAACATGATATTTATATCATATATATATATTCAAGATATATTTATTTAGAGTAATCCATATAATTTAGTGATAGGAAATGAAATACATTGTTCATAGAGATAGAAGGTTGTACGTACACATGAACATTGTTTCCATTTTCTTATCCTATTGAAAGAAAGAAAATTAAATAATATATATATATATATTATAATTATATAAGAATTTTTATGTCATATCTATAATTTATTTTTATTAAAAACATCCTTTATACAATCCATGTAAAGTGTGAATGAATCACATTGCTTCATGAGATAGTAGTCGATCGTGCACACAAACTATGTTATCATAATCCCAAAAAATTGTAAGCATGAAGGTATATTTTATATAATAATACCATAAGCATAATAACATCATAAAATCATAAATATCATATAAAAATATTATTTCCATCATTATTCATAACCTTTAAAGGTGGTAATGAATAAATGAACGACATCGGTTCGTGAGGTGGTAGTCCGTCGTAAACACGAACTATGATTTTGTAACCCATTTGATAAAATTGTGTGTGGGTATGGGTAATAAACTTATCATAACAACATATTATTATATTTAGGATACTTATTTTATTATATAATCATGTTATAATTATAATTTAAGGGTTTATATAAACAAATAAAACAGAAACTCTTGATGGAGAACGTTACCTCTTCTTCGAGTATCTCCTTTTAGTTTTCACCAAAGAACATAATAGGTTGGATTTATATAAAATTTAAGTATTATAGGATGAGGGTACGGAATAGGATAATTTATATTGGTATGTATTTTATGAGACAAAGTTATTGAGAGGTGCGAAGAGAGGAGGATATGTAAAGGCCTTTTATAAGTGGGGTGAGTGGAAAACATGTACATTTTGGAAAAAGGGAATTCCAGTCACATTATTTTCATGTCAATTGGCTAAAATAATACATTTAAACCAATAATATAAGGTATATTCTCGAAATATGTCTATAAAATGGGATTTGGAAAAGTTGTAAGGTCATTTTACACCTTATATTCCAAGATTAACCACTAAGTAAAACTCATTTTTACCATAATTACTGTAATTAATTTTAACAGTGTTCACTAATAATTAGGGTCAAAAATTAAGGTAAGTTATTAAATAATATAAATTATGATTATTGAAAATATTTAATTCATTTTTAAAATTTCAATTCAAGAATTTACAAATTTTAATTTAAAATTAATCTCGTAGACGTGACGAGAAAGCGGATTTTTAAAGTGAAAAATGTTCAAAAGTTTGAAATTTTTTTATACCAAAATATGAAATTAAAGGATTAAAATGAACTAAATTAGATTAATATATCTATAATTGATCTTATTTCACTTTAAAAACAATTTAAAATATAATTTAACATTATAAATTATTTAGATGAAAATTAAGTTTTCAATTAAAATTCAGTATTTTTCACTATTCATCAAAAAAATAAAACATCTAAGAAAAATACAAAAAATAAAAACTAAGAAATTTTTGAAATTAATATTCAAAAAATGGAGTTTATTTTTTCAAATAAAATTTATAAAAGTTTTAAAATTTAGTTTTAAAACATGTTCTTCATCAAGGGCGGCAAAACTAGCTTTAGGAAAATACAACTTTTTATGCGTAAAATTGGATTTGTTTTTATATCATGTCTAGAAAACACATAGTATGAATATTAAATATTATATTAAATATTATATATATATATAATTAATATAATTAAATAAAATAAATTAATTTAATTTATTTAGATAACACGCCTCTGGGTTCATATAAATAGTTTTTTATAAAAACATTTTCTTTTATATTCAATTGGTTTTTATTTTAAATTATAATAAATATTTAACCAGTGAATTAATTATATAAACATGTTTAACCCATATTCTATAATTTATTTAATATTATTCATTCCTTTCATTACAACATCTAGGTGATAACTATCATGTTAAATAATAATATTAATAGTATATTATTGTCCGGTAAGACTTGGCCTTGTGTGTAACACAAGTTATAAAAGAAAACTGATGTTATGTGAAACACAAGATAAAAGTATTGTAGTGTATAATTAAAGCTAAACTATAAATTACATGTAATTCAAGCTATAAAATAATTTATATTAATTTGAAAGAAGATATTTTATTAAATCTCAGGATGTTACATCATACCCCCTTAAAATGAATTTCTCCCACAAAATTCGTCTTGGTTATCAAAAGATTAAACTTTTTTAGAATTCATTTTTTGAAACCCACATTATACAAATGAAATAAAAAAACATCCCTTAAAAAGGTAAAGTGGGAAACATAAAGTTCACTCAAAGTTACACATAACTGGGATTCCACATAAGAAGAACATTGGTAGGAAATTAAAAGATGGATTTTGTGGAGAAGACTAATTCCCATGGACTAATAGAGAGTTATAGAGAACATGGTTGATATGATTTCAATAAAAACAAAACATCTATCCAAATAGTTATGGAAAATATCATAGATATCATCATAAAATATGGTAATTGAATAACATTTTATTTTAAGATCCTTTTCCAAAAGTTGAAGGATTCTTTCACCATATTTATTGAAAACATAATGATAATACTTACTTGAACAGTAATTTAATCCTTTACCCAATTTCCACCACAATATCAACTTTTTCTCCAAAATATGAGTATTCGAGATGGATCATTCACACTTGAAGCACTGAAATAAAATTTTAAAGATCACATAACCATAAAGGGATAATAAGTTATTCCTACTATATTTAAACATTAAACAAAACCAAAATGGTTAGAACATGGTAAGATAATTCCCAAAATTAATAATCCTTCATATGATAAAATAATCTTCAAAATTTAACAGTAATACCCAATGTTGAAACTAAATCATTCCATAATCCTATATCCTAAATAACCTAAATAACCTAAAAATTAAAGAGTGTTTTAACCTCAAAGGTTATCACATACCTTCCATATTTCAATCCTAAAAATATAGTGATCTTATTTTGAAGCAAAATTAATATCCTAGTCACAAAAATAAATTGTCAATCATGTGGTTATCTATAAGATAATACTTTTGTTCCCATAATTACCTCAATATCCAAGATCATATAAACCCTAATGTATATAAATTCCTTAAAATTATATTAAAAATAAGTAAATTAATACTTCACATTAAACTAACTTTTTACATATACATAAAACCCAATAAAATGTATCATAAAATGTCATTAATAAAATCAAAATAAAATTACTACTTAAAACCCTCAAATAAGGTGTCTAAGACTTTGAACTTATGATAGTCCTTAATCTTATAGACCTATGATGGTATCCATAAATATTAATATAACCTTTCATGAAAACCTCTAAATATTCAATATTATCTAAAATAAACTTTAATGAAAACTATAAAAACCTAGGACCTACACTCCTGGATCCTGTGCTAAAATCGTAAAATTTATATTTTTGGATTTAATTCTGATAAGGGTGACCCATTTTTTCCATCAAGACCATACAATATAAAAATGTAAAATTGTACCACTTACATATTATAGGACCTTTTAGGTTTATAGTCTTATAGAATTATAAAAAACTCCTATAAAAACAATTCACATGACTTTAAATGATAATTTCTATCACTTAACCCATATTTTATTTTTTAAATTAAGATATAATCATAATCCATATGAAATACATTCTAAACAAAACTCATTTAACATATTTATTTATAAACTGATGAAAATGAAAGATAAGAAGTGTGAAATCAAATTCTCAATAAGAGAAAATGTGTTATTTAACAAATGAATGTCATCAAAAAACATAAGAAGAAAATAAGGTTATGATGACATAGTCAAAGTGCATGAGAGAGTAATAAAAGAACTCATACCCATCAATTCCTGGATCATCAAATATGAAAACATGGCATAAGGATTTAACAAAGTAAATAGTTATAAGAATCAATAATCATGAGCTATGTGATATCAATCTTGATAAAATGGAAAAATCATAAACCCATATAAATAATAGATAAAACATATCGGTATCTTGGAACATCATCTCATAGAACCATTACAAAACCCTTATATAACCCTTGAATAACCCTCACAAATTTGAATAACCATATCTCAAACTTCCAATATAATTCTCTAGAGAACATAATCATTACCCATTTCATTACAGTGTTATCTAGGTGCACCCATCGTATAAACTAAAATGGGATCACCCGGTTCTATCTGGGCACATTCATCATTTATAATTTCCAAGAACCAAATAATGAATAAGTCACATAGATAATTTATTTCATAAATTCTCATTGAAACAACCTTTATTCTTTTCATAACATGATTAGCCCATGGAAAGAAAACAGATTCCATAACAAACCCTTTGAAAAATGGTTAACCCATGGAAAAGAAATGGGTTCTATAAAAATCTCTTTGAAACAAGATTATACTATAGAAAAGAAAGAGTTTCATAACAATCTCTTTGAAACATGATTAAGCCATGGAAAAGAAATGGGTTTCATAACAATCTCTTTGAGACAATCATAATCCACCCAGAGAAAGAATTAGAATGGTATCAAAACAAAATATCCCTAGTGGAGGATAACTAACAACAAGGGTTTTTGACATTTATTAGTGTAAATACCATTAAAATAACATTAATGGAATTTTGAGGGAAATAAGCTTTTCATTTTTAAAATCACTTCTTAAAAATAAAAGTTCACAAAACATTTTTAAAGTCGTTTTATTTTAAAAATAACCTTGAAAACTTATAAAGGAAGATTTTAAAAATAATTTAAAATATTTATTGATGAAAATATTATTTTTTATTTTAAAAACAATTTTTAAAACAATTTTTAAAACATTTTTAGAAAACATGGTTTTGGAAGTAAATGAGTTTTCGACCGAAAATACACTTTCTCATAAAAACTTTCTTTTGAACTATTTTGTACATAAATAGAGGAAAATGAAGGGATAAAATGTATTATCATGAAAAAAACATATTATAATAAAATTCATGATAATTATTTATATGTATATCATAATAATTCAACATTTTATACTTAATCACAAATAATCTTGATAATCAATGAGATTGTAATATCAAACTCTTACCACTTTAGTAACACTGAACTGCACGCCCTGTGAAAGGATTACATTAATTGAAACTTAAAAAACCATGAGAATAAATATATTAATGATATTAAATGTCAATGTGGATGTATATAAATATCATAAAAGAATATAGGTTCATAACACGACATAAGTCTCAAAAAATAAAAATCATGAAAAAAAATACATTACCACTTTGGTAACTTTGAAACCATAACCCCCATGAAATAGAGATCCTAAATGATTATTTAAATCAAAATAAATTTAATTATAAGAATCATACAATACATTAATGGTCATTATATACACCACAAAAAAAATATGTGGTGAATATGACATATATCTCACAGAAATAAAAGTGAGACAAGAAAAACACATTCCCCGCGCTTCCTTTTGGTCAAAAGCACTTTAAACTTATGTATAGTGGTTTTAAAAAAGTTATTAACTTGTTATAGAAACATATTAACATTTTTAATATTCTTTTTGATTTTATTATTACCTTTTATTACCTATTTATTAACAATTCCATGTTAAAGGTATGTTTCAGTTAATAATAGTTTTGTTTTTCGTATATGTTTTGAGCTGCTATTTTTGGTCTGCTTACTTGAATAATTGTTTCATAATTTCCAGAAATAAAAAAATTATATAAATATTATATATATATTAAGGATATATTTATTTATAGTAATTCATAAAATTTAGTGATATAAAATGAAATTCACTATGTATGGAGACGGTAGGTCGTACGTAACGAAGAACGTTGTTTCCATTTTTATGTCATATTGAAAGAAATAAAAGTTAATGATATATATATATATATATATATTATAATTACAGTAGAATTTTTATTTCATATATATCACATGTTTTTATTAAACTCATCCTTAATGCATTTCAAGTAAACCATTAATGAATCTCATCGCTTCACGAGGCGGTTGTTCGTCGTACACATGAACGGTGTTATCTTATTCCAAAAAACAATAAAAATCATGAATTTATGAGTTATATAATAATTAAAAAATCATAATAAAATCATAATTATCATATATAAATATTTTATACATCATTATTCCCAACCTTGAAAGGTGGTAATTGAAAAACGAATGATGTCGGTTCGCGGGGCGGTAGTCAGCCATACGCACAAATGATGATTTCATAACCCATTTGATGGATTTGTGTGTGGTTTTAGGTAATAACCTTAACATAACAAAATATTAGTATATTGATAATACTTAGGTTATTATATAATAATAGTATAATAAGAATATAAAGGGTGGATAAACAAATAAGATAAAAACTCTTGTTGGAGAACGTTACCTCTTCTTTGGGTATCTCTTTTTGGTTTTCCCCAAAGGACTTCCTAGGTTGGTTTTATATACAAAGTAAGTCTTATAGGGAGAGATGAGGTAAGAGGATAAATTATTTTGGTATGTATTTTCTAATCCAAATAGATTGAAAGGCGTGAATAGAGGAGAATAGGGAAGGCTTTTTATAAGTTGGGTAAGTGGAAAACTTGTAATTTTTGAAAGAGAGAATTCCACCCATGTTTTTTAATGTCAAGTGGATCTAATAATGCACCAAAATTAATTCTATAAGAGATATGGTATACATATTTCCATCAAATGGGTGTTGAATAAGTTGTTAGTTCATTTTAAACCTTATATTCAAATATTAATCACTATGTAAACTCATTTTTACCATAATTACTAAAATTAATTTTAACTAATTTTACAAATAGTTATGGTAAGAAATTAAGTTTGTAAGGACTCATCCTTAAACATAACTTATGATAGTTATTTTAAAACTATAAATCACTTTATTTTCCTAAATATTTTATAGTATTATAGTTTTGAGAATTGGGAAAAACTCTTACAAATTAAACCCATTCATTACTTGTGGAAACATCTATACAGTATCTATTTTCTCCATAAAATAAAAATCCTTAAAATAAAACATGATTTCTTTTCATGATAAATCTTAATTATTTTCTTCATGAACTTATACATGTTTTTACTCACCCTTAAACCCTATGAAATTTTTTTTATAACTTAGGATAAGCACAAAAGCTCAATGAGGGACATAAAAAGAAAAAAATTAAATCATTATTCCATAAATACTTATAAAATTTTTCCTTTGAACATAAACTTAAAAACTTACCTTGTGAACATGAAATTTACGTAATAAAATTGCAAGAATAATAAAATATATATGAAACTTGGGGAATTATTTTCTTATCATACTTTTTATGTAACCCTGAAGGCTACCATATGATTGTAACTATCATGGTTACCTTATAATTTAACCCTCAAGGCTACCTTATGATGTAACTATCATATTTACACTTGGAATAACCATTATAGTCAACTTAAAACATTAAATAATGTATTGGAGGATATCATAGACTCACCCAAATTTGGCTTATAACAGAACCACCTGTTATCATGAAAAAATCCCAAGAACCATAGTATAATCATAAAACATGAAAGTTTGCATCATAAGAAACATACTTTGATGAAAATCCATTATTTTGAAAGAAAGTTGTACACTCTCAAAGGAAAATATTTAATTTTAAAAAAATATATATAAATAATTGTAAATTAGGCTTCAAATCATTAATGTTTCAGGAAAATGAGAAATTAAATTCATTTCGAATATGTTTAAAAAATATTCCTTTTATGTTTTGTAAAAAGAAACATTTAAAAGATTATTTTTAACATAAAGTATATTATATAAAAACTTAAAGAGATCCCTTTTTAAAAAAATTGAGTCAGATTCTAAAATTTCATTTTCAAATAAATTCATAAAAAAACATTTTAAAGACATATAAATGAAATATAAATATTTATAAAATAAATCTTTAAAACATTTAAAATGAGGTTTTTTAATAAAAGAGTCACTTACTTCCGGTTAAACTTCCTTAAAAATATTCAAATATCATGTATAATGGTTTAAATAATGTTATTAATTTATTCCAAAACTATATTCATAATAATCATATCACATGTGATCCTATTATATCATCTTATCACCTGTTGGTTAATAAAATTTCATTATTACCCTTGTTTCGGGTGTTAACTGCCTTGTTTTTGTGTGTATGTTTTGACATGAATGTTCTATTTATTTTGAATTGGATATCGATCCATCATTTCCAGAATCATATTAATTTTATAAATATTATTATTAACCATTTAATATAGTTTTATAACTATTATTTAATTTTGAATATGGAAAATGAATCACATCGCATTGTGGAGACGGTAGGCCATACACATGCACGAGCGATGATATCATTCCATTAATGGGTGAACATGTAAGGAAATAGATGATATACTAAATATAAAGAATTTATATAATCTCATAACTATTATATATATCCATTATTTCCATTATTATAACCATCCAAGTAAATTGGTGATGAAAAACAAATCACACCACTGCATGGAGACCGTATGTTGTACATACGCATGCGCGGTGATTTCATTTTTCATAGGATGGGTAAAAGGTGGAATATGGTTGTCTCGTAATCATAATAAAATACCATAATATATATGATATTGAAGTTACTAATTTATCATGGAAACAACATATTACGAGGAATTTAAAGAAGAAATAATCTTGAAAGAGTTGATAAAGACGATTGCCTCTTCTTCAGTGGACATCCTTTAATCTCTTCTTAAGAGATCTTGGGTTGGTCTTTTGGAAGGACCAAAACATAAAAAACTTGTCTAAGGGTGTTTTAAAGATAAATGGGTAGTGTTTAGTCGATATAGAAGGCTCAATATTATGAAATTAAATTAAGGAAGGAGTTCCCTTTTATAATTGAGGTGAGGGGCACTCCTGGAAATCTTAAAAATAATAAATTATAATAAATTAATTTTCATTCAAGATACCACAAAAATGGACATGAATTAGAATATAAGATTTGATAATATTTTAATATTATTAGTCAATAAAATTTTGGCTTATTTTGGTTTTATTTTAAACCTTATCATTTTGATTGACCTTAGTTAACCTATTTTAATTTTAATTATGGTAATAATTTATTTAACATTAAAAGGTGGTAATTTTTACATATAAAATTTCAATTGGACAATTAATTAATAATTTTTTTATTTTTAGACCAAATAATAATTACTTTCTATTTTTAAATATTTTATTATTTTTTTAATTAATTTAACAAAATATTATTTTGATAAAATATCATTAGTGTCAATTTTGACACTATTCATTATTTGGCCTTAAGAAAAAGAAGATAACTTTAAAAAACATTTAATACACCCATTTTATGTTTTAATCATCCATAAAATTCATGGAGTACCTTAATTAATTCAAATTATATTTATTTTAATTTTTTTAATATCATTTATTTTATTGTTTCGTTAATAAAATAATTATTGCTTTATTATTGTAAAATTATTTAAGGAAATTATTTTTTCACTAAAAAATAAAAAAAATACCATGATGTAGATAAATATTATATATTTTATAAATAATATCTGTAGTTGAATTTATATTCTAAATAACACCATATTAAAAATAATATAGTTATTAAAAATATGAATGTGTTATCTTTGTCTTTTCTTTAAATAAAATATTATAAATATCAAAACCTCATTCAAATGGCCCCCAAAAGTCATAAATAAATTCATAACATGAAAATAAGTTTATTATGTTAAAAGTGGAAACTTATATTCATTCATAACATACCTTTGTCCCCATGTGGACACATAAGTGATATTTAAGACAAATAAAGTGATATTTTATAACTTTCTTTAATTTAAATAATATCAAGTCATTTTCATGGAATATTTTGCATTAAATAAATAAATTTTTTACCTCATCTGTTAAGGGCTGAATATAATTATCCAATAAAATTGGTACAAGTTTTAGGGTAATTTTATAGTCCATATCATATTATTTTTACACCTAATTACCCGATTTACCCATTATCGTGGCAATAAAATTTATTATGGTTACTATTCAAATTAACCAAACAAAAAAGGGAACTATTTACTAAATTTATAAATTATGATTAAAAATATTTAATCCATTTTTCAAAATTCATAACACAGAAGTTTCAGCTTTTAATTTAAAATCAAACCGATAAAATGTAACGATGAGAAATTTTTCATAAAAATGCCCTTTTTAAATATAAAATGTTATTATACTAATTTATGTAAAAAATCCATTTCAAAAACCATAATTGAATTAATTTAAATTAAAATTATCAAATTAAATTTTAATACTAATTTAAAATATAATTTTAATTTGTAATCACTTGAAAATAAAATACAATTTTCAATAAAAATCGGTATTTTTACTATTCATTGAAAAACAAAAGTTATCAAAATAATATCAAAAATTCAAAAAAATAAATTTTGATATTTAAATTTCAAAAAAAAGTTTATATTGTCAAATAAAATTTATAAAAGTGTCAAAATTTAGTTTTAAAACAACTGCGCCATCAAAAGGCGGAAAAACTACCTTTAGAAAAATACAGGTTTTTGTGTATAAAATTTGATTTATTTTTATATCATGTATAAAAAACACATAATATTAATTTTAAACATTATATTGAATATTATATATATATATATATCATTAATATAATCTAATAAGAGTAATTCCTTTATTTTATTGGTATAAAATATGCGTGTGCGCATTTAAATAGTTTTTCAAAAAAAGACTCCCTTTTATTTTCAAAAATGGTTTTAGTTTCATGTATAATTAAGTGGTAACCAAATAATTCATTATATATACATTCATAAACCGTTTTTTTATAATTCATTTAATCTTTCTCATACCCTCCATTCTAACGCCTATGTTATAACGGTAAGATTTAAATAATGTTATTTAATTATTTGTTTAAGCTTGATGTGTAACACCATATTCGCTATCGAACATAGTGTTTACTTTTAAAATCTTAGGGTTTTACATTATCCCCCACTCCCTTAATAAATTTTGTCCTCTCAATTTTACTCGGTATTGGTAACCATGTTTTGACTAATCAAAATACCATTGTTGAAAACCCACATTAGAAAAATGATTAATTAAACTTTCACTTAAAAAAAACAAAGGGAAGTACAAAGGTTACATAAGATAACACATACTAGGATTTAATGTAGAAAAACATGGACATGTTAGAGAAAGTTAACTATCATGTTCTGATGGAGAGTGATATATAACATGTTCATTATCACAAAACCATAAATATTTTATATGATAAAAAGGCCATTGATTTCTTATTAAAAAAAATAAACAGATAAATTTTCTTGTTTCAAGATCCCTTTAATATAGTTGAGAAATTATTTTAATTAATATAGTAAAACATAAATAAATATGATTACTTTAAAAGTATAGTTTCAACCTTTAATCAATTCCCACTATAAACTCATATTTTTATCTAAATGATGATTTTTCAAGATGATTTTTTTCATGCCCGAAGAATTAGAATCAATTTATAGAGAATCACATGTACCAAGAAAGATTAACTATATATTTATCTTTTCTTTAGACATTAACCAAAACCAAAATGGTAAGGATAATATAAGATAATCCTCCAAAAAATATTTAATCTACAAGATTCAACAGTTATAACCAAAATTTAACATAGATAATTATATAAATAACTATCCTTAAAATTCATCAAAAATATTATAACTAAGATTGAAACCCAATAATAATAAGTATTTGATCCTATAGTAATCCAAAATAAATATATCTCCGTCAATCATTCTCAAAGTCTCATACCAAAATGTAATTTCCCTAATTACATAATCTCCGAGATATTCTAATCATTTCTATAAATCACCCGAATCGCCATAAATCCACAATGAAATCATATATGATTCCAAAATATAATTCAAAATTTAGTCCTCAAATAAAAACTCATAGTATAATTTTTACCATAATATTATAGGATTCCTAAAATAGTGAGCATATTCAAAAATAACATTGACCACTAAATCAATTCATGATAAAATATATGTTCCTAAATTGCAACAACTCACGATTACCTCAAAAATGAATGTCTCCCAAAATACCATTAGTCACCTTGAAATTTCATAACATAAATACTACAAAGGGGTTTCTAAGACATTGAAATTATGATAAAACTTAAGATTATAAACCTGTGAGTATGTTTATAACCCTTATGAAAACCTCTCAAAAAAACACCCTAATCTCCAAAGTTAACTGAACTCTACTTTGATACTAAATGTAAGGACCCAGCAATAAACATAAATTATTCTAGTTATTTTAATAATAGAAATCACTTTCAATTCCAAAATTTATTTTAGGTTTATATTTTTTGAGAATTTTTAAAATCACTCACAAATTAAACTCATACATTACATGTGGACACCTCTATACATAATCCATCTTCTCCATTAAAAAAATCCATTCAAATAAAACATGATTTATTTTCATGATAAATCTTCATGATTTTATTCATAACCTAATCCATGTTATTACTCTCCCTTAAACCCTGTAAAAAAAATTTGAAACTTTATTTGAGAACAGAAGCTCAGTAAGGGACATAAAAAAAATAATGAAATCATTAGTCCATAAAAACTACAAAAATTTTCCTTTGAACATTAACTTAAAGAATTACCTTATGAAATAATGAGATTACAAAATAACATATCAATCATAATAAAACATATAGGTAACTTGGTGCATTATTTTTTCATACTTACTTTTTATGTGACCCTCACAGCTACCATACGATTGTAACCCTCATGGATACCTTATGATGTAACCTTTACGGGTGCCATATGATGTAACTATCATAGTTACACTTGGAATAACCATTAAAGTAAAATTTCAACATTACCCAATGAATTGGAGGGATATCATGAGCCCACCCATATTTGGTTTATAATGGAACCACCAGTTATAATGACCAATTCCCACGAACCATAGTATAATCATAAAACATGAAAGATTGTATCATAAAAACATACTTTGAAGAAAATACCTTATTTTGAAAGAAAGTTGCATACTCAAAAATGAAAATGTTTTCTTTGAAAATATCCATATAATATTTTAAAGTAGGATTTGAAACATTAAAGTGTAATAAAAGTGGAAAATTTGGTTCATGTTGTATATGTTAAAAAAACATTCCTATTAATTTTTATAAAAATAAATATTTGAAAGATTATTTTTAAACGAATGTCCCTTATATAAAACCTTAAATAGATCCATTTTTTAAAACATTTGAGAGAAATTATAAAATTTCATTTCAAGATAAATTCATAAAAATCATTTTAAAAACATGGACATGAAATATAAATATTTAAAAAAGAAATCTTTAAAATATTTAAAATGAGGTTTTTTAGAAAAATAGTCTCTTACTTCATGTTTGAATTCATTCAAAATTATTACAATATCCTGTATAATGGTTTAAATAATGTTTTTAATTTAATACATACCTATATTCATAATTATTATATCATATATAATCCTCTTTTATCATCTTATCACCTATTTGTTAATAATATTTTGTTATTACCCTTGTTTTGGGTGGTAACTGGCTTGGTTTCGCATGTATGTTTTGTCTTGAATGTCTTGGTTATTTTGTGTTGGATATAGATATATCATTTATATAATTATTTTAATATTATAAATATCTCTCTTAAACATTTAATATAGTTTTAGAACCATTCTCGAATTTTTAACATTGAAAATGAATTGCATCGCATAGTGGAGACGGTAGGTCGTACGTACGCAAGAGCGACAATATCATTCCATTAATGGGTGAAATGGTAAGGAATTGGATGATATACTCATTATGCAGAATTTATATAATTTCATAAATATCATATATATCTATTATTTACATCATTATAACCATCCATGTAAATTGGTGATGAAAAAAAAATCACACCATTGTGTGGAGACGATATCTCGTATGTACGCACGCGCGGTGCTTTCATTTTTTATAGGATAGGTAAAAGATTTTATATGTATGTCTTATAATAATAATAACATATCATCATATAGATGATATTATAGTTATTAATTTATCATGGAAACAACATATGAAGAGGAAGTGGAAGAAGAAATAATCTTGAAAGAGTCGATAAAGACAATTACCACTTCTCCAACGAACTTCCTTTAAACTCTTCTTAAGGGATCTAGGGTTGGTCTTTTGGAAGGGCCAGGACCAAAAAAACTTTTCTAAGAATTTTGGAAAGATAAATGGGTAGATTTTGGTCAATCTAGAAGGCTCAAGGTGGTGAAATGAAATGAAGGAAGAAGTGTCCTTTTATAATTGAGGTGAGGGGTACTCTTGGAAATCCTAAAAATATTAGATTTTAATAAATTCATTTTCTATAACAATTACATCAAACAACCATGTATTTGAATATAATATGAGATAATATTTTAATCTCATAATACAATATAAATTTTATGTATTTTAGTTTTATTTTAAACTTTATCATTTTGATTGACCTTAGTTAACCTATTTTAATTTTAATTATGGTAACAATTTATTTAACAATATAAGGTTGTGATTTTTAATTATAAAATGTCAATTGGACCATAAATGAATAATTTATGATTTTTTTTTGCAAAAAAATAATTAACTTTTATTTTTGTTTTTTTTAAGATTTTATGATTTTTAAATAATTTTAAAAAATATTATTTTGATAAAATATCATTAGTGTCAATTCTAACACTATTCGTTACTTTGAACTTATGAAAAAAATATAAGTTCAAAAAAACATTTAATACACCTTTAACATGTAATAATAATCTAGGAAATTCATGGAGTACCTTAATTAATTCAGATTATATTTATTTTAATAATTTTAATATCATTTATTTGATTATTTCATTAATAAAATGACTATTTCATCATCGTTGTAAAATTATTTAAGATATTTATTTATTCACTAAAAATTAAAAATAAAATACCATTATATAGATAAATATTTTAACTTCAAAAATAATATCAATAGAAAATATATTTTCTAAATAACACCATATTAAAAATAATATAGTTATTAAAAATATGAATGTGACATCTTTGTCTTTTCTATAAATAAAATATTATAAACATCATAACCTCATCCAAATAGTCCCCAAAAGTCATGAATAAATTTATATCATGAAAATAAGTTTATTAAGTTCAAAATATACACTTCTATTCTTTCATAACCTACATTTGTTTACATCTGGATACATAAGTTATATTTAAGACAAAGAAAGTGAAATTTTGTGACTTACTTTAATTTAAATAATATAAAAGTCATTTTTATGGACAAGTTTCCATTAAATAACTCAAATTTGAACCTTAGGTTTTAAGGAGCTTATATAAAACATCCAATAAAATTGTTACAAGTGTTAGGATAATTTTATGTCCTTATCATATTTTTTTTACCTTTAATTACATGATTTACCCTTTACCGTGGTAATAAAATTCTCTAAGGTTACTGTTCTAATTAACCAAAAATAAAAGAGACCTATTTAATAAATATTAATATTCTGATTCCAAATATGGAATCCATTTTAAAAAATTTGGAACTCGTAAGTTTCAGCTTTTAATTTAAAATCAAATGGCTAAAACGCAACGATAAACAATTTTTTAGAAAAATGTCTTTTTTAAATAAAATGTTATTATACTAAATTAAAGAATAAAATAAATTTAAAAAACCATAATTGAATTAATTTCAATAAAAAAAATCAAATTAAATTGTAATACTAATTTAAAATATAATTTTAATTTGTAATCACTTGAAAAGAAAATACAATTTTCAATACAAATCGGTATTTTCATTATTCTTTGAAAAATCAAACTTATCCTAAAAATATAAAAAATTGAAACAAAGTAAATTTTTATATTTTTATTTAAAAAATTAATTTTATATTGTCAAATAAAATTTTTAGAAGTTTCAAAATATATTTTTAAAATAATTTTTTCATCAAAAGGCAACAAAACTGACTTTAAAAAAATACAGCTTTTTATGCATAAAATTGGATTTATTTTCTATCATGTATAGAAAAAAATAAGATTAATGATAAAAATTAGATTGAATATATTACAAATATATTCAATTAATATAATACAAAAAATAGTAATTTCATTATTTTATTGTTATAAAACACACATGTGCGCATTTAATTAGTTTTCAAAAAGATATTTCCTTTTATTTTCAAAAAGGGTTTTATTTTCATTTATAATTAATTGGTCAACAAAGAATTCATTATGTATATGTGCATAAAAATTATTTTTCTAATTCATTTAATTATTCTCATACCCTTTATTCTAACGTCTAGGTTATAACAATAACATTTAAATGATGATATTTTATTATTCGTTTAAGCTTGATGTGATACACCATATTCGTTATCAAACATAGTGTTTCCTTTTAAAATATTAGGATGTTACAAAGATGGACTTACTAAATAATATAAATTATTATTATTAAAACTATTTAATATATTTTTCCAAATTCAATTCTCATAAGTGGTATAATTTAATTTAAAATTAATCTCACACACATGACGAAAAAGCAGGTTTTTAACGTGAAATATGTTCAAAAGTTTATAATATTTTTATACCCAAATTCATTATGAAAATGATTCAAATGAACTAAATTTTATTAATATATTTATTTTTTATATAATTTTACTTTAAAACCAATTTAAAAAATGATTCAAAATTATAAATTATCTAGATTAAAAGTCAGTTCTCGATTAAAATTCAGTATTTTTCACTATTCATCAAACAAAATTAAACATCTTAGAAAAATTCCAAAAATTAGGCATAATATAATTTTTACATCCAAATTTGAAAAATTAAGTTTATTTTATCAATTAAAATCTATAAAAGTATCAAAATTTAGTTTTAAAACATGCGTGTTGTCAAAAGGTTGAAAAACTACCTTTAGAAAAATATAGCTTTTTATGTGTAAAATTGGATTTATTTTTATATCATGTCTAGAAAACACATATGATGAATTTTAAACAATATATTGAATATTATATATATATATATATAATTCATATCATTAAATAATATTAATTAATTAATTTATTTTATTCTAAAACACCTTTGGGAGCATAAAATTAGTTTTTTTATAAAAACATTTCCTTTATATTCAATTGGTATTTATTTTCATTTCTAATTAATTGGTAACCAATGAATTCATTCCATAAACATGTGTAAACCACAATTTAATAATTTAGTTAATCTTATTCATTACCACCATTTCAATGGATAGGTGATAACCATCATGTTAAATAATAATATTAATAATATATTATTATCTGATAAGACCCGGCCTTGCATGTAACAAAATTTTAGAAGAAAATTGATGTTATTTGAAACACAAGATAGACTTATCATTTCATATAATGAAATATAATCTACACATTGTGAGTAATTAATGTTATCAAGGAATTTAAACTAATTTGAAAGAAGATATTTCATAAAATATCAGGATATTACATAGTGGATGATCTGTCTTATATTCCTTGTATGCCCATATGTCCGTATTTTATTTTTTTATCACATGTTTTCAATATTTTATTGTTTATGTACTTTGATGGTTATGGATTGTGTATGGTACTTGGTTATTTATTTTATGACTTCACACTTTAATATTGGTGGTTATAATATCCCCACAGTACCCTTATAGACCCCTACTGCTAGTCGAAAGCCTCTGGAGTGTGAGGAGGTGCACCTGAGGTTATGTAGTGAACTAGGTTGAGGCACTAATTAAGTTTTTTGTAGATTGGGATGTTAAAAAGTAGTATCAGATCCTTTTTTGTATTAGTATTTTTGATATGGTATCCATGAGATATAGGGATGTGTCAAATTATGTGATGGATACTGAGTTGGTGTGTAGTGAACACCTATTTCTGGAAGAATTTTGATTTACCAGGGGTTGAGAATCTTGTTCCTGATATGAGATGTTGCAGTTGTATGATTTTTTACTTCATGTGATGCACATGATGTTTTTATTTATGATTTATATTATATTTTGGCTCTTAGTCCATAGAGGTAAGAGGCATCTCATGCATCAATATTTGGCACATAGGATTCACATGACATGTAGGCCTACTATTGTCTAATTTTTATCATTGATGATAGAGGGTTAAACTATTTAATTAGTCAATAATAACTCATATGTAATTTTCTCATATAAGTTATTTGTGTCATTTTTCTCAGTTTTACCACCTTGTGTGTGTGTGTGTCTATTCCTCTGACGATAGGTCATGTAGGTCTACAATGAGATGCTCAATGATGGGGACAATAATGTAGTCACTTGAGAACTATAGGTTTAGTGACCCTAGTGGGTTAGTAAGGCACGAGATTCCTTAGTGATAAACCCCATGTTGGGAGATTCCTCTATAGGTTCAGTTACATAATGTTCCACTAACAATCTATATGGTATTTTTTCATATAGATTATAATGAAACTCTACTTAACCAAACCGTGTAATGGTGGTTCACTTGGAATAGATCGTCCATGATGATGTCGATGTGTGTGTGTGTGTGTGTGTCAACTGGTGAGATTATGATTCTCAAGAGGGGTCTTGTGTATAGATTCTCGGTGAGAATTAGTGCCCTAGTAGACCGATGACTCGGTATAGGGTGTTTGAACTATGTATATGTGTGATCCTTGAGTGGGAATCTACACATATGTTGCCATGGGTTTTGAGAAAGGGATATAGAATATTTCCTATGATTTATGACCTGTGATTTATGGGCTAGGTGGGAGAATCTAGTGACCCTGTAGATGCAACCTAGGATTCTAAGTGAGTTAGTGCCTAGTTATATTTGAGGAAATCATGTAAGAGGAGTTAGCTTGTGAATGTGAACACCCATAAATGTTTTTGAAAAAAAAGGAAAAATTGATTCCTTGGAATTCTTCGGAGGAAATCACATTGAGTGTTTTTTATTTTGGTATCTAAGCTAGTTTTTTAGGGAAAGACCAGTTGAGTACCTAGCCATGTTGACCTTAGACTCACTTTAGAAGTGTAGTGAAAGTGTGGGTAGATTATTTTGGATTTTTTATGGTTTAATAAGGTGTATAAAAGTGTGGTTAATCTTAGAATGTGTGAGGTGTCTAGTTTTGAAGAGGAGCATTGAGGGTGTTCATGATGGATGAGACCAACCTTCCCTAAAGCATGGTCATCGATTTTGGTGTTTGAGCCTTGATTCTATGGTGAGGGACTCATGGATTTGTGAGTTGGGTTTTAAGATTAATCATAGTGATATTATGTAACCCCAAGGTTTTTATGAGATTGAGGTAGTGCGTGTTAGATATGTATGCTGCTATTGGGTTTTTGAAGCGATGTGTGGTCATGTGTAAGCCGAGGATCGATGGTTTTGATGTGATGACATGTTCATGATGGATTAGGAGTTGATGAGAAATATAAAATCCCCTCTGTGGTGGGGGACATCAAAAATGGATCAAGTGTGCCGTAATGATCGATATGGGTCAATCCTGGTAAATTATTTATAGAACAGTGAGTATGGATCAAGATCATAAACACACGTCTAATTATTATCAAACCTGATGAGGTTGATATGTAAATATATTTTAGGGTGTGACCCTCATTATTGATGGGTTTTGATGAATATCAAATGAAGATGATCCCATGAGCTGGGAATATGCAGTAAATTGATGTTTCTTGTAAGTGATCAGTTATGAGAAATCTTGGACATATAGGTTATTAAGATTGATGATGGATGGGGTATAGGCTATATGTGATGGGTGTTTGGATTATTTGGGAAATGATAATGATACTCCTATAGTGGGGAGAATCATATCAGTTGAGAGTAAATGAACTTAATTTCAGATGGTTTTTTGATGCGGTGAGAATGGTTACAGGACGATCACGATTTCACTAGGGTACCATTGTGAGATAAGATTCAATATGATCTAGTTTATTGATAAATACAAGATTCAAGATTAATCTGGGGTGTTGGTTGGAGTTAGTGTGATGGAATTGGGCTCAGGGTGATCTTGGTGTGACCTGGGGTGATTCATGGGGTGATCCATGATTCATGAAATGCTTTAGGAGGTGAAACTCTATTTTTGACATGTTTCATGGTGTGAACTAGTTTTATTACACGTTTCAGACAATGAAACCCATTTTTTCCCTGTGATTAAAAGGGTGAACCTCTTTCATCACATGATTCTAAGGGAAAACTTATTTTTTCATGCAATTTAGTCGGTGAATTATGTTATGAAATATAATGAATATTCCATTTTAAGAGAAAATTATTGGTAAGCATGGATGGATGATACTATAGCTTAGGGTGTGAGCGGGCCCCTATGTGTAGGGTAGTTAGTGGAAATATTGGGATGGAGGCTGGCCTTTCTTTTGAGGATGCTTTGATGGGTGAAATCAAGCATTTTGAGTATAATTAGATAGAGGAGGTTCAACTAGAATTATACTTGAGGTTAGACATGGTGATAGGGAGACCATGTTGGGAGAATCATGTGGGACATGGTTGGTGGGTTGGTAGATCATTTGAGGATGCATTCCGGTAAGCAGTTCTGATGGAGGGGAGCACCATGGAATGAGGTTGACTATTTTGAGATGAAGATTATGGTGAGGAGAACCATTAGTAGGGTGATGATTTGTTGACAACACAGTTGTTTCCTAGGATATATGTGACAACCGGGTCCCGGTGACAGCACAGACACCCCGCCTTAACATGGCCGTCGGGTCCTGACCCACCTGGTACCCCCAGTTGCCCCGCAGACACGTGGGGCCCACCCCAGGGTCCACCCACATGCCTGCACAGGTAATCTGACTAATGATAGTCCCCACAGGCCAACACATGTCCTTTCCAGTGTGCTTTGTTCTCACTCACACACACCTTGGGAAACTTCCCAGGAGGTCACCCATCCTGATCACTACTCCAGGCCAAGCACGCTTAACCGTGGAGTTCTAATCAGACAGGCTCCTGAAAAGGAAGGTGCACCTTGTTGACATGAGTCATATCATTTAGTCATTTAACCCTTTATCATTTGGGGATGTTACAATCACCCCCCCTTTAGGGCACAACGCCCTCGTTGTGGGCCCTACATCTCAACCCAGGCAGTGCACCACGCACTTAAGGCTGGGTTCCTCCTCTGATACCAAATGTGACAACCGGGTCCCGGTGACAGCACAGACACCCCGCCTTAACATGGCCGTCGGGTCCTGACCCACCTGGTACCCCCAGTTGCCCCGCAGACACGTGGGGCCCACCCTAGGGTCCACCCACATGCCTGCACAGGTAATCTGACTAATGATAGTCCCCAAAGGCCAACACATGTCCTTTCCAGTGTGCTTTGTCCTCACTCACACACACCTTGGGAAACTTCCTAGGAGGTCACCCATCCTGATCACTACTCTAGGCCAAGCACGCTTAACCGTGGAGTTCTAATCAGACAGGCTCTTGAAAAGGAAGGTGCACCTTGTTGACATGAGTCATATCATTTAGTCATTTAACCCTTTATCATTTAGGGATGTTATAATATATGGGCATCATGGAGTTCCATCTAGAATTTTATTG
This sequence comes from Viscum album, assembly GCA_963277665.1. Classification (NCBI taxonomy): domain Eukaryota; kingdom Viridiplantae; phylum Streptophyta; class Magnoliopsida; order Santalales; family Viscaceae; genus Viscum; species Viscum album. The sequence continues at coordinate 1,570,404,179 of OY728143.1, forward strand.
GTGACAATGAGCAGTGGCTTGGGTTTTGATGAATTATGTGCCTTGTGTTTGGAGTTTCACAGGGGAATCTCATCAATGTACTAGAGTATAATGTGAAGAATTGATCATATTATGGAAACCTAAGTAGGTATAGTTTCTTGGTTGAATGGTCAATGAGACTTATCATGGATGACAAGTTATATGGTGGGGAGACTAAAATACCCCTTGTTTGGATGGGTTTTATAATTTAATATAAATTTGAAATTTTTTATGGATGATTCTTTTATATGAGGATTTTGAATTTTTGGGGTTTAAATATCCTAAATTGGAATTTTCATGTATATTTTGAGCTTCAGTGGAGGGAATTTGGGTTTAAGTGAGCATCGAAAGCAGTTTGGGTAGTCGAGATGCTCAATTTAACAGTAGTAGAAATTTCATTGCATGACTATATTGGTCATGCTATGAGTTCTTAGGATATAAGGGAGAAGGCCCATCTAAAGAAGGTGTTCATGAAATAAACACTTTTTTCACACCATGAACCACCTCGGTAGTGTTTTTTTAATTTTTAAGAGGGGGATCAACCCCCCTGGATGAGTGGAACAAAAAGGGAGGTTCTTGGTTGGACCTCTCCTCTCCTTCATTTAGGGTGGTTTTAGGTGTGATTTGGTGGTATTAGAGTTATGTTTCTTCCCCCCCTCACTTTAGTTTTTCTCCCTCTATTCCCAATTACTTCACATGATTTTATATTATGGTTTTTGTAAATTTATAATAGAGAATGGTGTAAATCGCCCTAATTTATTGTTATTTTTTTCAAGAGATTATGTCTTCACACTATCATTGTGGATGCCTAGATGATCTTCCTAGGATCTAGATGTTGATCCACATAAGAATGTACAATATTTTGATATTCAACCTCGAGCCTGTATGGTAAGGCTTGGACTCCATGATTCCTTAGGATTACTAGAATTTCTAGGATCCATTTATGTATTCTTGGGGTATTATTATTTTTATCATGATCATTATTATTTCCTAGGACACCCCTAGGATCTAGTCAGTAGAGCCTGATGACATTACTCATCCCTAATGTTGATTCTTAGGATTCTTGGGATCTAGATGGATGGAATGATGACATGGTAGATATCTCTGATTCAGTGATTTATTAGGATGCCTAGGAATTTTATTTGAGCCATTCATTATACCTGGAGTTTAGATAGATTGCAAAAATTCCTAGGATCTGTCTATTAAGTCATTCATGATGAGATTTTTGGCCACTTGATACTAAAATTTAGGGATTCGTAGGTAACAACCTATTATATAGTATTTATATGATTGGTATGAAATAAGGGTGTGCTCAAAGACTCCTTAACATTGGCCAAATAAGGCATGATCAATCAAGGTTCTATACCTAAGGATTGATGTTGGTTTATTATTTACTTATTTCTTACATTTTATCTATTGTTCTTATATGAGAATTTCACATACACATATCAATGTATATTTAGTATGAATGGGACCACATTATTGGTGTCTTGTTGAGTTATTTACTCACACCCTGCTCAGGTCACCATTTTACTATGGTGTCTAAGTAGACTCTCACTAGTTTTAGGTAAATGTTTGGTAGTGTCTTAAGTTCTAATCATTAAGTAGATAGCACTGAATAATGACATTGGAGATGAGTCCTGGATTTGGGTTCATGTCCACTTTTATAGTCTTGTTTTTTATTTAAATACTTTGTATATGTGATTGGCCTAGTGGATGATCATTCTTCTATTACTTTTATGCCATATGTAAGCATTTTATTTTCCATCGCATGTTTCAGCTATTTTATGATCTATATACTCCGATGCTTATGAATTTTTTATGGTACATGGTTATTTCTTTTAATATTGTGCACTCTTATATAGGGGGAATACTCCCCCATGGTACCTCTATGGACCCCCACTACTAGGTGTAAGCCTCTATAATTTCGGGTGGTATGCCAGTTGTTGCATGGAAAATGGGATGGGGCACCAGTTGAGTGGCCTCAGGACTGGTACATTAAAATGTGATACCATTACTTATGAACTTATAAGTTTTAATCTAAGATTTTCATGGTCATCTTATATTTGGATTTATAACCTAAATATATAAAAATCTCTCAAAATGGTTCATAAATAGAATGTAAATTAAATAAAGTATATCCCTCAGTTGTTTCAAACTAGATGTGTAGTTAGGCCTCTTTGTCGTGTGTAGAGTAAATATTGCATTAATACCCAACCAACCATTTTCGGGGTTATTACCCCTAAGTGAATCTATACTAGAGTCTTAATCCACATTTTTGTATCCAAATAGATATTTCATTTCTAGTAAATCACACACTCCATACTTTACCAAATATTTGGGATATTTTCACTATTTAGACTTATCCATAGGGTTCTCACTAAGGTTTTCTAATCCTAATCTATAAAAATAACTAAACCCTAATTTTATACTAATTATTGAAACTCAGGCATCATTTACATAAATAATACATCATTTTAGATGAATATTCAATAGTTCTCGTAATAATACACTCCTGATAACTATAAAGGTTTAGTGTATTTGGAAACTAGATACATATTCAAATATCTTAAAAATACCCCCACAAAATTCTTCTCATGTATTACCCTTATTTACACATATCCTACTTAAAACCATTCTTTATGGCCTGGGGATATGAAAACATAATAAAGGATTATATTTGATGCCTAGTAAGGGTAAATATGGGTGATATCAATCGATGATAATAAGTGATCCTAAGATAAGTATAAGGGCATGAGATCATGATCATAACTTATGAAAATATACACAAAAAATTCATATCTATAAATAATTATTCGTAATATAAGGCTATATCATAATAAAATACATGAGTCATAAGAGTTAAGAATCATCAATAATCAATCGTGATCCATGAGATAATATCCTAATCATAAGGTATTAATGTGTGGAATACATATAAGCATGGAAAATGATTTCCTTAGTCAAGTATCACTTCCAATATTATCATAGTGTACAAAGTCCCATAGTAGATTGGGCTTACGCCTCATTCCCATAAACATAGTGGGCATAGTTCCATAGTGGATTAGGTTCACTTCCCAGTCCCTTTCATATTACCTCCTAAGATATAAATATTTAACCAATTCATTATAAGTCAATATAATTTCAGTCCTATACATCATATAATGAATACCATATATATGTGTGTCACAAGATCATAAAAACATTCATCATTTCATCATAGCTTAATTAATTTGTGGGAACGAAATAGGTTTCATGAAATCATCCTTAAAACATCACCACCATAATCCATCCATAGAATGAAAGTGTATGGAATCATTAGAGAATGTCTCTAGTGAAGAATAATATTACCTAGAGTATTCTTATATAGATGAAAAATACTTTTATAAAATCATTATAAATATTCTCTGAAAATTAATAAGAAATATCATTTTTATAGCCTTTAAAAACAAAAATAATACTAGAACAATGGGAATAGAATTTTCATTGAAAAAAATAGAAACTTTTAAAGTAATTTAAATCATAAATAAATGACATGATAATGGGAAAATATGTTCATTCCATATGTGTTAAAATCATTATTTTTATGCTTTTATAATGAAAGTTAAAAGCGAGCCATATGAAAAACATTTTTAAAACCCCTTTTAATCCTTTATAAAGAAATAAGAAATCTGTATAAAATGCCTTTATCAAACATTTAAGTATATATAAAAACTTACATAAAACAATTTTTAAGAACATGGGTATTAAAGTGAAATATTCCCGACCAAAAAGAAGAAATAAGGTCATCTTTTCTTAAAAAAACTATCTCAGTCATTTTGAGTAACAAAAAGGGGGGAAATGGAAAGAATAGTTGAAAAACTCATAAATAACCATATGAGAAGAAAATATATAGGGTTTAAGATATTATGAACATACAATTTCCTATAATGGAAATTTAAATATAAACAATCCTGATAAAAAGTGAGACTATAATATAAAACCCTTACCTCAAGTATCAACTTGATTCGTATGTTCTCTAACCTCCTATATAATAAATTTATATTTATTTTACATCTATAATAGAATTATATTCATACTTATATTATGATATATCATTCCATTATTATTTCCAATTACCCATTTATTAAAAATTCTTTATTAAAATCAATATTTTCATGTTAACTATTTTGTTTTCCATGCATGTTTCAATTTGGCGGTTTTGTTCCTTGAACCTCGATCATATTTTTAGAATTTTAATAATTTCATGAACATCATATTTATTTATTATATAAATTTTTATAACCATACATGTAGTAAATTAATGAGAAATAAATTACATCACTTTGTGAAGATGGTAGTTTGTGCGTACGCATGTGTGCTGTTTTCTTTTTTCAATGGATTAAAAGAAAAGAAGATAAATAAAAATTTATCTTTAAAACATAGTAATTAATTTATATATATCATATATACTCATTAAATGCATGTATATTTCCCTCTTTGAGATAAAATGATGAGTAATGAAATACATTATAACATCTTTATTTTTGCCTTGTAAAACTTTGAAATATATAAAGAAATATTTTCAAATATAGATGCTAAGATGATGTGGGATTCTAAAGATCAGAGAGCCTCATAATTGATTAAATAAAAATATTAAATATTTTTTTATCAAGTGCAAATAGTATTCCTAAAATAATGTAATAACTCCCGAATGAGGACTCAAATGGGAAATATGAGACCGTCGCTGAGTGCGGAACGTAGGTTTTACCCTAGGCATAACATAACCCTTACCGACATCAGGTGTTTTGTTAAGTGCAGTCATGGGAAGAAATAATAACATAAATTTATTTACTTATTTATTATTATTTTTAATGTAGAGACCTAATCTTCTCTATTTAAACCAAGTAATCGTTAAATCCTAGAGTTAGCTTCATAACCCTATAGATTGAAAGAGGTGTCATTAGAGGAGAGTTATGGGAGGAACAACAACAGATCATATATTAGAGATTGGTGAACTAAATGAAACTTTTGGATCTCACCAATGAATATGATGTGTGACCATTCTTTATCATCAATCGATCAAAACTTGAGGTAAGGTGTTGTTCTTTTTTGGTACATTTCCCTATTTGATTATCCTATAATGAATGTGAATCAACTCCACTAATAGGTTGATTCACGGGCTGATCATGCTTCCAGGTGGGGTTTTATCTTATTGGGTTTTGGGATTTAATAATATTTTATTATTTCATGGTTCTTCATTCATTGATCTAATGACAAAAAATCATGTCCATCCTAAACAACATATGAGGTTCATTCCTCTTGTGTCTTATATGATCCCCCCCCCCAAATTTCACATGTTCAATCCCAGTATTTTCTTTGGTCGATGATTCAACCAATACCCAATGGTTTATTATTGTAAGGTCATTATTTGGAACAAAATATCATAACCTTAGTTTTTTTATCATGATCAATAAAGCGATCAAGGTGTGATGATGACGATAAACGATTAGAGGTGGATCGTGATCAGATTGGTGATTCCCCATTTCATGGTTTGGAGTGTGCTAACAACATGGTGTGATAAGAGTCTATTTAAAATTATATTGGATGGCCATAATCTAGCCTTCATTGATGAAAAGGATTGGTCATACTAAGATCCATGATTTTTTGTCATGATTGGTGGCAGATATAGAATTAGTGGCGACATAGAAAAATGCATGGAACAACCTATAATTTCTAGAAAATTCCTCAATGCATGTCATTTAGTCCTAAGAACACATGTCGTGTGGACCCTCATGGAATAAAATATCTCATATCGTGTGGTACATACCATGCACCATGTTACCTAGTGTTGGTGGCTCGGTGTGTGCCCTGGGGGTACACAGGTGCAGACACAACAAAACACAAAGGCATGACTAGAGCACACAGGCATAGCCATAGTACACAAACATGACTGGGGGTACTCAAACATTTTCAAGTACACAGGCATGGAAATAGTACATGAACATGACCCAAAGTACACATACATGGGCCTAAGTGAAGTAGTAGATCTAGAAAAAAAATGAAACACCTTATACTTCCAATACACACCATCTACTTTCTCCAAGGAATGTTGAGGCATTATTTCTATTCAGTGTAAACTAGGTTCAGTTGGATGAATTTCCTAGGTCTATTCTAATGATGGTATAGTGAGGAATTAGATCCCGAGTGTAGAATTATGATCCCCTCTATGGGATGAATTTCATATGGAGTTTGTGGTGTCCCTCAGTATCCCTAGTTGTGATCCTCCTTCATTATTTCTATCTCCCTAGGTGGGTTTCATGGTATCATCATGAGAAATATACACGAGCATTGATCCCCTATTTAGTAGGTTAATCTAGTAGGGTTTTGGTGTTCCCCATGTTCCATAGAAGTGATCTCCTATATAAATGTTGAGATATTTTGAGTTCAAGAGAGTACTTTATTGTCAGACTCAACAGGCACAAATTCTCATATGAGCACCATCGGTGATAGCATGGCTCGTGGAGAGAGATTTATCCTAGATGAGTGTTACCTTTAAGTGTCATTCATAATCATATGGATTGGAGTATGGTTGAGATCAATTTTATTTTTTGTCTTTATAATTATTATATATAGGTTCTTATCATTCTTACTATTATGTCCCATTCTCTGATTGACCTACCTTCATAATGTTGAGTTGAATACTCACTTGATAATTTATGTTTGGTGATTTTAGGGTGTCATGATTGGTATTGTTATACTCACTCATGCATGGTATTTTCCCGCATGTTTCATGTATTATATAGATGATATCCATTTTTACGGAGTCCATAGGGGTTAGGAGTAGGAAAAGCATAGTGAGATCGATAGGTTGTGGTTTGTACTAGTTGATGCATTTGATAGCAGTACCCTTCTACTTAGAAGATTAGACTCATTTTCAAAATGGTGGGCTTGAATTTGGGATTTTATACTTTCCAATACTTTTTTCTTACTCCGATTATGGGTTATAGATGGATTCATGCATTTGATATCAGTTTTATTTTACCTTTCAGCATTGTATGGGTATTTGTAGATGTGTTTGTGTGTACAAGTACCTTAGGATAAGGCCTCTCATATGTGTGATATGCCTACTCAGGACAGGTCACTAGCCCTTGGCCTATTAGAGGTGGGATTGTGATTATCATTACTCGGGTTTACACTAGCCATGGGGGCCCTAGTGGGTCAAGTCATGACAAAGTGGTATCAAAGTTCTCGGTTCTACCTTAGTAATGGAGTCTGTGAGTTTGGTTTGGGAACTTGGGAAAAATTGTTAAAGTGTTTTGAGTTTAGTTCCCAGGTAAGTATGTCTATTATTGATGTGATGGCTGATGTATCCATTTACCAAGACTCTGATAACCTTCTTGTTGACTCAGTACATGTTGGTACTGGTTGTAGAAGAACCATTGGTATATGCATCATATAGAAATAGGTTATGGTTTCCATTTCCTTCTTGAGTCATATTCCTAGATATACTCTTAACCATGGTATGTCTTGATTATTTCCAGATTCCTTTATGACAATAGCTAGCTAGGATTCCACAGTGGGATTGTGATGATGGTCTACCTAGTGATGAGGATTTAGTGCATGGTACTACACCGAATGTGTTACCTCCATGTGGTTTACTAGTTCTTCCACCACATGTTGATTAGTAGGTATCATCAGTATCACTGGAAAAGGATGTTCATAGGTTTATCACACTCATTGTGTTTTAGATATTAGTACCTCACAAGTTACAGGGTGAGCCAGACCCCCGGGCAGCCAAGGACTTGCTAGAGGCGGTCACCAGAGTTTTATCCTTGTGAGGAAACCTTCATATCATATGGTGGTCCCAGAGGCGAGTCTTCATCAGGTCTTTATAGGATGATTGTAGAGTATGGTGACTCAGAAACATGATGATACCACTCTCTCCTGTACAGATTTCTAGTGTCTCTTTAGAGAGGAGTTCTATCTAGCCACGTTGTGAGTAGTTCATATCTTGGAGCTTTTGAAGCTTCATCAGGGATGCATGGGCATCGTAAAGTATTTTTTAAGGTTCAAAAAAACTTTTGCGATACTCTATGGATATGGTATGATATTAGTTATTTTGATAACATGCCTTTGAATGAGGCCCATGTTGAAATATTAGGGTTGGAGTAATATCTCTCTGCATTCCTACTTATGGTGGAGTTCTTGAGAGGGATTTGGTAGTTGGGAACTTTTCCCTAATAATATGCCGACAGTTTGTGTTTTTATTGGGTACAAGAGGACTAAGACTTCAGTAGCTGTTAGCTGATGATAGACACAAGGATTCGAGAAAGTGATATTCTTCAAGAGGTGGTGCCAGGACAAAGGGTTTTCAGTTCCAGGCTCTTAGGGTGGTTCTAGTCAGCTGAGAGAGAGGTAGTGTTTCTCTTTCATCAGTTAGGGACACCTCACATGGGAATGTCTGAGCCTCCATATAGTTTAAATATAGATGGGTGATGCACTGCCCAGGCAGAGAATATGGAAGGATCGAGGAGGTACCATAAGTGAGGGATGTGGAAGAGGTGTAGGGACATCAGGTGGAGGTGTCAAGGGGTATGACATATTGCCACCACCACCCCCAAGTATCCCACACCAGGATCAAGAAGCTGGTGGTCAGGGATGAGGAAAAATTTAGGCAGTGTAGGCATACAACCCAGAGAATCTAGGGATTATTATAGGTACAATATGCATATTATATAATTTAGATATGGAACTAATAAACATAGGTGTGATCCACTCTTTTATTTTCATGTCTCTTGTTCAAGATCTAGAGATTTGAGTTGAGTCCTTGGATTGACCGTTGTGCTTGGAGACTCTTACTAGAGGAAATTCAGTGATCACACACTACTAAAAATTATGTGACCTCACTATTGAAGGAGATAGATTCTCATGGGATCTCTTTATAGTAGTGATGATTCCTTATAACCTCATCCTAGGTATGGATTGACTATTCATAGTTCATGACCATATTTATTGTTTTGGGTGGAGGATGTGGTGCATCCATGGTGATGGGAAAAGGTTTTCCTTCAATATAGATAATGAATTCTAGGTAGAGAAGGATGTGCTCATGCATAGGTGGATGCAGTCGATTACTCATAAGTTGGATAGTATTACCCTGGAGGTAGTGGATGTTACGAGAATTTAGTTTCCTACATTGGTGGAAGAGTATGAGTAAGTCTTTCATGAAGAAGTGTTGGGATTACCTCACTAACATGATATCAATTTATACATTTAATTTTACCTAGGTATCAACCTGATATCTACACCGGCATATTTTATGGATCCCTTGGCACTTCATGAGTCGAAGGTGAAATTGGAGCACTTGCAATGGAAGTTGATTTTTAGACCCAGTGTTCCCCCTAGGAAGTCCCAGTTTTATTTCTATGAAATTGGATGAGAGAATAAGGTTATTTGTGGATTTTCATTACCTGAATCAGGTAAAAATCAAGAATAATTATACACTAATAATGATAAAAAACCTCTTTGATCAGTTGAGAGGGGAAATATAGTTCTCGAAGATAGACCTCAGATAAGGATATCACCATATTCGAGTACGAGATGAGGATATACTGAAGAAAGCCTTTAGGTGTCACTATGGTCACTATGAGTACTTAGTGATTCCATTTGGAATGAAAAATTCCCAAGCATCATTCATGGAAATCATGAACTAGATATTTCAACCCTTATTAGACAGTTTTTTGGTAGTCTTCATCGATGATATCCTAGTGTACTCGATGTCATAGGAGGATAACAAGAGACACTTGAGGATGGTTCTGGATGTACTTTGATAGCACAATCTTTATGGGAATCTCTTTCAGTTCTAGTTCTAGATTCAATATGTCCACATCCTGAGACACGTCATCATAAAAGAGGGAGTAGTGGTATACCCGACCATGGTTGAGGTATTTCTAGCTTGGGATCCACCCAAGAGCATGAACAAGGTATGGATTTTACATAGGTTGGTAGGTTACTATAAAAAATTCATGCCTAGATTATCCAGAGTTTCAGCGCCCTTAAAAACTTTGACTCGAAATGGTTAGTATTTACTGTAGAATAAAAGGTGTCATCAGGCTTTTCAAGAGCTGGGATAGAGGTTGATGAGTGCCCCCATCTTGAGATTTCTATAGGAGTGTGTTGAGTATGTATTGTTCTGCAATGACTCTAAGAAAAGAATTGGATATGTTCTAATGCATAGGTAGGAATTAATTACATGTGGGTCCCACTAATTAAGACCCCATGAGAAGAACTATGTGACCCATGATCTGGAACTGGAAATGATGGTATTCACCCTAAAGATGTGCCAACACCACCTTATGGGTGAGCGATTTATCATCTACTCTGATAATATGAGTCTCAATTAAGATGGCTATAGTTCCCCCAGGATTATGAATTCAAGATATTCTAACTCCAAGGAAGGGGAATGTTGTGGAAAATTCTCTTAGAGGGAGATATTGTTCATAGTTGTTGAGTGAAGTGTCAAAGAAGTTGTCCTTGTTGCATTTTTCCTTAGTGGACAAGGATAGTGTAGCATACCTATAGTTGATGGTTGTTACATCATCACTTCTATAGTGTGTTAGGGGGGCTTGTCTTGGAGAAACCGACTGTAAGACCTTTCATATTTAGATATCTACTAGACATGCTCTTGATGGATACTCTAATGGTGGGGAGCACATTATCCTTTTCTAAGGATGTATGATGGTACCAGTTACACTAAGAGAGAATATATTGAGGGAGTTCCATACATCCCCCTTTTTGGTACATCTAGGTATTTAAAAGATGTACCAGGACCTTTAGTGATAGTTCTAGTGGCTAGGAATGAAGAAATGTGTTATATAGTTTGTCTCTCGATACCCCACTTATCAGTAGGTGAAGTTCAAGTATCAGGTTCCAATAGGTTTGGATCAGCCCCTTGAAGTGCCATAGTTTATGTGAGGTGGTATATTTATGGATTTTGTGGTAGGGATTCCATGATTATGTCTAGGTCATGGTGTTATCCGGGTGATCATAGATCAGTTCACCAAGTCAGCCCACTTTTGGACTGTTCTAAAGAAGAGTTCAGTATAGATATTGGGACACCTTTATGTGCGGAAGATAGTATTAATTCATGGAGTTCTTCCAATGAATGGTTCAGACCTTGATGCTAGCTTCACGTCATGATTATGGAGAGTATTAGAGGAGGAATTTGGGACTCAGTTTCATTTCAGTATGATGTTTCATCCATAGAAAGAAGACCATACTAAGAATACCATTAATGTTCTAGAGGACATGTTTCAGGTCTGCATGTTAGACTTTGTCCGTGGTTTGAAGGATCATCCACCTTCGGTGGAGTTTGCATAAAACAACAGCTATTATTCCACCATCAGTGTGGTGCCATTTGAGGATTTTTATGGGGGACCCTTCAAGTCACCACTATGTTGGACTGACCATGGAGAGTAAGAACTCATGGGTATAGAGTTTTTATGATCAACCATATAGAAGTTTTAGATCATGCAAGAGTAGATGAGGACTCTATAGAGTACTTAGAAGTCTTATGTGGACTGATGATGGAGGCTTTTGGAGTTCGTTGAGGGATACCATGTGTTCCTGAGAGTCTCACCTCAATGAGGTTTTTTTGATATTTGACTGGGGTAGTAAGTTAACTCCAATTTTCATTGGCCCTTTCCAAATACTATAAAGATTTGGAGAGGTGTCTTACACTTATAACTATAACCATAGTTTGATCAGGTACATAGTGTCTTCCATATGTCACATATGAGGAGGTATGTGCACAACCCATCACATGTTATCAACTAGGATGAACTAGACATCAAGGATAGACCTACCTTTTTTGAGTACCTGATGAAAATTGAGGATTGACATGAGAATATACTGCATGGTAGAGTTATTCCTTTGGTTCATGTCTAGTGGAAACATAGGAATCATCATAAGAGAACTTGGGAGTGGGAGACCCATATGCAAGTTTAGTATTGTCACTCGTTTGAGTATGCTCTTTGTTTTTTGGGATGAAAATGCATGAGGTGGGGTGTCATGACCCGACCCACTGGGTCCACCTATCAATCAGAAGGCCAAGCCACAACTACCCCAAGCCGGCTTCCATAGGCCAGGGGCTGGCGATAATAATCTAGAAGACATATCTAAAATGGGAGGCCTTTTCCTATTGTAAATGTATGAACACACACATCTTCAAGCACATACAATAAAGAAATGTAAAACAATTGATAATAATGCATGCATACATATGTAATCCCATGATCATAGTATGACATAAAGTACTGGAAAACATAAAAACGGGTCAAATACGAGCCCACCCAAAACTAGAAAAAATAAAGTCCATCCTGCTCATAATGAGGGGACTACTATCAAATGAAACACCAATATACACCTCAGTTTGTATAGCCACAACTAATATCCACCTAATCCTAGTCCTCTAAGGATATCACAAAAAGTTACATCATCTGCATAAGACATGACATGTGAAGGAAGAGACCATGGATGGGTGAGTATAAAAATACCTAGTAGGACAACCCAAAAATGATAAATATAAAGCATCAGGAGTAGTCATCTCATCAAAAATGGGTATGTAAAAAAAGATATGAGACCTAATGATAACCAAGAATATCCCAAATTTACTCCTAAAATACTCTATGTTGCAAAATGTATCAACCACTTCTAGGCATAAATCTATTGTGAGGTTTCAAGGTAATGCTCATCTAGGATATCTCACTCCATAAACCTAGCCATCCATGGTAGCACTCATTTGAGATATATCACTCCAACAATAATATCTTTGTCATCCCTAATGGAACTCTTCTAAGAGATATCACTCCATTGGGTATCGATAAGCTGGTGTCACATCCCTTTCATCCCAGATAGAATGCTTGTTTGGGAGGAACTACTCTCTGAGCTATACCGCCACTGACGACACTCATCTTGTAGGTCACGCTCACTAGGTCGATCCAATAATAATCACATAGAAAACTATGGGAGTTTTTCTGAGATACACACTCCATCATACTAATACCCCATCAGAAATAAGATGATCACTCTGGACCTCTAAAAGGGATCATATATTGATATACAGATAGAGGGTCAACATCTAGGGCTCACGAGAGGGATACCAAACCCTATTTAAAACATCTTTATAGATAGGGGATTGACACCTATTTAGTGTGGGTAATGACAATTCTAAAACCTACCTAATGAAAATGTGAAGAAAATGAGGATCACAATACATAGATAGGGGATCAATGCATAAGGATCACTGGGGGGACACTAGATCCTATTGTAAACATCCTCCTATATAGGGGATCAATTCCCATTTAGTGTTGTTCATGCCAATTCATCAAACCCTACCTAGGGAAATCATGAAGGATAAGAGGATCGCTTCAGGCATTTTATAGGGATACATGCTCCAAGACACTGAGGGGTATAGTCGAAGAGAACTGATACAACTCTCTCCAAAATAAGTCAACTCACCCACACTACACTAATGAACAAGAAGCTATAGAGGGGTCACCCTATATGAAGAGAACTGGATGTTGCACCTAACCCTCATAGGAATGGACCAAGTGAACCAACTCAATTAATATTGTCAAGCATTGCTGAAAGAAGAGTAATTCTTAAATCACCATGTGTCATATCTATATTGATAAAGAAAATTTCATCATCATGTTCAACATATAAATCTATTTAGGGTGGACTACTCATGTGCCTGCATATGAGTCTGGAAAAATACCAATAAACCTGTAGGGATCATCATCGACCCAAAGGTGTAAAACATAAATACACCAATATTTCACCACAAATGTTCATTAATAACAAAATGGATCATGTCTTTGTGAACCTCATATAAAAACACTCAAGATAGGTTATTCACTTGCCCAAAATGGACATTCAGTAAAAAAAACATTTTTGTCATAACACGTACGTATGTCACTTCATCAGCCCAAGCCCTGAGTTCGAATTAAATATCCATCATTGGTGTTGAATATTCCACCTCAATATCACTACGATTCCATAGAAATATAAAAAATGTGATGTCACAGGAAGAATTTACGACCGAATCAAAGTTTTCATAACAAAAAAATTGTTATTATATTATTATTATATTATTAATATTAATATAATACATGAAAATCAAGGGAATAGGGATTCCTCCTATTGGAATCCACCCACCCTTCATGTGGGTCCACACATCCTATCATCTACTTCCCCAATTCATGCCTCCCAAATAACCCTAACTGTGTGATCTCACCACCTACCCACACCAGACACCTTCCCACACCGGGTATCATCTTGCTCATACAGGTTATCATTTCGTCTCCCCACCATCGGTTCACTAACCTCACCCAAGATCACTGACGCATGTCTCTCTCACCAAGACTCCCTCTCATTCACTACTATTACATGCCAATCTTCACGACCAATATACCTTTGATCCTCTCGAACCCCATCTCTCATTACAACACCATGTTGAAACGTCAAAACCCATGCATCAGGTTTTTCAAATCCAGACACCAACCTCATCACCATTCACCACAAGTGTATCGCTGATCCCCATCTTGATCCCATGGTAATGAATCCATTATTCCAAATATTTATTGTTCAATGGTCATTCACCAGGTAATTGTCAAATCATCAACCAAAAAAATGATAATGTTTAACGCATGTAGAATGAGGTTAGAAAATAAAAAAAACACAAACATTAGTAATGAACCTCATCCAATGTTATTGTTCACATTGATTCGTTTTCATAGAGTGATGAATGAAGAGAAAAAAATTTAAAACAATATCAATTCAATACCACATAAAGGTAAAGAAATTACCCGAATCAAATGATTGATCCGTAAATTAATTTGTTAGGTGATTAGTTCCCATTATTCATGTGTAAAATAAAGCAGGATCAATCCAAACAAAATAACATCTTACCTAGATTTGGATCAATTGATGAAGAATAATTATTTCACATAATTTTTGTTGTTGGTATCCACAAGCTTCATTGTCATTAGCTTTTCTTAAAATACTTCAATTATCGATCCATGATCATGATTACCACCATTATTCTTCTATGCTCTCCTATAAATTCTTAGGGTTGTGAGGTTGACCCTATGAATTAGTTATAATAGTGTATTTATAGATGAAAATCTAGTTCATTGCATCATCATAATAAATAAATTAATTTAATTTCTATCTTTCATCATTTGTGGCCACAATGGATTTTAACCAAACTCCCAATGCCAAAAAAATATTATGCCACGCCTATTATAAAATATTTGTTTTGAAATCAACTATGATATTAGATTTCTGATTCGAGACTCTACTTGGGATTTATTCCACTTTTTTAGGAATACTAAATGTGTGTTATATTAATATATTTAATATTTTTAAAATATAAATTCCAGGCTCACCAGGCCATGGAATCTCATGTTGTCTTAGAGCCTGGCACTGTAAATGTTCCTAGAAATATTCCAATGTCTTATACAGAAAAACTGAGACATTACATTATTACCTTCTTCATGTCTTTTTGTCCATAAAAAGAAAAAATTAAACAGAAAGGTGGGGATTCTGAGCTCTCAGTTGGGTCTCCCGCTCCCATGACCTCCCTCAATAATTTCATATGCTACCAAAAAACACAAAACCAAGGAAAGAACTCTCCCGTGAAAAGTCTTTCCCTATCAGTTCTCAACATCTCTGGATCCTTGAAAAAAGGAAACTCTGCTCCCATGACCAATCTTACCTAGGTCAATATCATGCAATGAGTCGTGCACATACCTCGTCAACTGCGACATATGGAGAACACTATGAAACCAAAACTATTTTGGTCATGGGGTTAAGTGGTACACTACCTCACTAACTCAACCTAGCAGTAGGAAAATAAAAGGGATTAAGAACACTATAGATGGCCTACACCCTATCTAAAACTCTCTATCTCTTGAACTCCAAATACCTTCATTGTTGGTCCATAAGTAACTCCAAATGTTTCTAGGAAGTCCTCATCTTCTCCTCAATGAACTATACCTTACAACCATCACTAGCGCTAAAACTAGGACTCAAGAATAGTTAGTCACTATATTAGACTAGTATAAAAGTGTTCTACAAGGTCCCTAATATATGGCCTCAAAAAGGTGATACACCAGTGGTGGAGTGGTAATAATTATGATATGAAAACTTTGCCGATTGTATGTGATCCTCCAAAATATTTATCATAACTGACATGTGAACCCAAATCATGTTCACCAGAACTTGAACGGTCCACTTTACCTGGTTAGATGATTGGGTTAAACCACTATTTACAACTACAAATAAGTCCCCAAATGCTTCCTTCATCCTCTCCCTAATCATACCGTGAAGTAATCATCACAGTATGAAACAATCATCAAGGGAATTCCACAAATCTGGACTACCTCCCGCACACACATATGTCCTGAACTCTCCAAAAATATATGTTATTAATCACCCTAAAACAGGTGATACAATAATATTGTAGCTTGAAAACTTGTTGTAACTCCCTTGGATTCCCAAATGATGCCAAGATATCCTGGTACATACTCACCTCCACCAGATGTATAGCTAAGAGAAAACAACCTCCTCAGCACCTCCTTCTATAGCATGACTAGTGTCACCCTCTGTCCTTGAACAAGAATAACGATCTTCCCACCTTTGGAAAAGCCATCATGAACATATCCAGTGGATATATAGTCATGTAATATCCAAAAATTTATATTCTTGAGCTGTACCTCTCTTCCTCTCTAAAGAAGTGGATGGGTAGCATCTATCGACTTGAGGTAAACTGCTTATACTCAAGTGTCTCATGTGCTCCAACTCGGATGCTGATCACACATGGATTTCATCAAATAATACTACCATTAACTAATACATAAATGGGTTAATGATATATTCCACAAGTCATACAACTCTAATAAGGTATACAACACATCGAAGGGTACCACCAAGAACTAAAAGTGGATTGGGAAATCCACTTATGGTATATTCTGCTCCAAAAATAATGCTAGTGATAACTTGTCCTAAGGTCAACTCTAAGAACCACTTCTCCCCAAACCACTGGTTGAAGAACTCAAAAATGGAATGTGATACTTTCTCTCATTCCACCTAGTTCAAGTGACACCAATTCACACCCAACCTTGAGTACCCATTCACCTCTCAGGAGAACAACACTGGGCTACCCATGTGAGCAAACTAGGTCTTACTAAACCCCTATCTCTACAAACTCCCAACTTCCCCTTTAGCTTATAAAGATAAATGGTTCCATCTGATGTGTTGTTGCAAAAATCAGGGGTGATCCATGGTTCCAATCCTTGTATAATCCTAAATTTTGATGAGTAGATAAACCTAAAACATCCCTAGGAAAGATGTTTTCATACTCGACCACCACTATAGGAAAACAAAATCTCATAATATCCTATTCTCTATAGGTATCACTAGCTAACTGATAAAAATTCAATCATAACATCTTGTAGATGAGCTTGTCCTACTCTACCTCATATCACCCCTTATCAGAGGAGGAAAATATGGTCCTATCAAGATGAAACACTGCTAAACCCACTGGTAGAACCCAATTGAGCATGAATGATATGAAACTAGTCCATAATGAGGAAAACATCATAGGGTCTCTTTTCCACTATTAATAGATTCAACATGAGGCTCTCTCTCTCTCCTCCCATAGTTAAGTCACACTAACAGTAGAAGTGTGTGATCACTGATCCTCCCTTCAAGAGCCTAAAAACAAGGGTCAATCAAAATGGTAACACTAGTACCACTAAGTCTCAAATAGGGGTTATGCTCAGGGATAAAGGGGATCATGAATCTATTTGAAAACTATAATTTGGGTTGTGAAGACACACATCATGCCTAAAACTGTACTCAAAGCCTCTGTAAGATCCTACTTATTAGAACTCATCTTTTCCCTTTCCCACCTATTTACCACAACCAAGTCATTCTATGAAACCTTGACACAACAAACAATCTCAAACACATAAGTTATTGGAACTCATCCACCACACATTAACATAATCTGATTTGGATGACAATGACTTTCCTGCACAGTTTTTAGATCATGTCTCAAGAACATGTCTTAGTTGGGGAATTTTCCCTCTTCCTTACATGTCCAAAGTCAAGTCAAACATCACCAATACAAGGCTCTATTGACACCCCACATATCCATAGAGTATACTCAAACAAACGATGAAAAAGAGTGGACTATAATCATGTCTAATAGTAATATAAAAAAGTAGAAGGAACATATATTGTTCCCACAAATACTCCTGGATCCTCTAGGTAATGAAACTCCAATGCCTACATTTGTCCAAGATTATGACCACTAGCTTCCTGATCCTAGAGTGGTCCACATGGGGGGTGGTGTTAGCATAAAACCAAGGCTCCTGTCACCTCATATTGCTCCCCCAGATCTTCCATCACGGTCACCACCCCATGGACCTCTTTGATTCAGTCTCTACCTCTTCCTAGGTTATTCATTGATCAACTCTTTGATTGTAGAACGATAGGTAGGAAAATCCCACATGATATGTTCATACCCATCACAAACATAGAAACGATCATGCGTTGGTGGAATGGATTATCCTTGAGGTCTTTTTGATTTATGGTGTATCCTACGATGAGACTTGCATCATACACCTACTGTCAGTGGGTCCTAATGACCCACATCTGAGGTGATCCCTACCTTTGAAGCTCATGATATGTGCTGAAATCCTCTACATCATCATCCAGTACCAAAAGAATCACCCATGACTCATTATGACATTTTGCATCCACCTAAACCACTGGAGGTGGGTCTACGAATTGGTCATCATGAGAAAGTGCCACTTGCTAACCATACTAAAGAAATACCTCCTCATGACTAACCCCCTTCTAGGAGGCCTTATCACTCATCAGGTCGTACTCTCGACTCTACTATGGAAACCTCAATTATCATCATCATGGAAACATTCATCAAGAGACAATACATACCTTGGTCAATGATAATATCTTGGGAGATGACTCAAGAAGGACATGAAAACCAAAACCCATTCCTATATGATTCATGTACCAATTTTCCCTTGTAACTAGTGAATATATATACCAATTCAACAAGAAGGTTATCAGAGTTCTAGTGAATGGATACATCAGTCACCGCACAAATACTGGATTCCTTGTCCTAAAAGATAAACTCTAAACATTTTAACATTGTTTCCATATTGCCCAAACCAAGCCTCACATCTTGAAAAAACTAAAAACTTTGTCCTGAGGTCAAACCAACATCCTCATTGTGGACCCTAAATCTCAACCCAGGTAGTGTCACTGCACTTCCGGATGGGTTCCTAATCTAATACCATTATGTCAAGACCCGACCTACCTAGTCCCACCTAGCCAATGGAAGGCTGAGTCGTAACTACCCCAATCCCACCTCCATAGTCCAGGGGATGGAAACAATCATCGAGAAGGAATATCTAAAATGGGAGGATTTTTCCTAATGTACTTATATGCAAACACACATCTCCAAGCTCATAAAATGTTGAAATGTAAAAAAACTGATAATAATGAATGCATACATAAATAATATCACAGTCGGAGTATGAAATAAAGTTTTAGAAATCCTAAAAAGGGTCCAAATACAATCCCACCCAAAAATGGAAAAAAAAATAAAGTTTGTCCAGATCAGAAGGAGGGGACTATTGTCGAATGCATCAATGGTATACACCACGGTATGTCTAGCCCAAACTAATCTCCACCAACTCCTAGTCCTCCAAGGATACCACAAAATTTTTTTGTCTTATATATAAGACATGACATGTTTGGGAGGACCACATATATGGGTGAGTATAAAAATACCCAGTAGGATACCTCAAAAACACCAAACATAAAGTATCAAGAGTAGTTATCTCATCAAACATAAGTATGTCAAACAAGATATGAGACATAACAATAACCAATGATATACCATATATAATCATAAGATACAATTATTCATAAATGGTCTCAACCACTGTTGACCATAGATCCACAATGAGGTTTCAAGGTAATGCTCGTCCAATAGATATAACTTTATAAGCCCTTCAATCCCCAATGGAACTCATATGAGAGATATCACTCCATTGGGAGTAGATCTTTCATCCCTTATGGAACTCATCCAAGAGATATCACTCTAGGGGGAATAGCTCTGTCATCCCTAATGGAACTCATCCAAGAGATATCACTCCATCGAGTATCACTAAGTCGATGGCACATCCCCACCATCCCAAATGGCATGTTCATCCTAGTGGAACTTCTCCCCAAGGTATACTAACACTATCAACACTCATCCTAAAGGTCATGTTCCTCAGGTCTAGCCAATAAGAAGAACATATGAAATTGAGGGGGGTTATCCAAGGTACAAAATCCATTGTAATAATACCCCATCAGAAATAAGAGGATCACTCTGGGCCTCTTGAAAGGATTATATCTCAATACATAGATGGGTTTCAATTCCCATGTCTCACTGGGAAGATAACAATACCAATGGAAACATCCTCCAGGATAGGGGATCGATTCCTGTGTATGTTTGGTCACAAAAATTATGAAATCTACCTTGGGAAAATGCAAAGGAAATAAGGATCACAATATATATATATAGGGGTAAATACCCAAGGATCACTAGGGGAAAACAGACCCTACCAGACATATCCTCCAAGATAGGGGATTGATGCTCATGTAGTGTTGTTCATGCCAATTCCGAAAACCCTACCTAGGGAAATCATGAAGGACATAAGGATCGCTCTAGGAATCTCGGAGGGATACAAGATACAAGCCACTATGGTGTCTAGTTAAAGAGATTTGAGATGACTCACTCCAAAATAAAAGAATTCACCCATACTGCACTGATCAATGGGAAGCTGTGGAGGGTTCACCCTCTACGATGAGAATAGGATGATACACTAAACCCTCATAGGAAGAGATAAAGGGAACACACACAAGTGATACTAGTCAAGTGTTGTTGAAAGAAGAGTCTCAATTACATCACCTCGCATCATATATCTGATTCTAAAATGAAGTTCATCATTTCATTCTACAAGGAAAACTACTCAGGGTAGACTACTCATGTGCCCGCATATGAGTCTGGAAAAGCCTAACTAATGAGTGAGGCTCATTATCAGTTCTAAGGGATGAAACATGAATCTAATGATATGTCAAAAAAATGGACATGAATGACCAAACAGATCAATCCATTGCAATCCTCATGGAAAACCCTTCACGATAGGCTATTCACTTGCCCAAAATGGATGTCTGGTAAAAAACACATTTTTTCATAACACATATGTACGTCATTTGATGGGCCCAAGCCATGAGTCCAAATTTGTAACGACCAAAACCATTGTTAATGAAAATCCCCCTTGATCTAATTAAATGTCTTAATATGTGAAATAGTTATACAACATATGCACTTCTTTTATTTTATGTTTTTTGATTTTAAAATACTATTAAAGATTGTGACTGTTTCTATTGTAGCCGTTGAACTGTGATCACATGATTAGTATAAATATGGGCTTTAACAAATCCAATTTACCCAGAAAAAGGAAGCAATGGCCTCATCCAGTAGATATGCCCCTTATGAAGCCCATTTGTGAGAGCTCTGAAAGGAGGTGATGTCATGGGGATTCGCTCTTGACCAAGCCCAAGCCGAGATTAAATATGTTAAGCTCGACTAGGACCACCTATAAGATAAGTGGAAGTTGATAGAGATTACCACCCGAGCAATGTTATCCGAGCCACCCCAAGAGTCTGTCACCATCGCGCACCTTATTATTCAGTCTTATGCAGGTGTTATAAGGGGTTTTGTAACAAGACCTTAGAAATATGGTTATGTACTTTATTTTTTTATATAATAATGAATATACTTTCATTTTATTATTTTTACCTTGTAAATAGTTTTTAAAACACAAATGGTGTTTTTAGTTGATATTCAACTAAGAAATCTATTTTGATGAATTAATGGATTTTTGTAATAAATTATATTTTAATAAAATATTATTATTATTATTAAATTAATTTTTATTAAATATAAATTATAGTATAATTTTATGAATGCAATTGTAATTTTTATTAAGGTTCGAAAGCCATATTTGTCAAAACCCGTGAATTTTTGATAAATGTAAATTTTTAATTTAAAAGTGAAAATTAACCTATTTAAAAAATTATTTATATAAAATAAATATTATTTCTGGAATTAGGATGTCAAAATTATCCAACGGTGAATTTTTCATAATTTTCTGAGATAGTCAAATTTTTGGGTAAAAAATTAAATACCGTTTAAATATATAATGTGTTTTATGACATCATAATGACCCAATAGTGATGTAATAAAATACTAGAAGCTTTATGTTTGGCCAATATATTTTTTACCAATAAAATAATTTGATTTTGGGTTTGTTTGGATTATTTTACAAAGCATTAATGGACCCTTCAAGACTTATTAAACATCATGTCTTTTAAAATTGTTTTCCTTGGGAGTGTGACTCACCTCCACATAAGCAACCCCATTATTTTAAGAAGTTAGGACTTTTTCATTATAAAATATTTTTTTCCACTTCCCTTTTCCAAAAACCATGGGTGAAAACCATGGTCTGGTTTGTGGTTTGGATTAGTTTAATGTGAGGTGTCCCAAACCTAAATAATAAATAATTCCCTCACATTTCCTATATAAACCCACCCATGCTCCCACTTACTCCTCACTAAAAGACATTGGAGTTCATAAAACCTTTTCCCTCATCTCTATATAATCCTCCAAAAGTGCCCCAAGCTCCCAAGAAGCCTCTCTCAAGCCTTTGGAAGCACACTTCCAAGTAAGGGGTTTTCTTCCTTTCTCATTTTTTCCCAATATTCTTTAAATTTTTATGCCATTTTAAATTAAATTATAAATGTTGGGGTATGGTTTCTCACCTCCCCCATACTTCCCTATTTATGTTTGAATTATGGGAGTTCCCTTTATCTCTCATTAAATGCCTCCCATGTACACCCGTTAATATGCCGAAATTCTGAAAGGAATCTCTCTCTCCTCATTTACATTCAAGAAATTTGTTAGTTCGACAAGGTTGAAAAACCCTAAGAGGGGGGGGGGGTGAGTTAAGGTATGACTAATATAAAATTAAATCCCATTATGATCTTGTTTTGCTGTTAAGAAAACAATCTTCTCTCTCTTTCCCATTGCACAATATAAACAGAAAGTAAATCATGCACAAGACACAAAAAATTTTACTTGGTTCAGCCTCACTGGGATACATCCAAGGAGCATACACTGGCAATATGATGATGTAACAAATCCACTATAAGCACACTGCTGTTTACAGGGTTTAGGATGGACCACTTCTATTCCCAGGCTCATTGCCTTTACAAATTTTAGGGTCAGCTTACTGCTTTCCCAAGGGTCACTCTCTGTTTCTCTCTCTCTGGCTCACTGCCGGTGGAGAGGATCACCTTCTTCCTATTCCTTTGCTCACTGCTCTCGAAAGGATCCACTCACAGTTTATAGACCTGTAGGTCTCTTCATTGTCACTAATGAATACATCCTATGTTGTATTTAGATGCTCTCTTGAAGTCCAACTTTCACCCGTAGATGAATATATCTTTTCACCGAGGGTATCGGCCATTCTTCCAGCTTCCACACAACCCTAAACCACTACCGTGAAACAACCTTACTTGGCACCCTTCTCTAAGATGCCACCGAAGTCTCAGAGCGCAAGTCAAAATAGGCGCGCAATTCCTCCTCAACCACTTGCGCGACAGAAGGTTCTGCAACTCCAAACTTGCGCGACACACCCCCTTTTACACCCAAATCAATATTGGAACGCAACCAACAACTTTAACTCTTATTCAAAATCTGCGCGTAAGTGTCACCAAACCACTTGTGTGACGCGTTCTTCTACAACTCAAAACTTCAGTGACTCACTTCCTTTCTCGCCCAAACCACCTTAGGCGTGAAACTATCACCTAGCACGCAACTTATACTTGCGCAACCACACACCACTTGCAGGACCACCACACCTGTGTGATGGGAGCTCTAATTTTCTCTACATGTTGAAATCGTCACTGGATGTGGAAGGGTTGACCTGTATTTATAGGCATTTGGAAACCCTGCACGACGACGTTCAAGTATCCCCTCATCACGCAAGTTTTGATGCGCAAGTCTCTGCCGTGCAAATCACTTGCGCGACCAACTCTAAAACTTGAGCGCCCCTTATCCCTTTTCCATATTTTGATGTAATGATCTTGAAAAAATTAGGTGCTGAATTTTCCTCCCCTTCAAGTACACGGCGTGAAAGTCCCTTTTCCAAAAAACCACTTTTCTTCATTTGTCGATTTTCAGGCCCAAAAATTTGGCAAACACTGGAAAACGACACCACCTTGTATCTGCTCTTTTTGTACCGCCTCCAGATCATTCATTCCTTTGTCGACGTTCTTGAATCAGACATGGATCGTTAACCACAGCCCTTGAACTCGACATACCACCATGAAATTCCCTTTGTCAACAAATTTGTAGGTCATGATTTTCTTTTTCCACAATCAAAACACTGATGTCCACTTTGTCTACAAACACAATCACCTCAAAAATGCTTCAATGATACCTTGAGGGATTTTTTCCAACACAATTATTTTGTATCATGAATCTAAATTACATTAAAATTGTTGGGACATGTATTTATATTACTTCCTTACTATCCATTTCATGCACATATTATGAGACACCCCTTTCCCTCTCATCAACCATTTTTATGAATTCTTACACCACGCCGTTATGCTGCCGAAATTGCACCGATTTTCCAAGACAGTGTCATTGTATAGTGATTACCATGCCCATTTCTCTATCAAGGGTATTAACCTTTATGAACATTACTTATTGATTATAAATTTTCATGTATGAATTCCACATTCCTTTATCTTGGAATAAATGATGATGTTTTATGAATCCATGTTATATGATCCATGTGGCACACTTATGCATGAAATGAAATGTTTAAGAAGGGTGAACCCTTATAGCGCTCCAATGCATTGGGTAAAGAATAGTATCATGATAAGTCATGTGAAATGGGTGTTTACTCATACTAATTCACGTTCAATGAGGGTTTACTTGTGCTTCATGTGCAATGAGGGTTTACTCATGCTCTATGTGCAATGAGCCTTGGCTCGTGCTAATTCCAAGCTAAGAGTTGTTTCCACATTTCCATGTTATGATTATCATGATTTATCATGTATTTATGTTTATTCTTCTATTGTACTCTATTGATATGCCCATTGTATAACATGTATTGTATTCCTCATGTTATTCCATGTGTATTCTCTTACTGGGCTTTGTAGCTCACCCTTTTCTTATGCATGTCCTCAGGTTATCCCATGCAATGCTAAATATGAGGGAATGTAGTGGTCATGTAAAGGATGTTTTCAATAAATATGTTTTATTACATGTTTTAAGTTGTTATGTAATGATCCTAATCCCCAAAGACACTAGACCTCTCGATCCTCTATGTTGTATCAAGTTAAGTTTATGTAATAAATTATGTTTAATTTTGTAATAAAATATCAGAGTTGTCATAGTTGGTATTATAGGATAGGTTTAGTTATTTTTGGGATTATGATTACAAAACCATAGTAAAGACTTAGAGACAAGTTTTGGTGAGTATTGAGTAAGTGGTTTATCATGAAAATATATCCATGTCTGGATATGAGCAGGTAGATGTGGCTCTGTAATAGATGTATCATAGGGGTAAAACCCGAAAACACCGCTTTGAGCTAGACTCTAACGGGAACTGGTGCACGACAATGGGAATTTCTGCATTCTTGGTTACGACACTCCTGGGGGATATGATTTGGTAGATTCACGAGCTTAGTAAAAAAAATTATTAAGGGACAAAAAAATCCCATAAGAATATAAGTTAAGAAATAGATTGAGGATAACCTAGATTTAAACCTAATAAATCAAAAGTTAAGATATACTTTTTCTTTATAAGTTTATACTTTTATGTTCAAAGTTTAATTTTTAGGCTCAATGGCTATGTATTTAAGACCTCCAATTATAAGTTCTTTTTCTTAGTTAATGGAGGGAAATAGAAGAACATGTTCCAACAACTGATGTGATAGGAAATGTGAAGATTTCCCTAATGATATGCCTGATATGATGGGAGTGGGTGCTCCAACCTTCCTGATAGTACTTTCTTAGATGGATCGAGTTATGTATAATAACTTGAATCAGGCGGAATGCCCTCCTCCTCCATGGAAAGTGCAACTTGTCGTAGAATCCTTCATGCGGAAAAGGCCTCCCATGTTTAGCGGATATTTTAATCCCCTCCTCATGGAAACATGGATTAACTCTATTGAAAAGATATTCTCCGTCCTCCAGTGCTCGGAAGAGAAAAAATTTGTACTGGTGGTCTATCATTTTGATGGGGAATCTGATCAGTGGTGGACACTGATCAAGAATACAAAGTCTCAAGAGGAAATTGATTCCATGAATTGGGAGGAATTCAAGAGGGTGTTTTTTAACAAATATTTTCCTCGAACCCTCCATATCAAGATGGAAAGAGAGTTCCTTAGACTCAAGAAGAAGGAAGATGGGTCTATCGGGGGGTGTATGAAGCAAAATTTACAAGGCTTTCAAGGTACACCTCTGGCTTTGTCATGAACATTGAAAGCAAGGTGGATCACATTTTAGTGGACTAAAGCCGAGTCTATGAAAAGAATTGGCGATTAGAGACTTTGACAGTTATGAGGATATTGTCTGTTGTGCCCTCAAGGTTCAAAATGAAGACTGGAGACTCTCAGTGGTCTCTTGGGACCAATGACAAGAAGTGGAAAATGGAGAACAACATGGGTGGTCCATCAAACAAATCCCATGATAGAAAGAATCCCGACTTTTCCCCTTGAAAAAATTGTGGGAAGAAACATCTAGGTAACTGTCTCAAGGGAACCACAAATTGCTTCAAATGTAGAAAGTTTGGTCGTCTGGCCAAGAACTGTCGAAGGGGTATGAAAAATCCTGCTAATGTTGAATAAGAAAGGAAGTTTCAGATCAACACTCAACCGGTAGTGTAGTGTTACAAATACAAGGAG
This sequence comes from Viscum album, assembly GCA_963277665.1. Classification (NCBI taxonomy): domain Eukaryota; kingdom Viridiplantae; phylum Streptophyta; class Magnoliopsida; order Santalales; family Viscaceae; genus Viscum; species Viscum album. The sequence goes on from OY728143.1 coordinate 1,570,431,308, forward strand.
CATGGGTATTATGCAAACCATTTCCCTAAGCCGAGGGTTGTCGGAGGAAATCAACATCAACCTCCGAGGCAACAGGGAAGGGCCTATGCTATCACTACTACTGAGGTGGACCCAAACAACGATGTGGTGACAGGTATGCTAGTTATTCATTCAAGAATAGAGAACGTACTATTTGATTCTGGTTCTACGCATTCTTTCATATCTTGCAATTTTAGTAGAACAATTCAAACACCACCTCAAAATTTGGAGGAAAAGTTATCTGTGAGAACAGTGAATGGGGAAATCGTTGCATCCATGGTTTATAACTCCTCCCTGGATAACATTTGTGGACTGAACCTCCCAGTAAATCTTGTCAAACTTCCTTTAGTAGATTTTGACGCTATCTTGGACATATATTGGCTGTCTTTATACAAAGCCACTATCAACTTTTGATAAAGGGAGATCACTCTTCACATCCTGATGCATCCTCCAATTCTTTACAAGTGAAAGTAGGGAGATGAATCTCTTTTAGAATCATCATCTCAAGTGTGGATATTGCTGCCTTATGAGCAATAATATATATCTCAAATGACTGAGACAAAGGAGTGAATCATGCTTGAAGACATGCCCATCGTGAGGGATTACACTGATGTATTCCCTGAAGAGTTGTCTGGTATTCCTCTGGACTAAGAGGTTGAGTTCTCAATTGAACTTATCCCTGGATCTCTACCAATCTAAAATAAACATTACATAATGGCCACTGTAGAGCTGGAAGAGTTGAATAAGCAGTTACAAGAGAATATGGAGAAGGGTTTTACATGCTCGAGTGCTTCACCGTGGGGTGCGTCGGTCCTCTTCGTGAAGAAGAAGGATGGATCAATGCGCCTATGCATTGATTATCGTGGTCTCAATAAAATCACGATAAAGAACAAGTATCCCCTACCACGGATAGATGACTCATTTGATCAGCTTCGTGGGGACAATTATTTCTCTAAGGTAGACTTTCAGTTGGGATATCAGCAATTAAAGGTGATTAAAGAAGATATTCCCAACACTTCCTTTCGAATGAGTTATGGACACTATGAGTTCATAGTTATTCCCTTTGGACTCACTAATGCTCCGGGAATTTTCATGGATTTAATGAATAGAGTCTTTAGATATTAGCTGGACAAATTTGTGGTAGTCTTTATTGATGATATTCTGATATACTCCAAGAGCAAGGAGGAATATGAGGAGCATTTGAAAACCATGCTAAAGACTTTTCTAAGGGAGAATTTGTATGCAAAGTACAGTTAATGTGAGTTCTAGATAGAGGAAGTATCATTCTTGGGGCATGTTATCACCAGAAAAGGGATATCTGTGGACCCTACCAAGACAAATGTAATTGAAGAGTGGCCCAGGACAACTTCTGTAATGGAGATCCACAACTTTTTGGGTCTAGCTGGGTATTATCGACGATTTGGGAAGAACTTTTCATGATTGTCAAACACAATGACCATGTTGACACAGAAGGGAGTAATTTTTTTCTAGACACAATAATGTGAAGATTGTTTCAAGGAGCTAAAAAAGAGGCTTATCACTATACCAGTACTCACACTACCTACAAGTGGAGAACTCTTTATGGAGTATAGTTATGATTTTAAGAAGGGATTAGGTTGTGTTCTAATGAAAAATGATATAGTGATAGTCTATTCCTCAAGGCAGTTGAAAATCCATGAGCAGAACTATCCAATGCATGATCTGGAGTTGGCGGTTGTGATCTTTGCCTTGAAAATCTGGCGGCATTATCTCTATGGGGGGAAATGTGAGATATATACTAAACACAAGAGTCTCAAATATATATTTACACAGAAAGATCTTAATATGCGCCAGCAAAGATGGATAGAGATCATCAAGGATTATGACTGCTCAATCCACTACCATCCCGGTAAGGCAAACAAGGTGGTGGATGCTCTAAGTAGAAAGGATCCTACATCATTATCAATGATGAGAATTGAAAATGATCTGATCTTCTTAGATTTACAAAGTATGGACATGGGAATCATTAATGGAGGAACATAATAAATCTTTTCACAAATGATTGGTTAACCATCCCTCTTGGAGAGAATAAAGGATGCTCAAAGAAAATATGTGGAAATTCAAAAAAGGGTGGAAGCTGTTAAAAATTGGAAATTCTTTGATTTCAAAGTTGATGAGGAAGGAGTTGTAAGATTTGGGATGCAAATATGTGTACCATCCGATCCAGAGATAAAGAAGGAGATATTGAATGATGCACATAGATCGACCTTCTCTATCCACCCATGGAGCACAAAGATGTATCGAGATCTCTGAGAAAACTTTTTGTGGGACAATATGAAAAGGGAGATTACCGAATATACATAAAAGTGTCTGGTATGTCAACAAGTGAAGGGTGAGAGACAAAAGTCTAAGGGGATGATGCAACCACTACCCATACCAGCATAGAAGTGGGATAACATTACCATGGACTTTGTCACGGGACTTCCAAGGACATCCATAGGAAATAATGCTATATGGGTCGTTGTGGATCGTCTTACAAAGACAACTCACTTTATCACGGTTTGAGAGGACTTCTCATTGGATCAACTTGCACAGATTTACGTCAAGTAATTGGTAAGGCTACATGGAGTACCACTATCTATTGTATCTGATCGTGATCCTAGATTCACCTCAATGTTTTGGAAGAGTCTTCAACATGCTCTGGATATTGAGATGAAATTCAGTATGGCCTATCATTCTTAAACTGATTGCCAATCTGAGTGGACTATCCAAACACTTGAGGACATATTGAGAGAATGCTAAATGGACTTTAAAGAAGGATGGGATCAACATCTTCCTCTGGTTGAGTTCTCTTATAATAACAGTTTCAACTCGAGCATCCAAATGGCGCCTTATGAAGCCCTTTATGGGAAGAGGTGCAGAACGCCGACATGTTGGGATGAAGTCGGTGAGCATAAACTGCTAGGACCTAAAATGATCTAAGAAATGGTAGAGAAGGTGAAAACATTCTGCAACATATCAAGGAAGCCCAGAGTCGACAGAAGAGTTATGCAGATAAGCATCGACGAGACCTTGAGTTTAAAGTTGGAGACATGGTATTTCTATGAATATCTCTATGGAAGAAGGTCATGAGGTTTGGAAAGAAAGGTAAGTTAAGTCCTAGGTACATCGACCCCTTCGGGATTCTTGATCGTGTTGGGGCTGTGGCCTATTGACTATCACTTCCACCTACCATGGCCAAAGTACATGATGTCTTTCATGTATCCCTCTTAAGGAAGTAAATACCAGACCCTTCACATATACTCTCTTCCGGGGTGGTACAGTTGGAGGATGATATTTCCTATGAGGAGCAACCAATGAAGATCTTGGATCGTAGAGGCAAAGTTCTACGCAACAAGACTACTCATCTGGTCAAGGTACTATAGCGAAACCATAAGTACGAAGAGGCAACATGGTAACTGGAGGAAGAAATGAAGGAAATGTACCCACATCTGTTTTTGGCCTAGAATGTAAAATGAAATTTCGAGGGTGAAATTTCTTAAGGGGGAAAGATTGTAATGACTCAAACCTTTGTTAATGAAAATCCCTCTTGATCTAATTAAATGTCTTAATATGTGAAATGGTTATACAACTTGTGCACTTATTTTGTTTTATGTTTTTGGATTTTAAAATACCATTAAAGATTGTGACTGTTTCTATTGTAGCCGTTTTACTATGATCACATGATTAGTATAAATATGGGCTTTAACAAATCCAATTTACTCAGAAAAAAGAAGCGATGGCCTCATCCAGTAGACATGCCCCTTACGAAGCCCATTTGTCAGAGCTCGGAATGGAGGTGACGTCATTGGGCTTCTCTCTTGACCAATCCCAAGATGAGCTTGAATATGTTATGCTCAAGCGGGACCGCCTATGAGAGAAGTGGAATTTGATAGAGATTACCACCGATGAAATGTTATCTGAGCCACCCCAAGAGTCTGTAACCATCGCACACCTTACTCTTCGGTCTTATGCGGGTGTTATAAGGGGTTATGTAACAAGACCTTAGCACTATGGTTATGTACTTTATTTTTGTATATAATAATGAATATACTTTCATTTTATTATTTTTACCTTGTAAATAGTTTTTAAAGCACAAATGGTGTTTTTAGTTAATATTCAACTACGAAATCTATTTTGATGAATTAATGGATTTTTGTATTAAATAATATTTTAATAAAATATTATTATTATTAAATTATTTTTTATTAAATATAAATGATAGTATAATTTTATGAATGCAATTGTAATTTTTATTAAGGTTCGAAATCCATATTTTTCAAAACCCGTGAATTTTCGAAATTATCCAACGGTGAATTTTTCCTAATTTTCTGAGACAGTCAAATTTTTGGGTAAAAAATTAAATATCGTTTAAATATATAATGTGTTTTATAAAATCATAATGAACCAATAGTGATGTAATAAAATACTATAAGCTTTATGTTCGGCCAATATATGTTTTACCAAGAAAATATGGTGATTTTGGGTTTGTTTGAATTATTTTACAAAGCATTAATGGACCCTTCCAGACTTATTAAACATCTTGTCTTTTTAAATTGTTTTCCATGAGAGTGTGAATCACCTACGCATAAGCAACCCCAGTATTTTAAGAAGTTCAGACATTGGAATTATAAAATATTGTTTTCCACTTACCTTTTCCAAAAACCATGGGCAAAAACCATGGGCTGGTTTGTGGTTTGGATTAGTTTAATGTGAGGTGTCCCAAAGATAAATAATAAAGAATTCCCTAACCTTTCCTATATAAACCCACCCAAGCTCCCACTTTCTCCTCACTTAAAGCCTTTGGAGTTCTTCCAACCTCTTCCCTCATCTCTCTAAAATCTTCCCAAGGTGCCTCAAGCTCCCAAGAAGCCTCTCTCAAACCTCTCTCAAGCCTTTGGAAGCACACTTCCAAGTAAGGTTTTTTCTTCCTTTCTCATTTTTGTCCAATATTATTTAAATTGTTATGCCCTTTTAATTTCAATTATAAATTTTGGGGTATGGTTTCGCACCTCCCCCATACTTCCCTTTTTACGTTTGAATGATGGGAGTCCCCTTTCTCTCTCATTAAATTCCACCCATGTACACCCATTACAATTCCAAAATTCCAAAATGAATCTCTCTCTCCTCATTTACATTAAAGCAATTATTTTGTATCATTAATCTAAATTCTTTTACAATTGTTAGTACATGTATCTATATGACCCCCTTACTGTCCATTTCATGTACATATTATGAGACACCCATTTCCCTCTCATCAACCATTTTTCTGAATTCTTACGTCATGCCATTACGCTGCCGAAATTGCACTGATTTTCCAAGCCAATGTCATTGTGTAGTGAATACCATGCCCATTTCTCTATCAGGGGTATTCACCTTTATGCACATTACTTATTGACTATAATGTTTCATGTATGAATTCCACATTCTTTTATCATGGAATAAATGATGATGTTTTATGAATCCATGTTATATGATCCATGTGGCACACTTATGCATGAATTGAAATGTTTAAGAAGGGTGCACCCTTATAGCACTCTAATGCATTGGGTGAAGTATAGTTTCATGATACGTCATGTGAAATGGGTGTTTAGTCATTATAATTCAAGTGCAGCGAGGGTTTTCTCATGCTTCATGTCTAATGAGGGTTTACTCATTCTCTATGTGCAATGAGCATTGGCTCATGCTAATTCCATGTTAAGATTTGTTGCCACATTTCCATGTTATGATTATCATGTGTTATCATGCCCTTATGTTTATGATTCTCTTGTGCTCTATTGATATGATCATTGTCTAACATGTATTTTATTCCTCATGTTATTCTATGTTTATTCCCTTACTGGGCTTTGTAGCTCACCCTTTTCTGATGCATGCCCACTGGTTATCCCATGCAATGCTATGTACGAGGGAATGTAGTGGTCATGTAAAGGAAGTTTTCAATAAAAATGATGTATTTCATGTTTTAAGTTGTTATGTAATGATCCTAATCCCCAAAGACAGTAGACCTCTCGATCCTGTATGTTGTATCAAGTGAAGTTTATGTAATAAAATATGTTTAATTGTGTAATAAAATATCAGGGTTGTCATAAAATTAAATGTCCATTATTGGTCTTGAAACATCCACCTCTAATACCTTCTGTCAGGACCCGACCTGATGGGGTCTTCCTAGTTGGGGGAAGGCCAATCCGTAACTACCCCAAACCCCCCTCTATAGGCCATGGGATGGTGACAACCATCGAGAAGACATACCTTCTTAGTGCTTATCGCCATCCCCTAGCCTATGGAGGTTGGCTTGGGGTATTTGTGGCTTGGCCTTCCACTAACCAGAAGAACCCCAATGAGTTGGGTCATGACATGGGGAGACTGCAACAACTCTTTTTCATTCCTTGTAAGACTTTGGGATATATGAAGGAATGGTTTCAGAGCTAGGTGTTGAGATAACATGAGATTCTGAGGCCCAAAGAGCCTTGATATTGATTCAATAAAAATATTAAACATATTTGGAACACATATTGAAATAATGGAATAACTCCTGAATGGGGACTCAGATGGAAAATTTGAGATCACCATTGATTCCAGAATGCAGTTTTTATCCCATGTATGATATAACACTTTTCGATGTCTAGCATTTTATTAAGTGTAGTCATGGGCATAAATAATATAATTAATTAATTTTTATTATTTAATATAGCAAACTAATCCTATCTATTTAAACCTTATTTCCAGTAAATCTCAGGGTTATCCATATAACCTTGAATATTGAGAGAGTATTCATTAGAGGAGTGTTTATAGAGGAACGATTACATATCATGGATTGGTGATCAGTGATCCAATCAGAACTTTTAGATCTTGCTAATGACTGCGACGTGCGACCATTTTTTGTTAGCAATCAATCTAAACCCAAGGCAGGGTGTTGTTTTTCATTGGTTTATTTCTCTATTTTATTATCCCATGATGAATATGAATTGATTCCGCTAAAAGGTTGATTCGTGGGTCGATCATTCTTACAGGTGGGATTTTATCTTCCTTGGTTTTAGGAATTGAAATTATTTGATTATTGCTTGGTTCTTCATTCATTGTTATATTGGAAATGAATCGATTCCAACCCAAACAATGGACGAGGTTCGTTCCTATTTATGTTTTATGCTTTTCTTCCCCTGTTCTTTGCACGTTCATTGTCAATATTTTTTTTGGTTGGCAGTTTGACCAATACTCGATGGCTGATCATTGAGCGATAATTCTTTGGCATAACGGATCATCATTGCAGGTTCGTGATCATGATCGATGGAGCAATCGAGGTGTGAGGATGATAGCGGATGGTCATAGGTGGATCGAGATTAGAATGGTGATTCTTCGTTTCATAGTTTGGCATGTGGTGCGACAAGAGTTTATTTCTGAGCGGATTGGACAGCTAGAATATGGCCATCGGCGAAAAAAAATTGATCGGAATAAGATCCCTGATTTACGAGCATGATTGGCGGAGGATCTAGTGGCGGAGGTGGCACGAACGAATGCGTGGAACAGCCGGTAATTTTTGGAAATTCCCGATGACACGACATGTAATCCTAAGAGGACATGTCGTGTGGACCCTACTGTAGTAGCTTAGGTTTACGCATGAAGTAAAATATCGCATGTCGTGTGGTACCTACCACATGTCCTGTGACCCGGTGTTGGTGCCTCGGCATGTACCCTGGGGGTACACATGCATGGACAGGGCCAGACACACGGGCATGGCCAGAGCACATGAGCGTGACTGGGGTTACTCAGACACGACCAGGTATACATCCATGACCACAATACACAGGCATGAACTGAAGTGCACGAGCACAGTCCACAGTGCACGGGCAGATCCGGGGCATACAAGACACGTTGTGTACTGCCATTACATGTCATGTACTTTCTCTAGGGAATTTTGAGGCCCTCTGTCTCTTTAGTTTATACCATGTTTGGTTGGGTGTGTTTCCTAGGTTTATCCCTATAAGGGTATAGTGATGCATTATGTCCCGAGCATTGGATTGTGATCCCCTCTACGAGATGAGTTTCATATGGAGTTTTTGGTGTCTCCCAGTGGCCTTGGGTGTGATCCTCCATTGTTATTTCTTTTACCCTATGTGGGGTTCGTGGTATCGTCATGACCAACATACACATGCATCAATCCCCTATCCAATAAGTTAATCCAATAGGTTTTGTGGTGTCCCCCATAAACCCTATGAGTGATCCTCTATCTAGGTTTTGAGATATTCAGAGTTCTAGCAAGTACTTCTTGCAGAGACCCGATGAGAACAACCTCTCGAATGAGCGCCATTGGTGATAGCATGGCTCATGGAGAGAGAGTTCTCTCGGACGAGCATTACCTTGAAGCCTCGAGTAGAATCCTATAACTGGCAGTATGGTTGATATTGCTTTGAGTCATGGTGTCTATCATGTGTATATTTGGGTTCTTATCATTCTTATTATTATGTCTCATTTTCTGATTGACATACCCTCGTGAAGTTGATCTAGCTACTCACTTGATGTTTTATGATTGATTATTACGAGGTGTCATGGTGGGTATTTTTATACTCAACCCAGTATGGGATCTGCCCACATATTCCATGTCTTATACAGATGACATACCTTTACACGAAGTCCTAGAGGGATCAGGAGAAGAAGGGGCATAGTGAGCAAGACAGACCGTAGTTTGTATCAGTTGTTGCATTTGACAAAAATTCCCTCCTACATAATAGGTTGGACACTTTTCCAGTTTTGGGTAGATTATATTTGGTCCTTTATACTTTTTAGTACTTTTTGGTACTTTGGTTATGAGTATGCACACATTTGGTATCAGTTGTATATTACCTATCATAATTTTATGGCTATTTGGAGATGTGTGTGTATGTACAAGTACCTTAGACTAAGGCCTCACAAGTGCGTGATATGACTACTTAGCACTGATCGCTAGCCCTTGACCTATTGGAGATGGGCTTGGGGTTGTCACAGCTCGTTTTTCCACCGGATGGGCGGGTCTTGGTGGGTCAGGTTGTTACATACATCGCTTCATGGATTTGGTAGTCTGTGCGTATGTATGAGGGTCTTTCATTTTTTATTGGATGGATGGAAAGTAAATAATTTTTTTAAAAGGTTGCGGGCCAATACCCCTTTATTAAACATAAAAAAGATCTCTTTTGAAGACTGGGTAAAGAGAGAACCCATGACAAAATGAGGCTAAAATGCCTTTAGAAAACATGACCTGAAAGACATAAGGGCTGGAATGTCAAAAGGGAAGCAGATATAAAAAAAAATCAACAGAAAAAACTCAATGCCCCACCCCCCGACAAACAGCGCAGCAGAGAAATCCATTAATGGTGATGTGTCGTCCTCCCTGCCAAGAAGTTGCATCGTGCAAACAGCAAAACGCGACATAGCACTCCCCCATCCGCATGAACATGTGGAAGGATGATCGAATGATAGGTGTTAGCACACCTATCTATCTTTTGAGCCGCCCACCCAATAATACTAGTGAGAAACTCACTGCACTGTCAACCTGATGCCATAAAAACTCAGATAGAAATCACTGTGCAAAGTCAATGTCTAACTACCCATCCATCCAACAAAGAAGATAGATGGCTGAATGATGAGTTTCTCCGTACCCATCCCTCTTTCGAGGAAGCCCACCCAGCAGTATCTGCATGAAGTCGCACTGCCATCCAAATGCAGCGAGAAAAAAATTCAATGCTCAGAACACCTCTACAACTCAATCAAACATATAGTCCTGGAAACAAAGTGGATCCAAACTAAACCAGGTCAACACAAATCCAGTAGAACTGGCCAAAAACTGCCCTGAAGACTGCCCACTATCCATCACTGATCGGAGGACTACTGACAGCAAACCTACAAACACCATCCATACAAACCACCGTCGACATCGCCGAGCATGCCAAGCCATGCCTCACACGACCCTCGACCAAAGAATGAAAGTCAAACATCACCTATTGACCACTGATTGTCCCCACCAGACGGGAGCCAAGCCACCATCTGAACATCGAACCTCGCTGCCCTTGAAGACACGGACTCCGACAAGCGGCCATCGCCCGTACGTCAAACGGGCCAATTGAAAGTTACAAGGACCTTCAAATAATTGAAGATCAAACCAGTTAGGGCCTAGATCTGAGTTAGATCTAGAAAAAGGGTAGCTGATAGGGATTGATGGTGAAAAGAATGGCCCAACGAGATGGACGCTCAATTCGTTGAATAGATGGAAGCGAACAAAGATAACTGTGAAGCATGAATCAAATAACAACCTCCTAATCAGACGAAAAGGATATGTAAATTGAAGCCACCACAGGGATCCATCAACGCAAACGTGGGGATCAACGCTGCAATGAAGGTTAGAAAACCCTAGGAGCTGGAGAAGTCGTGCCTGCGATTCGGGGGCCATCAAGTTTCAGGATGGAAAGTAGATAATGCTTATTACATCAATATAATGAAATTTTAGTATATTTATGATACTAATGACATCATATTATGATAGATATAATAGATTCAGAATAGGTGTAAAAAGAAACACTTGAAAGGACTTAGTAAAGACAATTATCACTTCATTGGGTATCCTCGTTTGGCTTACACCTTAAACCCTCTTAGGTTGGTACTTTGGTGAGATCAACACCTCTAAAACATAGGGGGTGGGGTGGGAGTTGAAAACCGATTTTGATAGATCTTGGTTGAGCTAATGATCCTAAAATGTATGAAGAAGTGATGTGAATAGGTTTCCTTTTATAAGTGAGTGGAGTGTCACCCTTATAAATACTCTTAACTTTAAAATGATATAAATTAATTTTCATGGAAAAGTGACACTAAAACATTCAATTTTTGATGATAATGTGAGTTAAGGTTTAAATAAACTCAACCAATCAAAGAAATATAATGTTTTTATGATATCTGAAGTCTTATCCCTCGGTTTAACCCTTTTTATCCCATGTTAACTTTTATCGCGATTACTTAACTTTTTACCACGTTAACTTATTTTTATGAACAAATATAAAATTGAACTTATAAATAAATTTTGAAATGATGATTCTAAATGTGAAATTCATTTTATCATATTCAATTTTATATAGATGGCAGAAATTAATTCTATTATCCATCGCGTAAACACCATTTTTAGAAGAAAAATAAGTATCTTTAAACATAAAAATGATTTTAATCTCGTTTTTTTCCTAGTAAATCCCATTAAAAGAATGATAATTTGGTTGATTGAATATATTATCATTAAATTTCATTAAAATAATTCATGATAATAGAGTTAAGATAGCCTACATTCCGCACATAAACAACAGTTTGATGAAAAATCTCTTTTTACCTTGAAATGATTTTAGTTTTATTTCTAACCATATGATAATCAATGCATGAATGATTATTTTCTATATGTATAAACAATATTTTCCATAATTATAATACCCTAAATAATATAAATTTACTTTTAAATAAAAACATGTATAATAAAATGATGTTTATAAACTAAAAAACTTTGTTTAGTCCAATTGTTAGACTAGTATTCCTTATCATTACTCAACCATTCCATGGATTCCATTAATTGGTTTTATTATTTATTACTTCAATTTTATCAATAAAATTTTTTGATATCATTTTAGTAAAAGAATTTGTAATGCAACCAATGGGTTTTATTTTATAAATTGTTATTCATTATTTATGATGCAAAAATAACGAGACAATAACAAGGGATTCTCAATGGGGTCTCTGGTTTTGTCGATATAATATAAATAGGTTAGTGTTTCTCTAAGAGACGTACTGAGTAAGTTATGGGAGTCAAAAGGCTTCAAAACCTATCTTCAACTTTAACATCAGGAAACAATTAATTTATTTGTTTTAATGTAAATGATTAAAATATATTTAATGTCAAGAAAGAGTAGGAATGATGGACAATATTAAATAGATTTAAATATCAATTATGACACTGTCCCCTCATGACTCGAATGATGGAGAGCACTAAACCTGTCAAAAAATCCGCAAGTCCGCGGGCCGATCTGTTAGCCCGTGGATTTATGTGGGTTAGGGCCTTGAAAAGTTAGGCCTGAAAACATTCGGACCGCATTTGATCCAACCCGCACAACACGTAGCCCGCACAGACTAACCCACCGGGTGTCCGCGGGTCCCGTTTGACCCGCATTTATAAGTAGTATTACAAAATATTATTCTTGAAAAATAAAAAAAATAATGTAATACAATAAATTAACATGACTGTGTGGAAAAAATAGTCCAAGTTTAATAAAATCATACATAAATCAGAGAAAATATTGACTCATGTTAGGTTTTAAACCTGACGGTAAGTTTGGTTGTGGGATAGATGATGCACGTGTGATTATTTGGAGCATAATATGATTTTAGTATTAAAAAATTGATGCAATAATTATGAAAATGGATATACAAAACTAAAATTTTGTTTTTAATACAATTCTCTACTAATATTTTGATTTATGTATTTTAATTTTATTATTATAATGCCCATTCATAGTTTCCTGTGTAAATATTCCATATAAATTTATGATGAAATTTTATAGTTTTTATTTATGTATCAATATATTTTTGTTGTAGTTTTAAGTGGACGTTTCTAGTGAAAGTTTAATGTAAATGTTTCTAATGAAAAAAATTAAATGTATATTTCTAATGAAAATTTACATTTTTAATTTATATTTTAATGTGTCTACATTATAATTTTAATGGAAAAATTTAACTATGGATTTTCTGTGAAAATATCCACTGAGAATTTTCAGTGGCAGTTTGTATTGGAATATTCAATAATAAAATTTTAGCATGCATTTATTTTAGAATTTTGTTAATCAAATTTTTAGTATAATTATAATAAAAGTCAAATGAAAATTTGTATCATAAATTTAAGTGGAAATTCGAACTAAAGTTTTTTAATAAAAATGTTTACTAAACTTTTTTCATGCAAATTTCCAATGAAAATTTTCAGATAAAATTTATATTTTTTATTTTCGTATTAATATATTTTTTTATTTTAGTTTATATAAGTTGAAAAATTAAATTTTTTATTTATGTTTTAACATATCTACATTGTAATTTTATATGGAAAATTGAAATGAAAATTTCCAACAGAAGTTTGCAATAAATATTTCCATAGAAAATTTGCAGTTCAAATTTTTAGTGTAAAATTAAATTATTTATTTATGTGTTGATATATTTAAACTAAAAATTTAAGTATGAATTTATTTTAGAATTTTGTTAATCAAATTTTAAATATAATTATAATAAAAAACAAGTTGAATTTAACACTATAAATTTAAGTGGAGATTTAAATTAATTTTTCAGTGGAAGTTTGTATTAAACATTTTTTGTCAAAAATTTGCAATGAAAATTTCTAGTGAAAATTTATTTTTTTTATTTATGTTTTAATATATTTTCATTTTTAAGTAATATTTTGAAGTGTACTTTTTCAGTAGAAATTTACACATGAAATTTTCCATATAAATCTTCACAAAAAAAAAATAATGGAAATTTTCATTGGAAATTTTCTTACGTACATATAATAAATAATATATATTACATATATATGTAAATAATATATTATTTGTATTAAAAAAATTATATAATAAAAAATAGATATTATTATATGTATATTTAATAAATATTATATACATGAGTTGCAGTGTTTATGAGAAGCGCAAGAGTATTCTTTTTTATAAAATGGTTCAGACTGTCAAATTAAATGCCCCACCTAAGACGATATTCATCACATAAGTCATCAAAGATATAATCTTTTAATGGTTATTGTTTTTGTTAGGGATATTGTTAATTAAAAACTATTTTTTTTCTAAATCTCAAACATTTCTATTTTTCCGCTCCACTTTATCATGGTTCGTGAAGCAAAAAAAATATTTTTATATATTATTTTTTTAATCCCGTGGGCCGGCCCGTTAGTACGTGGGTCCCGCATGGTAGGGTCGGGCTTTTATTTTTTAAGCCCTCATTATTTGTGGACCGGTCCGGACCACTCAATAAAATCCACAGCCCGCATGATCCGCCCCGTGGGCCGACCTGCCCCGCCCTATTAACACCTCTAGAGAGAACGCCATGCCAACACAAACCTGTGTGCATCCGTACTTGTCGTCATCATTTGATTTAATTCTTATGATATTAATGTAATATTTTGATATTAAAATCCATGCGATTATTACGATGCTCATGAAAAAAATACGATATTAAAAACATTTTATCAATATTATTATTACGATATTAATGAAATATGATGATATTAAAATTATTTTATTCAATATCACATTTTATTGATTGAAAAAGGGAAAAGCATGCATGAATGTGCAATGGTAGATAACCTGTAGGAGGTTTATTCAATACACTATACAAAATGTCAACATCGTTGTTGGATCACTACTTGAAAACTAAAAATCTCATTCATCATTTTTTTGTTTAAAATTATTTTATTCACGTGATTTTTGTTTGAAATTCACAACAATTGGAGATAGAACAAAATATCTCATCCATCATGCATGCATCAAAAAACAGAAGGGCGACCTTTTCAAATTTAAAAAACATTACCTTCAAATTTGAAAGACACGATCCGGGTTGAAATTTATCAATCACCCTCTTTAGCCCGACAAAGAAAGAGATGTCATCTAACAAACTCAGTTCGATTGAATTCTCATTGGCATTGTACCAAAAATCACAATTTGCAGAAGATATGACATCACTCTTGCAATTCTAACATAAAACTGACACCTCCTTCTATAAATGTAAACCAAATGTCGAAGTTTTTGTCATACCTATATTAAAATTGACTTGTTAAACCAAAACGGAACCAAAATAATTTGGTTCCCCTATAATAATGATCACCGCATAATCAGGAGCACATGCATAAATTAATTGTCCCCCAACATATCTTCAGCTATCTAAAACTGTCACCACATTACCTGGATCTTCAACTTTAATTTTCTATTCATTAGTGACGCTCTATGAAGAAAAAAAAACTAAATGTAGGACTTGATACATCTCTCTCAAATTGATTCGACTTTGAAATTTTTTTCATCCTATTCAATGGTCATTAATTCATACACGACAATCATCCATGCCAAAATATGATGAACCCCTCTTCACAACTGCATTATCCACTTCACCGCTAACCTTTACATCAGTCCTGCAAAGTGTGTCAACTACTTTGCCTCGCACATATACTGTTGATCCTCTTGATGATGTCCAACTTGCATTGCCAAATGAACTCCTGAACTGTTTATTATCAAGAGCACAACCAGATAAAAAATTATGGCATATAAATGACATGTGTCGTACACCCATCAACATCAATGTAAAACCTGCATTCGTAGTGATACAATTATCATCAACACCAATGACACTAGTAGAATCTCTGTTGTCCGTATTCAATCTACCAAAGTCACATTCACTAGTACAAAAAAGGGATTTATCAGCACTAAAAAATTATTTATAATTGCTAAAAAATACTGATAATCGAGGTGTTATTAAAAGGGACTCTGTTTTATCATCCCTAAAAAACGTTGATAAAAGGGGCGTTTATCAGTGTTGTTTAGCGCTAATAAAAGTTAAAAAAATTTAAAAAAATTAAACAAATTCTCTAAATCAGAGAGTAGACTCACCCCCTATTAACATCATTTGACCCTCTTTTTAACAGTGCTAGGAATCCCCACATTATACATATTTATATATATTTACATATATTGTATATTAATATGTATATTCATATGTTAGAATATATAGATAATATATATCAGTTTGTTAATACGAACATACACACTAATAAATACACACACATTATATAGGTTCATAAATATTCATATATTTATATTTTAAATAAAATGGATATTAGATTTTATTTAGACAAGCCTTATATATTGAGAAATATATTTTATATGTAAATATTTTTAATTATTTACTTATAAAATTAATTTTTTATGTGTTAATATATTAAAAAATATGCATATATTGTTATATATTTGATTGTAAATAACTGTTCATTGTGAAAAATGATAAAATATCAATACCATAATATAAATATGAATGCAATCCACGGGAATAAATTCAGTCCCCACTGAAAAAGGGCAAAAAGACCCTCTTAAACGAGACTGAAATTCCATCAAATGTTAAAAAATTCGGCATCCCAACTAAAAACTCAGTTTTAGTCGCCTTATTGACTTTTTTAGTCTCAAAAAACAAAATAGAGGGTCCCCCTACGTCACGGTGCATAGAGCTCATCGCAGGTTTCAATTTGATATGTGGTAGAGCTCAAACGGAGACACAGATCAAAAGTTATGGTAATTTAAAGTTTGAATTATGTTTTCAACTTATTTTTTATCTTTTATTAATTTTTTAATTTTTTGTGTCTTCAATTTTTATTAAATGATTATCACTCGATAATAATTAGCAAATTATTAATTAATAATATTTTTTAAAATATTTTATAAGCCAATTTTACTAAATATCTTATATATTAAGTGTAAATTATTATTTATACTTATCTAAAACATATTTAAAAAATATATATTATATTTATATCAATATAAATATATTTATATATTAATTTATTATTATTAATGATTTTTTTGAAATATACCCTTTATCAGCGCTAGTAAAAAATGTTTGATAAACCCCCCATTTATAAGCGCTAAAAAAACTCTGTTAAAAGTACTCCCTTTATCAGTGTTTTTTTAGAACTGTTAAAAGGTGACGCTGTGAAAACTAGTTTTTGTGGTAGTGATTTTTTGTATAACGAAATAATAATCTATTTAGTGTAAAATAGTACAAAGATATTAAATCAATCATTCATTCATTGTACAAATATGACCTGCGATAATCAATGTCAACTTAAAATAAACTACTTTCACCCGTTATGATAATTATGCTAGTATTCTGAAAAATGGAATCATGGCTTTTCTTTTCTTCCTTCAGCTTATTTTTTACATCTTTACATGAACCTCTACCCATGACCCTTATTATCGCAATAGTAGTACTTGACTTTTTCTTTTTCCACCGACTGACCTCTCTGATTATCACATCAATCTGTCACACCCAAAATACCCCTATTACCTAAAGATTCAGAATCATTGGTCTTTTACCGAGTGATTTGAGAAAATGGATCCTTAGAGCGACATTCTCTCACCCATTAGTGGCGACTAGGGTTTCGTCCGACTTCGCTTCCTCCTTCCCCCTCCAGCTTGGGATCGTTCGCATAGATCTATGATGTCAACTTGGTGGGGCGCGTATGGTTCTGGTGTGGCGCGACAGGGAGCTGGGGCCTCCGCATCTTAGGTGGAAACGTGGCTCGACGGTCAGTGTTGCTTGGTGCAACCAGGCATTCAGGCGAAGATGAATTTCTTCTCGACGACGCCCTGGTCTCGTTTCGATGACCCGGTCACGGTTCTTCTTGGCGGCGGTTCGACGCTCGG
Organism: Viscum album; assembly: GCA_963277665.1. Lineage (NCBI taxonomy): Eukaryota > Viridiplantae > Streptophyta > Magnoliopsida > Santalales > Viscaceae > Viscum > Viscum album. The sequence goes on from OY728143.1 coordinate 1,570,448,794, forward strand.
CTTGGCATGGCCAGGTCTCCAGGTGTCATTGTGGTTCAGTTCCGACCTTGGTGCGGTTCGGTGCATCTTGGTCTGTCTAGCGGCATTGATTCGGTTCCATCTCCCCTTTTTGTCACTCATGGCCAGGTGAGGTCTCTGTCGAGTTTCAGGTGTGGATCCGCTTCCGATCTCAGTGGCTTGAAAGGGGGAGGATTCAGGTTTGGGCATAGCTGTGAGTTTTTTCAGCTTTTTTGGTGTGGTTCCTGTGGATTTGTTCTATCTGGATGGGTTTTTGTGGCTCGTTTGTTGTTCTTGTTCGTCGACTTGGGTTCTCCTCTACCCATTCCTATTGTTTTCTCTCCACCGTGACTGGCTCGCTTCAGAACCCAGTGAGGGTGCATCTGTGGTGCTGATTGGAGTGGATCCATGCCCAGAGTGGCGTTTCTGTTGTAGGATGACCAGGATCCCCTCATCGGTGGCATTCCCTTGGCACGGGTTTGGGCCATTCAGTCCTAGGTGACATTGGCTTGGACTCTCTTCACGTGGTTTATCTTTCGGGCTTCTGCAGCTATGGTGGTGGGGAGGCTCATGGAATGCGGTGGGGTCTCTCCGGGATGGCGGTTGATAGTGTTGCTTGGTCATGCGCATGTTTGGATATTTTCTTATGAATGTTGGATTGGTTTTTGAGACTCATGATTTTAAGATTCATCCAGACTCGACCTCAAGGAACATGCCTCAAAGGAGGCTTCAGAGCGGGCGGTTCACCTTTGCAGGCTTCACGGAATTGGATGTTTGTAAGGGTATGACGTCAACCATCGGATCTGGCCTGTGCTTTGACACAAGACACTTGAGTTTCATCTAGTCTTGCATCGGTGGAGTGCTTTTTCATATTTTAAATGCTGGGGAGAGGCAGCTCCATGTTTTCTGTCTGGTTTTTATTTTCTTGATCTTTGGGCCATGTAATGTTCTATGTCCATGAAGTCTGTTGAGTTCCCCTTCTTCCATTAAAAGGGAGTTTCACAAAATAATAAAAATCTAAGGCCTTCGGGCCATTGGAGGAGGTATTTTACCAAGCCTCATTCATCACCAATGATGAAATCACATAATCCATCTTCAGAGTGTTTTTCCTGAACAACAATGTTGTGAAGAGATTATCATATGAATTTTGAAACAAACCAAATAAAGAAAATCTTTACATTGTCACAGATTCAGCTTTATCCAGTGCCACCCTTTATCAGCGCTAAGAAAAAACTGATAAAGGGGGTACTTGTATAAGCGTAAAAAAACATTGATAAAAGCGTCATTTATCAGCGCTAAAAAATGCGCTTATAAAAGTATGTCTTTTATCAATGCTAAAACAACATTTTTTAGCACTGATGAAAAGGTATATTTCATAAAAAAATCTATATATAATTAAAAAGAATATATTAATATATTAATATATTTACATGGATATAAATATAATATATTTTTTATAATATGATTTAGATAAGGCTATATACGCATTTACACTTAATATATAAGATTTTTAGTGAAAATGAATTATAAAATAATTAAGAATATTATTAATTAATAATTTTCCAATTATTATGGAGTAATAGTAATTTAATAACAATTAGATGACAACCAAATTAAATAAATTAATGAACGGTGAAAGATAAGTTGAAAACATGATTGGAACTTCAAACTGTCATAATGTTTGATCCGAATATCCGTTTGAGCTCTACCACATATCAAATCGAAGCCTGTGAAGAAATCTATACCTTGGTGACCTGGAGAACCTCCATTATGATTTTTCTAGTCACAATAGAAATGTGACAAGGTGGATTATATATGATAATTTCTTTTAATAATCGTCTGAAACCAAGAGTGAGAATCTTGCACAAAAAATTTATAATTAATTTATTTAATATTTTAAAAAATAAATACATGGGTTTATTAAATTTCTTCATTGGTGAATGTTGATAATTCGAAAAGACCCTTTCGAATTACATTCGTTGTGATATGAGAATCCAAAGATAGAATCCCTATAGCGGTGATCCACACATTCTCCAATGATCTCCAAGCAACACCACTCGATCTCTCGGTACAAGCGTGATGAGTCATATGTCTTGCGTTGTTCATTCTTGATCGCTCATTCTTATGTCTTGAAGAAATATCTCTAGCACTTATTGTTTTTTAGAGGGAGAGAAGAGTTGAGAGAGAATTTGTTGTGCACAACAATTCCTATATTCTCAATTTTTGGATGCTCTACACAATAGACATATCAGTCTATTTAAATAGTTAGGATTTAAGTTAAAATATTATTTAATTGCATACCGGTCAATAAATAACATTTATTATATTTAATAAACCTTATTCCACATAATAATAATTATATTATTATTATTTTGTGGTGCACGACAACTTTCACAATAACAAATATTATATAACAGTCTTGTTAATTAATATTTGTCACCAGACTCGGTATTGGTCCGTTTGAACTCCACTAACATTGATTGAATAACCGAATAAATATTTTATTCATGAATAAATATTTTGTTCACAATCCAGCGAATACATATTTATTAAAATAATCAAAAAATAAAATAAATATTTTATTCACAAGCTGACGAATAAATATTTATTTAATTTATGAGATCAATATAACTTGAATAAAATTATTCATTGGACTTGAGAATAATATTTATTCGATTAATTAAATTCAAATAGAATTTAATCTAGATCAACTGAAACACTTAGTATGTGACCCTCTAGGATTCTTTCTTGTTGGAATTAGGTGGGTTTGCCTAAAGTTCAAGATTACTATCTAGGAACGGGTCAAAGAACCCAAGAAAAATAACTTAATGTCGCAACGTCGACAACCACATACGAACACTCACTGTGTAATATAATCCTTTTTTCAAAATATCTCATCAAGTAGGTTGCACATCCGTGTCACAACCTATATGCTCGATATGTCATTATTTGATTATCTGAAATAAACACATCGTTACACCATGACCATGGAATTTAATGCGATGATTCTATTCTTATCAAAATGTAGAGATATCAACATTCATAATGTTGGAAGAGACAAATCCTTCATCGACTTATTAATTAATCACATGCCACCCATGATGCACCCAACGTATCCAACTTCGCCATGAACTGTTATCGTAATGGTTTACGAAATACATCTAAGTACACAAGTTTCAACACGCATTAATAATAATATTAAAGTTTAAGGAACATCAGACATGTTCTTAGATAGGAATATCCGATGACACCAAAACATGCAAAATTTCTAATGGCGGGTCTGTTCTCATAATCTCCCATCTTGGAGATTTCCAAGTGTGAACTTAATGAGAAGAAAACACATCAACTTATGAGTACTCACACCTGATAGTCTATGTACTATGTATCCCATCATAGTAAGTTATCCAACCGTAGAACATAGTTTGAGAATATCGTTATAGCACATCAAGGTTCTCATCATAGTGGAGAACTCCTATGACCTTATCAATGCGATGTATACTCTAGGACATTATTACAATAGAGTCATGTAGAACAAAAAACAATATGTAATAAGAAGTTTTATTAATATTAAATATATCGAATATACATTTAATTAAAGTACAAACAATTAGTCCTATGACACCAAATCCAACACGTTCATGTTTTTCCAGTCCAAAAAAGGCCCAAAGTCCTCCAAAATTGAGTTTTTAGTCAGGGTATCATAATTTTTTAACATTTGATTGTCTTTTAGCTTTGTTTAAGAGAGTATATTTCCTGTTTTCAGTGATGACTGAATTTATTCATAGGTATTACATTCATATTGATATTATGGTTTTGAAATTTTATTGTTTTTCATAATACAGTTTTATTTATAATTAAATATATACACATGTTTACATATTTTTATATATTCACACATAAAAATTTAATTTTATACATAAATATGTAAACATATTTACGTATAAAATATATCTCTATCTATATATAAACCATATCTAAATAATAATAATTACCATTTTATTTAAAATAAAAATGTATGAATATTTATACACCTATACAATGTATATATAATGCATATATATATATATATATTTGTGTGTGTATGAAGAAACTAATATACATTATCTATATATTCTAATATATCTATATAAATGTTAATATATAATACATGTAATTAAATATACAAATGTATAATTAAAATCTCATCCAAAATTCTTTTGATATTATCTTTATCAACCTAAAAAAGTTTTATGTAAACAAGCTTAGGTTTTGAAGGGGCGGATCTAGAGTTATAAACCGGTTATCTCCAAGAAAGATAAGTATCTTCACTTTCAACATCAGGGTGTAAGGTAGGAAGCCCCAAAACATTATTCTAATCTTTTCCTAGAAGATGAATATCTAATTGGTGGTATATCTCCAATAGAATTTTCACCTCTCATTTCAAACATATCTTTCCCAACCATATCTATATTTTCAATATGCTTGTCCTTATAATAGCTAGGCAATCCATTTTTAAGCCATAAATATAACTCTTTTACTTTATAAAAGATCAAATTTATGCTATATGGAGAATTTTTTTATAATTAAATCAAAATAATTAATCCTTCGACTGATATGAATAATTATCTCAAACAAAATATTAAAGAATTTAAAATATTCTTTTGAAAGTATCTATTTGGAAGTAGGAGGTTCAAGATTTCACTAGTTTGAGGGTGAAAAACCAGAGATAGGTGAGATAGAGGTTGAGGTAGGTTCCAAAACACAAGGGAAAGATCCATAAAAAGTATCTAAAGAAACTAAAACCTTTATTCTAGCATCATCCTTAGATTTATCGTGGAAATATCTAGAAGTAAACTAAGCCTGCAACAATTCTTTGGAGAGAGAATATTTCTCAGCAATCTGTGGTCCAAGAGATCTTCTGAATCTAAGTTCAAAAATGGATCTAGAATGGTCCTCCACACCTTTTACCATCTCATAATCATTGTAGTTGAGAAAAATCATGAATCTAGGTCTCATATTAGCTTGAGTCAGCCTACCAGGCTACCATGTAAGATAATCCTAAAACACACAATTAGTTTTCCACTTCCATAAAACTTATAGATGAGAATTTTATATAAATAATATAGAAATGGATGTTTACTCCTAAGAAACTTCTAACTATTTATCCTAATATAAATATAATTGATGCTGATTCGGTGGTGGCGTAGTGGTGTAAGTTTGAGGGCCATAACAACAGTGTTCGATGAGTTTTGAGGTTCGATTCCTGGGAGCCCTCTCTTGGGAGAATTTCCACCTCCCATGTACCACCCATCTTTCTGAGTCACTCAGTGTCTCATCAGGTGGGCAGAATGGGCGCACTTCACCTGGATGACAGACTGATGTGACGAACCATCGCCAATCGAGGTGTTACCTTGTAGGACGTACTTTCATCTTGGCTGGCAACAGATCCTTCTCTGTTGGGGAATCTCTGACTGATCTCTTCGTGGGGAGGGGGGTTCTCGAGTGTAGAGGGTTTGAAAAGGCCACTCTCATGGATTCCCTTTTTCCAAAATGTATAAATATAATTTAATTTCACAATTATTAGGAATAGATTCATCAAATAAAATTCCCACCATTAAAGCCACCATATTTTTATGGTTTTTCTTTATTTCCTTATGATTATTTCCAAAAAACATGAAATTTTCATTCAAAGTTATCTCATATTCCTTTAATAGATTGATAAATTATTACTTTATATCTTTTCATCCATAATATCTATAGATAAACTTCTCCTAAATTATTAAAGAGTCTCTAAAAATATCACATCAAAATGTAAGGATTAAAACCTTTCACTTAACAAACATAAATATGATGAAACATGTCCACATTTTCCTTTAACATATATAATCTCCTTGATGGTAAAATATAAAATATCTACTTCAGTAGATGGAATATTTTTGAGGAATTCAAATTGGGATATCACTATTATCTCTATCATATAAATATATGTCTTGGTAACAAAATTAATCTTTAAGTTTCTTAGATCACCGTTCACCCCATCAAACTCTAATTTAGGAACTGGATTTTCTTTTATTTATATAAACCAATCCTTTAAAGATCTCAATTATTTCAAATTTTTTTAGAGACACCAATTTGAATAGTTTTGAAATTTCCTTAGAATTTTATTTTGAAAATCCATCATCTCAATCTTGTTAGAGAAATCAGTTTTAGGTACTAAGTTATCCTTTAGGATTTTCAATTCATCCTTGTAAGATCTAATATTATCCTTGATCTTATATATATATATATATATATATATCCAATTTTTCATTCTTAAATTAATTAAATAACTCAATTAAAATGGTCTAAACATGATACTAAATATTAGAATCATTTTCATTCCAGTTGATTGAGTGTGCAACATCTTATTGTTTAGTACAAAATATTATAGCTTTTCAATGTCATCAGCTGAAGGAAACTCCTCACTATATCCTTTGATCATAGGTGTTGGAATGTTCTCAGATAAAATATTATTATGACTCCTCAGTAGAGAGACTTTATTATCATGAGGTATTGAGTTCTAATGGTCTTCAATATTTTCTATGAGATCAGTCCTGGTCTCATAATGAGACATTTCAGCTTTTACATATTCATCCACTAACATTTTATCACAATCAGTTCCTTCACCAAACTAGAATTCAACAAATTCAAGTTCTATAGGATCCAAAACATCATTTATTAAACTATCTCCGACATTAGTTTGAGTCTTATCAGCCTCATCACGAGTACTAACCTTAGTAACAAACATATGAAAATATACAATATATTTTTAATTTTAAACCTCTAATATAACAGTTGGTGCTTCTGCACTATCCCTGTCATGACCTGTCCCCCAGGGCTCATGCCGTGACTACCCCAAGCCCGCCTTCCATAGGCCAGGGGTTGGAAACTAGCACTAGAAATCCATATCACTAAAAGTGGGAAGACATTTCCTTTAAACTTGAAAACACACAAACCAAGAATACATCAAGATGAAAACCATGTAGTAAAACAGTAGTAGTAAAGTGTGTACTGGAAGTAAAGGGCACGGAATACATGCCTAACTGAAAATATACAACTAAAACAGACAATAGATCCTGAGATCATTCACCAAGGATCCTACCTGAAGGGTAGGTACAACTTGTCTCCACAGCTCTCCACGTCAACCAGTCACCTCCATATACCACCTGGTCCTAGCTTCCTAAGACTTAGCCAAGCTGCTCGTCATCTGCACAAGACACAACAAGGTGCGAGCGAAGCCCGTGCATGGGTGAGTATAAAAAATCCTATTAGGGACCCTGAGACCCCCGAAGGTCTCTAAAAATTACACAAAGGAAAAACCAAAAATCATGATCTCAATCATAAAGAACAAGAAAAAGACTCAGTTCAAACCAGGTATACAACTTAGAGACCAGGAATAAAGATGATTAGTCTTAAGCTACATCATTTTATTCTGTTAGGAAGTTTCCACAACTGAACCAAAAAGAAGTTATTCCATTGTCAATCCACACATGGTCATATGTCACTGATCCACGATGGGACGCTCTATGGTTGGTCCTCATCGGGTCACACACTGCTGATCTACACATGGTCACTAGAATGCTGATCCACAAAAGGTCGCTATGATGTTGATCCACATAGGATCTCTATGATGCTGATCTAAACAGGGTCACTATGATGCTGATCCACATAGGGTTTCTATGATGGTGATCCACATAGGGTCACTATGATGCGGATCAACATAGGGTCGCTATGATTCTGATCCAAATAGGGTCACTATGATGTTAATTCACACAAGGTTGCTATGATGATGATCCACACAAGGTCGTTATTCAATTGATAGCCAATAATAGGATTCCTCAAACTCGATGCGCTTGAGTTCCATAGTATCTGATCCTCAAGATATCGATCATGCCTTAACTAGCATGAATTTCTACAAAGGAGTAACCCAAAGGACCTTCATGTTGTAAGGGTCCCAAAACGACAGACGACGCGTCAATCAGACGCCCGGTCTGTGAGTTATAGGATTTTTAGTATGGAGGGCTTGGTTGGATTCGGGTTCGATCTAACCCAGTCATACTCAAACTTTCTCCAAAGATCAGGTGGAGTATCTAAAAAGGACCATCACGTTCTAAGGATTCCATCACTATAGACGGGTTGTCAAACAAATGTCTGGTTTGTGAGATATGACCTTTTATGCGTATCTGGGCCGAAAAGTGTCTGGGTACAGGCCGACCCGGCCGGCCGGACCGACCCACCCCACCCTGACCTGGGCTGACCCGACCCAGTCTAGGTTTGACCAGGCCCGACTTGAACTGGCTGGGCCGACCAGAGTGGGCTGGGCCGCAGACCGGCCCGATCCGCCTTGGCTGGGCGCAACCCGCTAGCTGGCGCGACTTCCAGTTGGGTGGCCCGCGCGTGGTCTCTTCCCCTCCTAGAATGGCTAAGATGTTCAGGATTTATCAACCGGAAATTCAATGTGGAAATTTACCCTATTAGTGGGACCCTTTGGCATGATTCCCCTTCAATGCGGGCCGTGGGTCCCCTTCGTCGAGGCTTCAAAGCCGCGACCTCCTTCCGCGGCACGTGACGGCGCGCTGCCCTGTTCCCACTACAGCCGGCTGATGCCGGCCACCCTGTACTCTGATGCTGGCCGCCGCCGTTGTAGAGACCCTAAGATTAACGTACATGAACATTATATTACTTTTGCGGAATACTTAGTACATAATAAAAACACACACACAAGGATCGTAATAGTTTAGTGTCTTTGGAAACTCGGAATATAATCTTCTAATCCTGGTGAAAGATCTTCAACATCTCCCATAAAGATCTTCCTTTTTTTTATACCTAAAACCTTTCCTTATAACCTGGGGAAAATAAAACATGAAAGGGTGAGCTCAAATGCTCAGTAAGGGTAAACAAAAGAAATATCAATCACATCATTTTCATAAGAACATAACATTTTGGAAAACTTATCCTGCAAAAGAGAGCATAATTTCATAACATGGGATAAATCATAGTAGTGAAATGAAATCGCAATAATCATAACTTAAAACATTAAACTTTGTGGCATACACACATAATCATAGAGAATCATTTCTTGTTAGTCAAGACTAATTGACAAGACTATCTTAGTGGACAAAGTCCCTTTCTGAACCGAGTCACCCTCGTTTCAGTCCTGTTTCACTGAACCGGTATAACCTACCATTCCAGCCATGTCTATCTCATGAGATATAAAATCTTTACCCAATGAATTGGAGGGAGATATAGGTCACACCCATCTCATAATGATACCATTCTTATGTGTTCCACAAAAACATAAATCATACATCGTTGCATAACCCATGTAATAAAAATTGGAATCTTAAACATCGGGACATCATAAAACAATTAATATAAGATAAAGGAATTCATAAAAATAATTTCATCACAACATAATCAAATCAATTTAATAATAGGGATAAAAACAGAACCCTATGTTATCTTAGATGGAAAATAATTTTGATAAAACACTTGAAATGAATTCTTGAGGAAAATATCCTTTCTTCTTCAAAATCAATTTCTTTTCAAAAAACGTCATGCAATTTTAAAAGAAAGATATTTTATTGAAAATACTCATGAAATCTTTTGGAGGAAGATTCATGAAAATAAGGCTTTATAAAACCGTAAAAATCTGTTTGTGCCGTATAAGTTAAAAAAACATTCTTTGTACTTTTATCGAAAAGTCAAAAAGTACCTCGTATGAAAAACGACAAAAGATTCCTTTCATATCTTTTACTAAAAACTCACCAAAGGGTAAAATTGGATTTAAAAAATTGTAGGTGGATGGAAATAACATTACATATTGAGGAAACATAGATGTGGATGATAAAATACACCCCAATAAATACCAACGTATAAACAATCTCGGATAAAAATGAGATTGTGATATTTCCCTTACCTTTGGTCCGATTTGCTTCGTAAGTGTCCGAACCTCCTGTATAATGATTTAAATCATGTTATTGACTTATTCTAGAATCATATTCATTGTTATTATATCATATATGGTCCACTTATGACTTTATATTACCCTCTCTTTTGTAAATTCATGTTAAAGTAGCGTTTTGGGTAAAATCGTCTCATTTGTCGTTCGTGTTTTTAACTTGTAATTATTAATATGATTACTTGGATCATGATTAATTATATCCAGAATGTAAAACATGATTTATATATAATATATATTCAGAATATATATATATATATAATATATCGATAAATGGAATGAAATACACCGTTCATGGAGACGGTAGTCCGTACGTACGCATGAACGTTGTTTTCGTTTCCTTATTGAATTGAATGGAATTAAGTAGATGACATACATATAAATATACATAAATCCAGTATCATTATTATGTCATATATTTCATTAGTACTTATTATATATACTTTATAATCATTCATGAATGGTTAATCATTGAGAATGAATCTCATCGCGTCGTGGAGACGGTAGTCCGTATGTACGCACGAGCGATGATATCGTTCCCATGGTCGTGGAATTGTGTTGAAGTGTATGTATACTATTTCAGTATCAATATCACTTTATAATAATCATATATAGTTACTCATTACACCATTATACCCATCCAATTAAGGTGGTGGCGGAAAATAGATTACACCACGGCGTGGAGACGGTATTCCGTACGTACGCACGCACGGTGATTTCCTTTTTCCGTAGGATGGATAGAAGGTTAATTAGAGTTGTTTCATATTTATAATAACATATCATTATATAAGAAATACTTATGTTATTAATTTATCATTAAACAACTAAATAAGAAGAAGTTGAAGAAGAAAGAAATTGAAAAAGATCGGTAATGGATATTACCTCTTTTTGACGCGCCTTCACTTAACCTCCACTTAAAGAACTATGGATGGTCTTTGAATAAGACCAGGACCTCTAGGATGATACTAGGTAAGTGGAGAAGAGATTTTTTCAGGTTTTGGATGAGATTGAATGCTCAAATTGGTGTGAGGAAGAGAGGGAGGAGGTGCCCTTTTATAAGGGAGGAGAGGGGCACCTTAGGAATATCTCAAAATATTATTTTATATTAAAGTCAAAATCGGTTTATAATGGTTCCAAAGGGTCTTATTTCGAAGCTAAAATGGAGATGGGTATAAATCCTATAAACCAATAGGATTTAGACAAGTTTAGGTTATTATTTTAACCTTATCAATTAGATTTAACTTTAACTTAAATAAATTAACTTTTACCGTGTCTTTTTATTTTCTTACACTACATGGTTAATAAACTTACTATAACATGACAAACGAACCCCAAATTGTTTATTGTTAATATATATATCCTTATCTAAGTCATTTGGCCTAACCTTAGATTTTTAGGAATAAAATAACAATTAATAATATAATATTTGATTTAAAAACTATTTTGTGTCAATTTTGACACTATTTGATATATGATTTTTGTGAAAGTCATAACAGAATTATATGTTTGAACCAAGTTGATTAAATCAACACTAATATATCATAGTAACCTATAAAATTAGTGGAATTCATAAAAAGTCTCAAAGTCCATTTATTTTTGTGTTTATAACAGCAATTATGTCAATATTTCATTAATAAGATAATTACTGCATCATCATTGTGTCATAAATAAATTAAATTATTTAATGTCTAAAAATTACAAATAAAAGACCATTATATAGGAAATCGTTTTAGCTTTCTAATGACTATTTATAGTCGAATTTATCGTATGTATAACCCCATATTAAAAATGATTTACTTATTAAACTTTGATTTTAACTATTTTAACTATTCATTAAATAAAATAATATTAAATGTCATAATCTAATCCAAGTGGACCTAAATGGTCATATTATATTCATAAGGTTGTTTTTGGTCGAATTACACTTATCCAATAGAATTAGGACATGTGTTAGGGTAATAGTAATATCATATTTACCCTTAGTTACCCTATTTACTATTAACCGCGGTAAAAAAAGTAAAAAGTTACTATTCACCAAAAATTATTTTTATCTCATTGAACCACATTTTACTTACTGATATCAACCATGTCTGTCGTATTTTTGAAATTCCATTCACAGAAGCAGTAAAATTAAGTTTTATGCAAAATTCAGTTTTTTAACCTACCACTTAGTGGTTTCACTATTCATCAAAAAATTGAAGTTTTTCAGAAAAATGCCAAAATTTAACCCTATGCTATAATTGATATTCCGAATTCAAAAATGATTTCTATTTTACAAAATTCCCAACATATAAGTTGCATTAATTAATTTTATAATTAATTTCCACTGTCACAACAAATAGCGTATTTTTAAGAGATAATAACTATCAAAAGATTGACACTTGTTTATAACTGGTTTAAATGTGAAATTACATCCAATGACCAAATTTTTATTAAATTGTAAAAATATATTCTAAATATACTTTAAAACCACTCAAATTAATAATTTATCACTATTAATTATTTTTATTAAAAAAGTTGTTTTTAATTATAATTGAGTAATTTTCACTGTTCATCAGAATATGAAAGTTATCCGAAAAGTACCAAAATTTCACCTTAGGATAAATTCGATACTCCGAATCCAAAAATTAAGTCCATTTTGAGAGCTAAAATTTCTAAAATTTTAAAAGGTGGTTATTACTATTCATAACGGCTAGTTATAATAATATTTTAATAGCATATCGTTGTTTAGTGAAACTCAGTATTGCGTACTACACACGCTATCGAGGAAGGTCGCGATTGCGTGTAATGCAAGGCAAGTCAAGGATGTGTGTTGTGCAAGCTCCTTTTGGTGTAGCGTACAACACAAGACATTAATAAAATTAAAAAGAATATTTTTCATAAAAGTCGGGCTGTTACATTCTACCCCCCTTAAAATGAATTTCGCCCTCGAAATTCGTCGGGGTTATAAATGGTTTACTATTCGAAAGTTTCTTTAATAGAAACCCACATCGTAAAAAAAAAACCAAAACTTGGCTTTAAAAACTAAAGTATGAAATGTAACGATTACCCAAATAAACTAATCACTGGGTTTCCACATAGGTGAAAATATGGATATGGAAGAGAAATCTAACCATCATGTTCTGATGGAGAGTGGTAGAGAACATGGCTATGGAAAAGCCAGTAATCACAAATCCATATATTTGTGATGATATAAGGTACCATCTGATTCATCAGGTATAAGATCACTAGGACAACATTTTTGGTTTTCAAGATCATTTCACTAAAGTTGAAAATTTGCATTAGAATAAATACTTACTTTATTTTGGTACAATCTCACTGTTGTTCGTGCCTTGAAAAATTTCCACTTCATCTCTTAAATAAATGAAGTTGAATTTGTTATTTGTGAAGTGTTAGCAGATCATGTGATAGAATGACAGGTCATTCCATCTGTCTCAATCAAAAGGTTAGCAAAAATTATATACATAAGTCGATCTATAGTGAGATTAATCATATATGGTTCCTAAAATGGACTTATACTTCCTATATCATACTGCTTAATATAATAAAACTAGTTTCTACTAAACATGGACTTCCTGTAGGCCAGTGGTAGGTGATAAAGGCCAGTCGCACTTCGGTTGTGGGTTTGATTCCCACAGCCTTGTCCGACGCGATGGGTTGTCGCCCGTTCTGCAGGTTGTCCTTTTTCTAAAACTATATTACTATAACATCCCATCAATAATATCGAAAAAAACTTCTATCCTTAAACAATACTAATTTATGTCCAACATAATCCATTCTAATCTTTAGGCTTATCCATAATACTGCAATCCACTCTCATAATATAGTGAAAACGATTACCAGAGATTTAATACTGTCGTTGATCCCCATATATCATAAGATATGTCTTGTTGGTCACATTTCAAACATTCAAAGGACTTAATCACGTATTCTCTTGAATACCCATTGAGCCTTAGTGAAAACATGAATGCAGTTAAAAGTTAACTCTTTCCACATACCAAAATCCAAAAATTCTATATACTCAAACCATGATATAACCTTCTCCTTATATCAGTCATGAGCTCATGAATACAATCAAATACCTCATTATCTTATTATTCCTTCATTATACGCATATCATCTAATTTCCAAAAAATATCTGAATAACATTTCATGGTTACTGGTACCATTAATCATACACTTTAAAAACTTAGGAAAGACAATAGTGTAACAATCCTTAGATGTCTCTTTATTCCATAGTACTATGAGATTACTTATACAACATTACACTTGATAAACATGTAATCATTCCACTACCTTCTTAAACCATTGACCGAGCTTCAACAATTCTTTCATCTCACATATCATTTGTAGTCTCTTCATCATCATCAACATAAATACTTCCCATACGACCATACTGATTCTCTTCATGAGACTTTCCCTTAGGGCATTGGTTTTCATAATGCCCGTACATTCCACATTTAAAACATTTAACCATTGTTGATGTCGTAGCAATACCATTATCCTCATCCATGGTGTTAACTGAACCTTTTCCTTTGCACTTACTTGCTTTGTGTCCTTCTTTTCCACACCCAAAGAATCTTCCAGTTCCTTTGAAACATTCTCCTTGATGCCTCTTCCCACATGATTTACATAGGGGAAATTGAACTTTCTTTCCTCTATGATCATCATGAAACTCGATCTTTCTCTTATTATCCGAGTCAAGAAACTTACCAAATTTTACTTTATTGATCATATTATGAGATTGCTGATTCGGCATAATAATGATGTTTGGACTTCCAAATCCCATTTCATTATGAAGAATATCATTCCATTGTCCATCATATTCTCTATTATCGTGAATCATCTTGTTTCCAGCCATTTTCTAAAACCCAAAAAGAATAGTGTGAGAGGAAAAAATCATGCTAGGGGAAAACAACATAATAAAGGGGGAGTACCTTCAATATCTAACATCTTAGGTTTAATTATATGATCTTTAGCGTAATTCTAGTACTATAACCTATATGTATACTTAACCTTAGGGACATCCCTTGACATACCTTAGAAATATCTCTAGGGATCTCACTAACGTTTTCGCATCCTAGTTTCCAAAGGTTGACTAAACCTTTCCTCTGATACCAACTGTAGAGACCCCAAGCTTAACGTACATGAACATTATATTACTTTTGCGGAATACTTAGTACATAAGAAAAACACACACACAAGGATCGTAATAGTTTAGTGTCTTTGGAAACTCGGAATATAATCTTCTAATCCTGGTGAAAGATCTTCAACATCTCCCATAAAGATCTTCCTTTTTTTTATACCTAAAACCTTTCCTTATATCCTGGGGAAAAGAAAACATGAAAGGGTGATCTCAAATTCTCAGTAAGGGTAAACAAAATAAATATCAATCACATCATTTTCATAAGAACATAACATTTTGGAAAACTTATCCTGCAAAAGAGAGCATAATTTCATAACATGGGATAAATCATAGTAGTGAAATGAAATCACAATAATCATAACTTAAAACATTAAACTTTGTGGCATACACACATAATCATAGAGAATCATTTTTTGTTAGTCAAGACTAATTGCCAAGACTATCTTAGTGGACAAAGTCCCTTTCTGAACCGAGTCACCCTCGTTTCAGTCCTGTTTCACTGAACCGGTATAACCTACCATTCCAGCCATGTCTATCTCATGAGATATAAAATCTTTACCCAATGCATTGGAGGGAGATATAGGTCCCACCCATCTCATAATGATACCATTCTTATGTGTTCCACAAAAACATAAATCATACATCATTGCATAACCCATGTAATAAAAATGGGAATCTTAAACATCGGGACATCATAAAACAATTCATATAAGATAAAGGAATTCATAAAAATAATTCCATCACAACATAATCAAATCAATGTAATAATAGGGATAAAAACAGAACCCTATGTTATCTTAGATGGAAAATAATTTTGATAAAACACTTGAAATGAATTCTTGAGGAAAATATCCTTTCTTCTTCAAAATCAATTTCTTTTCACAAAACGTCATGCAATTTTAAAAGAAAGATATTTTATTGAAAATACTCATGAAATCTTTTGGAGGAAGATTCATGAAAATAAGGCTTTATAAAACCGTAAAAATCCGTTTGTGTCGTATAAGTTAAAAAAACATTCTTCGTACTTTTATCGAAAAAGTAAAAAAGTACCTCGTATGAAAAACGACAAAAGATTCCTTTCATATCTTTTACTAAAAACTCACCAAAGGGTAAAATTGGATTTAAAAAATTGTAGGTGGATGTAAATAACATTACATATTGAGGAAACATATATGTGGATGATAAAATACACCCTAGTAAATACCAACGTATAAACAATCTCGGATAAAAATGAGATTGTGATATTTCCCTTACCTTTGGTCCGATTTGTTTCGTAAGTGTACGAACCTCCTGTATAATGATTTAAATCATGTTATTGACTTATTCCAGAATCATATTCATTGTTATTATATCATATATGGTCCACTTATGACTTTATATTACCCGCTCTTTTGTAAATTCATGTTAAAGTAGCGTTTTGGGTAAAATCATCTCATTTGTCGTTCGTGTTTTTAACTTGTAATTATTAATATGATTACTTGGATCATGATTACTTATATACAGAATTTAAAACATGATTTATATATAATATATATTCAGAATATATATATATAATATATCGATAAATGAAATGAAATACACCGTTCATGGAGACAGTAGTCCGTACGTACGCATGAACGTTGTTTTCGTTTCCTTATTGAATTGAATGGAATTAAGTAGATGACATACATATAAATATACATAAATACAGTATCATTATTATGTCATATATTTCATTAGTACTTATTATATATACTTTATAATCATTCATTAATGGTTAATCATTGAGAATGAATCTCATCGCGTCGTGGAGACGGTAGTCCGTACGTACGCACGAGTGATGATATCGTTCCCATGGTTGTGGAATTGTGTTGAAGTGTATGTATACTATTTCAGTATCAATATCACTTTATAATAATCATATATAGTTACTCATTACACCATTATACCCATCCAATTAAGGTGGTGGAGGAAAATAGATTACACCACGGCGTGGAGACGGTATTCCGTACGTACGCACGCGCGATGATTTCCTTTTTCCGTAGGATGGATAGAAGGTTAATTAGAGTTGTTTCATATTTATAATAACATATAATTATATAAGAAATACTGATGTTATTACTTTATCATGAAACAACTAAAGAAGAAGAAGTTTAAGAAGAAAGAAATTGAAAAAGATCGGTAATGGATATTACCTCTTTTTGACGCGCCTTCACTTAACCTCCACTTAAAGAACTATGGATGGTCTTTGAAGAAGACCAGGACCTCTAGGATGATACTAGGTAAGTGGAGAAGAGATTTTGGCAGGGTTTGGCCGATCTTGAATGCTAAAATTGGTGTGAGGAAGAGAGGGAGGAGGTGCCCTTTTATAAGGGAGGAGAGGGGCACCTTAGGAATATCTCAAAATATTATTTTATATTAAAGTCAAAATCGGTTTATAATGGTTCCAAAGGGTCTTATTTCGAAGCTAAAATGGGGATGGGTATAAATCCTATAAACCAATAGGATTTAGACAAGTTTAGGTTATTATTTTAACCTTATCAATTAGATTTAACTTTAACTTAAATAAATTAACTTTTACCGTGTCTTTTTATTTTCTTACACTATATGGTTAATAAACTTACTATAACATGCCAAAAGAACTCCAAATTGTTTATTGTTAATATATATATCCTTATCTAAGTCATTTGGCCTAACCTTATATTTTTAGGAATAAAATAACAATTAATAATATAATATTTTATTTAAAAACTATTTTGTGTCAATTTTGACACTATTTGATATATGATTTTTTTGAAAGTCATAACAGAATTATATGTTTGAACCAAGTTGATTAAATCAACACTAATATATCATAGTAACCTATAAAATTAGTGTAATTCATAAAAAGTCTCAAATTCCATTTATTTTTGTGTTTATAACAGCAATTATGTCAATATTTCATTAATAAGATAATTACTGCATCATCATTGTGTCATAAATAAATTAAATTATTTAATGTCTAAAAATTACAAATAAAATACCATTATATAGGAAATCGTTTTAGCTTTCTAATGACTATTTATAGTCGAATTTATCGTATGTATAACCCCATATTAAAAATGATTTACTTATTAAACTTTGATTTTAACTATTTTAACTATTCATTAAATAAAATAATATTAAATGTCATAATCTAATCCAAGTGGACCTAAATGGTCATATTATATTCATAAGGTTGTTTTTGGTCGAATTACACTTATCCAATAGAATTAGGACATGTGTTAGGGTAATAGTAATATCATATTTACCCTTAGTTACCCTATTTACTATTAACCGCGGTAAAAAAAGTAAAAAGTTACTATTCACCAAAAATTATTTTTATCTCATTGAACCACATTTTACTTACTGATATCAACCGTGTCTGTCGGATTTTCGAAATTCCATTCACAGAATCGGTAAAATTAAATTTTATGCAAAATTCAGTTTTTTAACCTACCACTTAGTGGTTTCACTATTCATCAAAAATTGAAGTTTTTCAGAAAAATTCCAAAATTTCACCCTAAGCTATAATTGATATTCTGAATAAAAAAATGATTTCTATTTTAAAAAATTCCCAACATATAAGTTGCATTAATTAATTTTATAATTAATTTCCACTGTCACAACAAATAGCGTGTTTTTAAGAGATAATAACTATCAAAAGATTAACACTTGTTTATAACTGGTTTAAATGTGAAATTACACCCAATGACCAACTTTTTATTAAATTGTAAAAATATATTATAAATATACTTTAAAACCACTCAAATTAATAATTTATCACTATTAATTATTTTGATTAAAAAAGTTGTTTTTAATTATAATTTAGTAATTTTCACTATTCATCAGAATATGAAAGTTATCCGAAAAGTACCAAAATTTCACCTTAGGCTAAATTCGATACTCCGAATCCAAAAATGAAGTCCATTTTGAGAGATAAAATTTCTAAAATTTTAAAAGGTGGTTATTACTATTCATAACGGCTAGTTATAATAATATTTTAATAGCATATCGTTGTTTAGTGAAACTCGGTATTGCGTACTACACACGCTATCGAGGAAGGTCGTGATTGCGTGTAATGCAAGGCAAGTCAAGGATGTGTGTTGTGCAAGCTCCTTTTGGTGTAGCATACAACACAAGACATTAATAAAATTAAAAAGAATATTTTTCATAAAATCTAGGGCTGTTACAGCCGTTGCCCGCCAACACCGGTCTCCAACACTGCTGCACAGGTGCCGCATCGGTGGAGCTTCCGCGGGCCACCGGGTGAGCTCCAGTGGTTCGTTTTTCCTTCCGAACGTGCCTACAACCCTCCTGGGATGTTTCTGTCGCTGTGTGGCTTCCGGATTCAAGATTCTATCGAGTTGGAAATCTACCCCCAAAGAACGCATCAAAAACTGAAGCGGCGGAGGGTCAGGGCTTTGTTCGTTTGGCTCGCGCCCTCCATGTTAACATCATATCAAGAGGAAGTAAATAAAAAATTCATCAAAAAGATAAATTTAAACACGTTCAAAACTCTCGCAACAACCACTCGAAATATCATACAAATCTCGAATCAACTCATTTTGGTTGATCTGCATTCATCATGATTTTCATGAACGAGGAAAAGAACCGAGAAAATTACTTGAATTTAATAACAACCCTTACCTCAGATTCGGAGGATACGTTGCAGTTGTGGAAGAAGAATCCATGTTCGATGAAGCCGTCGACGTTCATCGATCCCGGATTTATTCCTCCAATGTTGCCATCCAAACCTCCATTCTTTGTTGGTGGAAGACTCCACAACACTTCATCATAGGTTCCTCTCTTTCGTGTCAAAAACCCAATACCATGCTTCATTTAAGTTGAGGGGAAGGGAGATTAACTCATTTTAAGAATTAATGAGGTTCGTTAATGAGTTTTAATTAATGAACCTCTTAACTCTCAATGGTGTGGTTACAAAACAGAAGTGTCAAGCCATTAAATGGCTTGAAAACCCAGCCGTCTTTCCACCACTACTCAACAGTTGGTAGAAAAATAAAATAACATTTTTTATGTTATTTTATTATTCTTCAAAAAGTAGTAAAACTAACTTTTTCACCCGACCTACTACGGTAGAAGTTAAGCCTCCCTTAAGAAAATCTCAGTGCTGCGGATTCAACAGTGCCCTCAGATTTTTAATCTGAGCAGTGGTTCAAAAGATAGAAAAGTCCACCCGCACGTTTCCTGAACATACTTAAAAAAAGTTCAAAATTCAATTCCAAGCACACTGGGCCTCAGAATCAAGCACCGTCAATTTTTACAGACTCGTAATAATCCCAAATAATTTTAAAAAAATTATATGGAACTTTTAGGTCTTTAAATTCTCCCCACCTTAGGACTTTTCATCCCTGAAAACTACAACAAAACTAGAGGAACAAATGGGGGTACTGAGCACGTATCTGAGCCTCCCTCTCCCATGTACTCTCCTAGAGGTTCCTGTGTTTCCAACGAACTAGTACTAGAGAAATCAAAAACCTATGAAGGACCCACTCTTATCGATTCTCTATCTCTTCTGGGAACTCTACAAACATCACCCCATCATCGATGTCCAACTCGCCCCAGTCTATAACGTGCGATGTATCATGCATGTACTTCCTCAGCTGTGAAACATGGAAAACATTATGCACTCGGTGAATCTGTGGAGGAATAGCTAGATGGTACACCACCTCACCTACTCTGATGAGGATCTGGAAAGGTCCTATGAACCTTAGAGATAGCTTGTCACCCTAACCAAACCTCTGTAATTTTCATCAGGGTGAGACCTGTAGGAATACATGGTCTCCCTCCTCAAACTTTAAGGTTCTCCATTTCCTGTCGGTATAAGACTTCTTCCGGCTCTGTGCAGTCTGCATCCTCTCTTGGATGATCTACACCTTCTCCGTGGTAGCCTGTACCAACTCTGGACCCATAAGTGTTGACTCCCCTGGGTCTATCCAGTATAGAGGTGATCTTCATGGTCGCCCATATAGATCCTCAAACAGAGCCATGCCGATGGTGGAGTGATAAGTGTTGTTGTGTGAGAACTCCACCAGTGGTAGGTGGTCCTCCCAACTATAGACAAAATCAAGGACACAAGCATGAACAATGTACTCAAGTGTCTGAATGGTCCGCTCTATATGACCATCTGTCTGAGGATGAAAGGTGGTGCTCAAGCGTAGCTGAGTCCCAAACGCTTCCTGTAATCCCTTCCACATTCAGTATGTAAAACGATCATCATGAAATGAGACGACTGTCAATGGAACCCTATGAAGCCATACAATCTCTTGTATGTAGAGATGTCCCAATCTCTCTACTGATCCCTTCTCTCAAATGGGTAGGAAGTGGTCTGACATGGTGAGTCGGTCAATGATCACCTAGATGGAATCATGGATCCTCGACAAATCTGGTAGCCTTGTCATGGAGTTTATGGAGATACCATCCAACTTCCACTATGGTACCTCAAGTGGATGAGCTAAGCCTGCTGGTACCTGATGCTCAGCCTTCACTTGCTGACAAGTGAGGCATCGTGATATGTACTCTGTCATTGCTTTCTTCATCCCTGGCCATCAGTACTGATGCCTAAGGTCCTAGTACATCTTTGTCACACTGAGATATACCGCCAAAGGGGATGTGTGGAAATATCAACAACTACTCTTGTAGAGTCAATGGCACTATGGTGCAATATCTGAAGAGGATGAAGGGCTCTACACCTTTAGAAAATCCATTAAGAGCCTATCCTGAGGATATCTGATCACATCAGGCCTTGAAGTCAACATTCCCAAGATGTGCCTCCCTAACTCACTGAAGGAGTGGGGGAGTAACTATCATAGACTGAAGGTAAGCTGATCCATCACTATCCACGAAGGATAACTGAAACATGACTAGCTGCTCTGTCGCCTCACTTTGCAATTGTAGACCAGACCTCCTACTGGGTGTGTCTGCTACTACATTCCCCTTCCCAGGAGTGTAGACTATCTCAATGTCGTAGTCCTGGAGGAACTCTATCCATCATCGCTATCTCAGGTTTAGGTCCTTATGTTAGAATATATACTTAAGACTCTTCTCATCATAGTATACTATAAAACGTTCACCCATCAAGTAGTGCCGCCACATATTCAGTGCAAAGACCACTGCTTCTAACTTCAGGTCATGGGTAGCATAGTTCTACTTGTGCTATCTCAACTTATGTGAGATGTAGGCGATCACCATCTTGCTCCTTCATTAGGACACAATCTAGTCTGATACTAGATTCTTCACAGTAAACTACCAACACAACACCCTCTTCTGGTAGCCTCAAGATGGGGGCACTCGTCAGTCTCTGCCTCATCTACTAAAAACTCTGCTGGCATCTCTCCATCCACACAAAGGGATGTCCCTTCTTTTTTAAAGCTGAAAAGGGTGTCTCAACTCTTGAAAATTTAGGTACGAATCTCTAGTAGTACCCAACCAATCCCATGAAACTCCACACCTCTGTCACACACCTAGGTGGATCACAAGAAAGCACTTCCTCTATATTCTTTGGATCCACTACAACTCTAGCCTCTGAGATAACATGCCCCAAAAAGTGGACTTCCCATATCTAGAACTAACACTTTGAGAGTTTTCCATAAATCTGGTGCTCTCAGAGTGTATCCAGAACTATATGTAGGTGGGTGGCGTGTTCCTCCTCCGACGCCAGGTATATCAAGATGTCGTTAATGAAGACCAGCATGAAGAGATCGAGGTAAGACTGGAAGATCCTATTCACGATCCCCATGAACACTTTAGTAGTGTTGGTTATAATGAAAGGCATTACCAAGAACTCATAATGGCCATACCAAAATCTAAAGTTTGTCTTCGGTACGTCCACATCTCGTACTCTGAGATTATGATAGCCTGATCTGAGGTCTATCTTTAAAAACCATCGATCTCCCTTCAGCCAGTCGAAAAGATCATCAATACTTAAGAGTTGATACTTTTTCTACATGGTCACTTGGTTCAGGAACCAATATTCCACACAAAGCCTCAGACTCCCATCTTCCTTCTTAGTGAACAAAATTGGAGATGCCCATGGAAAAAAACTGGGCCTTATGAACCCCATCCTCTACAAGTCCTCCAACTGTACCCGCAACTCACATAGCTCTACAGGAGACATCTGATATCCTGGGATAGATATCGGTGCCATATCGGGGTATAGATTGATTTATAATTCTACCTCTCTGTGAGGAGGTAGTCTTAGAACATCATCAGGAAAGACATCAGCATACTAGTGCACCACTATAAGATAACTCAGACTCCTCACGTCAACTACTCTGAGGGTAAGGCTAGCCAACCGATGAGTGATTGGATGTAACCTTCTTCGAGAAATTCTACAATGCTTTGAAATGTATCCCTTCTCAATGGTGAAGGAAAACGTAATCCCATACTCATGGGCACACCACACTTTGCACCTAAAACAGTCAATCTGATCATGGACCATGGATAACTAGTACATACCCAAGATAACATCGTAAGTCCTCAACACTGATACTAGGAGATCCTTTCCAAATATCTCACCTTCTAGAGTAATTTCAAAATGCCGACAACAGAGTTTAATCATAGAATCCTCCCTCGTAGGAGTCTCTAATCATAAGTATTGAGCAAATGGCTCTACCAAAATCTTTGAGATCCAAACTAGAGTCATGGAAATGAAAGAGTGAATGTCACCTATGTCTTAAGAACTGAATATAGGGTGGGGTAGACACATATCATACCTCAAATAATCTATGGAGAACTGTGGTCATAGGCCTCAGCTTCCTGAAGTTGTGCTCATCCCAGTCTGCCTACTCCTTGAGGTTGGGGTGGACCACCTGGAGGTAGTGGCGGTAAAACCTCAAATTGCCGCCCACCGCTTGCTGCACAACCTGCTCCCCTGCCACATCCGCCGCCCTACGTACCTCCTTGATCAAATCTCTACCTCTGCCTTAGTGGTCCCTCGACCATCTGCTGATCATCAGTACAACAGGACAGGCAGTCGCGATCCATGTGACCCTGCCCTCCGCACATGAAGCATAGTCTTCCCCTCTGCTGGCCCGCTCTGCCCCACGAGCTCCGCACCTCCGACCCTACATCCTGGGGTCGTCCTCTAGAAGTTCTAGCCCGCTTGGACCTCTACATCATCTGCCTACTACCTACTGTAGATGACTCGGCTACTTGTCGTCCGGTGGTGGTTCTCACCATCGGTGCCTGCTCAACTAAGAAGCTCTCCACCAATAATGCTCGCTTGAGAACTCTAGTCTACATCGGGATATTGAGAGATATCATCGACGCTCTAATCTACCACCAAATACCTTGCTCAAAGGTCTGATCCCTAAATAAAGGGTCCCATACCATGTCGGTGGAGTAGCGCTAGAGGTTAATGAATCTCGCTGAGTACTGGGCTACTGTCAGGCTTCCCTTCTATAAGTGTGGGAGCTCTTGAATACGCATAGAGCATAGATTATTTAGAACAAACTTCTCCCTAAAGAGGCTATCAATGTCTATCCAGGTGAGGGTCACCTCATCATGTAACTGGAGAGTCAGGCTCTACCATCTCCCTATTGTGACCTGGAAGAGGCTAGCAGCTAGGATCACCATATTCTCTATCGGTGTCCCAACTAGGTGGAAAACCAGTGCCAAAACCTCCAGCTAGTCCTCAGATTCCTAGGGATCATTCTTGCATTGAAACCTTAGAGGCCTCTGCCGCTGGAACTCATGCAACCCGCTCAGTCGACGTGCATTTTCTGACAGTGGGGCTTGTGGCAACTTCTTCCCAACGGGTGGTGGTGCTGCTGGTGCACCACCCAAATGTGTTATCATTGTAAGAGGGCCCTACACTAAAGCCTCATCACTCGGTGGGCTGTCATCATGAACTATCTTTGGAATCCTGGCCAGCTATCTACGTGGTGTCTTCTTGAAAAAAATAGGTGTGCCACAGTCAAAAAGTTATACCTAGTGAGCTGACTCAAAAGAGATCAAAAGTAAAAACATTTACAAAACACATGCAATCAGTGTTTTCGTTCACCGAGTCAGAAATCATAATTTAGGGTCCCAGTGTATGGATATGTTGAACGCCACACAAACACTAGACTTCCCATACTAAAAACCACACTCACTTAACACTATTGCTCCATTGGAAAGATCATAGTCCTAGTTCTTTGGTAGAAACAACTCCTCTGATAGTACTTTGTTACGGCCTGTCCCTCGGGACCCGTGCTGTGACTAACCCAAGCCCACATTACATAGGCCAGGGGTTGGAGACTAACACTGGAAAGGCATATCCCTAAAATTAGGAAGGGATTTTCTTTAAACCAGCAAACACACAGACCCAGAACATGGAATGATTCAAACCACGTAGTAAAACTACAGTAGTAAAGTGTGTACTAAATGTAAAGGGGCCGGAATACAAGCCCAAATGAAAAGATACAACTACAAAAGACAACAACTCCTATGATCGTCTACCAAGGATCCTATCTGAAGGGTAGGTACAACTCGTCTTCACAGCTCTCCACGTCAACTAGTCACCTCCGTATACCGCCTGTTCATGGCACCCTAAGACTCATCCAAGCTACTCATCGTATGCACAAGACACAATAAGGTGCGAGCGAATCCCGTGCAGGGGTGAGTATAACAATAGCTAGTAGGGACCCCGAGACCCCCGAAGGTCTCTCATAATTTCACAAAGCATAATCTCAATCACAGAGCCCAAGAAAAAGACTCATCTCAAACCAATTACACAACTCAGATATCAGGAATAAAGATGATTAGTCACAAGCTAGATCATTTTATTATGTTATGAAGTTTCTACAACTGAATCACGAAGAAGTTGTTCCATTGTCGTTCCACACAGGGTTGTATGTCACTGATCCATAATGGGACGCTCTAAGGATGGTCCTCGTCAGGTCACATACTGTTGATCCATACAGGGTCTCTATAATGATGATCCAAAAAAGGTTCACTATGATGCTGAACCATACAGGGTCTCTATGATATTGATCCACACATGGTCGTTATGATGCTGATCCACACACGGTCACTATAATGCTGATCCACACAGGTTCTCTATGATGCAGATCTACACAGGGTTTCTATGATGTTGATCCACATAGGTTCTCTATGATTTTGATCCACACAGGGTCTTTATGATGCTAATTCACATAGGGTCGCTATGATGCGGATCCACACAGGGTTACTATTCAATTGATATCTAGCCACAAGATTCCCTACACCCAGTGCGCTTGAGTTATGTAGTATCTTCTCCTCAAGATATCGGTCATGCATCAACTACCATGAAGTTCCACAAAGGAGTAATCCAAAGGACCATTATGTTGTAAGGGTCCTAACATGATAGACGTCACGTCAATCAGACGCCCAGTCTGTGAGTTATAGGATTTTTAGTGCTGATGGCCTGGTTGGATTTGGGTTCGATCCAACCTGGCCATACTCAAAATTTCTTGAAAGCTCAGGTAGAGTATCTCAAAAAGAACTGTCTTTTTCCAAGGATTCTAGCTTCTTAGATGGTTCGTCAAACATACATCTGGTTTGTGAGATACGACCTTGTAGGCGTATCTATCCCGAAAAGGGTCTGAGTCCGGTCTGACCCAATTGAACCGACCCGAACCATCCTAGGCTGACCCGAACCAGTTTGAGTCAACTCGACCTGAGCCGAGTCCAACCTGGCTGAGCCCAAAATGGCTGGTCTGACTTGAGTGGGCTAGGCCGGGGACTAGCTCGGCCCGACTTGGTTGGGTGCGGCCCACCGACGGTCCGACCCGCTAGCTGGTGTGACCCCCAGCTGGGTGGCCCGCGTGGGGTCTCTCTCCCTACCCGAATGGCTAAACCGTTCGGGATTTCTCAACCGGAGGCCCCATGTGGCGCAACCCCCTGTCAGTGGGACCCACGGGGTGTAGGTCCCATTCTTCATGACTTTGAAGCCGCGACCTCCTTCTGTGATGTGATACGACACACCACCCTGCTTCCACTGCGGTCGGCCGACACCAACCGCCCTGTCCATCTGCCATAGTCGGGGATATCCGGCTGCTGCCACCGCCCACTGGCACCGGCAGAGCTTTTGTGGGACACCAAGCGAGCTCTGGTGGTCTGTTTTCCCTTCCGAAGATGACTACGACCCACCTGGTATGTTTCCGTCACTACGTGGCTCCCAGATTCAATATTTCGTCGAGTTGGAAATCTACCCCCAAAGAACGCGTCAAAAACCAAAGTGGCGAAGGGTATGAGCCGTATTTGTTTTTCCCGCACCCTCCATGTTAGCATCATATCAAGAGAGAGTAAATAAAAATTCACCAAAAAGATAAATTTAATCCCATTCAAAACTCCTGCAGCAACTACCCGCAATTTCATACGAATCATGAATAAACTCATTTTAGTTGATCCGCGTTCGTCATGATTTTCAGGAATGAGGAAAAGAATCGAGAAAATTACTTGAATTTAATAACAACCCCTACCTCGGATTCAGAGGACACATCACGGTTGTGGAAGAAGAATCTACATTTGATGAAGCCGTTGATATTCGTCAATCCCATATCGATTCCTTCAACGTTGCCATCCAACCCTCCATTCTTTATTAGTGGAAGACGCCGCAACACTTCATCAGTGGTTCCTCTCTTCTGTGTCAAAAACCCAAGCCCGAGCATCATTTAAATATAAGGGAAGGGAGATTAATGCATCGTAAGAATTAATGAGGTTCATTAATGAGTTTTAATTAATTATCCTCTTAACTCTCAATGGTGTGGTTAAAAAATAGAAGAGTCAAACCATTAAATGTCTTGACAACCTTGCAGTCCCACCACCACCACTCAAAAGTTGGTAGAAAAATAAAATAATATGTTTTATGTTATTTTATTAATCTTCAAAAATACGCAAAACTAGATTTTTCACCAAACCTACTACAGTCAAAGTTAAGCCTCCCTTAAGAGAATCCCAACACTGCAGATTCAACAGTGCCTTCAGTTTTTTAATCCGAGCACCAGTTCAAAAGATAGAAAACGCCACACACACGTTTACTGAACGTACTTAAAAAATGTTCAAAATTACGTTCTAGGCACACCAGGCCTCGAAATCAAGCTCCGTCAATTTTTTCAGACTCATAATAATCCCAAATAATTAAAAAAATCTATAGAATTTCAGGGTCTTTACAATCCCTAATAAACTCCCACCCAAAAGGAGACTCATCCTTAGGATCAACATGTCTTCTTTTCTACCCTAAGAATCAACAAGGACCTCATGATCCTTATCATCTCCTCTAACATACTTATCCCCATTCTTCTTCACAACTTGTTTGTTCTTAGTGGCTTCCCAAACATGATACATATGTCTTAAAAGGTTATTAGAGTGGTTCTAATACCTTTGAAACTTAACGAAATCAACACCACTAAGTTCCACTTCTTTTTTTCTTAAAGAGAAGGGCGAGAAACCTTACATAAGGATAAAAGTTAATCATTATCTTTTTATGACTCAAGTGATATATATTGAACACCATGAATCTAGGAAAGGTTCACCCTTTTCACATATACTATCAAGTACATTAGATTTATGTATAGGAATAGCTCCTTATCAAACTCACCAGATCTTTGGTATATATAAGTCCAGATAACTTTTTATATTATTATTTGATTATTCATAAAATCCTTCTAAAATTTATTCTCATTAGAAGGAGATCCAAACATGGATTCTATAATGACCAAAGGTCTGATTTTGATCACCATAGATCAAATAATAGCTAAACAGAGTTCCACCTTCATGTGGATAGTGAACATATTCATCTATTTATATGGTATAAATAAAGAACCCTTTTTCATTTAAATTTGATTCAATATTATCTTCATCTTGATTAAAAAAATATGAGCATTCTCATAGAACTATCATACATCCTTATCAATCACAATTACAACATTTGTTTCATCAAATTTCCATTTCTAGTCATGAAATATCACAACCTTTATTAAAAAAAGACTCATCTAAATCATCCAACTAAAGTTGATATATTTTACATACAACACTCACTGATATTTTTTATTCAACTTCACATTATTTTAAATTTTTGAAGCTCCACTAGTATATCTCTTGGATTTCAAAATACCCATGAAATATTGAGTGGTCAAGAAAGAAATGGATTAGGGTTTATATTTAGGTGAAAGAGAGAATGATATCTGAGGGTTCACAATCGATTAGGTCTGAGCCAAAGACTGTTTAAATTCTAAAGTCATATGAATAAAGAAACTATTTTTTCCAATTCAAGTGAATAGACCAATAACAGTTTGAAAATAAAATAATAACCCACTAAAGGATTAATAAATAAAAAAATTTGAAATAGTGAACACAACTAACATAATATATATATAAATATAAAATTTTAAAATGAAATAACTTAAAGTACATAGTTAGTACTGAAAAATTTCTAAATTAGAATAAAATAATTTAAATTCATGTAGTCTTAATTCAATTTTGATAAGATCAAATCGAACATCAGGAAAGAGTTTAGTAAAAATGCATACTAATTGATTTTGAGTATAAATGAATTCTAAAGATATGTCACCTTTTTGTGAATAATCCTTTTTGAAATGATTCTTCACTATATGCTTGGTCCCTGAATGGATTATTTTATTTATTGAAATTTTTGTAGCATAAGTGTTATCAAATTTAATTAGAATGTAGTAAAAATTGAATACAAAATCTATCAAAAAATATTTCAACCATAATAGTTGTGTACAATAATAACTAGCTCCAATATACCTAGTTCCAATAGTTGATAATTCAACTAAGTGTTTATTTCTACTAGACCATGAAACTAAATATTTTCCTAGAAAGTGTATGGTTTTGGATGTATTTTTCCTATATATTTTATAATCTCTAAATTTGGAATTGAAATATGAAACTAAATTAAATTCATAAGTTTTTTTAAAAAAATTAAGGAAAGTGAAATAGTTCCTTTCAAATACGTTATTTTTTAGTGACTGTTAAATGTGATTATTTTGGTTTTGCTTGAAATATATCACATAAGAACCCAACTGACCTTATGTATTTTCTAATAGAAGTTAGATACACCAATATTCCAATAATTTCTCTATATAACTTATTTTGAACTGGTTTACCAACTTCATACAAATTAAGTTTAATGTTGGAACTCATGAGAGTTGAATATATTTTACTTTTTTTAAATCCCAAACCTTTTTATAAATAATTTATGAATTTTATTTGATTTAAAACATTCCTAAAATCTCTTTGATAAAATTGAAAACCATGGAAAATGTTCAACTCTCCCATCATGCTCAATTGATTTTTTTTCATGAGTTTTAAAAAATCATTACACATTTTTTGATTTGTGGATCCAAAAATTATAGAATTCACATAAATATGAACTAAAAAAATATCTTTTTATGATACATTCTTAAATAAAGTGGGGTATGAAAACCATAAATTAAAACCATTTGACAAAAAAATGAGCTCGAACTTTCTTACCAAGCTCTGGGTGCTTGTTTAAGAGAATACAAATATTTAATAAGTTTAAAAACAGAATTTCAAAAAAGATGGTTCTAAAACCCAGAGGTTGTTCAACATAAACATACACCATTAAAAATACATTTTAAAAAAAATTTCATCCATATTAAATAATTTAAAATTCATATAAGATAAATAGTCTAAAAGGATTCTCATGGATTTTAATCTAGCAACTGTGGAAAATATCTCTTTATAGTCTATTCCTTCCTCTTGGTTATAACCTTTAGAAACATAATTAACCTTATTTATAGTGGTCACAGAATAGAAATCCTTATTATTTATAGTCACTAATTTAGTTCATATAATAGGATAATTATAGGGTATATTAACTAAATCCCATACCTTGTACCACTTGAACTATTTTAATTTATCTTATATGGAAACAAATCAAATCTCATTATTTATAGTATTTTGTTCTAACTGGGATAAGAAGGTGAAAAATTCATCAAGTATAGATATAGTTCTTATAGTCCTAACCCCCATATAATATTCTTATAAAAATCTATAAAGTAAGGGTTTTCAGGGTTATAGGACATCTAGGAATCACATTTTCAGGTTCTTAAAATTCAAATATTCAGGAATGAATTAATCATGATCATGTTTTATATTATCATACTTTTTTAATCAAATAGAGGTTCAGGTATCATGTCATCTAAAGAATCACTTAAGTCATCAATTTTAATTTTTATATGATCAAAGGTATTACTTTCATCAAATCTCACATTAGTAGATTCTTTATCAATCATTTAATTCTTATTGAAAACTCTATAGGCTTTAGAAGTAGTATAATAACCTAGGAAGATTCCTTCATCATCCTTTGGATCATACTTACCAAGATTTTACATGGTGTTAAATAGATAAACTTTGTATAAAATAATATTAAAGTATACAACCCTTGGTTTTCTATTATTCCTTAGCTCATAATTTTTCTTCTTCAAGTATGCCTTATTTAAACTCTATTGATGATATAACATGATATGTTAACATCTTCAACCAAAAAATGAGTAGGCATTCTATATTCACAAAACATTGTTTTAGAAATCTTTTGTAAGGTCATATTCCTTATTTTAAGAAAAATATTTTTTGTGGTGTTTTAGGGGAATAAAATGTATGCTTAATTATATGTTTTAGAAAAAAGGAATTAAACTAATTATTTTCAAACTATCCCCTATTATCATTTCTCAAGAAATCAATTTTATATTTTTTTTTCATTTTTTACTAACCTATAAAAGGTTATAAAAATAGTACATGATTCACTCTTATTTCATAAGAAATAAACCCATGTAAATCTTGAATAATCATCAACCAATACATAAAAAAATGATTTAAAACATAAGATTACAGTTCTATAGGGTCTAAACAACCATATGAATATGGTATAATGGTTTAGAAGTTTCAACCTCTTTAATTTGTTTGAATGATGACTTGTATTTACTTTCTATTTGGCATGCATGACATAGTTTCATTTTATCCAATTTAAGTTGAGTAAAATCATAAATCAATATCTTCTTATAAAAATTTCTCAAGGAATAAACATTATAATGTACAATCCTTCTATTATAAATCCAAGATTCATCAATTTCACCATTCAAATAGTTTAAATTATATTTACATAAATAACTAAGATCTAGAGTGTAAACATCTTCAATTATTGGTGCTTTAAACTTAAGAAATATATCTTTAAAAATAAAACTATAATTATTAAAAAAATATACTAAAAATCAATCATAAAGAAGTTGGTAAATACTTATCAGGTTGTAATTAAAGACTTAAATATAAAGTAATTTTTTTATGAGGACTGAATTTGGATATACAATAGATCTAACTATAATAATCCTTCTTATGGAATTGTCACTAAATGTGACATAGTCTCTATCAATTTTAGATAGTTAGTGGAAGTTGAAAAAATCACCATTAACATGATTTGAACAACAAATTTCTATAAAATATTTTTCATTATTATTCATGTAGATTTTCCTTATAAAATCAAGTTAAAAAAGAATAATTTTTGGTACCCAAATTCACTTGGGTTTAATAGTGTTAGCTATAAAAGATTTAGGAACCCAAATCTGTCTATATTTTTTAGAATGTACAGAATTTTTAGAATTAAAGTGAGATAAGTTATTATAAATAAAATAATTCTTTAAACAACAAATTTCAGGATATGTTAAGTAAAAATAATTATCATAATCACCATTTATACCATAGTTAAAATAAGTAATATTAAATTTATTTTTATTTTTATAACTTCACACAAAATATTTTTTATATAACTTATGTTTTTCTAATTTACTACCCATGCCTTGATTACCTTTATTGGATTTTTTGTTACCAAGGATTTTATTAAAGTATCCCCCACTAGTAAAGAAACATGATTAATATTTTAGATATTTAACTTAAACCATTAATTTCTTGATTCTTTTTTCATGAACATCATAACTTGAAGTAATTTTTTCTAATTTAGATATCAATTATGAAATATATTTATACAAATCACTCTTTTTAGTTATACAACATTGTAGGTTTTATTTAGAAATTTTTTATTATTCTTAATAGATTCGTACTCATATTATATCAGAGTGTAACACTCATTTAATTCATCAAAATAATAATTTTCATAAGCAGATTCAATTTCAAAAGAAGAAAAATAAACAGGATGTACCTCTTTTTTCTGAGCCATTAAATACATATTACATTTCTGATTAGTATAATTGACCTCTAAATCCGAATAAGAGTCCCTACTAGAGTCTTTAGAAGCACTACATATAACATTTATTCCATTTTTCTATTTATTTATGTAATCATATTTTATTTTGAACTCATTTTCAGGTTTTTCTTATCTTTCAACTAAGGGAAATCATGATTGATATTCCCAAACTTCTTTCATTAATAACATCTTACTTTCCTTTAATTTACATCAATTTCTTTACATATTAGAGTATTATTTGATTTATTTTCTCTAATTTTTTGGAATTTTCTTGAAAATTGAGTAAGTTACCCATTAAAACATGAACAACTTGTTTCTTATTTATTGGATGAGTTAGTGTTATCTAAGTTTCCTATCATCCATTGAAGTAGATAATTTTAGGGAAATATTTTATTTTTTGACTTATATGGTATCTTCAACTTCATATTTCATATCAACCCCATACATAATAATAGTACCAATTAGATTCTTTCTTTTTAGATCTATTATAGGTGTTAATTATCTTATTATAAAAGAGATTCTACTCTATTTAGAAGGAAAGATTCTAAGAAATTTTAATGCATGATCTGGTTCAAACACTGGAGTACCCAAATAATCTACATTGCTAACAATTTCAGTCAATCTTCCATTTAATCATGTGATTATTTATCCTTCCATCGTTCTTAAAGTATCAAACTTGAAATTTTGTAGCATTTTATCTTAGTTATCTAACATTATCAGTTCTTCATAAGTAACTAAAATTGTAGTATAAATTTCATGAGCTGTAAAACACTATGAAACTCTATTAAACTCATTAGTTCATAATCCAAAAATAATAACATTCATGGATTTGGAGTTGAGATCATACCCACCTTATACTGTAGCTTCCAACTCCTCAGGTCCACCTTTAGGAATTTCATAGGAATTAAAAAAATTTAGATAGATCTTTAATTCAAGATTCTATAAGTATATAATCATTGGAGTTTTCTAGAACACATAGTTTTCTCCATTCAGGTATGGTTCATGAATTATGGACATTCATTCTTTAGAATGGTCCATTGTATAAACTTATTAATGGATCTTTAGACTTCAATTATGACAACCCTGCTTTTATTACAACTTAAACATGCTTTATTACATAAAACTTCACTTGATACAACAAAGAAGATCGAGAGGTTTAGTGTATTTGGGGCTTAGGATCATTACATAAAAACTTTAAACTTGAAATACAACATCTTTATTGAAAACTTCCTTTACATGACCACTACATTCCTTCGTACTTAGCATTGCATGGGATAACCTGAGGACATGCATAAGAAAAGGGGGAGCTATAAAGCCCAGTAAGGGAGTACATAATGAATAACATGAGGAGTACAATACATGTTAGGCAATGGGAACATCAATAGAGCATAAGAGAAACATGAACATAAAGGCATGATAAATCATGATAATCATAACATGGAAATGTGGAAACAACACTTAACATTGAATTAGCATGAGCCAAGGCTCATTGCACATGGAGCATGAGTAAAACCTCATTGCAATTGAAGCACGAGTAAACCCTAGTTGCACTTGAATTAGAATGAGTCAACACTCATTTCACATGACGTATCATGATACTATACTTTACCCAATGCATTGGAGCGCTATCAGGGCACACCCTTCTTAAACATTTCATTTCATGCATAAGTGTGCCACATGGATCATAAAACATGGATTCATAAAACATAATCATTTATTCCACGATAAAGTAATGTGGAATTAATACGTGAAACTTTACAATCAATAAGTAAATGTTCATAAAGGTGAATACCCTTGATGGATAAATGGGCATGGTATTCACTACACAAAGACATTGGCTTAGAAAATCGGTGCGATTTCGGCAGCGTAACGGCGTGACATAAGAATTTATAAAAAGGTTGATGAGAGAGAAAGGGGTTCCTAATCATATTTACATGTAATGGACAGTAAGGAGATCATATATATACATGTACCAACAATAGAAATGGAATTTAGATTCATGATACAAAAGTATTTCTTGAATGTAAAAGAAGAGAGAGAAGTTCCTTTCGGAATTTCGGCATAGTAATGGGTGTACATGGGAGGCATTTAATGAGAGAGAAAGGGTTCTAACATCATTCAAACAATAAGAGAGAAGTATGTGGGAGGTGCGGAACCATACCCCAACATTCATAATTGAAATTAAAAGGGCAATACAACTTAAAGAAAATTGACAAAATTGAGAAAGGAAGATAAAAACCTTTACTTGGAAGTGTGCTTCCAAAGGCTAGAGAGAGGCCTGTGAGAGGCTTCTTGGGAGCTTGGGGCACCTTGATAGGATTCTAGAGAGAGTAGGGCAGAGGTTGGACTAACTTCAAGGGCTTTGAGTGAGGAGGAAGTGGGATCTTGGGTGGGTTTATATAGGAAAGGTGAGAGAATTCTTTATTATTTAGGTTTGGGACCCCTTATATTAAAATAATCCAAACCACAAACCATCCCATGGTATTTGCCCATGGTTTCTAGAAAAGGAAATAGGAAAAAAATATTTTACAAGGCCAAGGTCCGAAATTATTAAAAAATTAGGTTTGCTTATGTGGAGGTGAGTCACACTCCCATGGAAATTAATTTAAAAAGGCAAAGTGTTGAATAAGTCTTGAGGGCTCCATTAATGCTTTGAAAAGTAAGTCAAACAAACCCAAAACCTCATTATTTTAATGATAAAACATATATTGTCCGAACATAAGGATTATGGTATTTTATTACATCACCATTGGGTCATTATGATGTCATAAAACACATTATATATTTAAATGGTATTTAATTTTTACCCAAAAATTTGACTGTCTCAGAAAATTATGAAAAATTCACTGTTGGATAATTTCGACGTCCTGATTCCAAAAATAATATTTATTTTATCTGAATAATTTTCTAAATATGTGAATTTTCACTTTTAAAATAAAAACCAACATTTATAAAAAAATTCACGGGTTTTGACAGAAATGGCTTTCAAACCTTAATAAAAATTTTAATTGAATTCATAAGATTATAAGATCATTTATACTTAATAAAATTTAATTTAATATTAATTAAAATATTATTTAATTCAAAAATCTTTTAATTTAATAAAATATAATTCTTAATTAAATAATAACTAAAAACACCATTTGTACTTTAAAAACTAATTACAATGTATCAAAAATGACTAGAAATTATATTCATTATTATATAAAAAAATAATGTACATGAACATGGTGCTACTTATTTGTTACATAACCCCTTAGAATAGCCGCATAAGACCTAATGGTAAGGTGTGAGATGGTGACAGACTCTTGGGGTTGCTCGGATAACATCGCTCGAGTTGTAATTTCAATCAACTTCCACTTTTCCCGTAGACGATCACGTTCGAGATTGACTTGATGAAGCTCAGCTTGGGCTTGGTCAAGGAAAAAGACCAAGGACGCCACCTCTTTTCCGAGCTCTAACAAATGTGCTTCGTAAGGGGCAATTCTACTGGATGAGGCCATCGCTTCCTTTGTCTGAGTAGAAATGGTTTCGTTAAAGCCTTATATTTAAACTACCCAGATGATCACTGTTCAACGGCTATAAAAGTAACGGTCACAAATCTTAACGTAAAAATAAAGAAGTTGACATCTTATAAAAACATTTTTCATAAAGAGACATTTAACTGGATCAAGAGGGATTTTCATTAATGAAACTTTGGGTCGTTACAACATTCCCCCCTTAAGAAATTTCACCCTCGAAATTTTCCTTTTCCCAAACTAAAACAAATGTGGGTAACTTAGCTTCATCATATCCTCCAACTCCCAAGTTGCTTCTTAAAACTTGTGGTTTCTCCACAACACCTTGACGAGGGGCATTGTCTTATTTCGTAGAACTTTTTCTCTACGATCTAAGATCTTCACTGGTTGCTCCTCATAAGAAAGATCGTCTTCTAATTGTACCACCTCGGAAGAGAGTACATGTGAAGGGTCTGGTATGTACTTCCTTAAGAGGGATACATGGAAGACATCATGCACCATGGCCATAGTAGGTGGAAGTGCTAGTCGATAGGCCACAGCCCCAACACGATCAAGAATCTCAAAGGGGCCGATGTACCTTGGACTTAACTTCCCTTTATTTCCAAAACTCATGACCTTCTTCCACAGAGATATGCGTAAAAACACCATGTCTCCGACTTTAAACTCAAGGTCTCGTCAACGATTATCTGCATAACTCTTCTGTCGACTTTGGGCTGCCTTGATATGCTGCTGAATGGTTTTCACCTTCTCCACCATTTCTTCGACCATTTCTGGTCTAAGCAGCTTACGTTCACCGACCTCTTCCCAACATGCTGATGTTATACACCTTTTCCCATACAAGGCTTCATATGGTGCCATTTGGATGCTCGAGTGGAAACTATTATTATAAGAGAACTCAACCAGAGGAAGATGTTGATCCCATCCTCCTTTAAAGTCCATTGAGCACGCTCTCAACATATCCTCAAGTGTTTGGATAGTCCGCTCGGATTGGCCATCAGTTTGAGGATGATAGGCCGTACTGAAGTTTAGTTCAGTATTCAGAGCATGTTGAAGACTCTTCCAAAACGTAGAGGTGAATCTTGGATCTCGATCAGAAACAATAGATAGTGGTACTCCATGCAACCGTACCACTTCCTTGATATATATCCGTGCCAGTTGATCCAAAGAGAAATCCTCTCGAATAGCAATGAAGTGTGCAGTCTTTGTAAGATGATCCACAACAACTCAGATTGCATTTTTGCCTTTGGATGTCCTTGGAAGTCCAGTGACGAAGTCCATGGTGATGTTCTCCCATTTCCATTCTGGTATGGGCAATGGTTGCATCATCCCCTTAGACTTCTGCCTCTCTGCCTTCACTTGCTGACACACCAGGCACTTTGATGTATATTCAGCGATCTCCTTCTTCATATTATCCCACCAAAAGTTTTCTCGGAGATCTCGATACATCTTTGTGCTCCCTGGGTGAATAGAGAAATTTGAACTATGTGCATCATCCAAAAGTTCCTTCTTCATCTCCGAACTTGATGGAACACATAGTCTTTTCCCAAACCGCACAATTCCTTCTTCATTAACATTAAACTCTGAAGATTTTCCCTTTTTGATAGCTTCTACTTTTTCTTGGATTCCTACATCATCCTTTTGAGCATCCTTTAACCTCTCCAACAGAGATGGTTGAGCAATCATTTGTGAAAGGATTGATGATGTTCTCTTCTTTATGATTCCCACATCCATCTTCTTCAAGTCTAAGAAGTTTGGATCCCTCTCAATTCTCATCATTGATAGAATCACTGGATCCTTTCTACTTAGGGCATCCGCCACCTTGTTCGCCTTCCCAGGGTGGTAATGTATTGAATAGTCATAATCCTTGATGAGCTCTATCCATCTTCTCTGGCACATATTAAGCTCTTTCTGTGTGAATATATATTTAAGACTCTTGTGGTCAGTATATATCTCACATTTCTCTCCATAGAGATAATGCCGCCAGATTTTCAAGGCAAAGATCACCGCCGCCAACTCCAGATCATGCGTTGGATAGTTTCACTCATGGATTTTTAACTGCGTTGAGGCATAGGATATCACTTTATCATTCTGCATCAGCACACATCCTAATCCCTTCTTCGAAGCATCACTGAATACCACAAAAAGCTCCCCACTTGTGGGTAAAGTGAGCACAGGTGCAGTGATATGCCTCCTTTTCAACTCCTTGAATCTTTCTTCGCATTCATCACTCCAAGCAAACTTTAATCCCTTTCGAGTTATCTTGGTAAGAGGGTTGGACAATCGTGAGAAGTTTCTCACAAATCGTCGATAATATCTAGCTAACCCCAAGAAGCTATGGATATCAGTTACCGATGTTGGCCTCGGCCATCCCTCAATTGCATCTGTTTTGGAGGGGTCCACATATATCCCATTGCTTGTGATGATATGGCCCAAGAATGAGACCTCCTTCAACCAGAACTCACACTTTCTGTACTTGGCATAGAGCTTCTCCTTGCGCAAAGTCTATTGTACAGTTCTTAAATTCCTCTCATGGTCCTCCTTGGTTTTGGAGTATATTAGAATATCATCTATAAATACTACCACAAATTTGTCTAGGTAATCTCTAAAGACTTTATTCATCAAGCCCATGAATATTTCTGGAGCATTGGTGAGTCCGAAAGGCATTACTATGAATTCATAGTGCCCGTACCTTGTACGAAAAGCAGTCTTGGGGATATCTTCCTTCTTCACCCTTACTTGATAATATCCCGACCGCAAGTCAACCTTGGAGAAGTATTGTGCTCCACGCAGCTGATCAAACAAGTCACTGATTCTTGGGAGAGGATACTTGTTCTTTATCGTGATTTTGTTAAGTTCACGATAATCGATGCAAAGCCGCATTGACCCATCCTTCTTCTTGACGAAGAGGACTGGTGCACCCCATGGTGATGCACTTGGGCGTATAAACCCTTTATCCAGATTCTCCTGTAGTTGTTTCTTCAGCTCTTCAATCTCAACAACAGCCATTCTATATGGAGTCTTGGATATTGGTAGCGTCCCAGGTATAAGTTCAATTAAGAACTCAACATCTATTCTTGGAGGAAGACCAGGAAGTTCCTCGGGAAATACTTCAGAGAATTCCCTCACAATAGGCATTTCTTCAAGGGTGGTTTCTTCCTTGGAGTCAATCATCTGAGCCAGATATGCGTGCTCATAAGGCAGTAATATCCATGCTTGAGATGATGGAGCTAAAGGAGATTCATCTTCCTCCTCACACTTGTAAAGAATCGGGGGTCGATTCTCCATATGGAGTGTGATTTCCCTCTCCCGACAATTTATGTTAGCTCTATATAAGGAAATCCAATCCATGCCAAGAATTGCATCAAATTCCACCAAAGGGAGTATGACGAGATTTTCTGGGAAATTCAATCCACATATTATAACAGGGGAGGACTTATACTCATGGGATGCATTGATTGCCCCATTTTCCGTACTCACCGACATCTTTACTTCCATGATTTGTGGTGGTGCAGGGATTGTTCTACTAAACTTTTGAGATATAAAAGAATGCGTAGAACCTGAATCAAAAAGTACGTTCACTATTCTTGAATGAATAACTAGCGTACCTGTAACCACTTCGTTGTCGGGGTTCACTTCGGCAGAAGTGATGGCAAATGTTCTTCCTTGCTGTCTTGGAGGTTGTTGATTGCCTCCGATAACCCTTGGATTAGGGCACTGATTCGCAAAATGACCCGGTTCTTTGCATTTGTAGCATTGAACAACGTGTTGAGGTTCGAACGGAGCATTCCTCTCCTCTGTCGCAGCCGCGGGTCCTTCTTGCTGACAGTTAACAGCTAGGTGCCCTTCTCTTCCACACTTGAAGCATTTTCTTGTCCCCCTAAGGCAATTTCCAGGGTTCTTCTTTCCACACTTTTGGCAAGTGGGGTGCTGGAACTTCTTAGCGCCATTGGATTTATCCATCGGACCACCCGCATTGAAGTCCACCTTACGCTTCTTGTCCCCATGATACGCCTGTGATTCTCCGATCTCCATTTCAACCTTAAGGGAACATCGGACAATTTCCTCATAGCTATCGAAGTCACGGATCGCTAATGCCTTCCGCAAGCTAGGCTTCAGCCCACCAAAGAAGCGGTCAACCTTGCATTCGGGGGTAACGACAAAGCCGGAAGCGTGTCGTGTAAGCCTTGTGAAGTTTTCCTCGTACACTCCCACAGATTCTTCATCTTTCTTCTTGAGGGAAAGGAAGTCCGTTTCCATCTTAAGACGGAGGGTGCGCGGAAAATATTTATCGAAAAACATCTTCCGTAATTCCTTCCATTCCAAAGCCTCGATCTCCTCCTTAGGCTTCGTATTTTTGATCAACGTCCACCATTGATCAGCTTCACCCTCCATACGATAAGCTTCCAGGAGAACCTTCTCTTCTTCAGAGCATTGGAGGATGGAGAATATCTTTTCAATGGAGTTGATCCATTGTTCAGCGATCGTGGGATCGGATGATCCACTAAAAGTAGGAGGCCTTTGTCTCATGAAGCTTTCAATAGCGACTTGTTCTTTCTTAGAGGGGGTTGAACGTTCCTCTTGACCAGTGTTTCTATTCAAAACTTGAGTTAGCTGAGAGAGAAGCATGACAAAGTTCGTGATTCCCGCTCCCATTGGATTGGGCATCTCATAAGTACAATCATCACACTGATCTTCACAACGGTTGTTAGCCCGAGTTCTCCTATTACCGGCCATTGGCTGGAATAAAAGAAAGTTAGGGGTAACACATAAAGGGTAATCCAAAGACAAAAGTTGATGACTTATAAATAAACTTTAATCTCTTTAACTCATGAGTCTATAGGATTCAATCCAGGCTTTTCATGATCTTCCTTCGAACATATATTCTTAGGGGCATTTTTCCCTTAATAAGGGTTCATACTAAGATTGTAAATTTATCAAAACATATCCCCCAGGAGTGTCGTAACCAAGAGTGCAGCAAGGCCCGTTGTCGTGCACCAGTTCCCGTTCGAGTCTAGCTCAAAGCGGTGTTTTCGGGTTTTACCCCTAGGATACATCTATGCCAGAGCCGCCTCTACCTGCTCGTATCCAGACAGGGATGTATTTGTTTGATAAACCACTTACATAGTATTTACCAAAACTTAGGGATGTTTTTATTATGCTTAGTCTTGTATCTAAGGCTTTACTAGGGTTTCCTAATCCCAAAAATAACTAAACCTATCCTCTGATACCAACTATGACAACCCTTCTTTTTATTACAACTTAAACATGCTTTATTACATAAAACTTCACTTGATACAACAAAGAAGATCGAGAGGTTTAGTGTCTTTGGGGCTTAGGATCATTACATAAAAACTTTAAACTTGAAATACAACATCTATATTGAAACCTTCCTTTACATGACCACTACATTCCTTCGTACTTAGCATTGCATGAGATAACCTGAGGACATGCATAAGAAAAGGGTGAGCTATAAAGCCCAGTAAGGGAGTACATAATGAATAACATGAGGAGTACAATACATGTGAGGAAATGGGCATATCAATAGAGAATAAGAGAAACATGAACATAAAGGCATGATAAAGCATGATAATCATAACATGGAAATGTGGCAACAACACTTAACATTGAATTAGCATGAGCCAAGGCTCATTACACATGGAGCATGAGTAAACCTTCATTGCACTTGAAGCACGAGTAAACCCTCATTGCACTTGAATTATCATGAGTCAACACTCATTGCACATGAAGTATCATGATACTATACTTTACCCAATGCATTGGAGCGCTATCAGGGCGCACCCTTCTTAAACATTTCATTTCATGCATAAGTGTGCCACATGGATCATAAAACATGGATTCATAAAACATAATCATTTATTCCACGATAAAGTAATGTGGAATTAATACATGAAACTTTACAATCAATAATTAAATGTGCATAAAGGTGAATACCCTTGATGGAGAAATGGTCATGGTATTCACTACACAAAGACATTGGCTTAGAAAATCGGTGCGATTTCGGTAGCGTAACGGCGTGACATAAGAATTAATAAAAAGGTTGATGAGAGAGAAAGGGGTTCCTCATCATATTTACATGTAATGGACAGTAAGGAGATCATATATATACATGTCCCAACAATAGAAATGGAATTTAGATTCATGATACAAAAGTATTGCTTGAATGTAAAAGAAGAGAGAGAAGTTCCTTTCGGAATTTTGGCATAGTAACGGGTGTACATGGGAGGAATTTAATGAGAGAGAAAGGGTTCTCCCA
Source organism: Viscum album (assembly GCA_963277665.1). Lineage (NCBI taxonomy): Eukaryota > Viridiplantae > Streptophyta > Magnoliopsida > Santalales > Viscaceae > Viscum > Viscum album. Next base: position 1,570,491,928 of record OY728143.1, read on the forward strand.
TCATTCAAAAAATAAGACGGCAGTATGTGGGAGGTTCAGAACCATACCCCAACATTCATAATTGAAATTAAAAGTGCAATACAACTTAAAGAAAATTGGCAAAATTGAGAAAGGAAGAAAAAACCCTTACTTGGAAGTGTGCTTCCAAAGGCTAGAGAGAGGCTTGTGAGAGGCTTCTTGGGAGCTTGGGGAACCTTGAGAGGATTCTAGAGAGAGTAGGGCAGAGTTTGGACTAACTTCAAGGGCTTTCAGTGAGGAGGAAGTGGGATCTTGGGTGGGTTTATATAGGAAAGGTGAGAGAATTCTTTATTATTTAGGTTTGGGACCCCTTATATTAAAATAATCCAAACCACAAACCATCCCATGGTATTTGCCCATGGTTTCTGGAAAAGGAAAGAGGAAAAAAATATTTTACAAGGCCAAGGTACTAAATTATTAAAAAATTAGGGTTGCTTATGTGGAGGTGAGTCACACTCCCATGGAAATTAATTTAAAAAGACAAAGTGTTGAATAAGTCTTGAGGGCTCCATTAATGCTTTGAAAAGTAAGTCAAACAAACCCAAAACCTTATTATTTTAATGATAAAACATATATTGGCCGAACATAAGGATTATGGTATTTTATTACATCACCATTGGGTCATTATGATGTCATAAAACACATTATATATTTAAATGGTATTTAATTTTTACCCAAAAATTTGACTGTCTTAGAAAATTATGAAAAATTCACCGTTGGATAATTCTGACGTCCTGATTCCAAAAGTAATATTTATTTTATCTGAATAATTTTCTAAATATGTGAATTTTAACTTTTAAAATAAAAACTGACATTTATAAAAAAATTCACGGGTTTTGACAGAAATGGCTTTCAAACCTTAATAAAAATTTTAATTGCATTCATAAGATTATAAGATCATTTATACTTAATAAAATTTAATTTAATATTAATTAAAATATTATTTAATTCAAAAATCCTTTAATTTAATAAAATATAATTCTTAATTAAATAATAACTAAAAACACCATTTGTACTTTAAAAACTAATTACAATGTATCAAAAATGACTATAAATTATATTCATTATTATATACAAAAATAATGTACATGAACATGGTGCTACTTATTTGTTACATAACCCCTTAGAATATCCGCATAAGACCTAAGGGTAAGGTGTGCGATGGTGAAAGACTCTTGGGGTTGCTCGGATAACATTGCTCGAGTTGTAATTTCAATCAACTTCCACTTTTCCCGTAGACGATCATGTTCGAGCTTGACTTGATGAAGCTCAGCTTGGGATTGGTCAAGGGAAAATCCCAAAGACGCCACCTCTTTTCCGAGCTCTGACAAATGGGCTTCATAAGGGGAAATTCTACTGGATGAGGCCATCGCTTCCTTTGTTTGAGTAGAAATGGTTTCGTTAAAGCCTTATATTTAAACTACCCAGATGATCACTGTTCAACGACTATAAAAGTAACGGTCACAAATCTTAACGTAAAACTAAAGAAGTTGACATCTTATAAAAACATTTTTCATAAAGAGACATTTAACTGGATCAAGAGGGATTTTCATTAATGAAACATTGGGTCGTTACATCAATCGATAATGGTTTAGAACTAAATAGGCACTTTATTTGATACCAATCGTTGTCCTAGTAGAGTTTTAAAAATACTAAAGAGAATTGAATTGAGTTCTTGAATTTTTCTCCAACATAAAACCTCACTCTTAAAGTTGGAATGAACATTCCCACTCTTGTTAAAAAAATATATAATGGAAAATAAAATAGGCATGACATAAGAGATTTATAGTGGTTTGGGACACAAATATCTGTCATTCCACTCCATCAACACTCTCTCAATGAGTTTGGTGATTTTTACTATACCAAAACATTTCATAGGGGATGCCTTATTGAGTGAAAGAATCTATCACCCGGTATAATATACATGTGATATTTTTGGGATCCTATTTATAATTTTTATACACACCTACTACCACACTCAGTATAAGGAGTTTTCACTTCTAATGAAAATTTATATAGAAGAGAGTTCTAGTACAACACATAGTTACAAGCTACAAATAACAGTTGATCATAATTCTTCTGAGAAAGCGTAAAATTCAAAATTAATTTAGAAGATATCTCATTTACTATAGATGAAACATGAAAGCACACAATAGGTGTACATTTTATTTTAACTCACAAAAAAATAGCTTTAAAAATAAAGTATGCATGAGAAGTAGTTATTGTATTTTTCTAACCATATCTTCTTGACAAAAATATACTATTTTTTAATTCAAGAACTTCATCAGCTCAAATAGTCTATATTAAATAATACAATTCTTAAAAATTAAGGCTCTATTATTTTTATGTGATATTTTATCTAGAAATTAGGGGTGCCCAAACCCAACCCCAACCGATTAACCCAACCCAATTTGTGAGGTTACATATAGGATATGGATGGGGTGGGTTAATTTGTGTTAGGTAATGGGTTTGAAAAATAATGACCTGACCTAACCTGACCAAACCACTTGGGTGCTACATGTGATGATGTATTTCATTATTTTTTGAATTTTTTTATAACTTTGACTTGAAGTTAATGGGGATTGTTGGATTATTTTTATTTGAAATATTTTAAATGTTTTAATTTTTTTAGTTTTACTTTAATTAATATTTTTATATATTTTTCTTATTATTTATTCTTTTACATTTTCTTTTACCAACCCAAAAGAATTAACCAAACCCAACTTGACATACCTTGGGTCGGGTCAGGTTGGGTCATAACAAAAAAATGTCTATGAGCCAACCCAATGCAACCTAACCACTTTGAATTAGGTTGGGTACAAAATTTTCCAAAACCCAGCCCAACCCAAAATAGAAAAACAAAGGTATCCATTTTGGAGTAGATATAACCTTTATCGGAATTTCATGATTTCATAGAAATATAAAATTTAAATAACCCCTCCTTTATTCATTATGATATCACTAATTTTTTTACAAATCTAAATTAAGAGTGGAATTTACTTTAAATACTACATCAGTAATAAAATTATTAGGACTATAATAAAATTTCATGAAAATATCATACTTTGTAAGATTATATTTTTATAGGACTTAATGTTTCATAATACCTTTTCTTCATATGTATTTTTAATCTGCATAATCCCTTAGCATAAATATTTATTCTAATCATAAGTATTTGTCTTGATTTTATAACTTTATCTTGATTATATGCCTTTTCCTGTAAATGTATGTCTTTCATTCCAAGACAATGAGACCATACCCGAGTGGTAAGGGCTCCTACTTGGAAACCAAGAGACTCGGGTTCAAAACCTGGTGGAGGCGAATTTTTGGGCTACTGTAGAAGTTACTGTAGCAGATGGAACTATTCACCTGATTTGGGCCTTCGGGCCACCGGTTTGGGCCTACGGGTCTCCAGGTTCTTCGGGTCGTCAAAGGCCTTTGGGCCACAGGGTCTTCCGGTCACGTAGACCATGGAGTAGCCCAGTTCACATAGAACAGGCCCCAGAAAAGGATCAGAGCAACAAGAGTAGCAGGAACCAGATGAAAAGCTAACCGGATTGGAAGAATGAGAGGGTATGGCAATAGCCATCGGGACCAGGCACCATGAAGCTTTGTACGTGCCAATGCTAGCCGATCAGCAATGTAAGGTGGGGAGCTATGGAGATCAATGATGCAAGATGCTGGGGAGGGGCAGTTCTAGTGGGCTGGGCCTACAGGTCATGTAATGGGCATGGTATACCTATGGGCCATCGGGTCAGGAATTACGGATCATGTCGGGCCTTATGCCTTGGGCCTACTGGTCATGTACGGGTTCCCCTTCTACCCTTAAAAGTGGGATTATCTATAATAAAATAAAAAGAATGACTTTGGGTCATTCAGGCTATGTCTTTCATTCCAAACATATTTCTTTTCTTCCAAATATAAGTATTTTATTCCAAATGTATGTCTTTTTCATAAGTCTTTCCATAAGAATAAGTCTTACAAACTTTATGAAAATTCTAGAAATTGGGGTATTATAAGTGTTGCATACAAAATTTATGTCTTTGAGTGTATGATTTCTATAAACAGAAAATTTTCTCTATCCAAAATAAAAAGCGACTTATAAAAATATTTAAAACATTGTAAAAATTTGCCTATACACTTCACAAAAAATTATTAGTAATAAATTGAGGGTTTTTGTGATCATTTGAACTTAGGATAAACTGAGAAATACTGGAATATTTTTAGTGTTTCCAATACTCACTTTATTGTATCACCCCAACACCTCCCCCATTTATCCACGACACTCCTTTTATAGTGAAATATTCCCAAAACCACATGTGTTTTTTGAAATTCAAATAATACATGATAAATAAATATCTCCACCATCATACATGTAAAAACAAAATAGAAGGTACACCATTTAAAATTTTAAAAACATGTATTTAAATTTTAATGGCATGATCTGGGTTAAACTATATTTGACAAAGGAAGTAATAAACCTCCAACCAATAGAGGAAATTTCATAAAGTAAATATCATAGGATATAACATGTTTTGGTCCATTTAGATTATACATACATGGTACGAAAACCACCTCATAATATTTTATTATGAAAAAAAAGAAACATTAGGTTTATAGACAAAAAATGAGAAAGAAAACAAACACATATAACTAGAGAAATTATATGTGTACAGAGCCCTGGTCACTCCAGAAACCTCTGATGAAACCAGGCCCAAGGAAGGTGACATATAATCCCATACTATAATAAATATATCTCTATATATTATACTGGAGACACAAAAAAGAATTATTATTAAAAGAACCATAATAAGAAATAAAATATTGCGTATAAATCCTAGATTACACTAAGAACATGGGAGTAAATGTTCAGAAGTAAAACTGGTGCTTTCAGGTTTTCAAAATTCTTTGAACACTATCATTGTCATCCTCGGAGATCGCAAGATGAAAAGTCTCTACCAGAACGAGTATATTAGAACGTTAGGAATGAGAAACACCATTTTTAGAGATGTGGTTCAAATATCTATTCTTTGGCGCTCTCTCTTTCCTCTCTCAAATTGTCTCTAGGGGAATTATAAATATCTATAAAGGGGAGAGCATCATGAACAAATAAATCAAGGAAATCATCATTCTTAATAGAATTAAAGACATGTTATTGGATTAGGGTATGAAAAGAATCATTTAATGTAATAAATTGAAGAAAATTTGCACAAGGTAATAATGAAATCTATGTTGTGTGAAAATAAACATATCATCATCATTCATTCATTTATTTTTAAAAGAGTACAAAAACAACAATAAAATAAAGAGAAAAGGAAAAAAAATAAACTTTAGGAAGCTATGAAGGCCTAAAGTGATTAAGACTGAGTGAATCCCCTATAATAAGTTTCTACCCTTCAATAGAGAATAAATGCACGTCTAAGGGAAAAAATATACTAAGATCCTGCAAAGATAAAGAGGCAAGGTGATCAACAACCTTATTTCCCTCTGTCAAAGTGTGAGAAATGTATGTAACATTGCTAATAATATTCATTCAACTTCTAAAAATATAATATATAGACCAGGGAGTGTTACGCTTGGAATGAATGGAGTCATGGATGATGATAGAGTCAGTTTCCACTACATAAAGACCAATTTCCAGTGCCTGCAAAGTTGAAGACCTGTAAACATAGACAGAGCCTCGACCAAGAGGAAATGTCCTCTACCAAAGTGATCAGAAAAAGTAAATATAACACAGACCATGGAGTCTCGAACCAAACCACCACCTTTCATGTCATTCATATAGAATGAACCATAAAAATTAAGCTTGAGGCCAAAGGGATGGGGAAACCATCTAACCTAGTGGCCAAGATTATTCAATAAATTGTCAGAGGATCCCACATGAAATGGTATAAGAGAGGGAGATTCATGCCATTTACTACATAGAAGAACTATATTAAGTATAATGAGCATGTTTCTTATCACCAAAGACCTTCATGAACACTGAATCCCCTCATGACTGACTTTGTTCCTTTCTATCCAAATACACCAGCACCCAATTGAAATATTAATAGAACATACATGCCTCTCTGAAATAGTATTCCCTGCACTATGAAATCGGTGGTCAAAAAAAGAATAATTCATCAAATCCAACAAATAAATACCTGTGAAGTCATGTAACCACACATGACATTCCCATTCACCACTGAAGAACAGGTGTTTCGAACTCTCCTCTATATATGCCTTGGAGTACATGCATCTTGAAACCATAATACCACCAGATCATTTAACATTCTTGTCCATAGGTAAAAATAGGTTCCTAATTATCCAAATAAGAAAGCTGAGTTTAGTAGGGATTTCCTTAACCCCCAAGTTCGATCCCCAGATATCCTGCTGGGCTACAGTGCTAGTCACCCTCCGATAAACCGCAGAGGATAAATCTACTGAAGTAGATGAAGTGAAGACACATCTATCCAGTTTATCCATAAGATTAGTGATATATAAGGCCATACGTTTATTATTATATAGCATAACATTAATAAATGCTAGGTACATACTTGCCTGCTTGAAGGTGATGTTGGTGTCCGAACTTCCTGGAAACCCAAGAAGAGCACCAACCCAATCATGATTCCAAAAGAAAATCTCTCCAATCCCCACAATCCATATGGTATGAGGTTGAAGGGATTGGATATGGTAAGAAACCATAGACTGAAGTGATTCTTGACTCCCATTTGTTCCATTTTCACTTCCACTAATCTTAGAATCCATGAATCCACCCCATTGAGTACATGCCTCAATAACCTCCCATTCCAACTTCACCTGAATTCCATATAGTGTATCAGAGGTACTCTTCACACTAATTCCACCCTCCTGAATAGGTCTCATTATCCCGTTCCATGATGCCCAGTGATTCCTCCCCTTCTTATGAGCATCCCATATGAAGGAGGAAAGAATAGTATCAATCTTGGTGATCACCCCCTTGGGAACTTTGGTGGCTGAGAGAGCATGGCATGGGATAGAAGATAAGATACTATTTTACAAGGTGATTCTACCTTTGAAAGATAAGAAATGGGTTTTCAAGTTATGAACACGACCAATCATTTTTCCAAAAATATGATCCAAATGGTGGATACAAATCTTTCTCGGGGAGACCAGGGTGCCAAGATACTCGATGGGAAAGAATCCATTCTAAATTCCCAACCTTATTCTTAGTGAAGCAATCCTTATGTTCATGCAATGATTCAGGACATAAAAGTGTCTCTTGTTATAGCTAACAACATAGTCACTCCAATGGAAATAATTATCAAGAATTTTCTTAATCCCATGAATTGACCTCATTCCATCATTCATGAATATGATCGTATCATCATCAAACATAAGACGGGATATACAACATGATTTGGATTTGCACTGATAAGGAAGGATGGTACCATACATGATAGCCTTGTTGATGAGGCGACTGATAACATCATAGGAAATAATAAAAAACTTAGGGATATAAAATCCCCTTGCCTCAACCAACATACAGTTTTGAAGAACCTATAATTCCTTCCCATGAAACGAGTAGCTAGCCACAAAGAGCTCAAACACCGAAAAATAAAGTAGATATACCAAGAGGATAGGACCATACCTATCAAAACTTTAATAATGAAATTCCAATAAATCCTTTTGTAGGACTTGTCCATATCCATCTTGACCACCATATTAGAACCACAAAATTTTATGTTAATGTCATCGATGACCTCCTAGGATAAAGAAATTTCCCCTTGAATGGATCTTTGTTTAAAAAAGCCATAGTGTTCAGAAGATATCCAATGAGGTAGATGAATAATTAATATATTATTAAGAATGGTGTAAAGGACCTTATACATGAAGTTTCACATACTCATAGGACGATAGTACTGAAGGAGAGAGGGTTTTTTAATTTTAGGAATAAGAACCATAGTGGTGGTGCTAGCAACGCGAGGAAGGATCCCACCACGGAAAAAATCTTGAATAGCTTGCACCATTTCATATTTAACAGTTCTCTACAAGACTCTAAATAAGGATCTAGTATACCCATCTAGACCTAAGGCACTATCCGGATTAAGGCTTTTCACAGCCTCTAATATTTCTTCCTAATGTAGTATGGATTCAATCTGCTCATTGTCCTGGCCAGACACCACTTCATAAATAACATTAGTAATCTCTTCATGACACCTTGATATAATTCATACATCCTAGGATTATTCCATGTAAGTAGATCCCTAAAAAAGGTATCCACCATTCCACCAACAACATTATAACAATCAGTATAGGATCCATCATCCAGTCATATATTAAGCTAAGAAAACCTCTAGTTTTCCTTAATGCATTCATGGAAATATGTTGTATTCCACCCCCATCACAAATCCACTTAAATATAGACTATTCCCGTGTTAAATTATCATGAATTAGAATAATTTCATCCATTTTTCCTTCTTATCATAGAGATCCCTAAAGGTTCTCTTATTCTAGTCTGTTTCCAAATTGGAGTCCAAGCAGTCAATCTCTAGCTGTACTTTATCCAGGCTTCGAGAAGGGGGAGGTTGGTTATTAATCCACTCCCAAATATCTTCCCTAAAATGAATTAATTTATTATGTAATATTTCTCATGAATTCCCATGCATTGGTTTATTCCAAGAGATTTAAACTGTATGGTGATACCCTGGGTAGTTAATCCACAATTGGGAGAAGCAGAGAGAAATCCTTCTATCCTAACTGGTAGAAATGTCAATAAAGAGTGGGGAATGATTAGAGACACTTTAGGCTAAATGGGATACCTTGGAATTATGGTATAATGAAATGTAATAGACATTACCTAGACATCGGTCCAATCTACACTAGGTCCGATGTGCACTTCTTTGATTATTACACCATGTGGAATACCTCCCAGAGAAGCCTAAGTCCAACAACCCTTTATGAGACATGAATTTAGAAAAATTAAAGCTATATATATGGGAGAAGGGACCCATACCCTTATTCTCACTGGGGTATGCTACCATGTTAAAGTATCCCCTCACAAACCAGGAGAATTCCCTAGAATCAACGGCTTTAAGTTCATCTGAGATTAGAGATCGTTCTTGGTTGTTACAGCTACCATACACAAAAAGAGAAGAAGAAAGTTTGAGAGACATTTCTAATTTATTTAGTTGCTTGAAATAGATTCACACTAATGGAAAAGATCCAAAAGATCTATATGGAGGGGTTTTGTGAACCATCTTTCATGAAACCATACATTCTAATTCTATAGAAAAAATATGAAATCTTTGATATACACTATTTGGGCTCCAACATTGTAAGAAGAGATAAATTTTTGGATCGAACCTCATTGAATATGTAATCAGTTTTAACCTGGGATCCCAGTCCATGGAAATTACATAGGATAAAAGATAACATTAATAAATTCCAATCCTGGCTTTGGCCCTAGACAACTTAACCTCTTTGTTCTGATGAGATGATGAACTTCAATGTTTCATTTGAGATCTGGTTCTTGCACAAATAAAATCTAAAGGAGGGGACATAGGTGGTGGCGTGGAAAAATATTGGGAACTAGGAGTGTAAAAAAGCTATCCAAAGCATGAAATAACTAATTCCTATTTATTTCCTCCATCAGAGGTACCAAATGTGCCTACTGGTGGTAGAGTAGAAGCTGGAAATGGTGGGGAAGGTTCCTGATTGGAGATCATGTCCACAGGAGGGGACTAAGAAGGATAAAAATTCATAGAAAAAACATCATTATGAGTAGAATCAGATGAGCCTTTATAATGATAGGATGCCTTGTTAGAAGAACCTTCTACAAGGGAGAGAGGGGGAGGACTAGAAGGGATTCCAAGAAGAACCATACTTTCATATAGCTGCATAAAGTGAAGCTGGGGTTGAAAGAGGGAGGATGGGGGAGGAAAACCCGAGTTCATAAATGGCACCAGAGAAATGCATGTATTCCCACCATTAACCTTGAAATAAGAGATATCCAGAGACAATGACTACATGGAATCCCCCCAAGATAGTATAATCCAAAGAGCCAAGAGGTGGAACAATCGAATAAACATGGGGTGTAGAATCCCAAGCCTAACCTGATGAGGAGGAAAGTGAGACAACAATAGAACACTTTCTCAGAGATTAAGGGATGTGTTTTGTAGCGTCCTCAAGGTTCTTACACCTGGAAATGGGGATAGAGTGCCCTTTAAGGTGTCATAATGAGCAGAACCTGGGCATAGAAGGGTAGACAAGGCCTTGGCACCAGTTGAAGGAGTCCTGGACACAAAGAGTTATTTTACCCAAAAGAGAATTGGATAAATCCATATCCATGAAGATGTGATCCATGAAAGACTCCTCTAGAAATAAGGTCTGATCATCCTCACATAGGAAGCGCCTGAGAGAATCTCCAATGGTCTAAAGGAAGGCACTATTCTGGAAGGGTAAGGGGAGTCCTGTAAGGGAAACCCACATAGGTGCATGTGAAGATTCCCTACCATAGTGAATCTCCATGTCCCACCACATCAAAGTGATCCTCCACATTCCCATGGCCATAGGAGATTTGAACCAAGCCAAAATGAAGCCATCCTCTGAGCCTAGAATGATACATAAGGACTTTCCTAGCTGGAGCAACCAGATCCCAGGAGCCAACAAAGATACGGAAGAAGGGGGGGTGGAGGATGATCAATACTAAAACTAGCCACCAACATCAAATGAAGACACTCTGAGGCTGTATTGAAGTTTTCTGATGGGATAACCAGAGACATATAGGATCCAATCACTGGATTACACAGAGTGATAAAAGGGACCTCCAGGAAGCAAGGCTGATGATGCGACTAGGACTTACCATAGAGAGTGTCCTTGAAAGAGAAACTTTATATGAAAGAAGCGAGTCACCAGCCACCCTCTGAAAGGAAGATATATTAGGAATAGCTAACTAAGACCTAGGGTCAAAGGTTTCCATAGTAGGTGACGATACCTTTAGGAGCACAGTCAGAGAGAGCCTAACAGTCAAAGAATTCAAAGACTCAGGAGGCACGTGACATGAGTTAATTATAGTAGTGAGAGCCATCTAAAAAAACTCAAAAACTAAAATTCCAATGAATCACCAAATAGAAGATCTATAGAGTAATTTACCATAAATATGATAGATTAAAATAACCCAGGCACTCACTCAGATAAAGTCCCCTCAACTACATAAGAATGAAATGATGAAAATAAGTACTACATTGGAATGAGTCACCCCATTTCCTATCTATTGAAGATTAAATCCCCAAAATAGTTTATGTACTATATTATAACCATATTACATATAATAATCAATCAACTTAACTCAAATTCATATCTATAGACCCATTTTAGATTAAGAGACCCGATTACCTAACATATGGTGAGTTCCCCAAATATAATGGCTATGTGAGGTAAGCCTATGAAATTAAAGTTCTAAAAAAAGTGAAGAAAATCCCATATATGAATAAGCATCCAAACACTGGGGAAAAATTATATGAGTTTTCCCAATAATGTGAGATTAATACCTATATCCCATGTTAGAATAACATATTATCATAGAAGAATAAAAAAACACGTGCTAATACCATGTAAGATTCATAAAGAATATCATGAAAGAATAAATCTATTAACACAGACATATATATTTATAAAAAAGCAAAAAAATAACAAAAAAAATTTAAAACACATGAAACATGCTGATAAAGAGCATGAAATCAATGATTCAAAATTAAATAATTTAATTTGTTAGAAAATAACATTAAAAACAACAAGAGAATATGCGAGGATATCCAAATATCAAAAAACATAAACGATAAAAAAGATAAATAGGAAACTTAAAAAGGCAACACTATCACCAAACTAGAACCCCACCTTCTATACCTAGGGGTTTATGAAGGTCCAAACCTGTGATGATTTTCATCATAAAGGGTTGTGAAAATCAAGATAAATTTGATCTTTTTTGTTCTAGGAAGTGTTTTAGAGTAAAAATGATAATTTCTCCTCCAATATGATCTTTTATAATATTTTTTACCAATCCATTGGTCTTGTAATATGGTGTTTTACCTTGGATATTAGTTTGGTATAAATAAGAATTGTTTAAATTTTTACAGAATATTTAATATCTATTAATTAACTAATTAATTAAATATTAATTTATTGAAACATGTTCATTTGGTGATATATTTCACATAAAGTGTCATATTAATATTTTATCCTTGTTTTTTAGTCCAAAATGGGGGGTTTTCCTAGGTGGGGCCTAATCCTACCGTGGAAGATGGGGTTGATCCACTTTTCTTTTTCATTTTATTTTCCTTTTTTCTTTATTTTTCCTTTTTCCCTTTTCTTTACTCTCCTACCCTTTATATTTTCATGTATTCCTATGAGGATTACCCCTTTAGGGTCTTTATATAAAAGATAGAGAGTTATAGGAGTGGGAGAGTGAAGAGGAGCCAACTCTCGGGGAGATCATCCAAAGGTTGATCAGGGTTCGGTGGTCGCATGACACAGATATGAGATCAAAGATTCGGTGGTTTCCACCAAAAGTTAGTATTGTTTTATGTTTTATGCTGTAAATCACCATATATTAGTTATTTTTAAGTTTTAAATCCTTATTTGGGTTTTTGGGGACCCTGTGGGGGTCGATCTGTGGTTTTCAGGGAGAAATCAATCATTTTGGACTGTTCTGAGGGGTTTCTGTTTGGGAAAACTAGTGTACACATAGTGTGTATTAGAGAAAATAGTCCATGTGTTTTTCATATTTGGGGAAGATGAGTTTTTATAAGTACATTCCATTTAGTAGTGCATGTCCATGTTCTTAGACATGTGTCCATGTACATGGGAATAGAGAATTTTGGAAAGTACATGCCATGTATTCCAGGTACACACCTTATAGTGGGACATGGTCATGTGGCCATGTACTTGGGAAGACACCCCATGTGAGGGGTAGATGGATATGTATTAGTACATGGGTAGACCCAATGTATGACCTAGATGTTTAGTAGTACATAGTCCAGTCAAATGTCTTTTCTGGCCGTGTATAAGTACATGGCTAGGTGTAGAGTTGAGATCCCACACCATGCACATAGAAGTATATGCTGTGTACTTTTTCTAATAATGGGGTTTTCCGGTGTTTTGTGCTCCAATTTTAGAATAGGTTTTGTCAGTAGTCAATTTTGAGCATTTTTACAAATAGATCATGATGGTAGAATTATTTTAGCATTTATAGTCCATCTGAAGGGTGTTTTGTACTAAGAGAGTTTTCTGAAAGGATTTCCTTGAGGTTTGGATTTATAATTAGCCAACAAGTTAGGTTGTGAGTTGTGAGTCCCATGTTAGGTTTGCGAGTTTTTTAGTTTTCATAACATGTGGATTCCAGGATGTTTTTTCTAGGATCTTTTAGATGGATCCCAAAATGTGGGATCATTTAGTATCTCTGATAAGATCACGGATTTTACTTAGATATCAGGATGGGTTGATCAAGGTTAGATAAATTGATTTTTATATCTTGTGTTTAAGGATCAGAGCTATTGGTGCCTTTAGGTTGGGTTGATGTTGTGAGACGGCATTTACACTCAGGTGCTATTGGGATGTTAAGATGAGTTTTAGGGAATCTTAAGGATGCCCTCATGGGCTGATTTCTGAATGAATGATTAGTGTATACTAGAGTTGGTGGTTGTGGATGTTTGTGTGACATGGTGTACTTTGGATTCCTTTTGGGGTGAGATATTCCACATTGATAGGTTGTTTTTTATGAAGGCCAGTTGAAATTTTATTTTAAGGGGATTTAGAGAGTTGTTTTTTTGTGTGTTTAGGAGTCCTTATAGTGTCTTAATTTTGAGGTGGTCACGAGGATCATTGATAATGACCCTATTGGCGAGCTTTTTCTTTCGATGCTCCATTAGGTATGTTGTTAATCGAGGATTAGTTCGAGGCTACTGAGGGACACTCGTGGATGCTTTGATGTTGGGATTGGATTGAGTTTTTGGATGAGCTAGAGGAACCCCTCATAGGGTGTCCTTCTCTTTCTATAGCCTTTTATCCATTTGAGTGTCTTTTAGATGGAAATGAACTGAGATCTTGGGTCCAGTAGGGAAATCTCGGGGAGGATGTTGCTTTGTGATGTCAACTCAGGGGTTGTGGGAGCCCCAAGTTTTGTTTTGGACCTAAGTTGGTTCATGGAGAGCCCATGGTGGCAACTTGTTGGATACTGAGATCTAGGGCATTGAGAGAGGACCTATTATTTGCTAAACAATAGTTGACCGACACTGCTTATTTAGACGTTTGAGAGATCAGTGTTAGGGTTTGATTGAAAAATGTTCCACTAGCCTTTGGATATGAGGTTTGATGAAGTATATACTCAGTACTGTGCTTTGTGGGGGATATTCATAGGATATATTGGATCAGGTGTTGTCCCTGAGTTTGATATGGTTCTCTTCTCCATTGGATAACTAAGGTTAGACATGATTAGGGAGCTAATAGAGTATATGGATGAGTTCACCCCTCTAGTTGAGTGTTACACCTTGGATAGGGGTTTAAAAATGTGGATTTTATTGTGGTTTTGGCAGCATGGATGTTTTGTGCTTCTGATTATAGATGGAGCCTCTGGGAAATTATTTCATTGGGTCCATCACTTGTTCCTGATTCACTTTTATAGAGTTTTTGGGATTGACAAGTTCTATAGTTATGTTAACCTGGGTGTTCCTATCACTAGTTAATATCATGATATTGGAGTTATAGATCCTAGTACAAGTTCTTTATTATGTAGATTCATATGGTTACAACCTGGGGTCCAATATTTTCACCCTTATGGTTATACGTTTTTGAGCTACTGTATAGATCTAGAGGCCACACCTGATGTCACATAGAAGACCGAGTCACATGCTATAAATCCTACATAATGGTCTATAGTGGGGGTATATTTACCTTGGGTTTTGGACTATACTCTTAGTTGAATATTTTACTTGGGTTTTCTCCTTTTTATAATGTTTTTTATTTTCATACCAGCTATTATTAGTGTTCAGCTAGGCAAGGCATATCACTTGTGCATGAAATTTTTATAATATTAGATCATAGGTTTATCATTGGGGGTGGCCTATTGAGATTTTTTTCTCCCCCATTTACATGAAACTTGGTGTGCATGTAGACCTTATATCTACTTTTATATTGGAGCACATGTTTTGTAGTTGATGGGTCCAAGGCTCAGTGTTTCTTAACCGAGAAAAGATGATAATACAGAGTCTCAAGATCAAGCAAGTGTAGCGCATGAGTTGATGGGACCAGGTTTGTGGTTCTTCTTAGAGATGGTATTATATAATATTGTATTTTTTTAGTTTTTTGGGTTTGTATATATGGTCATCCTATTAGATGACCAACTATTGTATGTTTTTCATACTTGCAATTCCGTATGACTATATGATGCATTTAATGGATTATAGAATGCCTCTATTTTAGTTTTTATTATTATGAATAATATGATATTTATTCTTTTTAATGAGTTTGTTTATTTCCTATTTTTATTGCACTCTGACCAGAGGGTATATTCTCCCCATTGTATCTTTTCGACCCTCACTTCTAGTCAGTAGCCTTTGCTGTTTGGGGAGGCATGCTTGAGGCCTTATGGTGAGATAGATAAGGTGTCATTTCAGGTCAATCTAGGATGGTTCATTACAAAATGGTATCATATGTGTTTGGTTTTATGATTTGGAGATTTGGTTGATAGGTTTTCTAGAAATGAATCGGAACTTGTGATTGATATCAGAGTAGTGTGTCAGTAACTCCTTTTCTGATAGGAAGCCCAAGTTTCTAGGGTATGATATTACTATTTTTGGATTCCATTTTTATATTTTTTTGTGACTTAACCTAGTGTGATTCACATGAGTTTGATTATTTGTGGTTTATTATAGTTTTAAGATCTTAGCTCATGGGAAAGAGGAAAATATTCATGTATCATTCTAGGCATGTAGAATTCACTTGACATATGCGTGTCTACATGTGATTTTACTAATGATGGAGGTTTAGTTGTTTAAAGTGTCTCAAATGACCTATATAGTGTATCATATATTGATACTGGGTAGAATTCTAATCAACTTAATGGTATATGTAGTTTCTTCTCCTGAAAGGTCATGTGACTCATGTGGTGAGATGTTTGATCATACCTAGATTCACTATTTTATTTCACCCTTATACCAATGTATTAAATTGGTTTTTATTGAAAATTACAAGTATAATAACAAATTTCACTCCATTTTTGATTCAATTATTTTGAGTTTAACACAGTTAAAAAGAACAATGTTACTTGTTTTGATAATTAAATTGTAGGTGGAGGTGATTTGGAGAACCCCTGATGAAATCCAAGAAAAATGGGCCATTCTGAACAGGATCCAAACAGACTAGTGGACTAAAATGAATACGGATACTAAACCGTGAATCTAAATGGGATGAAACTTTTTGTGATGATCCATAAGTTACTTAGATACATTTTATCTAAAGACACCAATGCCTAATAAGTACATTAAAAGGCCCATATAGACTGATCTATCCAATAAAACGAATTTGCATAGGGTCAAAACATTTTCTCTATATTTCAGAAATATATATCTTTATATATGAGATTAGGCCACCAAATTTTACATGGTGGTATAAAAGGTTTTGGAAAACAACTCTTTAGTTTTTTCCAAAGTGATTTAAGACTTTATGATTGGCTAAAAACATGGACCAAGAGGATTATTGAAATCAGGGTGCCCAAAACCACTTCCCACTTTTCCTATAAATTGGCACTATGGGCACCCTATTTTGGAGTAAGACCATGAGGCAATGTGCTACCATTTTGGAGCCTCAAAAGAGTCCTCTCATTATCCATATAATTTCTAGAGTCTATGGTAATTTCTACTTAAACATCTTCTTTTCCTCCCCTGCCATGGAAATTTAAATCCCTTGTGATCACCTGAGAAGGAACATGATGTAATCCTGAGTTTCATGTTTCTATTATTTTGAATGATATTTTTAATTCTAGGTTTTCTATTGTTTTTATTCATCCTATATTTTAATTTAATTGAGTTATATACTGGTATGTTATACTCAAGATCAAATGATCATGTTTGGGGGTACCCTTTCATGTGAGGTTTCACACACTGTTCATCCCTTTTTCTCCCGTCATTCAATTGTGGTGTTTGTGTGGTTCATATTGTTCAATTGAACTCAAATAAGTACTGTCAAGGCCATGTACATTTATTTCATATTATTATAAATAAATAACATAGAAACCTGGATAACACATCAAGTTATTCATGTGTTGTCTTGGTGAGTTTTAGTTATGAAGTCGAACACAAATCATCCAATCCTCGATGGTGTCCGGTGAATCATTGTCTGTTTTAGACTAAACCCTAAGAGGTATCCTAGCATAAACTATGTAACAATATGGAACCAGTTGTTACAAACTAGGGATTAAAAGATCTATACCCTTTCTCTTGAAGTGATGAAGGATGAGCATCACGAGAATTCCTTGGGTTGATCATGTTTAATTAACCTTGTTCATTTCTACTTTGTTTTATCACTTTAGTTTTCTATTTTAATCTTTAATCATAAAACCCCATGTTTTCCAAAAATATAATTATCCTTCTCTTTTCATAATCAAACCCCACTTTTTAAATTAATAATCTAAGGCTCCGTTGAGAGACAACCTATGATTACTTCTACACTGCAGAAATTCTTGTCAAAATTAAACAACTAATTTGACATGCTCGAAAACACGAACAAATTTTGGTTCCATTTACAGGGAGACAGGATCATTTTATTTATTTTTATTTCTTTATTTTACTTCTTAATTATAACACTTTTCAATATTCTACCCCCTATTAGATTTTTTTTATTTTGGGTTTTTGTTTCTATTTTTGTTTGTTTTTGTGTTTTCTTCCCACACCCTCTCTATATCTTTCTCTATAATTATATAGATAAAATTATATTCTCATTTCACCCTTATTAAGTGATTTTATTCATATTCAATCATAAAAAAACAAAAAACAAACATTACAACTTATTTTCATGACCCGATCAGAAAAAGAAAAACTGCTTGAATTTAACCCTAAATTTGAAAACACACTTCACTCACAAATCATAGAATATAGAGTAGGTCAATCCCATAACACTGAGGAAACTCTTATGGAATCTCAAGTGGTCCTAAACCACTCAAAAACTGAACCCAATCAAACTCATGAAAACATGGCTGCAAATAATCGAACCTTAAAAGAACTGAACACCCCATATGTGAAGTACCAACATGCGTACATCCAATATACTGAGGAAGTATCCAACTTTGAGATGAGATCAGGCCTCATCCACCTACTTCCAAAATTCCATGGTCTTCCTAGTGAGGACCCTAAAAAACATCTCAAATAGTTTCACATAGTGTGCTCTACCATGAAACCTCAAAATATATATGAGGACCTAATTAAGTTCAGGGCCTTCCCTTTCTCCCTTGATGGTGTAGAACAAGATTAGTTATACTATCTGCCTACCACAATTAGGGGCTGTAATGACCTTAAATGACTCTTTCTAGAGAATTTCATCCCTTCTTCCAAAACTGCATCAATTAGAAAGGAAATCTGTGGAATTAAGCAATCACAAGGAGAGACCCTTCATGAATATTGGGAGAGATTCAAAATACTTTTCTCAAGTTTCCCCCACCAACAAATTAGTGAAAAATTTCTAATTCAATACTTCTATGAGGGACTTGTCCCCATGGATCATGAAGTGATAGATGCTGTAGCTGGTGGTGTCTTTGTTGATAAAACTCCTTATGCCTCTTGTGGCTTAATAGCCAATATGGATCAAAATTCACAACAATTTGGTACATGAGAAATTGCACCAACCCAAGGAATTCATGAGGTAAGTCATTAATACCTAAAACAAAAGGTAGATAATAAACTTGCTGAGATTCTTATTCTTCTAATACAATTATATCAAGCATAAGGTAACTCACACTCTACTTCTATTCCATTACATTGTAGTATTTGTTCTGATAACATTCATATTTCTGAACAGGGACCAGAACTTCAGGATTCATCTGAGTATTGTATAGTAGTATTCCCAGGGTGTTCTTTTCAACAAGAACAACCCTTAAATCAAGAACCATTTAGGCCAAATCCAAACCCTGGGTGGAAATCACAACAATAGTACCAACAAAGAGGAAACTCGAGCTACTCCAAGAAAAATTGATATCACCATGGCCAAGGTATGAAATCTTCTTATCCCTCAACTTCTCAGAATAATCCTCTTCCTCCTCCCAAGTCTGAACTAAGTATCAAGGACATGGTAAAGAAAATGGAAACCTAGAACCTCCAATTCCAACAGACCACACAATCGACTATTCAAGACCAACGAACTCAAGTGGAAAAATTAGAAAACACTATTGGTGAGATCAAGATGCAAGGTTATAGAAAACCACCATCCTAACCCATTACTAATCTGAAGAAAAAAGGTAATGTATGAGAAATTACACTTCTTAGTGGTAAAGAAGTTTCTCCTTCTACTAATTCTACACAACATGTATGTCCCCCTCTTGAAAATACTCTTTCTCCACCCATAAATGATTCTAATGAAGAAAAAAAAACCAAAAGGGTAAACCAATTATCATTGAGGATTCCCATGAAAAATCCATTCCTCTTAATTTCCCCCAAAGACTCTAAATCTAAGTAGAATTTTGATAATGACATTGATAAAGAAATAATGGATACATTTAAAAATGTTCACATTAACATTCCTTTATTGGATGTAGTTTAAAAAATACATCGATATGCCAAATTTTTTAAAGATATTTACACCCATATAAGAAGACTGAAGGGGAATGAGAGAGTAAACCTAGAAAGAAATGTCTCATCCTTGATTCAAACAGTAATTCCAACAAAGTTCAGGGATCCAAGAACTTTCACGATACCTTGCACCATAGGGGAGACATTATTTTCAGATGCTATGTTAGATTTAGTTGCTTCAATTAATGTAATGCCTTACTCTTTGTACTCTTCTATGTAGTTAAGAGCTTCAACTGACAGGAATCATAGTGAAACTTGCCAACTAGAGCACAACACACCCATCAGGAGCGGTCTAGGACGTCCTTGTAAAATTAAAGAATCTCATCTTACCTGTAGACTTATACATTCTTAAGATTGAGGATACATGGACTCAAGGAAATTATCCTCTCATACTTGGGAGGACATTTCTCCAAACAGCAAAGATGATCATCAACGTTCACAATGGTATGCTTTTCATAGATTTTTGTCGAGAAAAGGAATGTTTTAACATCCTTGAGGCTATGAAACACCCCATTGAAGAGCACTCCAATCTTACTGTCTATTCGATGGAAGTTCTCTCAAATGATGCACACACACACACAATTCTCTTCTCAACCCATAATCTGATTCATTTTCCTCTTATTAACTCTTGGATGATTTGAGTTTTGATTCATGTTTTGAATGTTATGTGGGTTTTGAAAAGTGTAAAATTTGTGCTTTAATTGATGAGTGTGTTCATTATGACGTACCCATGACCGTCGATGATTCTGAAAATATCATTTCAATATATTCTATATCCTTAGAGAATAAACATGAGTAGATAAATAGTTTCATAGACCTCACTCCCCCTAAACACCCTATCTCAATCCAAAAACCACCAGTGTTGTAACTTAAACCACTTACTTCTAATTTAAAATATGCGTATCTTGAGGGTATTGACCAATTACCAATCATTATTTACAATAACCTCTCTCCATAGCAGGAATCAAAACTGCTCAACCTTTTGAGAGAGTGTAAAAAGGTGATAGGATGGACATTGGCTGATATTCCTGGGATTATCCCATTTATTTGTATACACCATATACTTTTGGATGATGAGGCCAAGCCCATAAGAAAATATAAATACCGGTTGAATCTCACTCTCCTTGAAGTGGTAAAATTTGAAGTCTGTAAATTAATTATTTCATAGATCATTTATCCTATATCTGATAGTAAATGGGTTAGCCCAGTGAAAATCGTGCCTAAAAAACAGGAATAACAGTTGTGTCAAATTAAAGGAATGAATTGTCTCTGACACGTGTGAAAAACAGTTGGCGAGTCTGTATTGACTACCGTCAACTGAATCAAGCCATGCGGAAGGACCACTTTCCTCAACCTTTCATTGACCAAATGTTAGAATGATAGGATAGTAAGTCCCATTATTGTTTCCATGATGGTTATTTGGGTTATTTTTAACTCCATATATCCCATAAGGATCAAGAAAAGACAACATTTACCTATCCATTTGGAACATTTTCATATAGAATGATGACTTTTGGTCTTTTTAATGATCTTGGTACTTTTTAGAGTTGTATGTTGAGTATATTTTCAGAGTAACTTGAGAATTGCTTGGATGTTTTTATGGATGATTTCACAGTTTATATAACTTCTTTTGATGACTGTTTGTCACACCTAGGTTCTATCCTCCACCGTTGCATAGAAAAATATCTTGTATTAAATTATGAGAAATGTCATTTCATGGTTGAATGAGGGATAGTTCTTGGGAATGTTATTTCAAAATAAGGAATTCATATGGATAAATATAAAATTGAATTAATTTCAATGCTTCCATATAGAAAATGTGTTCGTGAGGTGCGATGTTTCTTGGGTCATGCTAGTTTTTACCACCAATTCATTAAAGACTTCAGTAAGATCACACTTCCCATGTCCTGGTTATTACAAAAAATATCTTGAGTTTGTGTTAAATAAAAATTTTGAGGATACTTTCAATTAACAAAAAGGGAGTCTCACATCACCTCCCATCATCCATCCTCCAAGGTGGGATCTCCAATTTGAGCTAATGTGTGATGCCTCTAACTTTGTAGTTGGGTTAGTTTTATCAGAAAGGGTTGAGAAGGGTCCTCATATAATTGTGTATGCCTCACGTACCCTTGACTAGCCTAGGAAAAATACACAACCATTGAAAAACGACTTCTTTCCATTGTGTTTTCCTTAGAAAAAATTTGTACATATCTTATCGGGTCAAAAATCATTGTCTTTTCTAATCATGTTGCCCTTTGTTTTCTCCTAAAGGAACCTGAAGGTAAGCCCTACCTTATTCGATGGATGCTCCTCCTCCAAGAGTTTGACCTTGAGATTAAAGATAAGAGAGGAGTGAAAATTTTGGTAGCTGACCACATTAGTAAGATTTCCCCACCATTGGACCATCATATGGACTCACCCTTCCCCATTAGAGAATTCTTCCCTCATGAAAACCTTTGTGATGTTGTGGACCTTACCCTCTGGTATGGAGACATTGTGAATTTTCTTGCAACATCTAGGGTCACCACTGATTTCACCACTTCACAATCCCATTGGCTTAAGCATGATTCTTGGTGGTACATTTAGGATGACCCATATTTATAGATAATTTTTGGGGACAAAGTAGTTCGTCGGTTTGTCCCTGACCATGAGTTCACCTATGTTTTTACCTTCTTCCACACTTTGGCCTATGGGGGACACTTTGGCTCTCAACGTACAACTCAAAAGGTCCTTGACTCAGGACTTTATTGGCCAACATTGTATAGGGATGCCCATATATACTTCAAGTCATGTAGTCATTGTCAATTCATAGGGAATATATCCAAGAGGAATGAAATTCCCCAACAACCCATGTTATTATTTGAAATATTTGATGCATTGAGCATTGAATTCATGGGACCATTTCCAAATTCATTTGGCTTCATGTAAATCTCGTTATCTATTGACTATGTGTCTAATGAGTGAAAGAAAAAACTAATAGGACTGATGACTCTTGAGTTTTTATTGATTTTGTATGGTCCTAGATTTTCAGTAGGTTTGGTTTTCCAAGATTCATCATTAGTGATAAAGGTTCCCATTTTTTCAATCGCAACATGAAAAATTTGCTTCATAAGTATGGGGTTGATCTTAAAGTCTCTGCTTCTTATCGCCCCCAAACTAACAGACAAGCAGAAATATCAAATCAGGAAGTTAAGTGAATCATGGAAAAAACGGTACAACCAAATAGGAAAGAATGGAGTTTGGGCTTGGAAGATGTACTTTGGGCACACTGTACAACTTTTAAAACCCCAGTCGAAATGTCACCATACAGGATTGTGTTTGGAAAGGGTTTTCACCTCCCAGTAGAGTTATAACACCATGAATTTTGAGATATTAAACAATGTAATATGAATCCTTCATATGTAGGTGAGCATAAGAAGCTGCAGATTCAAGTGTTAGAATAAATTCGACGTGATTCATATGAGAACTCCCAGATCAATAAAGATATGAAAAAGGTTATACCTGATATCATGATTCATTAGTAGAAGTTCTATATTGATGAGAAGGTCCTCATGTACAATTCCAGACTAAAGCTCCACCCATATAAGCATCGTTCCTGATGGATTGGTCCTTATACCATTATTGATGTTTACCTTTTTGGTGCTATATGGGTTTTTCATGAGAAGAGTGGATAGAGGATTACTGTCAATGGGAAGAGGCTCAAATACATCTATGAGGATTTTTCTAAAGCATCTCATGGAGGAAATCCAACTGATATATTCCATATATGACACCACTTAGCAGGTTGTCCCTTTTCCTTACCTTTATTTACTTGTCTATTTATTTAAAATAAATTAATTGAGAACAATGTAACTTTTAGGTGATGGGAAGTGTGACATGTCATAGTTAGGATTAAAAAAAATAAAAAAAAATTTAAAAAGAAATATATGTTTTCATTTTTGATTTTCTTTTCCTTATTTTGTGTTTTTAGATAAAAATTGATCTTAAAAATAATATCCAAAATCATTTCTCATGCTTGAGTTGATTTTGCAGAAAATTCCATTATTTTTGGAAAAATATTTTTCAAATTAATGTTAATATGGATTATTTTTCTAGAATTTGTATTTTGAAATAATTCTTAGGTGTTTAATGGATTTTTGAACCCCATAAATCATTAGCACTGACCAATATTTTAATCCCTTACCTGAGATACATTCTAAGACCTTTATTGCATATTCTTACATTTAATCACTTTCTTGAGAGTCTTGGGTCATGTATAGAAACTATAAATTTCCATTATTCTGTTTGAATCCATAAGATTCAAGTATTCTACATTCATGATAGAGGCAATCATTCATTGGAAATCCATTTGTACAATTATCCTCTATTTTCAACCACCTTTAAATTTTATCCTTCTTAAGCCTTAGAGATCATGAAATGCCTATTAGGTAGCCACATTACAAGCTAATTTATCCCCACCTACCCATCTCTTGTGTATATTCTTGTTTATTTTCAGAAAGTGTGGGTGAGAGGGTGTTTCCATGGGAATTCAGGGAAGAGAATCATTGTTATGGGTTGATATAAAGGGTGCCTACATTTTCCTTGGAAAATGGGTTCACAAGCCATATTACATCATTGTTTTACACATGTTTCCCTCTTTATCTCAAAAAAACTATACATTAAAAAAACAGTTCTGTATATTGAAAAAAAATAGAATAAAAGAAAAAAATGGATAAAAGAGGATGTTTATTAATTTGTATTCAGTGCTTGGTTGTGACCCACAAAGATGGAAAATGGGGAGAGTGAGATGGAGGCGATATAATTTGTGAGGGGTTGAGTGTTTACATTCATTGTGAAAACTTGCTAAATTTTGACATGTTTTGTACATAAGAGATTACACACTCCTCTTCTACCTTATATTTTTAATCATTAAATCATACCAACCCTTGAACCCAAAAACGACATGTTGGAAGTACTCTTGAGTAGAAAACTAGTTTCTACCGGTAGATAAATGAGAATCTTGGAAAGCATATGGTAAGATCACATGAACTCTAGGAAAAGAGTATAAATCCTCTTTAATATGTTCCTTGAGTTAAGAGGGAAAGTATTTAGGTGAGGTAGGTTGCGACATTTTGCATGGGTGAACAAATCAAGTTAAAAAAAATTCAAATGTGAGAAAAGAAAAATGATAGAAAAATTGATTCCACAAATGAAACATGATGAATTTCATTTCAAAAAAATCTTGGATGTTTGAAATACTTTTATTTAGGAATGATACATTATTAGGATATTGTACTTTTCCCAGGAGTGAAAAATTTTAGGTGTGGGGGTGTGATCGTACCACGATTCACTATTTTATTTCACCCTTATTCCAATGTATTAAACTATTTTTGTATTGAAAATTACAAGTATAATAAAAAATTTCACTCCATGTTTGATTCAATTATTTTGTGTTTAACACTGTTAAAAAGAACAATGTTACTTGTTTTGAAAATTACATTGTAGGTGGAGGTGATTTGGATAACCCATGATGAAATCCAAGAAAAATGGTCCAATATGCATATGATCTAGGAAGACCAGTGGACTAAAACACATAATTATTCTAAACCATGCATCGAAATGGGTTGAAACATTGTGGGATGATCAAAAATTTAATTATATAAATTTCATCTGAATGAACCAAAACCGAATACATCCATTTAGAGGCCCATACAAACTTGTTAATAGTCCTTTTCATCACATTGTTTAAGGGAATGGAAAAGTAAATGACTTAGCACAAATTGATTCATCCTTTGAAGAAAACACCATAAATCGACAAAGGAACGAAAAAGGTGTCAAAGGACCTTGGGTCGTGCAAGTTCCCTCATGGTCACGCAAGTACACTTGCGCGCCGCCTAATGGTCGCGCAATTGACTTGCGCACCCACTTTGAAAACCACTCGGGGTCTTCTCCAGCCTATAAACACCCCCGGTGGGCCCCCCATTTGAGGAGGAATTTTTCCAGAATTCAGATACAGAGCTCTAAACACCCAAGTCTCTTCTTCAAGTCTTCCAAACACTTCTAAGGTAATTATTTACCTAGAATGGAAGGTCTATACAAGAGGAATAAGGTCTAAGTGTTATAAATCACTAACACTTTCGCACCTAAAGTGTTTTACCCTTAAGGGAAATGAACATAATTACACGCCTCCTTATCTATTCATTAAAACTTGGACGCCCCTCTTCTGGAAGTACCTCAGGATAATTCTAAAGGCTTTGGTCAAGGATCTCCCAATTATTACCCTACTGGTTAACAATCGTGCAAGTATCCATGTGCCACGCAGGTATACCTGCGCGCCTAGGGACTTGCGTGCCCACACAGTACCTGCGCGCCTGCCTGGAATTTCACGCCCATATCTTTTTGGGTGCCTTTCCTGACCATTTCACCCCTCTTATGCCATTCCACCTCTCCTATTCAAGATTCAGTCTTCAAGACACTCTTCAAAGCCATTTATGGCATGATTTCTTGATTTGACTTCCTTATCTGAAATGAAATCCATGGAACATCCCTCAAAACCTAGTGATTTACACATCTTTATGTCACTAAAGATTGAGATTTCATTCATTAAACCTCATCCTTTAAGATGAGAGAACCCCTTAACCTGGGCCTCCTTTTCAGGAATAAGCCCCAATCACAATTCCCATTAATTTTAGGCATCCTCTTTAGGAGTAAGCCCCAAGTCCTCTAATTTTGGCATCCTCTTTAGGAGTAAGCCCCAGTATTAAAATTAAAAAATATAGGCATCCTCCTTAGGAGTAAACCCCAACCATAATTCCTTTAACCTGGGTTTCCTTTTCAAGATAAATCCCCAGTCTCAGATATGGGCCTCCTCTTTAGGATTAAGTTCCAAGTCCCTTTAATTTTAAAATCCCTTTAACATAGGCTTCCTTTTCACCAATACCTCTTGTTTCTCACACCGAGCATGACTCACGTGAGCTTAGAGTGTAAAAGTAATCATGACATCTTTCTTTGATCCATCAATCATGAATAAACATCATAATCCCTTACTCGAACTACGTGGGTTATGATTCCTTTTCCTAAACAAAGGATACGTAGGTAGCCCATCTGCGGGTACGATCCCAACTCTGAAATAATCCATGTCCTTTTGAATGAAAATAAACTTCAAGTGCCCCACTGAGTGGAGTTAAAACTAGTATGGTCATCATATTTACCAAGAGACTTTTATGTATTGAAGGATACCATTGGCTAAGAATCTCTAAACAAATATAGCTGATTCTCTATCGATGATGAACCTCGAATACATATAAAAGATTCTCTAAATTTCCTACATATCAATCATTAATTGTCATATCTAAAGGAAAGCTCATTTTATACTGGGTAATGTAATAAGGATTCAGGAACATAACTTAAATCTATAAATAGAGTCCCAGAGTAGACAATAATTCCCCTCGAAAAGGTGTGATGAGTCCGACCTCCCATCCTCTTGACCAATGCAAATTCCTAAGCCTCATCAGTCCACAACTAATGAGTGCCTACCTTTGGAAAGTATGTTCAAATGGATATGGAATCATTGGATGGTTCCGGTTCTACGAAAAACCCCGTTAGAAACCGCTTGGAATGTTTGAATCTTAAATCAATGAGATCATCCCCAATTCTAGAGGGAACAAAAAATGGTGAACCCGATGTGAATCCTTAACCAAGTTAAAATGATGTTTTACTTATTTGTTAGGCCCCTATTTAAAACTCAATGAGAGGGAAAACAATAAAAATCTTTGACATATGTGCTCATCCAAAAGATGTAGTGGATGAATTTATCCTGATTACGTCTGTTATATCAAACATGCACTCTTTTCCAAGATTTTCTGCATTCTAAGAAATGGATGCTCTCAAGTTCACACCTGTGAATACCGCTGCTGTGAATGCCACTACTGCTACTCCTACTGGATGGTCATCCGCTCTGAGGATGACATCACCTACTCAGCGTCTTCAACGCTGGGTATCAAATGCGCTAGTTAAGAAGTACCATCAAAATGGTACTATTCCAACTCTGGAGGCTGCTCGACGAGGCCTCCAAGTGAACAATGCAACCTGGTTGTCCGAACACCGACAACCAGTGATCAAGAAGCAGGTGGTGCTAACCATCGTCTCCAACTATTTCTGGTCGTTATCCCCGGAACGCAATCACCATTCACTCCCATATTCTGAGGAGGTGAATGAGGAGGTCCCTCAAGGCCTTAATTCAAGGAGACATGAGTCCTTCCCGAGGGATCCCATTAAAAATCGCCACCAGACTCGTGCGGCAGTGCTCCCTCAACATGATGAGGGTACTGACTCCAGGCATTCGGCTCAGGTTCCTCAAACCCGAGCAGGCAAGATGAATCACCAGAGGTGAAATCCGGTTAACAGTGAGCATGTTCTCATCTCTACCATCTCCAGAGAAGTCCACCAACCTAACTTGGTGGCAAACAATGAGCGGGCACACACACCTGCCCGTTTTAATTCCACTGTCCAGCAGACTCGTCTCGCAGCATCATGCCAATACCTCCAGGAAATTCCAGCGGAGTACTATAGGCAGGAATATATACCTGTTTATACATCATCATCTAGTCAGCAGGCTGATCTGACTACATATGACGGAGCTCGCCAACCACGTTCGGAAAAATGCAATCAGTAGGCACATACACCTGCTAGTATTGATCAAGACAACCAACAATCTCGCTTGGTAGCACACAGAGAAGTCAGTCGGAAAGCTCCAGCGATAAACAGGAGGCAGAATCAATTATCTTCCCCCACACTTGAGTACTGTCAGGATTCACTGATAGGAAAATGAGGGCAGGAGCAGGAACACACACCTACTCCAAGCACAGAATGGATGTATATCCCCGTTCCGGCAGCTTAAGTCACCAAGCACATTCTGTCAATGGTGAAAGAGCAGAAGCAAATCCCTGCTCATATTTTGGATGCCTTCCAGGATATTATAACAGCTTCAGTAGCATCACAGGGAATGAAATTTAAATCTATCCCTACCAGTGGAGTGATACCTCAACAGTTCACTCCAGAGAAGATATACACTTCTGTTCCAGTCCAAGAGGGTTGTGGGTCATACTCCCCCATATCATATGGAAAACCAAGTCAGGAATACACACCTAATTTGAGTGGATATCGCCAGCCTAACCTGGCCACCTCTTCTGATCAGGTATATACACCTGCTCAGAGTAGCCACTTTCATCAACAAGTGGTTTCTAAGGTGAGTAAGAAGGCGTCTAAAAAGAAAACCTACCCAGCACAGTCAATAAATCAAGACACAATCTGTAACAAGGTCTTGCTCGATGCTGGAGTTCTTGAAGCCCTTAGACAGTTATCTGTTGGAATCCAAGATTCTACTCCCTCATTTCCCAATAGTGGGAATATTAATTCCGAAGGTCTTCAACAAACACTTACTCATGAAGGATTACTTCATGACAGTTCAGTCAATCTTGAAGTTTCATCTTCATATGAGAGCTACAATAACCCTATGTGTGGCCAGAAGACCAAGGAGTAAGATATATCATCTTTTGCTGTAACCCACCGTGATGGTCCTCCCCATGATGATGAATTTTGCTGTGAAAGTCCTCTCCACAGTAGTGATGCACATTTCTTGGAATATGATTCAGTGGAAAATGTAGTGACGAGAAAGCCCTCTTATCTCGAGGCACTTGCAAATGCGAAACCAGTCATGTTTGATGATTCATCGCTAGCAAGTGAAATACTTTCTCAATCAGAAGATAGCCCGGGGTGTAGGTCATTCTCCGAACCACCCCCGGGTCATTCATCTTCTAGTTTGATCAATGAATTATCTACCAATCCCGTTGAATCCAATGAAGCAACAAGGAAGCACCAGCTCTGGTCAAATAGGTAGAAAAATATTCATTGATTTATAATGAGAAAATGTTGAACATGAGAAAACAACTGGCGAAAGGTGAAGTGCCAGTCATGTTTTGGCCTTTGGATGACTCTCAGTATGACATTCTAGAGATGTTGACGGAATATGGGATTCATGATATTTGTCTCAACATCTGAAAAACTCTTTGTCAGTTGAAAAAAAAGTATTATCTTATGATGAATATGAAAATCATGTTAATATAATAGAAGGGTTACAACGCCAAATTGACTTGGAAACTCTATCAGTCTCTCGATATCCAAAGGCTGAAAATTAGCACAGCTCCCTTCAAGGTTCTTGCCTTGGCGCACTAAGAAAATTGCGCCAGTTAATTTCCAATGCACCATCTGGTATTCATGTCATAGGATGGGGTGTTCATGGAGCACTACATTTCACTATGTTCTCCAGTCAACAAAGCCTACCTACAATGGTTTCTTGCAATGTTATTGCCCATGGCCGACCAAAGCCAATGGGTTTTGTTTGTAATAAAAAGCTTGCCCAAGAACATGCTTCAACTAGTTCCTCTCAAAATCAAGAATACAGAGAACAAGTTGTTGAATTACTCCTGTGTCAAGTGAATGAGAATATTGAACAAGCCTCTCGTATGGAGCAAACACATCATCAAGTGATAGAAGTGTCAGAAATCATCCAACGGTCTTCTGAACTGGGTGATAAAAGTGGATGTAGATTGATGTATCCAGCTAATTTCTAGACCAAGGTCCGCAAGATTAGGAGAGCTTTTAAGAAAGTCTCAGACATAGTAAGTCAACAGCCACCCCAGCTTTCTAGATTGTGGAATCTTTAAAACCAACCCTCGAAATCAACAAATAGGATTCGAATAGTTGAGCAAAGACAACAGGAACAGACCTAGTCCACCAGACTGGGGACTTTTTCAAATCCTCAATCCCTCCCTAAAAAAAAATCAGTCTTCTCTCGATTGGGGAAGAAGCCTCAAGAGTAATGAAGAGCAAAATTATAAGGATATTCTCTCCGAATTAAGGTTCTCCAAGAAGTTACTGAGGTATCAAACCAAAAAAAAGCAATGTCTTGTCAGGGGCATGGCAGGATACAATATCGCAGGAATGACGATAGGAGGGATGCAATTCATTATGCATCAATCAATGTCATCAATTCCATTATTGCTGATCCACCAGATGAGGCTCATTAAGAGGGATGAGATAAAGAGGTTCCTGCTCAAGAAGTTATATGCATAGACACAAATGAAGATGGTGTGCATACACGAAAACAAAGGATTACTCAAAACCTAGGTAATCCTTCAAGTAACCCACTTCCCACTCTTCGAAAGGGATCAATCAAGGTGAAGGGAAAGAATCAGGTTACATATCCTTTCTCCGGAGAAGTCCAATCGCTCTCACTAGAGCAAAGATTTGCGCAACAGGAGGAAGAAATGAATGAATTGAGGAGGATGAATGCAGAACTACTTCAGGGTAGTCTTCCTCCTAAATGTGTTGGATTCAGTCAGCCAAGGGAGTTTGTTGCAGCTACTGAGATGGATCAATAATATCCTCCTTTATCAGTACACCCTCACAGGTCTAATCCCACGGGTCAAGTGCAACAACAATTGGTAGTGCTACCATCAGTTGCAGTACCAGCTGCCACACCTATCCAAGTTCCAGTCAGTGCACCTGTTCAGATTCGAGCTCAACTGGATGTTTCTCAAAAGTTAATAACTACTATTGAGTCATTAACAGCTCAGTTGGAAGATATGGAGGGAAAGCGTGTGTGGGTTCAACCATAAAAGAGAGATTACCCTGAATGGGTTGATGCAATCCCTCCCCCATCAAGTTTTGAGAACCTTTTATTCCCTATTTTAAATGGATCAGGCGGCCCTGAACAGAATTTGACGCATTACGTGTCTTGTTGGGATCCTGTGATGGGAACTCCAGAGCAGCAAAAAGTAGTGAAACTCAGATTCTTTGTGCGAACCTTACAAGGACCATCTTTTTTCTGGTATACAAGCTTGCAATTCTAGCCAATTACCGGATATGAGGATCTTCACCAAAGATTCCTTCTCCAATTCAGCTCAACGTTTCCAAAGACAACAATTTTTTATCTTACAAACTGTAAGAAAAGGGAGAATGAAAGAGTCTCATATTTCATTGATCGCTAGAAGGGATATATTCCCTAAGCTTAGCACTCCCTCAAGAAGAATTGTTGCCAATCTGTGTGGAAAATCTGCGTGACGAATTACACACACCGCTGATCCCTATGAAATACACAGGACGTTTTTGAGACCTTACTTCAATCGCTCAACAGATTGATTATTCTCTTATAAAGATTAAGGCTAAATCTCTTGTAATTCCATTAGCTCTAGGAAGGATAATGGGTAAAGTAGAAACTGCTACAGTTATGCTTAAACAAGCACATGTACCTGCTTCTACATCAAAAACTTCATCTTCTCGAAGGGCTCCACCTCCTGAGCACCAACAATAGAGGCTGTTTCTTCAATATAATCAAAGATATCATAGATGAAAACAATTTGAAGATTTTAAAAACAAAGTTTACTCTTTCCAAAATGAAAATGTTCCTGGTTATTTCATTTCGGCTCTGGAAAATAATTTGGTTCAATTTCCAATGCCCAAGAGGCCAAACAAGGAAGGAGATGAAGACCGTCCCAACTATTGCCTGTTTCATCAAATGTTGGGGCATCCCATCTAGGAGTGTTTTGTCTTCAAATACCTCCTTCAAAAGATGGTCGACTCGGGAAAATTCAAACTGAAAGGTTCTTCAGCTCAGGTATCATGTGCTAATGCTACAGTTCTAGAGGAGGAAGGCGAATGGCAAGAAGTTAAAAACAAAAAATGCACAAAAATATGATTATTGGATGGTCAGAAAGATGATTAACCTAACTCATGCTATTTTGTGAACACAATTAAAGAATCCAATTGTGCCTTCTACCATGAATGCCGCAGAAAAACCCTCTTCATCAGAGGGAAAATCCTCAAAGAAATGTCACAATTCCAAGAAAGAGGAACTATCGGAAGAAGATGATTATGTGTCAAAGCCTAAGTTGTCTTTGACTCTAGAAGATTTCATGCCATCTAATTCGAAGCTACGGGCACCATCCCACTAAAAGGAACAGACTAAACAGGCTAATCATGGAGAGTCTTCATCGGATAAAGAGTTGATTTTCAGTTCTGTTAAGATGATTCAATTAACAGATCCATATGCCAGTTGCAGTTTCAATTTTGATGAGCCCGAATTCCCTATATCAAATAGAGGAATCAAAGGAAGTTCCAGAGGCTCAGGATACAGGGGAAGACGTAGATCTTTCAGAAGCCACTATTCCAATTCTACCCATTCTAGAACTGTGTATGCATCAGAAACTCATGGCAGATCCCTTCAGCAATCTCAACAAGAACAAAAAAGTTCTTCCACCAATAGAAAATTCAGTCCTAGCACAGTTATTCTGGAAGACCGGTTGAAGGTTCCATCTTCTTCCTCTCATCAATTAAATGGATCTAATTAGTCTAATATACCAAAGCCAGGAATATTTCCAACTCCTATCCTGATACAAGATGCATCAACTTCCAAAGCATCAACTTACAAGACACCTGCTAAACCACATGGTCCTGTTGTGAAACGCAGAAATTTAGATCAAAAGTATGATATACTAAAACACCTGGCCCAAGTACCAGACAAGTTATCAATTCTGTATGCCTTGAATTATCAAAGGATCTTCGGGAAGCATTCATTGAGGATTTTTCAAGTCCTCAAGAGTTGAAAATGAAATTTCTGCAGCTGAAGTCTATCACATAGTGAATAATCCTGTAGAATGCCATGCAATAATATCTTTTCCTGATGAAGATGAAGATGATGTTGTTCATGGACATATTAGAGCTTTGTACTTATCTGGAAAGGTCAATGTCGTAGATGTCTGAAGAGATTTCATTGATAATGTTTCAGGAGTCAACCTCATGCCCATTCGTACACTTCATCGATTGGGCCTCACGGAATCTGATTTATCACCTTCTACCATGATGTTACAAGGATATGATAAAAATGAACAAGAACCACTGGGTGAAGTTACACTCAGAACTCAGTTTGGAGATCTTGTATCCAATTCAGATTTCATGGTTGTTGATCAAGACTCAGCCTTCAACATCTTTCTTGGAAGACCCTGGCTAGATCAACATGCGACTATCCCTTCATCATACCATCAATGTCTCAAATATTGTTTCGATGGTCAAGGTGGGACATTGTAAGGTGATAAGGCCTCGTTCAAGACATGTGAATCTCAATACATTGAGGCATAATTCTATCACATGAAGGGAAGGGAGAAATCCACAACAAAGGAGATTACCAAAGTTAATGCTCCATATGGTTTGGAGAAGATTCCAGTAAATCCATTTACACATGTGAGTACGGATTATGTGTTTCCTATCAGTCAAATTGACAAGATAGACCCAAATCAAAATACTCTTACGGAAAGATCCATAATGTCAATTACGGAAATCGATCTAGAAAACATGGGAGAAATTGGTAACCCACCAAGAAGTGATGAAAGCCCAAATGGTGACGTCTTCATTTCATCTGCTGAAATCCAACAATTCTATACTTAGCCAATCAGGCCAGAAGAAGTTATAGCGACATCAGAGGTGAACAATGATGTCGATTCTCAATCTATCATCTCCTCTTTATTTCCCATGGAAGACCCTTCATCATCAATCGGGTCAGGAATGGAAGCCTCTTCTTCAAGATATTCAAATTTTAACATCTCTTATGATCATGGAAATTCTGCTTTATCATCTACTATGCAAGTGGAAATGGAAGAAACAACACATTTTGAAGAAGAAGAGGATGATCTCAGAGATGCTCCTCCAGCATTTGAAGAGGGTATCTCTACCACCATGGATGAACTCGGAGAAATAAATCTGGGTACAAAAGAAGATCCACGCCCCATTTTAATCAGTGCATCCATGACTCTCGAAGAACAAGAGATGTATATTTCCTTTTAAAAGAAAAATTGAGACATATTTTCTTGGAACTATACAGAGATGCCCAGGCTTGATCCTGATGTTTCTAGTCATCATTTGGGTTTACTAGAAGAACATCGAGGATTTAAGAAAGCCACAAGAAGAACACACCCAACTTATGCTTCCAAAATTTAAGTTGAAGTGGATAATCTTATCAAAGCTAACTTCGTTAGAGAAGTTCAATATCCCAAGTGGTTGGCTAATATTGTCCCTGTGAAGAAGAAGAACAGAAAAATTAAAGTTTGCATTGATTTCAGAGATCTTAATCGACATTTTCCTAAGGATGAGTTTCCAGTTCCGATTACAGAACTTTTAATCGATGCAACAGCTGGCTATGAAGCACTTTCCTTCATGGATGGATATTCTGGATATAATCAAATTTGAATGGCTCTAGACGATGAGGAATCCACAGCCTTCAGGGCCCCTCATGGTGTGTTTTTCTATCGGGTAATGGCCTTTGGATTAAAAAATACAGGCACAACATATTAGCGTGCCATAAATCGTATCTTCAAACCCTTTTTAGGGAAGTTTGTCAAATGATATGTGGACGATTTGGTGTTCAAAGCCAAACAATGTTCTTATCACTTGGCTGATTTGGAATTCATATTCCATAGGCTTCGACAACATAATTTGAAGATGAACCCCTTAAAATGTGCTTTTGCGGTAACCTCAAGAAAATTTCTCGGCTTTTTTGTACGCCATCGTGGTATTGAAGTCGATCCTAAGAAGACAAAGTCAATCCTTGGTATGTAACCACCTCAAAATTTGAATGAATTAAGAGGACTTCAAGGACACTTAGCCTATATTCGGCGTTTCATCTCCAATTTGGAAGCCAAAAGTTTACCCTTCTCCAAATTGATGAAGAAGGGAGTCACTTAACAGTGGACTGAAGAATGTTAAGAAGCATTATATATTCTCAAGATATACCTCTTGAGTCCACCGATACTCATGCCACCTGTTGAAGTAAGACCACTTATCCTTCACGTGACAGCTTTAGAGCGATCATTGGGTGCCTTTATTGCTCAGAAGAATGATGCTAGGAATGAAAACAACCTCTACTACCTTAGTCAGACTATGCTTGAAGCAGAAACCCGGTATTCAAGTATTGAGAAGTGCTGCCTGGCATTAATATTTGCAGTTCAGAAGTTGAGACACTGCCTGCAACATCACGATGCCCAATTGGTATCTCACAATAACCCGCTCAAATTCATCCTTAGTCGTTCAATGCTTACAGGATGTCTGGAAAGGTGGGCCGTTATTTTGCAGTAATTCGACATTCATTATGTGTCTCAAAATGCAATAAAGGGCCAAGCTTTGGCTAATTTACTAGATGAACACCATTCAGTGGAAGACACATATTCAGATATTGAACTACCTAACAAGGAAGTCTTCTCTATTCATGAAAGTCCTCAGGCATGAGAAATTTATTTTGATGGTGCTTCTAGAAGTCC
This sequence comes from Viscum album, assembly GCA_963277665.1. Taxonomy (NCBI): domain Eukaryota; kingdom Viridiplantae; phylum Streptophyta; class Magnoliopsida; order Santalales; family Viscaceae; genus Viscum; species Viscum album. The sequence continues at coordinate 1,570,528,082 of OY728143.1, forward strand.
AATAGGGAGGAAAATGGAAAATCCAAACTTCAACAAAGTTGTCTTAGGAATTGTGCTCATTTCTCCAGAAAAGGCATTTTTACCTTATTCCTTTTTATTGTGGGAAGGTGGTACCAATAATGAAGTAGAATACCAAGCTCTCATCGCATGCTTGGAATTGGCGCTTCAAGCACAAGTGAATCACTTAAAGGTGAAAGGTGATTCAGACCTGGTAATCAAACAAGTCAATGAGGATTATGCCATCAGAAAAGAAGAACTAATCCCTTTTTATGATTACGTTAGAGAGTTAATGGCTAAATTCCCTTCGGAACCTACATTTTCTTATGTCCCAAGATCACAAAATGCTCAAGCTAATGCACTGGCTAATGTAGCCATAGCTATGGCAGATCTAAATCGGGACGAGACAACCATCAATATTTACCACCATCATGAAATTTCACCTTATGTTCGAATCAGAACAGAGGAAATTAATGAAATTAATCCCATTCCTGAACTGTATGGTCATACTATAGGATAGATGTCACCTATCAGGGAATACCTTCAAAATGGAACACTTCCACCTGATAGAGCCGAGAAAGAACAAATCCGGTGACATGTGGTCAATTTTACTCTATATGATAGCCCAGATCACCTAGAGAAAATTCTCTACAAACGTGGTTTTGATAGAGTTCTCTTCAAATGCATTGATGGTGAAGAGACAATGGCTATCATGAAAGAAGTGCATGCAGGAGTCTGTGGTGCCCACCAGTTTGGACATAGACTGTCTGATCAGATTCGCAGGCTTGGATACTTTTGGCCTTCGATGATACAAGATTGTGTTGATTTCACAAAGAAGTTTCATTCATTCCAAGTACATTCCAACTTCATTCATCAACCTCTAGAGTTGCTTCATACAACTAAATACTCGTGGCCATTTTCCACATGGGGAATGGATGTGGTGGGACCTTACCCTTCAGCTACGGCCAACCAGAATAAGTATATTCTTACTGCTACTGACTTCTTTTTCAAATGGGAAGAGGCAATACCTCTCAAATAAGTTAGTTTTAAAATCATTGTTAGCTTCATCAAGTCTAACATCATTACCATATTTGGTGTCCCTTATACCATATTGACAGACAATGACACCAACTTCTGTTCATCCGAGGTGAAGAAGTTGTATCAAGAATACAACATCAAATCCAACCATTCGTCTCGGTATCATGCATCGACCAATGGCCAGATAGAAGCCTTCAATAATACTATTTCAAATATACTGCAAAAGATGGTGGATAAAGATAATAAATCATGGCCTGGTAAACTCTTTCATGCTTTATGGGCTTATCGGACCACCAGCCGCACTGCAACGCGGTCAACTCCATATTCATTGGTATATGGAACGGAAGTCGTCTTGCCCATTGAAGTTCAATTTCCTTCCCTCAAAGTAGCCATTTGTTATCAGTCATCAACATATGAACAATCTCAAAAGCGATTTAATGAATTGGAATGGTTAGATGAGAAACGATTGTTCACTTTGCACCACTTGGAAGTCTATCAGAATCGAATAGCATGAGCTTTCAAAAAAAAGTTCGTCTTCGTTCATTTACTCTGGGAGAATTGGTATTAGTCCTCAGAACTCCAATGATACCAGGAAATAAGCCTCCCAAGCTTGAACCAAATTGGGAAGGACCTTATTCAATACATAAGGTCTACTCCAATGGATCTTAATCTTTAATCTCAATGGATGGAGAACTCATCACTACTCCAACCAATGCCAGATTTCTGAAGAAGTATTTTGTATAAACACAAAATATATCATCATTGGTCTGGTATGACCTTAAACTTCACCACCTTCCTTCATGACATTAAAACCGCTCATCACGTCCAGCAAGACTTTAAACTGCATAACCAACGGTCCATGCATATGACCTTAAACTATTCGCATTTTTGTCCAACATGACATTAAACTCTGAAAAAGTTCCCTAATTCGTCCAACACGACGTTAAACTTTGTCCCCTTCATCGTCTTTGCTATATGACGTTAAACTATACAACAATAGTCCATGCATACGACCTTAAACTATTTGCATTTCTGATGTCCTACACGACGTTAAGTTGTGACGTCCTAACTACATGATGCTAAACTGTACAGAAAGTCCTTTAATACGTCCTACATGACATTAAACTGTGCATCGTTAAGGTTGTTGTAACCTTTTTTTTCTCATACCGAGTATGAATCACATGATCTTAGAGAAAACTTCAACCATAACACTCTTTCTGGGCTACTAACCATGTGTATGCCCCAACACTATTTCTTTAGATCGTTGTCCCCAAGAACAACTTGATCACTAATTCATTCTTTAATTGAACTATGCGGACTTTGATCCTTGTCTTCTAGGATGGTTACGTAGGCAACCTCCCAAGGTTAAAGGCCAAAACCAATATCTTAACATCGGTTCACCTTCATCTCATATGATGTTGATTTGTGAAACTGCCCCCGGAATCAATATCTTTACATTGGTTCACATTTGTCCTTACTATACGACGTTAAACTGTACAATACTTTTGTCCTGTACGACAATAAACTATAATATTCTTTGATACCCTCAACTGAGAGGGAATCATTATTTACATTGATTTTAAATCATGTTTCATTTCAAAGACTACGTGCATACATGGCAATGCCCGAACCTTTTATCTTGGGTTAAACCATCATTGCACTAAGGTCCCCTTTCACCCTTCACATGTATGAACCGAATTTGTACAGAGGGTATTTATAGAACAACGTGGTCTTGATTCCCATCCTTATGGGATACGTAGTAACTTTTGATTGTCCCTCAAATCCATCCCCAAGTCTTTGGGCCTAACACCAAATTCCACTTTCAGTTCCTTGGCTGAAAAGTCCCCATGAAAACACACACTGTGTATTTCTTATAATGGTCCGAGCTCTATGATCCTAAACTAAGATCTCCTATACTTTCGTCCTGCATGATGTTAAACTATAGTTCAAGAACTATGTACGGCTTTATTCCCATCCTTACGAGATACGTAATGAAGTCCAACATTTCAATTCAGGACCCATCCATAACATGATTATGGTTAGCATTGATCTGTGTATTTCTACATAAATTTGGACAATACCCATCTTTATGTGTCATAATCTTAACCTTAAATATTTTCAGATCTTCATAATCCTTTTCATAACTTCTAATCACAAAAGGCATGAAATTCTGAGAGTTCTTTTGCCTGACCATGCAGCACGTACCCTTAGGTGGCCTTGCATAAACAGTATACATAACAGACCTGTCAGCCAAAAGATGCTATTATTTGACTATGCAGCCAATGCCCTTAGGTGGCCCTGCCTAATTCAACCCCCTAATGGGTTTGTTAAATAATGGTAACTTCATTCTTGAGAGTAAAACCTCTTTTTTCCTTATTTGTCTTAATGATAATATGTAGGGATCCACAAAAATAGTCATCCTTAACATATTTTTCCCACATAATTTTTCATGATCTGAAAGTATTCAAGTCTATAGTTTATATTCTCCTTCCCTACGTTTGGTTCATACCTTCGTAGGATTGATATCCATCCAGTTCTTCGATAATCTTGTTTGGAAATATCTTCTCCATATTCAAGTACCTTCTTCCATACAGCAAACTCTATACTTTGGAAAATTTGAATCTCCATAAACTTTCACTGGCTTTTTAGCACTATGAAAGTAAATTTCTGAGAGTTTTTTGCCTGACTATGCAGTACGTGCCCTTAGGCGGCCTTGCATAAGTAGTTTACATAACGGACCTGTCAGCCAAAAGATGCTATTTCATTGACTATGCAGCCAATGCCCTTAGGTGTCTTGCATAATTCAACCCCCTAACGGGTTTGTTAAATAATGGTAACTTTATTCTTGGGAATTACTTCTTTTAATGACTTTTAGCTCTTTTTCATATCATTCCTCAGATTCAAATATTCTTAAGTCATAGTTTACATATTTTCCCTCATACTTGAGTATGGTAATATGTTTTCAGATGAATTTTCAAGGAATTGAGTCAATTCTAATTCATTTGGTCAAAGCTATTTCGACCTTAAAAATTAGCCTTTTTATGTCCGATGTGCATGACTTTAAACTACCCATAATAGACAAAGGAAATCTGAATAAAATTCAAGTTCCAGCTCACTAAACATACATTTTCTATGATATAGGTATTGTTGAGAAATTAAAAGATTCAAAGTTTTTAGGGTTATTTATATTAATCCTAGTAAAAATCAAACTATGCTCACTAAGCCCATTGGCTTAGGTAAATTTATAGAAGATAACAGGAAAATATGTCACAAGTGATTGAATATTAAAGCCTTCTTTCCATTTTATGCACAAGAATTCTAAGTACATCCACAGATTGGAGTCTCTTCTCTTTTCCAAGAAATTACCAGAGGCTATCAACATAAGTCTTCACTTGATGTACAACATCCCGAGCTTCATCAGCAGCCACTTGAAGCTCATGCACCCGACCAACTACCCTCTTTTCAGCTTGATGGAGTGCTTTCTTGGCATCTACCATGGCTTTCATACCATTTGTTTGAGCTCCCTCCAGTGAATTATTGAGTTGGTCAAGTTCCCCAATAACAGCATCTAACTGTTTCTCAAGCTGCATATTCTAAATGACTTTATCTTTGATCCTATGCTTTAGCTCGTTCATCTTGGCAGCATAGTCAGCCTCTGCTCGGGATACCGCATCCTCAAATTTACTGATATTGATTGACAGCTTCACCCTAGTCAGATCTTCATAGCACTTTTGCTCCTTCTCCCTTCTTAAGATGACTTATTTCACCACGGTATGGATCTCTTGGTATCCAAAACCGCCAAGTCCTAGCATGATGAACTGGGACGACAATCGGGAAATCATTGATGACAGCTCCTCAAGAGGCACTTTAGATATGATTTTGCATATGTTTTTCAATGCCTTACATCGTGAAAAGATGAGTGCTTTAAGCACCTCCGGGTCTGATTCAACATCATCATCACATGGGGGCATGTAATATTGGATTAATGCACTTAAGGAAGTTCCATGTTCTACTCCTTCCCCCTGATCCTGGTTTCTTCACCTTATACTACTATTTGGGTGGACATTGAGACTTCACCTCCAGTTATAGACAATGAAGTTGATAGCCCTGTTTGATCAATTAAAAGAATGGTTAGTTTCATAGAATAATGGAAGTTGGTTGTCTATCTTGAAAACTCAGTATAATCATTACCTAACAGTAGATCAACAACTTAAGAAGACTCATCCCCATCTTTCCCAGTTTCAACAGGATCTTCAAGATGGGTCTTAAGAGGGTTTATCGGGTTTAGCTTCACTTAAGCTAATGTTTCTGCAATGGTAGGGTTGACATCAATGTCCACACCCTCTTTAGGCATTGGCAGTTCACCAGCTTCTATGGATGTAACTGCATATTATTTTAAGTCATGATTAAAAGTGTAAATTATAAGAAAATTTACTGGACGAAGGATAACACTCATGCCCAAGGTCATCTAAATCACATGATAATTTAACATGATCATAAAATTCTTCGAAAGACATGTCACGATTCATCATTTCATCTAATGATATTTCAGAATACTGGTTAGTCTCACCAGTGGTAGCATTTGATGTGTCCTCTTGGAGACCCTCATTCTGTGGCCCCTAACCCTGAACAGCTTCTTCAGGAAGGATGGCAGATTCAGTTGCCAAAGCCTCCAATGATTCTGGTGTAGGTTCTTCTCTACTTATAGCAGCAATAAGAGCAGTACTGAGAATAGATGCTGGCTCTTTTTTAGGAGTAGCCAAGTTAGACTGAATTTGCATTTGTTCCACAACACCCTCCATGGTCATCAAAGGAGGATTAGTCCATTCCCTCAGAGGGGATATTGTAGAGGCCCCTACAATTCCAAGGAAAATGAGAAATCGTTTTCATGGTTTAAAATTCATGATTATCTGAAGGACTTACCACTACTGATAAAGCGTTTAGCGGTGGACTTCCTCCTTTGTCACCTTTGTCCTTTTGTATTTTTAGGAGTATCATTAGTCTCCCTTATAGGCACCTGAATTGGAGAATGGAAGGCTATGTCCAACTCCTCATTCATGGCCTGCAAGCCTGGAGATATATCACCCGGTCCGCGAGGAGATTCATCAGTATCCCCGAAGGCAATACCACCAGGGCTATATTGTGGTGAAGGAACCTCAATAGTTCCTTTCTTTGCAAGCTGCAATATGAAGAAAATAACTCCCTTAAGTAACAAATCTTCGACTGAAATCAAGTTTCAAAGCAAATAAGGAAAGAAAACTTACATCTTTAGGAGCCATGTAATCGTGCCACTCCCCATCAATCCCCTCAGCAGTACCACGATCAATCAATTCCTTCACCCGCTTGGTGATAGGAATGGACTCATCAGTGGCATAGATGAGAATTTCCAGCTCTCTAATATAAATCCTCACTTCATCGGGGTTATTCTCAAAACTGATGTCCATAGAAGCCATAATATTCTCTATTCCAGGGAGGTGTAGCCCCTCGCATAAATCCAGCCTGGCAGTTTCAACACCACAGTATAAACTCTGCCATGTCTGGATAGCCTCTGGTCTCAGATATGAAGGCTGCAAAAAAGGTCCTACAATCTTTGATTTTAGTTTCTTCCCAGCTCCTGCAACTACATATAGAGAATAAGAAAATAAGACTTATTGCTTTATAAATTAGTATTGATTAAATTACCCCAATGAAGTAACTCACTAGGAGTTGATGGAGTGGGTATTTTGATTCTGACTGGAGGATTATATCGGGCACAAGGCCGCTTTTCCACTTGTTGTGCCTCATCATCCCTATCTTGGGAATCCGGTGAACCAGTCCTAGAGGAGGAATCTGGTGAATCAGCTTTAGGTGGGGAAGCGTCACCTTCATGAGGGATGGTTTCTTTCTCTACAGTCCTCTTCCTTTTACCCACCTAATACACTATGTGATTCAGCACCCCTTTAGGGTATGATGCTATCCAGTGCTTGGCATACCATGTAGTCAAGTTATGTGCCACCCTTTCAACTGGTAGATCAAATACCGCCCATTCTTCTCCCGTGATGTCAGCAGACACAGTTTCCGAGCAACCATCAGATGTTGCTCTATCTTGAATTGTACTGGGGGAGATAAAGCAATCTGTTTCAGACACTCAAATTGCCGTGAAAATCTATATGGAGCATAGGCCTTGCATATAATTTCTCCGTCAATCCTGGAAACTAGCACACCATCTCTGCAAGCCAGCATGTATGACCTCAAATCCAAGTGGGTTGTTCCATCATCAACAAACCGCCTGGTTAGCGGGTTTCCATACAGAAAGAAGTTGAATTCCTTAAACATGGTCAGCCTCACTTTCATGTAATATTTATTAAGAGCTAATGGAGCAACTCTAGAGAATTCTTTCACTGATGACCTGAAAGAACTTCCAGGAATTTTTACTCCATTCTGTACATTATAAGTCCTGAAGTGATTGGCGATCCATCCCCTTAAAACTTGGAATGGTCCCACTATTCTCAAAGGAGATTTACCCATGAAGACATGAAGTAAACTCCTGTGAATCTTTTCTAAAATGGGGGTATCCAACCCAAAAAATTTCCCCTCAGCCAACTTTGCCACAATAACGAAGGTCCCTAGCCTAACGCCTCCCTTCGAGTCCCTGACTAGAAAGAGATAAATGCTGAGCCACAAAGCCAAGAAGCCCGCCAGACGAGTCTTCTTTGGGATCCTCTGATTCACCTCATATCCCCATTTCTCAAACTCTCTTGCTTCTAGAGTTGTCCAGAATGTGCCAGGAGCACCCCTCTTCTCAGGTTTTGGAAAGGTGGTAGGACGGGTGGGACTCTTATCCTTGGATTTCTTTTTCTTGGATCCTTTCTCTTTCAGCTCCTTCACCTTTGGCTCCTTCTATTTCTTCTCAATAAGAAATATATTCATCCACTAATCCAGATGAATATCCTTTCTAGAATGAGTTAAGGAGGTCTCTGAACACTTGATCCTATGGAAGATTTTAAATAATTCCCGATCCAAAGCAGGAGTCTTCTCTGAATCATTCCAAGTCACCTTGGGAGGAATTAATTCATCATACATGTCGCCCAAAATTGGATCCCCTGAGATCCTGTGGATATCCCACAGACTGATGCCTACTTCTCCATGAGTTAGATGGAAAGAATTGGTTTCTGGGCTCTAGTGGCTGAGTATCTCCGGCATGAAGTTATCATTTCTATAAATGTATGTTTGCCCAACTCAGACAGCTTCGTATATCTCCACTCCTTTCAAATCCTTTAAAAACTCTACATAGGTTTGTCGCATCCAGTATGCCCACATCCAAGTTGGCTTCGCACCTCCCCCAAGACGAATATCCCAACTTTTCTTCTAGCATTTGGATTGATCCATCTGAGCATTTTGGAAGATTGAAGGATGACAATGTGGTTGAAGCTCAGGCTTATGAGGTTTCATATCTGGCGTACAAGGGCTATGATGCATCATGTGGGCCTTCTCCACTGTTCCAGCATTTATAAATCCTCCTCCACATGAGATATTTGCTGAAGAAAAATTGGTATAATTTTGAAACCAAGACATTGGGAGATAGATCTTTGCTTGTGGAATAGTAACTTCTCATAGATGACCATAGCCATACAAAGGTAGATAAATGCTTTGGGAAAAGTCGTGATTATATTTCTTCAGATACTTGTCTAAATCTGGAATAGTACTATCACAGACGGTATAATAATCATGGCCAATGATACTCATCATATCATCAAGTCACTTGCTTGCCAGCTCATCAGCTATTCCGATTCTCCTAAGAGCCATTGATTCTGCACAAATTTTGAATAATTAACTCTTACGTAAGTTGATTTTTCATAAAATTTGTGAAGTAATTCGAAAAAAATGGAAAAGGCATTAAGGAGCGCAAGTCTAAACATGGCACGCAGGTGTGATGTGTCGTGCAAGTATAATGTGCCGCGCAAGTATTTGGTGCGCAAGAATCACCACGTAGGTCTAGGTACCTTGATAGAAGCATGACAACAAAGGAAAAGCAGAAAAGAGAGCAACTTGCGTGGCGGAGATAACCTACACAGCGAGAGCTCAAAAATCAAAAGTTCTGTGCAATGCACGACAAATGAGCGCATATATATAGGACAGGCCAGCCACATGCGCACCTACAGCCAGCGCACTCCAGCCCTGCGCGACTCGCACCTACACAATGATAGTTGCGCAGTGAACACCTGCGCGCCTCTTTCCCTTTGGTTTTCTTCTTTTCCTCAGAGTCACATCCTTATTCTTTCAGATCCAACTCTGAGGGGGGGACTTTTGTTAACACTCATTTTTATCACATTTTTTAAGGGAATGGAAATGGAAATGACTTAGCACAAATTGATTCATCCTTTAAAGAAAACACCAAAAATCGATAAAGGAATGAAAAAGGAGTCAAAGGACCTTGGGTCGTGCAAGTTCCCTCATGGTCACGCAAGTACACTTGCGCGCCGCCTAATGGTCGCGCAAGTGACTTGCACGCCCTCTTTGAAAACCGCCCGGGGTCTTCTCCAGTCTATAAATACCCCTGGTGGGCCCCCCATTTGAGGAGGAATTTTTCCAGAATTCAGATACAGAGCTCCGAACGCCCAAGTCTCTTCTTCAAGTCTTCCAAACACTTCTAAGGCAATTCTTTACCTAGAATAGAAGGTCTATACAAGAGGAATAAGGTCTAAGTGTTAGAAATCACTAACAATTGCGCGCCTAAAGTGTTTTACCCTTAAGGGAAATGAACAAACTTGCACGCCTCCTTATCTATTCATTAAAACTTGCACTCCCCTCTTCTGGAAGTACCTCAAGATAATTCTAAAGGCTTTGGTCAGGGATCACCCAAGTATTACCCTACTGGTTAACAATCGCGCAAGTACCCATGTGTCACGCAGGTATACCTGCGCGACCAGGGACTTGCGCGCCTGCTAGGACCTGTGTGCCCCTATCTTTTTGGGTGCCTTTCCTTCCAATTTCACCCCTCTTATGCCATTCCACATCTCCTATTCAATATTCAGTCTTCAAGAAACACTTCAAAGCCATTTATGGCATGATTTCTTAATTTGACTTCCTTATCTGAAAGGAACTCCATGGAACATCTCTCAAAACATAGTGATTTACACATCTTTATGTCACTAAAGATTGATATTTCATTCATTCAACCTTATCCTTTAAGATGAGAGAACCCCTTAACCTAGGCCTCCTTTTCAGGCATAATCCCCAGTAATAATTCCCATTAATTTTGGGCATCCTCCTTAGGAGTAAGCCCCAAGTCCTCTAATCTGGGCATCCTCCTCAGGAGTAAGCCCTAGTCTTAAAATTCCAAAATATAGGAATCCTCCTTAGGAGTAAGCCCCAACCATAATTCTCTTAACCTGGGATTCCTTTTCAAGATAAAGCCTCAGTCTCAGATATGGGCCTCCTCCTTAGGAGTAAGCCCCAAGTCCCTTTAATTTTCAAATCCATTTAATCTGGGCCTCATTTCCAAGAGTAATCCCCAGTCTTAATTTCCTTTTGATCTGGGCTTCCTTCTTAGGAGTAAAACCCACTCATAAGTCCCCTCCTAACTTTGGAATCTTTCTTAGGAGTAATTCCCAAGATTAGAGTATCCAAATATCCATGAAGCATATATACCTTTATGGAACCTGTTCCTGGATTTCTTCCCTGAAGTAAATCTTAATCCTCATCTATTTGGGCAGTCAAACACACATAAGCCCCACATCATTGCATCTTTCGTGGCACAATTGTTTGGTTTCACCAATACCTCTTGTTTCTCACACCGAGCATGACACACGTGAGCTTAGAGTGTCAAAGTAATCATGAAATCTTTATTTGAGCCATCAATCATGCATAAACATCATACTCCCTTACTCGAGCTACGTGGGTTCTGATTCCCTTTCCTAAACAAAGGATACGTAGGTATCCCATCTGCAGGTACGATCCCAACTCTGAAATAATCCATATCCTTATAAATGACAATAAACTTCAAGTGCCCCACTGAGTGGACTTAAAACCAGTATGGTCATCATAATGACCAAGAGACTTTAATATATTGAAGGTACCATTGTCTAAGAATCTCTAAACAAATACAGATGATTCTATATTGATGAAGAACCTCGAATACATATAAAAGATTCTCTAAATTACCTACATATCAATCATTGATTGTCAGATCTAAAGGAAAGCTCATTTTATACTGGGTAATGTTATAAGGATTCACGAACATAAATTAAATCTATAAAGAAAGTCATGGAGTATCCAATAATTCCCATCAAAAAGGCGTGATGATTCCGACCTCCCATCCTCTCGACCAATGCAAATTCCTAAGCCTTATCAGTCCACAACTAATGAGCACCTACCTATGGAAAGTTGGCTCAAATGGATATGGAATCATTGGATGTTTCCAGTTCTACGAAAAAACCTGTTAGAAACCCCTTGGAATGTTTGAATCTTAAATCAATGAGATTGTCCCCAATTCCAGAGGGAACAAAACTGATATATCCAACAGAACGAATTTTCACGGGGTCAAAAATTTTCCTATCTATTTCCATAATATTTCTTATTATATACACTATCCGACCACCAAATTTGACATGGTTGTAGAAAGGTTATCGGTAAAAAACACTCTATTTTTTTCAAAGTGATTTAATACTGTATGACTGGCCAAAAAAATGGATCAATCAGATTCTTGAAATATGGGTGCCCAAAACCACTTCCCACTTTTCCTATAAATTGGAACATTGGGAATCCTATTTTGGAGTTAGACCAGGAGGCCAGGTGCTACCATTTTGGATCCTTTAATGAGTCCTCTCATCATTACTATAAGTTCTGGAGGCTATGGTAAGTTCTACTTCAACATCTTGTTCATCCTCCCCTGCCATGGATTTCTAAACCTGTTGTGATCACCTGGGGAGGAATGTGATGTAATCCCGAGCATCATGTTTGTATTATTTTGAATGATATTTTTTAATTCCAGGTTTGATGTTGTTTTTATTCATCCTATATTTTAATTTAATTGATTTATATACTGGTATGTTATACTCAACCTCAAATGATCATGTTTGGGGGGTACCCTTTCATGTGATGTTTCACAGACCGTTCATCCCTTTTTCTTCCCTCATTCAATTGTAGTGTTTGTGTGGTTTATATTGGTCAATTGAACTCACATAAGTACTAGAAATTCTATGTACATTTATTTCATGGTATCACAAAGAAATAACATACAAACCTAGAAAACACATTGAGTTCTTCATGTGTTTTCTTCGTGAGTTTCCGTTATGAAGTCGAACACAAATCACCCAATCATTGGTGGTGTCCGGTGAATCATTGTGTGTTTCAAACTGAACCATAAGAGGTATCCTAGAATAAACTTAGTAAAAATATGGTACTATTTGTTAAAAACTAGGGATTAAAAGATCTATACCCTTTCTCTTGAAGATATTATGGATGATCATCACGAGACTTTCCTGGGTTGATCATGTTTAATTAATATTGTTCATTCCTACTTTGTTTTATCGCTTTCATTTTCTATTTTAATCTTTAATCATAAAACCCAATGTTTTTAAAAATATCACTATCCAACTATTTTCATAATCAAACCCCTATTTTTAAATTAATTATCTAAGGATCTATTGAGAGACGATCTAAGGTTGCTACTATACTACAAAAATTCTAGTCAAAATTAAACAACTAATTTGATGTGCTTGACAACGCGACAAAATTTTGGTAACGTTTCCAGGGATCCAAGATCATTTTATTCTATTTTATTTCTATTTTATTTATTTATTTTACTTCTTAATTATAACTCTTTTCAATATTCCACCCCCATTTTGTTGTTTTTCTTTTGGATTTTTGTTTCTATTTTTGTGTTTTTCTCTCTCTCTCTCTCTCACTTTTTTTTCTCCTCCATATCTCTCTCTATAATTCTATAGATAACATTATATTCTCCTTTCACCCTTATTAAGTTATTTCATCCATATTCAATCATAAAAAAAACAAAAAACAAACTTCACAACTTATTTTCATGACCCGATCAGAAAAAGAAAAAATGCTTGAATTTGACCCTGAAATTGAAAAGACGCTTCACTAAAAAAATCATAAAATCTAGAGTAGGTCAATCAAGTAACACTGAGGAACCTCTTGTGGAAACTCAAGTGGTCCTAAACCACTCAATAATTGAACAAAATAAAGCCCAAGAAAACATGACTGCAAATAATCGAACCTTAAAAGAACTGACCACCTTGGATATGGAGTACCAACTTGCGTACATCCAATATCCTGAGGTAGAAACCAAATTTGAGCTGAGATAAGTCATCATCCACCTACTTATGAATTCCAAGGTATTCCTGGTGGGGAACCTCACAAACATCTCAATGAGTTTCACATAGTGTGCTCTACCATGAAACCTCAAAATGTATCTAAGGACCTAATTTAGTTTAGGGCCTTCCCTTTCTCCCTAGATGGTGTAGCCAAAGACTGGTTATACTATCTGACTACTGCAATTGGGGGATGGAATGACCTTAAAAAAATCTTTCTAGATAAGTTCTTCCTAGATTCCTAAAATACATCAATTAGAAAGGAAACCAGTTGAATTAGGAAATCATAAAGAGTGACCCTTCATGAATATTGAGAGAGATTCAAAATACATTGCTCAAGTTTCCCCCACCACCAAATTAGTGAAAAATTGATAATTCAATACTTCTATGAGGGACTTGTGCCCATGGATTCTGTAATGATAGATGTTGTAGCTGGTGGTGCCCTTGTTGATAAAACTCCTTATGCCGCTTGTGACTTAAAAGCCAATATAGCTTAAAATGCACAAAATTTTGGTACACAAGGAATTGCACCAACCCGAGGAGTTCATGAGTTAAGTAATTCAACCCCAGAACAAAAGTTATATAATAAAATTGATGATATGAATACCCTTATAATATAATTATCTCAAGCACAAGGTAACTCACACTCTACTTCTATTCCATTACATTGTGGTATTTATTCTAATAACACTAATTTTTCTAACCAGTGCCCACAACTTTAGGATTCATATAATTCTTGTGCAGTAGTATTCCCAAGAAATCCATTTAAGCAAAGAACCACCCTTCTATCAAGAACCATTTAGGCCAAATCCAAACCCCATGTGGAAATCACAACCATGGTACCAATAAAGAGGAAACCCGAGCTACCCCAACAAAAATTGGTATCAACAAGGCTAAGGTATGAAATATTCTTATCCATGAACTTCTCAGAATAATCTTCCTCCTCTTCCAAAAATCTGAACCAAGTATCTAGGACATGGTAAAGAAAATGGAAACCCAGAACCTCCAATTCCAACAGACCACACAATAGGCTATTCAATACCTACGAACTCAAGTGGGACAATTGAAAAACACTATCAGTGAGATCAATATGTAATGTTTTGGAAAACTACCATCCCAACCCATTGCTAATCTGAAAGAAAGAGGTAATGTATGTGAAATTAAACTTCATAGTGGTAAAGAAGTTTCTCCTTCTACTGATTCTACACAACAGGTATGCCCCCTCTTGAAAACACTCTTTCTCTACCTATAAATTATTCCAGTGAAAAAAAAACAAAAAGGGTAAACCAATTATCATTAAGAGAATGCACACTCACTAGAGCAGCCCCAGAGGAGGATTTAGAGCAGGCACACTCACCAGAGCAGAACTAATGGATTTGGTAGAATGAGAGGGTATCGATACGCCATCAGGACTAGCCCGTGCTTGCACGAGAAGCTTATCCAGACGACCATGTGAAGGTGGATAGCTACCATTACGATGCATATATTGGGGAGGGGAAGTTCCTTGTAGTTATAGTCTGGTTGAATTACCTAAGACCTATGGGTCATGTAATGTCTCTTAAGGCTATGGGCCATGTAATATCTAAGCCAACGGGCCTTTTAAGGGTTCCCCCTCATCCCTTGAAAGGGTGGTTATCAAAAATAAATAAAAATGAAGGCCTTCTGTCTGTTTAAGATTTTCACCCATAGAAGGAGAATGAAGGAGAATGAGAGAGGTAATATGGGAAGAAATGTCTCATCCTTGATTCAACTAGAAATTCCAACGAAGTGCAAGGATCCGAGAATATTCATTACACCTTGCACCATAGGAGAGACATTCTTTTCAGATACTATGTTTGAGTTAGGTGCTTCAAGTAATGTAATTCCTTACTCTGTGTACACTTCTCTGCTGGTTGGAGAGCTTCAACTGATAGGAATCATAAAAAAACTTTCTAACCAGAGCACAATACACCCATCAGGAGTGGTCGAGGAAATCCTTGTAAAAGTGAAGAATCTCATCATCCACGCCAACTTTTACATTCTTGAGATGTAGGATACCTAAACTCAAGGAGATTACCCTCTCATACTTGGGAGGTCATTCCTCAAAACAGCAAAGAGGATCATCAACATTCACAATGGTACGCTGTCCATGAAGTTTGATGGAGGAAAGGTAAGTTTTAACTTTCTTGAGGCTATGAAACACCCCATTGAAGATCACTCCACTCTTCATATATATTTGATGGAAGTTCTCTCAAATGATGCACACACACACAATTCTATCCTTAACTCATATTCTGATTGATTTTCCTCTTCATCACCCTTGGATGATTTTAGTTTTGATTCATGTTTTGAATGTTGTGTGGGTTCTAAAAAGTGTAAATCCTGTACTTTAATTGATGACTGTGTTCATTCTGAGGTGCCCATGACCGTCGATGATTCTACAAATCTCATTTCAATAGATTCTCTATCCTTAGAGAATAAACATGAGTAGATAGACAGTTTCATGAACCTCACTCCCCCTAAACACTGTACCTCAACCCAATAACCACCAGTGTTGGAACATAAACCACTTAATTATAATTTAAAATATGTGTATCTTGATGGTATTGACCAATTTATCATCATTATTGCCAATAACCTCTCTCCACAGTAGGAATAAAAACTACTCAACATTTTGAGAGAGTGTAAAAAAGTGATAGGATGCACATTGGCTGATATTCCTGGGATTAGACCATCTATTTGTATGCACCATATACTTTTGGATGATGAGGCAAAGCCCATAGGACAATCTCAATGCAAGTTAAATCCCACTCTCCTTGAAGTGGTAAAATCAGAAGTCAGTAAATTACTTGTGGCCAAGATAATTTATCCTATATCTGATAGCCCAGTGTAAATTGTGCCTAAAAAAATAGGAATAACAATTATGTAAAATGAAAGGAATGAATAGGTTCCAACACGTGTGAAAAACAGTTGACGAGTCTGTATTGACTACCATTGAATGAATCAAGCTACACAGAAGGACCACTTTCCTCTACCTTTTGTTCACCAAATGTTGGAACAATTGACTGGTAAGTCCCATTATTGTTTCCTTGATGGCTATTCTAGTTATTTTCAAATAGATATATCCCTTGAGGATCAAGAAAAGATATCATTTACCTATCTATTTGGCACCTTTGCATACAGAAGGATGCCTTTTGGTCTTTGTAATTCTCCTAGTACTTTTCAGCATTGAATGCTGAGTATATTTTCAGAGTACCTTGACAATTGCATGGAAGTTTTTATGGATGATTTAAAAGTTTATGGAATTTAATTTGATGATTATTTGTCACACCTAGGTTCTATCCTCTGCCATTGCATAGAAAAATATTTTTTATTAAATTATGAGAATTTCCATTTCATGGTGGAACGAGGGATGGTTCTTGGGAATGCTATTTCAAAAGAGGTAATTCCTGTGGATAAATAAAAATAGAATTAATTTCAACGCTTACATATCAAAAATGTGTTCATGAGGTGTGATCATTCATGGGTCATGCTGGTTTTTAAACCCGATTCATTAAAGACTTCAGTAAGATCTCACTTCTATTATCCTAGTTATTAAAAAATGATTTTGAGTTTATTTTTGATAAAAAATATGAGGATGATTTCAATTCAATAAAAAAGAGTCTCACATCATCTCCTGTCATCCAACCACCAAGGTGGGATCTCCCCTTTGAGCTTATGTGCGGTGCCTCTAACTTTGTAGTTGGAGAAGTTTTATCACAAAGGGTTGAGAATAATCCTCATATCATTGCGTATGACTCATGTTCCCATGACCTGACCCTAGAAAACTACACAACCACTGAAAAAGAACTTATTTATATTTTTTTTCCTTGGAAAATTATGTTCATATCATATTGGCTAAAAAATAATTTTCTTTTCTAATCATGTTTCCCTTCTTTTTCTCTTAAAGAAACTGGAAACTAAGCCCCGCCTCATTCAATGGATGATCCTCCTCCAGGAGTTTGACCATGATATTAGAGATAAGAGAGGAGTGAAAAATGCGGTAGCTAGCTACATTAGTCTAATTTACCCACCATTGGACTATAATGTTGACTCACCCCTCCCCGTTAGATAATTCTTCCCTCATGAGAACCTTTGTGATGTTTTGGACCTTACCCCTGGTATGTAGACATTGTGAATTTTCAAGAAACATCTAGGGTCCCCATTGATTTCAGCACTTCACAATCCCAGATACTTAAGCACGATTCTTGGTGGTACATTTAAGATGACCCATATTTATAGAGAATCTTTGGTGACCAAGTAGTTCATTGGTGTGTTCCTGACCATGAGTTCACCTCTGTTCTGACCTTCTGCCACACTTTGGCCTGTGGGGGCCACTTTGGATCTCAACGTACAACTTGAAAGGTCCTTGACTCCAGAATATATTGTCCAACATTGTACAGGTATGCCCATATATTTTTCAAGTCATGTAGTCATTTTCAATTCACAGGTAATATATTTAAGAGTAATGAAAGACCCTAACAACCCATGTTATTTTGTTTTAATTGTTGATGTATGTGGAATTGAATTCATAGGGCCTTTTCCGAATTCATTTGGAATCATGTACATTTTGTTATCTATTGAATACGTGTCTAAATAGATGGAAGGAAAAACTACTAGGTTTGATGAATCTTGATTTGTTGATTTTGTAAGCTCCTGGATTTTCAGTAGGTTTGGTTTGCCGAGATTCATCATTAGTGATCAATGTTCCCATTTTTGCAATCGCAACATGAAAAATTTGATTCATAAGTATGGGGTTGATCATAATGTCTCTACATATTATCACCCCAAAACTAACAGATAGACAGAAATCTCAAATTGGGAAGTTAAGAGAATCTTGGAAATAATGGTACACCTAAATAGGAAAGATTGGAGTTTGCACTTGGATGATGCACTTTGGGAGTACTGTATAACTTTTAAAACCCCAATCATAATGTCACCATACAATATTGTGTTTGGGAAGGCTTTTCACCTCCCGGTGGAAGTAGAACAATTTGTATATTGGGATGTTAAAAAATGTAATATGAATCTTTTAGATGAATGTGAGCATAGAAAGCTGCAGATTCAAGAGTTGGAAGAAATTCGGCATGATGGATACAAGAACTCCCAGATCTATAGAGAGAAGACATAAACTATCCATAATAGCATGATTTATCAACATAAGTTCCATATTGGTGAGAAGGTCCTCATGTACAATTCTAGGCTAAAGCTTTACCCAGGTAAGCTTCATTCCCGATGGATCAGTTCTTATACTAATATTGATGATTACCCTTTTGGTTCTATACAGGCTTTTCATGAGAAGAGTAGACAAAGGATTACTATCAATAGTCAGAGGCTCAAACACTTCTCTGAGGATTTTCCAAAGCATATCATGGAGAAAATCTAACTGATGAATTCCACATATGACACCACTTAGGAGGCTATCCCTTCTCCCTACCTTAATTTACTTTTATATTTATTTAAAATACTTTTATTGAGGACAATGTAACTTTTAGGTATGGGGAACTAGTGCAAAAACACATTTTAAATTCATTTTTTTTAATTTTTGACGTCAGTTTTTAATCGATGTCTATAAAGGCGTTGTAAAAAATATGATTTTTGGCATCGATTATTAGAAAACTGATGTAGAAAATTATTTTCATTAAGGGTTTTAACATCAGTTTTATCTAAAACCAACACCGAAACTCCATTTTTTTAAAAAACATTTTCGGCGTCGGTTTTTAAATTAACCGACGCCGTAAATATTTTTTTTTTGAAAAAACAAAAAAATAAACTTCTAAAAATATAAAAACCCATATAAATGAAACACAATATACAGAAATAGTCCAAAAATATTTGTCATTCATTAAAAAACTAAAAATTACATATACCAAGAAAGAACAAAAAAACAGACGTTGAAAGTTAATTTTTTTTAGAATACACGTACCTGGAATTTATGGTAGGCTCATTGTTGGTTATTGTTGAAGCATTCATTTGATTATTGGTAGGTTCAAACACCTAATATATCAAAAGAGTTTGTTTTTTAACCCATATGTATTATTATTTATAAATATTAGAATATACATACCTCAAATCCTAATCTGACTTGACAAAAGGTTCGAAAAATTAGATCGAATATGGGTCATATCAGATTGGGAATAAGACTATGAATCAACCTACAATAATATTGAATGATATGGGATTAAAAAATAAAATAATATGGCAGAAAATATTAAAAAAATTAATACAACTAACCTTATGAAAATAAATTGTTTCCCCAGTTGTGATTTTCTCGTACATAAATCGTAAAATATAATAACAACATTCAACATTTCCATTTTTATGATGACACTGCAGTTATAAAACAGTAAACTGATAATAAATACAATATATAAAAATAAATTTAGAAAAAAATATAATATAAAAACTAATTACCTGTACTTTCACATATTTGATTTTATTTGGTTTCTTTAATGACATGAATTCCTTGTTAAATTGTTTCAATGAACTGCATTTACTTATATATGAACTAATAATACATGTCCAAACAATGAAAATTAAACATAATGAGTTTATAAAAAATAAAAAAAACTTACTTGTTTAATAAGGTGGAAAATGGTTTACGAAATTTTCCTAATAAAGAGAAAAACCAATATAAGGTGCATTCATTTGGAAAAAATATATCTAACATTCAATGCCCCTACAATAAAAAAAGTTCACAATTAATGACATTATAATGATCTTTAGTTTAGAATTATGTTTACATTCTTACTTATCAAGAAATGGAAAATACCAGCATTTAATCTCTATTTGTGATAATCTCTCGGATATATATTGAACTCTATCATTATTCTTCGCATTTATGACTTCCAAGGAAATGTAATTTGGATCTATAAAACTGTGAATGCCTGTACTTTCATTTTGTAAAAGAAGATTGTGTAGATACCTAAATTAAAAATAAAATATAGTTAGTCAATTTAAAACCTTCTTTTATTAATTAAATAACAATTCAAATGTCAATTTACATACATGGAAAACAACTGAACCATACTCAGCCCGATCTCTTCAAAATCAACTAAATGCATGATATCTTCATTCATTATTATCAATGGATAAATTCTTCCACATATATTGGGCATTATTCAAAATTAATAGATATAATTCAAGGAATTAGAAGCCTGAGATAATATTTGTAACCCAAAAGAAATATTAGAAGGTTCTATAGCTGACTATTAATGAACATTTTGTTGCATTTGGATAGTTTGTTTTGATTTAAGATATTTCTATATAAGTTAAATGTCAAAAAACATTATAAGTAATTTTGAATAATTTGTAATTAATATTTAAAAAAACTCATACCTCATATAAAATATAACGTAGAAGACAAGTTGTCCAAAGTAAAAAATGGATCAGACATTCTCCAACATAGGTGATCCCTGTAGTAGGAAACAACAGTAGAGTATTAGGATCTATAATATCAAGTATTGATACTCTAACATGACTTCAGGCTGATGATGTACCAAGTCCCCCAAAAACTACACCTGTCCTAATGAAACAATATGTACATGAGGATCTCGAGCAAACAGCTCACAATATAAGGCTTCATCCGAGCGAGGAGGTGGCGGCTCAAAGTAAGCAGATGGGGCACGATAGTCCAGGTGAGTAGGCTGAGAAGGCAGAAAAATGAAAAAGGTATATTAGTTTTTATAATTTATAAAATAGAAAAATTGATGAAAATAAAATAATATACCTCGAAAGGCTGCGTAGATAGGGCAGGGTAAGCAGATGGGGTAGGGTAGTCCGGGTGAGTAGGCTGAGAAGGCAGAAAAATGAAAAAGGCATATTAGTGTTTAAAAATTAATAAAATAGAAAAATTGATGAAAATAAAATAATATACTATGAAAGGCTGCACAGACAGGGTAGAGTAAGCAGATGGGGCAAGGTAGTCCGGGTGAGTAGGTTGAGAAGGCTGAAAAATGAAAAAGTTATATTAGTGTATATATTTTATAAAATAGAAAAATTGATGACATATAAATAATATAACTGGGAAGGTTGCGCATATGGGGTAGGGTAAGCAGATGGGGTAGGGTAGTCCCGGTGAGTAGACTGGGAAAGCTAAAATATGAAAAAGTTATATTAGTGATTATAATTTATAAAATAAAAAATGGTGCCAAATTAATAATATACCTGAGAAGGCTGCGCAGACTATGACTGTCTTTCCAAGTGTTATAACAAATCCTTCTGCACTACTGCTTGAATTTGATCACCCATAGATAGTTTCATATCTTTTATCTCTTATTTTAAGGATTCTATCTCTAGGTCTTTTGATTGCTTACTTTTACCAAAAACCTTTCGAATACTAACACCAGCATGATATCCTCTAACACGACTGGGGTGTCCTGCATTTCCCAAAGCGGTGGATAGAATTTCCATCCTACCATCGGGGATAATAGAGCCCTGTGTCTGTTGCTCCTAAAGTTCATCCTGAAATGAAAAATAAAAAAGTTATATTAGTTTTTATAATTTATAAAATAGAAATTTTTTTAATAAATAAATAATATTTACTTAAAATTATAGAAGCTACTTGCTGAGCTTCCTCTGTAATATATTGTTCATTTTTCCTTTTTCTTTCTTGTTTCCATTTCTCATGGTGAGTGGGGGGCAGATGGAGGACCAAACTGGACCTCTTCTAAACCACTGTTTGATTGAGCTCTTAATGCTTCAAATTTTTCATCAATCATTTTCTGCTCAAAATACGAATACCCTCCACATGATAAAGTATGAGGCTATACATTTTTCAACTGGATCTCTTGATGGTATATCTTGGAGTCCTATTATATAAAAATAAACTATTAAGTAATAAGAATAATATATCATAAATTTTAAAATATAAGATAATTATCATACCTGGAATTTTTCCTCCCGACGACTCTCAACAAATCACTTCTATGTATCTTAATCTATAAACGAATACTTAAGGCATGGGATTTCAAACATTCTATTTCCAAAAAACATAATTTTTTTGTCAGTTTTGTTTTAAAATCTCTCCATCGAATCGCAACTAAAGAGGGACGTCTTTTCATAATTTCTTTGGTTTCCTCAAAATTTAATGTCATCTGTAATTAAATAAATTAAATATGTTATTTAAAATATATAATATTCAAAAAATGAGATAAAAGAAATTAATTAATATATTTTACCATCATGGCCTCCCAAACTTGTTGCTTCGCTGTCATGTCCACTGACTTCTAATCAGGATATAAAATACTGATCCTGCAACAGCTCTGCATCACTATATAACTGACAAACTGAACTGTAGATGGGCCAAGTGCATTATTATCATCATCAAAATGGATGTGTACTCTATCATCATCAAGAGAAAGTGATAGTTTTGGTAAACGTGTAATACCACATTTACCAACTTGAGAACTTGATTTTTTAGTAGTAATAGGAGAAGTCACTTCTGCCAAGGATACATGAGTAGTCCTGTGATTTTTTTGTAAATTAACAGTTTTATTTAATTAAATAAGTATATTAGAAAATATATAATAATATGTCAAAATAGATATACCTTGTTAACTACTCCTATCTATCTGTATTTGAAATTTCTACTAGAAAATGTAATGAAATTTTGTGTACCTTCATATCAGTAGAAAACTGAATAATTAGAAATAAGGAAAACAAAAATAAGTAAGTAAAAAAAGAGGCATGAATTTGTTAGTTTCAAAAAAGGAAACAAAATATAAATATTTACCAGAAAAATTAAAAGACTAATTTATTATTTTCCTACATGCCTTCATCATGATCATTGCATACTGCATACACTATGTCTGTCTTATACTCATTGAAATCATCTTAAAATTGCGTAATAGATGAATAAGGCTCTTCTAAATCACTAACATCATTAGCATCATCCTCTTCACACAAATGGTATCTTTTTTCCTTTCAAAACAACTAACCAATGATCATTATATATATCAATGACATAAAATACTTATTTTACATGTGTCCCCATGATAAATGGTTCCTCATTGTCATTAAATCTTTTCAAATCAACCAGTTTAAATCCATATTGATCATGTTTCACACCCCTATTACTATCAACCCAATTACACTTAAAAACATTGACTCAAAATTTAATATAATCAATTTCCCATATGTCTTCAAGAACTTCAAAATATGACGTTGATGCAGAAATTGGGTTTTTATCTTTGGTACTCGAAAAATGCACTGCTTCAGTGAAAACCATCACACCACTATTCTGAACGGTACTCTTTTCATCCAGATTTTTTGTATAAAATGTATAGCCATTTAAATCAAAACTAGACAATGTGATCAAATTAATAGATGGTACCCCTGATAACCACTTCAATGTTTCTGATGCAGATATATATGGGGTGACTTTCCCTATAAACCCTGAAACAAATGTCTTCTTATGCTCAATCATCAACCATTTTTCGTTTCTTTTCTAATATCATAACTTTAATTCAACAACATGTGAGGATATATTTGATTGAACCTCATATGTGTTGTTCAAAATGTATAAATGTGACTGCATCACTTCATCACATGGAATGAACTTTACCTTTAAGCCTCGAACCCCTCTACCTTCACTATCAACTGTTATATGTTGAGATACAGGGAGACCAATATGCTCCACCTCATACAAATAATCAGACAGAACTCAATCACCTCTTCTGATACATATTTTTGAATAATAGAGGCCTCTGGTCGATAAGGATTTTTAACATATCCTTTCAAAATATTCATATATATATTTCTAAAGGATAAATCCATCTTAAATAAATAGGCCCACATATTCTTATCTCATGCACCAAATGAATCAGCAGATGAACCATTATATAAAAAAATTGAGTGGGAAATACATTTCTATTTGAAAAAGAATAAGAGTTGTTCATTATCCAACACATCTAATAAATTTGGATCAACGACTTTTCTACAAATGGATTTAAAGAAATTATATAACCTGATGATTGTCTTTCTGATAGTTTTTAGCAATATACCAGGCATTTCTACTGGTAGAAGTTGTTGCATCAACACATGAAAATCATGAAATTTCATACCTATTAATTTACAATCCTTCAATGACACCAAATTATTTGCATTTGAAGAAAAACCACTGGGTAATTTAATACCAGGTAGACACTGGAAAAAATTCATCTTTTCAATCTTGCTTAATGTGTGACAAGCCAGAGGTAAATATGTTCTGTTTCCTTTCATAGAGGGAGCTAACTCCAAATGTATTCTTATTATTATCAAGTCCAATCTAGCATGCAATCCATCTTTTGTCTTTTCTTTTATGTCTAACAATGTTCCAATCAAACTGTCACATATGTTTTTCTCAACATGCATAACATCAATGTTATGTTTTATCTCTAAAAATTATCAATAAGGTAGTTCAAAAAATAGAGTTCTTCTTCTAGATATTTTTTTGAAAACCATAACTTCTTCTCTTTCGAAATGCCGAATCAATATCTTTCACCCTGTCATAATATTATTCAGCTGAGAATGTCCAAGGGGGAAGGTTGTATTCTTGTAAACTGTTAAATACATATTTCAATCTATGATAAGGATGATCAATTCGCATAAATCTACAATGTCCCATGTACGCTGTCATTCTTCCATTCTGCAGTTGATAATATGAAGTTTGTTCTTCACAAATTGGACATGATTTATGTCCCTTAACACCATATCTAGATAAGTTTATATATGAAGTAAATTCATTTATAGTGAAAATTATCATAACATGCAAAAGAAAATTTTCTTTCTTGTATGCATCGAAGAATTTAACACCTTACTCCCATAGAAGTTTCAAATCATCAATCAATGGAGAAAGATACACATCAATATCATTTCCTGGTTATTTTTGTCCAGAAATCATCAAGCTCATCATAACATATTTTTTATTCATACATAGATGTGGGGACAAGTTTTAAACTACCAACAAAATAGGCCATGAACTATCTTGGCTACTGAGGCTCCGATATGGATTCATTCCATCAGTACACAATCCCTTTACTAGATTTCTAACTTCACTTCCAAAATCATGAATTTTTTGGTCAAAAATATTCCACTGTGGTGAATCGGCTGGGTGACGTAAGTTACCATCATAGATGCACTCATTTGAATGCCATCTTAACCTTTTTGCATCAATTTAATTTGAAAATAAATGCTTCAAATGAGGAATTATTGGAAGGTACCGAATTTCTTTATCATGAGTTTTGATTTTGGTACCTAAAAATGAATCAGAACTAAATTATCAGAATTGTATGCAAAAAATATTGGATGATATCATTAGAAGTACAAAATTTATTTTTCATGACATTAGATGACATCAAATGAGAATGAATCTGATTAAACTTTACCATCTATCTTATAGAATGATGTCCCACATGTAGGACAACTTGATAAATATTCATTTTCATTCCTATACAATACACAATCATTGTGGTAATCATGCATATTTTTATACCCCAATCCCATTGGGCATAATATTTTCTTCGCCTCATAATTGGAATCTGGAAGCTCGTTGCCTTCTGGAAGTAGCTCTTTTAAAAGCTCAAGTAAGTTGGAGAAACTTTTATCACTCCATCCATTTTTTTAAAGTTAACTAATCTCAAAACTGCTAATCAAACATTATATTTACTACAACATGGGAATAATGGTTTCTTAGAATCTCCATATAATCGTTCAACAATTGGTGTTTTTTCAATGGTTTCAACACCTAAATCATGAATTAATTCTTCAATATGATCCTCTTCTTCATTATGAATATTTTCATCAACATTGGATGTTGAATTTTTAGTTCTTTCACCATGCCAGATCCAACATGTATAATTAAGGATAAAACCATAACAAATGAGATGATCCTTGATTTATCTGGATTTTAACTTTCTTATATTTACACACTTCACACATGGATAGAAAATAAAATAAAATTTTAAAATATGGCATTTAGAAAATTCTAAAAAATCATCAACTCTTTTTTCATATTCAATAGTGGTTATTCGTAAACGAATCCAATTATGATCCATAAAATACCTGATATCACAATATAATTAGTGGATATATTAAAACATATAAAAATTAAAATATATATCAGATAAATTGTAAACAAAAAAACATTTAATAAAAACTATTGATAATTAGATAGAAAACATCAGATATGAAATACATTTACAATCCATTGACTGTGTCATTTCAGATATTGACATTCTTGTGATTTTATTATACTGCAGAGGCACATCTATTTGGGATTGAAAAATGATGTGGGGGTGGGTACCATTGTTTGATTATAATTATCAGATGTGTTAGGTGTGGTAAGTTGCAGTCAATGTAAAAAGATGCAATTTGTTGACAGGATATTTAATAATGTTTGTTGACAGAATATTGAACCATGTCCCAACACATTTAAAATAAAATATAAACTAATAATTGAATAAAATCAATAAAAAAATTAAATGATAAATAATTTATCTACAAAATTAAAAAAAAACTTACCAAATTTGAAGTTTAACCTGAATATATATCCTAAATTTAAACTTTGTCCGTATAATGACTTGGAAAAACAAACACTACAAAATATATACCAACATTGATGATACAAACAAACAATAATGATAAACAATAACTTAAATCAAAACACAATTAAAAATAGTGCAAAATAGGGTTACAGAAGAAGAAATAAACCGTGAAAGACAAATCAAGGGAGGATAAAAAAGAACGTAAACCGAAAAATGTGAAAATGGAAGAAAACTGTTAACAATGGCCATCAAGGATCACAAATATGGATTTGAAGTCGTCGCGAGTTGAGAGCACCACCGTGGGTTTCGATTTCTAAGATCCAAGAAAAATGAGGGTTTCACGATCCTGATATTTTTTAAAAGACCTTCAGCATCAGTTTTGGTAAATACTGACGCTGAAAATAAAAAAAAAGATTTTCGGCGTCGGTTTTTACCAAACCGTCGTCAAAAGTCTTCGGTTTTTTTGGCATTGGTTTTTGGAAAAACCGACGAGTAAAATTAATCATATGGCGTCAGTTTTCTCTAAAAATGATGCCAAAAGTTTTTTTTTATTTTTCGCGTTGTTTTTAACAAAAGCTCACACGAAAAAACATCAATGAATGGGTTTTAGTGTCGGTTTTACTAAAAATCGACGCCAATAAGTTCCCACACATACTATTGGCATCGGTTTATAAAAACCTGACATTATTACGTCGATGTTAAATCCCATATTTCCACTAGTAGAGGAGGGTGACATGTCATATTTAGGATTAAAAAACAAATAAAAAACAAAAAAAATTAAAAAGAAAAATGGGTTTGAATTATTGATTTTGTTTTCCTTATTTTGTGTTTTTAGATAAAAATTGATCATAAAAAGAATATCCAAAATCATTTTTAATGCTTGATTCGATTGTGGAGAAAATTAAATTATTTTTGGAAAAATGTTTTTCAAATGAACTTTGATATGGATTTATTTTCTTGAATTTTTATTTTCAAATCATTTTTAGGTGTTTAATGGATTTTTGAATCCCATGACTCATTAGCACTAACCATTATTTTAAACCTTACCCGAGAGACATTCTAAGCCCTTTATTGCATATTCTTCATTTTAATCACTTTCTTGATAGTCTCAGATCATGTAGAGAAACTTGAAATTGCCATTATTCTATTTGAAGCCGTATGATTCAAGTATGCTACATTCATGATAGAGGCAATCGTTCAATGAAAATCCCTTTGTACAATTATCCTCTATTTTCATCCACCTTTACATTTTATCCTTCTTAAGCCTTAGAGACCATGAAATGCTTGTTAAGTAGCCACATTACAATCTAATTTAGTCCTACCCACCAATTGCTTGTGTATATTCTTTTTTATTTTCAGAAAGTGTGGGTGAAAGGGTGTTCCCCTGGGAATTCTAGGGAGAGAATAATTTTTATGGTTTGATATAAAGGGTGCCTACATTTTCTTTGGGAAATGGGTTCACAAGCCATATTAAATCATTGTTTTACACATGTTTCCCTCTTTATCTAAAAAAAACTATACATTAAAAAAATAGTTATGTACATTGAAAAAAAAATAGAACAAAAGAAAAAAATGGATAAAAGAGGATTTTTACTCATTATTATTCACTACTTTGTTGTGACCCACAAAGATGGACAATGGGGAGAGTGAGTTGGAGCTGATACACTTTGTGAGGGGTTGAGTGTGTACATTCATTATGAACACTTTCTGAATTTTGAAATGTTTTTTACATAAGAGATTAAATACTCCTCTTCTGACTCATATTTTTATACATTAAATCCTACCAACCCTTGAACCTCAGAACAACCTGTTGGAATTCTTCTTGAGTAGCAGACTAGTTTCTACGTGTAGAGAAATTAGAATCTTGGAAAGTATATAGTAAGATCACATGAAATCTGGGAAAAGAGTATAAATCCACTTTCATATGTTCTTTGAGTGAAGTAGGAAAATGTTTAGGTGAGGTACATTGCGACATGTTGCATGGGTGAATAAATTATATTTAACAAATTTGAATGCACGAAAAGAAAAATGATAGAAAAATTGATTCCATAAACGAGACATGATGAATTTCATTTCAGAAGATTATTGTTTGTTTTCACACCTTTTATTTAGGAATGATACATGATTAGGATATTTTATTTTTCCCTGGAGTGAAAATGTTTAGGTGTGGGGGTGTGATCGTACCACGATTCACTGTTTTATTTCACCCTATACCAATGTATTAAGAAGGTTTTGTATTTAAAATTACATGTATAATAACATATTTCACTCCATGTTTGATTCAATTATTTTGTGTTTAACACTGTTAAAAATAACAATGTTACTTTTCTGGATAATTACATTGTAGGTGGAGATGATTTGGAGAACCCATGATTAAATCCACGAAAAATGGGCCAATCTGCACCAGATCTAAGAAGACCAATAGACTAAAAAGCATACTTCTACTAAACCGTACATCCAAATGGGCTGGAACTTTTTGGTCTAATCCAAAATTTAATTAGATACATTTCATATAAATAAACTAAAGCCCAATACGTCCATCAAAAGGCATCTACAGACTAATATTTCCAAAAAAACGAATCTACATGGATTCAAAACTTTGCCTCTATATTTCAGAAATATATCTTATTATATACCATATCCGGTGTCCAAATTTGACATGGTGGTAGAAACAGTGTCAAAAAACAACTCTATAGTTTTTTCAAAAGTTAATTAAGACTATATGTTAGTCCAAAACCACGTACCAAGAGGATTCAAGAAATCAGGGTTCCCAAAACCACTTCCCACTTTTCCTATAAATTGGTACCTTGGTCACCCTATTTTAGAGTTCATCCAGGAGGAAAGGTTCTGCCATTTTGGATTCTAAAAAGTGTCTTCTCATCATTCCTATAAGTTATGGAGGCTATAGGAAGTGCTACTTAAATATCTTCTTCTTCCTCCCCTGCCATGGATTTATAAACCTCTTGTAATCACCCAGAGAGGAATGTGATGTAATCCCGAGCTTCATGTTTTTATTATTTTGAATTATCTTTTTTAATTCCAGGCTGTATGTTGTTTTTCTTTATTCTATATTTTAATTTAATTGAGTTATATACTGGTATGTTATACTCAACCACAAATGATCATGTTTGTGGTACCCTTTCATGTAATGTTTCACACACCGTTCATCCCTTTTTATTCCCCCATTAAATTGTGGTGTTTTTGTGGTTCATATTGTTCAATTGAACTCACATAAGAACTATCAAGGCCATGTAAATTTATTTCATGGTATCAAAAAGAAATAACATACAAATCTGGAAAACACATTGAGTTTTTTGTGTGTTTTCTTGGTGAGTTTCAGTTATGAAGTTGAACACAAACAACCCAATAATCAGCGGTGTTCAGTGAATCATTGTGTGTTTTCGACTAAAACCTATGAGGTATCCTAGGATAAACTCAGTAACAATATGGCACTAGTTGTT
The DNA here is from genome assembly GCA_963277665.1 of Viscum album. Taxonomy (NCBI): domain Eukaryota; kingdom Viridiplantae; phylum Streptophyta; class Magnoliopsida; order Santalales; family Viscaceae; genus Viscum; species Viscum album. Next base: position 1,570,558,430 of record OY728143.1, read on the forward strand.
ACAAACTAGGTATTAAAAGATCTATACCCTTTCTCTTTAAGTGATGAAGGATGAGATTCACAAGACTTCCCTAGGTTGATCACGTTTAATTAATCTTGTTCATTTCTACTTTGTTTTATTACTTTTGTTTTATATTTTTATCGTTAATCATCAAACACACTGTTTTCTAAAATATCATTATCCTTATATTTTCATAATCAAATGCCTCTTTTTAAATTAATGATCTAAGGATCTTTTGAGAGACGACCTAGGGTTGCTTCTGTACTTCAGAAATTCTAGTCAAAATTAAACAACTAATTTGACGTGCTCGACAAGGCGATCAATGTTTGTTGATGATATAAATGTAGTCCTTTTGTCAAGGTAGGCATATAGACCATTATGGATCGATAATGGGCTCTTAGTTTCCTTTTTTTGGCCTGATGATGGCAAGGATTGCTGATAGGTGTTGGATTGGGATTGAGTTTCCCTGAGGTGGTGGTTCCCCATAATTACTAGGTTCATGATGCTTGGGGAGGATATTATCTTGCAACATGTTGTTTGTTGGGTATTCCAGTGGGTTCCATGTTTCTGTTATCATTGATGGCTTGGATGGGTGTGGTTGTTCTTCCTTGGTGGGGTCCTTTGATATATTCTATCACTAGGGTTTGGTTAGGCTTGAGGATTATTGGTGTTTGAGAATTAGAGCACTGGGAGTGATCCATATCTCATGGATGGCTTGAGAGGGTATGTTTGGTTAGATGCCTAGTCTTTCTCATTTTTGGATCTTCATTGGGCAGCATAGTGAGATCATGGTTTGATACTTGTGGTATTAGATCAATTCCTATGTGGAGGGTGGTCATTTGGTTGATCTTGGCCTGAGGTAGATTCCTTTATTTTTGGTGAGGAGGGATAAGGGTGCTCCGATTTGTTGAAACTAACTTGCATGAGGAGTATGGTCCATGGTTTTAGGCATGTTAGACTATCTTCATGAAGACATAGCCTACATGAGTGTGAGTCATTTTTCATGTTCAAGGAGTGGTGTAAAGAAATACTTATGGTGGGGAGTGAACCACGGGCTGTTGGGGTTCCTAATAATTATTTTTAGTGGTTTATTAATCATGGAAGTTTCTATTCCTAGCGAGATGAGAATGATTTTTGGTTTTTTTAGTTTTCTTATTAGTTATCTGGTGTCAGTTGTTTGGACATGCCTATCTATTTCATTCAGTGATGGATGTGGCATATGCTGTGTGGTTTTCTATTTGGGAAACATGGTGATGATAAGGATACTCTTGTGCTGGGGAGCATGAGATCGATCACATTTGAATGTCCCTCCCACAGGGAGATGGTTGTGGATGCTGTAAGAACTGTCATTGGATGGACAAGATAACATCGTTTGATCTAGTTCCTAGTTGATATTTGGTGAATAATTGTACACCGAGGATTCTTAGGGTTGAGAATCATTTATAGTGGGGAGTTTGTGTTGACCCACATCATCACGTGTTATAAAAAGCAAGATAAATTTTAACCTTTTATTCCCAGAAGTGTTTCAAGGGAAAAATGGTAATTTCTCACATGAGATGTTCTCATATAATTTTTATGAACACTCCATTAGTCCCATAATAGGTTGTTTACCCTCATAAATGATTTTTATGGAAATCCAAGTTGTTCGAATTTTCTCAGAATATTTAATATTTAATATTTAATTCATTTTATATTATTTTATTTTCATATTTTTATTCAGTGAAATTATTTAAATGGTATATTGGATTGAGATTGTATCTTCATGATTAAGTTTGAAATTGAAGGGGGGGGGGGATTCTAGGTGTGGCACAATCCTTCAGTGGGCAATGGGGTTAGGGATGGACCCCTTTCCTTTTCCTTTTTTTCTTTATTTTTTCCTTTTTCCCTTTTTATTTCCTCTCATACCCTTTGGGTTGTTTCCCATGACTGTGGGATTACCCATTTATGGTATTTAGTAAAGAGAGGGAGAGGGAGAAGAGATGGAGAGGAAGGAGGATTCACTACCTTGGTAGCTCATTTGGAAGTGGATTGGGGCTCAGAGGTCACATGGTGTGGATCTGGGATCAAAGCTTTAGTGGTTTCCACCAGGATATGGTTATGTTTTACGTTTTATGCTATAAATCCATATAGATTAGTTTTTAAGCTTTAAATCCTTTTTTGGGTTTCTATGGAATTCACGGGGGTCTATCTATGGATTTTAGGAATAAATCAGGCATTGGGAGCTGTTTTATGGGGTTTCCATTTGGGGAAACCCATGCAGACACCATATGGTTTAGAAAACACATATTGTGTGTTCTTTTTAATTGGGGTAGATGAGTTTTTATAAGTACACAACATGTAATTTATGTATACACCATGTAGTATTAAAATGAAATGTACTTTTCCATGTAGTTATGTACATGGGAAGATGATTTTTTGGGAAGTACACACTATGTACTATGGGTACACATCGTGTATTAGGACATGGTTATGTGGCCATGTACTTGGGAAGACACCCTATATGAGGGGTACATGACAGTGTAGTAGAACATGGTTATAACCCATGTATAACCTAGACATGTAGTAGTATATGGACAAAACCTATGTCTATATTGACTATGTAGAAGTACTTGTCCAGGTGCAGAGCTGTGAGTACATGTCGTATACTCAAAAGTACACACCAAGTACTTTTTTCAAGCAAGGGGTTTTTGGGTGTTTTATGCCTCAATGTCATAATTGGACTTTTAGTAGCCCATTCTAAGAATTTTTCCATGTAGATAAATATGATGGAATCCTTTTTGTGCTTAGATGCCATCTAGATAATGATTTGTATGGATTTAGAATCCTCTAGTGGGTTGGGTTGTGAGATGCAGGGCTTAAGTGAGTTCTGGGATCTCATAAGTTGGTATGGATCGTGGATTCCATACCAGTTTTATTTAAGGTTTTTTTGAATGGATTCTAGCAGGCGGAATCAAGTAGTATTTATGATGAGATCTTATATTTTCCCTAGATATTAGGATAGGTTTCTCAATGTTAGAGTATTTGAGGTTTTGATCACATGTTTTAGGATTATATTTATTAAAGCCTTTAGGATGGTTTGACACCGTGAGATGGTGGGTAAGCCTGAGTTTCATTGAGATGATAATATGAGTCTGAGGGACTCTTGTGAATTACCTTATGGGATGGTTTCTAATCGAGTGATCAGTGAATTCCAACATTGGCAGTTGAGGATTCCAATTGGGTATGGTGTGCTTTATATGCCTTGTGGGTGAGGTAGTACCCAAATATTGGTCATTTCCTAGGAAGCCTTGTTGAGGTGTTCGTGTGAGGGGATTTGGCCCATGATTTTTGTTTGTGACTAAGAGCCCTTATAAGATCTTTATTTTGAGGTGGTTATGAGGACCTTTGAGAATGATACCATTGGTAGGCTTTTTCTTTGGATGTACCATTAGGTATGTTTTTGATTAAGGATTAATTAGAGGATACTAAGGTCCACCTGTGGATGGTTTAGTGTCAAGATTGAACTATATTATTGGATTAGGTAATGGAACCCCTCAAAGGGAGTTATGCTCTTACTATTGACTTTTGGCTATTTGAGAATCTTTTGGGTGGGTATGGATTGAGAGATTGGGTGCAGTAGGGGAGTCCCATAGACAGAATCACTTTATGCTATGAACCCCAGGACCATGGGAGCCGTGAGTTTTGGTTTGGAACTAAGGTGGGTTGTGGAGAGCCCATGGTGAGTTCTTATTAGATTATAAGATCTAGGGTGTTGAGATAGCCCCTATACTTTTTTTGGACAAGATTTTATCAGTGCTCGTTGTTCAGTTATTTGGACGATGGGTGTGAGAGTTGGATCAACCTATGTTCCATTGTCCTTTGGATGTAATGTTTGAGGTAGTCTCTACTCAGGAGTCTATTTTTGAGGAGGATATCCTTAGTATATCTTGGATCAGGTGTTGGCCCTGAGTTTGATCTGGTTATCTCCTCCATTGTTTGGATGTGATCAGATGAGCTTAGGGATTTAATAGATGACCGGGATGAGTGAACCCCTCTAGTTGAGTGTTTTTACCTATCTAGGGGTTTAGTGTCATTGTTTTTATTTTACTCTCGACACATTGGATGCTATGTGATCCTAGTTATAGATGGATACTTTTGGAAATTATTGCTCAGGGTCTATTGTTGGTGCCCGATTCGCTTCTGCAGAGTGTTTGTGATAAATAGGTTCTCTATTTGTGTTAACCTATGTGTTCATGTCACCAGTTTAGATCATTCTATTGGAGTCCTATAGCCTATTAGATGTGATTTATCATGTGGATGCCTATATTTATTCCCTAGGGTCCGACATTCATGACCTTGCATTTACTCATTTTGGTGCACCTACATAGATGTAGTGGATGAGGTTAATGTCATGTGGTAGGGTGATCCACAATTTATAAATCCTATGGGATGGGCCAGAGTGGGGTAATATTTAACTTAGGTGTCAGGAAAGAACCTACAATTGGTAATTTTCCTTATTTTACCCCATTTTTTCAGTTTTTTATTTTTATTCTAGGTGTTATTAGTCCTAGTCTAGGCTGGGAATATAATGTGTGCATGCACTTATTATGAAAGTATATTATAATCTCACCATTGGGGGTGACCTACTAATATTTATTTCTCACCCCATGTACATTCACCATGATGTGCGTGTAGACTTTATGCATGCTTTCAGGTTGGAGCACAAGTTTCACAATGTATGAGGCCAAGGATCAGTGTTTCATAATAGAGTGGAGATACTCTTTTGGAGTCTCAATATTGGACTGGTGCAGCTCAAAAGTCAAGGATATTGGGTATGTGGTTTTATATCAGATACTTTAGTAGAGCATGTTGTATTTATTTTCATTTTTTTAATTTTTATATGTCCTCATTCTAGTGGGTGACTGACTATTGTATGTTTTTTATGATTATGAGTATGTATGACCATATGAGAGAATTAATTTATTACAACATGATTCTATTTTAGTTTATTTATTATGCGTACTCTGATGTTACCCTTATGTATGATTTTGGTTCTTTTATACTGTTATTTCACTCTAACCAAAGGGTATAATCTTTCAACTATATATTTTGGACCCTCACCACTGGTAAGAATCCTCTAGCATTTAAGGAGGTGTGCTTGAGGCCTTATGGTGAGCTAGATTGGGTGACATATCAATCTGACGTGGGATGGTTCATTACAAAACCATTATAGAATCTCCCATATTCATCATTTATAAATCTATTCAATGAAAAAATCAGTTTCAATCTTGACTACAAATGCATGGGTAAGAAGATCCTAGGATTCTAGGGATATAGTAAAGATGATAGAATGTCAAGTATGAGGACCTATAGTCCACCGATAATGTTGTGTGTGTGGTTCATATGGTTGGGCTTAATTTAGTTTATTTTTAAAACTTGGTTTCCTCTTGTGTTTTTGTCTCCACAAATCATTAATGAGGCTTTTATAAAATAAAAAATTGGGTAGTAAAGAATTCATGTGGCAAGAAAGACAATATTTAACTATTTCAGTTTTTTTACCACATAATCAACTGTAAAAGAAAAAAAACTAGAAGAAAAAATGTGTGAAATTTTATATAGAATAAATTTATTTCTAAATAATTAATATTTTTCCATACATTAAAACAATTTTGTATAATTTAAAGTATATTCAGTTATAATTTTATAACTGTTACAAAAAAATGTATTATTAATTATAAAAATTAATAATAATAAAAAAATTAATGCAACACTTGAAAGAGAACATGTTTTCAAATTATTTTTAAATTTCATTCACTATGATTTTGAAAAATTAAAAATTATTTTTTTAATTTTTTTTTAAATTTTTACATGATTTTTTTTCTTTTTATTTTCTTGATATAAATACTTGTATTATTATATGCATTTGGGCTCAATGGTTATGGGGCGACTTGTTTTTTGCACATGGGCCTCTGTTCATTGGAAATGAGTTGGCCTATCTATATTTACTTGTTCCCTTTTAGGCTATGTATTTTCCAACAGCCTAATATAGATCTCTGATTTTACCTTTGTAATTTATATCATTCTTTGATCACTTGGATTAAATGACTCATATTGATTTATTTTTGATTTATTCCCATGATTTCTTGAAAATAAATTTGAGTGGTGATCCACATCATAATATTTTTGGCCTATGTTGATGTGTCATGTTTCCCACTAGTATTTGACATGACTGGTCTTCTCAATCTTTCAATGGATTTCTTTCCACACACAAGTCCCTATTGATGCTTAACTTCCTACCTCCATCATTAATATGCTTGTACTCTATGATCGATGATACAAACCCTTTAGATTATTTGGATGATTCAGTTGGGATGAGGGATATAATTATATATATCTATTCACATATAGATAAATAATGGAGAGGTTCTGAATTCATGTTCACTGGGGGAGAATAAATGAGAGAGTGACCCCTTTAATAAGGGCATTGCTGTAACACTCAAATGTTTTTATGAAGTATTTTCTTTAAATAATTTTTATTCTTCAGTAGCTTTCTTTGCACGCAATATTGGGTTTAAACTAACCGAAATATGCCCTTAATATAAAATTACCATTATATCCTAGCCATTAGGTTAGCAGGAATAAATATAGCTAACTTATGAATAAAACTTTATTTTATGTATAAGAACCTATTTTTTAAAAGGTTAATTTTGAACCTTTGAATGGAGAACCCATTTTAAATTAACATTTTGGAACATTAATAATTTCTATATGACAACATAAACATGTTATTTCAAATTTTTATATAAAAATTTACTTTGGATAAATTTCTGATATTTTCCTAATAACTTTCTTGTTTTGATGAATAGTAAAAATACACTAAATTTTAATTAAAAACAACTTTTTTCATCAAGATAATTTATATGGTTAAATTATAATATTGAATGGTTTTAAAGTATAAATAGAATATATTTTTAACATTTAATATAATTTATGTCATTATTATTAATTTTACATTGAATTCATTGGTAAAAAATTTTAGTCTTTTGCAATGTTTTAACTTTTAAAACCCCTTTTCTCATTTCAACAACGGGAATAATTTTAAATTAATTAATATAAATTTTTTGTTTTGAATTTGAAAAAATGGATTCCATATTTGGAATCATAAGGTCCAAATCATGTGAATAGATACCTTTTATTTTTGAACATTATGAATAGTAACATCCTTAATTATTTTATTTACAATGGTTAAAAGGTAAATCTGGTAAATAAGGGTAAAAAACAACAATTTAAGAATATAAAACTACGCTAAAACGTGTCCTAATCCTATTGGATGAGATATTTCCGACCATGGTCATCCTTGGGTTGATTTTGGGACCCCATGGATTCACTTGGATGTGGAAATGACATTTTATAAAAATTAATTTAAAGTAAAGATAATTATAACCTAAACACGTATCTTTTACTAAATAGATTTTAATATAGGGTTATATAACTAATATCTATGTCTATAAAAAATCATTAGAAAGATAAAAAGATTAAATACATCATGGAATTTTATTCATAATTTTTAGACATTTGATAAATATATTTATTTATGACACAATTATGATGTAGTGATTACCTCATTAATGAAATATTCAAATAAATGAATAAAAAAATGTAATTTTTTTATTTTTATGTCATAAATGAATATTTGAGAAGATATTTACATATTATATTTGATTTAATGCCCTATTTTTGAATGAATCAGGTTTTTATAAATTTTTAAAAGTCATTTATAAATAGTATCCTAAATTGACATAATTCATTACTTAAAACATAAAATAGTTTATTAAATGATATGAAATTCATAATAATATAATACTCAGAAAAATGGTTAATATAAGTCCAAATATTTTATAAATAACTTTATTGGGTTATTTTACATGATATGGTAATTACACTATCCCAAAAGTTGTAAATAACATGATATCACAATATGATTAAAAAGGGTGAAATAATGGTTAAACCAAAAAGACAAGGATAAAAAAATTCAAAACTTGTCTAAAAATTATTTGACGATAAGTACTAGAACCAAAATCATATTATATTCTAATTAAATAATTTTTGGACCATTTTTAGTTGAAATTGAATTTATAAAAAATTAATATTTTGATAGTTTCTTAAAATGCCCATCTCCTCTCTTATAAAAGGGTACCTCCACCATCTCCTCTTCACTATATTTTGGGCCTTCAAGCTCAGATAAACCATAAAAATTTATCTTATAAAGTTCAATATTTACATTCTAAAGGTTTTGATACTCTCAAATGACCAATTCTAGTTCCCTAAGAGGAAATTTAAAGGAGGCACGTCGAGGAAGAGGTAATCTCTTCTACCAATTCTTTAAATTTTATTTCTTCTTTCACTTCTTATTCCTTAGTTTTTTCATTATAAATTAATAACATCAGTATAAATAATATACGGATATGTTATTATAAATATGAAACAATCATATTTAACCTCCTATACATCCTACGAAAAATAAATCAATGCGCGTGCATACGTACGAATTATCGTCTCCACACCGTGGTGTAATATATTTTTCACCACCACCTTACTTGGATGGGTATAATGGTGTAAATAATAACTATATATTATTATCATAACATTATACAAATTCTGAGATACTATACACCATCCAGTTCAACATCATTCAACAATTATGGGAACAATATCATCCGTCAGGCGTACGTACAACTTACCTTCTCCACGGTGCGATTTGATTTGTTCTAAATAATCTTCATTAAAAAAAAGATTATATAAATAAATTTAATGAATAAATATGACATATATTATACTAATAACATTATATAAATGATATAACTATAACCTAAAAATAGTAATAAGAACTTATCCGACAAAACATATAAAAGAACATGAAGTAGTAAATACCCTAATAACGAGTGACAATGAAATGCTTCTAAAAAATGGATGAAAATATGATCATAAATGTTATCATAAAAATAATTATGATTCTTTAATAAATAAGTAACATTATTTAAATCATTATATAGGAAGTCTAGATACATTTGAAGCATATCAGACCTAAGTTAAGGGATAACTTTTCCTATCTCGTTTTGTCTGAGATTGTTTATTCGTAAGTATCTACTGGGGATATATTTATCATCCATGTACATGTTTTCTAAAACAATATTATCATATAATGTGTACTATTCTTCTATATATGTTTAAAAACATTTTTACCCATTTTTAATTCTGCTACATGGTTTGGAAGGAATATTTATTTGGTTTACTATACAATGTACTTTTTGACTTTTTCAGCAAAAGTTTGAGGAGAATGTTTTTTAACTTAGACGGCATGAATGGGTTTTTACATATTAATAAAATATAATTTTCATGAATCTTCCTCTACATGTTTTCAAGTTTATTTTCAACTCAATTCTTTTAATTTTAAATTTCATGATATTTTGAGAAAAGAAAATGTTTTTGAAGAAGAAATGATATTTTCCTCCGGAATGAATCTCTAGTGTTTTATCAAAATTATTTTCCATCAAAGATTATGTTGGTTTAATTTTATATACTTATTATTAATATGATTTTATTATGTTTATGATGGAATTTTATTTATGAAATACATTCGTTTTATATCAATTATGATGGAATTATGTTTAAAAAACCCATTTGATTTCATGGGTTATGCTATGGTGAATGTTTCTATATTTTTGTGGAATACATAAGAATGGTTTCATTATGAGATGTGTGGGATATATATCTACCTCCAATGAATTGGGTAAATATTTATATCTCATGAGATAGACATGGCTGGAACAACAAGCTAATTTGGTTCAGTGATATAGGGTGGGAACGAGGAGAGAACTTGGTTCAGTAATGGACTTTGTCTGCTATGATGGTCTTGGAAAAGAGCCTTGACTAATATGAAATGATTTTATATTATTTTGTGTGTATGAAAAAAAAATTCATGTCTTATGTTATGACTATTGGGATTATATTACACTTTTATGATTTATCCCATGTTATGATATTGTGATATTTTATATGTAGGATAAGATTTTAAAATGTTATGTTCTTATGAATATGATATGATTGTTATTTTATTTTTTTACCCTTACTAAGAATTTGAGTTCACCCTTTTATATGTTTCTTTTCCCTAGGATATGAAGAAGAGTATTAAGTATGATATTCTAAAAAGGAGTCTAGATATGATGAAATAAACGGGAGATAATATAGATGTTTTATGAACCAGTTGTTTATGTTTCCCAGTTTCTAAAGACACTATACCTATACAGTCTTGTCATGATTTTTTATATGCTGTAATAAATATACTTCAATTCTGAAGTGATATAAATTTATGTAAAGAACATGTCAATATATTTGGTATCAGAGTAACAATATAGTTAACATTTGGAAACTAGGATGAGAAAGCGTTAAGAATATGTCTAAGAATAAGATAAGATTCTAGTGTTTTAGAAATGGACATGAATAACCTAGGATAAAACCTAAAGTGTTCTGAATTGATATTTTATTCATGATTATGTGGTTTTCCTATTATGATTTGTGTTGGTCACACTATGCTTCTTGGATTTAGCCAATGGATGGAACCCAAAGGAACCACGTTAATACTGAATACGACAGACAATGCAATGATTTTCCCCCTAAGTAACCAAATTTTATGAGAGATGGAATGAAAAATATTGTATCCATTCTCACACAAATTTATGAAGCTATGAATCATGATGGACTTTCAAACTAACACAGGAAGGAGTAAAATTCTATTGAATCCTTAATGTAGCAGCGTCCACATTCATTTAATGGGTCTTCTGATCCATTAGTGGTTGAACAGTGGATCAGTACCACTGAAAAGATATTTTCAGTTATGCAATGTTTTGAACATGATAAATTCATCTTACCAGTATATTTTTTGGAAGGTGAAGTTGATAAATGGTGAGATATTATCAATAATATAAGGCAAAGAGATGAAATTGAGTCCATGGAATGGGACGAGTTCAAGAACTTATTTTTCAATAATTACTTTCCCTGTATTCTCTGAGCAATGATCGATACGGAGTTCCATAAACTTAAGTAAAAGGACAATGAATCCATTGGTACCTATGAAGAATGTTTTACAAGACTTGCAAGGAACACTTCTGGAATTATTATCCAACATGAGAGTAAGATTAGTTGATTCTTTAGTGTCTTAAAACCGAGTCTCTGAAGAGAATTATTCATAAGGGACTTCAATAGCTATGCGGAAATTGTTAAATGTGATCTCAAGGTTGAGATGGATATTGGAGTAACCCATTAGTCATATGGGTTTAATAAGAAGAGAAAAATGGAATTCAAAGGAAAATATGAAGACCACACCAAAAAGAAGATGAGTTTTCCTCTTATGCTCAATGTTTTTAAAGAAACATGGAGGGAATTGTCTTAAAGAGAATAGTAAATGTTTTAAGTGTATAAAAGAAGGTCATCAGGAAATTAAATCCAGAGTGATGGAAAAAATATGTCTAATGATGCGAAAAAAGAAAAGGCTACACAGAATGCACCTTCTACACTTTAATGATACAAGTGCAAGGAAATTGGACATTATTTCAATCAATTCCCTAATCCAAGTGTTATTGATGATAATTGACATAAAAAAACTCTTAAGGCCAAAGACATAGGAAAGTCACATGCAATTAATATCGGTGAAGTGGAGTAAGATAATGAAGTGGTGAAATATACACTTAATATTCACTCTAAAGTAGAAAATGTTTTATTTGATTCTGGATCCACCCACTATTTTATTTCTAAAGAATTTTCTAAGGGTATCACCATATTACCTCAATAATTAGATGTTGGGGAAGCTATGACAACTCCTAATGGAACAACGATCGCATCAAAAGTTTACAATTCTTCTCCAATTGATGTTTGTGGGAAAGTAATTTCTGAAAATCTTATAATCCATCTTATAGTGAAATTTTATGTGATTCTTGGCATGGATTGGATTTCTTTATATGGAGCTCGTATCAATTTCCAAATAAGGGAAGTCATATTTCATATTACAGATCAATATATGATAATCTATCTATGCATGGATGAATAAAACCTTCCAGTAGAAATTTCTTCCATCTTATGGGTCTTGATTCCAATAAATAAATTTTATTTATCTCAAGAGGTTGGGGAAAAACTAACGATTAAGAATACGCCCGTTGTATGGGAGTTGGATGATGTATTTTCAGAGCAATTTCCAAGTCTTACACCAAATCATGAAGTTGGGTTTTCAATAGAACACAGACCGGGTGCTATGCCTATTTCAAAGACACCTTATAGAATGGACCCAATTGAGTTGTTGGAATTTAAGAAGAAACTCGAAGATAATCTTGATAAGGGATTCATATGCCCTAGTGTGTCACCTTGGGGAGCACCTGTTCTGTTTGTTAAGAAGAAATATTGATCAATGAGACTCTAAATTGATTATCAAGAACTTAACAAGATCACTATCAAGAACAATTATCCATTACCATGCATTGATGACTTATTTGACCAACTACGCAGAGATCAATACTTTTCCAAGATTGATCTTTATTCAAGATATCATCAATTAAGGGTCAAAAATGGGTATATACCAAATATGACATTTTTACAAGGTATGGACACTATGAATTTATAGTGATGCCTTTTGGTCTCACTAATTACATTGATATCTTCATGGATCTAATGAATAGGGTCTTTAGAGACTATTTTGATCAGTTTGTCGTAGTATATATAGATAATATTATTGTCTATTCAAAGATAACGGAAGAACATGAATATCACTTGAAAATTGCACTGAAGATCCTAATAAAGGGGATTCTTTATGACAAATTTACCAAGTGTAAATTTTGGCTTCAAAAAGTTTCATTTTTGGCTCACATAATCTCAAGAGAGGGGATATCTGTGGATCAATAAAAAACAGAGGTTATTAAAAGATGGCCGAGACCAACAACATTAAATGAGATCTGATGTTTTATTGGTTTGGTTGGATATTATCGATGATTTGTGAAATATTTTTCATTATTATCTAATCCACTCACCGAGTTGACTCGGAAAGGAGTTAAGTTCATTTAGATGGAGTAATGTGTGGAGAATTTCAAAGAGCTAAAAAGAAGGTTAGCCAGTGCACCTGTGCCCACACTGCCTTATAGTGAAGAAAGGTTTGTGATATATAGTGATTCATCCAATAAGTGTATGGGATGTGTTCTCATGAAAAATGATATAGTGATAGCCTATGACTCAAGATAGTTTAAAATTCATGATAAAAATTACCCAACTCATGATTTGGAGTTAGCTGTGGTAATATTTGTATTAAAAATATGGAGGCATTATCATTTTGGTGAAAGGTGTGATATTTATACTAATCAGAAAAGTTTAAAGTATATTTTCACACAAAATAAGATGAATATGCACCAATGAAGATAGTTGGAGTTGATTAAATATTACAACTACTCAATACATTACCACCCTGGGAAAGTGAACAAGGTTGTAGATTATTTGAGTTGAAAAGACCATGCTAGGTTATCCGTGATAAGGATCAAGAAAGATCCAATATTTATGTATTTAAAAAGGATGGATATTGAAATTTTAATGAAAGGGGAGAAATCTTATCTTTCTCAAATTAATGTTTAACCATCTACACAAGTGATGATTAAAGAGGCATAGAAGGAAAATACAGAGTTACAAAATAAGGTGAGAAATGTTCTTGAATTCAACCTTGATTGTGATGAAATAATAAGGTTCATGAATAGGTTTTGTGTTCCTCCCATACCAGAATTATAGAACGAGCTATTGGATGAGGCTCATAGTTCTTCATTCTATATTCACCCTTGAAGCACAATGATGTACAAGGACCTGAAAGAGTACTTCTGGTGGGATGGCATGAAAAGAGATGTCAATGAATATGTCTCTCGATACTTGGTTTTTCAGAAAGTTAAGGCTAAGAGATAGAAGTCTAAGGGTATGTTACAAACATTACCCACACTAGAATGGAAATGGGAAAACATCACTATAGACCTTGTCATTGGACTTCCCAAAAAATCCAAAGGCAATAATTCTAACTGGGTTATAGTTGATCGCCTTATGAAGTCGACACACTTCATTTCTATTAGAGAGGATTTCTCTCTTGATTAGATCACCCGAATATATATAAATGAAGTGGTAAGATTGCATGGAGTACCACTTTACATTATATCTGATCAGTATACAAGGTTTACCTCGAAGTTTTGGCAAAGTCTTTAGCAGATCTAGATACAGAGTTAAGTTTCAACACTTTTTTTCATCCTCAGACAAACGGTCAGTCTAAGAGGACAATTCAATCTCTTGAAGACATGTTGAGAGCTTTATCTATGGATTTAAAAGGTTTTTGGGATAAACACCTACAATTGGTAGAATTTTCTCACAATAATATCTTTCACTCCAGTATTCAGATGACTCCTTATGAAGACCTCTATGGAAAGAAGTGTAGAACTACAACTTTCTGGGATGAAGTTGGCGAAAGAAAGCTATTAGGACCTAATCTTATTGATGAAATTGTAGAAAATGTTAGATCTATTCAAAAAAACATAATATCATAACAGATTCGAAAAAACGTTATGCTGACAACTGAAGAAAAGACCTAGAGTTTGAAGTGGTTGATAAGGTGTTCTTATGAATATCTCTCTGGAAGAGAGTAATATTATTTGGAAAGAAGGGAAAGTTGAGCCCTAGGTATATCAGTCCATTTGAAATATTGAATCATGTTGGGATGGTTGATTACCAATTGGTGCTTCCACCTAATCTCTCTCAAGTTCATGATGTGTTCCATGTATCTATCCTATGAAAGTACATGCCCAATCTTTCATATGTACTAAGCTCAGAAGTCATACCGCAGTGGTAAGATCTTTCTTATGAAGAACAATAGATAGAGATTCTGGATCGTAGATAAAAAGTTCTACACTAATTAGAAGAAGCTACATGGGAACTTGAGGATATTATGAGGGAGAGGTATCCCCATCTGTTTATTTCCAAGTGATGAATTTCAAGGGCGAAATTCAGTTTAAGGGAAGTAGAATTTAATACTCAGATGTTTTTTATGAAATATTTTCTTTAAATAATTTTTATTGTTCAGTAGCTATCTTTACACTCAATTATGAGTTTAAAAGAACCGAAAGATGCCCTTAAAATAAAATTAATATTATAGCATATTTGTTAGGTTAGCGAGAATAATTATAGCTAACTTAAGAAAATGCATTATGAATTCATTGGGTATTAATTATTTATAAAAAATATAAATCAATTAGATATTTTTATTTTTAAGTGAATTACATTTGGTAATGAAATTAATGCGATATATGTGTTATATACTTAATAAAATATTTTTTATATTCATCCAATGGATATTTTAGTCATAGGGTATGAATAAAACCCTATTTTATGTATACAAACCTATTTTTTAAGGTTAATTTTGCACCTTTGAATGGAGAACCAATTTTAAATTAAGATTTTGGCAGATTAATAATTTCTATATGATGAAATAAACATGTTATTTTGAAGCGGGATATACAAATTTACTTTGGATAAATTTATGATATTTTTTAATAACTTTCATGTTTCGATGAAAAGTAAAAATACACTAAAGTTTAATTAAAAACAATTTTATTCATCGAGATAATTTATATGATTAATTAAAATATTAAATGGTTTTAAAGTATAAATAGAATATATTTTTACAATTTAATATAATTTATTTAATTATAATTAATTTTACATTGAATTCACAGGTAAAAACATTTCAATCTTTTGCAATATTTTAACTTTTAAAATCCGTTTTCTCATTTCAACAACATTAATAATTTTAAATTAATTACTGCAACTTTTATGTTTTAAATTAGGAAAAATGGAATCCATATTTGGAATCATAGGGTCCAAATTTTGGGAATAGTTACCTTTTATTTTTGGACATTATGAGTAGCAAATTTAGTAATTTTTTATTTACCATGGTTAAAGGGTAAATCTGGTAAATAAGGGTAATAAAATAATAAATTAATAATATAAAACTACACTAAAACATGTCCTAATACTATTTTATGAGATATTTACAACCATGGTCATCCTTGGGTCGATTTTGGGACCCCATGGATTTACATGGATGTGAAAATGACATTTTATAAAAATTAATTTAAAGTAAAATAATTATAACCTAAACACATATCTTTTACTAAATAGATTTTAATATAGATTTATATAACTAATATCTATGTCTATAAATATTCATTGTAAATATAATAAGATTTTATACATTATAGTATTTTATTTATAATTTTTAGATATTAGAAAAATATATTTATTTATGAGACAATTATGATGTAGTGATTACCTCATTAATGAATGATTCAAATAAATGAATTTATAAATATTAAAAAAAATTTAATTTGGTTATTTTTATGTAATAAAAGAATTTTAAGGATGATATTTACATATTATATTTTATTTAATTCCTTATTTTTGAAGTAATCAGGTTTCTATGATTTTTTAAATGTCAACTATGAATAGTTTTCAAAATTGACATAATTCATAACTTAAAAAATTAGTTTATTAAATGATATTAAATTCCTAAAAATTTAAAATTCTTAAAAATGGTTAATATAAGTGAAAATATTTCCTAAATAACTTTTTTGGGTCATTTTACATGATTTGGAAATTACACTAACCCACAAGTTGTAAATAACATGATATCTGGGTAAGATTAAAAAGGGTAAAATAAGGGTTAAACCAAAAAGATAAAGATAAAATAAAAATATTAAAAACTTGTATAAAAATTATTGAATGATGAGTATTCGAAAACATAATAATATCATATTAAAATTAAATAAGTTTTTGACCTTTTTTAGTTGAAATTGAATTTATAATAAATTAATATTTTGAAAGTTATCTAAAGTGCCCCTCTCCTCTCATATAAAAGGGCATCTCCTACCTCTCCTCTTAAATCCATTTTGAGCCTTCAAGATCAGAAAAACCCTACCCATTTCTCTTTTCAACTTCCCTAGTTACATTCTAGTGGTTCTTTTCTTCTCAAAAGTCAAAATCTAATTCCCTAAGAGGATATTTAAAAGAGGCACGTCGAGGAATAGGTAATCTCTTCTACCGATTATTTTAAATTTATTTCTTCTTATACTTCCTCTTATTTAGTTGTTTAATTATAAAGTATTAATATTAGTATCATTAATATACTGATATGTTATTATAAAAATGAAACAACACTATTTCACCTCCTATCCATCCTATGAAAAATGAAATCACCGTGCGTGCGTACGTACGACTTACCGTATCCATGCCATGGTGTAATATGTTTTTCACCATCACCTTACTTGGATGGGTATAATGGTGGAAATAATAACTATATATGATTATTATAACATGATTATAACTCTGTGATACTATACACCATCCACTTCAATACCATTCAACAATTATGGGAACAATATCATCTCTCATGCATACGTACGACTTGCTTTCTCCACGGTGTGATGTGATTCATTCTATATAATCTTCATTAAACCAAGATTATATAAATGAATTGTACCATTTTTTAAATGATATAACTTTGTTTCTTCTGGAAATGGGGATGAACTCTTTTGTTTAAGGTTCAAACTTTCAAATCAGTTTCTAACGGGTTTATTCATAGAACCGGAAACATCCAATGATTCTATTTCATTTGGACCTACTTTCTAAAGGTAGGTTCCCATTATTTGTGGACTTATGAGACTTAATAATAAGTATTGGTCGAGAGAATGGGAGGTCAGACTCATCACACCTTTTTGGGGGGAATTATTTTCTACTCTGGGACTCTCTTATAGATTTGAGTTATGTTTGTGAATACTTATTAATTTACCAAGCATGAAAATGAGTTATTCCTTTAGATATTTCAATCAATGATTGATATGTATGATATTTAGAGAATATTTTATATGTATTTGAGGTTCTTCATTGATAGATAATCATCCGTATTTATTAGAGATTCTTAGTCAATGGTATACTTTAACACATTATATAGAAATATCTTAGTCATTATGATGATCATACTGGTTTTAAAGCCACTCAGTGGGGCACTTGAAGTTTATTGTTTTTCAGAATGACATGGATTATTTTTAGAGTTTGGATCACACCCGCAGATGGGCTACCGACGTACCCTTATTTAGAAAATAAATTAGAACCCACGTAGTTCAAGTGAAGAAGTATGGAGTTTATGTATGATTGATGTACCAAAGAAAGATGTCATAATTACTTTTACACTCTAAGCTCATATGAGTCATGCTCGGTGTGAGAAACAAGAGGTATTAGTAAAACCTGACGATTGTGCCATGAAAGATGAAATCATAAGAAATGATGTGGGGCTTATGAATGTATGACTGCCCAAGTAAATGAAGACAAAAGACTTTATAGAAAAGAAGCCCAAGAGAAGGGTCCATATAGGTATATGTGCCTTATGGAGATTTGGATACTCTAACTTAGGACTTAATCCTGAGAAGGATGCCCAAATCAAAAGAAATTAAGACTGGGACTTACTCCTGAGAAGGAGGCCCAGGTTAAAAGAAATTATGACCGGGGATTATTCCTAAAGAGGATGACCAGGTTAAGGGGAATTATGATTGGGGCTTACTCCTAAGGAGGATGCCCAGATTAGGGAACTTGGGGCTTACTCTTAAGGAGGATGCCCAGATTA
The DNA here is from genome assembly GCA_963277665.1 of Viscum album. NCBI lineage: Eukaryota > Viridiplantae > Streptophyta > Magnoliopsida > Santalales > Viscaceae > Viscum > Viscum album. The sequence continues at coordinate 1,570,577,145 of OY728143.1, forward strand.
GGGAACTTGGGGATTACTCCTATGTAGGATTCCCAGATTAGGGAACTTGGGGCTTACTCCTAAGGAGGATGCCCAAATTAAAGATCTTCTCATCTTAAAGGATGAGGTTTAATGGAGGGAATCTCTAACCTTAGGGATATAATGATATGTAAATCACGAGGTTTTGAGAGATGTTCCACATAATTTCATTCAGATAAGGAATCCAACAAAGGAACCATGCCAGAAATGGATTTGACAAAGGTTTTGAAGGATAAATCTTGAAGAGGAGAGGTGGATTTGAAGAAAATAGTTAAATAGGCAGGAGGGGCACCCAAAAAGAGGTAGGCGCACAAGTCCTATTTGGGTGCGCAAGCCCTGGTCGCACTAGTATACTTGCGCGATACATGTGTAGATGGGAGAAGGCTAACCCATAGGATAATACTTGGGCGAGACTTGGCTCAAGCCCTTAGTATTATCCCTAAAGGCTTCCAAAAGGGTGGCGCACAAGTTCTGTTGAAGGGATAAGGTGGAGAGCAAGTGTGGCCATTTACCTTAAGGGCTGGACATTTAGGTGCACAGGTGTTGATTAATTCCAACACTTAGGCCTTATTCCTCCTCTTTAGATCATCTATTCTAGGTAAGAAATTACCTTAGAAGTGTTCAGAAGACTTCAAGTAGAGACTAGGGCACCGAGAGATTTAATCTGACTTTTGGATTTTTCATCCTTGAAATGGGGGTCCCACAGTGGGTATTTATAGGCCATTGAGGACCTTGGGAGAAAATAGAATAGGGCACTCAAGTCACTTGGCGACCCATATGTGGCGTCCAAGTATACTTTCACAACCATAATAAAACCTGCGCGACCTATGATTAAGGAGTTTCTTGTTCATGCCTTTGTCAATTTTTGATGTTTTTTCAAAGGATGAATCTATTTGTGCTTAAAGTATTCCCCTTTTTGATTCGTTAGTCTCTATGGCGGAAATTAGCGTCAACAAAATTCCCCCATAAGAGTTGGATCCAAAAAAGAACAGAGGATTTGACTCTAAGGTAAATTAGAAAACCAAGGAATTTAGGGCGTGCAAGTAGCGGTGCGCAAGTGAGAGCCGCGCAGGGTACGACGCGCAGGGGTATGAACTTGACTATAAATATGGGGCACCACTTTGCAAAAAACACTCGGTTTCAAATGCTCATGATCTCTTGACACACAAGTAGCTCTCATCACGCTGGTGCTTCTTTCTGCTGTTCATTTCTGCTTTTAAATTGTGTCACGCTTCTGCAGAGGTATTTGAACTTGCGCGGTGACATCTGCGCGCCCATACTTGCGTGACCAAATTAGACTTTCACACCAACATGGGACTTTCATGCCTTAATTACTTAGCCATTTTTTTCAATTTTTTTTACAAATTTTATGAAAAATCAACTTAAAATTTATTTATTCGATTCTTGTGCATATTCAATGGCTCCCAGAAAAATTGGAACGACTGATGAACTGGCTAGTAAGAGGATTGATGATATGATGAACATCATTGACCATAACTATTATAATATATATGACAGAACTCTACCAGATTTGGCCAAGTACTTGAAGAATTATCATCTTAATTTCCCACAGAGCATCTACCTACCTCTGTATGGCCATGGTCATCTGTATGAAGTCAACATTCTAGAGCAAAAGAACTATCTCCCGCATTCTTGGTTTCAGACTTACAAAAACTTTTCTTCAGCAAATGTCTCAGTTGGATGATCATTTGTAAATGTTGTAACAGTGGAGAAGGAGTTTATCATGCATCATATCCCATGTGCCCCATATCTGAAACCTCATAAGCCTAAGTTGTAGCCGCATTGTTACCCCTAAATCTTCTGAAACACTCAGATGGATCAATCCAAAGGCTGGAAGAAGAGTTGGGACTTCCATCCTAGAGGAGGTGTGAAGCCGACTTGGATGTGGGCATATAGGGTGATACAATCCTATGTAGTGTTTGTTTAGGATCTGAAAGGAGCTACAATATATGAAGTCGTCTAGGCTGGGAAGACATATATCTACATGAATGATGACTTTGTGCCAGAGCTAATCAGCCACTAGAGCCCAGAAACCAATTCTTTCCATCTGACTCATTGAGAAGTAGGCATCAGTTTGTGGGATATCTACACGATATTGGGGGATCCAATTTTAGGAGATATGTATGATGAATTCATCCCCCCAAGTTTACTTGGATTTATTCGGAGAGGACTCTGGCTTTGTCTTGAGAATTGTTGAAAATTTTCTACAAGATCAAGAACAAAAAGACCTCCAAAACTCATTCTAGAAAGGATATTCATCCAGAGGAGTGGATGGATATGTTTCTTACCAAGAAGAAGGAGAGGGGCCCCACCTGTACTCGTCTTACAACCTGCCCCAGAACAGAGAATATGGGTGCTTTTGGCACATTTTGGCTGACCTTAGAAGCTGGAGAGAATTTGAAAAATGGGGGTACAAAGTGGATCAGAGAATCCTAGAAAAGACCCGTCTAGAGGGATTCTTAGCCTTGTGGCTCAGTGTTTATCTTCTTCCAGTTAGGTATTCTAATGGAGGCATCAGGTCGGGGACCTTCGTTATTGCAGCCAAGTTGGCTGAGAGGAAAATAGTTGGGTTGGCCACCCCTATTTTGGTAAAGATTCACAGGAGATACTCCATGTTTATATGGGTAAGGATACTTTGAGAATAGTGGGACTATTCTATGTTTTGTGGGGATGGGTCTCCACTCATTTCAGGACATATGCTATACAGAGAGGAGTACAGGTTCCTGGAGGTTATTTCAGGCCATCAGTGCAAGCATTTTCTGGAATTTTTCTGTTATCCCTCAATTCCTATGATATGAAGGTAAGGCTGAGCATGTTCAAGGAATTCCATTTCTTTCTTTATGGAAACCCTCCAATCGGGTGGTTTGTTGATGATGGAACAACCAGCCTAGAATTGAAGTCATACATGCTGGCTTGAAAAGATGGTGTATTGGCCACCAGGATTGACAGAGAGATTATATGCGAGGCCTATGCTCCATACAGATTTGCACACCAATTCAAGTGTCTGCAGCAGATTGTTGTATCCCCTCCTATGCATGTCAGGTCAGAACAACATCCAATGGTTTCCCGAAAACATTAGTTTCTGACAGCTATGGAGAAGACCGAGGCAATGATTGATATACCAGTTTCTGGAGTGGCGAGTCACTTGACTACATGGTATGTCGAGAACTGGGTAGAATCATACCCTGAAGGGGTACTGAATCATCTGATTCCTCAGGTGGGGAAAAAGAAGAGAACTGTTGAGAAATAAACCCTTTATCTGGAAGGTGACTCTTCCACACCCGAAGCTGATTCACCGGGTTCCTCACCCTGGGTTGACTCGCTGGATTCTCAGGATGGGGATGATGAGCCGCAACATGTGTCAAAGTGGCCTTGTGCCACATATAATCCTCCTGCCAGAACTAAGTGACCTACTCCATCGACTCTTGTGATTATAGGAGCTAGGAAGAAGTTGAAATCCAAGATTGTAGGACCCTCCTTACAGCCTTCTGGTACACATACTGAATATCTATGACCAGAAGATGTCCATACATGGTGGAGTTTATATTGCGATGCTGAAAATGCCTGGATGGACCTATGCGAAGGACTACACATCCTTGGAGTAGGGAATCATCAGGATTCTAATGATATCCATTTCAAGGATAACTCTGATGAAGTGAGGGACTACATTATAGAGTTGTAGATACTCATATATGCCACTGATGATTCCATTACTATCACCAAGAGGGTGAAGGAAATGATGGATCGTGGAACCACTGAGGGGACTGGTGATTCCATAGATGAGGAATGACATGATTATGTGGCTCCTGAAGATGTAAGTTTCTTTCCTTATTTTCTTTGCAACTTGACTTCAATTAATGTTTTGTTACTCAAGGAAATTACTTTCTTCATTCTGCAGCTTGTAAAGAAAGGAACTGATGAGGTTCCTTCACTACAGTATAGCCCTGGAGGCACCGCTATCAGAGTTACTGAATCTCCCCATGATACGGGTGAGGTATCTCTAGGCCAGAAAGCCATGGACGAGGAGTTAAATATGGATTTTCATTATCCAATTCCTATATTTGGAGATGATGATGTCAACACTCCCAAAAAGTCAAAGAAGCAAATACATCGAAGGAAGAAGTACATAGCTAAACGCTTCACCAGTAGTGGTAAATCCTTCAGATATTCATGAATCCTGACTCATGAAAAAGATTTCTCATACTTATTGGAATTGAAGGGGCTTCTTAAATTTCCCCTTTGAGGGAGAGGAATAACCCTCCACTGAGGACGACGGAGGGTGCTGGTGAATAGTCACAAATTCATGCTGACTTGGCTGCTCTTGAAGAAGATCCAGCGTCTGTTCCTTGTACTGCTCATGTTGCTGCTACAAGGATTGAAGACCCAGCTTCTGGTAAATTAACAATGCTTCATAAAATGTTGAATACAAACATCAACTGAATTCCATTATGTGATACTTTTGGTTCAACACTGGCACTAGAACATTTGGCGGTCACTGCAACTGATTCCACAATTTTAACTAAAGAATCTATTTGGGGTTAGAGGTCGCAAGATGAGGGTCACCAAGAAGACACATCGAATGCTCCCACTGGTGAGACTAAACAGGAATCTAAGATATCACTGGATGAAATGATGAAACTTGGTGCATCTTTTGAAGACATTTTAGATCATGTTAAATTACCATGTAATTTAGAAGATTTTGGATGTGAGTGTTATCCTTCATCCTGTTAAAAATTTATTATTACATCTCTGACCATGATTGGTTGAAATGTGAAGTTCCATATTAGCAAGCTACTGAACTGCCAATGCCTGAAGGGGGTATAGACATCCCTACTATTGTAGAGACACTAGCTCAATTGAAGCTTAACCCAGTAGAGCTTCTTGAAACCCATCCTGAAAATCCTGTTGAATCTAGGAAAGATGGGGATTAGACTTCTCATGTTGTTGATCTATTTTTGGGTAAGAGATAGTAATATTTGTGGCTGCACTTAATTTTATAGAAAACTTAATCAACTTTTTTTATCCTTTGAAACTAACCAAAACTTTCAATTGACTATGAAAGGATGTCAATTCTAGTGGCTAGATCTAGAAGTGAAGCCTCAGCCTCCGCCCCAATGAGAATAGAAAGTGAAGTAACAAGTGTGAGGGAGGAAGGAGCAGAACCATTCACTTCTCTAAGTGAATTAATCCCAGACTATTACCCCCATGTGATAGTGATGCTGAATTAGACCCGGAGGTACAAAAGGAACTCCAACTTTCACGTCATAAGGCATGGCATAACATATGGAAGATCATATCTGAAGTGCCTCTTGAAGTGCTGTCTTCGAAGATCCTGTGACTGTCATCCCTATTCGTCATGTTGGGACTTGGCAGTTTTGGATATCACGAGATCCATGCCGTGGTGAAACAAGTAATCTTAAGGAGGGAGCAGGTGAAAAAGTACCATCAAGACCTGACCAGAGTGAGGCTGTTGACCAATATCTGTTAATTTGAGGCTGCGGTGTCCCGAGATGAGGCTGATCATGCTGCCAAGTTGAATGAGATGAAGCATAAGATCAAGGAGAATGTTGTCCAGCAGATGCACCTTCAACAACAGTTAGATGCTGTTACTGGGGAACTTGACCAGCTTAATAATTCACAAGAAGGAGTTCAAAAAAAAAAGGTATGAAAGCCATCGTAGATGCCAAGAAATAACTCCATCAAGCTGAAAAGGGTGAAGCTAGTCGAGTGCATGAAATTCAAGTGGTTGATGATGAAGCTTGGGATGCCGTGAATCAAATGAAGAGTTATGTTGAAAGCCTTTTGTAATTCTTGTAAAATAGAAGAGAATCCAATCTGTGGATTTCCTTCTAACTCTTTGTGCATCAATGAAAAACACTTTCATCTTCAATCATTTTTGACTTCATTCCCTTGATACCTTCTTTAAATTTTTACCTAATCCAATGGGCCTAGTAAGCATAGTTTTATTTTTTGCTAGGATTATAAAAATAACCCAACAAAATTTGAATATTTTTATTGCTCAATATTACCTAAATCATAAAAAATGTATGTTTAGTGATCTGGGACCTGAATTTTGTTCATAGGTCCCTTATCTTTTATGGGCAGTTTAAATTCATGCATGCCAGACATAAAAAGGCTAATGTTTAAGGTTGAGTAACTTTGATCTAATGGATTAAAATTGACTCAATTATTTGATAATTTATCTGAAAACATATTACCACATTCAAGTATGGGGGAAAACAATGTAAACTATGAGTTAAGAAATTTTGAATCTGAGGAATGATATGAAAAAGGAGCTAAAAGGCATTAGAGGAAGTATTTCATAAGAGTGAAGCTACCATTATTTAACAAACCCGTTATGGGGTTGAATTATGTAGGGCCACTTAAGGGCATTGGCTGCATAGTCAAGAAATAGTATCTTTTGGCTGATAGGTCCGTTATGTAGACTACTTATGCAAGTCCACCTAGGGGCACGTGCTGCATAGTTAGGAAAAAGAACTCTAATTTTTTTTAATTTTCTACTGCTAAAAAGACAGTGGAAGTTTATGGAGATTGAAATTTTCCAAGGCATAGAGTTTTCTGTATGGAGAGAGGTACTTGAATATAGAGAAGATATTAACAATCAAGATTGTCAAAGAATTGGATGAATGTTACTCCTGCGAAAGTCTGCCCCAAACATAGGGAAGAGAAATATAAACCATAGACTTAAATACTTTCAGATCATGAAAAAGAGTATGGGACAAATATGTTCTGGATGGCTATTTTTTTCGCGGATACCTACATATTTTCGTTAAGACTAATAATGAAAAAAGAGGTTTTCCTCCCAAGAATGAAATTACAACTATTTGAAAAACTCGTTAGGGGGTTGAATTATGCAGGTCCACTTAAGGGAATTGGATGCATAATCAAATAATATAAACTTTTGGCTAATAGGTCTGTTATGTAGACTACTTATGCAAGGACGCCTAAGGGCATGTGCTGCATAGTCAAGAAAAAGAACTCCTGGGTATCAAACATTTTGTGACTAGAAGTCAAGAAAAGGGTTATAGAGATCTGGAAGTATTTAAGGTTAGGAGCATGACACATGAAAATGATTATTGTCCAATGAATGAATGAGATACATAGACCAATGCTAACCATAATCATGTTGTGGCGGGGTGCTGAATTGAGGTACTAGACTTCACTACGTATCCCATAAGGATGGGAATCAATCCATACGTATTTCTTGAAATACTGTTTAACGTCATGTGGGATGAGAGTGTAAGAGATCTTAGTTTAGGGTCATAGAGCTCAGACCATAATAAGGAATACAAATTGTGTGTTTTATAAACCTGATGTGAATGAAGATCAGGTTTTTTTATACCACATTCATGTTTTCAAAGGTGGACTTTTTTTTCATGGGACTAAAAGTAAAATTTGGGGTTAGGCCCAAAGACTTGGGGCTGGATTCGAGGGATGCTCGAACGTTCCTACGTATCCCATAAGGATGGGAATCAATCCATACATAGTTCTAGAAATACCCTCTGTACAAATTTGGATCGTACAAGTGAAGGGTGAAAGGAGAATTTAGTGCAATGATGGTTTGAGCCAAGATTAAAGGTTCAGGAACTTCCATGTATGCATGTTGTCTTTGGAATATAATAGGATTGAAGATCAATGTAAATAATTATTCCCTCTCAGGTGAGGGTGTCAAAGAATGTTATAGATTATTGTCGTACAGGACAAAAGTGTGAATAGATTAATGTCATATAGCAAGGAAAATGGTGAACCAATGTAAAAATATTAGTTCTAAGGGTGGATTCATGAATAAACATCGTATGAGATGGAGGTGAACTGATGTGAAGATATTGGTTTTGGACTTGAACCTTAGGAGGTTGCCTACGTACCCCGCCTAGAAGGCAAGGATCAAAGTCTGCATAGTTCGATTGAAGAATGAATTGGTGATCAAGTTGTTCTTGACCACAACAACCTAAAAATGGTGTTGGGACTTACACATGTTTAGCGGCCCAGAGAGGGTGTTATAGTTGAAGCTTACTCTAAGCTCACGTGAGTCGTACTCGGTGTGAGAAACAAGAGGTAACAACAACCCTAATGATTCACAGTTTAACGTCATGTAGGACATATAAGGGATTGTACATAGTTTAACATCATGTTAGACAATGGAGGGACTATGCAGTTTAAAGTCTTGTAGTAAGGACTAAAGAAAGGGGACTATGCAGTTTAATGTCATGCAGTGAGAAGAAAAATAGTTTAAGGTCATATGCACGGACCATTGCTGCACAGTTTAGCATCATGTAGCTAGGAAAACTCATTTTAATGTCATGTTGGATGACAACAGAGTTTAACATCATGTTAGACATAGAAGTATATTTGTATTGCACAAAATACTTCTTCAAAAATATTGCATTGGTTGGAGTCATGATGATTTCACCATCCATTGAGATTAAAGAATAAGCTCTATTGGAGTAGACCTTATGTATTGAGTAAGGACCTTCCCACTTTGGCTCAAGCTTGGGAGGTTTCTTTCCTGGTATCATTGGAGTTCTGAGAACCAATACCAATTCTCCCTGAACAAATAATTGAAGATGAACTTTTTTTTGAAAGCTCGTGCTATTCGATTCTAATAGACTTCCAAGTGGTGCAGGGTGAACAATATTTTTTCATCTAATCATTCCAATTCATCTAATAGCTTTTGAGATTGTTCATATATAGATGACTGATCACAAATGGCTACTCTGAGCGAAGGTAATTGAACCTCAACAGGCAAGACTTATTCTGTTCCATATAATAATGAATATGGAGTTGACCACGAAGTAGTGCAAGGGGTGGTCCGATAAGCCCATAAAGCATGAAAAAGTTTATTAGGACATGATTTATTATCTTTATCCACCTTATTTTTCAGTATGTTTGATAGAGTCTTATTGAAGGCTTCTATTTGTCCATTAGTTGCTGCATGATACCGAGATAAATGGTGGGATTTGATGTTGTATTATTGATACAACTTCCTTACCTCGGATGAACAGAAGTTGGTGCCATTGTCTGTCAATATGGTATGAGGGAAACAAAATATGGTAATGATGTTAGACTTGATGAAGTTAACAATGATTTTAGAACTAACTTCTTTGAGAGGTATTGCCTCTGCCCATTTGTAAAAGATGTCAGTAGTAGTAAGAATATACTTAAACTTCTTGGATGTAGATGAAGGGTAAGGTCCTACGACATCCATTCTCTATGTGGAAAATGGCCATGAGTATTTAGATATATGAAGAAACTCTAGGGATTGATGAATGAAGTTGGAATATACCTAGCAAGAATGACACTTCTTAGTAAATCAACACAATCTTGTATCATTGAAGGCCATAAGTATACAAGCCTTCGAATTTGATCAGAGAGTCTATGTCCAGACTGGTGGGCACCATAGACTCCTGCATGTACTTCTTTCCTGACAACCATTGTCTCTTCACCACCAATACATCTGAAGATAATTCCATCAAAACCTATTTTGTAGAGAATTTTATCTAGGTGATCAGGGCTACCATAAAGAGTAAAATTGACCACACATCGCTGGACTTGTTATTTTTCGGCTCTATCGGGTGGGAGTGTTCCATTTTGAAGGTATTCCATGATAGGTGTCATCCATCCTATAGTATGACCATATGGTTCAGAAATGGGACTAATTTCATTGATTTCCTCGGTTCTGATTTGAACATAAGGTGAAACTGTATGACGATGGGAAATAATGATGATTGTCTTGTCCCAATTTGGATCTGCCAGAGCTGTGGCTATATTAGCCAGTGCATCAACTTGAGCATTTTTTGATCAAGGGGCATAAGAAAATGTCGGTTCCAAAGGAAATTCCTCCATTAATTCTCTGAAGTAATCATACAAAGGGATTAACTCTTATTTTCTTATGGCATATTCCCCATTGAATTGTTTGATTACCCAGTCTGAATCACCTTTATCCTTTAAGTGATTCACCTGTTCTTGAAGCACCAACTCCAATCCTGCGATGAGAGATTGATATTATGCTTCATTGTTTGTACCGCCTTCCAACAATAAGAAGGAATAGGGTAGTACTGCGTTTTCTAGGGAAATAAGCACAATTCCTAACCCAACTTTGTTGAATTTAGGATCTTCCATTTTCTTCCCTGTTGGACTTATGGAAGCACCATCAAAGTACATTTCCCATGTTTGAAGATTATCTTGAATAGAAAAGACTTCCTCATCAGGGAGTTCATTATCTAAAGATGTATCTTCAACGGAAGGGTGTTTATCAAGGAAATCAGCCAGAGATTGGATCTTTATTTCCTTTTGAGACACATATTGGATATCAAATTGCTGTAAAATAACTGCCCACCTTTCCAGACGTCCTGTAAGCATTGGACGACTAAGGATGAATTTGAGCGGGTTATTGCGAGATACCAATTGGACCTCATGATGTTGTAGGTAGTGTCTCAATTTATAAACTGCAAATATTAATGCTAGGAAGAACTTTTCAATACTTTCATATCGAGTTTATGCTTCAAGCATAGTCCGAATATGATAGTAAATGCTATTTTCATTCCCAACATCATTCTTTTGTGCAAGGAAGGCACCCAATGATCACTCTGAAGCTGTCACATAAAGAATAAGTGGTCTTCCTTCAATAGGTGGCATTAATACCAGTGGACTCAATAGATATTTCTTGAGGATATCAAATGATTCTTGAAATTCTTTAGTCTACTAGTAAGTGACTCCCTTCTTCATCAATTTGGTGAAGGGTAAACATTTTCCTGCCAAATTGGCGATGAAATGGAGAATATAGGCCAAGTTTCCTTGAAGTCCTTTCAATTCCTTCAAATTTAGAGGTGGTGACATACCAAGGATTTATTTTTTCTTCTCAGGATTGACTTTGATACCATGATGGCATACAAAAAAGCTGAGGAATTTTCCTGAGGTTACCCCAAAATCACATTTCAAGGGGTTCATCTTCAAATTGTGTTGTCGAAGTTTGTGGAATATGATTTCCAAATCAGCCAACTAAGTATAAAGTTTTCTATATTTAACCACCAAATTTTCCACATAATATTCAACAAATTTCTCTAAAAAGGGTTTGAAGATATGGTGCATGGCACGTTGATATGCTGCACCTGCATTTTTCAGGCCAAAGGGCATTACCCGATAGAAAAACACACCCTCAGGGGCTTTGAAGGATGTATATTCATCATCTTTTAGAGCCATTCAGATTTTATTATACCCAGAATATCCATCCATGAAGGAAAGTGATTCAAAGATATCTGTTGCATCAATTAAGAGTTCTGTGATCAGAACTGGAAAATGATCCTTGGGACAAAGCTGATTAAGATATATGAAATCAATGCAGAATCTAATTTTTCCATTCTTCTTTTTCACAGGGACAATATTAGCCAACCATTTGGGATATTGAACTTCTATGACTAAGTTATATTTGATAATCTTATCCACTTGAACATCAATTTTGGAAGCATATGTTGGGTGTGTTCTTCTTGCGGCTTTCTTAAATCCTCGATGTTCTTCTGGAAAACCCAAATGATGAGTAGCAACATTAGGATCAAGCGCTGTAATTTCTGTATAATTACAAGAAAATATATCTCTATTTATCTATAAAAACGATATATACATTTATTGCTCTTCAATAGTCATGACCGCACTAATTAAAGTGGGTCGTGAATCTTCTTTTGTACCCAGATTTATTTCTATGAGTTCATCCATAGTGGTAGAGATACCCTCTTCAAAAGATAGAGGAGCATCCCTAAGATCTTCCTCTTCTTCTTCAGCACATGTTATTTGTTCTATTTCAAATTGCATAGTAGATGTTAAAGCAGAATTTCCATGATCAGGAGAGATGTTAAGATTTGATCATCTTGAAGAAGATGCTACCATTTCTAACCCTATTGATGATAAAGGGTCTTCCTTGGGTAATAAAGAGGAGATTATGGATTGAAAATCGACATCATTGTTCATCTCTGACATTGCTATAACTTCTTCTGGCCTTGTTGATGATGTATAGAATTGCTGGATTTTAGCGGATGAAATGAATACATCTCCATTTGAGCTTTCATCATTGCTTGGTGAATCACCAATTTCTCCCACGGTGTCTGGCTTGATTGCCGTAATTGACATTATGGAAGTTTCCATAAGAGTATTTGGATTTGGGTCTATCCTGTCAATTTGAATGATATGTAACACATAATCTGTACTCACATGTATGAATGGGTTTATTGGAATCTTTTCCAAACCATGTGAAGCATTAATTTTGGTAACCTCCTTTGTTGTAGATACCTCCTTTCCATCCATGTGATAGAATTCTTCCTCAATGTATTGAGATTCACATGTTTTGAATGGGGCTTTATCACCAAAGAATGTCCCAATTTGACCATTGAAATAATATTTGATACATTGATGGTAAGATGAAGGTATAGCCGCATGTTGATGTAACCAAGGTCTTCCAAGAAAAATGTTGAAGGTTGTGTCATGATGAACAACCATGAAATCTAAATTGGATTCAAGGTCTCCAAACTGAGTTCTGAGTGTGATCTCGCCCAGAGTTTCTTGTTCATATTTATCATATCCTTGCAACATCAAAGTAGAAGGAGATAAATCAGATTTGGTGAGGCCCAATCGACGAAGTGTATGAATAGGGATGAGGTCGACTCCTGAACCATTATCAATGAAAACTCGTTGGATTTTTATATCATTGACCTTTACAGATAAATACAAAGGTCTAGTATGTCCATGCACAACATCATCTTCATCTTCATATATAAAATATATCACTGCATGGCATTATGCATGATTATTCTCTACATGATAGACTTCAACCGCAACAATTTCAGTTTCGTATTCCTGAGGACTTGACAAAGCCTCAATGAGTGCATCCCGATGATCTTTTGATATATTCAAGGCTTACAAAATTGATAACTTGGCCAGTACTTGGGCCAAATGTTTCAAGACATCATACATTTGGTCCAAAGGTCTGCGTTCCCCAACAGGAACATGTGGTTTTTCAGGTTCCTTACAAGTTGATGCTTTGGAAGTAGATGCATCTTGTATCGGGGTAGGAGTTAGAAATACACCTGTCTTTGGAAGATTAGACTGACTAGGTCTATTTATTTGATGAGAGGAAGAAGGTGTATCCTCTAACTGATCCTCTAGAATAATTGTTCCAGGACTGAATCGTCCATGTGCGGAAGAACTTTTTTGTTTTTGTTGAGCCCGCTGAAGGGCTCTGCCACGAGTTTCTACTGCATAAATAGTTCTAGTAGGGGGTGGATTGGAATAATGGTTTTTGAAATATCTACGTCTTCCCCTGTATCCGAAACCTCTGGAACACTCTCTAATTCCTTTGTTTGATACAGGGAACTCAGGCTCATAAATATCAAAATTGTGACTGGCATATGGATCCGTTAAGTGAATCATATTAACAGAACCAAAGATCAACTCTTCATCTGATGAAGATTCTTCCTGAATAGCTAGTTTAGGATGTTCCGTTTGGTGGGGCGGTGCCTGTGATTTTGAAGTAGATGGAATAAAATCTGCCAGAGTCAAAGACAACTTGGGCTTTGACATGAGCTCATCTTCTTCTGACTACTCTTATTTCTTCAAATTATGCCTCTTCTTTGAGGATTTTCCCTTTGATGAAGAGGGTTCTGCTATGTAATTCATAGAAGAAGACACAACTGGTTTCTTCAATTGCGTTCGAAAAATGGCATGAGTTCGGTTGATCATTTTCCTGACCATCCAATCATTATATTTCTGCACATTTTTTCTTTTGACTTGATGCCACTCGCCTTCCTCCTCTGGATCTGTAGCAGTAACACATGCTACCTGGGCTGAAGAACCTTTCAGTTTGACTTGTCCCGAGTCTACCATTTTTTGCAGGAGGTCTTTTAAGAAAAAACACTCTTGAATGGGATGCCCCAACATCTGATGAAAAGGGAAATAGTTGGGAAGGTCTTAATCTCCTTCCTTGTTTGGACTTTTAGGCCTTGGAAACTGAACCAAATTATTTTCCAAATCTAAAATGAAGTAACCAGGACGTTTTTCATTTAAGAAAGAATAAAAAATGTTCTTAAACTCCTCAAATTGTTTCCGTCATTGATCTCTTTGATCATCTTGACGAAACAGCCTCTGTTGCTGACGCTCAGGAGGTGGATCCCTTCGATAAGATGAAGGTTTTGATGTGGAAGTAGGTACATGTTCTTGTTTAAGCATAACTGTAGCAGTCTCTGATTTACCCATTCTCCTTCCAGGAGCTGATGGAATTACATGATTTTATCCTTAGTGTTAGTTAGAGATTCTTCGATCTGCTCTGCGATCAAAGTAAGGTCTCGAAACCCTCTTGTGTATTTCACAGGGACCAATGGTGTGTGTAATTCATCAAGAAAATTTTCCACACAGATTGTCAATAATTATTTTTGAGGGAGTGCTAAGCTTAAGGAATATGTTAATCCCTTCCAGCAAGAAATGAAATCTGAAACTCTTTCATTTTAACTTTTCTTAAAATTTTTAAGTTCAAAATATGTCATCTTTGGAAATGTTGAGCTAAATTGAAGAAGGAATCATTGACGAAGATCCTCCCACCCAGTAATTGACCGGGATTGCAAGCCTGTATACCAAACAAAAGCAGGCCCTTGTAATGACTGTACAAAACCTTTGAGCTTAACTGATTCTTTTTGTTGATGAGTTCCCATCATAGGTTCACAATAAGAAACAAAATGTGTTAAGTGTTGTTCTGGATCTCCCAAAACATTAAAAATTGGGAATGTGGTACTTGCAAAATTTGATGGGGGAGGAATTACATCCACCCATTCAGTGTAAGCTCTCTTTTCTGGTTGAATTTGTGCACGTTTTCCCTCCATAGCTTCTAACCGGGCTGTTAATGACTCACTAGTATTTATTAAATTTTTAGAAACATCTAATTGAGTTGGGAGATGAGCAGTTGTAATAACTGGAGTTTGGATAGGTGTGGTGACTAGTACTGCAAGTGATGGTATCACTACCGATTGTTGTTGTGCATGACCCATATGATTAGACCTATGAGGGTGTAATGGTAAAGGAAGATATTCTTGATCCATCTCAGCAGCTGCAAAAATTTCCCTTGACTAACTGACTCCAGCACACTTAGGAGGAATACTACCTTGAAGTAGTTCTGTATTCAACATCCTTAACTCCTTCATTTCTTCCTCTTGTTGTGTGAACCTTTTATCTAGTGAGATTGATTGGACTTCTCCAGAGGAAGGGTGGAATGTAACCTGATTTTTTTACTTTCCCCTTATTAGACGCCTTATGGAGAGGGGGAAGTTGGTTATTTGAAGGAATACCTAGATTCTGGTTTGGCTTTGATTTCGTGTACGCACACATTCTTCATTTATTTCTATGTGCACAACCTCTTGAGCAGGAACTTCTTCCTAGGATCCCTCTGAGTGAGCCTCATGTTCTGGAAGATCCACAATAATGGAATTGATGACATTTATTAATACATAACACATTGCATCCCTTCTATCGGCATTTCTGCGATACTGTCTTCTTCCAGGTCCTTGATGAGACATTTCCTTTTGTTGAGTTTAATCCTCAAGAACTTACTGATGAACCATAATTTGGAGGGAATCTCTTGATAATTCGGCTCTACGTTCCTCTTGTGGCTTCTTACCTAATCGAGAGACGGCCGACTTTCACTGAGGAAGAGATTGAGGATTTGAAAAATTCCCCAGTCTGGTGGATTGGGGTTGTTCCTGTTGTTCCTTCTCAACTCCCTGAATCCTATTTGTTGATTCTGAGGGTTGGGTTAAAAGAGTCCCTAGTCTAGAAAGCTGAGTTGGATCTTGAGCTGCTACATCTGAGACTTTCTTAAAATCACTCCTGATCTTGTGGACTTTAGTCTGAAAATAGGCTGGATGCATTAACCTACATCCACTCAAATCACCTGGCTCCAATCACCTTTGGATGATTTCTGACAATTCTGTCACCTGATGATGTGCACGCTCTAAACAAGAAGCATGTTTGATATTCTCACTTGCTTGAGGTAAGATTAATTTTACAACTTTTTCATTATATTCCTGACTTTGAGAATAACTAGTTGAGGCCTATTCTTGGGAAATCCTTTGATTATACACAAAACCAGCTAGATGTGGCCAACCCTGGGAAATAACATTGCATGAAACCACCTTTGGTTGGATTTTTTGACTGGAGATTACAGTGAAATGTAGTTCTCCATGAACACCCCATCCCCTAATATGAATACCAGATGGGGAATTGGAAATTAACTGGCACAATATTTTTAGTGCACCAAGGCATGAACGCTGAAGGGCTTTCTACTGCTTTTCAAAATTTAGATATCAAGAAACTGAGAGAGATTCCAAATCAATTTGGCATTGTAACCCTTATATTATCTCAACATGTTTTTTATATTCATCATATGATAATGTTTTCCTTTTCAAGTGGCAAAGAGTTTTCCACATGTTGAGACGAATATCATGAATACATGATTCCATCAACATTTCTGGAATATCATACAGAGAGTCATCCAAAGGCCAAAACACGATTGGTAATTCACCTTTAGCCAGTTCTTTTCTCATATTCATCAATTCATCCTTATCATTCGATGAGAATTATTCTACCTTATTAGACCAAAGATGGTGCTTCTTTGTTGCTTCATCAGATTCAACAAGATTGGTAGAGAATTAATTTATCAAACCAGAAGATGAATGACCCAGGGGTGGTTCGGAGAATGACCTACACCCCGATCTATCTTCTGATTGAGAAAGTATTTCACCTGATAGCAGTAAAGCATTAGACATGACTAGCTTCACAATTTCAAGTGCCTCAAGATAAGAGGGCTTTCTCGTTACTTCATTTTCTTTTGAATAATTTTCCAGGAAATGCGAATTACTACTGCAGAGAGGACTTTTTTAGCTAAATTCATCATCATGGGGAGGACCACCATGGTGGGTTACAACTAAAGATAAAACATTTTGCTCCTTGATCTTCCGGCCATGCAGAGGGTTATCGTGGCTATCATCTGAAGATGATACTTCGATATTGACCTAACATTCATAAAGCAAGCCTTCATGAGGAAGTGTCTAATGAAAACCTTCAGAATTATTGATCCCACTATTGGAAAATGAGAGAGTATAATCTTGGGTTGCAACAGATAACTGTCTGAGTGCATCAAGAACTCCAGCATCGATCAAGGCCTTAATATAGATTGGGTCTTGATTTCTTTACTATGTTGGACGATCCATTTTCTTAGACGCCTTCTTACTCACTTTAGGGAGCACTTGTTGAAAAAAGTGTTTATTATGGGCAGGTGTATGTGTCTGCTTAGGAGAAATAGTCAGGTTAGGCTGATTATCTCTATTCAAATCAGGTTTATGTGCCTGACTTGACTGTCCGTATGACATGGGGAAGTATGCCCCACACCCCGACTGGATTGGAACAGAGGTATGTATCTATTCTGGAGTGATATGTTGATGAGACACTCCACTGATAGGGATAGATTTATGATTCCTTCCCTATGATGCTGCTGAAGCTGTTATAATATTCTGATAGGCATCCAGAATATTAGCAGGGATTTTTTTCTGCTCTTTCACCATTGTGAGAATGTGCTTAGTTACTTCAGCTTCTGAAATAGGAATATACGTTAATTTCGTGTTTGGAGTAGGTGAGTATTCCTGCTCCTGTCCTCCTTTTCCTGTTAGTGAATTCTGATAGTACTCATGTGCGGGGGCAGAGAGTTGAGTCTGCTTCAAATTTGTCATCGAAGCTTTCCAACTGACTTCTTTGGGTGATACCACATGAGACTGTTGATAGGCTTGATGAAAATTGGCAGGTGTATGTTCCTACTGCTTATTCTTCATCATGTATGTTTGAAGAATTTCCTTCAATACTGGCAGACGAGACTGTTGACGGAATTGTTGATTCTAAACAGGTGTATGTCCTTGCTTATTAGTTTCCACCATATTAGATTGGTGTGGTTCTTTGGGTGCAGTCAGATGAGCCTGCAGACTGGTTGATGAATTATAAACAGGTGTATATGCCTACCTATAATACTCCGCTGGAATTGCCTGGCAGGATTGGCATGTTACTTCCAGACGAGTCTGCTAGGCAGTAACATCAGGACGTACGAGTGTATATGCCCGCTCCTTATTTTTGATCAAGTTGTCTTGATGGACTTCTATGGAGGGTAAAGAAGTAAGAACCTACTCACTGTTGACCATATTTCACCTCTACCGGTTCACCTTGCATGCTTGGGTCTGAGGAACCTGAGCCAAACCCCTAAAGGCGGTACCCTTATCATATCGAGGGCGCACTACCGCATGAATCTGGAGGCGATTGTTGATGGGAGCCCTTAGGAAGGACTCCTATTTCCTTTAATTAAGGCCTTAAGTGACCTTGTCATTCACCTCCCCATAATATAGGAGGGACTGGTGATCGCATTTCGTGTATAACGACCCGAAACGGTGGTTGGTTCCACCTGCTTCTTGATCACTAGTCGTCGCTGTCCGGACAACCAGGGTGAATTATTGACTTGGAGGGCTTGTCGTGCAGCCTCCAGAGTCAGAATGGTACCATGTTGATGGTATTCCTTGACCAGTGAATTTGAGACCCAACGTTGAAGATGCTGAGTATGTGATGTCATCATCAGAGTGGACGAGGATCCAGAAGGAGTAGCAGAAGATGCATTCACAGGTGTAAACTTTAGAGAAGCCATTTCTATAACGCAGAGAGATCTTGGAAACGCGTTCCTATTTGATATAACAGACATTATCAAGATAAATTCGACCAGTACATCTCTTAGATGTGAACATATGTTATTAATTTCTTTTCTTTCCCTCACATTGAGTTAAATAGGGGCCTAAAAAATAAGTAAAACATCATTTAACTTGGTTAAGGATTCATATCGGGTTCCCCATTTTTGTTTCTTCAAGAAATGGGGATGACCTCTTTTGTTTAAGGTTCAAACTTTCCAATCTGTTTCTAATGGGTTTATTCGTAGAACCAGAAACATCAAATGATTCTATATGCATTTGGACCTACTTTCAAAAGTTAGGTGCCCATTAGTTGTGAACTGATGACACTTAAGAATTTTCATTGATCGAGAGGACGGTAGTTCAGACTCATCACACCTTTTTTGGGGGGGAATTATTGTCTACTTCAGGACTCTCTTATAGATTTCAGTTATGTTCGTGAATCCTTATTAATTTTCCAAGCATGAAAATGAGTTCTTCCTTTAGATACTTCAATCAATGATTGATATGTATGAGATTTAGAGAATTTTTTATATGTATTTTAGGTTCTTCATTGATAGAGAATCATCCGTATTTATTAGAAATTTATAGTAAATGGTATCCTTCAACACATTATATAGAAATATCTTGGTCATTACGATGACCATACTGGTTTTAAAGCCACTCAGTGGGGCACTTTAAGTTTATTGTCGTTCAGAAGGACATGGATTATTTTTAGAGTTGGGATCACACCCACAGATGGGCTACCTATGTATCCTTGTTTAGAAAAGGAATCAGAACCAATGTAGTTCGAGTGAAGAAGTATGGATTTTATGTATGTTTTATGGCCCAAAGAAATATTTCATAATTACTTCTATGCTCTAAGCTCATGTGATTCATGTTCGGTGTGAGAAACAAGAGGTATCAGTAAAACCTGACGATTGTGCCATGAAAGATGAAATCATAACAAATGATGTAGGGCTTACGTATGTATGACTTCCCATGTAAATGAATCCAAAAGAATTTTTTGAAAATAATCCTAAGAGAAGGGTCCATAAAGGTGTATGTGCTTTATGGAGATTTGGATAGTCTAACTTAGGACTTAATCCTGAGAATGATGTCCAAATAAAAATAAATTAAGACAGGGACATACTCCTGATAAGGAGGCCCAGGTTAAAAGAAATTATGACTAGGGATTATTCCTAAGGAGGATGACCAGGTTAATGGGAATTATGATTGGGGCTTACTCCTAATAAGGATGCCCAAATTAGGGAACTTGGGGATTACTACTAATAAGGATTCCCAGATTAGGGAACATGCGGATTACTCCCAAGGATGATGCCCAGATTAGGGAACATGGGGCTTACTCCTAAAGAGGATGCCCAGATTAGGGAACTTGGGGATTACTCCTAAAGAGGATTCCCAAATTAGGGAACTTGGGGCTTACTACTAATGAGGATTCCCAAATTAAAGATCTTCTCATCTTAAAGGATTAGGATGAATGGAGGGAATCTCTAACCTTAGTGACATAAAGATATGTAAATCATGAGGTTTTGAGAGATGTTCCACATAATTCCTTTCATATAAGGAACCCAAAAAAGTAACCATGCAAAAAATGTCTTTGAAGAAGGTTTTGAAGGCTAAATATTGAAGAGGAGAGGTGGATTTGAAGAAATGAGTTAAATAGGCAGGAGGTGCACCCAAAAAGAGGCAGGCGCAGAAGTCCTGTTTGGGCATGAAATTCCTGGTCTCACAATTATACTTGCGTGACACGTGTGTACTTGGGTGACGGTTAACCCATAGGGTAATACTTGGGCGAGACTTTTCTCAATCCCTTAGTATTATCCCTAAAGGCTTCCAAAAGGGTGGTGCACAAGTTTTGTTGAAGGGATAAGGTGGTGCACAAGTGTGGCCATTTCCCTTAAGGGCTGTACATTTAGGCATGCAAGTGTTGATGAATTCCAACACTTAGGCCTTATTCCTCCTTTTTATATCTTCCATTCTAGGTAAGAAATTACCTTATAAGTGTTCGGAATACTTCAAGTAGAGACTACGGTGCCGAGAGCTTAAATATGACTTTTGGATTTTTCGTCCTTGAAATAGGGGGCCCATAGGGGGTATTTATAGGCCAATGAAGACCTTGGGAAAAAATAGAATAGGGAACGTAAGTCACTTGCGTGACCCATATGTGGTGCGCAAGTATACTTGCACGACCATAATAAAACTTGCTCGACCTATGCGTAAAGAGTTTATTGTTCATGCCTTTATCAATTTTTGATGTTTCGAAGGATGAATCTCTTTGTGCTTAAGGTATTCCCCTTTTTTCATTCGTTATTCTCTGTGAAGGAAAGGAGCATCAAAAAACTATAACCTAAAAATAGGAATAAGAACTTATCTGAAAAAACATACATAAGAACATAAAGTAGTAAATACCCGAATAACGAGTAACAATGAAATGTTACTAAGAAACGGATGAAAATATGATCATAAATGATATCATAAAAATGATTATGATTCTGGAAGAAATCCTTAACATTATTTAAATCATTATACAAGAGTTTAGGATACATACTAAGCATATCAGACCTAAGGTAAGGGATAACTTTTCCAATCTTGTTTTATCTGAGATTGTTTGTTCGTAGGTATCTAGTGGGGATATATATCATCCATGTACATGTTTTCGAAAAAAATATTCTCATATAATTTTTACTGTTATTTTATGTATTTATAAATTCATTTTTACTAATTTTAAGTTTTACTACATGTTTTGGAAGGAATCATTATTTGGTTTACCATACGAGGTACTTTTTTACTTTTCCATCAAAAGTATGCAGTGAATTTTTTTTAACTTATGCAGCATGAACTGGTTTTTAAATATTAATAATGGATTATTTTAATGAATCATCCTCTACATGTTTAAAATTTTATTTTCAACACAATTCTTTTCTTTTTAAAATTGCACCACAGTTTGAGAAAAGAAAACATTTTTGAAGAAGAAAGGATATTTTCCTCAGGAATGATGCTGAAGTGTTTTATGAAAATTATTTTCCATATAAGATTAGGTAGGTTTATGCTTCTATCCCTATTATTAAAATTATTCTATTGTGTTTATTATGGAATTTTATTTTGGAAATCCATTTTTTTTATATAAATTATGATGGAATTATATTTAAGAAACCCATTTGATTTCATGGGTTGTGCTATGGTGAATGTTTATTTATTTTTATAGCACACGTAAGAATAGTTTCATTATGAGATGGGTGGGAAATATATCTATAAACAATTAATTGGGTAAAGATTTATATATCATGATATAGAAATGGATGGAACAGAAGTTTAATCTAGTTCTGTGATATAGGGTGAGAACGAGGAGAGAACTTAGTTCAGTAATGGACTTTGTCCGCTATGATGGTCTTGGAAAAGAGCCTTGACTAATATGAAATGATTTTCTATGCTTATGTGTGTATGCCAAAAAATTTCTTGTCTTATGTTATAACTATTGGGATAACATTGAACTTTTAAGATTTATCCCATGATATGATATTGTGATCTTATATATGGCTGATAAGATTTTTAAATGTTATGTTCTTATGAATGTGATATGATTGTTATTTAATTTTTTTTACCCTTACTGATCATTTGAGGTAAACCTTTTATATTTTTCTTTTCCCTAGGACTTGAATAAGTGTATTAAGTGTGATATTCCAAAAAGGAGTCTAGATATGATGAAATAAACGGGAGACAATGTAGATGTTTTATGAACAAGTTGTTTATGTTTCCCAGTTTCTAAAGACACTATAACTGTATGGTCCTGTCATGGTTTTTTTAGATGTTGTAATAAATATACATCAATTCTAAAGTGATATCATTGTATTTAAAGAATGGATCTCTATAATTACGATTTACACGGTGTTTGGTGAGGGGTTTTTTCAAGCTACTAGTGAACTTCCACTTAAACAAAAGATAGTTCTAGTTCATAAGGAAGCCATGGGGCATGGTTCTTTTACTTAGAGGATGATTAGTGGAAAACAATCTCATCAAAAAAATTGTGTCATTAGAGCCCAATTAATATGAATTATTCATGAATTGGTTGAAGCATCATAAAGTGGTTTGACTAGGTATAATTTTTTATTCCTTTTTGGTTTTTTTGTTTCTTGATCCCAATTTTCTAATTTTATGTCTGTGTTGAGTGTGTTCATTTTTTTGGGAGAATCTCCTCAATACTAGTTTGACCATGAGTTCTTGGACTTTCCAACAACACCAACTCAGATAGTATCTTTGGTATGTCTCTTTAAGCCTTTCTTATTTCTTTTATATTTTGTACTCATGTTTCTTACATAATAGAACCTTAGTGACCCTTCCCTATGCACATAGGCCAATTATATGAAGCATATAAAAATGAAAATGTACTTTTTGTTCTTTTTTACTACTTTATGTTGAGCTATTTGTTTGATGATCACTTTGCTTATATTCTTAACATACCTATGATATTTTGTTTGTTAGAGATGTGTTAACCTATCAATTTTTCTTCTTCTTAGTATGTTTTCCCTATTGTAAATTTTTTACAAGAAATTTGTCTTTATAATATCTTATTTTGATGATTTTATTTATTATAATTTATATATTCTAGCTTATGTGGATGTGAATACATTTAAATATTTGTTTTATTCTTGTGTTGTTGTCACTATTTTTTCATTTAAAATTATAAACATCTTTGTTTGGAATCTAATGAACCAAAACGAAATCTATTAAGCTCAATTTGAGAATTGAATGTTGAATTCCTCACAACTTATTCTGGAACATGATCAACCATCTATTGAAATTTTCTAATATAAAGAAGTTTGGTTGTAGTTGATACAATTTTTATACAAAAATAATTACAAGGTGTGTTTGTTTAGATGAATTAAAAAAATAAAAACTAATTGAAAATGAATAGTTGTATAATAATGTGATGAACTTTAACTAATTGAAAATTATAACTAATGAATAAATACAAGTGTAATAAAATTAATATACCATGATCGCTATTTTTTTACTTTTATGATGGGTTTTATATCCATCATAGATTTATTTGTGAAACTTTTTTATGATGGAAGATAATCCTATTGAAAATAATTGCAATAGTGAAAACTATTTATAGTAATTGAAAATTAAATTGAAAATATCTTTGGTGCACATGCACGCCACTGCTTGTCTTTAAGAACATATCATTATTTGTGATAGAAATTAATAGATTTGTTGTAAAAATATTAACTAAAATTGAATCTTTTTATCCGTCACAATTAGTTTTTACAAAGATAAGAAAATATGGTGGTGTGTTATTTTTTATGGACAAAGTCTATAATAAATATATTTTGTTAAAATGAGAATAATTAAAAATAGAAGATAATATTTGTGATAAAATTTTATCTATCGCAAATTCATATCATAATAAATTTAATTCATCAATTGTTTTATTGTAAATAAGTCCAAGGATGACTATGAAATTTAATTCTTCCTATTTGAGACTGAAACCATTCCCTCTAAAATAATCCATTGTAAATAATGAAATTATAAATACCCACACCAACCAACCAACTATCACAATAATTACCTAATTTTTTTTTATTCCTCAAACTTTCACTCTAGAACAATTATCTATATTTCATATCAAATCATCGGGAATTAACCGCACATGTTTTATATGAAATTTATAGGTATTTATTTTGAAAATTTATGTTTTAAAGTAATTCATAATTTTTTTAATTATTTAATTAATAGAAAATCAGTTAGTTGTGTTAATTTAATTTTTTTTCTAGTAATATTTTTTTGTTAATATTTTGTTAGTTTTTTTAAAATTTTATTATTTATTCACTTAATTAACTATTTATAATAACAAAATAAAACTAAATTAATATACTTAACAAAACATTATTAATAAAAAATTGTATTAGAAGTAAAATATTAAAAAATAATAAAATTTTACTAAAACTATTTAAGTATTTTTATTTTGTACAATATTTGTAATTTATAATAAATAATTAAAAAATAATTAAATTTTATAAAATGAATAGTATAATTGATTTGAATTTAATTTACTCATTTTTAAATTAATAATAATATATTAATTTTTTTAGTAATAAGATTTTTTAAAAATAATAATGAAAATAATAAAAAATAAATAGACAATACAATATAGGAAAAAATTATAAAATATTAAAATATAATATACTAGTATTTTGAAAACTAATAAAACATTTATATTTTATATAATATTAGAAATAAAATAATGAAAACTAATAAACTATTACTAAATAGAAGAACCTGGTATTTCTATGAGGTAAAACTACTTTTAATTTAAGTCTAATTCTTTATCTTGGACCTATTATGGATGCCTAATGATTTCCCAAGAATTTGGGGCGGGGGGTGTACATGGCTTGTTTGGAGCTCAAAACCTTGGCTGGTGGAAGAATGAACTGGGCTGTATGATTAATAGAAACCAAGTTTCCCAATCCGCATGGTTTATCCTAACCTTGCGAGGCATTTTAGAAGGAAGATCAGGGTGAACGATATACCCTAACTGTGCTCCCAAGGCCGCACGCCTGTGAAAAAACTCTGCAATTTTTAACACAACCAAATGACATGGTTGGCACATGGTTTCTCAAACAATGCGGACCACATGGGTTCCCTCTTAAGGAAGATCCTAACACACAGTTTGGCCAACCGTGCAGCCAAACCGTGAAACCTAGTTATTTTTGGGTAAAATGACCAAAATGCCCTTAAATTATTTAGAACTTAAACCACTTCTTCTATTTCCTATTTCTAGTGATAGAGGATCCCTTACTTCATGTTGGAGCTATCACCTTGTCATAACCAAGGTTCTTGGATTTCTTCCTTGTCTGAAGTCTAATTTGACCTCCGATCATCTCATTGGATTCCTCTCAGTAATATCTTCATTACTTAGGATCAGTTCTTTGTTCATCTTTCTCTCGATGATGCTATTTTGATGTAGGCTCATATTCCCTATTTCTAGGACACAGATCCGTTATTCAATTTTCTTCTGATCTAGGACATACTAAGGGACAATACTGGATGGGGAGACTACTATAGGGTCTAGGTAGATGTTCTATTAATTTTACTTAATAGTATCATCATTTATAAATTTCTGTCATTGTGCGCATGATAGTTTCATCACGATTTTCCCTTTAAATTGATATGCCTTTATTATAATTGTGGAACTCATGTTCTAGAGCCCTATTTTTAACTGTTCTTCATTCTGTTGGAGGTTATGACCTCAACGTCAACCACCCCAAGTAGGGTGCTTCCTTATTTAAGCCTTGGTAACCCATGTTGGGTTTATATGCGGCACTGTTTGGGTGAATTGAACTTGGCCTTAATAAGGTAGGTGTTTTAAATTAATTAACGAACCTTTAAATTGTTAAATGGAAAGTATGTTATAGATATCACTTGTCCTTAAGTTATAAATTGAATTTTACATTGGTTTTATATCCCTAAATTACCTTGTCATACTAAATGAAAGGAAAAGGTATTAACCTAATAATTGATATTATAATTGAATTGAGTATTGGTCACATGTCCTCAACCCACCTCATCATGTTTTTTGAAAGGTAAAGGAATGAACCCAACAAATTATTAAAATGAATGATTTTTACATGAACTATGATTGTATATGCTATAAATGGAATAAGTATAAGGAATCTATTTCATATGGACCTTTTTACCTTCATAGGAATGGTAAAACTTGAGCCAGCCTTGGATTCTTGAGGGAATTATTTGATCACTCAAAGGATGCCATTCCAATTCAAGGAGATGGTTTCCAATGGAGATACCCAACTTGGAACATGGTTCTTTTCTATAAGTGTATGACCAGAAAGATTCCATAGGATCGCTTAACCATATTTTCACATATTAGGATTCCTTAGATACACTACTTGGATCCAACTTGATGTCTTCAGACATGCGGTGCCATGGATTCACCCCATTGGGCCCATTCATGATTAGCCTGAGATTACTGTGGATGAGCTCCATAGAGTTTTAAATTCATTTATAGTGGAATGCATTGTGTGTTGTCTCTTATATTACAATCATACCACTTTTTATTTCTAGATCGCACGAGCTATTACTATGAGTTGGTTGACCCCTAAGGTTAAGGATGCCTTGGTTTTACCTTGGATCCTCTTTCATTATTTTATGACCCATTGTAGTATTAATGACTCCTATACATGATTTATCTATATAAGATGATATTAAATGAATGAATTAAATGATCTCATGTTTAGAGACATTACCAGCCGAGGCTGAATCAGGCATGAGTTATTATTTAAGAATTTCTTTACATTTATATATACATGCAAGCTGTTTCATTTTTATTCATAGACTGGATTGTATAGAATCCATTAGTGGTGGTATGTTGAGATTTATCTCACACCCTATTTGGGCCCCCGTTTTTACCCAGATAGATTATATGATCACATGAATAGACAAGGGGAAGCATCCTACTTTAGACACCTAACATTCTTGCATTCTTAGGATAGAGCATGGTAAAAGATGAACGAACATGTGCTTTGGGTGCTTGTTTAGTTTTTGTTCTTTTTTATTCTTTGTATAGAATGTATTTTACATACTTCCCACTGCCTTGTATACATATTTTCCTAGTTTTTTGAGACACAACATTACATCATTATCTTTTGTATACTGATAAAATTCAAATTTTGAATTGATTATTATTGATGGTTATTTATGCTTATCTTCCACTGATAGTTTTGTTTATTCATTATTATGATTATTCTACTTTTATCCATTTATTTTATATATTTATATACACTATGGTCCACTCTGACATGGTGACATAGTCTCCCCATAGACACACCCTAGGCCCTCACTGCTAGTTAGAAACCTCTAGCGTATGTGGAGGCACGCTTGATACCATGTGGCTAACTAGGTCTAGGGAACCTTTGAGTGGCACCTGGGTTTGGATGTTACAATGTTTTATCAGGAAGGAATTTTTTTATTTTGTATTATTGTTTGGGAATATATACCGGAGATTATGATCATGTTGTAACTTGTTCATGAGATATTCCTGGGAGTAGCTAACCCACGTTCGGGGTAAATACCAAGATTCCTATAAATGAGAAATTATTTTTCTATATTTTTCTTATTATAGTTGATATACTTTCATCATTGGGTGATTCAGTTGATTTTTTGTATTTTTATATGCTTTAAAAAGATTTTACCTTGTCCTAGTATGGAAAGGATCATTGTTTCATGAATCATTATAGGCACCTAAAATTCACATTCCATGCATATTCCATGCCATGTAGGTGACTTTCACGGCTTGCATCACATGTATTGCATGTGACTGTTGAGTGATCCATGGTTGTTATATATACCTATGCTACTATTATCTTCTTTAGGGTAAGGTTGTTTGTTATTTATTGTGATAGCATAAATGTAAATAGTGTTTTTCTCTATGGGTTGATGATGGAATCTTAAATAGCTAGTTTCTATACATGATAGCTATGCACCTCTAGTTATAGGAATTGTGTTTTGGATATGATCACATGATTACCAAGTTCAATTATATAGTGTATGGGACCTTGTGAATTGGAAATGGTAATTCAATGAGTCGACCCATCATACTTTATACACATTACCTTCTGAGACTAAATGTAAGATATCTAATTATAAATGTCACGACCCGTCCCTCGGGGCCCGTACCGTGACTACCCCAAGCCCGTCTTCTATAGGCCAGGGCCTGGTGACTAGCACTGAAAGGCATAATCCCTAAAACTGAGAAGGCATTGCCTTTATAACCTGTAATCACACGCAACCAAACACATAGAAAGATACGAACTCAAGTAAACTGAATAGTAAAAAGAGTGAGTACAGTAAGAAAAAAGGGGCCAGAATACAAGCCTCATTAGAAATTACAAGGAAAACTGAAAATTACAAGATGAATACTAGGTGAACAGAAGCTCCTAGATCGTCCACCTCAATTTCTACCAGAAGGGTAGGTAACGATTGCCTCCTTAGCACTCCACATCCACCTGTCTCCTCTGCGAACCGACACACTGTATGGTCCACCTCCGAGAACTATCTAGTCCTGGTACCCTTGTCCACAGTCAACGCTGTCAATTGTCTACATCCAACACAACAAGGTACATGCATGGACCATGTAGGGGTGAGTATAATTATACTCAGTAGGGACCCCGAGACCCTCAAGGAATAAAAAAATCCACCAAGTACAAACCAAAATGTATGAAATCAACAGATAACCCTACTTTGGTATATTCCCATACATATACTTGATTTTTCAAGTAATCCTTCTCAATCATGAGAAAAATATAAAGGTACTGACTCATATCACACCAGGTATATCTTTAGCTACAATAATAGAGATGATTAATTATAATTACTGAATCATCTTATTCCGTTAAGAGGCTCTGCTGCTGACCTGCACAAAATTGATAGGAGATGACCCACACAGAATTTCTAGGACATGACCCACATAGGATCGTTAGGATATGACCCACACATGATCGCTAGGAGCTGACCCACACAAGATCTCTAGGAGCTGACCCACACATGATCTCTAGGAGCTGACCCACACAGGAATGCTATGAGCTGACCCGCACAGGATTACTAGGAGCTAACCCACAAAGGATCGCTAGCAGCTAACCCAAACAGGATCACTAGCATCTAACCCACATAGGATCGCTAGGAGCTGACCCGCACTGGATCGTTAGGAGCTGACCCGCACAGGATCGCTAGGAGCACTCTTCTCGTCACAGCCAGCTACTGGGTTTCCGCACTAGGCTTGCTCGTCTCCGAGAGATTCCATTCCCTAAGACACTAGTCAGTTCTCCAACTACCACGATGTCCCACGAAAAAGTATCTCAAAGGTTTTCCACATCACAGGGGTCCCAATGAAACAGATGGTGCATCGATCAGACGTGTTGTCTATGAGTTATTAGTCTTTTAGTCCCAGAGGCCCGGTTAGATTCGTTTTTCGATCAACCCAACCATACCCCATCATAATAAAAAACTCTAGTGGGGTATACTCAAAGGGACTGTATCGCTTCGAGGTTTCCATCCCTGATAACGGTTCGTCAAACGGACGTTCGGTGCCAAATTTATGGCCAAAGGAGCGTAAATGGGTCGTAGTGGGTCCGGGTCCGGTCTGACCCGGTCGGACTGACCTGGGCCGACCCGTCCTGGGCCGACCTGGTCTGGTTCGACTCGTCCCACTGGGCGGCCTGACCCTTTGGGTTCGACCAAGCCCGCTGGGTCCGGCCTGGCCCGCGCTGGGTGGCCCGTCCCGCTGGATGGTCCGACAGGCCGCGAGGGGCCGCAGAGGGCCGCGGGGGGTGCCTCAAGGGCGGCTCGGCCTGGGGAGGCTTGACAACAGAGGGTGCCTCAAGGGCAGATCGGGGTTGCCACGAGGGCAACTCGGTCAAGGAGTGCCGTGAGGGCAGCTCGGCCCGGGGGTGCCGCATTGACGGCTCGATCGAGGGGTGCCGCGAGGGTGGCTCTACCCAGGAGTGCTACGTGGGTGGCTCTGTCGAGGGGTTCCGTGTGGGCGGCTCGGCCGAGGGGTGGCTCGGAGAGGCCACGGGAGATGCGGCAGGGCCACGGACGGTGGTGACAACTCGGGTGGCGAGGCCGCGAGTTACAGATTGGCTGTAGACGATGACAACGGCTCAGACGATAGCTCATCCATGGATGACGGCGGCAGCTCAGGTGGCGAGATCATGGGCGGCGACGAAGGCTCAGATGACGGTGGCGGCTCGGATGGTGGCGGCTGATCGGGCGGCGGCTCGGACGTGGATGGTGGTGGCCCCTCGGGTGGAGGCTCGGCCGGGGACAGTGGGGCGCCGTGCCTTCGTCGAAAACTAGTTTAGTCGGCCTTTCTCTTCGTTCGTCGAATTGGTGTAAGACAATTTCTTCCATCATGAAGAACATAATAAGGAAGAATGGAGGAGGGGTCGGGCCATGTTTTTTTGGCCTACACCCTCCACGTTAGAGTGGTAGCAAGTGACTCAACAAAATTAGGAGTCAAGAACGACAAACTCTTCAATTTACTACGAATCATGGATCAACTCATTTTGGTTGATCCACATTCTCCATGCTTTCCATGAATGAGGAAAT
This sequence comes from Viscum album, assembly GCA_963277665.1. Taxonomy (NCBI): domain Eukaryota; kingdom Viridiplantae; phylum Streptophyta; class Magnoliopsida; order Santalales; family Viscaceae; genus Viscum; species Viscum album. The sequence continues at coordinate 1,570,608,077 of OY728143.1, forward strand.
TAAATGAATGAATTAAATAATTTAATAATAACCCCTACCTCGTCCGCTTGATGACATTGACAAGTTCGCGAAGAAGAAGACAAATCGTTTGGAAAAGACAGACGTCAGTGTCGTCTGCGTTTTCCTCGATTGTCGGCTCATGTGTCTTCCTCTTGCTTGATTCCAAAGAACGTTCTTCGATGGCGTTTTTCATTCAGAGAAGAAGTTCTTCTTTGGAATTCTTCGTTCGGAGAAGAAGTTCTTCATTGGAAGAAAGTAATCCTCTAAGAGATATCTCCTTTTCCACCCCAAAGGAAAATCAGCGCCAATATAATTTAACTTAAGAAGAAATTAAGTTGGCACAAACACACACACACACAAGTTGGAAAAATTAAAGTATGGAATTGTCACAATTAATGTGGAAGAAGCTCGATAGGCTCCTCCACATTAAAGAGGGAGTTGAGAGGTTTCTCCCTCATTAAGAGAGTAGTTCAAGAGGTTTAAGCCTTGGGTGGTCCCCACCACCATAACCTCTCATGGGAGGTTAATTAAGGTGGTCCCCACCTGTGAAACTTCCCCATGGGAGTTTCAAAACAAAATAAAATAAAATGTTACACACTTTATTTTATTTATTCTTTCCACGAAAAACTAAAAAATTAACTTTCAACCTCGATCAACTGTCATCGAGGTGAAAGTCTTCTTAAGAGAATACTGGCGCTGTGAGTTCAACGATGCCCTCAGATTTCCATTCAAAGCACTAGTTTAAAAGTTAGAAAAACCCACTCGTACGTTTACTAAATGTACCTAAAACAAAATTTATAAATTCTTTCTGGGCACTCCGGGCCTCGAAATCACGAGTCATAAATTTTTGCAGACTCATAAAATTCCCATTTAGTAAAAAACATTACATGGGAATTATGGGTCTTTATAATAAACTAAATGGGTGTTTCTTTCTGTTATAAAGTTTATGGGACTTTCTTATATGGTAATGAAAATCCATTTAATCAAACTTTGTTATATGTATAAGAGAAAATAAAAACGTTAAATCTATATCTTGGTAGATAAAATGAAATAGTTTCTAGTAAATAGAGAGGTTAATTGAAATTTAAAGAGTATTACATCCTCGACTAGTAATTAACCCTCCATAAACTGGAACCTCTATAAATAAAATTTGAACACTTACCAATATCCAAGATATCTAAGCATGTATTTAGGGTATTATAACTTGGGTATTGATCCCTTTATTCTTATGATTTATATTTTCTAGTGACTCTATCTGTTTTAGAATACTCTATGAGGCATGTGATTAGAATTTGTAGAGATTTGTTGCAACGTCATCATCTAGTTGTGCACAAGTTGGGTGGTGATGATCACACTCCAAATGTGGTGGGACCTGAACCTCCAGTGATTCCTCCAGTAGTTCCACCGGAGGAACCACTTATTATTCCCAAACTAGACATTGATGCTCAGCCTCAAGAGAGTTTGCCACATGTGATGCTGTCTATGTAGGGTACTTCATGACCTGTACCTACTATGAATTATTTGAATCATGAGTTCCATAAGAAGAATCCTTCCATATTTTCAGGGGATGGGGGTCCACAGGTTGATGAGTCTTGGCTAGATTCCACTCTTTCTATATTCAAGAATCCAGATATGCCTCTAGAGAGGAGGGTCAAGCTTGACACTTATATGCTATGTGATTCTTCCAAACTCTAGTGGTATGTTATTACTCAGGCTAGTCTTCATTAGGGAATGGCTTGAATAGACTTCCAAACTACCTTTTATGATTACATTTCCCCTCAAACATTGATATCCAACCAATCCCAAAAGTCCATTCACCGGGAGAAGGGTGATATGTTCATCATGGACTACTCAGTGCGTTTTACTGAATTCAAATTATTTTCACCACTTCTAGTTAATGATGAGTTATCATGGGAAAGATGCTTTAAGGATGAGATTAATTATTCTATCTACTCTTAGGTGATTGTATTTCACCAATATACATTTTCTTAGATCATTAATCAAGATCCTATCACTAAGAAAAAACTTAGAGAAACCGATTGTATTGGGAATAGAGGTTCAGTGATGAGGTAGGAAATTAGTTCTTCTGGTAGCAGGAAGCATACCCTTGAGGTTTCTCATTATTTTAGTAGTATCAAAAGTATTCATAATGACAATAATATTATATTCTATCAGTGTGGATGATAGGATATTCTGAAGACTTAGTATGATGTAGACCATCTCCAGTGCCATGATTGTGGACATATGAGTCATATTCCTAGATTTTATCTGACCTTCCCACCTACTTTCAGTGGAGGAGTATCCGCACTAGCTCCACCTTTAGGAGCATGATCAGTTATGACATGTTAGGCTGGGAGTTGGAGTACCAACAAAAAAACGGGCCAATGAGGAGGTCATGGTCATGGTAGTGAGACTTCTAATTATCAACACCAATAGTGATAACCCTCTTAGAGTAGTTCAAATGTAGTATAGGGAGGTGGATTGGTCTAGTTGCATGATTTACAACCGACACCCAAGGATAAAAGTATTGGACCATCTATTGTATGAGGTATTATCCTAGTATCCTCTACTATTGTATCTTTTTTGTTTGATATAGGTTCATCTCACTCCTTTATAACTTTATTGATATTGGAGAGTCTCGAGATGGAAATCCAGTACTATTGTGGTGTTATAACCATTGAAACACCATTGGTAGTGCAGTTAGAGGGAATATTCCAATGAAGGGACTATACCCTTGTATTATGCAGTTATCCCTTCTTATGGGACCTCTTTTTCCTTGAGATAATGGGTTTTGATTTCATTATCAGGATGGGATGGTTGGTTCCCTTTCACAACTATGTAGACTGCTATCACTGCAGGGTATTGTTTACATCACCCGAGGGTAACAATTATCTCCACAAGGGTGAATGGAATGTTGAGGCCAGTAGAGATGGATCAGGGTATCATGGGATAGGTGGAGTGACCACCCATATTTCTATCCTTATTTTAGAGGATTAGATAATACATATGATAGATTTTCCTCCAATAGTATATTGTTTTAGGGACATATTTCCTGATGATTTTATGGATTACCTATATATAGAGAGGTATAGTTTATGATTTAGCTTATTCTAGGAGCATCTTCAGTACCTAATCCTATATACAGGGTGAAGCCTGCTGAGCTTTAAGAGATCAAGAGATTGTTGAAGGATTTAGAATCAAAGGGTTTTATCTGACCCAAAACTTCTTCTTGGGGTTCACCCATGTTTTTCTCTAAGAAGGAATATGAGACCCTTAGACTATACATGTATTACCGATGGTAGAAATAGCTTATGGTTAAGAACCAGTATCCATTTCCTCATATAAATGATCTCTTTTACTATCTCTGAGGATATACAGTGTTCTTGATGATCAACTGAAGATCAAGCTATCACCAGGTATGAGTCAGGACTTCAGATATACTACATTTGACATTCCAAAGTCAGCATAGTCTATATGAGTACCTTTTTATTCCATTCATTCTTCTAAATGTGATCTTTATTTTCATGGTCTTGATGAATAAGGTTTTCCACCCCTAACTGGATGCCTTTTTTGTGGTTTTTGTGGATGAAATCTTGGACTGTTCTCATACTCGAAGTGACCATGATCAATATATTGACATCATTTTGAATAAATAGAGGGAGAATCATATATATAATAATATTTCTAAGCTCTATTTCTCAATAAAAAAAGTTCACTTCTTAGGTTATATTATCTTGGAATAAAGAGTATCTATTGAACTAGAGAAGGCGAGTGATGTGGTTTTCTAAGAGTATCCCAATAACATGTTTGATATATGATGTTTCTTGGGGTGGATATATATTACATTCATTTCATACATTAATTGTCACACCTTTCGTCACCTCTTACCTGTCTTACTAAAAAGGGTGTAAATTTATTGTGGTCTAAATCATGTTAGAAATCCTGTCGGGAGTTGAAAGGAAGGCTTACTTCTACAATAATTCTGATTTTTCCAGAGCCTAAAAGAGGCTACATGGTGTTTTGTGATGCATTGGGCTTCAAGATGGGTATTGTGATAATAAAATATGATAGATTTGTTTCATACATGTCTCACCAGTTAATACCTCACAAGGGTAATTACCTGACACATGACCTTGAACTAATAGTGGTAGTTCATTCCTTATGCCATTGAAGACACTATCAGATCGGTGATCATTTTTAGTGTGTAAAAACCATAATATCCTCAAATATATCTTTATGAAATGTAACTTGAATCTCATATAGTGAATATGGGTCAAATAAATGTACCCTATTGACTTTGATCTTGCCTATAGAAAGGGAAATGAGGATACTAATGCACTAAGGCAGAATACTCAGGTACAAGCCATATAAGAAGCTAGTAATGAATGGAAATTGATGGACCTTATTTCTCAAATTCATGTGGATTTTCATGCGAGTCATTATAGGTCATATCTTAAAGCCTTAACAGTTACCTATTCACTCTTTGTTAGGGTAAAGGAATGGATGTTTTTAGATCCTGATGGGTTGTTTATCCAAGAGATTATTTATAGTGAGGGTGAACCTCCAGATTGATCTATTGATGGAGAGGACATCCTACATATACATGGGCATTTCTGGGTTACTTCAAACATGAGAGAGGAATTGATGTGAGAATCTCAAGATTCTTGGTGGGTATTTTATCAAGTAATCTATTAGATTTATCATGATATGCATTGCCGATATTGTTGGCCTGAGAATAAATTTATGATAGAAGGTTTTATCACTATGTTTTATACCTATAAAAAGGTAAAGGAGGAAAAAAAAACCCTAATGGATTGTTACATATGTTACTGGTCCTGGAATAGAAATGGGAAGATGTTGCAATGGATTTTATAATTGTATTACCAAGTTCACCTCGAGGTAGAGATGCAGTTTGGGTACACATGGATAGACTGAAAAAGGTAGCCCACTTCCTTCATATTTGGGAGGATTTCTCAATTGATAATATAGGAAGACTGTATTTCCATGAGATCATATAGAAATATGGGTTCCCTCATAATATCATTTCATATAGAGACTATCATTTCACATCAAGGTTCTGGAAGGGGTTACATAAATTTTTGGGTACACAGGTGATTTGGAGCACATATTTTCACCCTCATACCGATGGATAGTAAGAATAGACAATATAGGTGTTAGAGGACTTGATTTGAGCATGATTACTTTATTTTGGAGGTTCTTGGGAGAAGTATGTCCCACTCATAGAGTTCACCTACAATAATTTTTATTAAGTGAAAATTTAGATGGCTCTATATGAGGCCTTATATGGTTGGTCCTTTCGTTCACCCCTGTGCTGGTTAGAGGTAGGATAGGCAGTTCTACTAGGTCTTCATCTTCTGTAGGAGACTTTGGAGTAGGTAAAACTTATCAAGAAGCATATGTATACTGATTATTCTAGATATAAATCTTATGTTCATCTCCTTTGATGACCTCTGGAGTTTGCGATTAGGGAGTGTTTTTTCTTGTGAGTATCACCCAAACATAGGAATAGATGGATATAGAGGTAATGGAAGTCATATCCTCATTATATAGGTCTTTTTGAGATATTGGATAGAGTCAGAAAAATATCCTATTGGTTTCTATTTCCTCATAGGTACTGTTCCATGCATGATTTATTCCATGTTTCACAGCTTCAACATAATCATGCAGACCTATCTCATACTTTTGATCTCGAGGATGTTGAGTTAGATGTTGATGCATTATTTGAGATGTATCTCATATGAATTATTGATCAGATCATAAAGGATCTATAAGTATGGTCTATAACATTATTATTGGTGCTATGGTAGCATGACCATGTACATGAAAAGACTTGGGAATGGGAGGGTGATGTACATGCATAGTGGTCAGAGTTATTCTAATAAAACATTTCACTTCCCTTGGAAGGGTAACTCGAGGGCAAGTTCCTTTAAGGGGGGGGGGGGAGACTATAAGAACATAGTTTTTTATGAGGTAAATATATATTAAATTATGGTATAATTATTTATCTTGGGCACATTATGGATTCCTAATGTGGTCATGGAAGTTTTAGGGGGTGTTTGGGGATTGTTTGAACCTTGGAACCCCAACTGATGGAAGAAATATCTGGACTGCAAGGTTAGTAGAAACCATGTCACCTAGCCTGCACAGTTTTTCCTAACCATGTGGGGAATTTCAGAGGGAAGATAATTGTGCACAGTCTTTACTAACTGTGATCCCAAGGACACATTCCATGCTAAAACTCTATAGTTTTTAGCCGAGCCAAATGGCACATTTGGTGCACGGTTTCCCAAACCATGTGAAAAAACCATGCAGTTTCCCTATTAAGGTAGATACTATCACATGGTTGGCACATAGTTTGGTCATCCATGTGGAAAAACCATGAGACCAAGTATTTTTTTGGTAAAATGACAAAAATGACCTTAAATTCTTTAAAACTCAAACCCCTTCTTCTATGTCCTATTTCCAGGGATAGAGGCTCCCCTTCTTCACATTGGATATCTCACCTTGGCATAACATAGGTTCATGGAATACTTCATCATCCAAAGTCTGATTCAACCTCCAACCATCTCATTGGATTCCTCTTGGTAAGATCTTTATTCCTTATATTTAGTTTTTTGTTCCTCTTTCTCTAGACAATGCTATTTTGATGGAGTCTCATATTCCCTATTTTAAGTGTGTTGATCCATTATTCTGTTTTCTTTTGATACAAGACAAACTAAGGACCGATACTGGAAGATGACAGTGCTATAGGTTTGAGGTAGGAGATCTATGAATTTCCCCTAAAAGTATCATTTTTTATAAATTTCCTTCGTTGTGAGGACACCAGTTTCATTAGGTGTTTCCCTTTAAATTGATATGCCTTTATTATAATCATTGAACTCATGTTCTAGAGATCTATTTATAATTTTTATTTATGTCATTGGATGTTATGAACTCAATTACAACCACCCCAAGTAGGTTTCTTCCTCATTTAATCCTTGGTTACCCATGTTGGTTTTCTCTATGGCATCGTTCAGGCACGTTGGGCATGACCTTGATAAGGTAAGTGTTTTAAATTAATTAATGAACTTTTAAAATTTTAAATGGAATGTATGTTATAGAAATAACTTGGAATTAACATATAAGTTCAATTTGACATTGGTTTATTTTAACTTTTCTATCTTTTATGTTTTCCCCATTTTGGGGGTTTCCAAAATAATAATAAAAAATGATGATGATGATGATAATTGAATTTACTATTGGTCCCATGTCCTTAGCCCACCTTTTCATGTTTAGTGAAAGGTAAAGGAATAAACCTATTAAATGATTAAAATTCATGAGTATTACAGGGAATATGATTATATATGATATAAATGGAATAATTATATGGTTATTATTTCATATTGACCTTTTTTACCTTCATAGGAATGGTCAGACTTGGGCTAACCGTGGATTCTCAAAGGAATGCCTTGAGAACATAAAGGATTCCATTCTGATTCAAGGAGCCAGTTTCCAAGGGATATAACCACCTAGGAACATGGTCATTTACTATTAACGGATTCTTTAAATGATTCCATAGGATCCATTCACCATCTTTCTATATATTAGGATTCCTTGGATACACTCCTTAAGTCCATCTTGATGTCTTTGGACATGCAGTGCCAATGATTCACCCCATTGGGCCTAATCATGCTTAGTATGAGATTAATATGGATGAGATACATGTAATTAGTAATATTAATTTATAGTGGAATAACTTGGGTGTTGCCTCTTAGATAACACTCATACCCCCTTTTTATTTTTATATTGCATGAGCTATTACTATGAGTTGGCCGGCTCCTATGGTCAAGGATGAATTGGTTTCACCTTGGATCCTCTTACATTATTAATTGGATCTATTATAGTGTTTTTTCCACATTAACATTATTTATATATATATAATGATCTTAAATGAATGAATTAAATGATCTCATGTTCATTGACATTTCCAACTGAGACTGAAGCACGTTTGAGTTATTATTTTTTCATTTCATTACATTTATATATACCTGCACACTGCTCAGTTTATATTCACAGACTGTATTGTGTAGACTCCATTGGTGGTGACCTATTGAGATTTATCTCACACCCTATCTAGGATTATATTGGTACTCGATAAGATTATATGATCATAGTTTTGGACAGGGGGAAGTGCCCTGCATTGGACACCCGACTTTCTTACATTCTTTGGATGGAGCTTAGTAGCAGATGACCGAGAAGGTGATCAATATTTTTGGATATATCTTAGTCATTTTGATTCTTTTGTATAACATGTATTGTACTTACTACCTACTTCCTTTCATAACTATTTTCCTACTTTGTAGAGACATGGAATTCATTATCATCTTATTTAATAAGATACAATTCAACTTTTGAGTTGATTAATATAGATGGTTGTTTATTATTATCTTCTACTGCCAGTTTTGTTTATTTATTATTATGCTTCTTATATTGTTATTCATCTATTTTATATATCTATATATATTGTGCTCCACTCTAACACAAGATAATAATCTCCCCACAGGCACACCCTAGGCCGTCACTGTTAGTCGGCAGCCTTTGACATACAGGGAGGCGCGCTTAAGGCCATGTGGCCAACTGGGTTCAAGGAACATTTGAGTGGCGCTCGGGTTGGGACGTCACACTAAAACTATTTAAGTAGTAATATTCTATATTATATTTTTAATTTTATAATAAATTTTAAAAAATTAATTAAAATTTTGAAAAATTTTAGTAAATTATTTTGATGTTAATTTATTAATTTCTAACAATTAATAAAATATTTCAAAAATTAATTAACTATTATAATTTTTTTTATAAAAAATTAATAAAATTAGAAAAAAAATGGTAATAAAATAATACTAAAATTAATAAAATATTAAAAACTAATAAAATTTTAAATTGATTTCAAATTAATTAATTTATTTCTAAATACTAATAAAATATTAAAACAAATAACTAACTATTATAGAAAATATTAAAGTAATTAAATTTTAGAAAACTATTAGTAAAATCATTTAAAATAAATTTTTCATTCTTATAAACTAATAAAATGTTTCTAAAATTCATTATATGTTTAAAGAATCATTAAAAATAGAAAATTAATAAAATGAGTAAAGCATTAAATGGTAATAGAATGTTAGATTTATTAATAAAATATTTGTTGGTCGGAGTAGATAACTCAAGAGGGGTGGTGAATTGAGTATCTATAAAAATTTCTAATAAAAATAGTTCTTTGAAAACAATATCATCCAATTAAAATATAATAAAAGCCAGGTTCTAGTGAATTTATAAACATCCTAAATGTTCAATTAATTTCTCAAAAGATTGATTAGTTCTAAGCTTTACCAATCTAAAGATTAGTCAAACTTTTGAATGTAATGCTATAATTCAAAACTGATATAAACACTTGCTAAAATGACTATCAAAGTTCAATTTAGTTTTATTTGAAATGAAATAAACACAGATCAGATTAAAAGAAAAGATTTATACACAGTGGAGAAACACAAGTGGTTCAGTCTCAAGTTGGGACTTAGTCCTCTCCACTTGGTGATCACCTACCACCTAGCAGTTTATATTAATAAAATTTTTGATCCACTCCCTGGATCAGGGTTTATAATAGCACACAGGGATGTCCAGGTCACACTTGACCTCTACCACAATTAAACGTTGGAAAACAGACAAACAAATCACACAAGATATCATCCACTATTCTACGTGGGATACAAAAGTAAAAAGAGATTGAGTGTGGGAATATTTAGTATCCTCCAGTTATCCACAAGAGACAGTGTGTGTGAAATAAACAGATGCACACAATGCTTGAATAATTAAACCCAAGATCACGATAGAGTTATAAATGAATAATAGAGTTTACAAATATCTGTGTGTTATGAAGTGAAGATCTAGACTCAATGGATGTAGAGAAAATGATATTTGAGTCCTCTTCTGGAAATTGGCTTTAGAAAAGAGTATCGTAGCCTCTGTACTATAGCTTCGAGGAGTGAAAGGTTCATCTCATCAATGTTATGATGTTTAAAGGGATTTAACAGGTTGTTGATTGTAATATTGAACTCCTTGTGTACTCAAGATTCGAGTTCTTCTATTTTCAATATCCTTCACATTCACATGGTCTGTCCCTATCCTCTTCTATTCCGTTAAATATATATTTTTCCCAGTTTAGCTTGTGATCCTTTTATACTTCGAGGTGTAGCAGGCATAAAGATCTACCCACATGCATGTACCTCATACTATCTATGGATAGTCCTGTAGACAACATTAAATAATGTCACAATCATTAATTTCTCTAAATATTACCCTTAGAACCAAATTTGAATTAATAAATTTGAAACAGTATTTATGAAAATAGGTGAGTCATAAGGATCGGTGAGCCATTTTCATTGGTCTATCATCATCGGTCTGTCAGAATTGGTCTGTAAGCATCGGTATGTAGGCATCGGTCTGTAAGCATCGATCTATAAGAATCGGTCTGTCAGCATTGGTCTGTAAGCATCGGTCTGTAGGCATTGGTCTGTCAGCATCGGTCTATTCGCATCGGTGACTCAAAGTATCTGTGAGTTATTTCCATTAGTATCGATGAATCAGTGTATCAGTTATTCGTTTGTGCTATCGGTCTGTCGACCATCGTTGTGTCATCCATCTGTGTGACGATCATAGGTGTGTCGCCCATTGGTGTGATGATCATCAGTGTGTTTTCCATCAGTGTGATGATCATTGGTGTGTCTTCCATCGGTGTGACAATTATCCGTGTGTCGTCCATCAGTGTGACGATTATTAGTGTGTTGTCCATCGATGCTATGGTCATCGTTGTGTCGTGAATCGGTCTGCCAATCATCAGTGTGTTTTCCATCGGTGTAACAATCATCGGTGTGTCGTCCATCGGTGTGTCGATCTAACTAATGCTACCAAGAACTCTAAGAAACTTACGAAGTGTTTGTATTACACATAACACTACTAAATTGATTGAAATCCATAAAAACATGGAAATATACACTTGTAATTATATTGAAGCATAAATATATTGTTCAGTATGACATAATTGATTTACATAGAGATATTAAATGACATAAAATAATAGAATCTATAGATTTACATTATTTGGGATTATAAAAACCATTATATCATAGAGGGTCCAACAATCTCCCCTTTTTTGATAATCACAAATTATGGAATACATGTGATGTTAAAGAATAGTAATAACTTGAATTAGCATATCTCATTGAATATGGTTTTTAATATAACTAAAACTTTCCCTTGTTCATGGTTTTTAAAACAAAGATCCCCCTAAAATATTGGATCAGAGGGAATATATGTATATATATTACGGTGAGTACATGACATGTGGCCCATGCCATAGTTTCTCCCCCTGAAATGAATAATTTATGACTATACCTTTAATTAATAATGCATGCCTAAAAATTTATCCCCCTTTTGGGATTAGAAAAAAAGCTAATATAAGGATAAGGAAGAAAGAGAAATAATATAAAGAAGTAGTTAAACATAGTGAAGAAAAAAAGATTTATATTAATGATCAAAATGGTACAATCGACAAAATAAAGATACAAATCTTTATAAAATAGATAATTCAACACTAAGGGTTTATCTTCTAAGGTGCTTTTACTTTATCTGAAGGCTCGGGAGTATGATCAGAAGGTTTTGGTGTGGCAGTGGGAAGAGGTGGTCTGAAGAGAACACCAGGAAAGGCAACACCTGTTGGGACATTTTCTACAAGGATATACCTTCTTTTTGAGAATACACGGCTCTGAGGATGCTTGGTAATGACTTGTCAAATTTGAGAAAGTGCCTGAGAGATAGTCATTGGAACATGAGACTGAGAGGTAGTTCCAACGGAAGTAGTAGGAGGAACCACAATTGCTTCAGCTTGAACATGCAGATATGGCTTGAGGATCTTGATGAAATCATTAATGATTTTTCCACCATATTTCATGGACTTCTCAAAATAATCCTTATTCTCAATGAATTTATTCAGTAGAGGGGTAAAGTCCTTCAATTGAGTCAATTTATTCTTGAAGGCTTCTGTTACTGGAGGAATTCTAAGATTTTACGCTAAAAAAATGAAGCTATTTATGATATCATTCTTGGTATAGATCTTGGTAAAATACTTATCCACTTTCTCTCTAATCTATTTCTGAGTGGCAGAGGCTTCATTTGTACACTGCTTTACCATATTGTAAATAAGGTCTATATTTCTATATACCTTTTCAAGGGTTTTTTATCTGAATCACTCTGAAGATTCTTGAGTTCTTCTCTTATAATAGCCTTGAGGGATTCCAAATAAGCAACAAAACCTTTCCCAATTCTAGAACTGGATGGAACATTGATCATTTTTCCAAGCTCATATTTTAATATCTTCAAATAGACACTCAGTAGATGTGTCACTAAGTTCCTAATAACTTCCATAATACCACTGAAAGTGATCTTGAAATCAGTGGTCAAAGTGTTCAACTCATTACTCATCCTCTTTACTTCTTCTCTCAGTAAAGTATTATGTCTAATGATTGTTCTACTATGGTAATGAGATTAGGTTGAATCTCCTAGATCACAATTCTTGCAATCATTGCATCATCTACATATGAATTAACCATTAATGTAGAGGCTTCATTTTTGGATCCAACTGAGGATCTTACTATCTCACAAATATCATTTTTGAAATGCTCTAAATCAGCTTTAGTGACATAGTCACAAGGCACTGGATGTGTTAGCGGCTCAACTATGGGAGGTGCAACTGGTTCTGCTTCATCTTGAACTTGAGGAGTAGGAGGAGGTGCTACTCTCTAATCATCAGAGTCATATTCCAAAACAAATAGGAGTAATCTTGGATCTCTATTATGATCTTTAATACAGGTCCAGTCACTTAGCATAACAGTTTCAATCTTGAACCTTCTTCCTTGAGGCGTAGGAACAACTTCATCATCTTCTTATTCTTCATCCTTTACTCTAGCCAAAATAACATTTCTGGGCACTTTTAACAACTAAGCTTGAGGTTCTACATGTTCTCTAACCACTGCAACTTCTCCAGACATTTCCTCAATTTGAGGCACCTGATCCTCAGCCTATTACTCATGACCACCAGCCATAATTTCATTTAACTCCTGAAAGATTTCTTTATGTTAAACAATAGGATGATGAGTTATGTACTCATAACCAACATCTCCATGATCAATAACCTCTTGTTCAACAGTATCAACACCATATGCAGCTCAATTTAAAGATTCCTCACTGGATCTGCCAACTAATTATTGTCCCACTTTTAAGGAATCACTGGAATGATCATCATCTCCCTCTTCATCACCACAATCATCATCATTATCAGACTCCTCATCTAACTTACTCACATGGCCTTCCACACCAGTGACTTCTGTCTCTTCTTCATCTTCATCACCTAACAAAGGTTCCCTTGAGTGTAAGTCCAAAGGTGGACTAGCTGGTCCATAAGACATGTCTTTTGGGATTTCAATAATATCATGATCACTCATGTCATCAATAGAAGATACTTCTTCCCTTGGAAACTCAGCCTCATCTTCCTCATCGGAATAGATAGGTTCCTCTCCTGGTTTTAGGCCTAGATTAACTTGATCCTTTGGTTTGGTATGATTGTCAATCAGATAGAACTCCTCATACAGTCTTTCCTCATCTCATACCCAAAATTTCTTCCATGGGTTCTAGAAAATATTTATTTATTTTAAAATATCTTTCTAAAGGAAAAAACCGCTGCAGGAACTTTTCATTTTATCTCTATCTTCCACATATCCCAATTTCTTTAGCATGGAAGAGATCATCCTGGGATTGTACAAGAATGTTTCTTTCTTAGAGGGTTTTATCATATCATAAATATGAACCGTTAGATACCTAAAAAGATTCACCTTTATCCCATTTTCAAGAGGTAAATCATGAATACATCCTGATACTTCACAAAAGAGAAATCTCCCTTCCTTGGGAAGATTTTATGCTGAATGAACTTAAAAATTAATCTTGTATCTCCATCAAATTCACTGGAAGTAGATATCCTCGATTATTCACTTCCATCCATCTCCTTCAGAGTAGTTTCATACGAAAAAATCATAGGAAGGTAAAATATTACCCTTATATTAGTATAGACACCTTCATGAGGCATTTCCAAGCATTTGGCCCATTCCTTTGATGAAAATGATATCACGTTTTCCATTCACCATTGAATTCATCCTTTATTCCTCATCTCCATCTAGGGATAACATCAAGTGTAGATAAAACTCTTGTACTAGCTTGGGATAATAAGGCCTTTCAATGTTTGAGAACCAGCTCACCCACCATTGATATTCCAGTACACTTAACAAAAATGACTTTCTTGACAGAAGCCACTCAGCAGACACTTCCTTCTCAGCTATGACAACTTGGCTTTCGAATCATGGTTTTTAGTACCACTAGACTTACTATTCTGACGCTTAGATAATGGAGATTTGCTCAGATCTTCTATCGTACACTTAGTTCTTTCCATTTCTACGGTTCAGATTTGATGAGACTCGAAAGGTCAAGGATTGAGAGATAGAGTGTCAAATAGGAGAAGGTTCAGAGGCAGAGAAGTAGGTGAAAGGTCAAGATGGATTCAATTTATTAAATCATTTAGGGATTGAAAATTGAAAATCACAAAAATTTAAAAGCATAAAGAAAAACATAAAACTACGTCATTTTATTTATAACATATAGAATTACAAAAGGTTCCTTGATGGCATCAATTTCACACAATCAGTTTCTAAGGGATCAGTTTCAAGAGATCAGTTTCACGAGATCAATTTCACGAGATCAGTTTCAAGGGATTAGTTTCACGAGATCAGTTTCATGAGATCGGTTTCACTGATCAGTTTCATAGATTGGTTTAAGGATCGGTTTTACTGAACCGTTTCATGGATCGGTTTCATTGATCGGTTTCAAGGATCAGTTTCACTGATTAGTTTCAAGGATCGGTTTCAAGGATCAGTTTCACTAATCGGTTTCAACGATCAGTTTCACTGATTGGTTTCAAGGATCAGTTTCAGTGATCGGTTTCAAGGATCGGTTTCAAGGATCTATTTCACTAATAAGTTTCACTGATCGGTTATAACGATTTATTTTACTGATCTGTTTCACCGATCGGTTTCAAGGACTGATTTCAAGGATAAAAGAGTTTTGACAGGTCATTAGATATTTAACATTCTTAGTTCATGTTTTATGTATTTCATTCTCTCAGAGTTTAAGGGTTTAGTGAAAATGTCATGAAATTGATGCTCAGTCCCGATAAAATCAAGTGTTATATCACCTTTTTGATAATGATCTCTAAAAAAGCGATGTCTTACATCAATATGTTTTGTTCTATAATGAGAAATTGGATTTTTAGAAATGTTAATATCACTTGTGTTGTCAAATTTTATGGGGATATGTCTGAACTGAAATCCATAGTCTAATAAGGTGTGTTTCATCCCCAAAATTTGTGCACAGCAACTACCAGTAGCAATGTACTCTGTTTCAACAGTTGATAGTGAAATCGTATTTTGTTTTTTAATACACCATGATATTAGAGACTTCCCCAAAAAGTGAAGTTTTCCATAGGTACTCTTTCTATCAAAATTACTTCCACCAAAGTCAGCATCTAAATAACTAACTAAATCAAAAGGTTGTCCTTTAGGATAAAAGAGTCTTAAATTATTTTGATACTTGAGGTATTTTAAAATTCTTTTAACAACATTGAAATGTGACTCTTTTGGGTTTTCTTGAAATATTTCACACATACACACACTAAACATAATATCCATCCTACTAGTGGTTAGGTACAAAAAACTTCCAATCATTCCTTTGTATGTAGTTTGATCAATGGATTTTACATTTTCACCAAGATCTAACTTACATGTAGAACCCATAGGGGTTTCAATACTTATATTTCTATCAAATGCATATCTTTTCAAATTATCTTTAGTGTACTTACTTTTTTTTATAATAATACCTTATTTATTTTGAAATATTTTAAATCCAAGAAAATATTAATGTTCACCCATAAAACTCATTTCAAACCCACTTTGCGTTATTTTAGAAAAATCATTACATAAAGAATTTTTAGAAGATCCAAAGATAATATCATCTATATATATTTGAGCTATCAAAACATCTTTTGAAATTATTTTTATAAACAACATAGGATCTTCAAGTCCTTTTGTAAAACCTTCAAAAATACGAAAAATTACTTAATCTTTAATACCAAGTTCTTGGATCTTGTTTCAAATCATATAAAGCTTTAGATAACTTGAAAACTTGCTTTAGAAAAGGTGGATTTATAAAACCTAGGGGTTGTTCAATAAAAACATCCTCAAATATATAACCATTTAAGAATCCACTCTTGATATCCATTAGTAAATTTTAAAATCCAAGTGTGCTTCATAGGCAAGTAAGATTTTAATGGCTTCAAGTCTTGCTACTGGTGAAAATGTCTCTTCATAATCAATTCTATCTTCTTGAATATACCCTTGTAAAACCAGCCTAGATTTGTTTCTTACTATATTTACAACTTCATCCACTTTATTTCTAAACACCCATTTGGTTCATATGGTTAGAATATCCTTTGGTATATCTACAGGTTTTCAAAATTTATTTCCTTCAAACTGGTTAAGTTCTTTTTTCATGGCCATTACCCAAAATTTATCATTGATTGCATCATTGATATTTTTAGGTTCATGTTGTGACAAGAATGCTTTATGTTCAACCTGGTTTCTCAAATAATCTCTAGTTTGTGTTCCTCTATCTAAATATCCAACAACAACATCTAGGGGACAGTTTTAAGTGTCATAGTTGGTCTAGTAAAGGTAGGAATGGTTATTTCAGCTTCGTTATTTTAATCCAGTTCATTATGGCTAGGATCTGGAGAATTTCTAGAACTGGGAGTTTTCACAGATTCCTTCATATGATGATTTGAGTTTTTATCATTAATATCTACATTGAACACATCCTCTTCAATATTTTCCAGTGAGGTCTTGGGTTCATGTGGATTTGTTTCATCAAAATTGAAATGTACAAATTCCTCCATACATTTGGTTTTCTTTTTAAAGACTCTATTGGCTTTTCTTGATGTAGAATATCCAACTATTCCTTCAACACTTTTGTGGAAAAATTTATCTAAATGGTCTTTAGTTTTTAGAATATAAACTTTACATCCAAACACTTTAAAATAACTTACTTTGGGTTTCATGTCGTTCCACAACTCATAAGTAGTTTTCTTAAGGATGGGTCTGATTAAGACTCTATTTATTATGTAATAAGCTGCATTAAAAGATTCATCCAAAAAATAAATCAGTAGGTCATCTTCATTAAGCATAGTTCAGGAAATTTTCTATAGGGTTCTATTTATTATTTCTACCACACCATTTTTTTGAGGTGTACTAGGAGCAACGAAGTTATGATTATAGCCATTTAGTGAGAAAAAAGCGTCAAAATCATGATTCACAAACTCACAGCCATGATCACTTCTTAAGGATTTAATCATAATTCCACTAAGATTTTTTATAGTCCTAGAATACTTATTGAAGTGAGAATAACGTTCACTCGTATGATATAAAGAAAAGTTCTAGGTATACCTATAGAAATCATCTACAAGGACATAAACATAGTGCTTCCCATTGAGACTCAAAACTCTAGATGGTCCAAACAAATCCATGTGAACCAACTCAAGAGGTTGAAAAGTAGTTACTTATTTCTTTGGTTTGAAAGTGGTTTTATGTTGTTTTCCTTTTTGACAAGTATTGCACACCTTATTGTCTGGAAACTATAATTTAGTTAGGTCTTAAACTGAACATTTTCTTGTTAAATTCATAAGATAGTGTATATTAGAAGGTCCTAGTCTTCTGTGCCAAACCCATGACTCTATGTGAAAGGCATTTAGACAAGAAATATTCTGTGAGATTAGTGTGTCTAAATTTATAGCATATACATTATCATTTATAAGAGTAGTAAATACTATGTTATTCTTGGCATAAAAAACATGGAATGAATCATTTTTTAATTTAACATTAAATCCATCATTACTCAATTGGTATATGATGAGTAGGTTGTACTTTAATTCATCAACATAAAGTACTTTGGAAATTGAAATAGAGTTAGGGTTACCAATCTGGCCTAGGCTGATGATTTTTCCTTTACCATTGTCACCAAATGTGACATGTCCTCCATCAATATTGATAATACTTTTAAAGCTTGAATATTCCCCTATCATATTTCTTGAACACCCACTATCTATGTACCATATATTTCTACAGGAGCTCTTTAGGCAGTTTACCTACAAAATAATTCATCCAAGAAATGATTTTGGTAACCATATTTGTCTGGGTCCACATACATTAGTGATAAAAGATTTAGGAACCCACAATTGTCTTATAGGATTCCTATATACAGTGAATAAAGTATTTGAAAAATAAAATATTTTTGGTCTTGAAGAATTTGACGTAGTAAAATAATTCTTGGAACTGGAACTTGCAGTAAAATTATGGTTTTGGAAAAAAGTAGCAGATTTTCCAGATTTGGTTACAAAATGTGGTTTGGATAAATTCCATTAACCTAGTTGATATCCTATCCCAGATGTATAATTAAGAGTTATTTTTTTACCAAGAATTTGATTAAGGGTATTTTTTCCATTTGTAAACTTTCTTAAGTCCTTATTCAATTGCTCATTAGATTTTTTTAACTCATTATTTTCCTTGAGAAGTTGAGAATTATTCTCCTTTTCAGTTGTAAGTTCAAATTTAATAGTCATAGTAATAACATGCTGTTTCTTCAAAGTTTTATACTTATCTTTTAACTCGTTTCATGTTTCTTCTAGCATGTTTCAATATTTAAATAAATCATCATTTTTCATATTCTCATATTCACATTCTTTTTCAAAATAAGAAGAATTATGTACTGGATAATATAATGTTACCATAGTTATATTTGTCATAAAACACATATTAGCCATATCATATTTCTTATTATGAGATGAGGCAGATTCATTGGATCTATCCTCATAGGCACTCCAGGTGGCCTTCATTACCTTCTTATACTTTCTGTCCTTACTTTCATACTTCTTCTTATATTTCATCTTTGGATAGTAATCCTTGACATGTCATTTCCTTTTACATTCGTAGAAAATTATCTCTTCTAATTTATCATTTCTCTTCTAATTTGTTTTCCAATTTCCCTTGTTATCATATTTTCCTTTGTAATTTGGATTTCTGAAAAAATTCTTTTTCTTATAAAATTTATTGAATTTTCTAGCTAGCTGGGTCATTTCTTCATCACTATCTGAAGTTGATTATTAACTACTGGAGCTTTCAATAGTATCTTGAGCTTTCTCCTTGTCTTTACTTTTAGAGTTAGTTGTCTTGAAGGCTACAAACTTTTGTTTTGGTTCATACTCTTATTGATTCACCTTCAATCCCTCTTTATACATCATTAATTTTCTAATAAATTCCTTTATTGGGATCTTATTAATGTCGCATGATTCCTTAATGGATACAGATGTACCTCTCCATCTCTCTAGTAAGCATCGTAGAAGCCTCATTATCTGATCTTTAGCTGCAACTTCTCTTTCTAAAGAAATCATGGTATTAAAAATTTCATTAACTTGAGATACATATCAAAAATTGATTCATCAGGATTCATTCTGAAGTTTTCATATTTAATAGTATACATATTTAATATCATTTCTTTAACATTATAAGTTTCCTCATGAGAAATAGATTAAGTGTCTGAAATCTCATGTGTAGTTTTAAAAGAAGAAATATGATTAAACTCTTTATCTCATAGTGCACAGTATAGATAATTCATTGCTTTACAATTATTGTTATAGTCAGTCTTAGTAGGTTCATCCCAAGTGTTTCTAGAAATTTTAGAAATTTCATATTTACTTTCAATTGCAGTCCAAATTTCAAACCCCGTGATTTCTAGATGTATTTTCATTTTAATCTTCCACTGATCATAGTTTGTTCCATTAAAGAAAGGTGTTCTATTGTTAGTATCCCCTTCTAATATATTATCCATGATATAAATTGTAAAATAATTTCTAAGAGATAATTTTTTTGAAATAACAGAAATTTTAATATATTTTAAAAAAAAACTACAATCATAGAAAAGATTTGAAAACTAACAATAATTATTAAATCCCCCTGATACCAAATGTTGGTTGGAGTAGATCACACAAGAGGGTGGGGGATAAATTGAGTATCTATAAAAATTTCTATTAAAAATGGTTCTTGGAAAACAATATCCTTTAATTAATATATAATCAAAGTCAGTTTGTAGTGAATTAATAAAAGTCATGAAGGTTCAATTATTTTCTCAGAAGATTGATTAGTTCTCAGATTTACAAATCTAAAGATTATTCAAACTTTTGAAACAAATATACTGATTCAAAAAAGATATAAACACTTGTAAAACTGACTATCAAAGTTCAATTTAATTTTATTTGAAATGAAATAAACACAGATCAGATTAAACTAAAAGATAGATACACAGTGGATAAACACAAGAGGTTCAGTCTTAAGTTGATACTTAGTCCTCTCCACTTGGTGATCACCTTCCACCAAGCAGTTTATATTAATAAAAATTTTGATCCACACCCTGAATCAGGGTTCACAATAGCACACAGGGCTATTCGGGTCACACTTGACCTCTACCACATTTATTCATGGGAAAAAAAATAAACAGATCACGTAGGATCTCTTCCACTATTCTACGTGGGATAGAAGAGTAAAAAGAGATTGAGTGTGGGGATATTTAGTATCCTCCTGTTATGCACAAGAGACAGTGTGTGTGAAACAAACAGATACACACACTGATCGAAAAAGTAAACACAAAATCACAATAGAGTTATAAATGAATATTAGAGTTTAAAAATATTTGTGTGTAATGCTGTGATGCTCCGGACTCAATGGATGTAGAAAAAATGACATTTTAGTCCTCTTATGGAATTTGGCTTCAGAACAGAGTATCACAACCTATATACTCTATCTTTCTGGAGTGAAAGGTTCAGATCTTCAATGTTATAATGATCAGAGAGTTTTAGCAGGTTGTTGCTTTCAAAATTGAACTACTTGTGTACTCAAGCTTCAAGTTCTTCTATTTTCAATATAGTGTACATTCACACGGTATGTCTCTATCCTGTTATATTATTTTATATATATATATTTTTTAACAATTTAGCTTGTGATCCTTTTAAACTTCAAGGTCCAGCAAGCATGAAGATCTCCCCATGTGCATGTACCTCGTACTGTCTATGGATAGTCCTATAGACTTCATTAAATAAGGTCAAAAACAATAATTTGTCTAAATATGGCAGTTTGAAACAAATTTGAATTAATAAATTTGAAATATTATTTATGAAAATCATTGATTCATAAGAATCAGTGAGTTATTTTCATTAGTCTATCATCATCGGTCTGTTAGTATCAGTCTGTTAGCATCGGTCTGTAATAATCGGTCTGTCAGCATCGGTCTGTAAGCATCGGTTTGTTAGTATCGGTCAATCAACATCGGTGACTCTGAGTATCGGTGAGTTATTTACATCGGTATTAGTGACTTAGTGTATCAGTGAGTTGTTTGTGCTATCATTCTGTCGACCATCAGTGTGTTATACATTGGTGTGTCAATCATCAGTGTGTCGTCCATTAGTGTGACGATCCTCAGTGTGTCATATGTCAGTGTGACGATCATCGGTGTGTTGTCCATCGGTGTGATGATCATCGGTGTGTCTTCTATTGGTGTGATGCTCATCGGTGTGTCATCCATCGGTGTGACGTTCATCGGTGTGTTTTCCATCGGTGTGATGATCATCGGTGTGTCGTCCATCGGTGTGTTGATCAAAATAACGGTGCCAGGGACTCTGAGAAACTTATGAAGTGTTTGTCTTATACAGAATACTACTAAATTGAGTGACATCCATAAAAACATGGAAATATACACTTGTAAGTATATTGAAGCATAAATATAGTTTATTGAGTTATTGAAATATATTGTTTAGAATGACATAATTGATTTACTTAGAGATACTAAATGACACGAAATAATAGAATCTGTAGATTGACATTATTTGTGATTATGAAAACCATTATATCATAGAGGGTCTAACAATATTAAAATACAAAAAAGTAGTATTTTGAAAACTAGTAAAACAATCGTTATATAATATTAGAAATAAAAATTGAAAAAACTATATTATTATAATTTTTTATAAAAACTTTTTAAGTAAAACATAAAAAAAATACATTTTTAAAAATTTAAAAAATATAATATTATTTTTATTATTTTTATGAATTTAAAATTTAATAATTTTTTCTAAATATTCATTTATTGAAAATAAACTCCAGAATACTTATTAAAATTTAATATAACAAAAATGAATTATAATTTTATATAATAAACTAATTAATTAATTTTTTAGAAAATTAAATACCTGGGAAATTGGCAATTTTTTTACAAGAATAATATTAGATAAATCATTGTAGTGATCCACAAGGTCCCAATATAAATTATATCATTATTAATGGTTTCAAAATGTTTATAACATTTTCATTTTAAAATAATTTTTTTTAAAAGTTATAATTTAGCACTCATTTAATAAATGTGATCTTAGGGGTTTTGAACGTTTTGATAATGTTTGAATTCATCTATTTCAATTTTGTTTTTAGGTAGATTGTGTTTTTTAGTTTCAATATAGTGAACATAATTTATGGTAAAATAAAAACATATTTATTCCAGATTTTTTATAATTTGATTTTTTTACATGTGGTTGCTAGCCTATATTTTCAAGAAATAGAAACTTAGAATGATATTTTAAATTCTAATTTGGAACTATATTAGTTTTATGAATTATTAAAATTCATTGAGGATGCCTTTTATTCAAGATAAAATATTGGATTATTAGAAGAAATTTCCAAATGTATATCTATTAAATCATATTATAGAATATGAAATTATTGTTTTGATTAATTATTTTCTTTTGTTATTTTTTCTTGAGGGAAATACATTGTCTATAAATTTATATAAAATAAATAAGTTTTTCCATTGTACAGATATTGGTTTTTACAAGATCAATGAATGTTAAAAATATTTCTTCTTATATTATAGTGAATATGATTAATTAGTAAATTTTTATACATGTGGACAATCATGGTACAAAGTGGTACAAAAAAGAAAATACAAATTTGTTTGAGTTAAACCATTTAGGTATTTTTCAATGACACATAGATTGTAGAATCTATTTCTATCTCACTACACAACTATATTAATGAATAATAATATGTATAATATTTATTTAAATGGTAGTTTAAATAATCCTTATGATATTTTTTTGGAAAAACTTTGATCAGGTGCATTTTTATTTTTCTACGGAACCTCATAATGCATGGTTAATCTTTTCTGCTAATGTTTTTAATCTATTTAATGATTATAATAGTTAATATTCTTATTGGACAGTTTTTATAACTCTGTACAACTTCCTTCGATAGTTACTGATGCATGAACCATATATTAATTTAGTGTTATTTAGAAAATTATTTATGCTTATTCAAAATTGTAGATTGACAAGTAAATTTCATCAAGAAGGTAATATATACCTATATATGATTATATTAAAAAAATAATTTTAAACAAAAGTGGCATTGATGTTGATAATAAATGACTTCCCAATATTCATTATGTTAGCTGGATGAAGTTCATGTGAACCAAAATCCCATATTCACCGCATGAGTGATAGATTTTTTATTCTTATCTATGGAAGAAAACCTTGTTTTTTGACTTTCATTGGAGATTTATTCATGTCGATCATCATTTTCAAAGAAATATAAATAATTTAAATAAATATAGAATAGTAAGAGATGATATACATTATTTCCCTCAGTTATTTTGATAAAATATATCATCTCTTTATTACCTCATATTACGTTTTGACCAGCTATAAACCAACAAAAAATAGATGGCTTTGGGGGTGATCACCATTGGATAAATTAGTGTATTTTTTGGGACCTTCCATGTTGTTCTAATTTGTTGCTCCATCACATGATATATATATTGAATATTGAGAAGAAATATTTTAATAACATATTCTATAGCATGCTAGAATCACTTTTCAAGAATAAAGATACAATAAAGGCATGGTTAGATAATTCCCAAATCTATAAGCTCCTCAAACAAGGGTTATTTGAAAATGATATATTAAAGAAATTTAATGATACCAAAAGAAGATTACACACTTTAGAAAGAAATTCATTTTTTATTCTATTAGTGGATTAGAAATTTGAGGATACTAGATTGATATGCCTTAAATTTGTATCACTGTGTCACAAAAAGTAATATTATAGTGTTAAACAACCATGATTTCCATGTCATAATGGAAATAATACTACCTATTGATATTATAGTGTTGTTGAATTATTTAATCTGAGATGTTTTGGCCAAAAAATGAAATTGTATTTGAGACATTTGAGTGGTAACCACAGACTATGAAACAATGAATACGCAATGAATGATGTTGTTATATATTTATGTGAATTGGAAAAAAACTATTTGCATTGACATTCTTTGATTTTATAGAATATTTAATATTAAATTTACCCTATAAAGAAAAATGTGGAGGCCCGGTGCAATTTCAATTTATGTACTCATTTGAGAGATGTATGAAAAAAATGACGATCAAGTTACTTAACATGATGTCGTTAGTCAAAATCTTAATAATGTTATCTCTAATGTGCTTGTTCATCCTTTTATAGGTTGGAATACTTTTATATATATATATAATATATTTTCTTGAAAATAACACTCTATTTTTTATTAATGGTAGAAGAAATTACACTCTTAACTTCACGTTAATATTGAACATTTTTAGTAGTAAGAGAAGGAAACAAAATATTCTCAATAAAAGTATTGTCTATATTTCCAAAACCTGCACAATAGGTGTTTCTATATCATTGAATATAGGATTGAAATCCCCAAAATTCCTTTTAAAATGGACTATCATGGTGCTTCTCTATCCGATTTAAGAAATCATATTCAAAACTTTGATAGAATTTTAATCAGAATCATTGAGACTATCACTATTTGGAAAATAAAATTCCAAAAATTTAGAGGGATAATTACCTTTGTTAATAATGTCCATTTTTCTATTCTAATGAAACTTTTTTCAGTCTTCAAGGCTCCAAAGACTATAATTAGAAAAATTGAGCATGATTGAAACTGGGAAATAGAAGATGGCACCTGACTCACCCATCTCTGCTCTCATCTCTAGCTTCCTGTCTCAGAATCATTCTCTTCCATGTAGGGTTCCGGTTCTCCCCGAAGTGATGTACCTATCCTCCTCTGTCGGCTTCTTCATCTTTTGACCATCTCCTTCATGGCGATGGGTCCTTTATACTCTAGATTCTTTAGGATTCATCCTATTAGGTTTGTTTTCTTAGGGTTCCATGGAGCTGTCCCATTTTCCCCTCTTCCATCGCTACTCTGGTGATATGGTCTGGCACGTACAACCCCATCTTTGTTGGGTGTGCTGGTTTTTAATATCAGTTTGGGACTGTGGCAGTGGAAGTAATGGTAATGTGGTGTCCTATTATTCGATGTATTCTTCCTCATTTTATGTTGATTTGTTTGGGGTTCATCATTAGGGATTCAATCCCGTTTTCTTATTAGGGTTTCAATCCCATTTCACCCTTCTTCAATATTGTTTCTCCAATTGTTGGTATCAATTTCTGTTTTTCCTTAGGGTTTTAATCCCAGTGTTTATATCTATGGTTACTTGTCGATATTTGCTTGTCATTTCCTCTTCTCTACTACTTATTCCTGCTCTTTCTTCATGGTCCTTTTCTTCCTTCTAGGTTGGTCGGGTTCACCAGATACAAAGAGAGTTTTGGGATTTTTCTGAGGAGCAGTAAGAGGCCCCAGGTGGAAGGACATATGGTGGATTTCTCTAGTTACAATTTTGTTTCAGATTTATCTTTCGATGATGTTTTTAGTTCTATTTGGTGCCCGCCAATGATGTTCACGACGCTGTAGTGCTACTTGTTTATGTGGTTCGGTGATGAGGTATGCATGAAAGTCTCAATGTTTCACGACTGCTCGACGATCTGCGACGTTCTTCAGTTCACCGATGTGCTGTTGACGACGACAGTGGAACTGGTTTGGTGTCAATGATAGTGACCATGATAATGTGGAACTCTGAGACATCTGTGAAGATGAAGATAACATTGATGGGGCTTCCGGAAGGTCTCACCGGCGTGGTGATGATGGGGGAGGTGGAAGGACATGATGTTGAAGGCGATAGGTGTGTGACTCGAGGCAGGCGTGTGACTCAAGATTCACATGGGGTATGGTTTTTTTCTTGAAATTTGTTATTTTAAATTTCAATTTGTGTACTGTCATAGCTTTTGAACATTTGAAATGTAAGGTTTCCTGATAACCCTAAAAGAAGCCTTTTGAATATGGAAAAAAATTGATTTGGAGTGGAGAAATATTGATAAAACTCTTAACATCTTTATATGATATTCTTATCTTGAAGGGCGACATCACTGAATTAGATGACACAAATTTGAAAAACTAGTTTATTAAGGGGGAATTAATATCATAATAATCTCTAAAAATATTACATTCATGTAGGGAAATCTCACTTGGGAGGATTTTTCAAGCCAATCTCCATGGGACAATTTTATCAAACATAAATATGGGTGATCACCTATTTGCTGGTACGAGTAGACCTTAGGTTCTATCATTTAGTGTGACCTACATGAAAACATCAAAATAATTATTAATAATTCGTACTAGATCATTATTAGTGGTGAAATATAATTTTTTTATGACAACTGGTTAGGTTCTCTCCTTCACTTTCTTGGATTTCCAGAACTAGACCTCAACTTTAACCAGACCTCTTCCTTCTCTCAGCTCCTAGATTCTGTTTTTAATGTGGATAAGAAAGCGTTATTCATAAAAATATAATTTTCTAATACTATGGATTATCTCATCTTCACTAACATTCATTTGAGAGGCTTTAAGTTCTTATAATTATGATATTGGATCTATGTTTCCAAATCTCAATACTCCCTAGGCAAAAATATTTGGTGCAAAAAAGTCCACATCAAGTTCAATTTTTTAGTTTATAACCTTTTGAAAAATGACATCCACATAAATAAATATTTATTCAATAAGGGTATACAAATCACATCCAAATGTTTTTTGATACAACAATTCCTATTCAGAATCTATATTTCATCTATTTGTGGTGGGAAACTGGGCCTGCTTCATTTGGATTTTTCTAGTGGGGAATATTAGTTGATCTGATTCTTTAGAAAAGTTATTTATCTATTTTTTCAACTTACAGGAAGGTTACGTGTTTAACGAGATTAGAAATAGCATAATTTTCATTGATTTATGTTCAGTAATTTGGAACACTTTTGTTAATTCCTTCCATGATGGTTTATCTCTTTAAAATGAATATATGAAACACAATCTTCTCTCTTAGATAAAATCTCTCTAACTACTCTATAAATAGGACATTATACCTAATTATTTCAACTCCCAAATTCTCCAACCTCTATAAAATGCTATCTTGATCAGTACAAGTTGATGTGGTGTGTTTGGTTTTGATGGAAGTACCTTAGGAAGGACCTTATGCTTAATACTAATGGGTCTTGTGTTTAAGGAGTCATGTGCATAGTTAGCCTAGTTATGACAACCCATACTTTTATTATACTTTAAATCATTAATTATCATATAAAGGTACATATAATAAAACCCATAAGATCATGAAGTCAGGTTTATTTGATAATTCGGTACATATCATAATAAATTAAACATGGTATAAAACAACACTATTTAAAACTTACTTAACTTTCTCTTAGAAATCATCAATCTTCTAACACTATATGGCATAATTTGGGGATATACATAAGAAAGGGATGAGATATAAATCATAGTAAGTGAATAAAAAAAGTATAACATGATGATAAATAAATACATGATATGCAATATCCATATAAATATAACATAAGATGGTTGAGAATCATAATATTGAATAATAAAGCATGATACAACATTATAACATAGAGGAAACATGAGAATGTGGAAAGGACATTAAACATGAAATCATAAACATAAGTCAAGGATAAATATCAAGAAATAATAACTTGGTGGAAAAAGTACCATTATGTATTAGGATTACTTACTAGTCCCTTTCATGGTGTCTCATGAGACTAAAACATTACCCAATGCATTGGAATACTACATAATTCTGAGCGCACCCGTCACTTTCATACCATGTACATGCATGAGCAGGACACATATATCATACAACATAAATAAGGATTTAATTAATTTTTATACCATGATAAATGAGTGTGGGTTACATAAAAATAATTCCAAAATAAAATAAGGATAGTTATATTTAAGTGAATAAGTTTGACTGGAAATGGGGATTAGTTTTCACTAAACAAAAGTTGTTCATGGAAAATCATAGGGAAATTTCAACAACATAACGAGGGAACATAATGAATTTTGGGAGGGATTAATGAGATTAATAGGGGTATATTAAAACTTTTCAATAATAAGTGTAGTAATATGTATGTGTAAAAAATATCCCATCAATATTAATTTAAAAACAAAATGCATTACATAAAGAAGGTGCTTGAATAAAGAGGGGAAGGAGAGGATCCCTTACCTTGAGAGGGTGTTTCAAAAAGCATGGTAAGATCCTCTTGAGAGCTTTAGGGAACCCTATGAGGGATATAGAGAGATAAGGGAAGAGTATAGTCATTATATAATAGTTTTTAATGAAGAGGAATGAGATCTTGGGTGGGTTTAGATTGTAAAAGAGAGGGAAGTTCTTTATTATTTTCAAAACATAGGTTTTGGAATCTATATAATAAATTAATACAAACCACAAGAATTCCCGAATTTTTTTCCCATGGATTCTGAAAAAATGTAGTTTTATTCATTATTATATAATTCTATGAACCACACACATTAAAATAATACCCTTGGTGATGTTTAATTGAGTCATGTTTACAAATAATTGATTTTAAAACCTTGAAATATAATATAGGTTTTCAATGATTGATAACAGATTTATAAAATTAATATAATGGAATCAAAAATAAATTATTTTAAAGGTAAAATATATATTTTTCCATAGATACCTTATATAGAACATATTACATCACTTTTTGGTTTTTATGATGTCATAACACATAACATATATTTATATCATATTTATTTTTTACCAAAAATTTTGAATATCTTAGAAAATTATGAAAAATTCACTATTGGATAGTTTTGACATCATGATTCAAAAAATAATATTAATTTTCTCAAAATAATTCTCTAAATATGATAATTTATACTTTTAAATAAAAAATACACATTTATTGAGAAATATTGGTTTTTTGATAATAATAGTTTTTAACCCATATAAAAATTATATTCAACTTTGGATAATTAAATTATCATTAATATTCAGTAAAAAATATTTAATAAAAATATTTTATTAAAATATAATTTATTTTAAAAATTATTAAATACATCAAAATAGTATCTTGGTCGAAATAATATATCTCTTAATAAATAATTTGTGTTTGATGTATCAAAATCTAATTTTTATCAAACTCTTTATCTAATAATTAATATTAAGTATAAATAATGAATATAATTAAGAATTTATACAAATAAGTATACAAATTCATACTGTTATGGTCTAGATACACATCCCTTTATTACACTAGTGAACACCCTAGGGTATGGTGCGCGATGGTGAGGTTTTCTTGGGATGGTTCAACATACATTTTTTGGGATATGATCTCAATGATATTGAACTTATGTCATAAATGGTTTCATTCATAATTTATTTTTGGAATCAAATCATGAGATTGATCAAGGGTAAATTCAAATACTATTAATCCCCTTTAAGAGTTCTGATAAATGGGCTTCATAGGGTACAATCCTACTGGTCAAGGCCATCGGTTTTTTTATGAAAATATGACTTTATTATAACCATATATATATATATACTAGTCATATGATCACAACGAAACGACTATATTATCAATGTTTATGATGATGAAAATTATTTTAAACTTAATAGGATATAAATTATAACATTCCAAAAACTAAATTAGTGAAATTATTTTCTATAACTGAAACACTTTATAAGATGTTTATTAAAATAAGGGAATTCCATTTATAAAAGTTTAGGTTGTTACATTCTTCCCCATTTCAGAAAATTTTCACTTGAAATTTTCTTTTCATAAACTAAAACAGTTGGGTGAAAATTATATTTCACCATATCTTGTAGTTCCCACATTACTTCCTCAAACTTGTAGTTCCACTACAACACTTCGACTAGACGAGTTTTATTGTTTCATAGAGCTTCGAATCTATAATATATGATTTTCATTAGCTGATCATCTTATGAAAGATCATTCTCCAATGGTACCACCTCTTGATTCAGTACATGTTAGGGGTCTAGTATGTACTTCATCTAGAGGTATACAATGAAAAAATCATGTACTTGATATTGGTTTAGTGGGAGTGCTTATTGATAGGCTACTTCTTGGATGCAATCAAGGATCTCAAAGGGGCCAATGTATCTATGATTAATATTTCCCTTATTTCCAAAAATCATATATTTCCTCCATGGAGATAAACAAAGGAACACTTTATCTCTAACCTCAAACTTTGGATTGCATTGATGATTGTCTGCATATATTTTTTGTTTAATTTGTGTATATTTCATACAATGGTGAATGGTTTGAATTTTTTTTGTCATCTGTCTAGAAAGACCAGGTCCCATAACCTTAAACTCTCTAACTTCATCCCAAAATGTTGGAGTTAGACACCTCTTCCCATATATATCCTCATAAGGTTCCATTTTAATTATATAATAGAAACTGTTGTTATATGAGAACTCCACTTGGGGAAGGTGCTGATCCCAACATCTTTGGAAATCCATTAAACATGAGCTCAATATATCCTCTAGATTTTAAATAGTTGTTTTATACAAACCATCCATTTATGGGTGATAATAATTATTTAACCAGAGATCCATAGTCAATGATTACTGAAGGATTATCTAGAACC
Organism: Viscum album; assembly: GCA_963277665.1. Taxonomy (NCBI): domain Eukaryota; kingdom Viridiplantae; phylum Streptophyta; class Magnoliopsida; order Santalales; family Viscaceae; genus Viscum; species Viscum album. Next base: position 1,570,639,232 of record OY728143.1, read on the forward strand.
TCAAGGTAAAACTTATATTTCGATCAGAAAAAATAGAGAGTATAATTCCATGAAATCTTATGAATCCCTTTATGTATATCTTGCAGAGTTGGTCAAGAGGGAAATATTTCTTGACAGTATTGAAATATTAAAACTTTTTAAGGTGATAAAATACCTACCAAATATAATTGTTGCCTTTAGGTGTCCTGGGTATTCCTATGGTAAAATCCATGGTTATGTTTTCCCATTTCAATAATGGTATGGGAAATGGTTAGATCATACCATTAAACTTCTTCTGTCCCACCTTGAATTGTTGGAATACCCAACATCACAAAAACAAACTCCATAATCTCCCTCTTCATTTAATCCCACCAGAAATTTTTCTTTAAATCTATTTTCATATTAATGCTTCCTGGATGAATAGATAAGGATGATCTATACACATCATCCAAAAGTTCTGTCTTTAATTCTAGTTTTTATAGGACACATATCTAGGTTAAAAACTTAAAACTCTACCTTTAGCAAAGTTGAACTCTGGAATATTATATACCTTCTTATGTATAACCTCATTATCTTTGTAATACTCCGTGATCATTTAAAGAATAGATGGTTGGGAAGTTACTTGATCAAGGTAGGATGATGAACCTTTTATCATTCCCATATCCATCCTTTTCTTATCCAAAAATATTGGATACCTTTCAATCCTCATCATGGATTGGGTTGAGGGATCCTTTATACTCAGAGAATCTATCACTTTTTTCACTTTCCCAAGATATTAATGGATAGAAAAATTATAATCCATGATCATATCTAACCATATACTTTGGGGAATATTGAGATCCTTTTGTGCGAATATATACTTGAGGATTTTATGATTTATATATATGTCACACTTCTCCTTGAAGAGAAAATGTTTACAAATATTTAACATGAAGATCAATGAAACCAATTCAATATAATGGGTTGGGTAGTAATGCTAAAGGATCTTTAGTTTATGGGAGGCATAAGATATCACTTTTTTTATATTTCATGAGTACACAACCCAATCTTTTTTTGGATTCATTTCTATAGATCACATATTATTCCTCGATGGTTGGTAGTGTAAGAAAAGGTGTAATTATAATAATCTTCTTTAGCTATATGGAGATCTCTTCAAATTCATCAAACAAGACAAGATTGATTCCTTTCTAATTTATCTTTGTTTGGGGGATTGAAAATCATGATATCTTTCTCAAAAATTGATGATAATACCCATTTAATCCAAATAAAAGTGTTGATTTCTATCATAGTGGTTGGTCATGTAAACCCTTAAATTGCCTCTATTTTTTAAGGATCTATGTAAATCCCTTAGTTAGTGATAAAATTATCTTGTAATGATAGTTTCTCCAACCAAAACTCACATTTAATGTACTTTTCTTACATATTTTATTTCCATAATGTATTTAGTATACTATTAAAATACTCCTCATCTTCCTCCATTATTTTTCGAGTAGATAATAATATCATATATAAAGACTAGATTTTTTTGAGCTAATAACTAAAAACCCTATTCATAAAATCCATGAAGATTTATAGAGAATTAGTGAGTCCAAACAGAATCACTATGAACTTGTAGTTTCTATACCTTATATGAAAAGTAGTATTGGGGATATCTTCCATCTTCTCCTTGACTTAAAAATATTCCTACTGAACATCTACCTTGGATAAGTATTTGGATCCATGTAGCTGACCAAAAGAGTCATAAATCCAGAGAATAAGAGAATTTTTCTTTATTGTGATATTGTTAAGCTCGTGATAATAAATGTAGCAGTGCATTGAACTATATTTCTTTTTGATGAACAGGACTGATGCACCCAATAGTGAATCACATGGGTGTATAAACCCTTTATATAGATTCTCCTATAGTTTTTTCTTTATATCCTAAAATTCAAAACCTAAAATTCTATATGGGATCTTAGATATTGTAAAATCTATAGGTATAATATTGATTGAAAATTCAATCTCACAGCTAAGAGGAAGGCCATAAAATTCCATAGGAAATACATCAGTGTATTTTCTACACAATGGGAAGGTCTTTAAGGTTGATATTTTCTTTAGTCTCAATCATTTGAGATATATATGCTTTCTTTTAAAGAAATAATATCCATTCGTAATATTTTTGTACAAAAGAAGATTCATCCTTCTAATTAAATTTGTATATAATCAGAGGACGATTCATGATATGGAGGTCAATTACCTTCTACCGACAATTTATATTGGATCTATATAAGGGAATCCAATCCATACCCAAAATTCCATAAAATTATGCTAAAGGGAGTAAGAAAAGATTCTATGGAAATTTCAACCCACAAATATAGATATGGTAGGATTTATTTACTTGGGATGTAATAATTACACCATTTTTCATTTTCACCAATAGCTCTACTTCCATTCATTATGGTGGTGTTTGAATATTCATAGTAAAACTATAAGATATGAAAGTATGAGTAGTACCAGAATAAAAAAGTATGTTCACCATTATTTAATGAATAAATAGAGACAACTGTGATGGAATTATTTATCCCTTACTCTCTATGACTTGGGGTTTTCTATTGTCGGTTATAATTAACAACCCTTGGCTTAGTGTGTTGACTCACATAGTGTCTTTGTTACTTATAGTTAAAATGTTGGACCACTTTATTTCATCACATTGGTAGGTTTCTTCCATAGTAAATTGATAGCTAGGTTCCCTTCCTTCCAAGACCTAAATCATTTCTTTATCCCCTTTTGGAAATTTACAAGGCACTTCTTCTCAAACCATTGAAAAGTGGGATGCTCAAATTTCATTTCATTATTGTATTTCTCCATCGCATCACCATAGTTAATCCAAACTTTACACTTCTTATCCATGTGAGACCCTTGAGATTTTATGATATCCATTTTGACTTTTAGGGAACATTAGACAATTTTTGAATAATTATAAAAGTCCCAAAATAGATAATTCGTTTCATTGACTTGGATTTAGTCCACCAAAGAAGCAGTCAACTTTATATTTGAGGGTAATGAAACAAATGAGGAATATCATGAAAGTATTTTTAGGGTTTTTTCATGTTTCATAATAGATTTTAATCCTTCTTATTTAGGATAAGGAAGTCCCACTCCAATTTTAGTCAATGTTTGTGAGGAAAAGATTTATCAAAAACATTTTTTGAAATTCATTCCACTCCATTGATTCAATACCCTCCTTGTGATTTGTATTCTCAAACAAATTCCACCATTGATCAACTTATACATCTACATAATAAAAAACCAAAATTAAATTCTCTTACTTGAAACATTTAATGTTGGAGAAGATATTTTCAATGGATCCGGTTTATTGTTCCACAATTAAGGGATTAGAAGATCCACTGAAATTTGAAGGACTTTGTCACATAAAGGTATAAATATCAACATTCAATTTATTAGAATGATTTATTCATTCCTATTGATTCGTGTTTTGGTTTAAAACATGATTCAATTGAGAAAAGTTTTAAATTCTTGCTTTCATCATGTTGGGCGTCTCATTTGGGTAGTTATCACATTGCCCCTCACATTGGTTGTCAACCAAGTTCCTCATATTTCCATCCATTTACTAGAATAAAGGAAAAATTAGGAATGATATTTTTTAAATTATGAATCACATAAAATAGATATTATTAACATTAAAGAGATAACTCATGAAAAAGTTTAATAACATATGACTGAACATTAACATTTTTATTGATTTTGGCAACACACTGAAAACAACATACAAGAAACACATCATGGAGGTCTGAAGTAGTGGAGACCCATATTTTTATTACACTTTAAATAATTATTTATTACATATAGGTACACATAATACAACCCAGAAGAAATGGGATAAAACAACCTGGGAAATCATAAGAAATCAACATCTTGAACATGGGATAAAACAACATTATTTAAAACTTACTTAACAAGCTCTTAGAAATCATCGATATTATAAAACAATACGGGATAACTTGGGGACTTACATAATAATGGGATGAGCTATAAATCCCATTAAGGTAATAAAAAAAGAATATCATGATTATAAATTAGTAATTGAGATTCAATGGTAATATGAAGATAACATAATAGGGGTGATAATCATAATATTTAACAATAAAGAATGATACAACATGATATCATAAAGGAAACATGGGAATGTGGAGAGAATAATAAACATGAAATCATAAACATAGTCCAAGGCTAACTTCCAAGACATTATAAAACGACTAAAAAAGTCTCACGAGGGATTAGGTTTACTCACCAATCCCTTTTATGATGTATCATGAGACTAAAACATTACCTAATGTATTGGTGGGTAATATAATTATTGGTTCACCCATCGCTTTTATATCATGTATATGCATAAGTGTTCCACATAGATCATATAACATAAATATCAATTTCATCTATTTTAATCCTATTATAAAAGAGTTTGGGTTATATACATAGACGTACTCAATAAAATGAGGATAATTATATTTAAGTAAATACCTTTGAGTGGTAGTTGGTGACCTTACAAATTCACCACATTTCATTACTATAAAAGAATATTTATCACTCAAAAAATCACTAAGATATTCATAATGTAAGTGGTATGAATACATAGAGTGACACTCTCTATTATAATTGATCGAGACCCAAGGTTTACCTCAAGGTTTTAGAGAATCCTTTAGTAAAAAATTGATGTAGAGTTGAGTTTTTCGTACTTCTTATCACCCCCTGATGGACGGTCAGTCTGAGAGAACCATTAAAACTCTATAGGAAATTATGAGATATTTTTAATGTATTCCCAAGAATGTTGGGTTCAACACCTTTTCCTAGTGAAGTTCTCATGTAATAATAGTTTCTCTTCCAATATTCAAATGTCACTTTCTGAGGATCTCTATTGGAAGTGGTTTCTAAATCCAACATGCAGGATAATTTTTGAGAGAGGAATATTATGGGACATGATCTTATCCATTATATTATATAGAAGGTTTAAACCATTTATAATCATATGAAATCGACACAAATTCGACAAAATAAATATACATACAATCATCAATGTAAACTAGTGTTTGATATTGGAGATAAAGTATTCCTTCATATTTAACAATGGAAGAAAGTCATGGGGTTTATGAAGAAGGTTAATCTTAGTCCAAGATACATCAAACCCTTTGGGATCCCTGACCACATCAGATCTATTCCTATTAACGATCACTCCCACCTAAGCTACCTAAAGTACATGATGTGTTCAATGTATCACTATTAATAATGTACATACCAGAACTCTAAAATATAAATAATCCTATTTTTGTACATTTATAAAATGAAAAATTCATATTAGGAGAATTTGGTGAATATATTAGATCATAGAGACAAATTTATATTAAATAAGACAACTCACTAAGTCAAAGTACTATAGTGAAACCAAAAGTGTGAGGAAGTAACATGGGAAATATAAGAGGAAATGAAATAGAAGTACCCTCATTTTTTTAATGTATGAGATGAAAATTTTGGGGGAGATATTTTTTAGGGGGAAGAATTTAACAACCCAAAATTTCATAAATGAAGTTCCCCTTTTGAATGAATAATTACCCTATTAATTAATTTAGTTATATAAAACACATGAACAACATTGGTTTTTGGACTATTATAGCCTATTAGATTAAAAATACCATTAAGTATCATAACTATCGATAATATAACCATTATATAGTGACCATAAAGATTATTATTTATTAAAGGTTATGATAAGATCCAAATTACACAAATGAAATAAGCGATGGCCTTGAGTAGTAGGATTATTCCCTTTGAATCCCATTTATCAGAGGTTTCGAGGGAGATGACATCATCAAGATTTTACCTTGTCCAATCCCAATTCAAGATCCAACAACTTATGTTAGAGCAAAACCATGTATGAGAGAATTTAATGCTTATTGAGATCATCACCCAAACCATGTTTATTGAACCACCCCAATAATGTCCCACCATCACACACCTTACCCTTAGGGAGTACACTGGTGTAATAAGGGGTTATGTATTTATACCCTAGTAGTATGAATATTTATATATTATTTTAAATAAAATCATGATTATATTTATCTATTTTTATTATATATATATGATTGAATAACGATTTTGATAAAAATTAGATTTTATAAAAAGAAGCTAAAATTGTATTTTTGGAAAATATATTGTTTTGATTAAAAAACTCTTTTGATAAATTCAAGCATTTTAAAAGAAATATTATTTTCATGAAATATTATTATTAAATAATATTTATTTTAATATTAATGATAATATATTTTAATGAAGTCTAATCTCAATTTTAAAAGGGTCATAAAATGTCTAGTTACATAAAAACTATTATTTTATAGTAAATAAGTATTTTTATTTAAAAGTATAAATTATTATTTTTGGAAAATTATTTTGGTAAAATAATATCATTTTTGAAATCATTACATTAAAATTTTCTAATTATGATTTTTTCATGATTTTCTGAGATAGTAAATTTTTTTGGGTAAACATTAAATATGGTATAAATATACAATATGTATTATAAAATCATAAAATCCCAAAAGTGATATAATTAATACTATAAGAATTATACATGGATAGACTTATGCTTTACATTTAAAATAATGTGTTTTTAAGTTATGGGATTAATTTTATAATACTTTAATGAATCCCCAAAAACATATATTATATTTTAAGGTTTTAAAATCTATTATTTATGAACATAACACACTTCCACATCACGAATGATATTATTTTAATGAGTTAATTTATTAGCCTTATAAAATACTAAACTCAATACTCTTTTTTAGAAATTGTGGTAAAAAACCATGAGAAGGTTTTTGGTTTTGGTTATTTTATTATATAGAGTACAAAACCTATGTTTAGAAATTTAAAAAGAACCCCCTCTATTTTTTATAAATACTCACCCATATTCTCAATATTCTTCACTCAAAAACCATTTATAATAAATTTAATCTACCTATACCTATTTATATCCTTCCCAAGGTGTTCCAAATATCCTTATAATCTCCTCGCAATCTTTTTTGAGATCCCTCAAAATAAAAGGGATCCTTTCATCTTCTTTTTTATTCAAGTAATTTCTTTGTAATAAGCCTTTTTTATTTCCAAGTGTTCATGATGTAATTTTTTTTTCATATCCCTTTACATTAATTATGTTTTCAAAGTAATTATTGAACTTATTTACTCTCATTAAACCCTTCTATGAATTTTTATGTACACTAGTTATGCTTCTGAAATTATCCTTTGATTTTTTCATTCTATACACTTGTGTTGTGAATAACCATCCCTATTCCACTCAAGGGTATTAAATTTAATGTCCCTATAATTCATTTATTTGTAAATTCCATGTATATAACCCACACTCCATAATATTTTATAAAATTTTATGAATGATGTTCTTATGTTGAATGATCTATGCGGCACACAAATGCATGTCCATGATATGAATGTGACAGGTGGGACTGAAATTATATAGCCATATAATACACCAGGTAATGTATCTTCTCATGATATACCATATATGGTGAATGTGTGGTTATCCTAATCACACAATGTTATGATTTCTTTAGATTTATCCTTGAATTTTATTTATGATTCTATTTTTTATGTTGTCTCCACATTCCCATGTTGCCCTGATATTATCTTATTATACCATGATGTAATGTTTATGATTTTGATTCTCACATTTCTATGTCATATTTTTATGACTATTGATTCTCATTTACTTATTTAACTTATGATATTTTTTATTATTCACTTAATGGGATTTATATCTAACCCCTTTCTTATATACTCCCCTAGGTTATCCCATGAAATATTAGAAGATCAATGAAATATAATGGCATGTTTCAAAGTTTTTAAATAATTTTGTGGTACCCGTGTTCAAGTTGGTATGCTATGTATGTAATTTCCTAAATAATCTAGGCCTAATGATCTTCTAGGATTATATTAATAATGTATTTATATTATAAATCATGAAGTAAAGTGTATTGAAGATATGGGTTGTCTTATAGTTATATTGTCACTTATATTTTTTTAACATTTTTTAAAAAATAAATTTATATTAATTTTTTCATAGATTACAAGATAATCACATGAAAAAGGAAATTCATACAAATTACATTGACTACTCTTGAATTATATCGACAATGTAATTCTACCTAATGGTTTCAAAGATTGAAAATTTAAAATTTTTAGGGTCAAATATATTAATTCAATTTGTTATTTAGTATAATATTAATTAATTTAAATTTTATTTGGTGTCATGGTATAGAAATAAAATTGATAGTTGATTATTTGAAATGTGTATAACTCCATTTAAGTTGGTAAAATCTAATAATGGGTATGTGGTCAATAGATATATATTTTATACATACACATATGTTGAGTTAAAAAATCAATGAAAAATGGTATTTTTTTAAAAGGAACCCATCACAAAGAAATTGAATTTTGGATAAAATAATTGAGTTATCTTATGTAAGAAATAATTACATAAATTTTTTTAAATAGAACTAGTTTGATACTGATCAATGGTTATTTGTTCATTTATGCCATTTATCCATTAACATTATGTATATAAATCTTATTCCAACAAATAAACCATTTATATTGGAATATAAATTTTATTATGAAAATTACTGTACTACATTGAGAGATTTAAAAGAATGACGGATTGTAATAAAAATAAAATATCATGAATATCAATTTATAGAATATGAAAGCTGTTTGGAAGAGGTGAAACATATACAAATTTATAAAGAGATATCTTCATGTACATATCTCACTTGATGATGTATATATATCAATGATGAGATTCTATAGTTAATGGATGATAGTATTGATAATGTTGATGATGTAACCAAATAATTTAAAATAATGAGATATTATGAAGTTGAAGATTTTATGAAATTGATGATTCTGAGGAATAATTTGAATATATTGACACTGATGAATAAAAATATTAAGATGAATAATAATGTGTTATATTCTACTTATAGTCATGACTAATATATATTAATTGTTTTATACAAATATTTATTAGTTTTTATATTTAATTTCTATATAGAAAATTATTTGTAGGTAAAATTATATTTGTGTCTTATATGGTTGAAGAGGATGATGATGAGATATATTATACCATCATTGAGGTTGTGTTTTATGGTGATAATTCCCATGAATTATCATCTAAGCTACAGAGTAGTGTTTTTTCCTCTATAATATTAACTAGAATGGCTCACAACATAGAAAAATTGATTATTTCAAACCCTATTAATGATTGGAATCTATTTCTTTATTTCAATCATCACTTGAAGAAGTAAGTTCATTTATGTATTTTATTTAATTTTAATTAATATAATGTATATATTAATTTTTTAACTATGTATTATTATTTTAAAAGTTTTTTCATATAGCTATAGAGCTGGTAGGTGTGATTATGAGGAATTATTTTTTTGTTCTATGATTATTAAGGGATCGGGTTCCCATTGATATTTTTCACCACATGTTTGATCACTAAATTATATGAAAATAAAAAATGAAATTTATTTAAAATTTATTTAATCACTAACTACAATTATTGAATATTTTTGGGGTTTTTGGTATTAGATTGATGTTAGTATGGGACCCTATAGTTGGGAGGCATGAGGGATTTTTATGTATGATAATTTTTGTTAGTTTTTACACAACCTTATAAATATATCTATAAAAAGATGTTATACCATAGTTTTCTGATAATTCTTATATGTATTATCAACTTGAATACTTCCTCACCTAGGATTGTGATTGTTCGTGCTCCCACTAGATACAAGATACTTTCAAGAATAGGTCATCATCTAGTCAAAATAATATAGGGAGTAAAACATCACACAAAGGGTTGAGAGTCATATGTTCAGTTTTGATAGAAAAAATATGTTAAATAGTATTGATTATTAATTTATATATACTTTTAATGAAAACTTTATCTATTGAATTTATACAGAATGTAGTTTATCTCACTATTATAGAGTCTTATGTGCACAAGAGGATGTATACCGATCATGATACTAGGAAGATTACTGGGGAGAGATAACATCATGTTATGGTTATTATTTATTTTTTAGTTTTAAAAATTTTAAAAAATAATTTATATTTACCTTTTTAATTTCTAATTGTAAATGGGTGGATACTCAAGTGGAACAGACATTGTCCATTGCATCAAAAGTTAGGGATTTGACCGTCAATGATGTGATTCCCAACTTTGGGGGAATGGAATTAAAATGACCTAGCATGTGATGAAAGGAATAATAGTAGACCGGTCCCCATTTTGGGGAGGAAAGAATTCCTCCCATGCATTGAGTGTATGAATGAAGATTGGGAATCCATTGTCAGTGTGAAAGGTAGTTCTTCCAATAGAGGGAAGTGTTAGGATCATCAAGGAAGAGTGTAAATCACATGATTATGGGGGTGGGATAAAAGGGTTACCGGAATGGATAATTAATAGGGTGGTAGATGCAAAGGATGATGGTCAGTTCAACGGTGGAGGCCGATGTGATAATTGCTGGTGGAAGTGAATATCTGAAAAAGTCAACATAATTATTGGGTGCGGGTCACACATCAATATGGATAAAAGGTTTAGGGGTCTTCAATACAGTTTATTCCTTTGGGATATGAGTCCTATTGATCATGTATTGTGGGTATTTGAGGACAATCAAAATAAAAGGGTCTCAGGCCTTTGGTACAGTTGATTAGGATTCAGTCCACATGGCCTTTAGGCCATAAAAATGTAATAAAATTGGTACAGGGGTGATTTCCAATCCTAGTGGGGAGGGATGAGGCCTAACCCATAGAATGACATGGTGTGTGAGTTAGTTTTGGTCATATAATCTCTTGAACTACTAACAAATTTATAATTTCAAATTATTGGATATTTATGAGGTAAAGACTTATTTGGTGGTGGATATTTAGACCAACATGAAGGGTGATGATTATGAGGGCTAGTTCAAGTTAAATTTTATGAGTTTATATGTCCATGAGTGACTATGAGTGGTATCGAGAAAGGCTGAGTGATTTGTATTTCTTCATGATCAAAATTGTGTAGTTATTACTGTACTATACTATAGTGATTTCATCATTTTGATTGAAGGGATATCATATGAGATCATCATGATTTTCTAATATAGAGAATTGAGAGATACTTCAATATTTTGATGAGACTATACTTAGATTTCAAGTTCATATGTTCATTTGTTAGGACTGAGAGGTAGGAGAGGGTGAATTAGTGACACCCATTTTTATAGTTATATTCTCCTTTAATCAAACTCTATGACTAGTTAAGACCCCATTCCTGTTAATGTGTGTCTTTAAATATTACCAAAATATTGTAGAAATTTAATAGAAAATAAAAAAATAATTTTTATATGGTTTAGTATCTTCATGGAAAGGTAACTCATTGCGATCAGTTGTTTACCTAGATCACAGATTCTTCCCCTTTGTAAAGAAGTGGTTACATTGGGAAGGAATCACCCCAAACCCTAAAGTTCATCACACACCAAGCATAGCCTCACACCTTCTTTACAAAAAATCCAACCATGTGTTCTATATTCTCACAAGAATATCTTTATATTGTATCCCATAGTCTTAATTCATCGTAATTGGTATGACCTTCTGCTTTCCCTCTCAAAATATTTTAATGAAAACTTTCAATAAACTTGCATGAAGGAATTTAACTGCTTTTATCTTCTTTGTATAGTGTAAATTTAGCATTTCTCTTCTTGTTAATATTCTTTAATATATTTCTTTTCTCAAAACAACAAGAATGGTGTTGGTATCCTTATTCATAGACAAATAAGTTCACTCCTAGATGTAATAGACTTCTTCTTTGATACACATAAAATTTTCACTATTGGATATCAATATTGAGTTATCTCTATTGAATCACTTATTCTTGTTCTCATTTTATTTTACATTCACCAAAATTATCTTGAATATTGTTTCCATAATTTTTTATGGAAATATACTTTGATTTGTGGCATTGAGATCTTATCCATTCATACTGGTAGATATTTCCAATTTTTATTATCATAATAATATCATTTAAAATACTTTCCAATATTTTCATTTAAATCTAAAAAAGACTCAAAATGTTTACTAATTTAAAATATTACACAAAATATATGGATTTTAATTTATTTAAACATCATCCTTGCATCCAATGTTGCGACATGAAACTTCCATCTCATGATGTGAAATCCAATTTTATCCTTACATTTCATCATTGAACAATCCATGGTGTAAAGTTTTCTTAATCAGTTATCATTTTAAATCATATTATTTGAGGAATTGTGATATTTATTCCCATGAAGAATAGTCCCATGCATCATATGATTTTATTTTATTTAACATATTTTATTATGGAATTACTTAATAATTTTTTCTTAGAATACATAATATTTTAAGGATATTTCATAAAGTAAAGGAACAACCTTATAAAGGGAACCTTACGAAGTTCCCCTACCTTAAAAAGTCTATGTGTGTACCTTATGAAGTTCCAAATAAACTTTATAATACCCATTCACAATCCTTATGATGTTTATAAAAACCATATAAATCCTTCAAAATAAATCTTATGGAGATTTTAATAAACCTTATAAAGTCTTCTATTTTTCAATTTTAATTATCTAGATGAACCTTAAAAAGTCTGTAATGTACCATATGAATATTTGAGATAAAACTTATGAACATTTAATTTTATATATTTAAAATTCTGATTAAATACAATCATATGAAGCTAGCATAAACCATAAGATGTCAATGATTCTTCTGGTTTTCTATCTCTAGTTAATGATTTATAGAATTAATCAAATATATATAAAACTAATTACTTTTAATTCCTAACAATTTTAAAATACCTAAAATCAGCTCATAAAATCATCCAAAATTCCTCCTTAACCTATATATAATATCCTTGAAACTCAAAATTATCTACACAGTTTCTTCCCATTTCAAGTCAAAATTTTGCAAATTTAATCACATATTCCAAGATGTTCTCCATATCGAGTTGATTCATATTCCTTAAAAAGATATATAAGAGAGTGATTCTCAAAATATTATGACATATAATTTTTATTTCCTTTAGTATTATCTATCCAATCATTTGATATTAGGGATTCTTTCCTTGAACTTATCTATCCATATGTTCCAAAAAGCAATAGAACTTATTTTTACCATTTATACAGAAGCATTATCTCATCATTTTATCCTTTTCTTATCTATGTATGATCAATAAATATTTCATATCTATTCATTGGATTATTCTCTAATACATATTGAAAATATCACTTCATATTGTCATCCTTACTTATGGATAACAAATACAATCTCTAATACTTCATTGGGCTCTTTAATATCCGTATTGGATTTTTTATCAATACCACCAAATATCTATTTTTTAATATGTCTTCTCATCGACTCCTTTCTTCTCCCCTTATTGAAAATAAATATAAGGTTGTATGTAGGGTAAAAATATCACTCATATTTAAAAAATATATTCCCTCCCTTTTCTTCATAATTTATAGTCTGGTTTAATAATCTGAGATAGGGTTTAAAAAAATTCACTTAGTAATAATTCATAAATTAATCAACTCCAAGTCTATATGGGATAAACCATTATAGGAAACAAGAGTGAAAAACTTAAATTACAAAGCTATATATAGAACCGTCTAACATGTGATGAAATTTAAAATTTCTCACTCTAGAGGTTATACTAATAGATTCATCAAGAAATATATAACTTTCACTCATCTTCAAAAAAATTTAAATATTTCAAGTAAAATCTATCCTACTTTATTTTTTATTTCTCATCAAATATCACACACCCTTTATGGTCAGATTTGATATGATCCACAAAATTATAGAAAGTGTTTCTTTCATTCCTTAAAATTTTTGGGTTTTAAGGGATATCTATATTTTTAAATTTCATGTAATAAACCATACCTATAAGAAAATTTTTATTGACTCCCCCATAAGGGTAGCACTCACTTCTTTATCATGGTTGATTTTCTTCATCAATGCTTTATGATGGAAATATTTTTTACAATTCAATATTTGTTAAAATATATTATTTATATCACCCTTAAAAATCACTTTAATTCCTTACGTGTCACTATAAATAAACAAATATGTAAGGGAATAAATATGGGGTTACTTTATCTTCAATGAGAGAAACAAGGTTCAGAGTTACCTCTCAACCATGACCCTTAATTCTTTATGGATCAATCTCTTGTGTAGATATTCATTTATCTTAAAATGAAATTTATATCATGAGTATTTATAGGATAGATGGCCACATTCCTATTATCAACCGTCAATTTGTGAGAGTTATTCTTTCCCTGATCCATAAAAGAACATTCTTATTCAATTATCTAGTTCTTCTTTATTTTCAATTATACATAATATGAATGATTTTCAATTTTTTTGAGTTTTTTCCATGATTATAACACGTTACATAGGGATATTAGTTATATAGTTTTCCAATATTCATTTATTTTACGAATTATTTTTACCTCCTTTATCATAATCACTTTCTTATGATTCCTTAAGATTTCCCTTTTGACAAGAATTTCGTTGAATAGAATAGTCATATTTCCTTTTTATTATTTAGTTTTTCTTAAACCCCAAAGATTATACAATTTTCCCAAGAAGTATTTCCATTCAATATTCAGTATAGTGAATTTTTTTGTCACACCTTCATTTAATTTTTTTTTCTAGACATCATAGTTATTTTTGGTAGATTACATTACCGATAGTTCATCCACAAAAATATATACATCCAAACCATTTTTGTTAATGTGACACTTCCCCTTTTCCTGAAACTAATATATCTCGATTTATTCCAACTCATTTTTAATGATAAGTTATGCTAGAAATTGTTGGAATTTTTTACAGATTATCCAAAAAACCAACAATATCCTCTGAAGTTCTATGATCAATTATTCTTATTGAACTATTGGAGAAAAAATTCTTGCTTCCTAGGCCTATTCATACCCATGTTTATATTTTGTTTTTGAAAAAATATCTTCTCAAATCATCTCCTCCTATCCTTGATATTAGAGTAAAGTTTTACTGATTTTATCTAGCTTAAAGTATTATAATTTTTTTATTAATATTGTACTTGTTTCTAAGGAATGTGATTGTAAGACTATACATCCTAAGGCTAGGAATGTAAATTGGGTTGTAAAAGACCAGAAAAAACATGGCCTGGATGAGATTACTATTAGTCACACAACTGATGTTGGTCCCTATTTTGTTAGGGAACCTAATAGAGGGAAAATATAATGAAAATAAGGATCATTTGGTTAATGATAATCCCTTACAACCCGCCAACATTATATTGAAATTAATGGAATGACAGGTTTTGTTTATGCTTTTCTTACTACCAAAAATGTCATCATTGTCCCTCCTTCCTTGGTGGAGGATCATGAGATGAACATTAAAGCTCATGTTTCATGTTAGAAAGACCCGAGTGATCTATCTAATTCTAGTGAATCTTTATTGGAGGATGATGACCAACCAAATTAAATTGAGGAAGTATACTTAAAATAAAGTGCTAATAAAGGAATAAAACCAATGTTGGATACTGATGGATTCATCACCCAAAATCCTAGAAAAATAAGGAATCCTAGAGACTCCTATCAACTAGAAAAAATAATTGTTACAAGATCATTGGATTTATATAAGAAGAAAAACACTAAACCCTCAACACTACCAATGGTGGCTGATCACCTGATTGTAATCTCTAGCCCAGACGAGGAAGATGATGAAGGGAAAATAAACCTATGTATAAAGATACTTATTTGAATGACAAGCCAGTTGGGAAACTTTAGATTAACGGATTGATGAATATGATACGATCAAATTCTAGAAGTACTATGATGTATATATTACTACTAGGAAATAACTTGAAATCTGAAAATGTATGTTCATTAGGATGTTGGAAGAATATAAAAAAACCCTAGACTTAAATTTTAAAGACATTCCTTGGGAATGATATTTTTGGCCTAACCAAAAGCATTGCTTGCTTGAGTTTTAGTGATGGTTTTTTTCCTGATCAGTCAGTTATTTTATCCTATTAGGTTCAGCATTTTTGGGATTCTTCTCTTTAAGTGGATTTGATATGAAAATGTTAGACTCACCTGTGGCTGTTGCTTTATCTAACTTCACTTGGTTTTATGTTCTCCCGGGAAGATCTTGGCTTGTGGTTGATTCTTTTATTTGTTTTGGGTTTCCCTAAATCTTATTGATGTGGAGGTATATATATCTTTCTCATTGGACATTTGGTTCTTTTTTCTATTCTTTGGCTTGCTGGTGTTGTTATAATGAGTTTTTTGCAAGATTTGGAACATGCCTACTGGACTTGGGGAGAGTTGTTGTAGTTTACTTATACTGGTGACTACTTCTATTCCGTATCATATTTTATAAATTTTATGAATGTTTATTCCTTTGTAGAATGTTTTGGGAAATGCTGACACTACCCATTATAGAGTAAATCCTTGATAGATCAATGAAAGGACGTATTAGACATGTCTCATGCAATATGAGATTTTGTTTTTTTCATGGAAATCTCATATTGTATTCCCCTAAATCCCCTATTTGTGTAATCTATATACACATCATGTTTTTATTTTAATAATTTAGCTTACTAAATTTCTTTGGGGAATGAATTTGGTGACCAATTCATTTCACCACTTTTATAAAAAAATCTTCCAATTTTTATAGTAAAAACATTCTATAAGATGAAAAATATTTAACATCACTAGAATAATTAGAAATAAAATTTACCCTGCTTCTTTGGACTATTATTCAAAATAAATTTGTATGATTCAACCTGATTGTCCATCAATTTCCCGTAGTTTTAATTTATAATCCTAAAGTAATTTTCTTCTTTAAGATACCTATAATATGCTTTATTTATTTATCCTTACTTTGTATCCAGTTTTTCATTTAGGCCTTTCAAGATTTTATCCTATTATGTAATTGAAACCTTAGAAGTCTTGATCTTATCAATGTGATCATTATTATTTTCATCATTAACTCCTTTTCATTTTTTAAGTAGTTTGATTATTTTCTAGAGATGATTGTATTACTCAATACATGATATAATATTAGATCCCAACATGTATTCATTGTATATCACTTCTTCCTCCTCACCACTACTTGAAGTGGATTTATACTTCTTGACATGATCTATGTAGGTTTTGTGATTTTGATGAGTACTTTCACCAACTGACTCACTCCATACTGATAAGTCTTTATCCCATTTTCTAATCATCATATATCCTCTATATTTTCTAAAATACTTATTCTTCTTTCTAGTGTCTCCATTTTTGGTTTTACTAGATCTTATCTTAGATGAGACTTCATTAATTCAGGATTCTTCCACTTTTTCATCATACTCATATTCCATGGTCATCTAATTTAGGATTTTTATAGAAACGTGTCCCATACATCTCTATTTGTAACACCTTGGTGGGTTTTTTCATTATACTTCCCTTTTACCTTATTGAGCCTTTTTGATATAATAATTTTAATTCTCTTATAATATTTATTATTTTCCTAATCTTCAGACTCACAAGAATCCTCATCTTATTCATCTATAATTTTTATAATTATAATAGATTTAAATTTATTTCTTCCTTTTCATTTTTTGAATATTGTATCTTTCATCATATTATAATTGAGGAGTGTATTATGCAACTCAATAATAGATAGGTTTCTAATTTCCTCAATAGCTGATATATTTTAGTAAAATCCATTAGGTTAATTTCTCATTAAATTTTTTACAATAGTCGAATCATCCAAATCATTTTCAAAGACATTGATATGAATTTATTTCTCATACACCTTGGTAAAGTAGAAATCTAGTGTCACATAACTATACATCCAAATATCATAAAACCAGGCACTCTCAATTTTGTGTTTGGATTCGTTGATTTTCACATTTATATAATACATGTTCTCAGGTTTATCCTAAATATCCTAAGTTATCTTGATTCCCATAACCATGGTGTTTACTTTATCAAACAAGGATGACAGGATAACATTCTGGGATTTTCTATCCACCTACAAATTTCTCTTATCAGTATATGTCATAGGATTATGTCTTCTAAGTAGAGTAAACCTCACTACTACAACATTACTTACTTCTATGATTTTTTATAAGAGATAGGGAAGAATCCTATTCTTTTATACATGAAAATCATTTCCATAAAAAATAAAATCACATTTAATGTTTACAGAATTCAAGTTTTCCATATTTATCTTTATCTATGGATGGATCATTTAGAGGGAAACTTTCCATCTTTGATACCACTTGAAGTTCCCATCTTCAATTGATATTATTTCAAGGGGTAGGGGTGAATAAATGATACCCTTGTTTTAAAATTTTATTATTCTTTAATCAACCTATGTGATCGGTTAAGATGTCAATCCTCTTAATGAATGTCTCTCAGTCATACCTGAATATTATATAAAGTAAATAGAATAGGATACAATTATTTTTACAAGGTTATATCCGTTTTCATAAATCCTACCCCTTAATGTGATCAATTATTATCCCCAATAAAAAATTCTTACACTATGTATGAAAGTGGTTATAATAGGAAGGAATCAACCAAGACCCTACAGATCATCACACACCATTTATAGCCTCACAAAATTCATACATAACATCCCATACTGTGTTACAAAATTTAACTAGAATATCTTTATACCAAAACTCACAGTCTTCAGTCCTCATGAACGGTAAATCATACCACTAGTTTGGATATCCCAACAGAAAATTTTAATAGATCCTTTCAGTGAACATGCGAGAAAGACTTAAAATTCTTCCATATTATTACTATATCCAAAATTGTTCCTTAATATTCTTATCTATATGATTTAGTAGATTCCTCATTCATAATAGAAAAATAGTGATGTTGATCTTCTTAATATCTGATGTATAGGTACACTCCTGGATATATACAACTTCTTCTTTAATATGAAGAATGATTTCACTATTAGAAATCATTATTGATTTCCCTCTCTTGACTCACTTATTCTTATTAAAAACTATTTTATATTCACTATAACTATCATTCATATTGTTTATATAATCTTTTTTAGAAATATACCATGATTTATAACTATGATATCTATTATCCCCAGATGAGATGCCAAAAAAGTCTGGGAGGGGTGAATAAACCCTCTTTAAAATTTAAAAGATTAAATCAATAATGTTTAATATCAAAGAATAAACATATTAATATTATATAACTATTTAAAACATGAAATAAATGTGAATAATGATAATATACAGATACGTAGTGGAAATATAAAAAAAAGAACTCTATAATTTTATTATAATTTCGATTGAATAATCCTACATACACTCTTTACTAATACCTAAATCACCGATAGGAATTGTAATTACTAAAAAAGACCTCAAATTTGGAAGGAGTGATATGGTTTTACATACACCTACCTTTCGATCACCTAGTAGAACAACCTTGAAAACATTCCTTTCTATGAACTAAGGCATAACAAAAAACAACACTGGACTTTTATTTGAAAGTCACAACCTAGAGGAAATACATTTTTTATAAGGTACTTCCAAGACATAGATATGATTTTGGAATGATAAAATATTAAACTGAAGATTTAAAACCAAAAAATATAATAAAAATAATACAATGATGAAAACTTGGATAAAAATATGATGAAGGGAATTTCAATGATGATGTAACTTAATTCAGCTTCAATCACTTTAGTAGTAAATGATCAAATGTTGAATTTATCTTATTATCATAGTTGGAATGGAAGTAAAAATAGAAAAATCTCACCACTTTCACATATCTGGCATGAATTACAAATGTTTTATCTGTTTCAAATATTTCCCATTACTCAAACTATCTATATTACATATTTTTTGTGTTTCTCAAATGATTCGTGAAATGTTTTTAATAAGTATCCATGATCACATTCCAATAACTAATACCTTTGACATTGACTCCAATATCTTTACAAGCACATAGATGTTTCTTTATAAATAATCACATCTATCTAGGGTTAAAAGTAATAGAAACATAGAATAATATTGTTTACATGTTTACATAAATATATTGGGATAATATTTTATTTGAAAGTTCAAATACTCTTAAAATATCATTAGTATCATATATATATGTATTTTAAAAATTAATAAAATAGTTTGAATAAACCATATAAATTTTCAATTATTCATAATATAAAAAATTATAGAAAACAGAGTATCATGATAATGATTTTGAAGTAAGATAAACTATGTAAGCATCATTTTTATATCTAGGAAAACTTGTTTTTAGTAAGAATGAAAATATCATAAGCATGAATTTAATAATCATGAATTATTTATGAATGAATTAAAAAATCATTAATTCCGTAAGCATAAATTCTATAATGATGAATTCAACCATAAGTATCATAATCTCTATAAAAATAATTTTTCTATAAGTATCAATTCAACCATAAAAAAGAATTCAAGTTCCATGTAAGCATAAAATATACCAATTTAAGCCTCAAATTAGTTTTCATAAATGCGATTCTATACTTCATAAGGATCATTTTCATTACTACATAAGCATTAATTCAAGTGACTTTAAAATCTTAGTTCATATGAATTTTAAATTTCAATTCGTATGACTTCACTAATCAGGCATGAATTTAAACATTGATTCATATGACTTTAAATACACATTTTGTATGAATTTATATGATACCCATTAAATTAGATAATTTCTTATGACTTTGAGAATTTTGTATGACGTTTAGAAATATATATGACTTTATCCTTGGTTAAAATTACAAAAACTTCAAAACATAAGGATTTTGAAAAAAAGTATCTTAAAAAAGAATTTCATCTAAAATTAATTTTTTTTGAACTAAACTAAAACATAAAGACTTAATACAATATAATCAATCAAAAAAATTATAAATAATAAATTCCTAAATAATAAACAAATGATTTGAAAAATTCAATGAGAAATTATAATTTTCCAATTTAAATATTTGAGGTATTAAAACAAATGTGAGGTATTTGGGATATTCAAAAAAAACTACTATCCCCCACCCCTCAAAATTAGTCCTATAAATAACAAAACGCTCCTCGTAAATTTCAAAAATAAACTAGATATTACAGAAATTACATTAATTCTCCTCCTTTTGAAATTTATCAAAAATCTAACAAAAATAAAAATTTATTAAAAAAATATCCCCATCAAGATAAAACTCAAATATAACATTTCAAAAACAATTTAAAATTGTTAAGAACAACATTTATAATTAAATGGGTATTAAAAATGATAAATATTAGAAAAATACGCCTATAAAAATGAATAAAAAGTTAATCTCTTAATAAAAAAACTTTTATGTTCTTTTTATAAAATAAAAAAAATCCTAAAACTATTATTCAATATTTTGTTGAGTATAAATTACCTAAAAAAATACACAATATTGAGAAATAATAAACATAGTAAGTTATAAAAAATAATCCACATATTCATTAGTATAACAACTATATCTGCTTACAATTTTATTATAAAGCTATGTATTAAACATTAAAACACTACATCTATTCTTAAGAAATAGATTACGAATAATATATATAGTAGATATATTAATAATATAAAACAATAATAATGTTTTTAGAATCTAATAAGTTCAAACTATGTCTTCATCATACTAAGTTTAAATTTTATTTTCTCAAAATTCATTGTATCTAATAGTTTAATGAATATATCACCAGGTTGAGTATAAGTGGAAATAAATTCTTGAAAAATATCTCTTTTATTAATAGGATCTCTTATAAAGTCAAATATAACATCTATATTTTCTATTCATGAATATTGTAAAGGATTTTTTATATTGAAATAACATATGAATTATTACAAAATAAAGGCATCTTGTCATATTAAATATTAAAATTTGACAATATTTATTTTATAAAAAGACTTTGAGAATATTAATTAGTATAAACCATATACTCAACCTTTTCCGTGGATAAAAAAACTTCTAATTTATTGTAATAGATCAAATAAATTAATCTTTTTCTATGTAAATGAGACAAACCTAATGTTTTTTTCTTATCAATCTTATAGCCTCTGAAATAAGAATCTGAATAACATATTATATTAAAACATTTTTTATTAGAATAGTGGAATCCATTATTAAGACTTCATTTAACAAATATAACTATTCTTTTAAAATCCTTTAAGTGATTTTAATTAAGATTATATTGAAACATAATATATATATATATATATATTGAACATAATATCATATCTAGATACAATCAATTAATGCATGCCTCTGATGATTCCTTTAAACAATTTATTGTCTATAGGTGTTCCAAATTAATCTAAATATAATTTATAATTATTACTCATATGGATTTTAAAATTTAACTAGATTAAATAATAAATCGTTAAACAAGATCTTCATCATGTTATTATTTTTAAAAATATTACATCATTTCTTTGAAAAATTTACAGACCAAGAATTTTGTTTAATTCACCCATTAAAATTATCTAAAATTCATTTGTTATAAAATTTTAAAAATCATTACTTAAAAATTCACTTGAAGAACAAACACAATTTTAAAAAAAATATATTTGTGTAATTAAATTATAATTAGAAAATTTCTTAATAAACAAAGTTGGATTATATTTTCCTTTATTTAAATAATTATTCATTAAAAAAATGATAATATATCATACCATGATTTTTAGATGTATTAAACAATATAAAGATTTTAAAAATTTAATAAAATTATTTTCAAACCTTTCATTTTCAAATTTATGCGGTTGATTAACATAAAACTCAATAAATTTAACTATTGCAAAATACACTTTTAATATCCATTTGAGACAATTTAAAGCATTGAAAAGAAGAAAAATCTAATAAAATGCTGATATATTCAATCCTAGTAAGGAGGGAAAATAATTCAACAAATTATATTCCTTCTTCTTGAAAAAATACTTGAGTAACCTTCCTAGCTATATTTCTAACATATTTCTATATTCATCCATTTAGTTCCTATAATATGTTTATCTTTTGGAAATTTGACCATATTCCAAAAATTATTTCATGAAAATCAATTAAGTTCATCATAAATATAAATATTTTAATTAGTATATTTTAATGATTCACTAATATTATTAGGAACAAAATTAGTAATAAATGCACAATTAGAATAATAATTCAAAATTGATTTTCGAGTTTTAATTCCAGATTCAACATTTCTAATTATGTTCTCAAGAGGATTATATTTAAGATTTTTTCAATTTTAAGGATCATATATAGACTAAATAAACTCCCCATTAACAAATATATTATCATTTTAGGTTAATTTTCACTAAATTTAAAACTTTTAAATTACTCTTTATTTTTCTATAAATCCATTTTTTTTGTTTAAGGATTGACTCAGAAAATATAAATGAACAATTTATTCCATTACTATAGTTATCATATTATATACTCTATAGCCACTTTGTTGGTGGCACAATGGTGATGGTGAGTGGCCTAAACATGTCGTTATTTGGGAGGTTCAGGGTTCGAATCCTTGGATTCCACTTTCGGGGTGTGCCTCTCCCCAAGGATCCACCCGTCTTGCTGGGTTTTCTGGTCTCAATTTGGCAAAAAAAATGAGGCGCAGTCCACTATGCTGATATATTTTTTTGATGAACCATCACTGACCAAACCATTACCCTCTGGGATGCTCTTCTATCTCATCTTGAAAAGGCTCCTTCCCCTGCTGGGGCTCTACCTCCGGGCAGTGACCCCCTCACGGGGGAGGGGGGAGACCTTGTGTGGAGGGTTTGAAAAGGACAAACCTAGGAATTTCTTTTATAAAAATTAGAAAATAATATTATATACTCTATAATATTTAATATAATATAAATATTCTATAAAAATAACATTATCTTTTTTTTAATCAAATTTTTCTAAGTTTTTTTATTATTTGAAATAAAAACCTTTTTGTTCTTCTATCTCTCTATTATGGTATTTTCATAATAGAAAACAATCGATTGTTTATATAATCATTTCAATTAAGTTTTATTGTTTATGTTTCATATCAAGTCTTGGTTTTGTGATAGAATATAATCGTATTAATGGATCGTTCTTGAAGGAATGGAAATGAATTTTGGAAGGACATTAAAGATCACATGAAGTTTTGATAGATGTGTTGATATCATAGAAGGAATATAATAGGATCACGTGAATAATTTTAAGGATGATTAAAGGGAAAATATAGAGTTTGGGAAACTATAGGAAACCTTGACTAGCTAGTTCAAGGTACCAAACCACTAATGATATGTGGAAAAAACCTTCCAAAGTTGTAGGAATGCACTGGCCTCCCAATGGAGGAGTACCAACAAGCTAGTGGAAGAATTCTAAAAGCCATAACACTTCAAGTTTCATCGGCTACCTAGTAGAGGAGAACTTAACAGCTAATAGATATAGACATACCCAAGAGATCCCTATGTCCACCACCAGCTGCCTAGTGATTTGTACTCAATACCCAGTGGGTGCTACCGACTACCCGATGGCTTCCAAGAAACAAATCTGAATTTTCCTTTTTGGAGGACCCTATAACTCTTAATTATTGCTTTATTATTCTTAATGATCAAGAATAATTTTATAATTTTCCTAGATCATTTTGATGATATGAATAAAAAAACTTGGAGTATTTAAATACAAATGTGGATTGAAAAAAATTAGATTATTCCAATGAAAAATCAATTTAATATTCTCTTTAAATCTCAAAGCCTTATTTCAAGTTCAAATTTCAATTCTCAATCTATTAGGCTCTCTTATACATTACATATATCTATCTCCTATCGATTTTTTTCTATCCATCTTGAGAGATAAGGTAGAAACTTTGTAATATATTTTATCCAAGAAAATAATTTTTCTTATTATATTCTTTTATAATAGGTTTACTTTAAAAAATGTGGAAAAGAAAGGGGGAAAAGTGTTCACAACCAAAAAGTTAGGTATATTAATCAATGGGTGCTTACTTCGGTTAAATCAAGGTTTTATTTCCTACTAAAACTTTCAACATTCAAGGGATGAATTAGTTACCTAATCTTCATTAAAATAATGGAAAAAAATAAAAATCCTTTCAACTTGAGGGGAGGAGACGTTGGGGTTCACATCAAGATTTTAAAGAACTCCTTTATCAAACCTTTACACCTCTTTTTATTTTCACAACACATTTTATTTTGAAAACACTTTAATCAAATTACATCAATACACCTTTATTATATCCTCATGATTATGCTATGAAATTTATCTATTAATTTGGTTAAGTCATTTTTATTTTTGATACACTTAATTAATTGAATTGTCATACCCAAAAATCTATTCCACTATGCTTACTTGAACAAAATAAGATATCACCTAACTCTAT
The DNA here is from genome assembly GCA_963277665.1 of Viscum album. Lineage (NCBI taxonomy): Eukaryota > Viridiplantae > Streptophyta > Magnoliopsida > Santalales > Viscaceae > Viscum > Viscum album. Next base: position 1,570,664,721 of record OY728143.1, read on the forward strand.
TAATTAATATTTGTTAAAATAAAATAATCTTATATATACTATTATGCTTACTTTTTTAATCATGTTATTATATTTATTTTGTGATTTCTCTTTTTGGTTTAGTGTTTTATTTTTTAAAGGAAATTCACCCCTACTTTCTATATTCTACCCCAACCTACAAACCTTACATCCAAAGACTAAATAAATAATATTTCAATTTTAATTTTATTTTTATTATATAATTCATAATTTTTTAATAAAGGACAAATAAAAATTATATTTAAAATATAAGTTCTTAATATTAAATAATTCAACCCAAAAGTATTTTGGTAAATTATATTAATTAAAAAAGGTTATTTCCATTTATAAAATAGTTATTTTTTTCAGTTCTACAATAACATTTTGTAGTAGTGTTATAGGGGTAGAATGATAATGTAAATAAGTATCATCTTTATAAATTTTAAAAAATTCATATTATAAAACTCACCTATTCTATCACCTATAATAGATACAATTAGGTAACATTTTTTATTTTGAACTAATTTACAATATCTGTAAACTTATAAATAGTTTCACTTTTCGTGAGTTAATAAATAAGTATAATCAATTTTTCTGAAATCATCAAAATCTAAAAAAACATACTTCTTACTAACAGAATTAGTTGGTTTTATATAAATAAATAAATATAGATATATAATTGGAATTATTTTTTAGTATTAACTTCATTAATGGATTTTATTATTTCTCTATGCTGTTTAAATTGTAAACAAGATTCACAAATAAAAAAAATAATTTTTTTTCTTAGGTAATTATAGAACTTATCCATGCTTTGAATGTTTATGAAATAATAAAAAGTTTTCATGTCAAAGAATTCCATTCCATAATATATCCTCTATTTATATAGTATCAATACACTTAACATTATAATTAGTATGTTAATAAAAATAAATAGAATATATATTGTCTTTTATATTTGTATAAAATAAAATAGATTCATTCTTAAAGTCAAACAATTATATTCTTCAAACTTGGAATTTGTTCTACCATCACAAATATGTAAAATTATTATTATTTTATGTTTTAATCCTTCAATATAAAGTATATAGAAATTATAAAACATCAAATATAATTACCTCACCGAATTCTCTTATAATGAACCTTCCCAGGTCGACCTAGCTCATCACCTAATCCATCTTGCCACAATGCTTGAGGCACATTCCTAATCACCATAGGCTTAAAACAAGACCCAATGAATCACACATAACAAATTGGGAATGGTTTCACCAATGAAAATATGTTATGCCCCATCCATGAATTAGAAATTATAACCAATAAACTAGAAGTATCAATGTATGTAATATCCTAATAGAGTATAAGAAACCCAACCAAAAACAGACATCATAAACATCAACACACATAATTTATAAACAAGGAAAACACATGATATCCAATGGTCAACATATACAAAAGATTAAAAGTAGGGATAATGAAAAAGTGATCGATACATAACATCTCCACTATAAATAATCCAAACATGCCGAAAAAATACCCATAATACACCATCATGAATATATGCAAGGTCTTTATCTTTACAAAACAATGAATCTTGTTTAAAAAGCCATTTTAAAAACAAGTTCCATTGAAAAAATTTATTTTAAAATATAATTTTTTTATTTAAAAAATTTGACATGTAAAATCTTGTGTAAAAAAGGATGAAGAAGGGGGAAGGGAAGACACATAATATAAATATTCTAAACTCACCCAAATATGGCATAAATATGAGAAAAATTAAAAATATCAGAAGGGGATAATGAGCATAAAGAATAAGGTCATATAAAACAAAAAGGCGCAAGAAAATAATCAAAATAGACTCTAACCACTACACTATAACATGTATTAGAATAATCTAAGGTTTACTAGTCTCTAAGTGAGTATAACAAGTTTAGAATCTCCCTTGGTGTTCCTTAGGCCCTAAACTATTCCTAAGGGTTCCCTCAATCCCATGGTTAACATTCTTTATATGAATCCTCATTCCACATGAATAATAATCTTTCCATGTGCTCTCTTGGTCCCCTCGAAAAGGTTCCCTCATTGGTCTCCCTTGGTCCACATGGGTAATATTATTTAGCTAGTTGAAATTCCAGGCCATATATTTTTCTACCTAAGCTAATCACTCATACCCAATGTCTCCCATGTGTTACTCAATGACATGCACATAAATCCATACAAATTTCCAAATAATTAATACAATCATTCCCATAACAACCCTACCTCAATAAGAAAGTAAAAACATTTTAAACCTCCCATTTTAAATCCACTAAAATCCATAAATCCCCTTTAATCCATTTTATTAAACATGTTGCATGCATCAAATCCAACTCACTCTAAAAAGTCACTTTAAACAATGAAATTTATAGTACATAACAACAATTGACCAAGCATGGATAAAAAACCAATAATAACATAATTGAAACGAAATTTTAAAAAGAAAAACCAAAGGAAATAATTAACAAAAGGTTATCCCTGGATGATAAATCTTAAATAGAGATACTTATCCTAAATAAAATAAAAACCTACAACCATAAGAAACTATCACTTGAATCAAAGTATATAGGTCTTCACAAACCTAAACTAATTTGAAACATCATATAAATCCCATAAAAAATCCAATTTATAGGCACATAATAATCAAGGGTTTCTATATTCCATGGAAGTTTAAAGATAATGAAGAACATGGGGAAAGTTTGAAGAAATCAAGGAAAAACAAGATTACCTTAAAGAAAATCACCAAAGGAAGAAAGGGATCCCAACAATAATAAAATAGAAAGATCTCCTAGTCCAAGGGATAGAGGTTGTGTGAAAGGGAAATAGAAATGGGGGAGAGGGATGTTAAAATTATGAACTGGAAAATCGGTAAAAATATAAAATTTTAATGACTGGACAATCCACATGGTTTGGGTGCACAATTAGGAAAGCCATGCACCAACCATATGGGATGCAATAACTCTACCAAAACAAGCCACATGATTTCTATAATCCACTACATGGTTTGAAAAACTATGCACAAACCATACAAAACCATACTATCCCCCAAAATTCACCCTCTCATAGTTAACAACAAAATTACTACTAACAATGAAAAAACCATGTTCTAGGGCCTGTTTTTTCTAAAAAATAAGATTACCCCAACTCTTGAGAACTTTTAGAATATATATATAAATAATTAAAACTAAAAATAAATTGTATTGATGACTTGGTGGGTGTAACATTTATCTTCACCATGCCACTTTCCACCTAAAAAAATTCAATACGACACTTTATAATAAAAAAGGTGAGGCCAATACCCTTTACCCAAAAATTTCCACCCCCATGTATCATATTTATCACTACTATTATACTAATCATCATAGAGTAATGGGGTTTACATACCTAATAACTCCTTGTTATGTTATTTCATGACACAAACAGGCTACTCCACAACTTTGGTATTAGGCTTCAACTCTAAATCATTCTACTATATCACATGTGATTGTTATGGATGGTACTTATTTAACCAGGATACATGAAATGAATTTTGAATCAAGTTCATTCATGGTAGATATTATAACTAATATGATACCTTTACAAGATACTCCATAATAAGAAATGGTCTGACATAATGAGATTCCAACTTCCCAAACTTTCTCACGTAATGATGTCCCTATAGAATGGATACCCAGAGTATCGTGTGGTCATGAATCTCAAACTCCAATAGGAAATAATGGTAATCAGCATATGATTTCTGGTGACTCTGATCTATCTCTATCCTCTTTCAAATAAACTAAAATTTCCCCATCATCTCCTAGATGAGACTCAGTCTTAAAAAGAAATAATCTCCTAGCCTAGACGAACATGATGAAGACAATCATGAACACCCATAAAATTTCCAAAATGGGACATATTGATTGACGCATGGTAACTATTTTTATAAGAAAACTTAACTAATGATAAACTCCTTTACCATGAACCCCTGAAGTCAAGAAAGAAAGAAAGAAGCATATCCCCAAAAATCTGGATGGCCCACTCGGCCTGACCATCCATTTTTTGGGGATAAGATATGCTAAAATTCAGTTGGGTTCCCATGGATTTACATATACTCTTCCATAATTGTGAAGTGAAATAGGTATCCTAGTTATAAATTATAGCTGTGGAAACCCCATGAAGCCTAACGATCTCTCATAGATACAAGTTCCTGAGATCCTCTACCTTCATAAACTCCATAATTATAAGAAAACAGGATGACTTAATTAATTTATCTATAATAAAAAAATTGAATATTTCTTACTAGGAGTATGAGGGTTTACTAATAAAAAAATATGTAGATATATTTTCTACATCCAGATCAGAATGGGAAGAGGTTGAATCAACCCATTCAACCTTTGATGCTATGAGTTGATCCTCAGGAAGTTAAAACACTGAGATACCAAATATGGAACTGACCATGTCATAATTGGCCACTTGTACTGGGTCATCATAGTATAAAACATATTAGTATATCCTGGGTGAATGGAACAACTATAATAATTCCCCTCATGAATCACCACGAACCTCAAGTTTAATCGAACCACCATCCACTTACAGAAGAAGAAGGTTCCAATGGGAGACTAAGGCCAATAACCTAAGGTCTCCCCACCATTTAGGAATTTTCTAATATAATGGAATTTAGGGTTAAATTATTTCTCGCACTAAACCAAAACAATAATTGAGGGAGTGGCCTAAACAATACTCAAGGACACATTCTCTCCATTCTCCTTTGATTATAACCTCAGATTATAGAAAATTCATCATAACCCACTCATGAATTGATTCTTTTAAATGTATGGGTTGATAAATTTCTACTCAAGTAATCAATAACCACATTCACCATTCCAGATATGTAGTAATGACTGAAATCAAAGGTCTTACGATATTTCACTAGGTGTCTCTATTTGAGGTCTAAGTCCCTATGGGTGAAAATATACTTTAGGCTTTTATGATCAGAATAAATTGTAAATAATTTCATGAAGATGTAATGGTGATAATTCTTTAACACATGTATCATTGTTTACAAATCTAAGTCATGGGTGGGGTAAATGTTCTCAAGTGGGTATTTTTTGAAGAGAGCTATAGTCCAACACATGATTATCCCACATCAGAAAATACCCCAACACTACACCTGTGGCATCACAATACAATACATATCTTATCCGAGGTTTAGGAAGAATAAAAAATAGAGATTATTTTAACAATTACTAAAATTAATCAAGAGAAAATTGGAAATTCTAACTCTACTCAAACTTTACCCCTTTCCAAGTTGACACTATCAAGGGAGAAGCTATCCTGGAGAGGTTATCAATAAAATTATTGCAATATCTAGCCAAGCCCAAAAATATCATGACCTAAAACATTTTATCGGGATTAGAAAAATTAATTAGAACTTATTTATTCTTAAGGTCTACTGAAATACCCTCACATGAAATATAAAATTTACCTCTTGGATCCAGAACTGAAATTTAGAAAGCATTGAATGTAGGAGATGCTCTCTCAAGGTACCCAAAACAACTCTTAGGTGGTATCCCTGGTCCTCGTCCATCATAGAATGCATTGATATATCATCAATGAACATATCCACGAAAGAGTCCAAAAAATGATAAAGCATATAGTTTATCAAATCCATAAAGATATCATGGGAATTGGTAAAAAACATTATAACTATATACTCACAGTTCCCATAACATCCCCTAAATATGGACTTATGAACATCTTCATCTAGGTACTTTAAATAATGATACACAAACAATTAGTCTATTTTCAAAAAACACCAAAATCCCTTAAGTTAATCAAAACAATAATAAATTCATGGAAATAAGTATTTATTGTTAATGGTCACTTGATTAAGTATAAGATAGTCTATGAAAAATTAGAGATGCCTATCTAGATTATTTTCAAAAAGAAATTGAGATAACCATAATGACATGATAGGGTGAAAAAATACCTTGATTTCAAGGCTATAAAATATTACCTTTAAATCTTTTTACTCAAAAATATCCATTCAGTATAATGGTAAATAGATGGGTTACATCTCGAGGAGTAGATCGATAGTAAACTCAACCTCCTGCTGGAGCGATAGCCTAAAAAAATCATCCGAAAACACTTTCAGATATGATTCCAAAACCACTAAAATATAACTATATAAACCATTCTACAAGAAATTAAAGAAAAACGTAGATAACTAGAATAAAATTGACCCCACATCATGATCAAAAAAAAAATACCCCCCCTTAACTCAGATCCCTCTCACCCTAAAATTTGTGAGTTTTCCCAATACGAGATAGAAACTGAGCCCTACAATGATAACTGTTAATATGATATTTTAAACCAATTATATAATTTATACATATAATGATATTAAAATCTTCTAGGCCTAATATGAATAATCCCCACACAACTTCCTTTTAGGTGATTAAAATACGACATTCTGGGCACTTAAAACCTTGATCCTTCCTCCATTCCAATGGGGTAAGTAAATCCATCATAAATGGAATTGTCCCGACTTATATACAAAATAAATAAATTAAAACTAATGATAAAAAATAATTAGAATAAACCATATCATACAAGGTTAAATTAACCTAATAAACAATAAACATGGTTCCTATCATAGTGTACAACCTAGATTTAGAGTCTTTATGTGTTATATTTGCTGCATTAATAAATCCTAACTCAGGCCATATCTATGAATTCCTTGCTAGTTGATAATCCCCTCTAGACTGAGGGCGAGATCCCACGCCCTTAGAAGTGGATGACCACACCTGTGAAACCTTAGAAAAAATAAATAACTCCAATCCTCTGAAGGGAAGCCTTATAGGAGCACCAAAAAGGAACTAGATTCCCTCACCAGTGTATCATTCTTAAATTCCCTAGAAAATCAGATATGGTATGTCTATCCAAAGCTACTTTTTCCACCACCTCTACATAAGTTAGTAGGAAAAGGATAATTACCATTGATTTGATTAAGCCTTTAAGACCTTTTCAAAACAACACACTTTAATATATTCATTTTTGAGGATATTAGGAGACAAATTAACTAAATAAGAAAACCAAGTAACACACTCCATCGCTGAATAGCATCATCGCTCCAAAACCTTGGACTCATGATCCTTTTCTATCCTCAGTGTCTTAGGATAAAACTAATTTTTAAAAGACTTTTTGAAGGTATTCTATGAGAGATCCCCATGCCTCTTATGTTATTCCATATATTCCAACAATTTTATACATGATCCTTCCAACATGTAAGTGGTGAATACAAACTTTGAAGTATTAGGGGTCTTGAAGAAGAGAGAGATATGATTGATCCTTTTGATCCATTCCTCAGAATCCTGGTTACCTTTATTACTATAGAATATAGGTGGATTATACTTAGTGAACTCTTAACAATAGGCCACTATCCACTCCTATACTATTTTACCCTTATAACCCAAGGATTGGATGATTTAGATCACTGATTCAATTAAAGAAGAATCAATGAGATGGGTCACCTATGGAACATGCTCTATTTATCCCCCCTTCATCTAAAAGAGGCCTATCTGGGAGGCATTATATATAAAATATAATATACAAACTCATTTAATACCAAATTGATTCTAAAAAAACATCTATCGAACCACAAGTAAACTATATAATAGGTCTCAAACAAACAAAATCGACATTAATAATTATTTCAAACTATTAAGGGGTGAAAACATCAAAATTTTAAACATTTTTACACTGTTCATGGTATGAAAACTTGGTTTGGAAAATAATTCACCAACCACAGAAAACTACACTTTAATATTGTATACCTAGTTCCATGGGCTTCACATAGTTACTATTGACCATGAACCATTACTTCCCTCTTTCACCCTAAAACTGGAAATTTCTCAAAACCACTCATGGGTTCTTCCTGAAACCCATAGATAATGATGAAAAACATAAAATATCATCAAAAATTTCAAATAATAAGTCTACTGTTTAAAACATGACTCTCAAAAACCCATGGAAACTAGATGTTTTTCATGATGAAGAGATGTCCAAGAACTCCTCCATAGTTACCTCTTGAGCCCCGATGGCCCTGTATTCAGTCTACCACTAACCCACAAGAAAAACATGATTCTAATAATATTTTTTAATGAACCAGACTAGTTTTACACATAACATTACCTGAACCAACTCACCAAAAGTCCTAAGGCATGCTACCAATTTCGATGGGATAACAAAAAGCACACAAGCATCACAGTTGACCAGTCAGTAATGGTTTCTATATAAAAATTTGGCTAGACTCATCCATGAATTGTATTTCCCCACGAATAGACAAGAATAATGAATTTATATAACATCTAAAAAGATTATAAACAATATAAAAAAATAATATATCATATACATCATCACTCTCAATTTATAAATATGAAAAATAAATGGTATCCATTGGTCAACATATAATAAATCTAAAAAACAGGGATGAGCCCAAAGATGCTAATATATTTAATCTCAAATATATAAAATCCAAAAATCTGTCCACAAGATCTAAAATCCATGAGACCACAACTCTAACATCCCAACTGAACAAAAACTAGGTAATCTGGAGGAGCCACTAAATGGCATGGTTCGTTTACCCTTACCCACAACCTATAAAATAGTTTTCATTCACCCAAAGTCATATTCATAGTGTAAGGAATAAATCGTTATAATATTCCACAATTAATCTATATAATAGGTATCTGATTAAAAATCAATAACTATAGTTATTCACCCATTTTCAGAACAAGTTAACTTTTAAAAATAAGTTTAATTGAATAAATTTCATTAAAAATACGTTTGGTTTCTCTTGAGAACATTTGAACTTTGAAGGAATGATTAAACAAGGTTCAAAATGAGAGAAGTGAAGCCACATCGTATAATAATTCTCAACTCACCCAAACATGTCATAAACATAAGCATATATATATTTATTAGATGGGGAAAATGGGCATAGATCATAACGAAATAAAATAAATAGGCATAAGAAAATAAGCATCATTGACTGTAAAAAAATTTCTCTAGTGAGACATAGAAAAACCCAAAGTTCATTCGACACTATGTTACTACACCAAGTTTATAATCTCTCTTGGTCTTCCCTGGTTCCAAGTTATTCTCAAGGGATCCCTCAACCTTATGGTTTGCATTCCTTCTATGTTATCCCTTCTTCTATAAGGATTACAATATTTCCTTGGACTCTCTTAGTCATGTGGATAATGTTCCCTATATTGGTTCTCTCAATCCACATGGGTAACATTCCTTAGCTAGTTCACTTCTAGGTGATTGATTATTTTGCCTAAACGAACCACTCACACCAAAGTTATCCCATGTTCTACCCAATGAAAAACATATAAATCCATAAAAAGTGAAAATTAAATAATCTAAACATTCCTAGAATAATCCAAACTCAATAACAAAGTAAATATTTTTAATAAATATCTCCTCTAAAATACATTTAAAATGATAAAGCCTCTTTGAACCATTTTATCAAACACATTGCATGAATCAAATCCAAATCACATTGAAAATTTACTTTAAAATATAAAATTGAAAATATTAACCAATAATTGGTAAAAAATAAATAATAACATAATTTAAATTCAATTTTATAAAAAAAATAAAAAAAATAAAAAAAATCAATAAATAAATTTTAAAGATGAACAAACATCCATAAATAAAGACACAAATCATGAACCAAATTTAAATACACCTCTTTCAAAAATTGTCACTTGGGTTGAAAGATAGAGGACCTCACACACCTAAACCAAAAGGAAACATCACAAAACCTTCATCAATAACCTTGGGTTTAGTCAAATAATAAGATATAGTTTCTATATTCTAGGGAAATAAAAAATAAAGGATGAATAAGTGAAAAATATAAATGAATCAAGAAAAAAAAAGCTAATTTTGAATAAAACCATCAATGAAAGAATGAAATTCTACCTATAATAAAAGGTATATATCACCTAATCCATGGGAGTGAGGCCATGTGTGAATGGATGGGAAATGGGTGAGAGGTAATTTAAAATCAACAAAGGAAAAATAGAAAAAACCTAAAGTTTTAATGTCATAGATGATTTTCACATTCTGGATATACAATTAGGAAAACCATGAACCAAATGTTTGATAGACACTATCTCTAAAACAATTCTTGGTATATAGAATCCACAACATGGTTTCAAAAACCATAGAAAACTATAAAAAACTGCATGATCCCCTAAAATACTCTTTCACACAGATACTTGTACAATTACTACTCAATGTGTGCAAACCATACGTTGATGCCTATTTTTTACAAAATATTTATGTTTTCAATCCTGAACTCTTGAAATTATGAGAATATATGAATAAATAAATAAATCTTAAAATAAATCAAACCTATGACTCAAAGGGAGTCACATCTCTAATCTTTCTTTTTGAGTTTTCACGTAATGTCATAGATCTTCCATCAAATTGATTATAATATTGAAGGTTTGATGGTTAACCTATCATATGTATAAAATGTCCACTATATATATACCATTTTCCCTTAACATAATTACAATATATTTCCTGAAATAAATTAATTAGAAATAAATTTTGATACTAATTCTATGTTAGGTCCTATAGGATTGGAATATGACTTCTTAGGAACCCAAATAGATTTTAAACATTTTCTTATTGGTAATATAGAAGTTAATTTCTACGAAATAAAATATTTAGTATTAAATAATGATTTACTAAATCTCAAAGAACATAAATTGGAATAATTCCATTGTATATTACACCTAAAACAAGTAACAATAGATAGAATACATTTTTAACTTTTATTAACACATGTCTCAATAAGTTTAGGTATTTACTTTTTATAATAAAAAACAAAATTATATTTACTTGGATTACTAATAGTTAGTATCATATCATATTTTCATTCACTTCAACAATAAAAAGATATATATTTTTTTAAACCAGTGATTCCTTTATTTATATTTATATTATCTTTTAGGTAGATTTTAAATTAATATAAACTTTTATTAAAGAAATAGGATGTATTTTTTATTTTTTTATTTTCATTTTTAATGTTATTAGTTTTTTTATCTTGAGATAAATCATTCAATAACTTATTAAATTTAATTTATTCACATTCATTACTCTTAGAAAAAATATTTAATCCTTTCATTTTCATATTTTAGTATCAAATGTTATATTTTTAATTTCTAATTTAATTATATTTGATTTTAATTTTTATAATAATTAATAACTTTATCATTAGAGATATATTATATGATTTTAACATTCCCATTATTTTGAACCAGTTTTTGAATTTGTATATAAATTTTATTATTTTTAACTTATAAGTCTCTATATAATTATGAATATCTTGAAACAAAATTCTATAATTTCTTATTTTCATCATATATTTGTTGAAATTATAATTTTTAAAATCTGAATCATATCTTTAACTAGAATTATAAGAAATACTTACCTCATTTATATTTTTATCCATTAATCATAGGTTAGTCAATGCCATTTTTCTATAAGAAACACAACTCAAGTTTGATTCTTTAATGGAACTCTATATAGCCATCATCTATTTCATTTCATTATTTCTATAATTCATATCTTTTCTTAGGACCTTAAATTTTAGACAATCAGATTTAATATTCTCCTTTTTTCCTTCACCCATGTTATGTTAGTTTTGAAACATCATTATACATACTAGTATTATCATTCTTATGTTCCTTTCGATCTTTCTTTCTATATTTCTTCTTGAAAACTTTTTCATTTTTATTAATTAGTAATTTCAATTGGTCAATTGAGCCATCACATCCTTCTTACTTATCTATGTCTTAGAATAAGAATAATTATTATAAATATTTTCATTATTCTTAAATGAAATAACTTTATTCTTTAATATATTATCATGTGTAATGCTGTTGAGTTCAAGTTCATACTATAACAACAAACCAATAAGTTCATACAAAGTATACTACTAAAAATTATTTCTCCCATTAGTTGCCACCATATATGCATGTCACTTTTTAAGAAGAGATCGTGACACCCTTTAAACTACAATAATGTTATCTAAATCATCACTAAGTGAATTTATAAAATTTATAATACTCACCAATCCATGAAACTTATGGTTCATATATTCATATTTTTCTATATTAAATTATGACTATTTCTCATATGAAATTTCTAGTTTTATTTGTTTGATAATTTTAGTGTGCGACTTGAACTATTATACGTATGTATTGAGTTGTCTTACATGCAGATACATGAGTAAATACTTTTAGAATTATAGCATAGTATAAGGTATTCATTAATTTACAATTAAAAATGTACTTTACCAAATAATTACTCATTATTATATCAGGATTAGTTTCACATACCTTGTATGGTTTCACCATTATCATTCAGTGTTCTAGACTAATATGTTTTAGATATGATTCCATCCACTCTTTCCATCAACATTAATCATTCCATCAAAATATAGATATTTTTATTATATCCAACAATCATTAGAATTCATTCAGAATGCCTCCAAAAAATATATTCCCATAGAAGTTTAATTATAGGATATACAGGTTAGTAAAATATAAATATAAGGAACATGAACTATATCTAAGAGAAATTATCTCTAATACCAATTGTTATCCTAATATGATATATAGAATAGGTCTAGAGGGTGAGGGTGGTGAATAGACCTTGTTAAAAATTTAAAAGATTAAATTAAGAGTGTTCAATATCAAAGTAACATCATATTATAATTTTATAACTCTTTAAAGCATGAAGTAGGAATGAATAATGTGATATAGATATGTAGTGGGAATATAAATGCAAGAACACAAAAATTTTATATTAGTTTATACCGAATTATCCTACATCCAATCATTACTCATCTATAACTCTGTGAGAGGAATGGTACTCATTAAAATAAGACCTAAATTTTGAAAAGAGTGGATATATTTCATATTTACCTACCTTTTATCACATAGAGGCACAACCCAGAAAAGTTACCTTTCTATAGACTAAGGCATAACCAAGATCAACACCATAATTTTGTTCATGAGTCACAACCTAGAGGATGTAACTTTTGTTTAGGATGTATAACCAAGACACATACATGATTTTGTAATGATAAATGAATAAACCAATGATTTACAACACACATAGATAATAAAATTAATATAATAAGTAAAACTAGAATAATAAAATCAAGAAGATAATGTCAAAGATGATAAATAACAATTTAGGTTTTAAAAATTAAATAGAAAATGATCAAAGCTTGATTCTCTATTGTTACTAAAATAGGAATGGAAGTCATATCATCACTTTCATATCTCTCATATGAATGAAAAATGTTATATCTATCTCAGATATATTCTATCAATGGAATGATATATACCACATATTCTGTGTGTTTCTAAAATGATATGTGTTATATTTTTATCAAGTTCCCAAGATCACATTCCAATAACTAATACCTATAACATTAATTCCAATATATTAATGAGAACATGGGAGTTTCTTAATAACTAATCATATTTATGCATGGTTATAAATAATAGAAACATGGAATAATATTATTTAATCATATATTGAAATACCCTAAAATAATCATTTATTAGACAACTCAAAAACACTTCGAATATCAACGTCATCATATATATGTATTTTAAAAATTAATAAAATAGTTTTAATAAACCATATAAACTTTTAGTTATTTAGAATATTAAAAATGATAAAAAATAGAGTATCTTGAGAATGATTTTGAAAGAAAATAAACCGTGAAATCATAATATTTATATCTATGTAAATCTAATTTTATATAATCATGAAAATCATTTATGCATGAATTCTATATGAAATAATTATGTAAGAATGAATTTTGTAAGCATTAATTTCATAAGAAAGAATTCAAACATAAGTGTCATAATCCTTATAAGTATCATTTTACCATAAGGATCAATTTAACCATAATAATGAATTAATTTTTCATGTAGTCATGAACTTTACCCATGTAAGTATCAACTTATTTTACATAAGTATGATAATATACTTTATAAGGATCATTTTAATTACTATTTTAGAATCAATTCATGTGAATTTTGAAACTCAGTCTGTATAACTTTTAAATCTTAGTTTGTATGACTTCACAATTCATATGACTTTAAAAAAATTATTTTTTATGTCTTTAAATACACATTTCATAATAATTTGTATGAAAATTCATATCTTTTAGAATTTGGTATGACTTTGAGAATTTTGTCTGATTTTGAGATTTTTTTTGAATTTTAGAATTTTATATGACTTACTAGAATTTTATATGACTTACTGAATTTTATATGACTTTTCCCTCTATTAAAATTTTGAAAACATCAAAACATAAGACTTTTGAAACAAAGTTATATGTTTTTTAAAAATATATGTTCATATGAATTTGAAAAAAAATTCAACATAGAATAAAACAAAATGGTTTAATATAGAAGAATCAAAAAAAAAACATTATAAACAATACATGATTAAATAATAAAAAATATATTATTTATCAAAACTATTATAAATTATAATTATCTAATTTAAACATGTGAGGTATTTGAAAACAATGTGAAGTATTTTTAATATTAAAAAAACAATACTAATTATATCCCCTCCCATAAAACTATAACACCCATATATTTTAAGATATAATTTCTCTCTAAATTAATATTATTTCTTTAATATCTTGCATGAAACATTATAGTGAGTTTAAAATAATTATGATATACTATTATAATATTATCATTTTAGGTGAATGTTTTCACATTTCCATTGGATTATAAGGTATGAATGGGAATAAAATAATTATGCAAAATTTATTGTTTAAAAATAAATAATATAAATTCATTGGTTATCAATTATTTATAAATTAGAATAAAAAACATTTTAAAATAAAGGAGTTTTTTTATGAAAAAACAATTTTTATGTGTGCCATGTGTTTTTGCATTAATTATTCACTATTAATGAATTATTTTAATTAAATACACATATTATATATTCAATCAATTTTTTTAACATTTATCTAATATTTTTTATAGTCATAGTATTGGAATAAATCTAATTTTGTGTTTAAAAATGTATTTTTCTAGAAAACTGTTTTCATCATGTTTTACACAGTTATTTTAAAATGAATATCTACCCCTTATAGAAAATTAATTTTGATAAATAGATTCTATATTTGGAATTAGTAAGTCCAAAATTTTAAAATATTCACTTTTTATTTTTAGGTATTAATAATTGACGGTGGTAAAATTTATCACTTCTGTAAAAGGTAAATCAGGTTAACTTAGGTTAAAAATAAATGTTAAGGTAAACATTTTAGTTGTAATTATTTTTAGATTAAGGTAATTCTAAATTTAACACCTTAGTATTTAAATTTAATTATTTATGGGACAATTTTCCATAAAGACGACAAATATTTTATTAAAAGAAAACAAAAATACAAAATATCACTCTCTTAATTTTAATCATATTTTATGTGTTTGTATATACACAAAATAAATTTGTGAATGAAAATTAATGGTTATTTTGAGAATAATTAAATTATTTTCATTTTGGTATTTTATTTTTAATTTTTATTAATTCTATGATAACCTTAAATTCTTATGCAACACCAACATAATATCCCTTTAATTAATGGAAAAATAAAAGAAATAATTTTAAATTTTTTAAAATTAGTATATTTTGAATGAGTTATAATGTTCAAAGAATTTTATAGATGAATATAACATATTATTTATGTGTAAAAGCATTATATTAGAATTAAATCCATTTATTGGTGTCTTTAAAGTCAAATTAAATGAATAGTTCCAAAATTGTCATAATGATATTTTATAATAATAATTATATTATTAAAAGACTGGAAATAAATTAAACTATTTTCTTCAACTGAGTGAATGGAATATGGTTGAACATAAAAACCATGGTAAATCTATGAGTCACTTTTCCATTTATGGTAACATTCTTAACCCTTTAATATGGAAATAATTGTAACTGTGGTCAAGAACAAATATGGTTAATGAAGGGGTTAATAAAAAAGATAAGGATTAAAACGACACTAAAACCTCTCTAAATTTCATAATACATTTATATTTATAATTTATAAATTTTTAATCTAATATATATCTATTTTTAATTATTTTTATAGAGAATTAATTAATTATATTTTAATCTTTTTAGGAAATTCCAAAATTGCCCTTCCCCTCACTTATAAAAGATAATCCATTCTCTCTTTTCCTTACAAAACTTTGAGCCTTCTACCTCAACCATAGCTGACCAAATTATCTTCTCAAAATCCTTATCCATATCCAATAGGTTTTTTTCTTCTTAAAATACTAATACCAGGAGCCTTAGGAGGAGATCTAAAGGGGTTCTGTCAAATAAGTGGTAATAATCATAATCGATCACTTTATTTTTTTTACTTATTTCATTACCTCTTATAAATATGTGTTATTTATCGTAAAATAATAAATTAACTATATTAAATATTCTAAAATTTTATTATGATTATTGAAACACCATTATCCACCTGATTTCCAATCAAATGGGAAGTGAAAGTATCACTTGTGCGTACAAATGTCGTACCGTCTCCACGTAGCGATATATTTAATTTTCCATCACCATATTTCATAGATGGTAAAATTTTGTATATTAAATTTATTAAACAGTTATGCTTTTATAATTATAAAATCATATCTACCTTCTTAACTTCTAATTTATTGGAAAATTTTCACGTCGCTTGTGTGTACGTGTGGACTACCACCTCCACAGAGTGATGTGATTTGTTTTTAATTTCCATTTTAATTGGATGGTAGTAAGGATAGATTTAATAAATATATGTTATATATATGATATATTAATGACTATATCAAAGTTAACTATTATTTACCTTTATTTTCTTCCATCTTTCAAAAATCAAAAACTACGTCGATGCGTACGTACGACTTACCATCTCCATGAACGACGCAATTCAATTTTCTATCTTTATATTTTATGAATGATAATATATATATATAATGAATATATATGATATTTATATCATTATTAACATTACGGAGATGATTTAATGATGGTAAATGTAAAAGGATTGAAGCTATCAGATTGAAATTCTCATGAAAAATGAAATAGTTAACATCCAGAAATGATGATTTAATAAGGAATTATTAATAAAAGGGTGTTGAAATGTTATAATTAGATTATATATCATTTTATAATTTTGTAAATTAAGTTTTAATATATTTATAATAAATTTAAATTTATTATATAAGAGGCTAGATCACTTTCAAAGCATGTTAAACTCGAGGTAAGGGGTTTATATTACAATATCTTTGTTTATCATGATTGTTTATGATTAAGTTTTTGATGATGAAATTTGGTGTCCTCTATCTCAAGAATCCCAGTACTTTTGTTTAATTATATTTATTTCTTTTTATTAAATGTTTTCCTTTCATTTTCCTCACTTTATGAGATCAAGATACCAAAAGAATTTTCTTTAAAAAAATAAATTTTATTTCTCTCCTCAGTCAAAAATCTATTTTATTTCATATCCATATTTTCTAAAAATGTCCTCATGATTTTTTCAAATATTATATAATTATTTCATAAATTAATTTTTACCCATTATTGATATTTTCAAAAAAATATTTTTGAATTAATATTATTGTCATTTTATTAATGAAGTACTTTTTTGACCCTTTCTACAGAAGTGTGAAAAGAATGTTTCCTATTAACTTATACTACTTGAATGAAATTTTCCATAGTGAAGACTGATAAATGATTTGATGATTTCATTACAAGTTTCTATGTTCATTTTCAAATAAAATGTTTTCCTTAGTATTTTTTAATTTTTTATACATTAAATATGTGGTTTTAAAAAGGAAATGTTATTTTCGTCAAGAAATTTCCCTATGATATTTTAAATGAATTTTCTTCTATGATAACATCCTTTGATATTAATTATTGTTTACTATATATACGATCCAATTATACCATCCTTATTATTTATTTTTATGGTTTATCTTTATGATTAAAATATGTTTATCAAACCTATTACTTTTCCATGGGTTATACAATGATGAAATGTTTATATAACCATTTTCCTTTTTCCACAGGTTATGCTATGATTCAATGCTTATAAAATTCATTTTATTTTTAGGGTTTATGATATGGTGAAATTTTTATGAACTTTTGTCACACATTTTCATGATTTTCATCATGTTATTGGTGGGACTAGAATTTTATATCCCTCCAATTCATTGGGTAAAAATGGATATCTCATGTGATAAAGAGGACTGGAAGGGGATGTGAATCCAGTTTAGTATGAAAATTTGTCCACCATGATGGTCTTGAGAGGGAACCTTGACTGCTATGATGTAATGAATAGTGCACCAAATCCAATATGATAGTTTATATTATGATCCTTGACCAATAATGAAATTATTTTCTGTACTTATGTATGTCACAAATATATGTCTTATTATAATGTTTTTCTCTTGTGGCTCAGGTTATTTTATTTATTTATGATTAATGTCTTACAAAATGCCATGAGTTTTTATATAACTCAATAATATTTTCTATGATGTATAGAGAATTATTTTCCAATGTTAATATAATGTTCTCATACCCTTATAATTATGTTATGTTTAAGTGATCATTGAAATCTCCATGGTCTACCCTTATTGAGAATATAAGCTCACCATTTCATATGTTCCCTTTTCCTAGGTTTTAAAGAATGGTTTTAAGTATTATATGTCTAATAGGGGTCATATTTATAAATAAATTATTGGCAGATGATTTAGATCAAGTATGAAAAATTTATTTATGTGTTTAGTTTACTAATAAAACCATATTTATATGATTATAGAATAAATTATAAGGTTATTTAAGGAATATTCATATAATAAGATGTAATATCTAAGTATAGAAAGTATTGTTCACTATAAAAATTTAATCCTAGAACTAAGAATATCTTATCCCTTAAAACTTGTAGATATTTTCAGTTTAGAATATCATAATAATATCATTAAAATCATGATCTATATCTCAATCAAAATCTTAAAGAGGATTGTGATATTTTATTCTTAATGGATTCCAAAAAATACTTGGATTTTAATTCATTTAAATTTCATCCACAAATACAAAAATTTTTATGGGTCTTCATTATCACTATATATATTCCATTTTCTTACTTACATAGTAATTTATCATGGTCTATGGTGTGATGGCTCCTCTATTATTGCCCATATTGAAAAAAAAATTATTTTTTTATTTGTGAAATTTATTTTTATGAAGAATAGCTCCATGCATCATCTGATTTTATTTTCTAAAAAATATTTCATTATGGAATTCTTCAATTATTTTTCCTTTAAAAATCTCACAATTCACTCATATTTCAAAAATACATGGAAAAACTATATGAAGTTACCCACTGTGTGAAGTCTGAACATGTACCTTATGAAGTTACAAAAAAACCTTATTATTAAAATTAATAAACCTTATAAATTTGATAGGAAAATTATAAATACATAAAAATTAACCATTAAAATATATCAATAGACCTTAAAAATAATTCATTGAACCTTAAAAAGTATTCACTTCTTCATTTTTCAGCATCTGGGTGAACCTTAAAAAGTCTAGCATGTACCATTTGAATATTTGAGGTGAAACATAAAACGATTCCATTTCAATTTTTTCTTAAACTTCATCCTATTGAAAACCTTAAAAAGTTATCATGAAACTTTTTAGTTCCACTAATTTTCTAATTTTATAACTCCATCTAATGATTTCTATAATATATCAAATAACCATTGAACCCATTCCATTCATTCTTGTCCATCCCCGAAAAACGTAGATCAATTAAAAATATAATCTAAAAGGTCATAATCACTTGAATACAATATCCTTTTACCTCAATAGTTTTTTTTATGGTTTATTCCAATTTCAAGTTAGCTTTTCACTAACTTAATCTCAATATTCAGGCTATTCTCTCTATCCATATTGTTCATATTTATTGTAAAACTGTAAAAGACAACACTTATCACAACATCATCACTTGTCTTTTATTTTCTTTATGATAAGCTCTTAAATCATTTGATATTAATGATTCATTTATAAAACCTATCCAGTTATATGTTATAAGTAGTAACACATATACCTTCACCCATTTATGTATAGGATCCATCTCATAATTTTATCCTTTATATATTTAGATATGAGAAACAACTCATTCACATCCATTCATTAAATTCTTCTCTAATAAATATTGAAAAACTCACTTTATACAGGCATCCTTACTTATTGACAACAAATAGAATCTCCAATTCTCCATTAGGCTTTTCAAGATCATGTAGAGATTAAGAGTAGTATTCTCAATAGTTGAAAAAAACACTGGCAACAAGAATAAAAACATAATATAATAATGGAATACATGATATGATTGACACAAAATATATTTATAGTGTTCCCTTCGCTTGATGATCCTCCTGCAACTGATCACACTCCCCTAGTGACTTCACTACGCTTTTCTAGATAAATTTTTAATTTTTTAATTTTTTAACAAATTTATCTATAAATGGTTTTTTTATAATTTTTAAATTTTATGTTTTTTATTTTTTATATTTACTTATTTGTAATGGACTTGTTGTTGGAATCAAAATTTAATTTCATGAACTTTTCTATAGAACCCGTGGTTCCATCCTCATTCTGACAATATAAGTTTATTTTTGATAAAAAATGTATTTCCTTATCCTATGAAGAAACAAATGTGTTATCTATGCGCCACATCATTTATCACACACTGAGGTGTGGAGATTACTCAATAAAATTACCCAATATATTAATGTAGTTTTGAGAACCACCCTGCGAGAGTAGGCTCTGGGATTCATACATTGCTAGCACAATGGTTGTTGAGTCCAAAATACCAATTTTTGGGGATATTTTGGGTATTTCTTGGACCGTCCAAACACCCCATTTGGGGTTTTACACTATAAAATTGGTATGTTTTTTTACAATATTTGATTTGAGTACTCAAGGATCAAAAAATGACTTACATATCAATATCTCTATCCATTTAAAGTTTTAAATTTTATGATTAATGTTTTGTAAAAGTACATGAGTTTACCCAATTTTATGTTCATGCATAGCCTATTCTCCCAAGACTACCTCCAAAGTCTACATGTGTTCTCAACATGAATAGAATTGTGACACATACATGCACCACTTACTCACCAAAATACATTCACCTAAGTCCACATGTTTACCTATAAATAGACCCCATGCCTTTAATTTTGTGGATAGACAATTGCATGAATGGGAAATCGAGAGAGGTAGGAGCTACCGTTTCCATGAAACCTTAGAAAACCACTAGGGAGACCCTTGTGGTGCACCTATTTTGTATGGAATTTTCATGAAACACATGTACACACCCATACACATACCTCATGTGTGTGCCACCTACAGGTGATACCTACAAAATACACCTTTTTATACCACCTAGACACCCACAATTATGTGATCCACCACTAGGGGGGAACTCCACTTGGGATACCATCCACTAGGGAGACCAGTCACTTGGGAGACCTTGAAGTGAATTTCCATTACATAGGAAAGGCCTTCCATAATGGCGACCCTTCACTGAAGGCCTTAACTAGGGTAAATCACACTAAAGGCCCTCTATTATGGTAAATAATATTTTCAATCCATATCAGGAGAAAATCATATTTTCTTTCACTCACTAGGGAAAAAAATATTTTATTTCCCTCACTATAGTTAAGAATATTTTCTAGCCCCACTAGGTTTAAGAACATTTTCTTTCACTCACTGGGGACAATAATATTCTCTATCCCTCTCTAGGGATAATCCCCAATTCACCTAGGTGTCACACCTTGGAACCCATACAAACCATATGCACCATGATTCAAGATAATTATATTTATTTCCACAATCTCTTTAAGTTGAGATACCCCTCTTGGTCCCTCAAAATTTATAGAGTTGAGATACTCCTCTCAACAACCAAAAAATTCCTACACCCTGATCCCTTGCTAGAGTGAACTATATATGGACCTCATATTAGGTGTAAAAATAAACCTTTAAAATATACCCTTATCATGCTATTACCATTATAAAGGGGGAGGGGGGAGGCAACTATATATGGGCCTCCTATGAGGTATAAGCCCCAATCATTCTGACATTCACCTATGTCATTTATGAGGTAAGGAATATCAATGAGGATTACACATAAACCACACTATCTCTCTTGTTATCGCCCATTTTTTTCATAGTAATCTTACATGATAATCTCAATCAGTGTAAGACTCGACTATATATTCTTAGTTCTAGTTTTAAAAAGATAGGTTGAACTACAATGGGCATCATCGATGCTTAATCCCCACAAAATCCCCTATCGTGCACTCCAATGTAATATAATTAAACTTATATATCTTTTCTATCATACTAGGAATGAATCACTTGGGATTAGAGGTTTATTGGATCATTCAATTATCATAATTGAGATAAATCACAGGAATATACCTCTAGTCCGATCTGTATGAAGTTAAACTTCACAGTTCACATCCTTACCATACAACATTAAACTATATGGATAATTCCTCAAATGTGACCTTAAACTATGTCATTCAAAATATATGATAATTTATTCCTATAAACCAAGATATATAGGATGCCTCATCTAGGTTTAATCCCAACACCTATAAACTTACTTGTTATCTTATGTGATGATCATAAGATTAACCACTACACTTTGAGTCAATATAATCCTCTATGTTTCTTTATATACCTTGAGTTGATATACTCTTGGTTTCTATATACACCTTGATTTGAGATATTCCTCTTCATGACTTAATACACATTGAGTTGATATTCTCATCTTGGTTCCCTAATATACTTTGATTCAATATATTTTTCTTGGTTCCTATATATGGGCCTCTAATTTAGTGTATTCCCTAACCTGAGATATCTACCTCTTACTTGATAAGAATAATACCTCCTTTTACTGATGAATGGTAAGAGAATCATCCTCCTATAACAAGGATCTAGAGATGAATTTGGTGATGATCAATAGATGATCCATACCTTCTCTTGTTTTCTTATAAATATACAGGACAAACCACAAATGGATGCTCATGTATATGTCCCACACCAACTATTTCTAGGAACATTTCACCTAGTAGTCATTACCAAGTGATGTTAAACTATATGGGTTAGTCCTAATCAAATGAGATCAAAAGGATTGATGATTCCTATTATGTAGAACCAAACTACATGGGTTATAATTTATTTTATAAGGATATATAGGAAGCCCCTATCATGGGCCTTACCCTATCATCATGAACACCTTCCTCCTCTTTTGATGGAGATAAATTTCAGAGTGCCCAACCATGTGGATTATAATCAAAGCATCAATTATTAATAATAGACGAATCTGAAACCTTTAATAAACATATATGTTTATATCAATAAATGGATTTAATAATATAATTGGTATTAGAGTAACCTATTCCACATTGGGATATTGGAAGGATTCAAGAAAATGGATTAAATATATAAGAGTGTCCAAGGGTAGGTGAGAATCCACTCAAAAAGGTGTGATGATCCAAACCTCCCACCCTATATACAAACAAACATTCCATTTGATAACTGGTAAGAATTATTAGTTATCATTTACCTTTGGTAAGTAGTCCCTCAATGATGATTCATGATGAACCATCATGGAACATAAGTCCATCAGAGGTTTCATGTTGGAAGCACATGTCCATCACAATTTTTTTAATGAACTATTTTTGAAAAATAACTAGATCCCATCACAAACAATTTAGGTGGATACTAGTTGAAAAATATGTGTATTCTATCATAAATTATATTAGAAATGGTTTTTTTATTTTCACCACAAAAAGTTTATGCCACATCATCTTAGTGATGGTCTATCAAAAATATTATTACTTGAAACATTGTTTTCCATGATAGGTTATTTTTAATTTAATTCCATTAAAAATTAAAAGAAAATTGTTTTGGATATATGTTTATATTTTTTAGAAGATATTGTATACTATATAGATGAATAATTAATCTAGAAAAGTTTCCCTAATAAATGTAATTTCCATTATTAAAATGAAAATTCCAAGATTTTTATTCTATAATGATAGAAATTGTACAAATTTATCCATTGGTTATACCAGGGCATAAATACACATAATCTATTTTACCATATAACTAATATATTGGAAATTTCATTTTAAAGAAAAATATTTAACCCAAATATAGTTAATGTTTTTTTTAAATGATATATTAATATGAAACTTTAAGTAAAAAACTGCAATATCAACCTATGTGATCTATTGAAAAACAAAAATTATCCTATAATAATTAAAAAAATAACTTTGTTAAAAAAGTATATCATAAAATATAAATATAAAAACAGAAATTAATATGTGAAAAATTAGAGAAATGGATGTTATGAAGGTAAAAATTTACTTTTAATCATTACAAAAAAAAATCAGAAGTCAAATCAACTTTCATTTTATTATTATAGGTTACAAACTAAATAATTTCTTCCCTAAATATATATTATAATTCAAGATTATTTTCTTAGTTTATATTGTATTATAAGTGTTTTTAACCTAAAAAAGATTTAGAATTCTAGAAATTTACTTTAAGTCATTCTGATAAAATCAAATGATGAATTAATGTGATTTTTTTTAAGCTATAAATAAATAAAAGATATTTTTTATTAATTTTTCATGGGAATTTTATCTTAGTTAATCACTTTGATCAATTGAATCATAATTATATCACATAATAACAAATACAATTATAAAAAGTTTTGTATCATTATGAGAACATCATAAATTAGATAGAATTATCTTGTTTTTCTATAGGATAAAAATGAACTAAATTTCATTTTCTCAATAATTGTTTTTCCAAATTTTGAGATAATTTGTTAAATTTTAATCATTGGATGTACATTTTTAGTACTAAAAATAATATTAATTATAAACAAAAACAGGTAATAATCCTAGAAAAATCACATGACTTAGTGATATATGATTTATTCCTACTATTTATAAACAAATAAAATATCACTATTCTAAATCTTTGTGATATTCCAAGATAATTTTTGTAGTCATGTTCATCTCTAAAATATATTTATATAATAAAAAATTTATAATTCTAAAAACCTACTTTGTATTATTCTGATCACAATGCATATCATATTATTGTGTGATTTTTTCATACAGGTAAAAATTGAATTGAAAACCACTTCCCTAAAGCTTTATGACAAACTAATATGATTTACCCAATTGTGATCATTTAACATATTTTTATAGAACTAGAAATTATTTTATTTTTAAATGGAAACTTTTTATGATTTCCAGCATATCGCAAATAAGATCGATAAGTGGTTTATTACTATAGTTCATAAATGAATAAATGTTTTTTGTCTTAAATTTTAATAATAAAACAAACAAATTTTATATTTTATTAATTAAAAAACTTTTATTTAACATAAAACACCACACCTATAATTTAAAAAATATATTTTTAATCATATTAGGAGAATCACACATCTGATTGATGTGATATTTATTCATAAAATTCAAATATGATTTAAAGATCATTAAACTAATATTTTATAACAATCAAACTCATTATTATAATTTTGATTGACTAATGTTTGTTTATAAATATAGAAAGATGTGTAATTTTAAAAATATATGCCATATTGATGTGTGGTTTCTCTTATAGTTCATAAATAAATAAATGTTGGTTTTCCTAAATTTTAATGATTATAAAAACTCTTTTTTTTAGTTTTAATTGATTAAATAATTTATGTAGATCTTAAAACATAATATATTTAATTATAGAAAAACACTTTTAATTATGTTTTGATTTTTTTTGGTTGTATTGATGTACGGTTTATTATAAAAAGTTAAAATGGATCAATTATCAATGGAATACATTTTTATAATAATTTTAACATTTTTGGCCAGTTTTGATTTGTTGATTCATGATTATATATTTAGAAAGTGTGAATTATAAAAATAAAATTTGGATCATTCCTGGAATATCACTTATTGGATTGAGGTGATGTTTATCCTTACATGCTAAAAATTAAATAGTGATCATTTCCTTAAATTTTTTATACAACCCGATCTTATTTGATCGGTTTTGATTGTGTGATGTAAATTTATTGTTCTTAAAATACATTAATTTTTGTTAAATTACACAGTAGAAAAATCAAATAACATATACTGTTTGAAAAAAAGTGACATGCAGTTAAATTAAAAAACAATAATAATTAAATATATGGTTGAAAACACCACATTAATATTTTTTGAAAATATTATGTCAATATGAAAGTTTCATACATAGTTTTTGATAAATCTATTTCATTATCTAAATATTATTTTTCTATAGTATTACAGTATAATATATAATAAATAAATATAGGCCACATTGTGTATTGAAATGACATGATTTTAATTATTCCCTATAATAAATGAAAATAAAATTATTTTCCCTATGTTTTACGATAATATAAAATAGTTTTCTTAGTTTTGGTTATGTTATCCTTGTTTTGAACTTATGTAAAAATTATAATGTAAAAATATAATTTAGTTAATTCCAACTTCCCAATGAATCATAATGAAATGTGTCTTATTAAAATAGGTAAAAAATGAATCAATAATCATTTTAGTTACTTTCAAAACACTCCAAACTGGTTCACATTGGTTTGAAGAATATGATGCCGGTTTTGAACTAAAATATAAATTTTAAATTTGAAAAAAAATATGTTTTGTTTTACCAACCATATTGAATATTAGAAAAATATGATGTTTATTCCTACATGTAATAAACAATCCTAAAATTAGTTTTGTAGTGTTTCAATGGAAATTTTATTTTATTTTGAAGGTTTTGACTATGAGATGCACATTTTGAACATCTTTAACATTTGAAATGTAAAAAATAAAATTTAGGCCATTCCAACCACACCGTGCATTAAAATGATGTTCAACTAATTTCTATGTTACATAATTTAATCCAAAATTATTTTCTTATAGTTTTATGAAAATAAAGGATTTTTTTTGGTTTTGGTGCATATAATTCTTATTTTAACCCAAAACATTAGTTTTAAATTGAAAATATGAATATTTAGTGAAATTGAACACACTATGCACTGAAAATAAATGTTATTCATTTATAAATGTCATACATTAATCTAACATAATTTTCATAGATATTAAAGACAATTAAATATCTTTTTTCTTTAGTTTTGATCACGTGAAAAATGTTCTGAACTTCTTTATCAAGTCAAATGAAAAAAATAAGATTTATTCTATTTCAAATATACCATGTGTTTGAATAATTTTTTTATGAGAAACATAATTCCCATGTTTGGACTTTTTTAACCCTCCATACATTGAAACCCCCCTCCCCCATGAAGAGGTCACTACCCTAAGGTAGATCCTCATCTGGGTAAGGAGCCATTGCTTGCCAAGATGGTAGAGAATCACAGAGTGTAACAGACTGATCGGTGATGGTTTGTAAAATAAATCCATTATCATAGTGGGCCACACGTCATTTTTCACACCCATTCATGACCGGACAACTTAGAAAGATAGGTCGATCCTGGGGGATAGGCTCATCCCAAAAGTGGACTCATAGGAGAAGAACCTTGAACCTCCCAAAGAACGGTGTTTTTAAACCACTCACCTTCAACACCGAACCACCACCGAAGTGGCACCATATGTTAGAATAATGTTTGTTTCAATATTTTAGAAAAAATGGTTTAACTTTTATTTTCTTAAAATTTTAGAACATTCAATCTTCATTTTATCTATTTTAAGCATGCGATAAACATTTTGAAAATAATTTCACTTTTAAATTGAAAAAATGAATTCCATAACATTTAAATAAATTACATTTTCCTTAATATTGGAGTCAAAATTTAGTAAACAACCCTGATTTTAGATTCATTCCATTAAATATACAATTATCCTATATTTTTTTGGTTTTAATAAGAACACTATGATAAATATTCCCAATAAATATCAAAATAAATGCATAAAAAACATAAAATTTCATCATATAAAAATAAAATATTGGAGACTTACTCAAATATTAATATCATATTTAGTGTGATTTAATTTACATTAATTCACTTAAAATAATATTCAAAGAAGGAAAAAATTACATTTAAAATTTCACTAGAAAATGTAAAGTATTATTTTAGATAAAAACCAATGATATAATTCAATTTCAACCACACATTAATGTGATATGATATTCATTCCTATAAATTATAATTAAATATAATATCTGTCTCCTAGAGGATTTTTTCAAAATGATTTTATTATCTTGATTTTGATCATGTGAAACATTTTTTTAACGATATATATATTTTAAATTCTAAATATTTACTTTTGATTATTCCTAAGACACCAATATAATGAAAATACGAAATACTTTTTTTATGGAACTGATCATACGATTCACCCAGTAAGTTGAAAAATTAGATAACCAAATCTTAATAAATAAGAAGTATATAAATATCTCTAGTAATTATTTTTAATATTTCATGAAAACATATCCTACCCATTCATCTATAAAGTGTACATTTTATCCTTTTTAAGTGAAATATAATAACAATATAAATATTAAAAAAACATATAATTAAATAAATTTTAAAAAAATATTTCAACATAGAGTATATATTTCAAAAATAGACATATATAATAGATACTTTTAAGTTGATTTGAGTTGTTCTATGGTCTATGATATCCTTTCTATGTTTACAAAAGTAGAAACTATAGTCATAGCTATTTGGTTTCTTTAGACACTATGAGAAAACTAAAATTATAAGAATTTTTTTGTGACATATTTTCCCATATTAAACTATTAACATTACATAATAATAGATTTCCACCTATAGTAATCCATCTGTTTATTATTTGTGTTCATTTCCCTTAATCCCTTTACCGCTTGACACATTTGTATTGCACTATCAAATAAAACCTGAATGTTAACACATCTTATGTAACATATAATTGAATGACTATAAATGTTGGGAATATAATGTTTACTAGTTTAAAAGTGACTTTATGTGCAACTGATTTATCAGATATCAAAGAAATAGATACAAAATATATATATTTTTGGATTAATAAGATTTATTAGAAGAATCATTTATTGTAACTTAGAAGAGTTTAAAAATTAATAAGTACTAAATTTTCTGAAAAAAATGTATCATAATGTAAATGAAAGTATATAGTTTTACCCTTACATGGTAGGTATTAAGAAAATATCATCTATTACCTTTTCTATAAACGCACCTACTTTGTTTTCTACTTTACATATTATTTTATCTTAATCATGTATTGTTCCTTCTATAGAATGAGGATGGGGAATTTTAAATCTAAAAAGATGTCCTAATTTTCTAATGACTTCTATATTGTTATGTAAATATTTAGAATAAAAATACCACAATTATAATTATAGTAGAAACTATATATCAATAATAAGAAATAAAAATGTTGACATCATATTGCTAATATACATTTTTCTCAGAGGATCCCAACCAATTATATTACTAAATTTTATTTAACATAGGAATAAAAATAAATTCGAAAGACTCTTTGTCATACATTTCTTCTAAAAATAAAAGTTTAAAAGTATTTACCTATATTAAATATTAATTTCTAGGATCCTTTAGGGTTCCCTGTCGCCGCCACTCTTTTGTCGTGGATCGACTTCGGATCTACTCTTCAACGCTCCAGATCGGCGCTTCAAGATGATGATACTTCTCCCAGGGGTGGCGTATTTTCTTCATGGGCACAGCTGTGGTATTTCCCACCATCTACTGGCCGGCTTCCGCTCTCCCCCTCTTCGTTGGGTAGTGCTTTTTGGAAGTGTGGTGGCTCCTGCAGTCATTATTTCGGCTCCTCCTGGCCGAAGTTCGACACAACAGTTCTGTTATGGGATGGGTTAATTTGCAGCAGGTTGAGGTGGTCTTTGGTATTGATTGTGAATGTGGTGACGGGGTATTTAATGTTTACAACATGGCCTCATGGTTGCCTTCCTGGTTCTGATATTGTCTTTTTTTGACCCTTTTAATTGGATTTGGGTGTGGTTGTGGATGGTTCGAGGTTTGAGTTCATACTCATTATACTAGGCGGCTTCGGTTCGATTATGGTAGCGGTGTGGATGAGATGCATCTGGTTCGCATTTCTTTGATGGTTTTTTTCTGCATGATTCATGTTTTGTTTGGGATGCATTTGATATGCAGTGTTTGCGAGATGTGTTTCTAAATTTGGTATTTGGTTGAGACTTTAGTGTGAGATGTGTGGTTGGTTCTTCAGGAATTTATTCCACTGATGTGATGATTTTAGATGTCAAGAAGGAAAATGATGTTCTCACTGCTTTGGAAATACTTGAAAGGAGGAAAGTTTTTGGTTTCAGTAGTCCGTGGCTTAAGTGATTCTGGAACAATTTGTCTCCAAGAAGCTGCTCTAGATGAGGTTCAGGGAAATTATTTCTCATTATTTAGTGGCTTCTCTGAATTGGATGTTTGAGAGGGTATGAGGTTTTACATCGGTACCAGGCCTGTGCTTTATGGTGCGGGACAACTATCCATTCTATGATGAGACAATGGAAGCTGGTTTTATTGTCTTTTGTTGCCGGGAGGATCCGATCTCTTTTAGGTAGGTTTGTTCTTGATCTTGAGTTTTGGTCCATTGGGACTTGGTTTGTTGTTTAAGTATTGATTTCATGGGTTTACCCCCTTCTTCATTTAAAAGGGGGTTTTATCAAAATAAAAAAATTAAGGGCCTTCAGGCCATTGGATGGTAGGATTCTTTAAAGTTTTTAACTATTCTAGGGTCAAAAATAGGTAAAAAATGGGGTCTAAAATTAACTTTCGTGTTGTAGTAACTTGAAAAACCTAAGAAATTATAGAGGGATGGTTTTATTTTCCTGACCTGACCCCACTAGTAACCCCTCCTGGGACTAAAGTGAAGATAAAAGTGACAATAAAATCCCACCTATAATAGGTCAAAGGGTGAAGAGTGAAACTGAGGGTATAAATCAAAAAAAAAAGAGGAATTACCCTCATAAATTCTAAGAACATCAATATAAACCACTAATAAATATCATATCATAAATAAAACCAATATTCCATAACACATGTAATGCAATAAAATGTTACACAAATATAAGTCTCTAAAATAAAATACTAAAATAATGTCATAGGCAGTAACTCCAACCACACCGTCTTGTTCATATCTATTAATACCCTGATCAATATCCAAATTTATCAAGGAAACATATAAAATATATTTATATATATATAGGGGTGAGCATATAGGTAAAAATATTTGTAACCTCTTTAATACGAATTACGCAAATATGGAAGAAGTATATCGATGCCTCAGTGAGTAAATAACAAAATTAACTCACATTGAAACTAGATCAACTACCAACCAAACTTATAATGGCTCTCTTAGAAAACATCAAATCCATGTAGAATAAAATAACATCAAAAAATATATTAAGAGGGTACCCCATACCACTTCCCCATTGGTTCATCTCTCTTACACTCCAAATATAAGTGTCCTAGCACTATCATCCTTTCTATTTTATCATAACCATGTACACACATTTAAACATCACATATACACCACATGATCACATAAACATGTATCAAAAACCACAAACACACATCCACACCTCAACCAAACATCACTTTTACATAATATCAAGGTATTAAGAAAATATAGGACATCAATATATGGCCCTCCTACTTCCATGTAGGACCCCTACTATAGAGCACATCATCATCACATCATCACCACATCAATCACACTTTTGAATTTTGGGCATTACAACCCTTCCATAAGAACCACCAGAATAGAGAGTGGGGAAGAGGGAGTAGACACACTTTTGTTCCCTCAAAAACCTAAATGTTTAGAAAAGACACCCCTAACCAGAAAAATAAGGGTATTGATAAGGTTATCCATCATGGGTGGGGTTTGTATAGAAAAAGATAAATAAAGTATAATATAGCTGCATATAATTCCAAACTAAGGGTTCATACACACAATAACACTACCACAACCTATATACATCACCACTCTACAAACAACCACTACCATTGAGAAAATAAACCATCCATTCAATTTCATTAAAAATATCCACAATAAAAACCAAAGATAACCTCATAATCATTTAATAAAAAATTTACAAATTTACCATTTAGCAACTAAATTAGAGTCATTATTCCATTCATTATTCATATTTAATGGTAAACCATTCATAAAACAACACAAACTTTCTTTATAGCCTTGAATTTTTTATTTAATATATCAATATTTCATTCCAACCCCACTAATTAAAATCTAGTCATCTTCCTAACTTTTTGTTACTTATTTCTCTCATATTCCATTTCTTCCCATACCACTATACATCAAATGAAAAAACCACACAACATCCCATCATCTTCCATAAAAACTTTATTGAAAACCTATGATAACAACCACTATAATTTATACCAAACTGATCACCCCTTAAAAATCTATCCTCACTATCACTACCACTACAATAGTTACACCATTAGCTTCCATTCCATTTATTCACAACAAAGAAACATGACTAATAATAAAAAACTAAAACCAATACCTATGTAATTGAATAGGAAATCAAATCCTAATTATTCCTTTCATGAATAATATTATTTTTGGTCATCATAAGAATCATAAAAGTTCTAGATTATCCAAAAAACCCATTTTTATTATATTTAAGTTATCCATGATTTTGTGAGTGGCGTTTTCAAAAAGTATTCACAATAGCAAAACAATTTTTCTAAAAATAATACAACTCTTAGTAGAAAGTAATTTAAAAAAAAGATATATCATATATTGAACATTTCAAACAAGGATTTCCTATAAATAACAAAAAAAATAATAAAAGGATCAAGTGATAATATATTCCCTTTAATTTATATATTAAAATTATTGTAGAGTCTATATGGATCATGAAGGGACACTAGGGGGTGAATTAGTGTACACAAGTTTTCACCAAATTTTACTTTCTTTCAATTAACCCCTCTACCATTAAACCTATGCCCCAGATAAGAGGAATGATTTTTTGTTTAATTTGAATAATCACATACACATGGAATACAGATAATAAAAAAACCCCACATATATATTTTTACAAGGTTTGATACAAAGACCTACTCCTTACCGTGATCAACCTATGTTTATTTCACAAATTCTCTTATCACTATATATTGTAGGGATTACAAATGCCTGGAATTTGGAACAAATTTTTTTTTGTAGGAAATAAAAAAGATTAATGATTTAGTGGTGTTATTTTTATTGGTTTTACTAGTCTTTAATAAAATTGTTTATACTGGCACCACAAGTTCTTCAAGATATTCAATAAATGCACTGAACAAGATCTCTTTACTGCATTGGATAGATTTGCATCAAATAGATGATATAGTTCATCTAATGAAGGAATTAGACTGACACTAAATCACCAATATTTTATAATCTCCTCCTTATTTAGTTCAATAAGTGGAATATTCTACTTATACTTTACCTTAATATTTTTTCAGAATGAACAACTGATGAATTTATCAATATACTGCATGTCATCTTCTTCCTCACATTATCAAATCCTCTGGTAGATACTCCTTCTGTGATAAATTTCTCATCCTCAATTATTCATGAAATGGTTCACACAATATTATTTAAAATTCTATATAAGAAAAATACTTTCACACCTTCACATAAATTCCACTACATTCATGTTTTCATATCATCCAAGCACATAGAACCCACATATATTTTATTTATTATTTTATGTGCTACCCAATGTTATGTTTTTGGTGTCCCAATTTTTATCTTTCAAGATATCAAGTTCCATAGTGTATTTATCTTGGATTATCAATTCTTCTTTATGTGTTAATGTGTTTGAATCACTTGCATGTTTGCAAACATAGACTGCTATCCACTTCTTTGCACACAAACCTGAATGACTGTACTCAATTATTCTTATACACTCATTCACTCTTTTCATTTTCCCACATCATGCACATACTTTTTATTTCACCATTCACATGTTCAAGTCCTTCATCAAGATGAAAAATTCATGATAGTTTATGCACTACAATTCAATATTCTTCGTATAAGATAGGTAGGCATCAGATCATAGAGCTTCACGCAAGACAAAAGGAATATGCATAAAGGTATCATGCTCCCAATTTGATTTTTGGAATTCAAAAGCTTCAGGGAAAAAGTTCTTCATGAAGCACTATGAGTGTTCTATGAATAATTAATTACTTGCATAATCCTATTATCCCTTGTGAAAGCCAAATATTCTTGGAACTCTTTTCCCTTCATAAATGAGTTCACTATTTCTTTATGTTTTGAGAGGTATCTCAAAATGTTAATAGACTTCTCACTCTTTGGTTGAGTGTATTTGAAATTTATAGGAAAATATTTTTTTCCTCACACTTCATTTGATCTAAGTTTCAAGTCACATTGAATGTCCAAAAAATATTCCACATCAATTCATATCTTCAAACACATGATTTATTTAAGATATTTATGCGTACATCTAAAATCTGGGCTAATTAATGTTATTAC
This sequence comes from Viscum album, assembly GCA_963277665.1. Taxonomy (NCBI): domain Eukaryota; kingdom Viridiplantae; phylum Streptophyta; class Magnoliopsida; order Santalales; family Viscaceae; genus Viscum; species Viscum album. The sequence continues at coordinate 1,570,699,457 of OY728143.1, forward strand.
TTGTGGTGAAATCATCTTAGGAATGTGATGAGGATCGCATGCATATCCTTTTCGAAGCTCGTATTACATCAATAGAGATTTTGTAACCAAGTTCCTTTTATAACTATGTTTGCAATCACTTGATGACCATTCTTCTAGTTTATTCTCATTTATACAAGATATAGATTTCATGAATGGATTTCCTTCATCTCATCTAATCATAAAAATGGCCACAAAACATTCATAGAATCCTTCTTTTCATTCATCATAGGTTTGGTAATCAACTCTGGTGTACTAAGATCATAAAATGTCTAAGAGGTAGGATACAATGAGCGGGAAGCAATGGATGACCGAGATTAACTGCATTATGTGGTCTTATCCATCATTTTGGTTGGTTGGAGTTGATACTCAAGAGGGGGGGTGAATTGAGTTTCAATTAAAATTTCTGTTAAAATATTGTCTATTAAAATCCACCAATTTATAAAACAATTTAAACTATAGTGAATTTATACATATTGTAAATGTTCACTTAGCATCTCAAAGATTGAATAGGTCTTAGTTAATTTATCCACGAGATTAAACTAACTTTTGAAACTAACCTACTGATTTATAAAAATTGTAAACACATTCTAATTTAACTATGAAAGTAACTTTAAAATGGTTTTATATTTCAATGTAACAGCAGTGGAATATAAAATATATATGTAGTATACTTTAAACTTAAACTAAAGATGCACAACAGATATAAAAAGAGGTTCATTCTCAAGCCGAGACTTATTCCTATCAAACTGATATAAATTTGATCCACACCCTAGATCGGGGTTAACAACAGTTTACAAAATTGTCCAGGCCACGCAGGTACCTCTACCATAGTTCTTCGTGGGAAACAAAACAAAGACCAGGCCACACAAGGACCTCTTCCACATTTGACATGGGTAAAAAAGAGTTAAGAGTTTTAGAGTGAGGATTTTGATATCCTCCAGTTCTGTGCAAGAGACAGTGTCTATGTTTAAGATATACAGAGTACACCACACTTCACAAAAGTAAATAAACAAGTCACTTAGAGAGAACAGATAAGAGTTTAGAAAGATCTAGTGATTATCAATGCATCTCTGGACTCGTTGGATTCAGCAGAAAATCTTCTGAGTCCTTCTCTGGTTTTTCTGATGAAAAACAGAGTGTCGTAGTCTATCTTGTGTTCTAAATGAGTGAAAAATATCTCTTGATTCTTTGTGTGTTCTTCAGTGGTGTTGGATTTCACTCATTAGAGTTCGTTGAATGTCTTGAAAATCTCCATCTTTCTCAGGATTGTTCTTTTTGTTCAGCACAGTTCTCTCGGGCGTATATAAGTTCTTTGTGTGGTATTTTCACACTTGCGCACATATACTGCATGTCAATCTTCCTTATATTCCATGAGTTTTGGTAGTAGGAATGATTCCATTTTCATAGGTACGAGGTATGATTTCCTTACATGCCAATAACTATCATTAAATAACATTAATTGCATTAAAAACATCAAATATGATCGTTAACATTATTTAATTAATATTGACAAAAAGTTAAGAAACAGTGTCACAGTGATTATGTAAATGGTATCTTCTTCACGGTATGGTCTTCACGGTATGTGGTTCACGGTATGTGCTTCACGGTATGTGTTTCACGGTATGTGCTTCATGGTATCCCCATGTCACGGTGTGTAGCTCACGGTGTCTGGGTCACGGTGTGTCCGTCACGTTGTCTGGGGCACGGTGTGTCTTTCACGGTGTCTGGGTCACGGTGTGTCCGTCACAGTGTCTGGGTCACGGTGTGTCCTTCACGGTGTCTGGGTCACGGTGTGTCTATACATAGACAAATATCTGTATTTATACTTAAAAATTAATATGCAGAATATGGATTAAGCTTAATCATTAGATAGTAAGAGAAGTTGATACATAAATATAAAGGCTTGATAATATAAGTGAGATTTGTGATCATGCATAAGACTTGTAAATAACAAAGAGAGTAATTAACATCAATAAGATTTGTTATCATTAAAACATGATGTGTAGTTATTATTGAGACTGAAGAGCATTAGCAAGATGTGCAATTAATATTGAGATTAATTAAAAGTAATAGGATTTGTGATCATTAAAACATGATTAATACATGAGGAGTCCAATAATCTCCCATTTTTGATGATCACAAATCATGTACAGTCAAAATATAAATGAAATGCAACATTAAAGAAACTAGCATACTATAATAGCAAAAAAATAGAGAATAATAGATTCGATAATAACATATCTCATAAAGTAGATAAAATGAAGTGAAACACGGCATTTGTCACTGAAAAGGTTCATAAGAAAACATACAAGAGAAATACAACAAATGACATCCCATCGAAAAAGAAAACAGTCCCTGGATTCTTCAGGGAGCCTCCTTTTCCTTGCCTTTATTAGTAGTAGGAGCTGGGGCTGAGGTAGAAGAAGGCATAGATGTGGTAGACAAAGAGGGTAAGGGTAGACCTTCAAAAACGGATGGAGTCAAAGTAGGAGCAGTAAGAGATCTAGGCTATGGTTGGTCAAGAATGATTGGCCAAATATGAGAAAGAGCTAGGCTGACTAACATGGAAGTTGAGGCTAAGGCAGGTTGACCAGGTCTAAAGGGTGCAGCAGCTAGAGCAACAATAGCAATACTCTACACATGAAGATACAACTTCAAAAGATTTATGAAATTTGTAATGATTTCACCATCATATTGCATAGCTTTTTAAAAATCTTCCTTATTCTCCATGAATTTGCCTAACAATCTGGTGAACTCTGTAAGCTTCTAAACTTGAGCTTTAAAAGTTTGAGTTACTAGAGGGATTTTCAGGTTTTCCACAAGATACTTCCAGTGATTTGACATGTCTCTTTTGGAGAAAATCCGGGTGAGATAAAAATCTACTTTCTTGGTGATCTCCTGTTGAGTATCATTGGTTATCTTAGAATGAACTCTAAACAAGTCCAATGCTCGATCACTATTCTTAACCACTTATGAAAAAAGAAGATAGATCCAAGCCACTGAAGGCATTCTGAAGTTCTTCCTTGATTATGGATCTCAGCAGAGAATCATCCAAAGGAGAAATAGAAGGTTGATCAGAAGCAGGAGAATCCTTGACAGCTTTGGTTAGAACAGTGAGTTGTTTCAGAACTTTTTGCAGGCATCCAATGTACTCATCTGTGAGCTTATTTAGATTTTCTAAAAGCTCCCTCATGTGTTCCATCATTTTTGTGTGTCTTTTTCCAATATTCTCATCAAAATATAGTAGATATGGATGCACTTGAGACACAATCTCTCTAGAAAGGGTGGAATCAGATGGCTCAGGAGAAGCAGAAATAGGTGCAGTGGTAGAAACATGAGCATGCTCTGATCTCTAAGACAACTCATTTTGCAAGTTTGCTACCATAATTTTCAGGTTTTCAACATCAGCACTCATCAACTTATTTTCTACTCCGACTTCTTGAAATTCTCGTATCATCCTTGGTTGAATATGAAATATAATATTTTCCAAGAGAATTGATGCATCTTCTTGACTCAGTTGAGTTACTGGACAAGGTTGAGTGGATAAGATCTTCTCAACTCCAGCTAAAAGAGTATCTCCAAAGACTTTCAGATCATATTTAGTTACACATGAGTGTTGCTCGGGTAATAGTGCAGGTAAAGGTAGTGAAGAAGGTTCTGGTTGTGGTCGAAAGTCATCTTTAGACTCAGATTCCGATTAAAATTGAGAATGGGGCTCTAGTTCTGGTTCTGGATGAGCTACAGACTTTAGTTGAAACACAGAAGAGAGATCCATTCCAGTTGTAGTCACTTTCTGTAACTCATTCACATCATAAAATCTTGGGAAAACAAATCGATTGTACACAGAGTATGTCTCATCACCAGGTTCAGATTCAGATTCAACATACTTGGCTGGAGTAGTCTCAAGGTTTTGAGGTTCCTCCCCCTTAAATTGTGCTTCCATTTCAGAGACTATAGGATCAGAAATGTGGTTAGGATCCACATGATCATATCTAATCTCTTCAGAAAACTCTTTCCTTGCCAGTTGAAAGGCAATTTTCATCCTCTCTTCAGCAGAGGGAATTATCTCAGGAACTGACTGTTCCACAGGCAGTGCTGCCAGATTGGATTGCTTTTCAACAGGGAGTCCTTCTACACCAGCAGACTCTTCTATGAATTTTTTCTCTGATTCTGTTACTACAGAATCTCTTACATCCTCATATTGGATATCCATATTTACAACTTCTCTAGAATGAGGAGCTTCTTCCTCACTAAGAACAACTGAAGGATCCACAGTCCTTTCCTTTTAAACAAAAACTTCCTATCTTTGAGGTATTTTAACAGGATCATCAGCCGGGACAACAATCCTTTCTTTCTCAACAGGAGCTTCTTCCACTTGTGGTATTTCAGCCTCTTCTCTAGGTGGTACTTCAGCTACCACTTCCTCTTCTTCTTCTTCTGAAAACTCAGCCACTTCATCTGGTTCCAAACAGGATCAGCTAGGTTCTTATGTCTTCTTGGATAATCAACAGGATTAAACTTCTTATACAATTGATCATTATCCTCAACCCATTGCTTCTTCCAGGTGTTCCAACTAATCTTCATCCTTCTGATGATAAGATTGGATAAGAAGAAATCAATGTCCTCTAACTTTTCTTCATTCAGTCAAACCATTCCTTTGGCAACTAGCATGGCTGAAATCATCCTTGAGTAAAACAAGGAGGTGGATTTGGAAGTGACTTTAATCAGCTCACAGATACGGTTGATAACATACTTGCATAGGATGATCTTATGGCCATTCTTCAACAGGTGAATCAGGAACACATCCTGATACTTCATTACAACAAAATCCCCTTTTCTTGGACTGATCAAATTCTGAACAAATTTGAATAGTAGTCTAGTTTCTCCATCTAGCTCTGCAGTTATAGCCCTTTTCTTGGTGCCATTACCAGTTAAGGTTCCCAAAGCATTTTCCAGATCGAAGATGTCAGATGAAGGAGGAGGATCTCTCTGGTAGTCTTCATAGACTCCTTCATGTGGAATTCTTAGACATGCAGCCCATAGCCTTGAAGTGAAAGAACACTTCTGACCATTGATCCAGTTGTTCACCATAATTTTTTCTCCAAAATCAATGGAAAACTTCACATATTGGTAGAATTGAGATACCAATATCGGGTAAATCGGTCTATCTTGTCTAGAGAACCATTCAAGCCATCCTTGTCCTTTTAAGACTTTGAAGACTAATGACTTGCTAGACAGCAGCCACTTAGGGCAAATTTTTTTTTTCAGGAACTACTGTACGATTTACCAGGTTTGGGTTTAGAGATCCTTCGGGAGCTATCCTCGGTATTATCTTCTGTTTCTTAGAGAGGCTCTTCTCATACGAGGGTGAAGACGAACGCTTCATCCTAGGTATCCACTGAAGGTTCAGGCGAGAGAGGAGAAGGTTTTCAAGAGTGAGAAGATTCAAGAGAGAGTTCGGGTAAGGAATTGAATGAAACCCTTAATTTTTATCATTTGGGAATGTCAAACGTCATAAAAACAAAAACACGGGAAATCAAATAGTGGTGAAATGAAAATTACCGCAATACGGGTTAAAATAAGAGTATAAATAATCTTCACAGTGAGACCGTGAGTAGGAATTATGATGTGATGAAAACCAGCCATCAAGGTGAGACAGTGACTATTCTGTGCAGTCACGGTGAGACAGTGAGTTGACAGACTGTGAGCACAAGGTCTTGATGGGGAGACCATATGAATGAAACAGTAACTGTAAAACAGTGAGCATGAAACTATAAAGTAAAATATAGTAAAGTATTAAACATTAAGATCAGTAAGATATTTATTTATGATTAATCATACCAAGATCATTTATGATGTATTCTAATCTTTCATAATTTAATGGTTTAGTGAATATATCAGCAAGTTGATATTCAGTACCAATGAATTCCAAAGTGATATCAACTTTTTGATAATGATCCCTCAAAAAGTGATGTCTTACATCAATATGTTTTGTCCTAGAATGAGAAACAGTATTCTTGGAAATATTAATAGAACTTGTGTTATCACAGTTTATTGGGACATGTCTGAATTGATATCCATAGTCTAGTAATGTGTGTTTCATCCACAAAATTTGTGCACAACAACTACCAGAAGCTATGTATTCAGCTTCTGCAGTAGATAATGCAACAAAATTTTGTTTCTTACTACACCATGATACTATTCACTTGCCTAAAAGGTGACATGTTCCAGAGGTTCTTTTTCTATCTAACTTACATCCAGAAAAATCAGCATCAGAATAACTAACTAATTCAAATGATTGTCTTTTGGGATAGAACAGTCCTAAATTGAGAGTTTGCTTGAGGTATTTGAAAATCCTTTTTACAGCATTTAAATGTGACTCTTTAGGGTTTGCTTGAAAACGAGCACACATACACACACTAAACATAATATCTGGTCGACTATCAGTAAGGTAAAGTAGACTTCCAATCATTCCTCTATAAGTGGTTTGATCAATAGATTTACCATCCTCATCAAGAGCCAACTTACAGGTTGTACTCATGGGAGTGTCACTACTTTTTGTTCTATCTAATCCAAAACATTTTAAAAGATCTCTAGTATATTTACATTGAGTTAAAATAATTCCATCATCATTTTGAAATATTTGAAATCCAAGAAAGAATTTATATTCACCCATTAAACTCATTTCAAATTCATTTTCCATCATTTTAGAAAAATCAGTACATAATGTAGTTTTTGAAGATCCAAAAAAATATCATCTACATAAATTTGTACAACTAAAACATCATTAGAAATACGTTTTATAAAAAGAGTAGGGTCAGCTATACCTTTTGTAAAACCTTTGGAAATTAGAAAAGTACTTAACCTATCATACCAAGATCTTGGAGCTTGCTTTAAACCATATAAAGCCTTTGATAAATTAAAAATATGATTTGGAAAATGAGGGTTTGTAAATCCAGGTGGTGGTTCAACAAAAACATCCTCAGCAATATATCCATTTAAGAAAGAACTCTTAACATCCATTTGATATATTTTGAAATTTAGAAGTGCAGCATAAGCAAGTAAAATCCTAATAGCTTCTAATCTGGCTACTAGAGCAATAATATATTCATAGTCAATACCTTCCTCTTGACTATATCCATGTGCAACTAGCCTAGCTTTGTTTCTAACTATGTTTCCAGATTCATCTACTTTATTTCTAAACACCCATTTAGTACCTATGGTGAAAGTGTCATTAGGTCTTTTTACAAGATTCCAAACTTTATTTCTTTCAAACTGATTGAGTTCTTCTTGCATGGAAATCAACCAAAATTCATCATTAAAAGCATCATCAATGTTTTTAGGTTCAAGATGTTAAAAGAAGGCTTGATTTTCAACCTGATTTCTAAGAGAAGCTCTAGTCTGTGTCCCCATATATAGATTTCCTACAACAGCATCTAAAGAATGATTCTTTAGAATTCTAGTTGATCTAGTAAAGGTAGGACTAGAAATTTCAGGCTCTTCTCTAGGTTTGGGTTCATTAGAAGCAGATTCTGGAATAAGTCCAGAACTGGTTGTCTTTATAGCAGGTTCTTTAGATTTTTCATTAAGGTCCAGAAAACTCAAATCTTCTTCAAGATTTTCAAGATAGGTTTTAGGCTCATGTGGATTAGTTTCATAGAACTTGATGTGAACTGATTCTTTCACACACATGGTTCTCTTATTTAATACTATATAGGCTTTGCTAGTTAGATAATATCCAAGAAATATTCCCTCATCAGTTTTAGAAGCAAACTTATCAAGATTATCTTTTGTATTAAGAATAAAGACTTTGCAACCAAAGACTCTAAAGTAATTGACTTTAGGTTTTCTATTGTTCCAAAGTTCATAAGGGGTCTTCTTAAGAACAGGTCTAACTAAGACTCTATTAATGATATAACAAGTTGTGTTCACAGCTTCAGTCCAAAAGTAAATAGGCAGGTCATACTCATTAAGCATAGTTCTAGCAATTTCTTGAAGGGTTCTATTTCTTCTTTCTATAACACCATTCTGCTGAGGTGTCCTAGGAGTAGAAAATTTATTATTATAGCCATTGTGTGAGAAATATGATTCAAACTCTTGATTTTCAAACTCACGACCATGATCACTTCTTAGGGTTTTAATCTTAAGTCCACTATGATTTTATACAGATTTGGAGTATTTAACAAAGTACGGACAAGCTTCAATTTTGTGAGCTAAGAAGTATACCCTAGTATATCTAGAAAATTCATCTACTAAGACATAGACATAGTGCTTCCCATTTAAACTAGAGACTTTATATGGTCCAAACAAATCCATGCGAACCAACTCGAGTGGTTGATAAGTTGAAACTTCTTTCTTTGATTTAAAAGCAACTTTATGTTGCTTTCCCTTTTGACAGGGATTACATACATTGTCATTTGGAAACTCAAGTTTAGGTAGGTCTCTAAAAAATTTCTTCCTAGTTAGTTTTCTAAGTTAATGTATATTGCAGTGTTCTAATCTTTTATGCCACAACCAAGACTCCTTATGAAAATCATTTAGGCAAGTAGCATTTTGTTTATCTAGAGAATTTCAATCAACTGCATAAACTTTTTCATTTCGTAAAGCAGAAAATACTAAAACATTTTTAGAGTTAAAAACATTACAAGAATCATTTTCAAACTTGAAATTAAAACCATCATCACACAATTGAGAAATACTTAACAGATTATATTTTAGTTCAACAACAAATAAAACTTTAGAAATTAAAATTGAATTAGTGTTACCAATTTGGCCTAAGACGATGATATTTCCTTTAGAATTATCTCCAAAGGTGACATAGACTCCATCAACCATTATTAAACTCTTGATGTATGAGTAATCCCCAGACATATGTCTTGAACATCCACTCTCCAAATACCATTTCTTCTTACGGGAACTTTTCAAGCAAGTTTCCTACAAAACAGTTTTAGATAGAATATGATTTTGGTACCCAGATCTTCTTGGGTCCAGATAAGTTAGAAATCAATGATTTTGGTACCCAAATTTGTCTTATGGGTCTCATATAATTTACAGAATCAAAATATTTTGAGAGATGAACTCTATTTGATTTATAACTATGTGAATAACTAGTTGAAGCGTATGAATGTCCAGAACTAGAACTAGCAGTATTCTGTCAAGAATTAGGAATAAATCTATTCTTGGTAATTTGTCTCTATCTAGGTTTGTAGCATATTCCAATAGTGTATTTTGGTGAAACTTTCTTTCCTAGAATTTGTGTTAGTTTATCCTTTCCATTTGTGAACTTCTATAAGTCTTTTCTACATTGCTCATTTGACATTGTCAGTTCTGTATTTTCCTTTAACAGTTGATAATTCTTCTCTTTTTCAATAGTAAGTTCAGTTTTAACAGTTGTAGTGAGAGCATGCTGTTTCTTCAATTATTTGTATTTATCCTTAAGTTCATTTCATGTCTCTTCCAGCATATTACAATATTCAAATAATTCCTCACTAGTCATGTTTTCAGAATCCAAATCAGATTCTGCATCATCTCTAGAATAATAAAAATTTAAAACAGGAGTATCTAAGGTTACCTCAGATGTGTTTTCCATGAAACACATGTTGGTATGATTCTTTTCAGAGTCATACATTTCAGATTCACTTGTGATGTCTTCAGAAGCACTCCAGGTATCCTTCATAGCTTTCTTGTACATACTATCCTTGTAATCATATTTCTTCTTGAATTTTAGCTTTGGGAAGTCTAATTTAATGTGTCCTCTTCTTTTGCACTTGTAGAAAAAAACTTCGTTACTTTTATCTAGATTTTTTCAGTCCTTCATCCAATGTCCCTTATTGTCATACTTACCCTTGTAATTTGTTTTTCTGAAAAATTTCCTCTTCCTATAAAATTTCTTAAACTTTTTGGCTATCTGAGCCATTTCAGCATCACTATCAGAGTCTGAACTTTCACTTGTTGAACTGTTAGTTTGTAATTGAGTTTTTTCTTTGTCCTCATTCTTTGAAGTATTAGTCTTGAAATCCACTGATTTCCTTTTTGGTTCATCCTCTTCCTCTTTATTCACCTTGAGTTCTTCCTCATACATCATAAGCTTACCAATGAGTTCTTTGACAGGTAGAGCTCCAATGTCACATGACTCTCTGATTGAAATAGATGTCCCTCTCCATCAGTCTAGTAGACACCTCAAAATCCTCATAATTTGTTCCTTTGCTGGAACAACCTTTCAGAGTGAATTCATTGTATTGCCTATCTCATTGAACCTGAGATACATATCTGAAATGGGTTCATCAGTTTTCATTTTAAAATTATCATATTTAATAGTATAATTATTCAATCACATTTCTTTAACATTACTTGTTCCTTCATGAGAAACCCCTAAAGTATCCCAAATTTCATAAGTAGTTTTGAAAGCAGATATTATGTTAAATTCCTCATCTCCTAGAGCACAGTACAAAGAATTAATAGCTTTACAATTATTATTGTAAGCAGTCTTTGTAGGTTCATCCCAAGTTGTTCTTTCAGTTTCTAGAATTTTATATTGAGATTCAATAGTAGTCCAGATAACAAAACCCATACTTTCCAAATGAATTTTCATTTTCAATTTCCACTGAACATAGTTCGTACCATTAAAGAAAGTGTCCTGTTAGTAGCAGCACCCTCTAGTCTATTGTCCATATCTAGATTTTAGAAAGTATAATTAAAGAGATAAAATTTAGAACTAATAGAAATTTAAAATCTTTAAAGATGAAAATAAAATCACAGTTGAAACCAGATTATTTCAAAAATCCTTAAACAAAAACAACCTCTCATACCAAATGTTGGTCGGAGTGGATACTTAAGAGGGGGGGGGGGTGAATTGAGCTCCAATTAAAATTTCTGTTAAAATATTGTCTATTAAAATCCCCCAATTTATAAAACAAGTTAAACTGTAGTGAATTTATACAGATTGTAAATGTTCACTTAGCTTCTCAAAGATTGATTAGGTCTCAGTTAATTTAACCACAAGATTAAACTATCTTTTGAAACTAACCTACTAATTTACAATAAGTGTAAACACTTGCTAATTTAACTATCAAAGTAACTTTAATATGGTTTTATATTTCAAAGTAACAGCAGCATAATATAAAAGATATATGTAGTATACTTTAAAATTAAACTAAAGATGTAAAGAAAATATAACAAGAGGTTAAGTCTCAAGTCGAGACTTAGTCCTCTCAAATTTCTATAAATTTGATCCACACCCTGGATCAGGGTTAAAAACAGTTTACAAAACTGTCGATGTCACGTAGGGACCTCTACCAGAGTTCTTCGTGGGAAACAAAACAAAGGCCATGCCACACAAGGACCTCTTCCACAGTTGATGTGGGTAAACAAGAGTTAAGAGTATTGGAGTGAGGATTTTGATATCCTCCAGTTCAGTGAAAGAGACAGTGTGTATGGGTATGATATACAGAGTACAACACACTGCTCTAAAGTAAATAAACAAGTCACTTAGAGGGAACAGATAAGAGTTTAGAAAGCTCCATTGATTATCAATGCAGCTCTGGACTCGTTGGATTCAGCAGAAAAGCTTCTGAGTCCTTCTCAGGTTTTTTGGATGAAAAATAGAGTGTCGTAGTCTGTCTTGTGTTCTAATGGAGTGAAAAAGATCTCTTGATTTTTCGTGTGTTCTTTAGTGGTGTTGGATTGCACTCATGGGAGTTCATTGAAATTCTTGTAAATCTCTTTCTTGCTCAGGATTGTTCTTTTTGTTCAGCACAGTGCTCTCGGGCGTATGTAAGTTCTTCTTATTGTATTGTCACACTTGTGCACGTGTACTGCATCTGAATCTTCCTTATATTCCATGAGTTTTGGCAGTAGGAATGATTCCCTTTTCATAGGTACGAGATACAGTTTTCTGACATGCCAACAACTATCATTAAATAACATTAATTGCATTAAAAACATAAAATATGACCGTTAGAATTATTTAATTAATATTGACAAAAAGTTAAGTAACAGTGTCATAATGATTATGTAAATGGTTTCTTCTTCACGGTATGGTCTTCACGGTATGTGGTTCATGGTATGTGCTTCACAGTATGTGCTTCACGGTGTCTCCATGTCACGGTGTGTACCTCACGGTGTCTGGGTCACGGTGTGTCCGTCACTTTGTCTGTGTCACGGTGTGTCCTTCACGGTGTCTGGGTCACGGTGTGTCTGTCACGGTGTATGGGTCATGGTGTGTCCTTCACGGTGTCTGGGTCACGGTGTGTCTATACTTTGACAAATATCTGTATTTATACATAAACAGTAATATGTAGAATATGGATTAATCTTAATAATTAGAGAGTAAGAGAAGTTTAAACATAAATATAAAGGCTTGATAATATAAGTGAGATTTCTGATCATGCATAAGACTAGTAAATAACAAAGAGAGTAATTAACATCAATATGATTTGTTATCATTAAAACACGATGTGTAGTTATTATTGATACTGAAGAGCATTAGAAATATGTGCAATTAAGATTGAGATTAATTAACAGTAATGGGATTTGTGATCATTAAAACATGATTAATACATGGGGAGTCCAACAATTTTAATGATAGAGGAACAATGACCGAACATTCCTACATTTGAAATTTGTTCCACATAGTGCATCCCTCTATTTTATAAGCTAAAGTATGACCAATCACCATTCAAGTCAGTGCTGGGGTTGGTACTCGGATAAAACTACACTTGTAATCCCAACTATTTCATAAAGAGAGGATGTAACAGTAGAGTCTAATAAGATCGTACCTCTCACTATAGATGGTCTGACACCTTGCTCTTTAGGGGCATGCTATACAAAATAGAACTAGTCTATACCGCTAACCCGTGACACAGCATCACTACCTGGAGTAGTTAAACTCTAATTTATAGGTGTAACTGGTATCTGGATACCTCTTCCACTACTGCTACTACCTCGTCCAGATCGACCAGCACTACTCCAGCTCCCTACCTGGCATGGATTTGAGGAACCTTCTCCCAAACCTGGTGTTATAGTTGACCCACTACCACTGATACCTGGAGGAAAATTTCTTCCAAACTACTGCATGTGGACTATTCTTCTACAAGCTCTACACTCAACAAGGCCAAAATCACATTGATTCTTCATGTGTCCTCTCCTGAAAAACTGGTGAAAAAACACCATTCTCCCAATACTCATAGCCTAACTAGTGCTCATCTCATGGGAAGCCTCAAAAAGAGGATTTCTTCTTAATGGATTATATCTTCTTGTTTGGAAAACAACACTTCCCTTATCTATACCCCATCCTCCCTCATGTTCCTATATGTAATTAGATCATGATTCACAATTTCAGTGATAGAGGTCAACCTGAAAATGCTGAACTATGATTTGATATCATGTTAGAGACCTTCCTAGAATTGTCTCACTCTAGAAAGATCATAAATATGGTACATCAGTATAAAATGATGTAACTCTGTAATGAATTCCTAGTACTCCATAGCCGTCATCACACCTTGATCCAGAGGCATGAACTCACTAGCCTGCTCTACCCACAGAGACTCTGGGTAAAATTAGTCATAGAAGTGGGTCTGGAAATTAATGAAATCCATATCTCACATCTCATCTGTCTAGTTCAAAACATACCACCAAAACATTGTTGCTCCACATAGGATATAAGTGGGGAGATTGAGCCTCCTCTCCAGAGGCATATCTAGATGCTTGAATATAGATAATATGGTCCCAAGCCACATATCGGTAGCTTGTGGACCGCCATCCACCCAAAACTTGGGAGGATGCTTCTTCTGGAACACCTATGCCAGCTCATCCATAGATATGGTAGAGTATAATAACCCCCTGAAAAGTATGAATATATAGAAATAATCCCTCGTGAAACCATGGCTCAGCACCTGTTTACATAATAACCCATGGTGCCACAACTGTCACTAAAGAAGGATCACCTAGTAGCCCATGGCATATCGCCTCCATAGTATGGTCATGGCCTCCCTCACAGAAAACCCCTACAGGTCTTCCTGGTGGAATGTGTCTACAATACCAAACACATGCCTAAAAAAAGAAAGATATCAAAATATCATGGCTCAAAAGAGTAGGACATGTCAAAACCCTCATAAAACCAAGTCATAACTCACAACCTTCTCTTAAATCCAGAATTGTATAATGAATATCCACCATAACCAATAGAAACTCTACCGTTTTCCCACTCAAAATACAGGTCTAGGTTATGTCTTTATTTCCCATTTCATTAAATTTTATTTAAAATTTACTTTTTAAATGATTTAACCCATGGTCCACTATTTTTTGATCCTTGAGGGTGAATAACACCTCATGAACCAAAATTTAATGCCCATATAATCCATACATATAAAATTAAATTAAAAATTTAATTTTAAAAGGTGGACCATTTCCTAGTCTATAAGAGAGCATACTCCTTATAAATTGAAAGAAGACATCACTTTTCTATCCATTGCACAAGATCTAACATAATAACAGGCAATGGTAAATAAAACCTATCACCAGAGCATGCATTAGATAACTCACCCAAAATAGCATAGCATAATGCATGAATTGTGATTTATTACAAGTTTCTATAAGATGCATGAGATGGAATACCCTCATCTCATTTTGTTTCAATGAAAATAGAACCCAATCATATCAATAGTAACAACATAAATCATGTGATTCAACACATGATGAATTCAAATCAACTGTAATGGTCAAAATCTAGAAAATCACAATTCAATTTGAGGTAATTTGGTTTTTCCCTATACAGAGGTTAACTACTCCCAGGAACATATTATTTTCAAATTCCATTTCCTTTTTATCCTTTTCTTTTGCTTCCAAATTGTAAACCAAGTCAGAAAAGAAACTCCTCTGATACCACAATGTAATTTCCCGAACCCAGATTCCAATCAACAGTGACCCAAGCCTGGTTGGATACATGGACTCAAGTGCACCCCCCAAGAGCTAGAGGCTGATGACTAGAAGTGAGGGCACAGGTATTTCATTGGGGATACTATGCCCTCCTTACTAGAGTATATCACAATGGAAGTAAAAAACATACAGATAAAGGAAGAAGTAAAACAACAGACAATAGATACGTGGCGAGAATAGATAACAATATAAAAAGATGGCTCATACACAATGACGCAGATGATACATGTATCTAGAAAACATCTAATATAGGTACATGGAAATATAATACAATACAAGTATCCAAAATAATAAATGACCAAAAAGTGCATGTAGCATCGCAAGACTCTTCTTAGACCCTTTCTCCTCCGCTCCAAAGCAATGATCAACAACCAGTGCTAGGGCACTTTTTCCTACTATCACCAGAATCCATATAATCTGTATAGTTCCTCAAGGATACCCAAATGGGGTGAGAGATAACATCCCAGTAGGTTTCCACCCAAAAATATATATAGTTATAAGTAACTGAATTAAATAAGATAAACAAGTGTAAGTAAGAAATAACGTAAGTGTGAATGACCATGATATATGTCTACTGCATCAAGTTATACCAAAAATCCTCTCAAGGATCCCTAAAACAAGTGTTATCTCATAATAAGTTAGATAAAATCAATATAATCAAACAAAATGACCTCTTCTTACATCCATCGATATCCTATCCACATGACCTTGCTGTATAATGAAGCCATATAAAAACCCATAGCCTTGCCGTATAACCAATGTCATATATTCCAAGACCATGCTATATAATAAAGTGTATCACAATTTCCATGAAATTTTCATTTAATGAAGTGTATCATAATTTCTACATCCTTGACTTTTAATGAAGTTTATACCATGAATTTCCAGATCCAAGGTGTCGAAGACCAAGGCATGCTCATCGAGTCCTAAAAGTATCTCCATGGAAACTCAATATTGGAACTGGTTGGAGTCCTAGGAGCATGTGTATCAACATATCCTATTCCAGTACAAGGAATCCAAATCCAAGGGGTATCAAGGCCCAAGACATCCTACATATTCAAGACCCTATGAGGATACTCTATCTAAGGTGTCCACTACCACATTCAAGTTCAATGGGGAGACATCCATTGCATCTGTTTAAACTATCATGAATTCATACAATTTAACAAAATAATTCAAATCCATATGAGTCTACTCACTTGTATAATACATTTCATTTAAATTAAGCCACCCATTTGTCACTAGTATCCCTTAAACACATCACATGGGTATACCCACCTACTAATCATGAAAATCCATTTAAGCAATCTATAAACAACCAATGAGTATACCCACTCATTTAAAAAAAATCCATTCAAGCCATCTAATCAAGTTAAGAATGACATATTATGGAAACAAAAGGAAAGGAGGCATAATATCTCTTAATCATGTAAAAAAACCTCATTATATTACAAATGAGCTTCTTTAGACTAGGAAAACTTAAAAACACACCCCTTGGGTGGTTTAACAATGGTAAAACCCAATGTAAAGGAATGTTGCAACCATTTGGTGGCCTCCAGTATGGGAAACAACCACCAACATATCTCAAGAAACCTAAGGGCATCCCTAAAATTCCCTACTGCATCAATTTTAGTTTAAAAATTCAAAATTAATTCTGCGCTGAAAATTTTGGTGGGTAAAAAATAGGTTGATAGCTTTATAAATAATAAAAATCTGAAAAAAAGTGTAGACCACCAATATTAGATCTGTAGTGGTGTTTTCATCCAGTATCAAGTCCTGATTCAACTTGGTTTAGGAGAAATATGAAGAACGGATTATGAATGAGAAATTAGGGCATATGAGCCTAAACCCAAACAGTGCAACCGTTGTTCTGAAGAATCAGGAATGGCTAAAAATGAATCAAGAACTTACCAGTGCAGTTCTAATAAGACTGAGAATAAAAAAAATGAATTCTAGACATCTTCTAGATCTGAAAAACTATATAAGAGGTTTTTTGGCTACCAAAAAGGGAGGAAAAAAAATTCTTTTTGAAAAATAGAGGCCCCTAACTTTATTTTTAAAAAACTTAGTTGGGAAATTGCATGAAATATAATTGCCTTTAACAATGTGTAATGATCTGTTTTCTATTTCTGAAAAATAAAACCAACATGTCGTGAAGGTTCCTGTAGAGACTATTACATGTTGTGAAATTGGATTACATGATGTGTATACCAATTACACATCATGTAGTTGGACCAAAAACAATACACAACCCTCCAACCTCTTCTTTCCTAATACAACCCAACCGGCCCATAGACTGGGTTAGGGTCTAAGACAAAAAGGGAATGTTTAAAAGTCATTTATCCGGAAAGAAAAGATCCATACCTAAAAAACCTTGGATATTTCAATATGCCTCTTAAAGTAATTCATCTTGGAATTTCCCTCTCAAGGATATCCAAGATTCATCTAAAAACAACCACGACCACCAAGCACGTACGTCGGCCTCCCACTCCCAAGTATCATTCTATAAATGGCTGTGTTTCCATAGCAGCCATATTAGAATAACTTACCAGCCTTAGAGAACCTTCATGATCCTATCAATGATATGAATCAGATGCTCTTATAAGTTTACATCAACCGGTAACTCATCCTCCTCGAGATATAAAGCATGATATGTGTTTGAATAATAGAAGCAAAGCTGAGATACATGGAAGACATCACGCATGGATTGGTACCTTTGAGTTAACAACAATCAATAGGCTACCAAACCGAATCTCTCTAGAATCTCGAATGACCTGACATATCGTGGTGAAATATTAATCTGTCTCCGGATCCATCTATGTCCTAACCTCAGTGAAACATGAAAGAAAACCCGATCCATGTCCTTGAACTCTAGAGGTCATCTATGGGGATCTGTGTAAGATTTAGTACTAGACTTTACAGTATCCATCCAATTCTAAATCAACCAAACCTTCTCATAAGTCTCCTATAAGATATTTGGTCCCTATAAAGCTTCTCCACCTACCTTTAGATAGTATAAGGGTGATCAGAATGTCCTACAGTAAAAATACTCACAAGGTTAGATCGTTATCATCACCTAATAGATGTTATTGTAGGAGAAATAAACCCGGGGAATGTTCCTCTCCCAGGATCCCCAAAAATACAGGATGTATGCCCACAAAAATTCCTCTAGAACATGTATTCTATGATTTGACTACCCATCAATCTCAGGGTGGTATGTTGTGCTAAGAATTAGCTGTACACCCAGCGTCCTAGGAAATATTTTCCAAAAAATGTGACATAAAGTGGGTGTTCCTATTAGGAATGATTGTGTGAGGGACCCCATGAATTCATATTAGATCACATATGTACAACCTTCTAAGCTCATCAACCCTGAAGGTATCCTTGATTGGTAAGAAATGAGTAACATTTGTGATCCTGTCAACAATATCCCGCACTTCATCATTACTTTGAGGTGACCTCGGTAAAACAGTCATGAAATCCCTGGAAACATGATTACATTTCCACTATAGAAAAGCTAATTGCTATAAAATATCGACTGGTCGCTGATGTTCCTCCTTCACCTGCTGACATGTGGAACACCTCGTAACAAAACCATATACTTCTCACTTCATACCCAGCAAACAATTCTGATGTCTCAAGTCACAGTTCATCTTGGTGACTCTAGTGCACATTTCCCAAGATAAATCATGAAAATCCCACATCATATCCTCATGTATATCCACTTGAACCAAAACGCGTCCATGGATACAAAAGATCTCTTCCTCCCCTATGGTCCAACTAAGAGGTTTATCCTCACCTGCCACACACTACCATAAAACTAGGCCATCATAATCTAATATTTTCCTCATCCTAACTCTGTATAGAAGGGTAGAGGTCACAACTAAAGATGATATATAATTCTATCCTTTTCTATCATGCACCTCCAAATGAATCTCAGAAAACAACACCATAATCTACCACTCACTATTAGACTGCTACACTACTTGTATCTGATTCATCTCACTCAGTGAATCGGCCACTGAATTGTCTTTACTAGGTGTTTAAGAAAACTGTATGTCAAAGGACTATAGGTGCTCCAACCACCTCTACTTCCTCAGATTTAGATCATGCTGTGTAAAAATATACTTGAGGCTTTTGTGGTTTGTGCACACCAAAAAATTCTCTCGTAATAAATAATGTCTCCATCAATGAAATTCATGAACAAATATTTCTAGCTTGAGATCGTGCATCATATAATTATTATCGTGTTTCCTTAGCTATCACGACCCATATTCCACTACTCTATCACCTTGCATCAACACTAAAGTTCCCAGTCAGGATCCAAGTATCACTGAGAGGGGGGGGGGGGTTGAATCAGTGATATATTTTTCTTTTTAAGTTTCTCCTTTTTGAAAGAACCTTCACCTCCTGTTAAAGAGTTTCTTCGCTGCTGAACACACACAACCACATAGAACACAAGATTTACAAGGTTCACTACTCAACAAGAGTAGCTACGTCCTTGGTATGGTATGAAAACAATCCAGTACCACACAATCCACTAGAAAAAATCCTTTGATGTGGAATATAATTAGTTGGATATACCCTTACACTCGTGTAGCACTTTGAAAACAATCCAATAGTGTGTGTGCTCACACTTATCACTAATAGGGTAATGTAATGATTTTGTTCTTCTTAATGAAATTTCAAAAATCAAATCTTTCAAAACAATTATTCACTTTCCTACCGAGAAGCTGGTAAGAACCCCTTGGAGAAGATAGCTTGCGTGCCACTCCTTACATGCACGAATCCCTACTTGCGCGGCTCCTACTTGCGTGCCTTACTGCTTGCGCGCCACCTGCTTGCGCTCCTCTGGACACTTGGGTGACAAAACTTGCATGCCCAAACTTGAACGACACCCTTTACTTGCACGCCACCCTACTTGAGCGCCTCCCTGAACTTGCACGGAAAAACTTTCGTGTCAATCTTGCATGTAAAAACTTGCACGAAAAAACCTGTGCAGTAAAACATGCGTGGAAAAACTTGTGTGGCACCCTACTTGTGCTCCTTATAAATAACCCTCATCTTGCGCGCCACTTCAACTTACACATCACCCTATACTAATTTCGTAACCAGATAACCCTCTCCTACTTGCGTGGTCAGAGATAAAATTTTCTCCTAATTATTGAGCATTAATAAATGAGGAGGCCAGTCGTCTATTTATAGTCATTTTGGTGACTTGCGCACCAGATATACTTGCGCACCTCACTTGCATGCTGCTCCATAACTTGTGTGCCACTCCATCACTTGTGCACCGCTCTATCACTTGTGTGCCCTTTCTTTCCATTTTCATATTTTGATATGATGATGTTGGAATATGACTTGCGTGCAACATGCAATTGTGTTCCAAGACTTGCGTGCCAATACTTGCATGACACTTTCTAACTTGCACACCACTTTATTTCATTTTTCATATTTTGATTGGATGATCATTGAAATATGACTTGTGCACCACTTAAAGTTTTGCACCAATACTTGCGTTCCAAAACTTTCACACCAAAACTTGTGCACCACTCTTGACATGCACACCACTTTCTTTCCTTTTCCAAAATCAATTATTTACATTTTCCGATTTTCAGGCCCAAAAATTTGGAAAACACTGGAAACAGAACCACCTTAAGCTATTCTTTTGTGCCGCCTCCAGATGGTCTGTTCCTTTGTCATTTCTCTCTTCACTACAGCCCATAACCATTCTTCAGATTTCATCATGAACTCTACTATCATGATATATATCCTTTGATAGATCATAATCAGCATCGTCAGACTTACAATGGGAAGTACTAAAGCTTCTTTTTCTTCCAGCAATATCTTTCCTTCCAATAAAAACTGTATATGACTCACATCATCATTTATCCAACTTTCATTCATAAGGCTTGCATCACATGTTCTCCTAACTTATGATATTTTTGAAATACATATCATCAAAGCATCGTCTGGTTTACATGTCCTTTACAAAGTGAATTGATTTAGCTTATTTGACAATAAAAGATAACACTCTGTAGTAGAAAACTTTTATTACTTCCTTATCCATCGAACTTGGTCCCAACAATCTCCCCCTTTGGATTTTTTTGTCAAACATGATTCATAAATCACTAAACTCTGTAACCTTATGCAATTAATTACTTATCAACAATTCTAAGCCTATGTGAGCTAACTCATTGTAGGAAATAAGAATTATTGATAGCCAAAAACATGCTGTCCAAAATCAGTGACTATGAAATCGCATGATCGTACCTCCTCATCCTTCTTCAGATCATCATTCAAGCTTCTACCATAGAATTCTTCTCTGCGTCAACTTTCTTGGAGAACAACATTGTTTCGTACAACCACTCCAACAAACAGTTAGAATAGTTCACACACATACATGCTGGATTCACAGCTTACCATAACTCCCCCTTTATGCATGCTTCCATAAGGATAGATTTATGAAACAATATTCCCCCTTGGAAACACTATCCAAAGGTAAGACAAGAGTGGGGACAGAAACACATACCTTAACCTTGATGATAAAGAGTTTGGACACCCATGTTCAACCTCAATTTTGAAAATGGTTCTTTCGATAACAGTTTTGTGAATATATTAGCAACTTCTCAGATGTAGGAACATACTCCAGCCTCAATTCATTCTACTCCATATGCTCTTTGATAAAGTGGTACTTTATATCAATGTGTTTTGAACGAGAATGTTGTACCAGATTTCTTGTAAGATTTATTTCTCTCTGATTATCACAACCCAAGAGCAGTGGTATATTTACTTCAACATGTAGATCTACTAACTGAGTCTTCATCCAAATTAGTTGAGTTGCAGCTTGAGTAGCAGCAATATACTCAGCTTCAGCTGTGTTAAGAGTTACTAAATTCTGTTTCTTGGTATGCGAACTAACACAACTTTTCCCCAGAAAGAAAACTCCACCTGATGTGGATCTTCAATCATCAACATTTCCTGCCCAATTAGCATCAGAATACTCTAATAGATCAATATTTCTTGAGCCATCATACCTGATTCCAAAATTTGTTTTTTCTTTGATGTATCTGAGAATTATTTTTCCAACAATAAAATGTGATTCTTTAGGAGCACTCTGAAGTATTTCACATAAAGTTACAACATAGACGATGTCGGGTCTTGAGGCTGTCAAATAAAATACAATTCCAATCAGCTTTCGAAACTCTTTTTGATCAACTTCCGTGCCTTCTCCATATTTATACAACTTAGTTCCCACTGAAATCAGTGTGGAAACTGGTTTCAAATTTTCCATGCCAAACTTCTTCAGAAGTTCCTTAGCATAATTTTCTTGAGACAGAAAAACATTATTCTTCTTCTATGAAATTTTTAGCCCAAGAAAGTAGTTCATTTCTCCCATCATGGACATCTCAAATATCTTCTTCATCTCCTCAGCAAATTTTTAACATTATCTTTCATCATTTCCATCTAATATAATATCATCCACATAAACAATAACGATCAATGAAAACTCCTAATATTCCTTGATGTAGAGATTGTTGTCAACTCTCCCTTTCTAAAAGTTCATCTTCTTTAAGCAAGTATATAATTTAGAATACCATGCTCTCAGAGCCTGTTTTATCCCATAAAAATCCTTCTTCAACATGCACACATAACTTTCATCCTTTACAATAACAAATCCACAAGGTTGATCAATGTAAACATCCTCGACAAGGTCACCATTCAAGAATGCAGATTTTAAATCCATTTGAATGATTTTATAATCTTGTTGTGCAGCAATAGCAAGAAATATTCTGATTGTTTCTAATCTTGCCACTGGAGCAAAGGTTTCATCAAAATAAATGCCTTAAATTTTTGAATACCCTTTGCAAACCAATCTTTCTTTGATTCTTATCACTTTACCTTCTTCATTCAGCTTGTTCTAGAAAACTCACTTTGTACCAATAATTTCCTTGTTGTCCACCTTGGGTACAAGTTCCCAAGTATCATTCTTCTCTATATGATTAAGCTCTTAATTCATTAGATGAACCTATTCTGGATTCTCAAATTCTTAATTTACTTTATTCTATTCAGCTTTCGAATAAATAGATGGATGTGATATAGCATTCATTGTTCTTATTGTTTGAACCCTCTAATTTTTATCTCCAATAATGTTCTGAGCCTCCACTTGCTTCCTCAACATAGGATGATTTTTTGAACTCCATATTCGTCATTGATATTTTTGATTCAGATTCATCTTCTTGAGTAGGATTAACAATTTCTGCAGCATTACCCAAATTGTTAACAAAATATTCTCTATCCAGCTCAACTTCCACATCAACATATGATTGCTTTTCTTTCTCAATATTTTCAAAAAAATTTACATATGAAGAATCAATAATTTTTCCTTATTCTTTGTTGATACATCTATATCCTCTTCCTTATGGAGAATACACAAGAAAAATTCCATCATCTCCTCTTTGCTCAAACTTTCCAAGGTTTACACCTTTCTTCTTTATAATGCATAGACTACCAAAAACTATTAAATGTTTTAGACTTGGAGTTTTTCCATAGAACATTTCACATGGAGTCATATCTGATTTTGGCCTATAGAAGCATCGGTGCTGAATATAAATAGAAGTGCTCATGGATTGTCACCAATAATAATGGGAAATACTATGTTCAGGTAACATAGTTCTCCCCATTCCCACCAGACTTCGATTCTTTTTTTCAGCAACCCTGTTTTTTTGAGGTGTGTATGGTGAACTGGACTCATGCTGAATTCCATGTTTCTCAAGGTAACTTTAAAACTCTTCCTTATTATACTCACCACCATTATCAGTTCTCAACTTCTTCACTGAATACTCACATTCTTTTTATGCTTTCCTCCTGAAACTCTTAAACATTTTCAGAGCATCTGACTTATGTCTCATATACATAACACAATTAATGTGAGTAAACTCATAAATGAAAGTAATGAAGTAATTATATCCATTTGTTGATTTCTTTCTCATTGGTCCACATATATCAGAATGTATAAGTTATAAGGGTTGTTTTGAATGAATCTGAACTCTCTTATGAAAAGAGATTGTAATCTTCCCTTTTTCACAAACAGTGCAACACCAATCTCTTCTTCTTGATAAATCAGGCATATCTCGGACACTGTCTTACATTGATAACTTTCACATATTTCTTTGACACATATGCCCTATCCTTTTATTACATAACTTATTTTCATCCACTACACCCATGTAACAAGAGTTCTACACTTCACGAACTTGGAACAAATCCCCTCTTGTACGTTGGCCCATTGTAACTATATTTCCATCATTTTCACTTTTCACAACAAATCCAACATTTCTGAATATAAATTTTTTCCCTCATCACAGAGTTGTGAAACACTTAGAAGATTATGTTTCAACCCATCAACATATAATGTTTTCTTAGATTTCATTTCTTCTTTTCCGATGATGGCTGATCCAACACCTTTGATTCTCAGAGATTCATCATTTCCAAATGTAACATTTCCTTCTTTTAAGTATTTCACATTATTAAGATACTTTAAGTATCCTATCACATGGGAATAACACCCACTATCAAGAATCCATGGACGTTCTCCTTTGGTAGCTTTCAAAGCAGTTTCGACAACAAGAGATTTTTGTTCTTCCTTTTCCTTCCTTTTCTGTTGTGCTTCCTCCAATTTCCTAGCCAGGTCAATGTGTTCTAGCCAGACAACCATGAACTCTTTATTTTTGGACTTATCAGACTTGTCCCTTTTAGATTTTAAAAACTATGGATTTTGATAATTATTAAGAATCTTTTTTTTCTCTGGTAACACACTAAGGCATCCCTTTGCAAGATGTCCAGGTCGATCACATCTTTCACATATAATTTCCAGTGTTTGGAACCTATTCTCAACTTTCACACTAGTATTCTTAGATATATTCTAAAATTTATTTGGAGCCTTTTTATTTTGAAAGGATTGAATCCCCCTCAATCCTTGTCTTTAAAAACGTGTAAAATAGTTGTAATGTTATTGGTTCAACCAACACATATTTGCCATGTTTCCGAGTCCACAACAATACCAGCAATAACTGTAGAAAGAATATTTTCCTCTGAAACTTCTACACTGACCATATTTGTGAACATGCTTCTCAACAAAATTCTTAATAGAACTATGGTGACCATCATCTTGCATGTTTTCATTTGTAACTCCCTTTCTCATTTCATATTTAACAGCACCAGAAGTATTATAAGTCTTTCTTGAATCATGATTTTTATGCACTTCTGATTTTTCATCATTCCTGACTTTGACCACATACATGGTCTTTCCAGCCTTGTTCTTATCAGAACCAGTTCTCTATTTCATTTCAACCTTTGAAGGTAACTTTTGTGGATATTTTTTTGGTTCATTCTAACTGGAACATTCACCAACTTATGAGATATAATTTTTGAAACTGATATTAATTTCTTTAGCTTTATAATGTTTCTATTGGACAAGTTCTAACTTTTATTCTTTTTCCTTTAAATTTACTTCAAGATGATCATTACGATTCATTGTATTATCAAGATAATTTTTCATATCATCAATATCCTTTTCTATCTTTATTTTTTCATCAGTAAAACCTTCTTGATTGTTTAATGTGGAATTTTAATTTATCAGCTTGTTGTTTTCCTTCTCAAGCCTTCTGATCTTCCTCAAACATTCTTTCAACTCTTCTTTCAGATGATATTCAAGTTGAGTTTCTTCTTCTTCTGAACTATTTCTCTCTTTCTCTTCATTATTCACTGCAGCAATAAAGGTATTCTCATTAGTTTTTTTAGAAAATAATTTCTTAGATTCATCTTCGCTATCTTCTTCATATTCATCTTCAGATAAAAAGCTTCATCTTTTTGATTTGAAGAACTTTTTATCCTTTCCATTTAGAAAATATTTATCTTTGTGAGCTTGTTTCTTCCACAACCTTCTTGGCCTTCTACTATCATCATAACTATATTCTTATTTATTCTTTTGAGGACAGTTAGCCACAAAGTGACCAACGACTCCACACCCAAAACATTTCAAGGGAAGTTTACTCTTGTATTTCCCTGTACCTCTTTTCACATTCTTAGAAAACAAGGATAAAATTTCATCAAAATTTTTACATACCTCATCTTTAGAATCAAATTCACTAGTATCATCTTGAATAAGAGCTTTCCTTGACTTCTCTCTCTTTGTAGCCTTGAATGACATTTCTCTATCAGCTTTTGTTTTTTCATTCATAGTCTTCTCCCTTCTCATCTCATAAGTAATGAGAGTGCTATGAAAATCATCCAAAGATAATCTTTCAAGGTCATTATCTTATAATAAAGGCACTTTAACATAAAACTTATTAGGAACAATTCTAAAAATCTTTTCAACAACTGTAGAATCCTCCAACATTTCACCAATAAATCTGATTGTACTGACATTATCATTTATCCTGGTAATGAAATCCCCCACAGATTCGGATTCTCCCATTTTCAAGTCTTCATACTTTAGTCTCCAGATTTTTAGTTTAGGTTTATTCACATTTTTATTTCCTTCATAGATGTTCTTCAGTTTGTCCCAAATTCCATTGGTTGTAGAAACTTCTTTCACTCTTAAAAATTCACTGTCAGAAAGAGATGAGAGTAACACATTTTTAGATCTTCCATCATTCTCAAGGTTCTTCTTATCGACAGTATTGAGAAGAACCTTATCATCAATAGTAGGAAGTCTATCTCTTGTAGTTTCAAGAACTTCATATCCAAGAGACATAAGATAAGGCATCATTAGGTCCTTCTAGATTTGATAGTTCTTTCTATAAAAAATTTGAATCCCCTTACTATTCATACAATTTTGATTCTCCATCACAACTTCTATTCATCCACTTTAGCAAAGAATAAATGAAGGGAACCTGTCCCTCTAATTCCAATTGAAGTTCCCAGTCAGGATCCAAGTATCACTGAGAGGGGGAGTGGGTAAATCAGTGATATCTTTTTCTTTTTAAGTTTACCCTTTTTAAAACAACCTTCGCCTCCTGTTAAAGAGTTTCTTCACTGCAGAACACAGACAACCACAGGAACACAAGATTTGCAAAGTTCACTATTCAACAGGAGTAGCTACATCCTTGGTATGGAATAGAAACAATCTAGTACCACACAATCAACTAGAAAATAATCCTTTGATGTGGAATACAATGAGTAGGATATACCCTTACACTCGTGTAGCACTTTGAAAATAATCCAATAGTGGGTGTGCTCCCTCTTAGCACAAATAGGGTAATGCAATGATTATGTGGTTCTTAATGAACTTTCAAGAATTAAATATTTCAAAACAATTCTTTACTTTCCTACCCAGAAGCTGGTAAGAACCTCATGGAGTAGACATATTGCACGCCACTCCCTACTTGCACAGCTCCCTACTTGCGCGGCTCCTGATTGCATGCCTTACTACTTGCGCGACACCGGCTTGCACGCCTCTGGAAACTTGGGTGACAAAAGTTGCGTGCCAAAACTTGTTTTAAACCCTTTACTTGTGCACCACCCTGCTTGAGCACCACCCTGAACTTGCGCGGAAAAAATTGCGTGCCAAAACATGCGCGAAAAAACTTGTGCGGAAAACCATGCATGACAAAACTTGTGCGGAAAAACTTGCACGACACCCTACTTGTGCGCCTTATAAATAACCCTCTACTTGTGCGCCACTTCAACTTGTACATCTCCCTTTGCTACTTGCGTGATTAGATCACCCTCTATTACTTGCGTGGTCATAGCTCGAATTTTCTCTTAATTATTGAGAATTAAGATATGAGGAGGCTAGTCGTCTATTTATAGGCATTTTAGTGACTTGAGTGCCACATATACTTGCATGCCTCACTTGCGTGCCGCTCCATCACTTGCACACCCTTTATTTCCTATTTCATATTTTGATATGATGATGTTTGAATATGTCTTTCCTGCAACATGCACTTGAGTGCCAAGACTTGCGCGCCAAGACTTGCGCAACACTCTTGACTTGTGCGATACTTTCTAACTTACACGCCACTTTATTTCCTTTGTCATATTTTGATTGGATGATCTTTGAAATATGACTTGCATGACACTTATACTTGCGCTCCAAAACATGCACTCCAAAACTTGTGGGCCACTCTTGACTTGCGCGCCACTTTCTTTCCTTTTCCAAAATCACTTTACATTTACCGATTTTCAGGCCCAAATATTTGGCAAATACTGGAAAATGGAACCACCTTAAGCTGTTATTTTGTGCCGCCTCCAGATGGTATGTTCTTTTGTCATTTATCTCTTCACTACTTTCCATAACCATTCTTCAGCTTTCATCATGAACTCTGATATCGTGATATACATCCTTTGATACATCAACATTAGCATCGCCATAGTTACAATGGGAAGTACTAATTTTTTTTTCTTCTAGAAACATCTTTCCTTCTAATCAAAACTGTATATGACTCACATCGTCATTTCTCCCACTTTCATTCATAAGGCTTGCATCACAAGTTCTCCTAACTTATGATATTTTTGAAATACATATCAGCAAAGCATCGTCTGGTTTACAAGCCCATTTCAAAGTGAATTGATTTAGCTTATTTGACAACAAAAGACAACACTCTGTAGCAGAAAAATTTTCTTACTTCTTTATCCATCGAACTTGGTCCCAACAATCTCCCCCTTTTGATTTTGTTGTCAACCATGATTCATAAATCACTGAACTTTGTAACCTTATGCAATGAATTACTTATCAATAATTCTAAGCCTATGTGAGCTAACTCATTGTAGGAAACAAGAATTATTGATAGCCAAAACCATGATTTCCAAAATCAGTGACTATGAATTCTCATGATCGTACCTCCTCATCCTTCTTCAGATCATCTTTCAAGATTCTACCTTAGCATTCTTCACTGTATCAAATCATCATCTCTGATTCACAACGGTGTGTGTAGCCTCAAAACTCACATAGAAGACCACACAACATGACCCAATATTTTCTCCATAGGTGAAGATATTAAACTATGAGATGAAAATATATCAAAAAAAGATAACAAAACTGTATAGGATACATAGATCATACCCCTCACTGTAGATGGTTCGACTCCTTACTCCTTGGGGGTAGGCTTATAGAATAGAACCGGCATGCACCATGACCCTGTGACACAACCTCACTACCCATAGTAGACCCACTCTAATGTCTAGGTGGATTTGGGATCTGGATACCTATTCCATGACCAATACTACCTCTTCCTGATCATACCATAATGCTCCAACTCCCTGCCTGATACGGTGCTGAGGAACCTACTCTGAAACCCAGTGTCAGAGATGACCCCTACCACTCACAACTTGAAGGAAGATCCTGAAAAACTACAACATGTGGCCCATTATCCCGCAATTTCAACACTCTTCTAGGTCACATTTTCACTAAATCTTCATGTGGCCATTCTTTCCACACTGGTGAAAAAACACTGAGATTCTAATACTCACAGCCTGACCTATGATCATCTTGCAGGAAGCCCCAAAACGGTGCTTCCTCCCTAAAGGCATAGATCTGTTGGGCTGAGAAACAACACTTAACTATTATATGCCCCAATACTACCTCAATTTCCACTCTGTAATTAGCACCTATTTCACAATTTTTGTTATACAGATCTACTTGAACACATTGAACTTGGATTTGATAGCATGTTAGAGACCTTTCTCGATGTGTCTCACTCTAGATAGCTCATCAGAAAGTTACATCGGTAAAAAATGATGCAACTCTATAAATCATGATGATTAATCTGTAACCATCATTGCGCCCTACTCCAGGCATATAAACTCACTTTCCTACTCTGCCCATAGAGTCTCGGGGTATAAGTAGTTGTAGAAGCAAGTCTGGAAGTCAGTCCAAACCCATATCTCATAGCCCGTCTGCTTGGTTTAAAACATTCCACCAACGCTTTGCTTTTCTAGGTATCATATAAGTGGAGATATTGAAACTACACTTTGGAGGTGTCTATAGATTCTTGAAGATATATAAGGTGGTCTCAAGCCACAACTAAACATCCTTTATATTTCCATCCCCTAAAAACATGGGAGGATAATGCTGCTAGAACACACATGTCAGCTCATCTATAGACATGGAAGGTTGTAGTTCCCCCTAAAAAGTATCCATATAAAGAAAGAATACCTCATGGAACTATGTCTCAACACCTATATCCAAAACAACCCCTGGTTCTGCAACTGGAATTAAAGGAGGATCATCTAGTAGCCCATGGCATAATGACTCCAATGTGTGGTCATTGACTCCCTCACATTAAACCCCTTGAGTTCTTCAGGGTGGAGTGTCTCTAAAATTTGAAACATATTCCTAAAAAAAGAACGATATCAAAGTTTCATAGCTAAAAATAATAGGACATGTCAAAACCCTCCTAAAAATAAGTTATAACCCACAACCTACTCCTAAATCCAAGATTTTATAATGAACATCCAAAAAACCGCTAGCAACTCTGCCTCTTTCCCACTCAAAATCAGAGTCTAGGTAAATTCACTATTTTTTATTTCATTAAATTTCATTTAACATTCACTTATTCAAAAGATTTAACCCATGGTCCACCAAGTTACAATCCATGAGGGCCCATAACACCTCATGAACCAAAATTGGATGCCCATATAATCCATACATATCAAATTCACTTAAAAATTGAATTTTAAATGGTGCATCATTTACCAATCTATAAGGGCCCATAAACCATATAAATTGAAAGATGACATCACTTTTCTATCCACTGCAAAAGATATAACATAGTAAAATGAACAAATATCATAGCACTTATCACAACATTATACATTAGATAATATATCCTAAATGACATGGAATAATGCATGAAAAGTGATTTATAAAAAGTGCCTATATGATGCATGAGATGACATACCCTCACCTCATTGGGTTGTAATGAAAATAAAACCCAATCATATCAGTTGTAATAACATAAATCATTTGTGTCACCCAATAGTGAAATCAAGTCAACTATAATGATCAAAATCTAGAAAATAACATTTCAATTTGAGGTAATTTGGTTTTTCCCTGTATGCGGGTTAGCTATTCGCAGGAAAAAATTATTACCAAATTATATTTCCTTTGTATCCCTGTCTATTGTCACCAAACGATAAATCAAGATAGAAAATAAACTCCTTTGATATAACTTTGTAATGTCCCAAACCTAGATGCCACTCAATAGTGCCCCAATCCTAGTTGGCTACATGGCCTCAAGTTCTTCTCCCCATATTCCAGAGGCTACCGACTAGCAGCGGGGGACTAGGTGTGTCAGTAGGGAGACTATTCTCTCATGATGAGAGTATATCACAATATAAGTCAACAACATACAGATAGAGGAAACATTAAAACATGCTGACAACAAATACATGGAATTAATAGATAACAATCTCAAAAGATGTATCATATACAATGATTCAGATGATACATGTATCTAGATAATAGCCAAAAAAGGTACATGGGAATACAATAAAATACAAGTATCCAAAACAAAAATATACCACAAATTTCCCATGGCATTGCAAGCCTCATTTTTCCCCCATGCTCCCCTGCTCCAAACCAATAATCAAAAAATAGTTCTAGGGATCTTTCCACTACTATCAACTATAACCATATAGTCTTTTTGGGTTGAAAAGGAGGCCCAAATAGGGTGTGAGATAACATCTTAGTATGTTTCCACCCGATGATCTATACGGTTCTAATAAGCACAATTAAATAAGATAAATAAGTGTATGTAAGCAATAACATAACTGTGAATACCCATGGAATATGTGTATTGCAGCAAGTAATACTGGATAACATCTCAAGGATCCCTGCAATAAGTGTTATCTCTGAATAAGGTAGATAAAATAAATATAAACAAACAATATAGACTCGCCATACATACATCCATCCATATCCTATCTACACGGCCTTTCTGTATAATAAAGTGTATCATAATTTCCATAGGCTTGCTATATAATGTAGTGTATCACAATTTCACGAAGGGCCTTATCTAAGGTGTCGAAGACCATGACATCCTTATCAAGTCCTAAGAGTATCTCGATGAAAACTCAGTATAGGAACTGGTTGGTGTCGTAGGATCATGTGTACCGACATGTCCTACATGAGTCCACGTAAGACGAATCCAAGGGGTAGCAAGGCCTAAGGCATCCCATGGAATCAAGACCATAGGATCATACTATATTCAAGGAATCCTCTACCACATTCTAGATCTATAGAGAGTCATCCATGGAATCTATTTAAACTATCATGCATTCATACAATTTAACAAAACAATTCAAATCTATATGTTTCTACTCACCCATATAATCCATTTAATTTTAACCAAGACACTAAGGTAAACACATCCATTTATCACCATTATCCATTAAATACATCACATAGGTATACCCATCCATTAATCACAAAAATCCATTTAAGAAATATAAAAACAACCAATGAGTATACCCACTCATTTAAAAAAATTCATTCAATCCATCTAATCAATTTAAGCATGGAATTTTATGGTAATACAAGGAAAGGAGGCCGAACATATCCTAAGCATGTAAAATGACCTCATTAAATTATAAATGATCTTCCTTAACCTAGGAAAAGTTGAAAACACACCCCTTAGGTAGTTTAACAAAGGTAAAAACCAAAGAAAATGCATGGATTGCCGCTTGGGTGGCCTTTGTTTTGGGAAAAACCCACCAACTTATCTCAAGGAACCTAAGGGAATCCCTAACTAGTCCTAATAAATCAATTTCATATTAACATTTCAAATCTATGCTCGTAACGAAATGTCTGAGGGGTGAAAGAAGGGATGATAGCTCTATAAAGCATCAAAAGTTTAAGGAAAAGTATAGACCACCTACCTTAGCCCTATTGTAGTGTGGTCATCTTGTATCAAGTCTTAATTTTCCTCAATTTTGGATAAATATGAATAATGGATGAAGAATGAGAAATTAGGGCATATGAGCCTAAACCCAAATAGTGTAGTCGTTGTTACGAAGAATTAGGAACAGATAAAAAGGAATCAATATTTTACTAGCGTAGTTCCAATGAGACCAACTATGGAAGAAACAGAGTCCGAAGGACTGGTAGATCTTAAAAATTATATAAGGGGGTTTTTGGCTTCCAAAAAAGGGAGAAAATGTTCATTTCAAAAAATAGGGGGCCCTACCTCTATTTTTTAAAAAACTTAGTTGGGAAATTACCTGATGTGTAATTGCCTTAAACGACATGTAATGTCCTATTTTCCCTTTATGAAAAGAAAACCTACAAATTGTGAATGGTCTTTGATAGACCATTACACATCAAGAAATATGATTACACAATGTGTATCCAAATTACACATTGTGTAATTGGCCTGCAGCTGGTACACAACCATCCAACCTCTTCTTTCCAAATACTACCGAACTGGCCCATGGCTAGGGTTTGGGTCTAATCCAAAAAGGGAATGTTTACCAATCATTTATCTATAAATAAAAGATTCATACCTCAAGAAACCTCTTGGGATCTTACAACTCCCTCCCACTACCGCATGCTTATGTGGCCTAAGCTGACCTCCCATTGGCGTGGTTGATCCTTGTGTCCCATATAAGATTTGGATGATGTTGTCTTGTTTACCAAGTGTGTTTAGCCATATTTTTTAAAATAAGACTCCAAATAAAATAATTATAAAACATCTAAGTAAATAATGTAATGAAACTTCAAATATAAATCCATATATCCACTTATTCACCTATATGTACCACCTCATTCACTAATTATATTTCATGTTTCTCCTTTATGAAAAATAATATTTTTCATTCTATTTAAATTATCACTTTCGAATTCCTTATGAAATAAGAAAACATTGCATAAACTTATTCAACTCATATTCCTTGTTTTAGATAATTCATCCCCATTGACATATGTATTTTGAACATAGAACTAGATTTTAATCATCCGATTTAAAATAATAGTTTTCCATGAGTGACATCCAATTCCATTAGATGAATCCATTACAATTCTCTAAGAATCATGGATAATTGTCTTTCCCAATGACAACCAATGAGTTCATAACAATTCTACAAGCCTTATCAAATCAAGCATGGAGAATTGACTTAATAAATGATATCTGAGGAATCCATAACAATTCTCCAGGAATCATCATCTACCTTATTAAATATTTGTAAAACTTTTTCATTTTTCTCATTCCACGAGTAATCACTAATTTTATAGGAGTGCATTATACATTGAATTTTTATTTATTTTAACATATTAACAATAAATAAACCAAAACTCATCAACCATCCACATGGGAATTTCAATATCCACTTTTTTCTTTGTTTTCCATACCATTTTCTTAAAGTAAATGTCCTTTATCTCCCTTATTGACCAAAAAATGAAAAGGATTAATGCATTCATTGATTTATCTCTTTAGGGAATTTGTAAATTTCTTATTCTTTATATGAAATAACGATGATACCCCATGGTTCACATGGAAAATCACTTTTAGTTGGTCTACTGTAAGTCTACATTGGATAATAATGTATAGAAAACAAGATAGATACTACCAAGGTTTTCTATTCTATCCATTAACAAAAATTCATGTTATATCAAGCTCGTAACATATTTATTACTCAAATAGGTGGCTGTATAAAACTGATTCATCAAGTAATATATTCTCTTATACACTTAAACAAACAAATTATAAATTTAAGGTGAAAGAATATTTTACTCCCCCTTTAAAATAGATTACTCATCAACCAACACTCCCCCTTGAGTCACATGCTTGTTACAATCAAGACAAGGGAAAGAAGTATAATTGGGCTACCCTGATTTTTAGCTTCTACAGAGATGAACTAAACTTCCATATATTCATGAAACATGTCTTGATAGCATATAATTTATTTTTTATCCCTCTAAAGGTTTTAACTCTCTACCATTTGACATATTGGAAAATTTCATCAGATAGACTTTAAGATATTCATATAGATAATCCACCATTTTCGAACAATTCATGTTTTTATCAGATCTTGAATAATCATTCCAACAAGTTGTCTTACACTTTGTTCACTCATTTTTCATGTTGATAATCAACTTCACCTTAAATTATCATCAATGTAATCATAAAAATATTTCACAAGAAATAAGGGAATAAGGTAGACCATTTGTGATCTTCTTAATAGGTATAGCATGGCTAAGAATTTGCTCTAAACCCAGAGACTCGTTTACTTATAGCTCTAATGTGTCTGTTACTCTTGATTATTATGTCTCATTTACATTTAAATTTTTATATTTCATTGGTAGAATGTAAAAATTACTTCCATTCACCTTAGTTAGGTCCAAAAGGTGCCTAGATACCTTGAGGGGGGGGGGGGGGGTGAATCTAGGTATGGATATTCATTTTGAGATTCTTTATACCACACTAGATCTTGAACTCATTATTATAAGGGTACCTTTATTTTTTCTTTAGTGTTTATATTGATCTTATCCTTTCCAAATTTATCTAATGATCTACATAGAAAGTAATGTAGGAATGAAATCACAAGGACACACATATTTTTACTTTGTTTTCTGTCACTAGGATACATATAAGGAGAACAAAACATTAATGTACTAATATACAAAATACGCTAAAGCTCATTACCAATACATGGTTCATGATAGAACAAATCTGTTCCCATGATCACTAAATTTACAATGTTTAGGGACTGTTCACTACTTCCCAATGGTCACCCCCCATAATCTATATTTCATGAGCTCACTTCCGGTGTAAAGGATAACATTTTTCCTTTTCCTTTGCTCACTTCTCTAGAAAAGATCCACAGATAGTTTATGGATATGTAGGTCCCTTAATTATAAATAATGAATATATCCTAAATTTTAGGTAGACGGTCTATTGATGTTCTTTCTGGATGCTCCTTCACTTATGTGAAAACATTTGGCTAAATCACTTCTACTTTATAGTCAACTCGAACATACTTATCTTTACTATATAACTATAAATTACACCATCTTTGGCGAGATCTTCAAGAGATTACAAGTCTTCCTTTCACTACCTTGAATATAGAACTGAATTTGTTTTATGAAAATATAGTCTGATGATGAAGATCCTCTAGCTTCTTTTTCTTTATAATTTAGATATGACAATGATATTTTATACTAGGAAGTTATTAGACATATCTCCTTGCGTGAGACCCTTATAATTGTTTCACATGTAAGTGTGCCATGAACTCATGTTTTCAAAATGTAGATGAGATAAAATTATCCATGAACTAATTTCCTTGAAGAAATTATATTCACTAACAACATTTCCTCTTTGTTTAAACCTACTTCACGAACCACCAACTTCACAAAACACCTTCTTTGTGAACCACCTTGTACCGCATAACACGATTGATTTTTGAGACTCCTTTATTTCGAAGATGGAATTCAATTTTTGAATAATGTTTTTTTATTATGATAAATACTACCCCAAAAACAAATTTCCTGAAATAATATTTCCTTTTGGAATACCTTCTTTGTGGAATACCACCTTTAAAAACTACCTTCTTTGCGAAATCCTCCCTCATGGCCCACTTACCCTTAATGGAATCCTCCCTCATGAACTATTTCAGACCTACCAAAATTATTGCAGTGATTATTTATATAATTTAATTCTTTTTATCTATTGAGGTGATTAGGGTCCTTTATATAGGTAAATGAATCTTGAAAAATATATAAATCACAAATACACAAAAATATGATGTGGTATGACATTCACTGAGAACTTTCTATTCAGTCCTTATAGTGCCTTTAACATTTTTGGAGGTAGATGTGATCCAAAAAATAAAACCCTTTACAGAACCTTTAATCATTTCCTCAGTCCTCAAACAATGACCCTCCTATAAATCAATGTGCCCCTCACAAAAAACAAGCTTTCTATGAACTGATTTTCTTATGCGGTTTGCATTGCGTTCTTTGTGGTTCACATACCTTCTTTTCCATCCGCATAGCATAGATACACTACTATTTAGTTTGTGAATTCCACACTTTGCAGTCTATGAACAGTGGTAAAAAAACTCCATGCTTTATGGTCTAGAAAATTGTGCCACCTTAAACATCTGCTTCGGTAACACCAACCATAGTGAAACATGATCATAGGGATTTTTCAATGAATATAATCACCTTAAAAACACCGAGACAACAACTTGAGGGATATTTCACCAACATTATTCAACTTTGGGTTTGTTGAAAACTCTTCACATTTGGATACCATGTTGAATATTCTTCCATATTATACTAAAACCCTGTTCTTTTGATTCTGATAGTGACCAAATATTTATTAAACAAATACTCTAATCCCACACGAGCCATGATCGGCATGAGAAGAAAGATTAAATGAAAAGTTAAAAACAAATCACTTCTTTGAAAAATGACTCAATTACATTCATAATGAACCCCGTCACTCATGAAATATAACATTTGATCAACCATCTTTAGCATCATCATATTTAAAAATCCCCCTTCCTCATTGCTCCCCCTTGCTAATTCCCCTACCAACCCCTCCCCTTATCTTGATTAAGTCATTTTCTCCCCTTTTATAGACACAAATTCTACCCATTTATCAATGAACCACAAGGTCACTTCATTATAGTCTGTAACAGGGTAAATAACATAGATCAACACATTAGGGAAAACTACATCATACCTCAGGGAGAGGGTTTCTAATGCTCTTTCAAGTGCGGGAATTCAACTGGACTCCACTAGCCAGTAGATGGAGTTCAAATTCTTCTTTGGGTAAGTACTTTTTTAGAATGTCCACAACCTTTTATTCTGTAGGAACATACTCCAACTTCACAATCCCTTTCTTTACATTCCTCTTAAATAAGTGAGACTTATTTCAATATTCTTGGTACTTAATTTATGGAATGTATTTTTTTGTTAAGACATATTGAACTTAAATTATCACAATGAATACCTATCATATAATTCAATTCAATCTCCCCCATTCTCATAGAATTCATTATGGGTACACATTATTATTTTATCTTATGAAATCTAGATAAATATAAATTACTATCCCTTATTGGTTGTGCACTTATTTTTATCCCAAGAGACACCATAGGTTGACATAAGAATACCACCATTCTGTATCAAATATATGAAATTTAACCATTGGCTCCATTAATCAACATGGTATTGAAAATTTGATTATTTTATCAATTTTAAATATCTAAGTAATATTATAATTTATAGCTTTATACTATTATAAGATATTCATAAAGTGAAATTACTACTTAGAAATGAGTCATTTATAGATCCTTTAAGCCTATCGGTACTAGGCCCTTGCTCTTTGGCATGGGACACCAAGCCGTGCTGTGATGAGACAATGGAAGATGTACTTAATGTTTTTGTTGCTAGGAGGAACTTATCTCTTGTAGTGAGATTTATTTTTTATCTTGAAATTTAGTCCATTGGGGTTTAATTTTTCCATTTAAGTCTTGATGTCTTGATGGGTTCCCCCTCACCCTTAAAAGGGGATATATTTCAATAAAAAGTGTATTTTCAGTTAGTAATAACTCTTTGTAGGAAACAAGAGTTTGAGACAACAAATGTCAATGTTTCCCAGGTCCCTTACTTACTTCCATATATTATATCATCATGAATTTCTTCAATTTTTCAGAGGACACTCTTGTTAGATGAGGCTATATCATCTAGTGTGATAATCACCATATCTTCTTGAAAACATATAATTTATGATATCATGAAAACAATCAATTGATATAATAGTATAATAAAAAATAATAATGAAATATATGAATATTACTTCTTATCCCCCAATAATTATTCTATTAATGGAAGAATGACCCTTGAACTGATGCATGATACTAACGGTTGAATATTCAATAAGACTTGAAACCACTTTATTATTCATATATAAAATTGAAATCTCTTAAATTTTACACAAATATATTCATGAAAAAATGTTCCTTTTCTATATCATATAGATTTTAGATACTGATTCAAAAAATAATGTTATTTTGTAACACCACTTGTTGAATCTGATACCATATTTGAATTTCAATAAGTTGGATTCTTCTTGTTTCATGTATCTATGATAAAAATTTTGCACTCGTTTCCTTTTATCACCCACACACCCCATGAATTATATATACCGCTTACTCTTACACAACTTATAGAAGACTTAATAAACATTTAACATATAGGGAGAGGGGTTCCTTTTGAATCCACAATAATATGATTATAGTTGACCATGATAGATGAACACTTTGATACTTTATTACAAAGCACTATATTGTTTTGGTTATTTTTCCAACTGCCCACAAAAAATCAATTGTTCTAGCTATATAAATAAAAATTATTTACCCACATATCAAGTCTTATTATGAAATTTAGATTTTTTTAGGCTTTTTCTTTTTCAAAATTTGGGGTTTAACCCCATTAGTAGAAATTTCCATCTTGGATGCTCCACTAATATGCCAATTTTCACGACTCTTTATTTGAGTAGAAATATTTACACTTGTTATATGATCTTAAATATTCCTCTATTAGAGGAATCTTTCTACTTACTTGAGTTCTATCCATGTGGCATGAAATGTGAATTTTTCTGGAATTTTTTATTCATTTTTCTTTTATTAGTTATCAGAGTCATGTAAGCCATTCTTGTTGGGGTTGAGTCTTATATTGAAGATACATTATTATTAATCACAAATAGAGAATATCCTTGTGATTACCCTAAGGATGTAAAACTACTTTTCAACTAATCATGTTGACATCCAATATATGATTTTTTTGTTATGATTTTATTGAGTTAGAGATCTCCTTCTGAGTTCCTTTTACTTACCTTTTCTCTTATTGCTGCAATGTCTTGCAAAATTCCCATGATTATCACATATAAAACATATTCAATTAAATAAAAACCCCATTTAATCATTTATCAAATGAGATATTGATGCAACCAGAGTTCTTCTTCTGACATTGATCCCCCATTATTCTTGACACATACACTTGGTGTGTCCCTACCTTCCACAATAATATAAATTGACATATACTTTCTTCTGAGATACTTTTTCTTTTATACACTACTGGAAATTCGGGCTATAGCCATAGTTCTAAACCGTGGCTATAGGCCCTCAAACCGTGGCTATAGGTAATAGCCACGGTTTGAGGAACCGTGGCTAAGTTTGGCGTGGCTATAGGCCTAGACCTAAATCCACGGTTTGGAACCGTGGCTTTAACTCTATAGCCACGGTCCAAACCGTGGCTATAGGTTTATAGCCATGGTTTGGACCGTGGCTGTATACCTAATTCCACGGTTTCAACCGTGGCTATACTAAAGGCCGGACAAAATTTATAGCCACGGTTTTAAACCGTGGCATTATGTCTATAGCCACGATTTAAAACCGTGGCAATACATCAATAGACACGGTTTAAAACCGTGGCTATAGGGTGTCAAAATCCATAAAAAAATACCCCCTAGACACACCCTGGACACCCCCCTGCCACCCCCGTCCAGTACCCCCTGCCAGTCCCCCATGCCAGTCCCCTCTGCCACCCTCCTGCTAGTCCCCCCTGCCAGCCCCCCCTGCCCACTGCTTGTCCCCCTGCCAGCCCCCCCTGCTTGTCCCCCTGCCAACCCCCCTGCCCCCTGCTTGTCCCCCTTCCAGCCCCCCTACCCCCTGCTTGTCCCCCTGCCAGCTCCCCCCCTGCCCCCTGCTAGTCCCCCCCGCCAGCCCCCACCCCCCCCTGCCCCCTGCCAGTCCCCCCTGCCTAGACACCCCTCCCCCCTGCCTGGACACCCCTCCCTCCCTGCTTGTCCCCCTTGCCACCCCCTACCAGTCCCCCTGCCCCCTGACACCCCCCTGCTAGTCCCCCCTGCCCCTGCTAGTCCCCCCCCCCCCCCCGCCACCCCCTGCTTGTCCCCCTGCCAGCCCCCCTACCACCCCCTGCTTGTCCCCCTGCCAGCCCCCCCTGCCACCCCCTACTTGCCCCCCTGCCAGCCCCCCCCCCCTGCCCCTGCCAGCCCCCCTGCCCCCTGCTTTCCCACCTGCTAGCCCCCCCACCCCCCCTTCCCCCTGCTTGTCCCCCTGCCAGCCCCCCTGCCACCCCCCCTGCTTGTCCCCCTGCCAGCCCCCCCCCCCCCCCCTTGCCCCTGCCAGCCCCCCCTGCCCCCTGCTTGCCCCCCTGCCAGCCCCCCCCCCCCCCCTTCCCCCTGCCAGCCCCCCCTGCCCCCTGCTTTCCCCCTACCAGCCCCCCCCCCTTCCCCCTGCTTGTCCCCCTGCCAGCCCCCCCTTCCCCCCTCTTGCACCCCCACTGGACCTCCATGCCCCCCCTGGACATCCCTCTTTCACCCCCTTGCAACCCCCTGGACAACCCCTTTGAACAGACCCATTGAACACCCCCCCCCCCCCGCACCCCCATGCCCCCCCTGCACCCCACTGGACAGCCCCCATGCCCCAACTGGACAGCCCCACTGGACACCCCCTGCACCCCCTGCACCCCCATGGACACCCCTCCCCCCTGCTGGACACCCCCCCTGCCGGACACCCCTCCCCCTGCCGGACACCCCTCCCCCTACTAGACACACCTCCCCCTGCCCCCTGCACCCCCTGGACACCCCTCCCCCTGCTGGACACCCCCCCTGCCGGACACCCCTCCCCCTGTTGGACACCCCTCCCCCCTGGAGTCAGCAATATGAAGGGGAATGCTTCTGATATTTCAGGTGAAGGTTTTCAAGAGGAGGTGAATTTTGATGATCCAGATTTGCAACCTAGACTGGGGCTGGTGAGGTTCAGGGGCAGGGAAAACTAACTGTATCAGTGGCTGTTAGTGGCCGGATTGAGGATGAAAATCAGAGGCGAGGAGCAGATAAGTCAAGGTCAGAGTTTGATGCTGCCTCTCAGCAGCGGGGTCAAGGTCTGATCTCATCAGGTGTACAGGTGCAGGTAAATGTTGATGATCCAGGATTAGAGAAACCTGGAATTGGGTCTGGAGAGGTTAAATCTGTTCAAGGGCAGAAGAAACTCTCAGTAGCACGGGCTGATTGTGTCCAGTTTCTGGATGAAAATCAGCAGCCTGTTGACTTCCAGTCGCAAGGACCTGCAGGAGAAGGAACAAGAGATCCAGGCCCTGGGCCTAGGAGCCAGTAACCTGGGTAAGAAGCTGGGTGCTTCACTGAGGCAGCCT
Source organism: Viscum album (assembly GCA_963277665.1). Lineage (NCBI taxonomy): Eukaryota > Viridiplantae > Streptophyta > Magnoliopsida > Santalales > Viscaceae > Viscum > Viscum album. Next base: position 1,570,741,599 of record OY728143.1, read on the forward strand.
CATTATGGGTCTGAGCAGCATGAACCAATGGTTCAACCTTCTCAGATTCAGGAAGATATCAATCGGCAAATGGAGCTTAATAATATAGGGGGAAGTTGGGTCGGAATAGAAAATGATGATTATGCCCATAGAAGTGATCCATGTAAGGATATTTTAAGCAAGGGAAAGTTTCCTTCAGTTGATAAAGAGGGATTTAAAATTGTCTATTCAAGGAAATCAAGGAAGAAGAAAGACTGCTCTCAATGGAGAACAACGATGGTGACTAGGTCTCATAGCTCATCTACCTACAACTTGGAATGGGATGATGATGTCGGGGAGGGGGGTTATGAAAACGAAATGCTTTATTATGAAGGCAGTTTTATCAATGTCTAGCCCCATCTCCTCTCTTATGTTATCTTTTGTTTTTAATAAAATGGCTTTAGAGCCTTTCGGCTCAAAGCTTCTTTCTGTTTCGATGGATTTGGGGAGTTTGAACATCTCACATAATCGTTTAATTTAAATGTTAAATGATTACTAATGGGATTGAGCCGTACGCTTCAAATGAGCTGAAACGTTTGGGACATTTGTGTAACGTACCATGAATAGGCTGAACATTTTGAGGTTCTCGAAGGCCTATATGAATTGGTTCAATTCCTATGCAAGTGGTTGCACTTGATGGATGAGATCATGTGATCGTTAGAACTCCTCAAAGCCGATTATCTCTAGCTCTTGTTTCTCTCTCACCTTTAAACAAGGTTCTAACAGACTGTGGTGTTGAGAGAGACCATACCTAAGCATCGGGTGATTCTCATGAACCTTGGATACCTCAGAAGGAGTCTTTCGGTGACTTCTCGGAGATCTCGATCAAACGCTTGTGAAAACTTCGACAAGAAGGAAGGAATGGTATTGAGAGAGGTCCTACTAAGTGTCGGGTGATTCCCATGATTTGTGGATACCTCTGAAGGAGTCTTTCAACGACTTCTAAGTGATCACAATCAAACACTTGTGAAAAGCTTCGAAAGACTGGATCGAATGGTGTAAGGTACACCATTCTTATTCTTTGTTTAGATTGATTACAAACGTATAGATATATATCGGCGTGACTGCGATGTGACCGCGGACACCCCTCCCCCCTACTGGATACCCCTCCCCCCTGCTGGATGTGGCTGGAGCAGGGCCACATCACGGCGTGACTGCGGCGTGACCGCGGCGTGACCACGAAGTGACCGCGGCGTGACCGCGGCGTGACCGCGGCGTGACCGCGGCGTGACCGCGGCGTGACCGCGGCGTGACCGCGGCGTGACCGCGGCGTGACCGCGGCGTGACCGCGGCGTGACCGCGGCGTGACCGCGGCGTGACCGCGGCGTGACCGCGGCGTGACCGTGGCGTGACCGCGGCGTGACCGGGGCTTGACCGCGGCGTGACCGCGGCGTGACCGCGGGCGTGACCGCGGCGTGTTGGCCCGATCCAGCGACATCCGCGGGGCAGCATCTTCCGACCAGGAGCGAAGGGAGCGGGAGGAGGCTGGAATGCGGGTGGAAGGGGGCTGGTTGCAGGTGTTGGGGGGATGGTGCGGGCTGATTCGAAGGTGGTGGGGTGGGGGGGGAGCTGTTGCGGGCTGGAATGCTGGTGGCAGCAGGCTGAAATGAAGGTGGAAGGGGCCGTGCAATGACACGAATGGGCAGAGTGAGAATATCGGATTGATCATCGGATGGAGTACACTGCAATCAGAGGAAAGAATATGCGCTGTGAGAATACAATATGCAATGGAGGATCATCGAATCGTCCAATAAAATTATATGCTAAGTAGACACCCTATGATCAGACGATTCAGGTATAACATACCTGGTAGTAGAAGAGTTGAAAGAATATGATATGAATCTACATACACAAGAGTTGGAGAACCAAAAAAAATGCAACTACTGATGATCATGTGATAATAATACAATCGAGCTGAGTAATAAATACAATAAAGCAGCTAATGTGAAGAAAGAAGCAAATAGGAATAGAACCTTTTCTGCCTCATCTTCCACTTCTTTGGTCACATGGAAGGTGATTGTAAGAGGAGTAAAGATTGTGGGTTGTGAAATTTGAAGGTCATTCAGATGCTTTCTATATGAAGGGATAGGCACATGTTAAGACCTTTGATAGGTCTGGTCTTCCATGGCCGGTGCATGCTCTAGGCAACAGTGCAAGTCCTCTTGCTGATCAGAATTCACAGGGTTCGGTCCAGGTAGGTTCTGATGAACCTTCTATTCAAGTGGTAGCTCAGGGTCACCCGGTGGCCTCTTCAGTTCATCTTGATGCCCCTCGAGACTCTGTACAAGGTACTGGTGATGGATCTGATCAGGTACACTTGCAGGTGCAGTCTGAAACTTTTGTGGTTCCTTAGGATTCTGTGTAGGTGTCTACAAATCTGGATTATTCTTTTATTGTGGATGCTGCTCAGGATGATTTGCAGGCTCAGCCAGTGTTTTCTCACGCTGTTATTCCTAATGATCCTCGGGATAATTCTCTGGTTGTTGATGCTGCATCTGCTCAGGGAGTGCTGGGTCAGGCAGTGGCCTTACATGTAGGTACAGTGGATGTCCCCTGCATCTGCTCAGGGAGTGCCGGATACTGCACATTGAACCTGAAAGTCACAGAGGAAAAATGCACAAAAAACATCACATAATGCAACTTTAATCAAATGTGAAGAAAGAAGAAAATAAGAATAGAACCTTTTACGAGCTTTTCCAACTTGGGCACCCATCCAGAAGTTGAGAAAGATATACAGAACAAGAACAATCACCAAATATCCGTACTCTTTTGGAAACACATCAACTGCATCCATCTTCTGTTTTATACGAAAATTTGTTCCTCGGTTATCTTCGGTTCCTCTGCCATGGGGAATTTTAAAAACCCAATATGAAAACCCTTTACTTCATAATTCATGCATTCGGATCACTTTGTTCCTTAAAACCTAACATCATGAGTCTGCATTGTAAAGAATCATTGTCATTGATGAAATCGTGTTTCCATTAACAATCCTTACAATGCAAGTTCATGACGTCCAACATAGGGGTCGTGCAATAACCTGTGGAATATCCCGTGAAATAGAAATACCGAGTTATGTTATAAAGTAATCCAAACCCAGAACATATAAGAGGATGATGAAACCATCCCAGCAACATCAGTAGGAAATATATGGGCAGCCACTCCAGCGAGTTCTGGTGCCCTCTCTGCAAAATCGTCAAATTTGATGTGGTAAAAGGAATTGAGAAGTGGAAATGAGTTTCATTATACAACAGTTGTGGTATACTTGGTAATCGAAATTCCATCATTTGACCCAGACAAGACCAAAATGGAAAGCAAAAGAAGACAAGAAAACAGAGAGGAGAATGTGGCTGTGGTAGAATAAAAAAAATGATCAGCATCATCCAATGTACAGAACTCTGGTGGGTACGCTCAATCATAGAACGTATCATCTGCAATAAGTAAAGATCATCATCATCTAGTGAACAATTGTTATTAGAATTCATTTAAAAAAACTGTAACAGCAATGGTATACATTATTTTCATACCATCATTCTCTTCGACATTATAATCAATCATCTTAATCGTCACCAAAATCAATATTCTGCAAGAAAACAATCAGAAACAGAGTTATGATTAGAAATATTTACCAGATTTTATAGAACAGTGCTCACTATCTATAGGTGGTGAAATAGTTATACCTGGAATGTGAAGTATCTGTGGGATGTTTTATGATATTTTCCAGATCTGTACAGCAGTGCATTTTCTCTATTGAGACATTCATAACCTACATGGGCTTAGTTTCCTGTATCGATATTGTGGTACCATGTTCAACTGATTTGGGTGCCATGAAAGCAGTATTACATGGCTTATTTAGTGTCTCGGTGTACCCATAATTGGCAGGATTGCTAATAGTATTAGTGTGAGTTGGGATAGCAGAAACTGGTTCATCATCTTTTATTTTGATTTCATTCTTTAGTCCAAGAGAGGTGTCATTGTTAGAAGGTTGTATTATTGAATCCTTAAGGATAGAAATTGTAGGTTTCATATTATGGAGCATCTTAGAAATAGTATTATCACTACTAAAAGAAAGCTGAGACCAATCAGAAAAGGCATTTTTAGCAGTGGAGAACCGTAGTTTAGTAGTCATTCTCATTCCCAATAAGATATGGTAAATATTAATGATATTGATCAAAAAAGAAATGTAATCGGATGCATGGAACTCATCATACATTACCAATCCAAACATACAATTAACATCAAAAGTGAGTCTCAATATCAGTATCATCAAAATCATGATAACCCTCATCCACACCTCTTACAGAAACACCATCACCACCTCTCACACCACCAACATCATCATCGGCATCGACATCTGCATCCGAACCGGCACCAGCAGCGGGTCCAGCACTAGGTCCGGCTCCAGCTCCAATAGAAGAATCTACATTAGCAGAACGCATCGACATCAAAAAGGCATCAACCGTTGCAGCTGCTTCTGGTTGAAGTGTAGAAGAAAGGGCAGACATAAACTTAATCATATTTGCAGTTATCGCCTGTTCTGATTTTTGACTTGCTTCTTTGATTGCGGCATTCATTTGTTCCACTTTGACAAAACCAGAACCGATACTCGAAGAAACGTTAGTAGACCAGTATCGAGATGGTACAATCTTCTTCCCAGGTCGACAATGCACTCTACCCTGATGCTCATCTCCTAATACCTGATGTAGATGATCGTTTGGGCCCAAATTGTCAGGTTCTTTTTCTGCCAATGCCTCTGAAGCATTCTGTTGATTGATATATAACATAAATTAAAATGATAAAAAATATAAGGAATTAAATTCATTAAAAATCAAAGAAATTGAAATATACTTACAATCGCCTTCTCGGTGTCGGGATTTGGCACAGTACCATCTTTCTTTTTCCGGCTTGTACAAAAAAAAGTTGAGCGAGGAACGCGACCCTCAATATTCGATGCCTTTTTCTGGAAAAAAACAAAGAAATAAATCAAAATTGGAAGTTAAAAAAATTACAAAAAACAAAGCTAAATATTTTAAATGTTAAATTACCTGTGTCTGCTCATGATCTAGTAATGAAGTGTGTCCGCGAGTATAAATGTGTTTCATTGCACTCTTGTTTTTTTTATTTCTATTTGATTTCTCCTGTAAACAAATAATTATATAAATTCATTAACATAAATAAAACAAGTAATTTAAAATCGTTTTCAAATAAATAAATGAATATATATATAAATTTAACAAACACCTTAAACGCTGAACTCTTCCAATAGTTGATCATCTCTTTATATTGTGATATTGGGCAATCTTGAATCACCGGTACTTCTTCAAGCTCTGTACCAACTCTCTTTTTCCACCCATGATATAAATCATACTTGTAGGCTCGCCACATTTCACCTAAATACATTATCATTGCAGCCTTTGCATTTTGTCCATCGGGAAAATTATATCGAAGCTGCAATGGACATAATATTTGTTAAGAAAATTTTATAAATTTATATATATAAAAAAGGTGATTAACATTACTTACCAAAATCTCTGCCCAGGCTTTGTCCTTTATTTCTTGTCCAACTGCCTTCTAACTTATCAGTTGAACCGGAATGATATTGTTGTGTCTAGAAAGTGTTCCCATAAAACTTTTACATTTTGTGCCATTTTTATTAATTATAGCATTGTCCTCATTGTAATCAACTATGATTTGCGTGTTCCGATTCCAAACCTCGCGCATTTTTGTGCGGCCTCGTCGTCTGGTAGAGGCTGGAGCTAATCATGAAACCAATATAAAAGAGAATAATATATATGAATTTATCATTAATCAGTAACAGTAATGCTTAAACAAATACCAGTAGATGGGGGATCTGCTGAACCCTGAAGTGCTGCGTCTGGAGGGGGGGCAGCCTCCATGGTAGGTGAGATATCTACATGAGTACTATATATAGTAGATGCAAAGTGTACTGATGGAGGTAGAAAACCCGATGGATAACCCTGTACAGATGAGGGTGGATATGGATATGGATATGGCGGTGGGATATATGGGGGCACAGTACCCTGTACAGTGGATGGTGGGAATGGAAACTGAGGGATGGGTGTCTGAGAACTACCATCCGATGTGGGTGCGGGAAAAAAGGGATACGGAAAAGGTGGGTATGGATAATATGAAGGTGGCATAATGGGAGGATGGCCTCCTGGTGTCTCAAGCGGCGTAGTAGTATGCTGACCTGTAGAATCAGTGTCCCCCGCCACAATATCATCCTCAGTGGCATAATCCAAGCGTCTCCTCGACGATGCGGTCTAAAATAACATAGATGATAAAATAAAACGAACGATAATAAGATAAATAATATGAAAGACCATAATATTCAAACATAATTTGTACTTACATTGTTTCCAGGAGGAGACCTACGTTGTTCGTTTCTCAATATTCTTCTACTCCTTCTACTACCATCATAATCAGACATTTTGACCTGGAAATTTAAAATAATATTATCAAATAAATAGAAATAATGCAAAATGTTAAATAATACAATTGTATCATAAAACAATGAGATACATTTTCATGTGTGATATTTATATTGATAAAATATCAAGACTTTTCTATGTTCAAGATTTACTAGAGAAGTGGTTAAACATAAATTGGTGAGGCTATTAATAGTTTTATATTCGATAATGGTATAAAATATACTAGTTATTTTGATATCATGTATGAAAGTTAAAAAAAAACACATACAATATTGCGATAATATCATGTAAATACTTACAAATGTGTCAACGCTATGTGGGGTCTATGACAATTTCTGGTTCACAATCTGTTCTAACAATTGCATCATCCGTATCATCAAATGCAACATTCGAATAAATACCAACAGGTTCATCCACAACATCATTTTCATCCATGCCTTCGTCAAAAATATGTCTAGGAATAACATCAACAATAACACCAAATTGTGGTTGTAACGGGTCACTTACATAAAACACATGTTTAGCTTGTGACGCAAGAATATAAGGTTCATCGGTACGAAGCTGGCGGTTCATATCAATCACTCTAAATCCACAGTTATCAATATGCATTCCTTGTCGTGTCATTGAATCAAACCACTTGCATTTCATCATTGCGACACAACCATGTGCATAGTAATCTAGTAAAATGATTCTTTCAACAACACCGTAATATGATATATTTTCTGATCGAGGTTGCCTGTCCAATGCACTCGCATAACAATCTGTTGTGGCACTTATTGTGACACCGTCATGCTGTGTTGCCATTTTTTTTGCACAACTATTTATAACAAATTTATATCCATTGACAACCATTGACTTACAATCACGCACCACATCGTTTGGACCAAAGGACAATGCTTTTATTTCATCTGATACTTCAATCATTGGTAGAGTTAAAACCTAAAAGATTCCAACATAGAATATTAAACAGAGACATGTGATTATGTTATGAGAAGAAGAAAAAGAAATCTATTACCTTTGACTTTAACCAGGCAGCAAATTCTTTGTTGTGCAACAGTTCATTCCTCTTAATAGATAGAGAGCGATGTCTCTTTTTTATAATTTCAGAATGTTCTCTACAGATATGAAAGCATTAAAATGTCAGAAGATATAAAGAAATCACACAATGAAAAAATACATATTTATTAGTTTACTTACTTGATATAATCATCATGCACACTACAGTTGAATAATACTATGTGATGTGACATTTCCCACTCTTCCCTGCTTAAAGTACACAACGAGTACGATCCAGATATCCCCCCTGTTTGGGGCATTGAAGGAAATGTGGGCTCAATGGGATCATATTGCTCATCTTCAGTTTTCATTAGTCGATTAGACCTTGTAGTGACGTTAGCCAAGTACGATGAATAGAAATCCATGCATTCTTGTGCTAAATAGCATTTCACAAAAGAGCCTTCAGGATGATATTTATTTCTCACATAAGATTTCAATGTAAACATCATTCTTTCAGTAGGATACATCCACCGACTCGAAACAAGACCACCAAAGAGAACTTCCATGGGAAGATGCACAGTCAAATGTAACATAATTGTGAAAAAAGACGGTGGGAAAATTTTCTCCAAGTCGCAAAGAATAATCGGTGCATCTCTCTGCAATTTCTGAACAACACTTCTGCTCAATCTTTTGGCACAAAGATCTCGATAAAATTGACATAACTTAATCACCGCAACTCTAACATTATGTGAAAGTAAATGACAAATGGCAATGGGAATCAAATCATGTAACAAGACATGGTAATCATGGGTTTTAAGAGATTTGAGTTTCACATCTTGCGTATTCACCCTTTTCGAAATATTACTTGAATAACCATCCGGAACCTTCAAACATTCCAAGACCTGAAGAAATTGTTTTTTCTCCACATTTGTCATCAAATAACAGGAAACAGGGACTTTCCACTTATTTTGACCAATTAACTCAGGATGAAGTCTTGCTCTTATACCCCAATCCATCAAATCACGACGACACCGCAAATCGTCTTTTGTTTTGCCTTTGACATTTAAAATAGTAGCAAGTAACATCTCACAAATGTTTTTCTCGATATGCATTACATCCAAACAATGACGTAATAAATTCGATGACCAATACAGCAACTCAAAGAATATGATTTTCTTTCTCCAATTGCTGTTGGAATTGGAATTAGCATGCTTTCGCTTTCTGATATTTGATTGACTTTTGCCAAGAACATAATTCAAATCATCAAGTTCTTTAACAATATCAGTCCCTGAAATTCGTTGAGGTGTCTCATCTGTCTCTATGGCATTATCGAACTGTATCCGATTTTTCCTGTATGGATGGTCCATTGGTAGAAAACGTCGATGCCCTATGAAGCTGAAAGTTCATCGAAACTTCATTCTTCGGAAACGTGTATTTTTCATACAAATAGGACAGGATAATTTCCCTTTAGTACTCCAACCAGACATCATTCCGTAGGCAGGGAAATCATTTATCGTCCATAATAAAGCTGTACGAAACATAAAGTACTCCTTTCTGAATGCATCATACGCTTGTGTACCAACAATCCAAAGCTCATTTAACTCCTCTATTAATGGCTGCAAGTATATATCAATATCATTTCCAGGATCACTGGGTCCAGATATCAATATACTCAGGATAGTGCACGGCTTCTTCATACACATCCATGAAGGAAAGTTATAAATGTGAATGAAAACAGGCCAAGTACTGTGTGCAGTATGCATTTGGCGAAATGGGTTGAAACCATCACAGGATAATCCCAATCTAACATTTCGTGGGTCGGATGCAAAATCAGGATGTAACCTATCAAATTTTTCCAAGCCAACCCATATGCAGGATGCACTATTTCATCATTATCCTTATTTCTTTCATCTGCATGCCATCTCATATTCATTGCCATTTGTTCTGACATAAAAAATTTTGAATCCTGGGAATTAAAGGGAAGTGCCACATCACTTTCTGTGGTATGCATGATTGAGATCCATCTTTATTAGTCTTCCACCTTGATGTGCCACACTGTTTGCACTAACCCAAGTTTGCATTCTCCTTACAGAACAAACAACAGTCTTTGAGACAAGAATGAATCTTACTAAATGAAAATCCAAATTTGTTAACCAACTTTGATGCCATGTAATCATTTTCTGGAATACATGCATCATCAGGCAGTAAATCCTTAATAAATGTAAGGAGATAGTTGACTGCAGTATTACTAAATCCATACATTGTTTTCCCATGATATAATCGCATTAAAAACTCAAGTTTGCTCATTTTTCCACATGCTTGATATACTGGGGTATTTGCATCTTCCATCAACTTTCTAACACTCTCAACGTCATCATCCAGATTAATAGATGAGAACTGTGTTCCAGTATTCATTTCCTCTTGCACTGGTCTACATGAGGAGCTAGCTTCAGAAACAAAAGGAAACCGATCAGAAATCAGATTTTTCATACCAATATTTTCCGCTGAATCGATGACATTAAACACTTGAGATTTTTCTCCATTGTGATACCACACATGATAATTTTTTTGGAAACCACTTTTAGTGATATGGTAACTCACTTCCTCACGAGTTAACCAAGGTCTTCCAACACAATCAAAACATGGGCATCGAATCAATCCGCCATCTGAATCATTATTGAATGCAAAGTCCAAAAAATATTGTAACTCCTTCTGAAATTCATCAGTGATCCGATCAATGTTGTACATCCAGTATCTATCCATTCTGAGGCAGATAAACATACATTAGATAAATAATCTAGAAAAAGACTTAACATTATATGTATTGTTTCATAAGATATTAAGTAATCATCAATAACAAGTTAATAAAAAAATTATAACAAATATATTAAAATTATGGTTTAGGGAATTCATAAATGTTTTAAATTATAAAAATTCACGAATAGTCATACATAAGTTCCAATAATGAGGACTGATTATAGTAAAAAGAGTTTATATGAAATCTAAGAGATAATAATAATCAATTCCCAAAAGTGTTTGGGTTAATTCATAACGAGTTCTAATGTTCTGTATTAAATCTACAAAGATTTATTGAAATTTAGAGACATTTTGAAAATATAACCCATATCTACAAAGATATGTTGTCGTTCTACTAAAATCCTTGGGAATTTCTGGTGTGGTTGAGTTGTTTAGTGATTTTTCTCAGTTTTATTTTATGCCTTACCCCGCACCCCATTGAGTACTGGTAGATGACGGAAAATATAATCCATATCTATAAAGATATGTTGTCATTCTACTAAAATCCTTGGGAATTTCTAGTGTGGTTGAGTTGTTTAGGGATTTTTCTCATTTTTCTTTTATGCCTTACCCCACACCCCATTGAGTAGTGGTAGATGAAGAAAAATATAAACCATATCATAAAGAAATTAATAATAGAAATCATCATTATTTATATTTGAGAATGAGAGAGACATTTCATAGAAAATAGTTTTCTTCTTGGTTGAAATTGAAGGTGGAAATATTACTATAATAAATTAATTATATCAATATTTAATTATGTTCAATATCCATTTATATTATATGAACTATAGGTAAATCCATTTTGATCAAGGAATCCTAAGGATATTATTTTTTTGAAGGTTGGGGACCCACCTTACATCAAGTAAGTGGATGATGGATTGATCATCTTACTCTATTAGAATAGAGTCTCTACCCTCAACCCTACACCTATTATTATTTCCTAAAAGGACATACCCTTCCAACTTCTTGAATAGATTCAAAAAAGACTCTATATATAGACACAAGTTACAATAATATCCAGAGTTGAGGACCCGCTCATGATTGAGTTTATGGATGGATATATTCTGGAATTCAATAGCATAATATCTTGAGTCAACCATAAAAGGCTGGTCAGTTGGTTTTTTGTGTTCTAAATCTCACATGAGTTTCCTACACTTGGGATTAATGTGCATGGGTTTAACATAGTGAAAACATGTGACTTTTCTATCCAAGGAACTAGTTTTGGATTTGGGTTCTTTATTACACTTGGAAATTATGTTCACTACCACCATAATGACATCAAATCCTTGAGATCGGGGTAAACTAGATATAAAATATATATAAATATCCTCCCACACTTATTCAATAATTAGTAATGGCTATAATAATATTCATGAAAGTTGGGCTAAATATTTTTGTCATTGGAAATTGCAGAAACCCCGGCTGATGTGTCCCCATTACTGGCCACATGCTCATGCTCTTCGTTATTGCACAGAGGGTGCTAATGTGGCAGTTCATTAAGCAGGGTGTTGATGTGACAGTTATGTTTAGAAGGTTGTAGCATTAGTTATGGGATGAAAGCTACTAAACATTATAATGAATTTATGGTTAATATTTTTGATGAAGTGGTAATATTAGAACAAGTAAAGATTCTATGATTCTATACCAATAAAAATAAAATAATTCCAAGATGGATTCATAAATTATAGGAATTCCAATTGAATGTAACAGTGGAAAAATCACAAACTAGTAGAAAATTCATTAATGGAATGCTTTCATATTTCTCATAGAAATATAAACAAGAATCTACACAGACTGATTCCCCTAAAACGAGGGTCAAAAACTTGAGAATACAATTCCAAAACATAGGCATTTACCAAGTTAATAAGAAATATAAACCAATAAAGGTAAAATAATTTGGAAATAGATTCCTAAATTCCAAGAATTCAAAATGATTATAATGACACCAACGAAAAAATTAAAAAACAATGGAAAATACAAGTAGTAAATGCTTGCATAATTCTCATATAAATAGAAATAAGAATCCTTATAGATTAATTTATCTAAATCTTGGATAAAAAAACAGAATAATATTCTAAAACATTGAAATTAACACATAATATTTACCCCTGTCATTTCCAGAACCAATATGTATGTTCTTGACACAAAGAATCATCTACAACAATAAACAAAATGAGGGCTGCAGCAAGCAGGGATTAAATGAGTCATAACAGAAATTATTTATAATAGTAAATAGAAAATGTGTTTTAGAATATTTTTTTTTGAGATATTCAACATGGTTAGAGGTTTGAAGGTGATTCCCAGACATCTAACATTATCTTTGAACACCTAGTGTGTAGGGTAAATAGGTTTATCATCCATGCTCCATGGAAGTAAAGATTCTTTGACTCTAAACCTATTAACATAAACTAATTCCAATATGGATTCCTAAATTCTAGGAATTCAAAATGATGGTACAAACCAGTGGAAAATTCATGTATGGAATACATGGATAGTTCTCATAGAAAAAAAATAAGAATCTGCATAGACAGATTCACATAAAATCTGGGTAAAAAACATGAGAATGCAATTCCAAAACATAGGAATTTACCATGTTCATAAAAAATATAAACCAATAAAGGTTAAATAATTCAGAAATAGATTCTTAAATTCTTTGATTTCCAAATAATTACAATGACACCAGTGATAAAATCTCAAAATAGTGGAAAATACAAGTAACAAATGTTTTCATAATTCTCATATAAATTGAAATAAGAATATTTAGATATTGATTTATCTAAATCTAGGATAAAAAACCTATGAATGTGATTCTAAAGAATTTTAATTGACACAACTTATTTAGACCTTTCATTTCCATAACCAATGATCAAGTTCTTGACACAAATAATCATTTATAGCAATAAAAAAATGAGGGCTGCATCAAGAAAGGATTAAAAGAATCATAATAATTTTTTATAATAGTAAACAGAAAATGGGTTTTAGAATACAAAATAATTTAGATATTCAATATGTTTTGAAATATAAAATAGTTTCTATACAACTGAAGGAGTCAAAACATAACCAGAATCAAAAAATTAAGTTATTTTCAATTCATTAGTGCTATCAAGCAGACCCTAAATACATGTTCAAAACATCAATTCAACAAAAAAAGAGTATCAAGAGAGAGTTAAGGGAACACATCTAACGGAAAAAATAACGGATCAAGACCCCTTTTCATGGGATTGGTCTAACCTTCATCACACTCACAGAGCATGTTGTCTAATGGTGTTAAATTTAACCTATATTTCATCCTTCCACCCCATATGGGGATTTTGCGTGAAGATGTCGGTCGGGAACGGGGAGGGGGTTCGCGCAAAGATGTCTCAGGGTGACGTCGGCCAAGAACAGGGAGGGGCATTCATCAAGCAGGTCCATTGAATGACAATAGGATTTACTATATTCATAATAGGAATCCACCATCTCAATGTAATTAGAAAAATAAATAGTTTTAGGTGCTTATATATTTCTATTTTCATGTATATAAATACCATTATTTTGAACAAGGATCTATATAGTTCTGAGGTAAATATAAATTTTTATAGTTTCCCACTGACTCAATGAAGTTGGATAACAGGAATCATGGTGGGTGGATACAATAGAATGAGAATAAGCACCAACATCATCGGAAGGTAAACACCAAAATCTCATATTTTCAATGGGAGGACCATAATAAATAGATTCTATTATATGATTCTAATTCCTCAAATGTTCAACTATTTCCCTTTATATCCCCTTGAACCTCATGAACTGGTTGATAGTTAGAAACATGATCCAATTTTTCTATTTGATAACCGAGATATAATTGGTTCCAAGATTTAGTGTACTTGTATGTGTATACTGAATACATAATACTGATAGATGATGAATCTAAAATAACATTTCATCGTGAGTGGAGTATAGCCAGATATGTTGAGCCACCATTCTATTTTCTGATGAAGTGTAGTGTTTCTGTTTGGAAAACAACTCCTCTAGATGTTGTAAAATTGATATGCAAATCATCATGGTTCATACTAATCACAAAAAAATCATCATTAATTCATGATATAATGACACCATTTATCAAATAATTGTGATACCCTCACCTGGAATGATAAGAACCCTAGAACACCTGACGGAAATCGCAAACAGGAGGAGAAGGAGGGGGTTCAAAGAGGTGGATGAACTGTAGAAAAAAAACAAATTACCGAGCAAGACAGCTGCAGATGAGGAAAATGTGTCAGGAGGGAGATGGGGGTGTCGACCTCGGTGTCGGAAGAGAGACGTCGGGGAGGAGCCGTCGAGGAGGAGGGCGCGGCAAGGAGGGCGCGGTGAGGAGGAGGCGTCGGGGAGGAGGGCGCGGCGAGGAGGAGGGTGCGATGAGGAGGGCGCGGCGAGGAGGAGGGCGCGGCGAGGAGGAGGCGTCGGGGAGGAGAAGGGCGCGGCAAGGAGGAATTGCGAGGGCGGAGGAGGAGGAGACGTGGTCGGGAGGAGGGTGGTGTGCGAATCGGGGGAGGAGGGCTGTGGGAAGAGGATCCCGGTAAAAGATAGGAGAAAAAAAGGATGAAACGGATTTAGCCACGGAAGAAAAATTTAATTGTGGCAATATAATGGCTATAGCCACGGACCTAAAAAACCGTGGCTATAGGTCCGTGGCTATAGCCTGGTTTTGTAGTAGTGATACTTTTCAATAATCTTATACTTATTCTTAGATTTAAAAATATTTATATCTTTATAATATGAAATATATTCCAATTATTTAAAACAAGATATTGAAATATGACCAAGAATCCAAGATAAATATCACATGTTTTCATTACTTCCTATAAAATCCTTTTTTTGTCTATTTCCAATATCTGCAGGATTTTTCCTATTTGTGGAACTATTCATAGCTATCTTCCTCTAATGAATGGTAGAGATATTATCATATCCAATTCCATATTTTCCAAAACAGTAGAGAATTTAGGATGAGACAATAATTTCATGTTTTCCCACTAAAGTATCATATTTTATTTCCATTTAATTATCACCTACCGAAGGATAATCAAATCGTAAGTGAAAATAATCCTTTAATTTGGGCTTGCCATTTGAATTAGATTGATCCACTTCTTTCTTGAATGATTCTATCTCTTATCCCAATTTTTGAATCTTCTAATCCCTTGATTTATGTTGAGAATTAAGTTATCTATTGGGAATATTTCCTATAGTCAACTCATCTTCCAATTCCCAAGAGAGACTATCCATCATGTCATATTTGTCCTTTCTTTTAGAATTCATATGAGAAACTGAATCACCACAATATAAATGCTACGGTTATAGACTTTTATTTTCCTGAACTACTTTAGATAGTTGTGTAGAAAGATCATAATTTATTGATTTCAAATTTAAATTTTAAATGAGTGCACATTGTTTCCCATTTTATTAATTTTTAGTATTTTATGTTCTTTATCTTGAGAATCATTATTCTCTCTTAGACCTATGGTGACTTCTATAAGCCTTTTATTTAATCCTTTTAGATTATTGAATTTATTTTCTCCCACTTGGATCTATATATATTTAGATTTAATTTCTTCATTCAATTTATGATCTGATTGCATGATTTCATGGAAAAATTTAACTTTTTTCCTCCTTGTTTTTTATCTATCATAAGTAGTTTCAGCATCACTTGGAATATTAGGTTATTCATTAATTACTGAAACATCATTGATTGATTATATATTTTCACTATATAATTCATCCAAACCTTTATTTAGTATATTGTTCATTTCCTTAAACTAAATCAAACTTGTTCCATAGACACTTCCATAGTGAGGAATACCACCTGAATTCTGCTTCTTATTTTTAGTCATTCCCTTTTACATGGAAATCTGAGGTAAGAGAAAATTTAAACTTCCATTCCAAAAGTAGACTAAACCTTGTCATATAAAAAAATAAATCAAATTAAGCTAGGCTCGGATATCAATTATTAGGTCCAAAAGGGTCCTAGATACCCTTTGTGGGGGGGGGGGGGTGAATCTGGGTATGGATATTATATTGGAGATTCTTGTTGGACCAATAGATCATGAAATCTTTATTATAAGCATCTATTTGTTTTATCTTTAGTGTTTATGTTTATATTATCCTTTCCAACTTTATCTGATAATGGTGCATAGAAAAAAAGATGTAAAAAATCATAAGGGAAAACATATTTGTAGTTTGGTCACCCTCACTGGGATACATGCAAGGCTTATACAATGAAAATGTGCCAATGCACCTAATCCACTAAGGGTTACTTATAATAAATGGTTTGAAATATATCAATTCTATGACAAGGATCACTACCTTTACAAAGTTTAGGGATAGCTCACTGCTTCCCAAGGGCCACTCCCTCAATCTCCCTTTCACTAGATCACTTCCGTTGGAAAGGATCAACTAATTCCTTTTCATTTTCTCATTACTAAAGAAAGGACCCACACAAATTTTATGGACTTGTAGGTACCTTCATTATTAATAATTAATTCATTCTCAATTGTAGGTAGATGCTCTGTTGAAGTTCTTTCTAGGCTGCTCATTCACTTATGTGAAAATACAGGGATGAAGCACTTCTACTTTCCAGTCAATTGGAATTGACTTCTCATTACTGTAAAACCATTAATTACCTTATATTTGGAATGTTATTAATGATATGAAAAGTATATATTTTATTTATTGGAATATAGAAGTGAACAAAATATTTATGAAAATATTGTATGATGATGAAGATCCTTTTTCTACTTTTTCTTCTTCTTCTTCTTCAGAATTTAGATATGACAATGTTATTATTAATTGGGTAATCCTGGCACATATCTCCTTCCATAAGACCCTTAAAATAGTTTCACTTGTGAGTGTGTCATGAATTCCTATTTTCAACTTTTAGTTGAAATACAATTCTCTATGTGCCGATTTCCTTAGGTAAATTAATTTCACAATCTAACTTTTCCCTATGTATAAACCTCCTTCAAAACCATTTACTTCACAAACCACCTGCTTTGTGAACCACCTTTCACCGCATAACATGAGTGATTTGTGAGACACCTCTATTTTGTGGATAACCTTCACTTTGTGAATGACTTTCCCTTTTCAAGAAGCAGTTCCCCAAAAAAAAGTTCTGGAAACTAAGATATCATTCCATGCTAACTTCTTTTTGGAATAACACTTTTGGAAACTACCATCTTCATAGAATCCTCCCTCATGAACTACTTCTACTTTGTAGAATCCTCTCCCATGATCTAATTTAATTTAACCAAATTCTTCCAGTGCTAATTTATCTAATTAATTTTTCTCTATATAACAATGTGATTATGGTCCTTTATATAAGCGGATAAATCCTGAAAAACATGCTAATCAAAAATACCCAAAACTAAAATGCAGTACAATATTCACAACAAACTTGCCATGAGGTACACAAAATGCATTTATCATTTTTGGTGGTTAATGTCATCCACAAACCAAAAACCATTATATATTCTCAAATCAAAACCTCAATCCACAAAAAATAATCCTCCCATGAATTGGCATGCATCCCACAAATGACAAGCCTTCCACGAACTGACTATTCTATGTAGTTCGCGTAATGCAATTCACATCTTGCATACCTCATTTTCGGTTTGTATAGTATAGCTATACTACTATACAGTATGTGAACTCCACACTTCATGGTCTGATAACTATGGTTTGTGAATTCCGTTTTAGAAATTCTTCCTTTACCATAAACAAACTCCCAATTTTGAGGCCCCAAAATTTGGAAAACACTAGGAATCTATGCCACCTTAAACATCTGATTTGGAAACACAAACCATAATCAAACTGGATCATCTATCTGTGTAAACAAAAAAATCACTCCCAAAATAATAATATGGCACCTTGGGGTATTTTTTCCCAAAAACATATATATTTTGTGGATTGTTTATCCTCACTTATTCCAGTAGTGCAGTAGATTCCCGTGGTTCTTTTCTTTCTATTTTCAACATATTATTTTGAGCTAGTAGATTAGTTATACAATTATTTTCATTATGTCTATACTTTTTTACCTAATTTTTTTGTGTGAGAAAATTGAGTTTTCAAATGTTGAAAAGATCTCATGAAATTTGATATGTTATTTTTAAACAAACTATTTTCATTTTTCCTTTTTTCTAGCTAGTGCTTCATCTACAAAATTATACGTTTATATAGAAACTAGCAATTGAACAGGGAAGATGATTAACGACTAATTATTGACATATTCTAACTTGGGGTTTCCACATGGATTCATTAATGATTTGGAGTTACCTTTCTTAGGAAACTTATCATAATCATCATTATGAAAGTCTTCAATCAATCCTATATTATGGTTACTCTCATTGGTTGATTCTATTCTTAATTTATGATTTATTCCATTCATTTTCATGGATTATTTTTAGAGGTCCATGGTATGACCTCTAATTACATATTAGAAGCATCATTTCTTCGTTGATATGAAATTATTGGAATCCAGCCTCTCATTCTTCGTGGGAGTATCTTATTTCACAGTTTTGTTGAATACTTTATTTTTCATATTCCCCATGGAAGACTTTACAGATTTTGTTTTTTGATTTTTTATTTTTTATGGTCTTTTTTTATCATAAAAATATTAATAGTTCATTTTTAGGATATACCAGAACTCATCATAATTGTAACCACTTATGTTGCAGTAATCACAAAAGTCTTCAGGACAACTAAATCTATTATAAATAGAAAGATTATTCTTCGTTTGTTATTTTTCTTCAATTTTATAGGTTTATTCATTTATTCAAATCTACTCTCCCTGAATGCAGACCTTTTAAAATTTTCATATGCTGGCACATTATTACAACAATCAATGACCTAATGTCCAAACTTCCAATAGCACCAATAGTAGCCAACAAATATTCTCCTTTTTGCTGCAGTACCAGTCTGTCTAGATTTTGTGCATTGTTGTTTCTAGGTTTGTATTTCCTTCATTATAGAATACTTTTTGGAGTTATTTTTATTGATAATAATAGTATCAACCCTTTATTCTTTTATTTATTTATCAGTATTTATATCAACCCACATTTTCCCAACTTTTGGATTTGAACCTGCACTGGCATATGGGACTGTATTAGTAGAAACCAAATTAACTGGGTTGTGAGTTACCTTCTCCCATGAGTTTGTAGAGTTTGATCATGATATTATTTTGATTTCTTTTTTCCACCAATATGATCCCCTTTAGAGAAAGGAGTATCATAAAAAGTTTTTTAGCAACATCTCTTCTTGGAGTTAGAGTCTCTTTATATGTTTTGGTGGAATAATTCATCTTCTTAGAAAATTGGGAAGTTCTAACATGCGTATCCTTAAAATTTATAATTTAAATATCTATTTTTAGAAATTTCATTCTATGTTAAAAGTTATAATTTGTAAAATTTTTTAGTTTTCCTTCCCATACACTTGTCAGTTTAATAATCTGATCTTCATGATGTTTCATACCTTCAATTATAGTGATTTAAAGGTCTTTGATTCTTCTAGATTTAAAATAAAATTTTGATTCCTTGACATATATGGTAGATTTATGTGAGTCTTATAGAGAATGGATCTTTTATATATACTCTTCATGAAGCTTTTCCTTTTCTTTCACTAATATGTTATGCTCTTTGACCTTGATTGTTTTGTATTCAAGCCTTCCACCAACTGACTTTTCTATGCAGTTCGCGTAAGGCACTTCACATCATGCATACCTCCTTTTCAGTCCGTATAGTGTAGCTATACTACTATATAGTATGTGAACTCCACAATTCATGGTCAGATAACTAAGATTTGTAAATTACTTTGTACAAATTCTTCATTTACCATAAAAAACTCCCAATTTTGAGGCCCCAAAATTTGGAAAACACTAGGAAACTATGTCACCTTAAACATCTGATTTGGAAACACAAACCATAATCAAACTGGGTCATCTATCTTTGTAAACATAAAAATCACCCCCAAAATACTAATATGGAACCTTGGGGTATTGTTTCCCAAAAACATTTATATTGGGTGGATTTTTTATCCTCACTTCAGTAGTGAAGTAGATTCCCCTTGTTTTTTTTCTTATTTTGAACATATTTGTTTGAGCTGGTAGAATAGTTATAAAATTATTTTCATTATGTATATACTTTTTTACCTAACAATTTTTTTGTGCGGGAAACTTGAGTTTTCAAATGTTGAAAAACTCTCATGAAATTTGATATCTTATTTTTAAACAAACTATTTTTATTTTTCCTTTTCTCTAGCTAGTGCTTGATCTAAAAAATTATACGTTTCTATAGAAACTAAAAATTGAACAGGGAAGATGATTAAGGACTAATTATTGAAATATTATATGTTGGGGTTTCCATATGGATTCATTAATGCTTTTGAGTTACCTTTCTTAGGAAACTTTTCATAATCTTCATTATGAATGTCTTCAATCAATCCTATATTATGGTTTCTCTCATTGGTTGATTTTCTTCTTAATTTATGATTTATTCCATTCATTTTCATGGATTATTTTTAGAGGTCCATGGTATGACCTCTCATTACATATTAGAAGCATCATTTCTTCCTTGAGATAAAATTATTGGAATCCAACCTATCATTCTTCTTGAGAGTATATTATTTCACAGTTTTGTTGACTACTTTATTTTTCATATTCCCCAAGGAAGACTTTACAGATTTTTTTTTTATTTTTGGGTTTTTAGGGTCTTTGTTTATCATAAAAATATTAATAGTTCATTGATGGGATATACCATAACTCATCATAATTGTAACCACTTATGTTACATTAATCACAAAAGTCTCCAGGACAACTAAATCTATTATAGATAGAAAGATTATTCTTCGTTTGTTATTTTGATTCAATTTTATAGGTTTCTTCATTTATTCAAATCTACTCTCCATGAATGTAGACCTTTTATAATTTTCATATGCTGGAATATTATTCCAACAATCAATGACCTAATGTCCGAACGTCCAATAACACCAATAGTAGCCAACAAATATTCTTCTTTTTCTTATAGTACCAGTCTGTCTAGATTTTGTGCATTGTTGTTTATAGGTTTTTCTTTCCTTAATTATAGAATAATTTTTGGAGTTATTATTATTGATAATAATAGTATCCACCCTTTATTATTTGATTTATTTATCATTATTTATATCAACCCACATTTTTCCAACTTTTGGATTTGAACCTGCACTAGTTGATGGGATAGTATTAGTAGAAACTAAATTTACTGGGTTGTGAGTAACCTTCTCCCATGATTTTTTAAATCTTGATCAAGATATGATTTTTATTTCTTCTTTCCACCAATATGGTCCTCTTCATAGAAAAGAGTCTCATAAAATGTTTTTTAGCAATATCTCTTCTTGGAGTTTGTGTCTCTTTATATGTTTTTGTGGAAGAATTCATCTTCTTAGAAAATTGGGAAGTTCTAACATGCGTCTCCTTAAAATTTATCATTCAAATATCTATTTTTAGACATTTCATACTGAGGTAAAACTTATAAGTTTCAATTTTTGTTAGTTTTCCTTCCCATACACTTGTCAGTTTAATAATCAGATCTTCATGATGTTTCCTAACTTCAATCATAGAGATTTCAAGGTCTTTGATTCTTCTAGATTTATGTTAAAATTTGGATTCCTTGACATATATGGTATATTTATTTGAGTATTATAGAGAATGGATCTTCTATATATACTCTTCATGAAGCTTTGCCTTTTCTTTCACTAATATGTTATGCTCTTTGACCTTTCTTAGTTGAGCATCTATGAATTCCATAGAAACATTGAACAATATTTCAAGGGAATGAAATACTTCAGCAAAACAAATTTACTTATAGTTCTCCCATAACTATGAAATTTCAATAATTAATTAATTATTGAAATATTTGTATGAGAAAGAGTCAAAATTCTTCCCTTTCTTCAATGAGTTCTGTGAGAAAATTTCACCTTTTGAATTTCATTGCATGTGCATCTTAATGTTTATTGATTTCTTGTTCAAGCTATTATTTTCATCAAAAAATATCCTCGAATGAAAAATTATATATAAAATTACTTATTTAGGAACATTATTAATATATATTTCAAATTGAGAGAAGAAGCCTTAAATAATTTTTATGGATTCAACTTCCTGATACTCTCCATTTCTTGAACTAATTTCTTCATAATAATCATTATTAACTAATTTGACAAGAAATAATTGATCCTTGTATTATTTATTTTATAATTTTATAAATATATTTTCTTCCTTTTTATTCCTATTTTTTAGAGTCCTAGAATAAGGCTTCCTATTTTATTTGACGGAAACAAAGATTAAATATTCCACCTAAGGGGATTCAGAATCAGATTCAAATATAGAATTCATATAAACCTTGTAAAAACAACTAAAAATAAAATTTTATCCAATAAGAGGCTAAACTATCATATGATACCAATTTTAGTTCTTATATGTAACATGAAGGGACATTGAGAGGGGGGTGGATGAGTCTGTGTACCCAAATATTTTTGAATTTTAATTTCTTTCAATTAATACCTCTACTCTTGAACAACTTCCCCTATTAAGAGGAATTGATATATTATGTTATTTTAATAATATAATAAACATGAAATGAAAAATATAGAAGAAATTCCAGTAGATAAATATTATTATAATTTTTGGTACAAAGACCTACTCCTTATGGTGATCAACTTATGGCTGTTTCACAGATTCTTTTATCACTATATCTTGTAGTGATTAAAAATGTCTAGAATTTAGAGAACAATGTTTATAAAGGAAATAAAAAATATTCCTTATGTCAATGATGTTATTTATATTTGTTCCACCAATATTGAATGGAATCTTTTATACTAGCACCATAAGTTATTCAATATATTTAATAAACACGCTGAACAAGATCTCTGTACTACACTGGATGACTTTTCATCAATTAGATAATCTTGTTTCTCTTCTAATGGAATTCTACTACCACTGAATCACCAATATTTTATGTATTTTTTCCTTATTCTATTTAATAAGTATAATATTATACTTCCACTTTAACTCATTACTTTTTCAGAATGAAAAACTAATGAATTTATCAATATGCTATAAGTTGACTTCCTCATCACTTTATCAAATACTCACGTAGATATTGTTTTTGGGATGAAATTATCAACCTCGATCATTCGTTAAGTGGTGAAAACACTATTTAATATTTTATATTATAAAAATACTTTAATACCATCACATCAATTAAAATTCATATATTTTTTCATGGAATCTAAACACCTAGTATATATATATTTTTCATTTTTTATTTTATGTTGTAACCATTGTTAAATTTTTGGTGTCTCAATTTTAATCCTTTATGCTGTAAAGTTCCATAGTGTATTTATCTTGGGTTATTCAATGCTTCTTCAAGTGTGCATGTGTTTTAGACACATTCATGTGTGAAAACATGCATCACTATCAACTCAGTTGTGCACAAACCTGAATGGACGTACAAAATTCTTTTTCCACTCTCATGCACTGTTATCCTTTTTCCACACCATGCACATAATTTTTATTTCACTCAAAAGTCCTTCAATTAGGTATCTTTGTTCAATTATATGAATTGGGTGTTAATATTATTCACGAAAGAGAAGTTTTCATGAGATCTTGTAGCTTCACAAACACCAGAATAAATATGCATTAATGTATCACACTCTCGAATGGATTTTAAAAATACCATTTTTTATGAAAAACGTTTTTTATGAAGCACTATGAGTGTTCTATGGACAATTTTAGTGCTCATGGGATCATATTCTCCCTCGTGAAATATAATCCTTCATGGATTTGTCCTCCCTCCATGAATGGGTTCATGGTTACTCTATTTTTAGAGAGATCTCTCAAAATAAAAATCGAAATCTTTGTCTTTGGTCTAAGGTCATTGATATTGATAGGAAATTTTTTCCCCTTACAACTCCTTAGATCCAAGTTTCACTCCACATTGAATCTCTACAAAATATGCCACATCAACACAAATATTCAAACACCCAAGTCATTTGGGATATTAAAGGGTATGTAGAAAATCATGGTACCTTCACATTATTACTTGTGGTTAAATCCTCTCATGCATGCGACGAGGATCGCATGAAACTCCTATTTTTAGTTCATACTATATCAATGATTATCAGATAACCAAGTTCCTCCTACAACGATGTTTTTAGTCAGATAATGATCATTTTTTGAGTTTATTATCATCCATGAACGATGGAGACTGCATGAATTGAGTTCCTTTATCTTATATCCTTACAAAAAATGGCCATAAAACATTCATGATATCCCATGGTTCATTTTAAATAGGTCTCATTAACTTTGGTGTAGTGGGATCATCGAATGGCAAAGAGGTAGGAGACAAAAAGTGGGAAGGAATAGACAGACGAGATCAGCCGCATCATGCAACTCATGTTCTTCCTATCACTTTAATAACGGGGGAACACCGAAAAACATTATCATGCCTCAAATTAGTTCTAGGTAGTACATACCTCAAATTTATAGCTAAATCCTGTGTGATAACCCTTTAAGCCGACACCAGGTTTAGTACCTGGATAACACTACAATTGGACGCCAACACAGACCATGACACATATAGTCTATAGGTTTTGAAAGATTCATAACCAAACTATGTTTACCCTTGTCTATGTTTTTTGTAGGCCTTACCCATGGGCCCACATTTTCTTCAGAAGAACTTTTCTTTCCTTCTAACATCTATTTAAGTGGCCCAAGATGACCTCCCATGGGGGTGGTTGACCCTTAGGTCCCACATAATCCTTGGATGAGGTTGGCTTGGATACTAAGTGTATTTGGATATACATTTTAATAAAAGACTCAAAATAAAATACTTATAAAACATATAAGTAAAGAAGGGAATCCAACTTCCAATGTAAATCCATCTAACCAATTATTCACCTTTAAGTAACCCCTTATGTACTAATTATATTGTATGGTTCTCCTTTATGAAAAATAATATTTTTTCATTATCTTCCAATAATAATTTTCATAGTCCTTATATAATAAAGAAATATTTTATAAACTTCTTTAAATCATGTTCATATTTATAGAAAATGTGTCAATTTTGAAATATGTATTTTGAACTCAGAACCAGTTCTACAATCATCTGATTTACTATCACTAGTGAAAAACATGATTTAACGTTGGTTTTTAACCAATTTCTATACAAGTGATGTAAAAAATAAGGTTTTTGGCATTGGGTTTTAAAAAATTGATGCGGAAAATGATAGTGTGCTTAGTTTTTGGTGTCGTTTTATACATAAGATGACATAGAAAACTGTTTTCGGTTTGATTTTTTATGTTAGTTTTTATAGGAAACTAACACCAAAAACCAAACCAAAAACAATTTTTAGTTTGGTTTTCCATGTCCATTTCCTATAAAAATTTATTCCCAAAGTCGTGTTATTTTTTTAATGATTCAGCGTCATTTTATATATAAACTAACATCAAAATTTAATTTTTATTTAGAAGTATTTGAATATTACATTCCCTTAATAATGAAAATCCCTGTAATAAAAAACCAGTATACAACAATAAATCATCTTGTAACATTGATTAAAAATAAACAAAATATAGATATTTTTATCTAGTTAATCAAAAAATTATCTACACATTTGTATTATAAATAAGAATTGAAAATACATACCTAAAATTTAAAACAGTATGATTGTTGGTTTTTATTGAATCATTCGTTTGAAAAAATTACCTTCAAACACCTATTATAACAAAATAATTATATGTTTTTTGAACATATTTTATTAGGAAAATATAATAGTAATCAGAAACATAATAATATACATACCTTAAGTAATAATCATACAAAAAAAGTAGTTCGAAAACAAAGATCAAAGATGGTTAATATCTTCTGGCATGTATGAATCATCATCATTAAACATCTACAATGACGTTGAATGATATAATATTATAAAACACAATACTATGATAGAAAATATAAAATAATTAACATGACTAACCTCATCATAATCAGTCATTACCCCAGTTGTGATTATCTCATAAATTAATCGTAGAACATAATAACCACATTCAACATATCCTTATTAATGATGAAACTGCAGTTAATAAAATTGTAACTTTATAATAAAAACCAATATATATGCTTATATATATATATATATCCAAAAATCAAAATAATATCTAATATATAAAATAATTACCTTTACTTTCACATATTTTATTTTATTTGGCTTCTATATTGACAAGTGATATTTGTTAAATTTTTTCCATTGCCTTCATTTTCATACATAAAAACTAGTAATACATGTATAAACAATGATAATTAAACATAATGAGAATATAAAAAACAAAAACTTACTTGTATAACAAGGTGGAAAATTTTCTATGAACACCAACTAATAAAGATGAAAACCAATATAATGTGTTTTCACTTGGATAGAATACAACTAAAATACAATGCCCCATACAATATAAAAATGTCACATTTAATGACATTATAATGAAAATTGGTTCATAATAAAGTTTCTTATCTTACCCATCAATAAATTTCATAAACCGATACCCAATATTTTTCATTGATAACGCCCTTCTCTCTCTCTCTCTCACACACATAGATATATATATATATATATGCCACTATATTTTTTTTCAAAACATATTTCATATTTGATAAAATATATTCTGGATCTATGAAACCATAAACACTTGTGATTTAATTTTTAACAAGTATCATGTGTAGATAGCTAATTAAAAAATATATATTCTTAGTCAATTTAAATCACCTTAAATTAAAAAAAATACTGAAAGGTAAATTTACTTTCATGGAAAACAAATTCAACACATTCATGGTGATCAATTTAAAATTCATTAGATACAATATATCATTGAAGAATATTCTCAATGGATAGTCTCTTACATATATATTAGATGAAATTTGAAACTCATAGATATTATCCAAGGAATAAGAAACCTGAGATAATATTTCAATTCCATCAAAAATATCTGAAGTATCTACAATTATTTATTCTTAAACATTTAGTTTCCTTTGTTCCATTTTATTGGATTTTAGATACTAAAATATAAGTTAAATGTCATAAAACATTATAAGTAATTTTTAATCATATGTAATTAATATTTTAAAAAACACAAACTTCATATTACATATGATGAAGAAGGATTGATGTCCAAAGTTAAAAATTACACATAAAATCTCCATCTCTGGTAATATCTATGGTAGGGAATGGTTGTAGAACAGTAGGATCAATAATATCATGTATTGATACTCTAACCTGACCCATATGAATAGGCCAGTGGTATAAAAAATCCCACAAAAAATGAAAAAATACAAATGCTACAATATTTACATTAGGATCTCCCGTATAGAACACATAGTATAAGGTTGGGTCTGAGCGAGGTGGTGGAAGATCTGAATAGAAAGGATGGGTGGTCTGGGAAGGAAGCGAAATTAGTGATTGTCTTGTCATTTGTTTTAACCTATCCCAATACAGAGCTAGTTGAATTTGACCACCCGTGGACTATTTCATATCTTTTAGTTGAGATTTTAAGAATTCCATTTTTGGATCTCTTGATTGTTTACTTTGATGACAAAAAACTTTTCAAATACTAACACCCACCTCATATCTTATGATACGACTAGGGTGTTCTGGCTCTCCTAATGCAGTGGCTTGGATGTCCATCCTACCCTCAGGTATAAAAGTTCCCTTTGTCAATTTATCCTAAATTTCATCTTGAAATTAAAAAATGAAAATGGAACATTACTTTTATTAATTTACAAATAAAAAAAAATTAATGAAAAATAATATTAATTTACTTAAATTTATTTCATATAATTCTATAACTTTATCTGTAAGATACTTTTATTTTTTTTATTTTTCTCGCTCCTTTCCATTTCACATAGTTGGTGGGTGGAGATGGAGGATCGAATTGGACCTTATAAAAACCATTAGTAGAGTGAGCTCTTAGTGATTTGAACTTTTACTCAATATTTGTTTGCTCTAATAAATGATATCTTCCATGTGGTAAAGTATGATGGTAAACATTCTGCAACTGAATGTCTTGATGGGATTTCTTGGAGGCCTATTATATAAAATGTAAAGTAATAAGTAAATAGGTATATATATATATATGAAACTTTTCAATATAATATAATATAATTATCATACCTAAAATGTTTTATCATGTCTGGTGGAAACAAATTTATTCCATGTATCTTCATCTAAGAATGGATAGTCGAGGAATGTGATTTCATTTTGTCTCCTTACAAATACATAATTTTTTTTCAAAATCCTTTTGAAATACCTCCATTGAACTACCGTTAAAGTAAGGCATATTTTCATAACAACATTTGTTTCTTCCAAATTGAATGTCATCTATAGTTGTATAAATTAAATATTAGTGATTTAAAAAATATCATATTTGAACAATGAGATAAAATAAATAAATTCATATATTTTACCTTCCTGGCCTCCCAAATATGTTCTATCACCATCTTGTCGACAGACTTCTAATCAGGATATAAAATTCTTATCTTGTAATGACTCTACTTGTGGAAATAGCTAATAAATTGAATCACATTTGGGCCAGTTGAATTATTATAATCATTAAAATTAATATGTAATAGCTCCTCTACAGGATAAAGTGGTAGTTTTTTAAACATGTAATGCCATTTTTACTAACTTCATGATTCGATTTTCTAGTACTAAATGCAGAAGAATCCCCGGTTGAAGTCTCATTTGTAGGCCTGCAATTATTTGTTTTGTAAATTAAAAGTCATCTTTAATTAGATAATTATATTACTAGATTTTTAATTATATAAAATATACCTCATTAGATTTCTATATGACTCTCTATATGTATCTATCATTGTAATAGGAAAATGTAGTGAAATTATTGTGTACTCGAATATTATTAGACAAGTCAGTAATTAGAAAACATGAAAATAAAAACATGTATGAAAAAAGTGGTATGCATGTGTAAGTTTTATAAAAAATAATGTTATTATTCTTGACCAAAAAAATATATCAAGGTGAATTATTAGATATAAAAATTCCTTCCAAAAAGACATAAAAATTTAAAAATTTAAATATCAAAGTTTGAAAAGGTGTTTTCAAATGTGTAAATTAAACTAAAATATAATAATGTATTTCAGGTTTTTCAATGAAAAAATGTTTAACCATAATCATGGAATATCAAAATTTAACACAAAAAATAAAATAAATAATGAAATATAAATAATTAAATATCCAATAGTTATTAAATAATACAGTTTGTACAGATGTAAATTTCAAAAAATCAATATAAAATAAATAATTATCAGATTAGTTAGGAGATTACTTTAGTATTTTCCCATATCCCTTTAGCATGATCATTTAGTATTGCATGCACTAGGTCTTCATTATAGTCATTATTATCCAAAAATTGTGTAATATAAGAAGAAGCCTTATTTAAATAAATAACATCATCATCATCCTCATCAACCAAATGGATTATTTTCCCTTGAAAAACAATGCACCACTAGTCATTCGAGGGATCAATGACATAAAATATTTTCATTTCATGTGTTTACATGATAAATAGTTCCTCATTGAAATTAAATATTTTCAAATCAACCATTTTAAACCCATATTAATCATTTTTAACACCACTATTACTTGAAACCCAATTAAACATAAACAAGAGGACTCAGAATTTAATATAATCAAGTTCCCATATGTCTTCCAGAAATCCAAAATATGACATTGATGTAGAAATTGGGTTTTATCTTTTTCACTCAAAAAATGCAGTGTCTTAGTGATGACCATTACACCACTATTTTGAATAGTAATCTTATCATCTGACTTATTTTTGTAAAATGTGTAACCATTAATATCAAAATCAGACTATGCGATCACATTAAGAGATGGAACCCCTTCCGCCGATTTCAATGTTTCTGATGTATATATTTCTATGATGACTTTCTCTTTAAGCCATGAAACACGTTGCTTTTTATGATCAATCATCAACCAATTTTCATTTCATTTTGGATAACGTAACTTTAATTCTTAAATATGTAATGATATATATGATTGAACCTCATATGAATTATTCAAAATGTATAAATGTGCCTGCATCACTTCATCATGTTGAATGATCTTTACCTTTATGCCCCGAATACCTCTACCCTCACTATTAACTGTTAGATGTTGAGGTATATAGAGACAAATATGATCCACTTCATACAAATAATTTGTATAGAACTCAATCACATCTTCTGATACATATTTTTTAACAATATAGGCCTCTGGTTGATAAGTATTTTTAACACATCCCCTTAAAATTTTGATATTTCATTCTAAAGGATACATCCATTGTAAATAAACTAGCCTACATATTCTTATCTCATGCATAAAATGAATCACTAGATGAATCATTAAATAAAAAAACATAGGTGGGAAATACATTTGTAGTTGATAAAGAATAAGAGATGCTTTATTCTCTAGCAAATATATCAAATTTGGATCAATAAATTTGCTACAAATGGATTTTAAAAAATTACATAACCTGATTATAGTCTTTCTGATAGCTTTCAGCAATATACTGCATTGTGTGACTGGTTGTTGTTTTTCTCATCAAGACATGACAATCATGTGATTTAATACCTATTAACTTACAATCCTTTAGTGATGCCAAGTTCCTCACATTTGAAGAATAACCACTGGGAACATTAATAACAAGAAGACAGTGACAAAAAATCATCTTCTTAATCTTGCATAACATGTGAAAAGTCGGAGGTAAATATGTTATGTTTCCTTTCATTGTAGGAGCTAACTCTAAACGCATTCCCATTGATATCAAGTTCAATTAAGAATTAAATCCATATTTTATATTTTCTTTTATGTTTAACAAAGTTCCAATAAAACTATCACATATGTTTTTTTTCAACATGCTTAACACCGATGTCATATTTTACATCTAAATATCTTGAATAGGGTAGTTCGAAAAAGATAGAATCTTTCTTCCAAATATTTTTTTGAGACCAAATCTTATATTCATTCAAAAATTCAAGTAAATATTCTTCACCATGTCATAATATTATTCAACAGAAATTGGTCAAGGGGGAAGGTTGTATTATTATAAACCATTGAATGGTTTTTTAATCTATGTAAGGATGATCAATTGGAAAACAATATTCGATGTACCATGTACACTATCCTTCTTCAATGGTTTAATTGATAATAATAAGTCTCTCCTCCACAAATTGGTCATGGTTTATGTCCCTTAACACTGTATCTAGATAAGTTTCCATTTGTAGGAAAGTATTTTATAGTAAACATTATCATAGTAAGCAAAATAAAATACTCTTTCTTGTATGCCTCATAACTTTAACACCTATCTCCTATAGCAGTTTCAAACAATAAATCAATGGTGAAATATACACATGAAAAACATTTCCAAGCTTTTTTGGTCCATAAATTATCAATCTCATCGAAACATATTTTTTCTCCATTCATATATGTGGGGACAAGTTGTAAACTTCCAAAAAATGGATATGAACTATGTTGGATACTTAGACTCTGATATGAATTCATTCCATCAATAAAAAATACCATTCTAATTTTTATAACTTCACTTAAAAAATCATGAAATTTTTTATCAAATCTATTGCACTATGGAGAATCAGTATGGTGACGTAAGTTACCATTAGAGATGCACTCATCTGAATTCCATATTAAAAGTTTTTCATCAATTGAATTTAAAAATAGATTCTTTAAAAGAGGAATTATTGGAAGGTTCCAAATTTATTTAGTAGGAGATATGATTCTTGTACCTAAGAATGAATCATATTTGAATTATTAGAATTGTATAAAAGAATTATTGGATAATATCATTAGAAAGTAAAAAATTGATTTTTCTCAAGGTTAGATGTCAGTACCTGATAATGAATTTAAGTTTAATTTTTCATCCATCTTATAGTATGATGTCCCACATGTAGTACAACTTGATAAAAATTAATATTCTTTCATATACAACACACAATAATTAGGGAAAAAATGTATTTTTTTTATTCCCCAATCCCATTGAAAATGATATTTTCTTCACCTCATAATTGGAATATGGAAGCTTGTTTCCTTGTGGAAGTATCTATTTTAAAATATCAGGTTAGTTAGAGAAACTTTTATAACTCCACCCATTTCATGCTTTCAATTTAACTAATCTCAAAACTCTTGATAACACTGTATATTTACTGCAACCTGGGAATGATGGTTTCATAGAATCTCTATACAATCATTCAACAGTTTTTATTTTTTTGATGGTTTCAACAAATAAATCATGAATTAATTATTCAATATGATCCTCTACCTCATTATGAGTATTTTCATCAACATTAGATGTTGAATTTTCAGTTCATTCACCATGAAATATCCAATATGTATAATTAAGGGAAAACCCATAAAAAATGAGATGATCCTTGATTTATATAGAGTTCAAAATTCTCATATTCAAACACTTCACACATGGATAGAAAATCAAATCAATGTTTTGAAGATTTCATTTAGAAAATTCCAAGAATTCATCAACTCCTTTTTTATATTCACTAGTGTTTCTTTGTAAATTTATCTAATTATGATCCATTCAATACCTGATATTGTAACAGGTGAAAAATATGGAGTCATTACATGTGATTCCCATTTTATTGATGAACGATTACACCATATATAATTTTCCATTTCATAACATCGTCAAGACCATTTGATAATTTCAAAAAATATATATTTTCAAAATAAAAAAAATTTACAAAAACATTTATAAATTACAATAAACTTCAAACTAATAATCGAAACAACATAAAAATATAATTATATTACAAAAAATTTATATTAAAAATAAAAAAACCTACAAAATTAGGAGTTAAATAAAGGAAATAGATCCTTAATTCAATCTTCACCCCCTTGAATGTGTTGAAATAATAAACACTACAAAATCTATACAAAAATGATTATAAAAACAAACAATAAATATGAACAAAAAAATAAAATCAAACCACGAGTTAATGTTGTCCAAAAATAGGTTTACGGGGAAAAAATAATTCAGTGGATGATGAAACAATGGTAGAGGATGAATAATGGAGACCAAAGATTGTGAAAATCGAAGAAAAGAAATAATAATGGTTGTTGGGGATCACCAGGTCTCCTTCTAAGTCATGAAGAGTTGGGAGGAAGTTATTGTGAGTCAGGAGAGAGGTTTCATAGATCCAAAAAAATGATTTTTTCCTGATTTGGAATAATTTTAAAAGGTTTTTGGCATCTGTTATTACAAATACCACTGCTGATTAGTACGAGAAAAAGAATTTTTGGCATCGGTTTTTGTGAAAATTGAAGCAATTTTCTTTTTGATTTATGGCATTGGTTATTAAAAAAACCAATGCCATAATGAGCATCATCAGTAGTTTTTGGCATTAGTTATTAGCAAAACCAATTCCAAAAACCATATATAAATTTTTTTCGATGTTAGTATTTAGTAAAACTGATGCCAAAAAGCTTGTGCACATACTTTTTTCATCGGTTTATATAAAACTGACGTTATTTCTTCGACGTTAAAGCCATTATTGACACTAGTGAATGTGAATTGTACAAGTGTGACATCCAATTATATTATAAGAACCCAAAATAATTATCTTGGAATAATAATTAATAATAGAGAATTTTATTACCAAATGATTACCAATGAGTCCAAAACAATTCTCCAGGCATCATCACATCAAGCATGAAGAACTGTCTTAGTAAAACAGATCCATGGAATCTATAAAAAAATATCCATGAATCATCATAATCTATATTGAATATTTCTCAATTTTTTTTCATATTCCTCATTCTATTATTAATCACTAAACATAGAGGATTACATCATACATCGACTTTTGATTCCTTCTAATATTTTGAAAACAAAAATACAACCATACTCACAAACCATCCACATGGGTGTTTCAATTATTATATTTATTTTAGGTAAATTTATACCATTTTTTAAATTAAAACAATAAAATAATTCCAAAATTTATAGAAAATAAAGCGACTTTTTAAATCCTCTACCATGACCGGTGCTTAAGTAACTTAGTTAACATGTACAAAAAATATGGATTCGTTTATGTCTAAAACTCATGATGGGAAGTTCAACCTGATTAAAGGGTGATTTTGAGAATCAACATGTAGGTTTCTTCTCATCTAGGTTTGAGAAATCAATATTAATCAAATAAAAATGACTTTTTAACACTTTAAAATAAAAGAAACAAAAACATGGGATGGTTTTCTAGGTATTATTTCATAAAAAAAATCCCTGTTAACCCCCATTTAAATTAGTTGTATTGATTTATATTATTTGAAATACATTTAAATTACATAAATAATGGTTTAAAGTATTTAGGGTTGATGAAAATAATATTATGTGAAAAAATCCCTAATTTTGATGATTTTACTTTATAGAACTTCATTTTAAATCCTAAAATATGAATCTAGATGAAACTGGAATATGGACTAATTTACTTAATAAATGAATAATATTCTAGGGGAAAATATCATTAAAAAACCAATGAAACTTATGGAAATCACATGACCCATACAAAAATTGACTGAATATTATTAAAATTCCAAATGAATCTAATGGGACCACAAATGGGTCTTATGAAATAGGGACAACCCATATAAAATATTTTTTTAAAAAAATGGATCTTATAAAAATATCACGACTCTTACAGAAATAAAAATGACACTGATGGAATCCTAAAATGACACTTAAGACCCATACATGAGTCATATAGACTTCTACATTTCTATCAAGAAATAGAATTCGGCAAAGGAAATTACTCTTATAAAAACATGACTCTTACAAAAATAAAAAAATCATATGAAAATCCAAGGACTCTTTTGAAAATGGTAAATGACTCTTATGAAGCTTAAAATGACTCTTTTGGTTTCAAAATTATAAAAACAATGTAGTCACAAGATTTATCTCTAGAAATTTACAAAAATCAGAAAAAAAAACTCAAAAATAAATAATTTTATTAGGATTTATATATTTACCTTTAAAATTATAGAATTACTTTAAAAATATTTTTTAAAACAATATAAACCTTCTTAAACCTATAAATTAGAAGAATAATTCGCACTATTCCCAATACCCATGTAATGATAAATAAAAGTGTGTGGGGGAAAGTTTAGGCCCTTATATACAATTCCTTTAAAATAATTTGCATACTAGAGAATCAATCCAAATCTAAAAGAGAAAAAAACAACCTATATACATAAAACTCTCTAGGAAATACCTCTATAATAGGGGAAATGATACCACTATGGAAAAAAATCACATGAGATCAATAATCTCAAAAAAGTTAACATTGAATCAAATAATCTCAAACATTTCAGCAATGAGTCAAATATATCATTATTTAGGGAAAACATTGGTTAAAATAGATTGGGATACTGAGCATGCATCTGCGACTCACACTGCATTGTAAATCCTTCTAAACCACCATGACTCTATAAAATGTTAGCTAAAAGTATAAAACAAATACAAGAAACATTACTAGAATAATGAGGTAAAATAAATACCATGATCAGAGAAGAATATCCTTGGTACCTTCAGAATCCCAATGATCTCATCCACAAATTTCCTTTCTAGAATATTCACGAAACCTAATTATTTAACCACCATGAAATTTTGATAATTTATAAATTGATCAACAATCACTATAATTCCATAAAAACCTCATTGGGATCATGGTAAACTGATGCTGAATTCAACCATGTTATTATCCCACTTTCACTTGGGGAAATGTAATGTTTTCATCCAAACTCCTTGAACATGATACCCTACCTTCACCCCTTGATCCCAAAAAACTTGATACAAAATCCTCTACTGATTGACTAATTATTGACCACTTGAACTAACTTCTCAAAAAATTGTATATATTGGGTATTCAATTATACACCACTAAAGTTGAGCTATGGTACTCGCAAAAAAACCTCATCCTAAATCACCAACAGAACATAAAATATTCCTCAAAATAACTTATGATGCTAGTCATCCTCAGACCATCCATTTAGATCATCGCTATGAACGATAGGGTCCCGCATCACCAAGGCCTTCAAGTATCACCATTAATACTACTTTATTTATTGTATTGAGGGTGATTTCATCACCATATGACATTGTAAATCTCTACAACCACCCTCATCTTCATCATGATGCATCCCTACAAGCTCCTCTATCACTCTCCAAGAATCTATAGACTCTAGAATGGAATCTCATCACAAATTTCTACTCAACACATCAACCACTACATTCTTCTTCATAAGAGTGTAATAAATATCAAAGATATTATCTTGTAAGAACTTCATTAATATCTAATGACACCAATTGATATCTTAATGATAGAAAACATATCTAATTATCTTATGATTTGTGAAGGCCAAAAAGCACTTCCCAATAAACTATTTCCAAATGGCTTTAGAGGAAATAAAACTACTTGAAAATAGAGAACATGGGTGAAACAATTACACTCATGGGGGTATAACTACCCTAACCCATTTGAGATTATTGCTATCTTATAATTTAAGAATCACACCTAAAAAATATTAGAGGCATTACAAAAATTCGTGAACTTCATTCCCTCCTCTAGAAACTGAATAATGGAAGCATTAATCAACCTCCCATTCAGGTAACCAAAATTTATCTAACACTAATCAGTCACTATGAAGTCTTTGTCCTTCCAAGATAAGGCTGTCAATAAGATACAATCCAAGTGAATTACAACATGAACCTTATATAATTTCTTTCAAGAAAAAATAAACTTTGGACCTATATAACATTATTAGGCATTTCCAATGAGAAAATGGATCAATCTTCAATGGATTAACCATTACTCCCCACTAAGACACTATTTAAACAAGGAAATGTACATCCAGTGTCCATGACCTTGTTTTTTATCGAAATGGGGATGACCTTGTTTATTTAAGGTTCAAACTTTCCAATAGATTTCTAACAGGTTTATTCATAGAACAGGAAACACCCAGTGATTCTATATCAATTTGGACCTAATTTCTAAATGTAGGTGCTCATTAGTTGTGGACCAATGAGGCTTGAGAATTTTCATTGGTCAAAAGGATGTGAGGTCAGGATCATCACACCTTTTTGGGGGGAATTATTGCCTACTCTGGGATGATCTTATATATTTAAGTTATGTTCATGAATCCTTATTAATTCACCAAGCATGAAAATGGGTTTTCCTTTATATTTGACAATCAATGATTGATATGTGTGGTATTTAGAGAATATTTTATATGTATTTGGGGTTCTTCATCGATAGAGAATCATCCGTATGTATTGGAGATTCTTAGTCAATGGTATCCTTAAATATATTATATACAAATCTCCTGGTCATTATGATGACCATAATAGTTTTAAAGACACTCAGTTGGGCACTTGAAGTTTATTGTCATTCATAAAGACAGGGATTATTTCAGAGTTGGGATTGTACACGCAAATGGGATACCTATATATCCTTGTTAAAAAGGAATTATAACCCACGTAGTTTGATAAAAAGGATATAGTTTAACGTCACAGGGGTTGGAAAAGAATTAATGAAAGATGGGCTTGAACCATATAAATGATTCCTACATACTCTAATTTTAAGGAAGAGATCATAGTCCACGTAGTTCGGGGAAAGAAATATGGTATTTATGCATATTTAAATGGCCCAAAAAGAGATGTCATGATTACTTTTACATTCTAAGCCCACGTGAGTCATGCTCGGTTTGAGAAACAAGAAGTATCAGTAAACATGACAATGGTTCCACGAATGATTCAGTTATGAGAAATGATATGGGGATTAAGTATGTATGATAACCCAAGTAAATGAAGACTAGGACTTAAGAAAGAATCCCAAGAGCAGGGTCCATAAAGGTATTTATACTTTATGGAGATTTGGAATTTTAACCTGGGACTTACCCGAGAAAAGGAAGCCCAATTTAAGATGGACTTATGATTGGGTTTTATTCCTGAGAAGGAAGCCCAAGTAAAAACGAAATTAATATTGGGGCTTAGTCCTAAGAAGGAGGCCAAAGTTAAAGGAAATTATGACTACGGATTAATCCTGATAAGGAGGCCCATGTTGAAGGAAATAATGACTGGGGATTACTCCTGAGAAGGAGGCCTAGGTTAAAGGAAATTATGACTGGGGATTACACCTAAGAAGCAGTCCTAGGTTAAAGGAAGTTATGAATGCGGATTACTCATGAGAAGGAGGCCCAGGTTAAAGGAAATTATGACTGGGGCTTACTTCTAAGAATGAGGCCCAGTTTAAAGGAAATTATGACTGGGGATTACTCCTGAGAAAGAGGCCCGGTTAAAGGAAATTATGACTAAGGCTTAATCCGGAGAAGGAGGCCCAGGTTAAAGAAAATTATGACTCGGGCTTACTCCTGAGAAGGAGACCCAGGTTAAAGGGCACTGAGACTTGGGGCTTACTCTTGAGAAGGAGGCCCAAACCAAGAGATATTCTCATCTCAAAGGATGAGTTTATGTAAGAAAACCCTAACTGTGGTGATATAAATCTTGTAAGTCATGAGGTTTTGGTAGAGGTTCTCATAGAATTTCTTTTAGATAAGGAAACCAATAAAAGAAACATGCTATAAATGGATTTGAAGAGGGTTTTGAAGGATATATCCTGAAGAGAGGTGGATTTAAGGAAAGGAGGTGACTAGGATAGAGGAGCACAAGTATTATTCTGGCGCGCAAGTCCTGGACACGCAAGTATACTTGCACGACACGAGTCACCTTGGGCGACGAATAATCTTTAGGGTAATACTTGGGTGACTTTGAACTCAATCCCTTAGTATCATCCCTTGAGGCTTCCAAAATGGTGGCGCACAAGTTCCCTTGAGAGGGCAAGGCAACTCACAAGTTTCTTCATTTCCCTTAAGGGTTGGACACTTAGGCATGCAAGTATTAATGAGTTCTACTACTTAGGCCTTATTCTTATTCTTTATAGCTTGCCTTCAAGGTAAAAAATTACCTTAGAAGTGTTCAGAAGACTTCAGACAGAGACTTCAGCGACTAGAGCTTGAATATGAGTTTTTGAAAATTCATCCTTGGAATGGGGGCCCATAGGGTCTATTTATAGGTCACTGGGCACCTTGGGAGAAAAAAAAGGGATAGGGCGCACAAGTGACTTGCGAGACCCATATGTGGTGTGCAAGTGACTTCTACGGCGCGTAGGATACATTCACGACGCCCAAAAATGAGTTTCGGGTTCATCCCTTTATCAATTTTTTATGTTCTTCAAAGGGTGGCCCTCATTGGGCTTAAGTTATTCCCCTTTGCCATTCATTGGACTCTGTGACAAAAAAGAGAGTCAACAGACCTGCACTTGGAAAACTTATAATAAATATGATGGTGCTGAAGGACTTGCAAAATAGCCTTAAGATGCTTGATAGGTTCCTAAACAAAACTCATGTATAAGAGAATATCATAAATAAAAACTTCCACAAAATGATATATAAACCAACAAAACATAGAGTACATGAGTCATATGAAAATAAAAGAGGTATTTGC
This sequence comes from Viscum album, assembly GCA_963277665.1. Lineage (NCBI taxonomy): Eukaryota > Viridiplantae > Streptophyta > Magnoliopsida > Santalales > Viscaceae > Viscum > Viscum album. Next base: position 1,570,781,499 of record OY728143.1, read on the forward strand.
AACACCAATTAACATAACCACAATGTTGATGACGCTGTAATCAATTTTGAAGGTAGTCATTGGGATAACCTCATCCCTCATCCTCCTTTAATGATATTTATACAAGAAATAATTATTTGAAAACAAATTATCTCCATTAAAATAATTGAATAAATAATTTATCCTTTGGAATGGATAGCTATTCATGATTTTTACCTAATTCAGCCTCCATTAGTCTACAAACAGCCTCATACCACCATCTGTTTTTATTGTAGAATAACACCAAAACAACCTATGGTGACAAGCTAGGATAGATAGAAATTCTACATCAAATAATCAATACGGATCCCCAATTCCAATATCTATAAGGCTTCAATTCTATAATGATCCATCAAAATAGGAGAGTAAAAAAGTTAATACTCTATCCTGACATTTATGTCATGTTAAGGAGGTAGAATTACTACCTCATCAGGAAAAAAACCAAAAATCACCCTGAAAAAACTAACTTCAACACCAACATCTCTATAGAGTCTAAAGAAAATTCGTCCAACCAAGACAATAAATTATTTAAATACCTATAAACTATATGATAGTCCTTTTCTCTAATAAATACTATACAATATACTTCAATATCAGAATACACAACCCTCATCTAGAAACAATCATTGATAATTCACATAGAATATAACCAATTTGTGATGGGAATGATATCATATATATGTATCTGAGGTAGTAAGAAATCCACCAAGGGCTGATGCTTCCCCATTAATATCTTGATACCCTAAAACATATTAGAAAAATTTATTAATATCTAACTATTATAATCAATATAAGCGGAACTTGAAGCCTCTACACCTTGAGTTAAGAGGTAGAAGCTAACAAAGGAAAGATAAAAGAATGTGATAATCATGAATAAAATAGGGAAAATCTAGAGTATAGGATAAGAAAAAGGAACCATGAATAATCTCCAACCCATATGGAACTGGAATCTATATAAAATTCAATTGTCTATGTGTATCTCTTATGCCCTATTGACCTTGCCAATGACCAAATCCAATCCTATGATGAACCTTATATCCCAGAGGGTGGGGAACATCATGAGAATGACCTATACCATCCCTATATACTCTCAGGGAAACACAATCCCACTCTCCCTATGACTAATATGACCTTAAAGGAAACTATTACTAGGGATGATAAGGAATCTAGCTACCTATTCCTGGTTAGGACCCAATAATGTTTAGGAACCGATATTTTCAATGTACCTAATATCTAAAAAAACAACACTATTGTAGATATACTTTTGGATAAATGAGAACCTATAGAATAAGAGAAATGAGAGTGATATGGATTTGACTATTTCCAAATTGATTGGAACTTTAACTTCCCTGATGTTTGAGATCTTCCCCATAAAGCTCTTCCCCTTGGGATTTACCGATGAATTACCTCCTAAGATGACCTAAGATACATGTTTATTCCTCAATTAAACATACCTTATTTCGAAACTAAATATATTTATTCAGTGTAATGATGGTGATTTCATATTTATTTATAGGACATAATGTCTCTAAAAGGTGCTTCACCATGGGCTATTATTCTAGGAAAAAGATATGAGACGAAGAAATAAAGGTACTTGAAGAAAATACCATGCTCCTACATAACTAGGTTCCCATGTTGAAGGGAGAGAAACCCCAACCTCTTCAATATCCTTATCATCATCAATAAAAACTCTTCTTGGAACTTACTCTGAGAGTCATCCCATGCAATGTCCTCTTTGATCTGCTCCCCAAGATACAGAATCCACCAAAAGTGAGTTTCCCCTCATATTTAGCCAATTACCAATGAATCTTGATACTATTCCTTAGTGTGGATCAAACTGAATGAGATATAGAGATTCTCTAATCTGTGATCAATCTTAAAATCTGAGACTCTTTATTCATAATTCACCATGCCTTGACACTACAGTTCACACATCATCCCCCTATAAACTTCATCCTCCTCATCTGGGTCGATCCTCTAACAGTTAACCAGATCATCTTTCCAAACCACACCAACCTAAAATACAAATAAGAAATGACTATTAGAAATCATTGAAATCAATAATTAAACTCCTAATCCAGATATCATGGAATTCATTTTCGGTTTATGTGATAAGATTATTTTAAATTTTCCCGAAATCACCCAAATTCAAACCCAAGTTTAAACTAGTATAATTCATGCACCTATCCTAGGTATCTACCTAATAATTAAAATTATCTACCCTAGGGTGTTTAGTAATCTTATGTTCCTTAGATCAGATCAAAGGGGGCCTTAATCACCAGTTTCTTAGCTAGTTTCCCTTTTTAAATCACACACTAAGTTTTACTAACACCATTTCCCTACAAATCCTATGAAATGCCCATGATTAGATAACTCTAGACTCTATCCTACCTCTCAACCAAAGATATGATACCCCATTTTTATGAACCACCCACACTGGGAACCCCTCCTAGGTCTATAGTGAAGATGAGTGTGATCCTTGAAGACAACCTCCAATAGGCCACAAGGTGGTGGCTAGAACCGAGGGTATAAATCACACAAATGAGAGGCATTACCCTCATAAATTATAGGAACATAATGATACAACTAGCAATAAAAAACAATCTTAAATAAAACAAACACACCTTAATAACTATAATGTATGAAAGTTTCATAAAAAATACAGTTATCTAAAATTAAATTCCAATATAAACTCTTAGGTAGAAACACTAACCACAACTTACAGCTTAGAGTTAGTAAATTTAAGAATAGTCACAAAATTAAATCTAGACAACAATAAAATAGATTTATATATATAAGGGTGATTATATAGATATACTAAGTAGGATACTCATTAATACGTATTGTGTAAATATGGAAGATGCACATTGATGCCTCAGTGAGTAAATACCAGAATCAAGATTCACCTAACCATAGTTAACTACCAACCGACATCACTAAGGATTGATCACCAAACATCTCATCAATGTATAGTAAAATAATATCAATGAATATATCAAGAGGGTACTACAATCCACTTATGCAATGGATTTTTCTATCACATGCCAACAAAAAATGTGTTGGTGATCTCATCCTTTATATATCCTCATAATCACATCAAAAAATCCTTACAATTAATATCCACCTCACAATCACATAACCATGTATCTATAGTCATGTGACACATTACCACACCTAAAAGAAAATCACTTGTCCATAATAGTAGGGTATCCATAACATGAAGGACATAAACCATGTTCCCTCCTCTTAATATGTATGAACCACACCATATAAAAAATCATCATCCCATAATCATCACATCAATAAAACTTTTTAATTCTATCCAAAAAAACTAATTTCTAAAAAACTCTATAAAAGATTATAAGGAATATGGAGTATTCATCCATCCATTACCTTTATAACCTAGAGGTTTAGAAAAGATACCCAGAACAAAAAACATTTAGATGTTGGTAAGGTTATCCAACTTTGGTGGGTTGTGTATGAAATCATAGAAACATTAAACTATAATAAATCCCCACACAATCCCAGCCTAAGTTATTACCAACAATAAAAAACTACCATAGCACATATAAATGACCACCCCTCTAAAAACAACTACTTCCACTTGCAACTTCAACCAACACCTCAATCTCACATAAAAAGTCAAAACAACAACCAAAAATAACATTTTTAATAATTTAATCGATCATTTATAGATTTACCATTTTTGAACCATATTATATTCCTTATTACATTAATTAATCATATTTCATGTTAAAATATTTATTATTCCAGACCCACTTCCTTTCGAGTCTTTACTTTTTCATTAAATATCATAACAATTCATTTTATTTACACATATTAAATTCTGGACTCCTACACAAGTATTAATTATTTATTACCAACATATTCCATTTATTTTAATACAATTATGTATCAACTACCACAACCCCAAAACATCCCATCAAGTACTAAAACAAATTCCACTGAAACACATGCCAACAACCACTATAATTTCCACCAAACCAATTACCCCCACAAGACTAGCCTTACCGCCACCACCACCATAATAGAAACACCATTCCATACTATTATATTTATCAATAGAAGTTTAATAAAAATTATAATAATAAAACATAGCTAAAAACACCAGTAAACACATAAGTAAACACTTTTTTATTATTCCTTTCATGCATATTATTATTATTTTTGGCTAGTATAAGCATCTTCATAGTTCTAGATTATCTAAAAAACCCATTTTTAATAGATTTAAGTTATTAATCTTTTTAGGAGGTGTTTTTAGTAATAAATCGTATAAATAAAATAATATTTACTAAATTAATAAAATTCTCAATATAAATGAATTTATAATAATAAATATAACATGTAGTAGAAACTGAAAACATGGATATTCCCAAAATTGCATAGAAATAATGGATGGTCTATCTGAAACTATACTCCCTTTAATTTATATATTTTAGTTATTATATTTATTTTAGGTAAATTCATACCATTTATTTATAAGAAAAAATTATAATTCCTTGATTTATACAAAATAAAGGTATATCTTGAATCCCCTACCTCGACTGGTGCTTTATCAACTCGATGCATATGTATAGTAAAAGAAGAAGGAGGATACTCGTAGGACTAGGACTCATGATGAAAAACTTGAACCAATGGTAGGATAATTTATAGGCTCAAAGGGTAGTGTTATACTCATTTAGTTTTGAGAAAACAAGAAGACACAGAGAAGTAAAATTTCCAAACACTTAAAAAAAGCCTCAACATGTGGCGTTATTTTTGGGCATTCTTTCCTAAAATACAGTCAACTAAATTTTAATTAGTTATATTGATTTATAATATTTAGATAGAATTTAAATTACTTAAATAATTTCTTAAATAATTTTATGTTGGAGGAGATAATAATAAATTAAAATTCCCTTATTTTAGAGATTTTATTATTAAAATATTCATTTAAAATTATAAAATTCAAATCCAGATGAAACTGGAAAATCGAGAAAAATTTACTAAGGAATGAATCTTATACTAAGATAAAATTACCTTGTGAAAATCTAATAACAATTCTAGAAATCACTTGACTCTTATTGAAACTGAATGACTCTTACATAGATCCCAAATAACACTTACCAAATATAATGTGACTCTCATAAAATATAGATGAACCTTATGAAATAAAATTTTAAAAGGAAATGAATCTTATATAATTGTAATTAATATTTCCAAAGTTAGAATTACTCTTAAATAATTTTAAAAATATTCTTATTATCTACACATAACTCTTGTCTAATCCTACTTTACTCTTATGAAATGTAATTTAGAAAAGTAAATAACTCTTATAAAAACAACCGAATCTTCTAAAATCTAAAAATGAACCTTTCAAAAGTCCAAGGATTTCAACAAAAATGGAATATGAATATTATGAAAGCTAAAATTCCTCTTATAGTTTGTTAATTTCAAAAAAAATCCCCAATCGTAAGATACATCTCCAGACATAGAAAATAATTAAACAAAACCCCAAAATATAGAATTTCATTTCTAATTATATATTCACTTCAAAAATTTGAGAATTACATTAAAACTAATTTTTAAAATAGTATAATCATTTCTAAACCTCTAAATCACTATAATGATCCTTGGTTTTCATAATACCTAAGAAATAATAAAGTAAAGAACATGAGGAAAATCTGGACCCTAAAATATTTTTGAAATCAAAAGAATTTTTGAATCATAAAAATTATTTGGAAAGGTTTTTTGGTGAATTTGAGATATTTTTGGAGAATTTAGGATGCCTAAAAGAGTTTGAAGGTTATGATAATATTGTTTTAGAATTATATATAGCCACATAATAGGAAACATTAATTTATATTGAAGATTCTGAAGCTAATGTAAGAATAATATGAAACCTATATATGAGTAACTCCATTATTTCAAAAACTATAAAAGATCAATCTGAATATCATATAAGAATTATATAGATATATCATTAGAATAAGATTAAGACTTAAAATATCATTTAAGGGTACTCTTCTATGGTGTTAGAATAATATGATGACTTGAGACTCATGATTGATTAATTAGAAGATTATGTAAAACAAATTTAAATGTTCCAAAAGCTATTAAAAGTAACTTGATCTCACATATGTGATTTTAGAAGTTATGTATCATTAACCACATTCCACATAAGTGGTAGTTTCTTAAAAAAAATATGTTTGAATGAGTTCAATGTTAGTTTTTTGTGTATTTAAATGATTATTATCTTAGATATTTAGAAATATATTTTGAATAAGAATTATGGAGTTTTAAATGTAGTGATCGGTTTACTTATATTATGGGCCACTTGTATATTATTCTCAGATGAGCCTTTTACAAATAGTTAATTAAGATCATGAGACTGAAGATCTTTATTTTTTTCAACATTCATACACATAAACTATACATTTGATATTTCTAAAGATTTAAAAAATAAGATGAATCAAATAAGATGATGGGAAAATAATTATTTAGAGAGACCAATTTGCTAGTTCTACTATGGAATACATTAAACATTAAAATTTTAGATGATAATAGAGATCATATTCATTTTGAAAATCCCATAGGTTCATAGAAGATATAAATATTTATTATTAAATAATTATTGAGTCTAATAAATATCATTTCATATTGTTTGAATACCATTATAAAAAATAGGGATCCTGTATAAAAAAAATATTTAGGGACAACAACCAATGGGAAATAGTTTTAGGCTTTGTATTGTATATTTCCTCTATGTATTCACTTTTTGATTCCATAGAAGAAAATGTATCTCTAATTTCATATAAAATTACAAAGATATAGTCAACAATATATGGGGATGGACCTTTTAAAAAAAACTACTTTCTTTATATTATTATTTATTTTTAAAAATATAGGTGAGGGTGAGTTATAATATTGAGAGGATATTGAATTTACTTAATCGCATAGGTCAATTTCTGAAATAAACGTTAAAATAATGTAACATTCATTCAATACCCTTCTTATTATTGATTAATATATCACCTGAGTATCTCAATTGTTGATAGTGTGATCATAGTTTACTCTGAATGACATAATTTTGTCTGATAAAATGACGGAGAATCAAAAATATTTAAATAGTAGATACGTACCCACAATTGAGGGAAAAAACTATCATAGATTAAGAAATAGAATCATTCCCCATATCCTTTCACATGAATAAAAGGTTTTTGATGTTTCCATACTTGGTTTAACACCTATTGAGATAGATGATCCCATGACTCATTCTAATAATAGAAATATTGTATTTGATAGAATGGAAATTCACATGAGTCTCAGCCTATTTGGTGAGGACTCAACAAGTGCATCCAAGTTACCCGAGATCAAATCTTGGTGGATACATATTCTTCATTAACTATTGAAGTACTGTATTAGTATTGTATAATCACTATAGTAGTACTAGACGAGTACTATAACAGGTAATGTTCAATACTGTAGCAGCATGAACTATTCATCCATCTGGGCCTTCGAGCCACCAGTTTGGTCCTTGGGTCCTGTAAGGCCTTCGGTCCACCCAAGGCCCTTGGTCCAGTTGTCTCTCAAGGCCTTTGGGCCACCTCAAGGCCTACAGGCCACCCAAAGGCCTTTGGTCCATATGAAATTGTAGATAAAACTACTCCAGGTTACAACGAGAAATGATCCAGATGAAGATTCAGAGCAGACACATTCACCAGGGCAGAGTTTACCAGAATTGGAATACTGATGGAGTATGACATTACCATCAGAACCAGGATTGTGTAGCTCTACACAGGATAGTTATACAATCAGCTATGCAAAGGTGGATTGCTGATATCATGATATTTTATTGGGAGGGGAAGTTCCATGTTGTCTTGTCTAGTTGATTCCTCTAAGACCAACAAGTTATATAATCTCTTAATCCTTTCGAGAATTGTAAGGGTTCCACCTCATCCCCTGAAAGGTGGATTATCATAAATGAATAAACAATAAATGCCTTTGTCCCATTCAAAAGAAAACAAGAAAATAAAGGAAATAAATTAAAAATATTTATATATAAAAAATTATTTATCAATGGGTTGGTATTAAAGTCAAAAATGGAAAATTGGATAAGAATGAAAATATTTATAAAGGTAATATGAATATAAGAGAATCTATGTTTCAAATATAGAGTTCCAGTTTTCAATTTGTAAATATGAATAATTATTAAATCATTACTGGGCTTCTTTAAAAGGGTCAACTAAATTTTGAGTATCATTATTTGTTTTAGAGAAATATTGGAAGTGTTTAGTGTGGATGTAATGATGTGGATGATTTTACCGGGATATGTGATGACAAACTATTTTCACTTGAAGATAGAGATTTAAATCCACTACCTTTTGATGAGATACATTGTAGACTCATTTTATATGTGATGAGAAAAGGTATTGTTTTAAAAAACAGGATCAAAGTGGAAAAGTAAGATTCATTCAACTGAATAAAGAAGTTTAAAATCAAGGAGAAGAGTGAAGAGATCCCAAATGGTATGAAAAATAACAAGGAACATTATGAAGAGTATTAAAATATCATGTTTCTCATTTCATATATTTTTGGAAAAGAAAGAGAAAAATAAATATTCAACCTTCCATTACTTTTTTATTTATAGTAGAATTATAATCTTTTTAGATAATTTTCTAAAGAAGAAGAGTATTGATAATAAAGATGATGATCTAGGGGATTCTTCCCCAAAGGATAAATTGAAAAAATTTAAAAATTTCACTAATGGGGGAAAATTATCATGACTAAATAGAAGGATTTTATTAAGTAAACAAGTAGATAAATGATATTCAAAAAGAAGTAAATTAGAATAGGAAATAATCACTAAAAACATATAACTTTCATGGATAATATTTAATAACAAAAATAATATTCATTAAATTATGAGGAGGATAAAGAATGGTATATTGAGCATATGTTGGATGTTGAACATGAGGATTTCTTGGATCAAATATCAATCTCAAGAAACAAATATGGCTATTAAAAAGGGATGATGAGAAACTGAAGGAAATAGAATGAGGGTTACTAAAAATATAAATTAAATAAATTAAATAACATAGGATTATCAAAGATCAAAGTATAAAACAAGATAAATTTTTGAGAGACTGTGATGTAAAATACATTAATAAAGTAAGTGAATAGTATTAAGTTAAATTAAGGTGTTTTAATGATCAAAAAACATTATTTAATATGAATTAATATTAAAACAAATATAATGTTCAAATAATAAAAAGTATTTTATGTTTTTTCATAAATAGAAAGGTAAATTCTACTCTAGTAAATATTAAAGTTATCAAATAATTTTGAACTAATAGTTTAGCCTTAAAAACCAAATCTCAGCTAGTTTGGGTTAATTAAAATTGATAAAAACTCATATATATATATATATATAATTAAGTTAAAAGAAATAAAATAAGTAATTTTTCTCTAATATATATAAAAAATAAGCTCTATTTACACATGGAAAATAATAATTTTTTTTGTAAAGAGAATTTATATTCTCATGAAAATATTAGAATTTTATGTCATTTCTAGGATTATGGAGCATATAGATATAATGCCTATGGATTATTGTATAACAATTCATTTTATTATAGGTAAATAAGGTAGGGATCAAGGTAGATTCATCCAAAAAATATTAGAAACAACATTAAACACAAATATATCCTAGAAGAATGGAATTAAAATTTTAACACTAAAATAGATTTGAATATTTTTGAGAAGTATGTAAAAATGTATCCAATAAGGTGATTATGATGCTGATTGAATGGAATTATTTTTAGATTAATTTTCACATTTAAATGAATTAAATTATTCTAAAATAAATATAATACAATACAAATCATTTGTTGTTGAGGTATTTTTAAAAGTAATCAAAAATGAGAAGATATGAATTTTTGATATTGGTTGTTCTTATAAATTTTTTGAAGTCCTAAGTATTTTAAAATATACATAAAACCTGATAGAGGTTAAATAAATTTTGTAAATGAAAGTATATTGAAAATAAATGGAGTAGGAACTATTGAAATTGAATATTCAATGTTAATTTTTAAATAAGTTTTACTTATTATCAGGCCAAAACACAATCTTTTGACAATTTTGAAGCTAAGTGATGTTGGAAATAAAGTTATTTTCTAGAGAAAAAATTACATTATAAAAATATAAAGGGTCAAAGATATATTACAAAGGGAATAAGGACTAGTGGTTATTTATTTTGGATCATAAATATATGTGCCACATTTTATTTTCATACAAAGAATGTGTTGACCTCACTTGTTTTGATAATCCCAATAATGCTTTAATCTGTTTTGATAATCTCGATATGTGCTTATAATCCTATATATATATATGATAAATATCAAAATAATCATTAGAATTTGTTAATCCCAGTTTATCTATGTTTATACATACTTTGAAATAATTCTAACTCATTCTGGATATGTTTTTCATAGAATAGATAAGTAGTTAAGTGTTGGGTCACCATTACAGACCTACTAGTATTTAGTCTACTGATAGACAAAGGTTACAGATAGAATTAATAGACAGAGTCACTGAAACAGAAAAGAGCCACCGGTATGAATAAGTCTACTGGTATACAAGCTACCGATACAGACAGACAGACACACAGCTACCGTCATAAAGAGTTACCAATACAAACAGACATACGATCGGCTACCGATACAAAGCTACTGATACAAAGTTCACCGATATCAAGTCTACCAATGTGAAGTCTACCGATACGAGCTACTGTTACACTAGAGCTACCGTTAGAGTAATTCTACCGGTATATATAAGTCAACTGGTTTGTGAAAGTCTACCGTTATGATGTTCATCGGTATAGAGGAAGACAACCGCTACTGATAGATGAGCTACCGATGGAATGATCCACCGCTACAAGTTTACTATTACAAAGAGTTGTAGCTACCAACATAAGTTCACTGATACAATTAGCCACTGACTGATACAAGGATCTACCGGTACAAGAACCGAGTGCTACCGATAGGAAGCTCACCGCTACAAAGTCCACTGTTACAAGTCTACCGAATGAGAGCTATCGATAGGAAGCTCCCCGCTATACAAAGTCCACCGTTACAAGTCTACCGATAGAGAGCTACTGATAAGATAACTTCTAACCAGTCACTGCTACTTAAACTCTATTTATATTTATTGAATGGAGCCTAAGGTATAAAAGGAAGATTGAGCTACAGAGAAAACATAGAGATAAAGGTGCATATACACAAAAATATATGCGACATCCTTAAACCTTCATACTTGAAAAACACTGGACATACATGACGTCATTTATACAAGAAGAAAACATAATTTGAATCTTAGTCCAGGAGTGAAGAACTACAACGAGTTCTTTATGCACTCAAGATGATCAAGATGAACATGAAAGACAAGGAAGAAAACAACACTCTATTTTTTAGACAAAAACCAGAGAATGACTCAGAAGCATTTTTGTTCAATCAAAAGGAGTCTAGAGATGCACTTCTAATCACTAGAGCATTCTAAACTCATATATACTCTCTTAGTGATTCTTTTACTTACTTTTGAGAAGTGTGTGTAATCTGTAAAGTTTATACACATACTGACTCCTGGGCTAAATTGGAGGATTTCAAAATCCTCACACGAAACTTCTTTAATGCTCTTGTATCCCACTGTGGATAGTGGTAGAGGTCAAGTAAGACCTTGACAGATAGTGTGTTGTTGTTTTGTTTTCCCACGTAGAACTGTGGTAGAGGTCATAGTACCTAGACAATCTTCTCACTGTTGTTTACCCCAATCCAGGGTGTGGATATAAATTTATATAAATTTTTTGAGAGGATTAAGTCTCGGCTTGAGACTGAAACTCTTGTTTTAAAATTGCTATGTTTACTTACTTCAGTTTTATCATACTGAATATTCCACTGAAAATTACATTGAAATATAAAATTGTTTTAAAGTTACTTTTATAGCTAATCTATAAAGTGCTTGAAACTATTTTAAATCATTAGGTTAGTTTCAAATGTAAAATTAATCTTATGATTAAATTAACTGAGACCTAATCAATCTTTTGAGAACCTAATCGAACCCTTAAATTTTTAAAAATTCACTACAGTTTAACTTATTTTTTTATTGGGGGATTTTAATAGAAATATTTTTTAATAGAAATTTTTAATTGGAACTCAATTCTCCCCCATCTTGAGTTTCCACTCCGACTAACAGAATGATAATGAGATTGTCAATATAAGGATTTGTCATCTTGGCACAAAAATTACGTGAAATTTTTTTGAGGAAGAATCAATGAGTGATCTTTCCATGATAAAAATAGAAAGAAAAATTATTTCTGAGACTTTTTGAAATTAAAAAATAGTGCAAGGAAGTCACAAGATAGTGTAGATATAGTCAATAAGGCCATGTAAACAAATTTAATTTAATTTATATAAGAAAGTTAGAAATCAATCAACAAAAGGTGATCTTTATTTCCTTACATTTATTGATGAACTCACCAGGATGACTAATGTGCTATTTATAAAGTATAAATCTATATATGTGGAAACATTTATGATTTTAAGAAGTGATATTGAAATGGATCATTAAATATTAGCATATAATAAGGGAACATATAATTAGAGAGTGTATACTATAAATTTATTCGAATCATATATATCTAAACATGGTATTAACCATGAGTATAATAATCCTTAAAAACAATAATAAAATAGAGTTATAAAATCAAATAATAGAAGTTTTATTGAAATAGGAAGGGAAAATGGTTGAATGGAAACTTTCAAATCCCTTTAAATATTTTTTTTTTCAACTTCTGTTTATATTAAAAATTAATTTTTTTAAACCTAGAAAAAATATGACTTATTATTATATTTTATACATAAAAAATCATCATTTTTTTACTTTAATGTGTTTGGAAGTACATGATTGATTAAATTTAAAAAATTGGATATAAAATTTTTTGATGAGAGTGCTAAAGAAGATATTTTGTGTGTGTAATTTATCCAGTTTTAGAGGTTATAAGTTATAGAAAAATAGAAAACATAAGTTGTTAGATTAATATGATGTAAATATAAATGGAAATAAGCCCAATCTGAGTAATCCAAATGATAAAATTCCTTAAAATTATATTGAATAAAACATATAGAATTCTGAAAATGTTAGTAAATAGGATTCATGAAATGTGTCAAATAATGTTAATGTTTATTTTAAACATTCCATTGATGATGAAAATGATATTCCAAATGAAAAATAAAAGTTTAAATGGGAAAAAAGCATGTCTATCCTAAAAATATATTTTTGATTGAGAAGGATTCAATACAAAAAAGATGAAAAATGAAATTTTAGAACTAAAAACTATAGTTTTGTATGTTAATTCATATTTTTGTAAAGGAGCCATAAAAAATATATAAATTATACAAATAAAGATCTAGATCGAATTAAAAGTAATGCAACTTGGTATCTTATTCCAATATCAAAAGGAAATAACATCATTAAAACCAAGAGGGTTTTTAGAACCTTTATCAATGATAAAGGTGATAATTCAAGAACAATATCCATATTGGTATAAAAAATATTCTATATAGTTTAATGATTTGAATTTAAAGATATAGTTTTACATATAGTGAGACTTGATTCGATCAAAATATTCTTAGCTGTTACAATAGCTAAACAATGCAATGTTTACTCAGTGGATGTGAAATCTTTATTTTTAAATAGATATCTTGATGAAGATTTTTTAATTGGGTAACATGAAATATTTATCGTTGATAATGATTCCATGATGGTATTCTAGTTTATGAAATATCATTAAGTGTTAAACCAGGCTTCTATAGTTGGGTATTTATATTTGGATATATTTTTAAAAGTGTTGTGAAAAATTTCTCTAAAGTGCCATTTTGATGTTTTTGGGATGTTGGGTTTATTGAAAAGAATGGTTGAAAATGTTTCAATGTTTTTGATAAAAAATTGGGTTGAAAAAGTGGTTCTATAAGTATTTTGGGGTGTATGAATATTGAATGAAAATTAAGAATTTCTATGTAGTTAGTAGGTAGACAACACATCAATTACACATGCCGCATATAAAATTTTTAAAGGATGTATTTCTACATAATAATTAAATAGAAAATTTAGGGAATTCATAGAAAATGTTGGGAGTTAACAATATAAAAGTTTGTATATCTATTATGAGGACCACATAGCCAGTATACAAATCAAAAAAGAAGTTTTCAGTATGCAGTATTGTGAAGGGGATTATTATGTAGAAGAATTTTATGTGAAGGGATGATATCTAATTTTGTGATTATTAGGATTTTCATGTTTATTTACCTATATAAAGATGGCTAATCACATCATTTTTTAGAGAGAAAAGTAAAATGGAATATCACTAAGGGATAATCCTGCTAAGTCAAAAACTTGTTTGTGAAGTGCAAGCCGCAATGATGAGCAATGTTTTGTGGAGATAGTATGTAGGGAACAACATTATATGAAGGAAGTATGAAATGAAAAATATTTCATAAAGTAAGTACATGATGAATAGTTTTCCACAAAGAAATTATGAGGTGATTTTTTTTCAATGAATGCATGAACACTGTTCAATGATGTCACTAAAAATGGAGTAGTTTATGAAGGAATTTTACGTTAAGAAAATGTTACATAGTAATATAGATTTTATATCTCGAGAGGGATTTCATGTCATAAACATTTTAGTGTAAATCAATTTAGAGTTAATGAGTTGAGAATTCACTTCATTTGGAGATTATAGTGAGTCTTCAAGTGTAAATGGCTATAAAACAGAACATATTGTGAGCCTACTCCAAAAATTGTAACAAAAAATGAAATTAAGTGATTCTTTTAAATTGGAGAATTTCCTTTTTTATACTATTTGGATTTTATTAATTAGGATGAACCAATTAAAATGGTTATGTCTCCTACATTCTTTCATTTCATTTTATATATTTATATAAGAAGATGAGGGAAGATTATTTTTTAATGAAATATTATCAAAAGGGAAAAGTGTTTTAATTGATCATATCTTAATTCACACCCCTCTTCGGGTATTTAACCTAGTGGGTCTAGCAATTGGAATAATAGATAAAGGTAAAATTCAGTTTCATTCTCTCTATGAGAATGCAATGGAAATTTTTAATCAAAAAGTAATTCTGATCATCGAGGGAAATGACTTTCAGCTATGGAAGAACTGGATGGAACACTATTTCTTATACTTAGACATGAATGAGTATAGAAATTCTGTGTTGGGATTTTTTTGCGCAAATGGATTATATGGATTTATTAAAAGGATATCATAAATAACTGGATACTAAATCAAAGGGTTGAAAAAAAAATTATGGATATCTTTATCTAACATAATATATATGAAAGTGGTGTTGTGAAAATATTTTCATGACATGTGGGAGAAGACAATTAATATTTAAAAAGTACAAAATCCTGAGATGCTAAATTTATATTTATATAGAATATATATGAGGAATTGAGGATTCAGATGGATGTGGAATATATTTGAGGATAAGAGGATGAACATTAATGAATCTATTGATACATCATTTGATCAAGTGAATGTTATTATAAGGGATAATTCATGGTCTTATAAAAACCTTCAATGATTTAAAGACTATCCAGATCATCTTAATGATATTTCCATCATGATTCAATTAAAAAATCTATATGCTTAAGGATGAGGATCTAAATGATTCAATATTAGATAGGATTTATAGTACTCTTATTATGATTTTAATGATAAATGGAAATAACAAAGATGTGGAAATGGGGATATTAAAGGAATTAGAATTAAAAGCTATAAATAAGATTAATAAGGAGGATGATTAGTAATAACAATAAAAGCTGGATGAAGTCATGTTATTACTCTCTTGAAAATTTTAAATGAGAAATTGAAATTTTAATGGTACACTTCCAATCAAGTGCGTATGTTTTAAAAATATTGGTCATTTTATGAGAATGTTTCTCAGGAAATTTCATAAAGATGATGAGTATGATGAAGTTACCATATAAGTTATTAGATTTATATGTATAGTGATTAAGATTTGAAAAATATCTGTGAGTAATAAATGGTAAATACTGATTCATAAAGAGACATTGATGATGAGTAGAATAATATTAGCCCTATATCTATATAGAAATGAAGTAGTTTAGTTGAAATTAGTGAAAAGAATATCATTAGTGACCAACTATAATAATTATACACAAAGAGAATAAAGTCTCTATAATGAAAATATTTATTATCTTTGGTAGAGAAAAAGTGTTGTTAAGAATTTCTAAAGATGAATGAAGAGCATGAAAAAATAAAAAATTATCATACCAAGGAGATTTTGTTGAGGATAGAAAATAAAAAAATCATCAGGAATAAATGGGTTTTCCAGAAAAAACTCAATGAAAATAGAAATGAGATTTGAAATAATGGATAATCATTGTCCATGGGGTAATCCTTTATTGGGTGAATTGATATACATGGGACATTTACACCCATGAAAAGGATGGAAACAGTTTGTATATTCTTATATATAACAGTGTAAAGGAAATTAAAGGATTTTTAGATTGATATCAAATAAAAATTTCTAATAGAGTTAATGAATAAGTAGTGTAAATGGAGAATCCATATGGTTTTTTTATTCTTAGATATGAGAAAAAATTGTTTGATAAGAGAAAGAAATTTTATGGGATATTTTAGACACTGATAGTATGGTATTCATGACTGGATCAGCACTTGAAGAGGCTCAGTAATCAATATAGTATAGTTGATTATAATCTCTATGTAAACACTAAGAGTAATTACAGGATGATGGTTCTAATATATATCGATGAAATTGTATTTATTGGATTAAAAAAAGAATAATGGAAAAATATTACTGAATTCATGATGTGCGAGTTTGAAATGTTAATGATTTGGTGATTTTATATTTTTCTTCGTCTATAGGTATTTCAATGAAGGCATGCCACCTTATTCTCTCAGTTTAAATTTGTAAATGAGGATCTAAGAAGATATAGAATAGGGTATTTCAAAGTGATGACAACACTAATCTTTACCTGATAATCTTTCCAAGGGATAGAAATAGAAAATCTATTAATGTCATATAATATAGGTAAAACATTGGGATAATGTTGAACTTAATAGTGAAAAACAAATTGATACTCAGCTTTACACATGTCAAGCTATGAGGTATTAGAGTAATACCATGGAAAGAAAATTGATAGAGGTGGAGCGAATACTGTTATATATCATATGCATAGTGGATTTTGGATTTCTTTATAATGTAACATAAAAAATATTTATTAGGGTATACATATTCTTAATGGGGTTTTTCAATAGATGATATAAATTCAACATCCTTAGATGCATTTTTTTTAGTTTTTTTATGTATTTCATTGTAGAAAAAGAAACAAGATTTAATATCACTGAGCCTTGTAGAAGCTGAATATATATCTACCACTCAATATTTTATGAAACTATTGTCAATGAAGTAGAAACATAAAGATATGATAGTTTATGTGAAGTCTTCTATTCAAATCAATTTTGATAATTCATGTTATATTAATTATAAAAAAATCCATTGCATTATTAAGGGAAAAAGAATATTAAAATCAAGTATAAATTTATCAAGTAGAATTTTGATCATGGTTTGGTGAAATTTGAGTATTTTACTACTAAATTTTAATTCACAAACATAATGAAATTTCCTTACTAAAGCAATAATTTAATTGGAATCAACTTGCTCTTTCAGTCCAGTTAACCACTCACAATTAAATAGTGTAGTGGTGGAACCCCCACTCATCTAATGTGTTTGAATTTTTCCTTGGGTTGTAATTACTATAATTTTCTCTATTTTAGAACAAAAAGGAGTGAATTTTTGGTTCATTGAAAAAGTGGATAAATAAATTATAAGTGAATAAATGATATTTCATTAACCTGCTATTGGGGAGAGTAAATTTCTTAAAGGGGGTGATATTTTCTATGTTGAATCAGGGAGATAAAGTATTCAGGGGGATTAGTCCAACTTGATAACATTATTTTTTAATTTTATAAAAATCATGAACTTAGTGAAAAGAAGATATTTTGGTTTATGGTGAAAGGAGTTACCTAACATGGTTTCTCGATGGCTAATCACAATTCACCAGATGGTTTTATTCATCAAGTTGTATCTATTGTGAAGTTATTCATTGATTAAATTTTCATTCTATGTTTTCTCTTCAAGATGATATTATATTAAGGGGGATTATAGTACATGTTTAGTATTTTTTTTTGATCACTTTCTAGATCCATAGAGGGGAAAATGGCGTTTAAAGAAGTTAGTGTGCAAGTCTTTTCAACGAAATGTTTTGGTGGTTTGGAATTGTTCTAAATACACAAAAAGGGGATAATGTTTGTAAATCCACCCTCAATGTGTCATTTTTATGTTTTTGGGCTGGTGTGTTTATTATAAATGACGGTTTATAAAGTTATAATGTTTTTGTTCACAAAGAGTGTAGAAAAAGTGGTTTTAAAAGCAATTGAAGGCATGTAGAAATTGCACAAAAAATTGTTAAAGGAAGGATTTACACATAGAATGTATGTAGACCATGAATCATGAACACAAACTATGTATAATGTATGTAGAATATGTAGAAAATTGGAAAAGGATGGATTTATGTGTAAAATATATGAAGACAATTTAGTGAGTATGTGGACCACATAGGGAGTTCACATTTCACATAGAGAGTTCATGATAGTGGAATTCACATAAAGGATAATTATATATTGTAGACACTACATCAATCACATAGAAAGTACTTGCACCACATGGCATGTTTGCAATACATAGTTCCATAAAAGGGAGAAGTGTGAAGAAAGAGATTGCTCAGATATACTTTCTAAAATTTTTTGATTAGAGAGATTTCTAGGTCTCATTCCTTATATAAGGAACCCATCATAACTTCATCTGTTAGAAAAAAATTGCATGGAAGATCATTGATGAAGAATTATTATAAGTCGAAAACTACTTCACGAAGCACAAGTCTCAATAGAAGCACATAGTGAACAATGAATTCTTATGCATTAATGGTTGTGAACCATGTGCAACACTGATTCCTCTCTAAAAATTATAACATCAATGCGGTTTAGTGATTTTGGTTTATTGGAAAATTAAATTTGTATGTGCCTTGGATGAGCTTGGTTAGGTAAAACCAATTAAAATTGTTGTTTCTCATGCATACTTTCATATTATTTTATATATTTCTATGAGAAGAAGAGAGAAGATAGTTTTGTCTAATAATAAATAATATTCAAAGGGGGAAGTGTTTTAATCTATCATACCCTGATTCACCCATCCTTTTAGGGTATTTAATCTATCAAGTCCAACAAAAATACAATAATTTCATTAAATTAGGGGTTTAAAATTACATTTATATAATCTAAATGGTCATGATATTTTAATAGTTAATATATATGTCAGTAATATATTTTTTAGATGAAAGGTGGTGGGTTTTGGAGGATCATCACATGATCATGGTGGTGGGAAAAAATCAAAAAATGGCCAATTAATCATCATCAAAGAGACATGTATTATGAAGAACATAAATAATAATTAGAAATTACTCTAATCCTATTATATCCAAAACTATCAAAATGACATGAATTTTCTTGATGGATATCATAAAGAAACAACCAATGAACTCCCATCACTATAGGCAGTACACTGAATAGTAGAGTATTTATTCATAATGGGAGGCCCCTTGAACTCCAAAGGTGTGCTAGCAACACCACAACCTTGATAATAATTTATATAATAGGGCTTATAATAGTTTTGAATATGGATTTTTGGAATCTGACTCACTTACACACCCTAATTGGAGGATCATATCCTTTATATAAGATCCATTTATTTAATGAATGGAGTCAAGTGTCAGCTATCATTACATGGAAGAAGATATACATTATAATAATGTATTAATGTTGGGTTTTTATAATAATTGAATATTTTAATGATTATACCATTCATGTATATCCATAAATAAATCAACCCTATGATTTATAATTAAAGGAAACTATATAGAAGACAAGGCAACAAACATGAAATCGATATACTATATCCTTATTCTATTGTATGATATGACAGATGCCGACTATTTTCTATGATAAAGTCCTTTTCATGAAATATCTATTGATATAATATTGGGTATATTAAATATTATAATGTATTTTTGTTCATTTCCAATAATCTCACACTTGAACTAAAATTCAATAAACATTTCAACTCCTTGTGAATCTCTGAATTTTTTTTGGATATAGTTTATTAAAATATCTTCATTTTGGAAAAAACGTATTTACCTAAAATTTAATCCATATTATAAGTCTTAACCATGTGATCTTATGGGCCTTTGTAGCATTGAAAAAAATATGAAATCCTGATTTCATAGATGTAATTAAAGACCCCAATTTAGTAAATTATCAGTGATACTCAAGTTACAAAGAGGCTTGGTTTGATAGTGATCAAATGTACTCTTATATATATATATATATATTTCCACCAAATTATGTATCATATATATTTTAAGAATAACTATATAATCCCTTTTTCCATGACATAAAGTGACCCCTAGACATAGAACATGTCAATCTAGTATGATCCACCTTACACATTTCTGAATCTATAAAATAGAATGATCAGGTTGATGAATTAATTATATTTTATTCGTCTTGAATATTCACATATCACATGTACCTCATCCAAGTAGCTGATGACATCACATGTCACTCAACTAATCATGGCTATATATTTCTTAAGTATAATTCAATTAAGGTCCTAAATGTATTTAACTCATTATATAGGTAGATAAATCCCATATTGCTTGATCTCAAACAAATGACATGATCAATATAGTAACCTAATATTTTCATACATAAATATTCCATTATTTTAGATGAATATTAAATACACACTAGTACCAAAACTATTTTTAATGCCACCTTTTTTCACCTGGGTTTTTTAGAACCGACTTAAAAATCTCTGATTAATCATTTTTCATGTTGATAATTAGGTAACCAAAGTGAAAATCCATTTTTTATGATTTTTCACATATAATATATAATAAATGATGTGAAAAATTAATTTTCATGAATATTTCACATCGGTTCTAAATAACTGGCGTGCAAAATCATTTTTCATGCCGTTTTCACATCGGTTATTAAATAACTAACATTAAAAATATTTTTTCATGTCGGTTATTTAATAATTGACATGAAAAATTCTTAAAAAAATTTATTTCATTCCCCAATATTTGATTTGATTGGTCTTGGAGCTCAAATGGAGTTACGAATCAAAAGTTATGGGTATCAGAAGTTAATAATCTCTAAAAAAAGTCTTAGGGAAGACAAACTTCTACTGGCTATAACGTTTGACCCGTAACTCCATTTGAGCTCTGAGACCAGTCAAATCAAAGCTTGAGAAATGAAATAAATATTTATAAAAAAAATTCATTTCATATATTAAATAAACTATATTAAAAATTCCTTTTAAATTTTTTTATTTAATAACCGATGTGAAAAAGTTAGGAAAATTGATTTCTCACTTTAGTTTTTATATAACCGACGTGAAAAATTAGTGAAAATTTTAATATTTTTTCATAATGGATATCATAAAATCTATGAAAAAGATAATTTTAATATCCCACCAATGATGAATTTCAAATTTTTTACATCAAGAAATCGAAAATTTTCAATTGCTGCCTCAAAATTTTAATATCGCGTTTTCTTTTACCATATCAATTATCTATTTTAATTATATAAATATCAAAATTATTGATTATTTCTTTCTCCCTTCATCATTCCATTGAATTGACTCATTTTATCTTCAATGTGAATCCATTATTTTTTCTTTCCATGATCTCATCAAGGTATTTTAAATTATTTATCCATGATTTATGTTTTTTATTATTAGTTTTCTTAATTGATATTCCATTTAATGATAATTTATTTCAACCATCATCGTTCCACCAACTCTAATTATTTGATCTTCAAAGTGAATCTAATATTTCTTCTTTTTGTGATCTTGTAAAGGTATTTGTAATTATTTTCCATTATTTATGTTTTTTATGAGTAGTTTTATTAATTGATATACCATTTAAGGATTTTTCTTTTAATATAATGATGAATAATGCTTTTTATCATGGTAAAACTGAAAATCCTCCTTTTCATTCTAAAATCCCTTCTAATATGAAGCTATGGTTGGATAATTTGATCTTTCCTTGAAAAAAATTTATCATGTTTATGATGGTCATAACTTTTGATCTGTAACTCCGTTTGAGCTCTACAACCTATCAAATCGATGATTAGAAAATTATCTACAAAATGATAAACATTTTTATGCTAGTTTTAAAGAAAACGACATTAAAAATAAATTTTAACCTCGTTTTTTTAAAAACCTATGTAAAAAATAAATTTTAACGTTTGTTTTTTAAAAACAAACTTAAAAAATAGCTTTGTAACGTCATTTTATATAAACCGGATTGTATTTTACGTCATTTTTTAAACATAGATGTGATAAAAATATTAAAAAATCATTTTAAACGTTTTTTATTTAACAACAGAAATTAAAATTCATATTTCTAAAATTGATCACAAATATGTTTCCTCAAAACCAATGTTAAAAAGATAAAAACACTGATGTGAAAAGTGTTTTTGTACTATTGAAATTTCAAAATAATACACATGTAACATCTCTTTTCTTGGGTCCAAGTATTTTTTCAGCTTTTTCTTAATATAATTTTATTTAAGGCTTATCTTATTTTGGTTTTGGTTATGTTTAAAATAATTTTTAATATTTTTATTTGGTTTATGGTTGGCACAAGGTTAGGGAAATCTAAGTTGTTTGGCCTAGTAAACCGTGTGCCCTATACTAGTTCTATAGAGGGGACACAAAATTATTCCAAACTGTACATCCCCTAACATAAAATTGTGCACCCTTGGATAGTGGTACATTCATGGTCGATTCGTGGTTCGTTTATCCATGCATCCAATATGAACAATTTCCAAAATCATAGTAAGTGCACATGGTAAATCTCACAGTTACTACTAACTGTGCAACCCAACTAGAAAACTATTCATGTGGGTTTCTTTATTAAAAATACTAGGACCCTAGTTTGAGATGCTAAACACCCCTATCTAACCCTGACATGATCCTTTGGCTTTTGGAGGCTCCCAAGAGGATTTCTTGTGTCCTCCATCCCCTTATCCTATGAATTGAAGTACTGATGGAAGATATTATCCCTCCCTACATGTTCTTTATCCCTTGATTTGGGTTTTCTCTCTCCCCTATTTCTCTTTATTTTTAGAGTTGTGAGTCCTCACATTTTTTATGGACTAGATCTTTTGCTTTATTTATATTTATTATATTGTTAATTCCTTGATCTCCTTAAACTTCGTTCTCCATTAGAGAATCTTGCTATGGGTGTTGACTTGATCATGTGATTAAATGTAGGTTGATACATTAATATTTACACTATACTCAAAAACCTAAATTGATTTATTTATTTTAAATGAGATTATAATTGATTTTGAAACTTTGATTTGATATTATATGAAGTTTTATTTAAAAAGGTCATGGAAATTATGAAAAGAAACCAATTTCAATGGCATCGAAATTATTGGGTAGATTTTGGAAAAAATTTATGGCCTAAAGTGAAAGATGATTTGATGAAAATATTTTTATGTTGATTATTAATAAAATATTATTTAAATGAATGGTTATTTTGAAAGTCCTTAATTGATTAAATATTTTGATTTTGTTTTGAAAATGAAAAGGAATGCTGAAAAATGATTTTGGTAACTTGAACTATGAATAATGAACTAATTTTAAATAAATGATTTCCCATGAATTATTGGTTGATTTGATTGATTGAAGAAAATGTGAGACTGAGTAGTTAGTAGGTGGTTAGGATAAGCACACTAGGAATCTGACTCCCTAACATTTTATTGTTGATGAAAAATATAACTAAACCTTGTTCGGTATGATTGTCCTTAGTGGGATGTTGATTTTCTAGTCTTGATTAAATGATCATTAGTGATGGGTGAACACATAATTAGTCTATGATTGATGACTTATTAGTGAAAGGATCCAAAATCTAGAAACTAATGAACCTTAGGGATAATGAACATGGTATTTTGTTGTGTTCGACTTGATTATACATTCCATTTTTGATAGGACTATTTTATTCCTACTAGTTATTTTATATAATGTTTTTATAGAACGTGTTAATTTATAACTATTTTGATATATATTCCAACTCATTTATTTGAAATGATTTTATGGATTAAAATATGTAAATGAATTACCATTCCCTATTATATATAAATTTAATGCACTAATGGTTTATACTTATGAAATTTCATATGGAATATTTGGTTGTATCCTAATGTGATTTTGGCTCACACCCTACCCTATCATTTAGGAATTTATAGACTATACTTTTCCAGGTTCAGGTAAAGGGAAATAACCATATGAAGGTCATACATGCACTTGATTAATGGGACTCTCAAGTGATTTAGTTGACCAGTGCAGATGTGATCCACCGATTATAGGGGTTTTCTGAGTCTTTGACTTGATAGAAGTTGCGTATTTTCATGATATACCATTTTGGGTGTTTCTTTATCTATATTATAGCGGTAATTCATCCTTGATTAGCACTGCAATAATTATTTTTTATTTTTTTGTCTTTCACAATTCTATCATTCTTATAGAAAACATCATTACCTTTGACTTCTTGATGATGTTGGGTTCTAGTCATCAACCTATGGGGATCAAGAATGCCCTTTGTGATATTTATGGGATAGCTCATATATCTAAATACCAGGGTATCCATGTTGGTTCAATATAACATTCCTAAGTACCACATATGTTTAGTGTATTTAAAAACACGTACATGTAAAAAAATGGTATATAAAATATCTATATCATTTTCCATTCTGTTTTTCATAACTATTTCCCTTCTTAGAAAAAACATACTTAAAACATTTCGACATAACAAGGGGAAGTGAAACATAAAAAAGTTTATGATCAGATGCTCATTAAGGGTAAACATAAGATATATCAATAAATGATTCTAATTGTGAATAATATAAGCATAATGGTATGAGAATATGAGTCAAAATTAGAAAATCATACCCATAAATTTACATATCATAATCATGAAACATGGAATAAAGCTTTATCAATCAAAATAAATAATACATAAGAGTGAAGAATCACCAATAATCTATAATTATTCATGAGAACATATCATAAGTATAATAAATAAATATGTAGAATGAATATAAGTATATAAAATAATTTCCTTATTCAAGACTCCCTGACAAGACAATCATAGTGGATTGGATTCACTCCCCATTCTATCATTTCTTTAGTCAAGGATCCCTCCCAATACTATCTTTTTAGATAATTCACCTTATTTAACTTGGTCCAGTACCCATTCTAATAATTATTATCTCATGAGGTATCATTATTTACCTAATTCATTGTAGATATATATAATTTCAGGACCACATACCATATAATGAAAACCATACATAAGTGTTCCACAAGTTCATACAACATTAAACTTATCATCAAATCATAACCCATGAAAGAGATATAGGTTTCATAAACAATTAATCATCAGAGTCATAAATCATCCAGATAAATAATATATATTTTTTCATGGGATCATGTACCCAAAAAATCATAATAAAAATCAAAGTATATTGTTATATAAAAAATTCCAATAAAATATCACCATAATATAACTTGAAGAAAATTATCTTTTTATTTTAAGTCACCTATTTAAAATATATATTTTTATAAAATATTAAAGACATTTTTTTCTTTGAATATTACCAAGGAAACTTAGAAATGAATCTTTAAAGAAAAGTGTATTCATGATGGTAGATAATTTTTTCTATGTGGTATATGGTAAATCCAAAATTACTTTCATATTATTGGTATAAATTTAAAACCACCTTGTCCGTAAAACAAAAAGAATATTACTTACTATAATTTTTATAGAAAGTTATAAATGGGTAAAAATTAATTTAATAAATATTCCAATAATAGTGAAATATTCTTGAAAACCTTTTAAATAAATTATGGACATGGAAAAATAGATTCATTACTAAAGATAAAAACATGGTAAGTTTTCATTAAAAACATTATTTAAGAATGTTGAGTACTTAAAATGAGAAAAATGAAAAGAAAATATAAAATATAAAGAAATAAATAAAGGATAATAAAATAAATTAGACTTACAATATACATATCATATAATTTCATCATTGTAAAATTTAATCATAAACAATCTCAGTAAAAATAAGATTGTAACATAAAACCCTTACCACCATGGTGAATTTGGAATCATAACCCTAATTAAAAATATAACTTCAAATGAAACATTAAATATCATGAATATAATTGTATTAATGATAAAACATATCAATGGGGTAGTATATACACCTTATAATAGCATATAAGTGTATAACAACATATGGGTCTCAATAAAACATAATTGAGACGAAAAACCCTTATGGATTTAGTAATTTTTTGAATCAAAAGTCAATGAAACATTGAAATCATATTTGTTTTATAAATATATTGACATAAATAATAGAGTATCCAAAAATACATTCTTTTACAGTATATACAACATATAAATAATAAATTGGTGCATAATATTAAAATATATCTCAAAGAAAATAAATTGATATGAAATCCTTACCTTATATATGAATTGATTCATAAGAACTCTATCATATAGTATTAGAAATTTCTAATTATTATAATTATATAAATTTATCATATTTATACATTTAATATCATATATTATCCACTTATATCATTTCATCACTTGCTTATTAACAATTCTCGATTAAATTCGTTATTTAGATGTTAATTATTTCAATTTATTATATGTTTTAGTTAGATAGTTGTGGTTCTTGAACTTTGATAAGGGTTACTCCATATAAATATTTCTAGTCATGATAAAAATATACCATATAATAATTATATCATATTCAAAACCATTCATATAATGTGGCAAATAATAACAAATTACATCACTATGTAGTGACAACAGTATATATATACACAAATGAAATTTTTATTTTTTGATGGATGGAATGAATTAAAGGTAAATATTAATTCAAACTTCCATAATATTTATTATAATATAAATATATCCTGAAAACATTATATCTGTCATAATAACCAACAATTAATGATGGTGGTGGAAAATGTGTTGCATCACTACGTGGAGGTGGTGGTCCACACATAAGAATGAACAATAATTTTATCCCCTATTTTATTTAGAAGAGATAGTAAATAGCTGTTCCATTATTATAATAATATATCAGTATATTTTTGAAATTAGATTCATCATTTTTATGTATACACAATATATCATTCCAGAGAATTATAGAATAATAAATTTTTTTATTTATTAATATTTATGAATTAGATATTAATTTTATTTTAAAGGAATGATATGTCTAATAGAATAACTGACATATAATAATGATTTTATTTGAAATATTACATTGCACACAAGAATGAGTTATACCAAAAAATAATAATAATATATTATTATTATATTAAGTTTTAGTTATCGCATAGTGATTAAAATAGCAGGAATGAATGTTATTAACTAAGTTATGAAAATATTATTTACAAATATTTATATAATGATTCATTGGTTACCAAATTAATTACTAAATTAAATAAAAACCAATTGAATATTAAAGATGTGTTTTTTCTAAAAAAAATATTTAAATGCAAAAAAGTGAGTTTATAAAATAATAAAATCACTCTTTATGGATTTTATGAATTAAATATAATTTTAATATATTCAATTTAATGTTTAAAATTCATCTTATATATTTTATAGATATTATATAAGAACACATTCAATTTTTTGGATAAAAGAAGTATTTTTCAAAAAATGTAGTTTTACTACCTTTGAATGATGAACCCATTTTAAATCTAGTTATTGAAACTTTTATATGTTCTATTTGAAAATATGAACATTTTTTTTAATTAGGAAATCAAAATTTAGTTTGAATTAAGTTTTAGTATTTTTTTTATAACTTTCAAATGTTAATAAATAATAAAAAATAATTCATTTTAATTCAAACCTGTTATTTTTTTCGCAGAATTTATTTATATTGTTAGGTTATCATTTAACATGGTTTTAATGTATAATTATATTAATTTATTATCAATTAATTCAATGTATTTTATTGGATATATTTTAAAATTAAAAATAAATTAAAACATTTTGTAAACTTATGTACGTTTTACTTAAAAACCAATTTTCTAGATCGA
Organism: Viscum album; assembly: GCA_963277665.1. Taxonomy (NCBI): domain Eukaryota; kingdom Viridiplantae; phylum Streptophyta; class Magnoliopsida; order Santalales; family Viscaceae; genus Viscum; species Viscum album. The sequence goes on from OY728143.1 coordinate 1,570,809,902, forward strand.
TTAACAAGATTAGTGTTAAACATAATTTAATCACCTCTGTAAATTTTATTTTCAAAAAAAATACACACATGGTTTTACTCAGTGTAAAAAATTTGTTTCAATAGTATCAAAATAATTTTTGGTGTATAGTAACTTCAGAATTTTATTTAACACAGTTAATGGTAAATCGGGTAATTAAAGGTAAATTTTTTTATAATATTATAAAAGTATCCTAACACTTGTAATAATATTATTTAATGAGTTATTATAAACAATTACCATCCTTGGACCAAAATTGTGACCTTTTGAAGCCACTTGGGTGTGATTATGACATTTATAACGTTTAATTTAAAGTAAAGGCAAATATGTCATACATATGTCTCTTCTTACTATTTTTTTAATTTGGGGTTATGTAAGTGATATATTAGACTATAAATATTTATTATAAATATAAAAATATTACCTATAACATGGTAATTTATTAATAATTTTTAATAATTAAATAATTAATTTTAATTATGACACAGTGATGATGGAGTAATAGATTTATTAAAGAAGGAATCAAATAAATGATATTAATAATATTAAAATAAATATAATTTGAACTATTTTATGCCAAAAAAAAATTTTATAGATGAATATGACATGTTATTATTGACTTAATATAGTTGTTTCAAAGTAATAAATTTGTTATGATATTTTAAAAAAGTCATGTAATGAATTGTGTCAAAATTGACATAATTCATATTTTAAAATATAAAATATTTAATTAAATGATATAAATTTTATAAAAAAATAATATTTAGCCAAAAGGTTTATATAACTCTAAAACTTTCATTAATTACTCATTAATTGGATGTTTTTTCATGATTTTGTAATTATTTTAACCCTATAAGTGTAAATTAATTGATAAAAAGGTAAGAATTAAAGGGGGTTAACATAAAAAGATAAGAATTAAAAAAATATTAAACTTATATAATTTTCACTGTATGATTATATTTCGACCCATACTCATAATATCTTATAAATAAATTAGTTTTGATTCATTTTGAATCTAAAATTAAATTTATATTAATTTAATACTTTTAATAATTCCAAGTGTGCCCCTCCCCTTTCCATTAAAAAGGCACCCATTAATTCCTCTCTATTACTCACACTTCCCAAACATTTTTGTTCAGACAAGATATGTCCAAAACCATTTCTACAATCCCTACCCACATTATTGAGGAATTAGTTTAGGCATAAAACCCTCCTTATATATGTTAAGGTGTTATTCAAAGGTGATCAACCAAAGCAGAAGTATCGTTTTCTTTAAGTATTTCTATTTTATTTCTTCTTCCACGTCCTTCAAATATTATCATTACTAGATGAAATAATAAATCTGATATAATCAATATAATTATATGTTATTATGTTAATATCATTACATAAATCCCTCTCCACTTAGAGCAAATGGGAAAGGGATTAATTGTTCGTGCGTACGTGTAAACAATCACCTCCATAAACTGATATAATTCATTTTCCATAACCATATCTCATGAATTTTCATAATGATAGAATTAATATTAATTTATAATAATCAATCCATATTAACCATTATAAGATAATAATATATCAAATATTTTTTTACCTTCCATACACATAAAAATGATAAAATCATTTGTGAGTGCTTGTGAACTATCACCTACACTAAGATATGTGATTCATTTTTATTCACTACATAACATGTATGATATATATAAGTATATTTAAATGATTAATATTAAATTAATGATTTTATTATCATTATGGAAATATAAAATAATACTTAACTTCTTTCTATAATTATCACTGAAAAATGGAAAATGTTACACATGCGTATGTATAACATTCTGTCTCTATGATTATAACATTGTCCATTTTTCATAACCATAATTAATGGTTTGACTAAAAATTATAATTAATCGATTAAATTTATCATTATTTCATGAAAATTATTCTTTTGATTATGGACATATGACCACATGAACTATTGAAATCATACCAAGTTCATTTTTGACTCAACTACTAAATGTAGACAAGACATTTGATATGAATTTAAATAATTATGTAGTTATTATAACAAGGAAATAAGTAATATAAAGGGAATAATAAAATTTAAATAGGTTATCAAGAAATTAAAAAATTAACCTAATTTTATTATTCAGTATGATTAAGAACATACGAGGCAATTCAGACTCAGGGTAAGAGACTTCATCTCAATCTCCTTTCCATCCAAAGTTACTTTTTTTATTAAAAATAAAGAGTAAAGATCCCCAAACCAACAACCATCAACCCAAAACCTCCAAAAACAGAACAAAAATCCTAGGGATTCCTGAAATGATGGAGGCCGAGGGTATCCCCTCTGATCAGATTAACCCCTTATTCCTTCAGTGAAGTGATATCATGCACCCAAACTTTGGCATTTCCAGAAACCTCAATAGAAGCCAGATGATCTGCCACTTGATTCCCCTCCTGTGAGGAATGTAGGATATTGATTCCATCATTGATCATTCACTTTAATTTTCTGATAGTATAAATAATCGACAAAGGAGGGGGGATATAATCATTCAACACCTCATGAAGGATATTCGAGTTTGTTTTCGCCTCTGATAAAGAGAAACCCCTTTGATGGTAGAGGCTGATACCCATTAGCATGGCCTTGGATTCGTCCTGTAAAGAGGAACCATGTCCCATGATGGATGAGAAGTCCATGAGGATCGACCCCTAAGAGTCCTGGACCACCCCTCCCCCGCGAAGTATGTAGGATATTGATGCCATCATTGAGGAATATTTTGATAATATACACCAACTTATTTTATACGGTGTATAATTAACCCCTTTGAATTTTAATTTCATTAAAAGGTTTTGGAAAGTAACATTTTTCTATTAATTGTCTTACTAAACAACAAAAGGAATGTTTATTTTTTTAACGCGTGCGATGAAAATGAATTTTCTTCCACCATGGCCATTATCTGATATTTGGTTTCCTCTATAATTCTTAATGTTTTTAAAAGGAAAATAAATACTATATTCCCTTATAATTTATTTTGGTTTTTAAAATGGTTTTGAGAAGGTATATAATATGCAAATATCTTTAAATTATATCCTGTGATTTCAAAATGGAAATGTTATTTTTTATTTATGCTTGTTAATATGTTATGATTATATTATGGTTCTCTAGGATTGCTTATGTATACGACTAGTTCCCTGATAAAATAAGGGTGGGTGAGACTATAATAACTCTCCAATACATTGGGTAATTATAAGGAGTTAAATTATAAACTTTATCCTAATATATTTAGGGATTATACCATGATTAGTGTTCCAAATGTAAAAATGAAGGTTACTTCATATATAGCTATGAAAGCTACAATGTAAGTCTGATATGGATGCCACAAGTTAACTTTATGATTTATGATTTGAAATATTTTTTTTAGGAAACTTATGATTTCTTGAGATATTTTTAAGAATTTATGTTTTATGGGTGAAAAGTATGATTTTGTGAAAATGTTTTAATAAGCTTATAAGTATTCATGGACTAATGGTTTCTTGGTTTATTTTATCACCTTACTGAGATTTTTGGGCTCATACAAAATTTTGACATGTTTTTTCAAAGTATTTAAAGAATAATAGATTCAAGGATGAGATAAAAAAAAGTATGTTGTTTAAACATGAAACAAAACCATGTTTCTTTTTAAATGTTTTTGTTTTATGATAGAAGGAATAGTGAGTAGAAGTGGCTAATTTGTAATAATTGAGTTGTTATCTATGAGTTATGACCAAATTCTATAAAGCTATAAAACTGAAAATATCATTGATGTTTATGGATGTAAAATTATTTACTTAACTCAAGATTAAGTTATGTTTAAGTCCAGGGTAATATAGAAAAAGTTTAGAGGAAGTATAAGAAGAAATAAAATTTAAAGGGATTGGTTAGGATCTATACCTCTTCTTTGAGATACCCCCTTTGGATTACCCCTTAACCGTTGAATGATTGGTCTTAAAAGGATAAAAAATATCTAAGATGAAAGGAAGTATTATAGAAAGGTTTTTGAGTAGTTATTTTCTAATATATATGGATCATTTGGTGTGAATAAGGGAAGAGAAGAGGTTCACTTTTATAAGTGAGGGGAGGGACACACATGGAATTTATTAAATGATTTCAAATATACAAGGTAAATTTCATGGGAAAGTGCATTATAATGGAAAAAAATTAAAATATATGATAAAATAAGGTTTAAATACATTTTAAAAAGAATAATTGTATGGGATTTGTTAGAAATCATATCCTTATCCCTTGGTTTAACCCCCGGTAAACAAGTTTTAACCTTAACCATTGTAACAATATTTTATTAATTTTACTGTTCACTATAATAAAATTAAGTACAAATTATTAGATTATATCAATTATGATAATAAAAATATGAAATCCATTTTACCAGATTTGGTTTATATAATTTTTAAATTTAATTATAATTAGGAGTGCAAACCGTAATGAATACTTCTTTTAAAAAATGAATTTTTAACCAGAAAACATAATTTAATTCCATTCCATAACTTTTAAAAACCATAAAATATATGTTAAAATATTATATTGAATAAGAAATATATAAATTTAATTAATTAAATTAATAAATATATATTAAATTATTTTATTTATGTAAAACACATTGCACAAATAATAACAATTTATTAGAAAAATAAGTTTTTAGGCCAAAAACTTTACTTTGACCAATGATTAATATGTAATTAATAATATTTTTTATAATTAAATTATTATTAGTATAATTTAATATTTAATTAAAATCATAATGGGAAACCTACTTAAAAATAAATTATAGTATTTACAAAAACCATTACTTCAACTATTCATTGAAAAATTAGTTTTTTAGAAAAATTGAAAAAACCACCCTAAGATAATATTGACATACTGATTTCAGAAATGATATTCATTTCATCAAATAAAAGTTATAATAATGGTATAATTTGATTATAAATTTTATGGGTAAAATGAGATAAAACCCATTTTTGAAGAAAACATATTTTTGAAGAATAAAATGATTTTACTGAAAACTAAGTACTTAATTGTTATGAATTAATCAACACATTTTCATTAATAAAAAACATTACGAATATTTTTTATAAAATGGTTATCACTATTAATACCTTCCAATTTAATAGATAGGTTATAATGGTTTAGTATATTATGGTTTATATAAACCTAGGGTTGTGTATAAGGCTTGTTATAAAATAAGTCCAGTTTTATTTCAAAGGAAATACATATAAAATCTTATGATGTTACAATGAAAAAACCCAAAAAAACCCATAATTTTCTAAGAATCAAGTCCTATATAAAAGAATTATAAATTTATGATGGTTCTTATGCTATGTATCTATCTAACCTCATGTAATTGAGATTAAATATAATCATACACCTCTAAGTATATCAATGACCATATGATATTCTCTAAGATTTACTTTGGCAGGTTAGTCCCAATAATAAGACTCAGATTATTATCTCATAAGTATATTATTTGTATATTTTATAAAAAACTTTTTATATAATAAAAAACTCTACTAATATTATTCTTTATATATAATCATAACCCATAGACTCATTGATGATCATTGATTATGGACTGCTTAAAGTCATAATTTGAGTGGATGATTATTATTTCACTTCATACAAAATATGCATCCAAATAGAAATAATGTTAATGTGTGAAATTAATTTTATGTAATATTATGTAATTTATTTTCTTAAACTCATTTAATAATAATGAAAAAAAACATACATAAGTTCCTCTATATCATATCATATAAGATATACCACTAAATCAGACTTATGTTTTATGAACATTATGGGATTTTGTTAAAATAATTACATATCTATATAATTATTTCCATATACTTATATTACCACATGATAAAACCCTTCCATAAAACTCTTTAGTGAAAACAATTTAAGTGGAAAGATAATTTTAATAATTGTGAGATTTTGTAATTATATTATTATTATTGAACTCCTTGAACATATTCAAACTCTTTGACTACGCAACATATTATGTTATAAGGTTAATAACTTCTATTGTCCACTTAGAACTATTTATAAGTTAATCATAATCATTCTTGTAACCCTTTACATCAATTATTTCCTTGAAATATTATTATAACTAATGTAACTATTTACATAAATATTTTACCAACATACCTAGAAACATTAAGGATATAATGTGAAATTAACTTTGAATTTTGAGGGGAATAATATTTTATTTTTTAATTTTGAACTTATATTCATCTAGAAATACTCCAACTATCCTCTTTTATGTTATATTATATTTAATATATCATTCTAATATAGACAAAATACTATGTGTTTGGAAAAAACTATTATTTTCTTTTAGTAAGAGTATTAGAAATATAAACTATTATTTCTATAAAATATATGGAATTCTATGTGTTTGTATAATTTTATTAAAAAAGATTATTCTATAAAATATTTCACTAATTGGTGGAAGGAACACCTTCCCTCATATTTAAACAATCATCTAGATAAATAGTTTTATCCTAGATAAAACATTTTTATCCTTGTCTAATTTTCAAACATGTTATTGTTAGGATCACTTTGGGATGACCACACTGAGAGGGGGAGGGGGAAAATATGTACGGGATGACTTTTTATCATGTACAAAACTACTAAACCTTTTAACATGTCTATCATATATTTTCATGAATGGTTCAATTTTCTTCTTCACCTATTGTTAACAATGAAACACATAAAATAATAAGTCACAAGGAATACAGAAATTTGTTAATGAATTTCACCTCCAATATGGATTACTAAATCCTCGGTATATGGTAGATATTATCAATATATCATATATACTTCATTTTATTATCAAGAAAATCACAATAAAGGGTTTGTACTGGAAACCTATTCTCTTGGTATCGACCAGGTATAATGAAATATTAAACTTTTAAGCACATATATAGGTTGTTGTCCTACTCGTTTTGAAGTCATTTTTAATATAGAACAAGACTTATTTTATAGATTTCAATTAATCTGAAAAATTCTTTTGAATACAATAATAAAATAGCTGACTCAGATACAATAATCATTGGTTGTCTCAGATATAGAACAATTAAATAGGCTACCTTTCCTCCTTCTTTATCTGTACGAATGGTATAAATATGTAGAGAATGGATATATAAGAGTTATTTGATCCAAATATTAATAATAAAATATTAAATTGGTTATTGATTATTCCTTGTATTTTTATATTTTACAAATAATATGAGATATCAAATTGCACTGTTGAATTCTCAATCAACTTTTCATAAAATAAAAAAATATTACATGGATATTTTCAATATTCTCAAATCACATGTACAATTAATATAAAATGTGAATCATGTGATGTTATTCATTGCATTATTTTATTCTTTTTATTTTTATTCACAACAATATTTTATGCTGATGAGTATTTCACTGCATGCACATATACTGTATGGGTTATGTTTATGAACTATTCATAAAAGTGTGTATATGAACCATGGTTATCTTAAAATATGAAATGGAATGTATATGGGTCTCTATTATTCGTGTGAAGAAATAACAATAGATCAAATCCTTCATTTCAAGTTATAAAAAAACATTATTCTTCTCGAAATAATATAATTAGTAGTTCTGTTTTGATCCTTATTCATGAAAAGGGTGTACATAGAACATATCCTTCTTGTAACCAAGAAGGTTCATGAAACTGTGATATAATAATGTCTTTGTTTAAGAGTGTAAATACTCTAATACAATATTATTTTTCTTTGAACAACCCATTAGTGTTCTACAAATAGGTGAGAGTACACATTTATTCTTCATACAAGTGTTATGTAAAAATTCTCCTTTTTGTGAAGATAAGTGTATCATGATTTATTCCTTCACTAAAGGCATGGAAGTGTAATTTTTTTATTCTAAAAAGTGACTTCTCTTTTCATAATATCTACAATGACTCTTGGATTGGGTACTTTGATATTTATAACCGAGGATCATTGATTCTCTTTTCTTCAATCACTGACATAGAAGATTGAAAAATATATCATTTTAGAATCATTTAAATACATCTAAAAAATACACCAAATCATGGATTAATATTAATACTTTTTAAGATTTAATTATTCTAAAATTCAAATAGGTTTTCATCATATGACAGTAAAAATAATTGAACCTTTGTATTACCAGCTTCTACCTTCACAAGTTCAGACTCACGTGATTGAAAGTGTATCACGTGAATCATCTCATGCATTGATATATCTCGGTAGCTTTAGCTATTCCTCATAAGAATCTATATCTTCATGTAATGGCTTCAAAGTACGCATTCATGATGATCTTTACCATTATTATTTCAATTTCTCCTATGATTGAGCTCAGTTTGATATGTTTATGTTAAGAATTTAGTTGTTCCATTGAAAAAATCACTGACATTAAACTAGGGATCCCGTGAGGTAAAAGATAAATTTAGAATGATCATATGTTGAATATTAAATTGATTAGGTGGATATCATTTTTTATATTGTGTTCTAATAGATGAACAATAAAACACTACATGGGATCCCACATTATACTTAAAATCATATTTTCATTGCTTAATTAGAATCTACATTCTATGGATTTATCGACCCAATACCTATATACACTTTAGCACACACACACAAAAATGAACACCCATCAATGGTCTATACCATACCCTTTTTATATCCCCTAATAATCCCCTACATTCTCTGTGAACACTCTGTAGGTGTTGCATGACCAATGATCTTCCACACACTCTATGTGGGAGCCATGCGTCCTCAACACACATGCTTCCATGCAAGCTTTCCTAGGTAACACTACCAAATTTTGTTCTAACTCATACATGCATGGGATTAATCCGGACTAGTTATACAAAATGGTTTTCTAATTTTTTAGTTAAAACTCAAAATATAATTGATATTTAATAAGTATGAAAGAACCTAGATAACAAAATTACCTATTCAAAATGTTCTTTGTAACAAATTTAACTATATTTTTTATGGAATTTGTACATCAACATCTGTAAATTATCCATGAAATAATAAGGGTATTGTATGCCTTCATCCAAAAATTTATTCATATAAATTAATATTTTCCCCTTCTTCACCTTTTTAAAATATTATATACAATTTTCACTCTCCTAATTCAATCATAACAAGTCATTGAAATTATAGAACAATACAAAAAATATGACAATTTAAATACACTATCTAAAATAAAATGTATGAACTTTTAACTACTCGAGGATGGATATTCTCAAACATCACACATTTCTATACTTTGGAACACCAAAATACACTTCCAATATAATATCATTCTTCAATAAATATTAACATCAATTGTTTTATCACTTAATGAATTATTGATAATAAATAAAACACAAAAAATGTAATATCATTTGTTATATATTCTAATGTATCACAAACCACACACACTAAATCCATTATCTCATATTGCTCCTAAATCATCACTTTTAATATAAAACTTCTCTTATCATATAATATTAATGATAAAACTGAACTTGTATTTATAAAAATACATAAAATCTTGATATATTTATTTTAATTTGAGTCATTAATGCAAAAACACTTTTGTTCATAACTTGAATATAAACCACTAGATTTATCAATTCATCACTTTATTTAAAATTCATATATAATCACAATATTTTTAAATAATAAATTTGGTTTTATTTACCCTTCAAAACCTAAGAATTAATTCCCATAACACGATTATTCTAGATACAAATTCTATTGAGTTTCAAAAACCCCTTTAGGTATCCTAAAAATTCCATCATATGGAATCATTATTCCTTCTACATGATAAATCACAATTTCAATGACCATAGGTGGCTAATTGAGAAAACATCACTAGAATCTCAAAACAACATTTCTTCCATTAAATTAAACTTGTACACACTTATACCATCGACACAACCCTATTACCTGAACATTATATTTCATAGTTCATCATTCCAAAAAATTTTGAGAAAATAATGTAACCATTTCTTGAACTTATTAAAATTATTATTTTATATCCATTTATTGAAATAAAATGAATTAATCAACCAGAACAAGACACAAAAGATATCGCCATTCTCACCAAATCAAACTAGTGGGAAAATAAAATTTAGAATATGAGTTTTAGCCTTAGTTTAAAAAATTGTTTAAATATAACCAAAATGACATTTAACATATATTTTAGAAATAAAATTTTAAAATATTTTGAAAAATCTAATTAATAAGAAATGATGCTCATTTTTTAATGCAATATTTCTAAAATCCTCATTTTCTTGACTTGAAAAGTCTCCCAAATCACATGGGAACTCGATATTCTACATCTATTATTTTTGAATACTTAGTTATTTCATTTTTTCTCCTTAATCTTTCATTGTTCGTCCTTATTCCATGGCCCCTAATATCATTTATTCCTCAAAAACCCTAATCTATTCAACTCATGACTGTGCTCCAAGATCTTTTTTTGATCAATGTTATGATTTGTTTTTACAAATGAATCTCTACAATATTGTTTCATTCACCCCAATTCAACCACCCTTGATTGAATTCATCAGAATTCAAAATAAAATTTTCATAGTTGTGCTCTATATATTGTAGGTTAATTTTTCTTAATTTGAGAATATTAATTAACAATTTCTTATTTATAAATTTAATTCATCTATTCATTTTTTATATGGATATCATTGTTAATTATAAATTTATGTTTTTAAAATTAGTTTAAGGTTAATTTTTTTTTTATTATTTTAATTTTTTTGTGATTTTAATTATTTTTTGGTTCTGAATATTTGTATTTGTACTTTTTTGTAATTGTAATTTTTTTGTGGTTAAAATATTTGTTTCTATTTATTTATTTTTAAATTGTTTTTTTCATTATAATAACACTTTTTTTATAATATTTTTTTGTTATACTTTTTTTTCCTGTTATAAATTGTTCTCATATATAAATTGTTTATTACAATTTTTTGCATATTTTATATTTATATTATTATATATTTTAGTTTTATCTAATTATTTATTTATATAAAATTTTATATGTATTAATTTATTAATCTTTTATATTGTCACTTTATGTAATTAATGGTTCATACTTAGATAAATTCATGAAGAAATATCGATGAATATAAGTAAGGGGTTGATAATTTATATGAATTTTCTAAACCAAATATTGTAAATAAATATTCAATTTTTTATACAAGTGTTAAGTGTTATAATAATCAATATTTTGTTTATTATTATGAAGAATCAAATTTTTATTTATTATAATTATTTAATTATAATCAAATAAAGGTGCACAATCTTCTTTTAAAGTAGAATAAATATTTCAAATTGTCACACATAGATGTGTGAGAATAAAGGTATGGTTGTGTCTTTATATAAATATATTTTTAGAAATTATATTTTTAATGAAATTATACTTATATTTCTTGAAATTATGTTGATATATTTTCTCTAAATAATGTATTAACAAAATATATAATTTGTGAGATTAAAAAATTACCAAAACTTTCACTAGAAAATAAAGAGAATGGGTTGATAATTTTTTTTGAAAATAATGACCACCCAACTAGCCCAAATGGAACTAATTTTAATAGTTACCTGGCTATGAAAACTCGATGTTGGATAAATATTTTATTCCCTAATTAGACGAGCATCGACCAATCGGTGAATGAGCTGTTATGGGAGTCCATAACGGTAAAATTTATAAACTTATTTATTTAGTTTTCCAATGGTTCAAATAGTATAGATTTTATATGACTAATTTTTAATATATTCAATGAAAAATTATATTTAAAACTCAATAGATGAATTAAACTAATAAACATTTTCAATACTTTATTAAAACATTATGGAGAGATTATATGATAAATTTAACTTTATTCTATAATTTTGGGAGTAAAAAGAATCAATATATATTCCTTAACTATAAATTTATTGATACATATAAATGTTTAATTTTTGTCTCTAGTATATAGTCAGATGCCTTTATGGTATGTTTTTGTTGTTTGTAAAATTTACTTTTAATTATTTTTTCATTACATATAATTTATTAATTTTTTCTTATGTTAAATTCCTCTAGAAAAACTTAACTAGAAGATATATTACCAAAATTTATATCCTCATAAATTTTCACACATAGGGCATCCTTTATAAAGGAGAAAATGATTATAGAAAAATTTAATGAATTAAGTGAAAAGTAAACTAGTGGATCTAAATAGGTTCAATATGTGTCTATATATCTGACCCTATTAGATATTAATGGAAACTGGATACAAATAAAAAAGGTAACTATTTTTATAATTTAGAAAATAGATAATAATATTATATATATTTAATTAGATATTTTCTTTTATATTTGTATTTTTTAAATTTATCACATTAATATAACTTTTAAAAATATTATTTGAGGATGATCCTCAGGATAAAATGGCATAGGGGACCATTATTCCAAAGGTATGGATAGATATTATTACAAGAACTTTAGAAAATTTGGAACACTAAATTCAAATCCGAGGGTATAAAGAGGTTCATAATTATAATTTTTTTTCTATTCCTCTATCCCAACATTGTTGGGTGAAGAATATAAGGGATAAATTTGTTTATTAAAGGTTTATATATGAACATATAATGAGATAAAAAATTATATAACTAAATCGTATGTACCAGATATTGTTGGGGAAGTGCTGAGAGAGAAGCTACCTATGCTTCCTTCCTTTCCAAATCCCCCGCCACCTCATTCAGAATCGACCATGCACTATGAGTTAAACTTTGGGAATCCCTTTATAAATATTTTAGAAAAGGGAATTATATATAATAAAGTGAATTATTCACATCATTAACTTATATAGTTGGTTTAGGTGAGATTAATAGTAACTGTTATTACTGATCATACATCTCTAGGGTCACTACCTACCAAGGTGGTGTATTTTTCATTTTTTACTTTGGTCAGATAATCATTCTTATATTTTTTTCTATTAAGTATGTGTTTTTTTATTTTTCATTTATCATTAAATTAATTTTTACATATAATTTTTTCTTACACTTTCTTTATATAAGATTATTTTAAATTAAAGGAATAATTAATAAGTAAATGAAAATTTCATGAACCAACACCTTAAGAAACTCTTTAGAATACTGATGGGGTAAAAATGTTAACATATGATTCTACTATATTAGATTATTATTATAATTTTTTGATGAGTGATGATATTTATAATTGATATTGTATAATAAATATATTTAAAAATGACATCAGGGATTTTATAAAGGGTGAGCAGCTCACTATACCCATGGTGGAGTTGTTTTTTGTGTAAGTAAATTTCCATTTTTAATTTAATATATTTAAGTAATCATATGTTATGTTGACTTAATTTTTTACTTTTCTAATCATGTATCTCTAGAATATTTTAATATTATGTGATTTCACTATTGTTTATTGTTTTATGGATCCAGAATATATTTCAACAGTTGTGCAATACTTAAACAAATATTTTAAAATTGAATATGTATCTGAAAGAATAAAAAACACATAGAATAAAGGTTTTATTTTATATTCCATGAGTTGTGTGAACACAAATATAATTCTGAATTTCAATTCATAATACTATTATTAATACAATAATTTTTATATTTTAGTGGATATTGAATGATACACATATTTTTTCAAAATTAATGAAAATCAAATTGGATATGTTCTTTATTGGGTAGTGTTCAAAGAATATTTAGAAATATGTTAAATAAGTAAGTCTTATTATATTCTTTTTGTTCTTTATTTTTAAAATATTCATTTTACACAAGTATTGGCAGTTAAAATATGTAATTACAACATTTTATATATTGTGTTGAACATGGTTCACATTTCAAGAGTGTAATAAAAATGGAATGTCTGAAAGTTATGGGATATTACTTTTATACTAGTGAATACTTGTTTTTTCTTACATATAAAGTGTTTCCATTTTAAAATATTGTTTCATAAAGGTAGTTTTACCATAAAGAGGGAATTTTGAATGTTGGTATTATGTTTTACGATTAATTGTTGAGATAAACATGACAAAAAAATAACATATTTTAAAAAGTTTAGTTTCATTATATAACTTATAATTTAAACAAATATGTTATATTTTTTAATTCATAACACTTTATGTAGGGGATTTTTAATAATGGTTCACCATATACCTCAAACTACTTGAAACACATTCATTTTTTACATAATATATTATATTTTTTTAATAATTTTTAGATATTGTTTTACTTAGATGTATATTTGTAAAAGAACTTGGGAAAATTTTCATTGAGTTATATTACTACTATTTGTGTTGTTTATTATATCAACATATTGTATTTACATTTTTGAAATCATTTATTTTAGAATATATTTTCAAAAAATATCAACTTTAAAATTAGTTTATTTATAAAACTTACATTGAAAGACTTTGCAGCAGAGATTTCAATGTCGATTTTAAGAGAAACCAACCTAAAAATATCTTTATGAATTGATTTTACTGAAAAATCGATCTGTAAAGCCAAGTATAATGGATCCTAATGTTGATTTTTTGTAAAAATGATGTTGAAATTCTTCTATATACCTTCATTTATGATGTATTTAATGTGTGTTCATAAAATCCAATGTTGAATGTCGATGTTTTTACATCATATAGATTTATATAACTTTTAATAGACATTGAAAGGTAATAAACCAATGTTAATGGGTTTTTCCAATAGATTCATTAGCATACTCAATCATATTGAGTATATGAGAGGAGACTAATGTTCCTTAGGTACTTTTTAATTTAATTCTATTAAAAGATTAATTGAATCATTTTATATATATCATAATAATATAGATCCAATTGAGGAATACCATTAAAAGTTTATTTATTTAAGAATAAATTTTTCTAATATACAAAATTCTACCACTTAAGAACTTTTATTAAGTTACCATTTTATAAGTTTATTAAATTAAGATTCACCTTCGCAAGAGTAAATCTCAAAGTTATGTTTGATGATAATGATTCTATATATATATAATAGAATATTTTATTAGATGCGTATCTTGTTTTACATATTTTCATGGAGGATTTTTAATTAATGTACTAAAACTAAAATTATTACCCCAAACATCATTACCTTTAGTGGGTCAAAACACATATTGAATCATGGGTCACAGTAGTTTTAGGTTGTAAATATGCCACAACTATATCAATATAAAAATAATGAAAATCATATAATATATTTTTTTCTTATATTTATGAGTATATAAACCTTTATCTAAACCCATCATATAGATATAAAATAAACTATATTCCTCTAGTATATTAACTATTAGGGTTTCCCAGCTATGTGTAACCCAAATAAAATGCCAAGAATAAGGAAACTAACCATTAAGGACATATTATTACTTTATTTAACTATTCAAGATACTCCATGGGTATATAACCATTAGGGTCACTCATTCCGAATGATCCAGGTATTTACAAGTTCTCATTTGGAAGGAATCTCACACTTTGTATTTGAGGGGTTTTCTTTCTCACCATCTCATCTCATGTTATTATCTTTACATGTATGCATGCTTTTAATAATTTAGTTTGGAATCCTATTCCTTTAACCAAACTAATTTTTTTAAACCATATTGATTTTTAACTCTTTACACAACTTATAGTTTTTTTATAATCAAAAATTGATATCTAACAATATTTGTACTCTTCTAAATACATCCCTTTTACAAAGTGCCTCAAACCCTTTTATGAAAAGGATTGGAATTATATTAAATAAACTATCTCCAAATGAGTAATATTAGTGTAAAAACCCAAGTAATTTTAATAATAAATCAATTTAAAGCATTATTAATTTTCATGAATTATATTTTATAGAGTTATATTCATTATAATAATATTATGTAATTTTTTAATCATAAAGGAATTTTTTTTCTTATTTCTAATTTTTTATATGTATTATATGGTTTTATTTTAAAGATATATTTATAAATATTATAATTTTTATTTTAAAAAATGATCTTATATTTTTAAATCATAAATTCAAAATTATTTGAGAGGTTGTTTACATTTTTCTATAAAATTCAATTTTTAGTGAATAGTAGGAAATAACAATTTTTAAGAAAACAACCATTTAGTTTCATGTTTTCAAATAGTCTCATTATTTTATGAGTATTGGTTTATAAATATATATTTTTTATTAAAAATAATATAATAAATTTCACTCTAATCAACATTATACTTGAATTTAGAATAAAAACATTTTTATACTTAAAAGGGATTTATCTGGAAAACAGTTTTTCACTACCTTACATATTTTGATTATAAAAGTAATTTCATAAATTTATATAAATTGAAATTTATGAAATTGAATCCATATTTGGAATCATAATTTCTAAATTTTTTAATGAGTCCCCTTTATTTTTTTCCATTATGAATAGTAATTTCGGTAAAAAGGTTAGTTACCACTATAAGAGTTAAAATAGGTTAAAAGAGTTAAAACTAAAATGATAAGGGTTAAATTGACCTAAAAACAAGTCTAAATACTGTTTTATGGTAATTTTTAGATAAAATATTATATCTTCTTTGAATATGAGTTGTTTTTGATCCATTTGGATCAAGTAAGACATTAATATATTTCAATCTTTTGAAAAATTCCAAGTGTGTTGTCTCCCCCAATTATAAAAGAAAACCCCTTATACAATTTTCTACAAGATTTAATTTCCAATTATATTATATAAGACCTGTATAAAACATGTCCTAACTTCTCTACACATTTTCTAAAGGTAATTGTTTTATTAGAATACCCTCCTAGGAAGGATCTGTGTATAAACCTAGGTAAGTAGTTTGAGGAAGAGGTATAGGTCTTAATTGAATGTTTTAATTTTATTTCTTAGTAAACCTAATAATAATAATCTTATCCATTTTGAAATAATAAATTCATCATAATACATATATTTTAATGTTATTATAATTTTGGAATAACTATTTTTCATCAACTTATCCATCTTGTGGGAAATAAAAACCTTACTTGTACATACATGTAGACTACCCACTCCAAGAAGTTTTGTGTTTAATTTTTCATAATCGGATTAAATGGATGGTTAAAATGAAAAATAAAATGAATATATATGATATTTATATTATAATTATGATTTTATAAAGTTAATATATTACTTACCTACTGAATTTTCCATCCATTGAAACATTATAATGTCGCTGGTGTGTATGAGTGGACTACCATCTCCATAAAGCGATGTGATTAGTTTTTAATTAAAAACTTATATGGATGATCATAAAGATGAAAACTATAAATAAATATATCATTTATAACCTATTTATCATTTTTTCAAATTGAAATACTGTCTACCTTATTTATTTTCCACCCAGTATCATTATAGAAACACCATTCATGCAAACGTACAAATTACCATCTCAATGAAATGATGCGATTCATTTTTAAATACCCCCTTGAATGATTTATTTTAAAATATTAAATAATGTATAATTATGATTTTTTTAATATTATAGAGTTTATGGATCCATAAACACTTTGACCACGGTCAACATACCAATGTAATTTTGGGGTTACAAGTCAAATGTCCTCAAAATGCCCACCATGAACTTAATTTGTTAACTAATTAATTATAACATGAATATAAGTGAAATAAATGGAATAATAAAGTTGTTTAAGGTTATTTAGAAATTAAATATTTAACATAAGTATATTTAATAAGAATATAAATAATTTACATGACATGTTAGGCTCAATGTAAGCAACACTTTACCTTAAAACATCATTTTAAATGTTTTAAAGATTTAATTTTAAAATATTTTCTAAAAATATAAATTTCCTTAAAAACATTTTACAAATATGTTTATATTTACATAAATAAATTATAAAGGCAATTTTATTTCACTTTTTTACTTTATTTTAAAGTTTTTCAAACAAAAAATATAAATATTTTATATGGTATATTTTCACTTTATTTAAAAAGGGTAAAAAGAATGTTCTATTTCATCATTGATGACATATGATAATTTTCATACAATAAAAACCATTATTTTTTGTTTGGATTAATTTATAATATTATATATTTTATTCAAATAGAACTATAATATCCTCTATTATGGGTATTTTATTCTAGAAAAAAAAATTAATGGAAAGGAATGTATTAATATTTAAAAAAGGTTTTCTTATTAGTTAAAAAGTAAATTTTTATAAGTTTGATGATTTAAATTAAAGATTTTATGTTTTTTATAAGTGATGGAAATAATAAATTGTTTATAATAATGGTTAATCATGATATAGATCTAAAATTCATTGAGTAATGATTCTGTTTTCTGGGGAATTATGTTGGATGTAACTGAGTATTTTATTCCATTTATAATGGTTATTGTATGGGTTATATAAAAATGATATACCAAAAGTCCTAAACAAATTTTATATTCTTTGTAATTACATTTCTTGGAAATATTTTTATTTCAGAAGGTAATATAATGATCTTTTTTAAAATAATTATTATACCTTTTAAAGGTAAAAAAGGAGTATTTTTAAGAAAATGTTTTTATGGGTTATCATGTTCTCTAAAAACCCTTATGAATATGAGTTTGCCTATATGTTTTCTTATATAGCGTTTTATGAAAAACTTTGGGTAGTTAAACTTATGTCATGAGTAAGTAAATAATTATTTTTTCTCAAAGTTTATAATGTTAAATGATAACTCTCTTATTTGATATCATGGATTTGAAATGGACTAAAGAGTTTCACTCTTACTTTTTATATGTCTCTTACTAATATTTTTGTTCTCATCCCACATTTTCAAATGTTTTCATTGGGTTTAATGACGAGTAAGAAAAATTTTGGGGTCAGGTTTAAAATTTTAAATATTGTTCATGAAAATACAACAAGATTCATTTTGAAATTATTGTATTGTAAAAAAAATGGATATTGAGTTCTAGTGTCCTCATTATAATTTCGGGGTTTGTTGTATAATAATTGTGAACTAATTATCTAAAACTATAAACCTGAAAATATATTTGGGATTGAAAGATAATTAATTCATATTTTTTAAATAAAATTGGGTTATATAATGATTGAGTCCTTATATTTTTTATTAGAGCAGAGTTTAGATAATTTTACAGGTTATTATTTTATAAGTATGTTCCCTTAAATGATCATAATTTAAGGATTTCATGATATAAAATTTAAATATTACCATTTTGGTTCATCTAAACTCTTTTGATTCAAAAAAATTTATCATAGAGGAAATGAGGAAGCTAAAGTATGAAGGAACTGGTAGAAAAATATACTTCAAATTTAGTAACCTGTACTGGTTGGAATTGAAACTATATAGTTTATTTTTTTGATGACTTAGTTGAAGCATACTGTAAATGATGGTGGTATCCATGTGAGAGCATGAACACATTCACTATAGAGGAACATGTACATTATATAACATTTCATAAAACAATACCCTCTAACATTCAGTAAATCACCTAACCCTGGGATAGTTAATTTATGGGTTAACTCTTTGGAAAATATATTCTAAATCATGGGTTTTTAGATAATAAAATGGTAATTCTAGTTATTTATAATTTTAATGGTAAAACTTATTATCAGTGTTCAATGTTAAAGAATACTATGGAAATAGAAGAGATTTATTCCTTATAAAGGGATAAATTTAAGAAATTTTTTCCTGGGTAATATTTTGCTAAGACTATTTGAATTAGGATGGAAAATAAATTATTTGAATTGAGGTATAAGGAGGACGATACAATGAATACATATAATGAAAACTTCACCAGAATAGAATGCTAAACTCCAAATTGTATGTGAAATTTTGACAGTAAAACTAATTATTTTATAAAGGATTTAAGATAATATAACAAAGGTAATTGAATTGTAATCAATTTAAAATTTTCATGAAATTTTTCTCATTTTCTTAGAAGTTAGAAATAGAGTTTTCTGATTATCATGTGACCTATGAAAATAATCAGAAAAGGGGACTAGATGGAACATAATGGGGAAGAATCCATTAATTAAATATAAAGGTAAAAAAATAAATTTTATATCTTGTGTTAAATGTGGTAAAAAACTGGTGATTGTATTATGAAATCTATACATTGTTCTTGAGGTGGTAATTTAGGAATTGTGATTCATGACTAAAAACAAAACAATAACAATAGTGACCAGACAAATAATGAAAATTGGGTTGAGTTGATTTAATTTCAATGAAATGGTTCATTATGGGAGTAATTTTATAAAGATAAGATTAACTTGTAGAATTCATGGAGATCATAATTAGAAAGGTTTTGATAGATCCTTTAGGGATACTTCAACATATTTTGGACTATCTAGTGATGTGGTGTGAGGTACATTCAGATTATGCCAATGTATTGTTTGATTTTGGGATTACACATTATTTAATTTTTGGAAATTTTCTAATAAATTTAAAATATACCTCATGAAATAAAGCTATAACTATTGCTAAAAATACATGGGGGTTGTGTTAAGGTAAAAATGAGTTATAATAATCTTCCAATTTTAGATTTTGGAAAATCATTGCATGCAATTTTTCATGTCTTTCCCCTTATATAGCTTTATGTTATTCATGGTATGGATTGGATTTATATTTCTCATTCTAGTATAGATTATAGATCCAAATAAGTTGTTTTTTGAAATGATTTTCAGTTTTTATACAATAATGAATTTATAAATTTGATAACATATCAATAAGATGAGAATTTGATTAAATATGGAAATAAATGTTATCTTGCACATACTGTTGAGAAGAAGGAGAATGTTCAGTTTTTTTATGTTCTTATAGTAAATGAATATATAAATGTATTTCTTGATGAATTTTCCAGTATTATAAATAATCAAGGCACTAAATATATTGTTTAATTAGTTGCTGAGGTTAATCCAATAATAAAAACTCTATATCTAATAGGTCAAATAGAACTTTTAGATTTGAAAAAGGAGTAACAATAGTTTCTTATTAAATGCTTCGTTAATCCTAGTACTTTGCCACGGGGTAATCCTGTTTTGTTATTGTAAAGTAATTATAGTTCCATGTGGATTTATATTTATTATAGAGTATTTAATAGAATCACTATTAAGAATAAGTATCCATTTACTCATATCGATGACTTGTTTGATTAACTTTATAGAGATCAATATTTTTCAAATGCTGATATCAGGTCTGGGTAGCATCAGCTGAAGGCAAAGGATGATAAAATTATGAAGAAATAATTCCAATCTAGGTATGGGGATTATGAGTTTGTGGTTATACCATTTTAGTTTAAAAATTCTCTACCTATATTTATGTACCTTATGAATATAGTTTTCCATGAGCATTAGGATAAATTTATGGCTATTTTTATTAATAAAATATTTGTATATTCTATATGTTATGATGATTATGATTAAAATTTGAGGATTATTCTTAAAATATTAAAAGAAAAATAGTTATATGGAGAATTTAGTAAAATATAATTCTGGTTGGGATAGTTTTCTTTCTTTGGACATAT
Source organism: Viscum album (assembly GCA_963277665.1). NCBI lineage: Eukaryota > Viridiplantae > Streptophyta > Magnoliopsida > Santalales > Viscaceae > Viscum > Viscum album. The sequence goes on from OY728143.1 coordinate 1,570,831,507, forward strand.
TGTAAACAAATATATAATAACTATTTATCTATCAAAACTAAATGGGTTGATGAGTGTCCATGAACTATAAATGTCACATAGATTGGTATTTTTATTTTCTTAGGTGGTTAATTTGAATGTTTTTTTGAAAACCTTGCTCAATTTTATATCCCAATAACCAAGTTAATATGAAGATAATTTAAATTTACATGGATGAAAGAATGTGATGATTGTTTATAGGAATTTAAAAAAAAGATTAGTGAATGCTCCGGTTTTGGACCTTCCATCCAGAAATGGTGACATTATTATCTATAATCATGGTTATTTGAAGGGACTTGGTTGTGTTATAATGATAAACAATTGGTTAATTTTCTATGCTTTTTGAAAATTAAAACCTCATAAGATACCTTATCCTACACATGAACTTAAAATAGAAGCTATAATGTTTGATTTTAAAATATGGAGACATCATTTATATAGAGAAAAGTGTGAAATATATACTAATTATAAAATTATTAAGTATATATTCACTAAGAAAGTGTTAAACATAAGGAAAATAATATGACTAAAAATTATTATGGATTATGACTTCACGATTCATTTCCATTCAGGAAAATAGAATAGAGTAGCTAATGCTTTAAGTTGTAAAGACATTACATAATTAATTATACTAAATTTGGAACACAATCCATTGGTAAAATATTTAATGAATTTTGGTTTAGAAATTATGTATACAGGAACTTCCTATATTATGTTTCGGGTTTTAGTTAATTCATCTTTATTATACACCATTAAGTTAGCTCAGAAGAGATATCTTTATATGAAATAAAGTGAAGAATCAGTTAACAAGGGTATGTTTCTTAAGTTTTTTGTTGATAAATAAGTTGTTATCATATTTGGAAATTGGTAATATAATCTAAGTGATTCATAATTGAGGAAATCATTATTTAGTGAAGCTCATAGATCTATGTTTTCAATTCGTCTCGGCTATGCTAAGATGTATAGAGACCTTCAAAAATATTTATAGTGTGATTGAATGAAAAGATATATTTCCAAATTTACTATGGAATTTTGAATTATTAATAAGGTCAAAGCATAAATACAATTACCAAAGGGGTTTCTCTAGCCTTTTACAATGTATTGATGGAAATATGATAATATATCCATGTATTTCATGGTTATATTACCAAATAAATATTAAGGTAATAATGGGAAATGTTTTATTATTGATAATTTATGTAAATTTGACCATTTTCATCTTGTTTAACATAATATTTAGTTATAACATATTTCTAGACTTTTTGGTAAATAGATAATCTAATTTTATAGATTTTATCTTTCTGTTATATCTAATCATGATCCTAGATTGGCCTTTAATTTTTTTAAAGCCATTATAAGTCATTGGTCTATTAATTAAATTTTTATAGATCTTTTCATCCCCAATCTGATAAAAAATTTGGGAAATGATAAGGAATTTATAGGATATGATTCAATCTTATTTTATGGATTATTAGGGAAGTTAGTCTCAATATCTTTTGTTATTTTAATTTTCATATGTTAACTAATTTCATTCTAGTATTAATTTTAAAACATCATGGAATTATATACAAATAAATTTCGATCACTAGACAGTTGGGATAAAGATAGGGAAAGAAAGATTTTGGGACAAACGTTGGTATAGTATATGGTTGATAATGAGTAAGTTAATCAGAAACATATGAGTACATCTTAGAGTAGGTATAAAATTTATTAAGATAATCTGGGTAAATATCTTTCCTTTCAGGTAAGAGATCATTCTTTTCATAAAGTATCATTATGCAGAAGTGTTAGGAATATTTGGTAAAAATATAATGTTAAGTATACTATTAATTAGAGCATATGAAATTCTATAATTTTTAGATCAATTTACTACTAAGTGGCCTTACCTATTATTTTATCACAGGCACATGATGTGTTTCATGTTTTATTATTAAAAAAAATTATACCAGATACATCTCATGTTTTGATCCTAAAAGTAGTTTAGCTAGAAGAGAAAAAATCTAAGGATGAAAATACTATTTGGATTCAAAATCATATAGATATTTAGTTGTGTAATAATTTTAGTGATCTGGTTAAATATTTTTGGGAAAACCATATGATTTAAGAAGAAACATGTGAATCAGAAAATGTTATGGAAGGAAAATATCCCCACTTGTTCAAGTAAAGAATAAAATCTTGTGGAACTAATTTCTAAAAGATAAGGAATAATGAAAAAACCTAGGTAATTTTAATATTAAATAAACTTCATTCATTATTAATACTAATTAATTATATTTTATATAGTTATATTCATTATAATAATATTATGTAATTTTTCAACCACAAAGGAAATAGTTTTATTTATAATAAATTTGTTTACATGTATTATATGATTTTATTTAAAATATTTATTTCAAAATTTTATAATTTTAGTTTGAAAAAATTAACTTAATTTTTTATATAATCAATTCAAAATTATCTTATAGTTATTTTTTTGGTAATTTTCTAAAAAATTTGATTTTCGGGTGAATCATAGAAAATATAGATTTATTTGGAAACCATCCGTTCTTTTCAATTATTCATATAGTCCCATTTTATTATGAGGATTGGTTTTAAATTACATTTATTTATTTTTGATTAAAATTAACTTATTAAATGTCAATGTATTCCAAATTATACTTGAATTTTTAAAAAATATTTTATATACTTAAAAAGAAATTTTTTTGGAAAACTATTTTTTACCGTGTTACATTTTATGATTTTAAAAGAAATTTATTCCACTTATAGAAACTGAATTTGATAAAATGGATCTATATTTGGAATCATAATTTCCATTTTTTAATTATATAAATTCATTTTTTAGTCATTATGAATTGTAACTTTGGGGAAAAAACGTTAACTACCATCTTAAGAGTTAAAATGTGTTAAAATGATAAAAAATAAAACAAAAAGGGTTAACATAGTATAAATTGTTTTTCTAAATTCTATTGGATGGTTATATTTAGACCCTATATTATCAATTATTTGAATATGAGTCCTTTTGGATCCAACTTTCTTGTATAAGACATTAATATATTTTATTCTGTTAAAACTTCCAATTGTGACCTCTCCCCATCATATAAAATGACACCCCATATCATCTTTATCCGCACTTAGAGAGCCTCTAAACTCATACAAGACCTTCCCAAATCCATTCCCAACATCATTCCCCATATCTTTGAGGTCATTCTTTACATCATAATTCCATCCTAGTAAAGATTTAGTTATAAACCTAAGGAAGTTGTTCAAAAAAGAACCAAGAGTTTTTGTTTTATTTATTATTCTATGTCCATTGAATATTTTTCAACCATTATTAAATAATAATATTAGTATATTACATGTAATTGTTTTATTATATAACTATTTTTAATCTACTTATCCATAAAATGGTAAATGAAAACATCACTCGTGCCTACATATAGACTATAGGTTACATGATGTGATATGTTTTTTTCATCATCAAATTAAATAGATGGTCAAAATGAGGGATTAAATGAATATCTATGATATTTATAACATAATTATTTTATACAAATATATTATATTACTTACCTCTTATTTGGGTATCCTCCTTAGGTTTAAACCAAAATCATTCCTAGGATAAATATCATAAAAAATAAGGATTATAGTAGGTGTGGAGGGAATTAAAAATGGTGTTTGGGTAGTTCTTGGATGAAATAAAAGGATTTGGAAGTGTTAATAGAAGATGACATTGGTGGCCTTTAATATGTGGGGGAGAAGGAAAAACATATAATTTCTACAATGAATCAATCATACCGTTGTTTTTCTCAAGAAAGAGGGATCCAAAGGGAACATTACATGATATAATATGATATAAGTTATAAATATGTACATAAAATAGAAATTGTAAATGTATTAAAGACATTTTAACCCTTATTTTATAAGTTTAACCCCTGGTAAACTAATTTTCACCTTACCCATTATAACTAATTATAACTATTTTACTATTAATTATCATAGAAACCTATTTTTACCTTGTTAGAGAATATAAATTATAATAATTAAAAATATTAAATCTATTTTTACAAATTCAATTCATTTAAGTGTAAAATTTTAATTTAAAATTAAACCCACAAGCATGATAAAAAAAAGTTTTTCAAAGAGAAAATTGTCTTATGTTTCAAATGTTTTAACATAAAAATTAAATGTTAAATTGATTAAAATGATGTAAATAATATTAATAAATTTATAATTGAACTAATTTTACTGTAAATATATTATTAAATAAATTTTTTAGATTTTAAATACTTTAAAAGAAATGAAATTTTGTAATAAAAACAAATATTTTTTAGTATTCATCAAAAATTTATATTTTTAGAAAATTAAAAAACATTCATTGTAAGATGATTTTTTTTTATAATTTCAAAAATTAATTTTATTTCATTAAATAAAATTTCTATAAGTTGTAAAAATAATATATAAAAATAATTGCACAACATGCATCAACATATATTTTTTGAAAAATATAGGTTTTAATCCTAATACTAGATTAAATAATATCTCTTAATTTATTTTACCAAATAAATATTGTATATTTTTTATTAAAATAATTCAAAAAAAAAGTTAATAATTTTATTTATTATGATACAAACTCAATGCACGCATAAAAATAGTTAAAAACATTTTTTTAACTAAAATTGTTTTCTATATTCATTTATAACTAATTCATAACTAATGATTTTTTTTTATAAATGCATAGACCTAAAAATTTTCATAATTTAGTTACTCCTATTAATACTTTTCAACTTAACTACTGGGTTATAATGGTATCATTTAAATAAAAATATTTTAGTTGGGTATCACAGTTCGTTTACACTCGATGTTGCATGCATTGCAAGGTATTGAATTAAAAACCAATGTTTCATGCTTCTAAAGCTATTAAATAAATTAAATTATTTAAAGAAAAATATATTATAAAATATTGGGGTGTAATATTATTATACCCAATAGAAAAATGGAAATTCCGTTCATGCATACATACTGATTACATTTTCCATGAACTGTCATGATTCATTTTTTATGACTGCCTTTCATGGTTGGTTTTAAATGTGTATCTATTTTATAAATATGATAATTATAACATGTTTAAATTTTTTTAGTTATTGGAACCATTTCTTCTCCTTTGAGGTAGTTCATTTACGGGTTTGGGGAAAAAGGAATGAATGGTCCGACCGGTGATGAGGATTTGTCCGTTATTATAGAGAATTCCTCATCGCTATCTTTGTTTCGACCAGATCAACATTGTTATTATTTAGGGGGATTTGCATTGACCCTACAGGGACTAGGTTGTTTATCACTTCCATATTATGAAGAAGGTTCCACATTGAAATGGTCCTAGTAGGAGATTGCATGTGATTACGTATTTGTGCAATCAATCCTTTTAGGATATGACTTTCTTAGATGGTCTCCAATGGGTTTATTCAGGGAGACAAAAACACCCAAAAACCCGGGTATCCATGATTCATGGACCGACTTTCCAAATTTAGGCACTCATTGGATGGAAATTTATCCAATGACACTTAAGGACTCCATTAGTCGAGAGTATGGGATGTCGGGCTTATCACACCATTTAGGGGTGAATTATTTCCTATTTTAGGACTCTCTTATAGATTTATGTCATGTTCATATGTTCATGAATCCTTAGTTCATTCCCAAATAGTGTATCTGTGGGCTACGCCAAGTTTGTAGTATCATCATGGATATACATGGATTTGATTCTATAGAGGCAATGCTAACTTAATCCATACAATAACAGCTCTATAATTTATCATCATACAGGAGGGATGGAAGGTTATTTGATATTGGGATTGGACCCATAATATGGGATTCCTACGTATCCTCAAGAGAGAAATTGGATCTGATGTAGTTTGGTTATCTTAATGCTTGGACCTGGGAGGAGGCCCATTTTTTGGGTGGAATAATTGGGTGAACCCTTTCGGAAGGGCACCCCTTCTAATCTCATGTCTTCAAGAAGGCATCCTATGTATCATGGTTTTACCAAGAATCATAGTTCTCGTAGTTCAACACAGTTTGGGGATTAGGCGTGGAAGTTTCCCATTTTATGGTATATGATTGGGTGAACTCTTCTGGACGAGCAACCATTTTGTGATCGGGCCTTCAAGCAGGCGTCCTACGTATCCTGGTTTGATCAAGAATCAAAGTTATCATAGTTTAAGATGGGTTGGGGCTTACGCCTGGAAGCTGCCTGTAGAGACCCATAACTTGACGTACATGGACATTACATTACTTTTTTGGAATACTTAATACATAAAAAAAACAGACACACAAGGACTGTAATAGTTTAGTGTCTTTGGAAACTCGGAATATAATCTTCTAATCGTGGTGAAAGATCTTCAACATCTCCCATAAAGATCTTCCCCTTTAGTTTTCTTATCTAAAACATTTCTTTAAATCCCTGGGAAAAGAAAACATATAAAGGGTGAGCTTAAATGCTTAGTAAGGGTAAGCATGGAGAAAATAGAACAAATCATATACATTTGAAATGAAAAAACACGAACATAATGTTTAAACATCAAAATCTTGATCAATGACATAAAACATGGGAGTATGCAAGGAATAGATCATAAAGAAACATTAATCATGATAAAATAGAATGGAAATAAAACATGTAATTTTGGAAACCATTAAGCACATGTTATGATTTCCATAGTAGCCAAGGCATTACTGCCAATACTATCTTAGTGGACAAAGTCCCTTTCTGAATCGAGTTCACTCCTCGTTCCAGTCCTGTATCACTGAACCGGATTAACTTTTCATTCCATCCATGTATATCTCATGAGATATAAATATTTACCCAATTCATTTGAGAGAGATATAGGTCCCACCCATCTCATAATGAAATCATTCTTACTTGTGCCACAACATAAATATAAATCATTCATCATAACCCAATGATTAAAAATGAGTTTCATAAACATCATCTTATCATAACATAATCCATATAAAACAAATGTATATCATTTCATCATAATAAAAGTGAAACCATGTAAATCATAGAGATATTATACATGAAACATACACATATGAAATAATGTCATCTTAGATGCAAAATGGTTTTGATAAAACACTTGAAAATAATTCCTGAGGAAAATGTCCTTTCTTCTTAAAAATAATTTTCTTTTCAAAAAATGCCACACAATTTTAAAATAAAAGGATTTTAATGAAAATAACCACAAAATCTTGTCTATTAAACTTCATGAAAATAAGGCGTTATGAAACAGTAAAAATACGTTCGTGCCTTATTAGTTAAAAACAACATTCTCCTCGTACTTTTGTCAGAAAAGTCAAAATGTTCCTCGTATGGTAAACAAAAGAAAGATTCCTTCAATAAAATGTTGTAAAAGTAATAAAAAATTGGTAAAAAAGAAAATAAACATACATGAAAACATTTTTAGAAAACATGGACATGGATGATAACAATAACCCCAGTAAATACTTACGAATAACAATCTCGGATAAGAAAGAGATTGGAATGGTTATCCATTACCTTATGAATGATATGCTTATTACTTATCTTAACATCATATATAATGATTTAAATAATGTCATTTACTTATTAAGGAATCATATTAATTGTTATGATATCATATATGGTTCACTTATGACTTTATATTACCCGTTCTTTTGTAAATTCCATGTTAAAGCTAAGTTTTCGGTAAAATCGTTCTATTTATCGTACATGTTTGGACTTGTTGTTCTTGATATTATTATTACTTATATCATGATTTAATTAATTATAGAATGAAAATAATGATTTATATATCATATATATTCAGTATATATATATATATAATAGATATATGAATGAAATGAAATACACCGTTCATGGAGACGGTAGGCCGTACGTACGCATGAACGATTTTTTATTTTCCTTATTGACTTGAATGGAAGTAAGTAAATGAAATATATATATATAAATAAATATAGTAGTTTTATCATGTCATATATTTCATTATTATTCATTATATATACTTTATAATCAATTTTGAGTGGTTAACATGGAGAATGAATCTCATCGCGTTGTGGAGATGGGAATCTGTACGTACGCACGAGCGATGATATCATTCCAATAATTATTGAATTGAATTGGAGTGGATGATATCATATATCAGAATCCGTATGATATTATAATAACTATACATAGTTATTATTTACACCATTATATCCATCCAAGTAAGGTGGTGGTGGAAGAACAGATTACACCACGACTTGAAGACGGTATTCCGTACGTACGAACGCACGATGATTTCATTTTCTGTAGGATGGATAGAAGGTGAAATAGGGTTGTTTCATATTTATAATAACATATAAGTATATTAGTGATACTGATGTTATTACTTTATAATGAAACAACTAAATAAGAAGAAGTTGAAGAAGAAATAAACATGAAAGAATTGGTAGAAGAGATTACCTCTTCTTCAACGCACCTCTTTTCAGATTCCTCCTAAGCCATTGGAGTTGGTATTTTTAGGAGACCATAACCTCTATAATGTTTCTAGGGAATTTTATAAGGTAAATGGGCAGGGGATTACCGAGATTGAAGGCTCAAATTTGTGTGAATAGAAGAGGGAGGAGGTTCCCTTTTATAAGGGAGGAGAGGGGCACCTTAAGAAAAACTTAAAATATTATTTTATCATAAAGTCATATTAGGTTTATAATGTCTCCAAAGTGACTTATTTCAAAGATAAAGTGGTTATGGGTCTAAATCCTCTCAACAAATAGGTTTTAGACTTGTTTAGGTTACTATTTTAACCTTATCATTTAGATTTAACTCTACGTTAAATAATTTATCTTTTACCATGTCTTCTTGTTTTCTTACACTAGATTGTTAATATACTTACTATAACACGCCAAAAGAACCCAAAGTGGTTCATTATAAATATATATAACCTTATCTAAGTCATTTGTCCGAACCTTAGATTTTTAGTAATATAATTACAATTAATAATATAATATTTGTTTTAGAAACTCTTTTATGTCAATTTTGACACTATTTGGTAATTGATTTTTGTGAAAATCATAACAGCATGATTAGTTCCAACAATTAGAATTGAATTAATACTAACGTGTCATATTAACATAAAAAATTAGTGGAATTTATTAAAAGTCTAAAATTACATTTATTTGGGTATTTATAACATAAATTATGTTAATATTTCATTAATAAGGTTATTACTACATCATCATTGGGTCATAAATAAATTAAAATATTTAATGTATAAAATTATAAATAAAATACCATTATGTATGAAATCTCTTTATATTTCTAATTAATATTTATAGTTGAATTTATATTTTGTATAACCCTATATTAAATAATTTTTAGTTATTAAATTTTGATTTTAACTATTTTAACTTTTCTTTAAATAAAATAATAATAAATGTCCTAATCTAAACCAAGTTGACCTAAAGGGTAATATTTTATTCCTAAGGTTGTTTTTGGTCTAATTACACATATCCATTAGGATTAGGACATGTGTTAGGGTAATAATAATATCATTTTTACCCTTAATTACCAGATTTACTTTTAACCGTGGTAAATAAAAGTAAAAAGTTACTATTCACCAAAAATTATTTTTATCTTATTGAACCACATTTTATTCTTTGATATTAACCATGTCTCTCATATTTTCGAAATTCCACTCACAAAAGTGGTAAAATTAAGTTTTATGTAAATTTTCAAATTCTCTAGGAGGTGGGTAAAAGACGGTGAAAAGTTCAATAAAATTTTTATATATCTAAAATTATTATAAAATGACTCCAATAAATTACATTGAACTTATATAGGTATTATGTATCAATTTTGACCTAAAAAATTTAAATAAAATAAATAATTATTTAAATAAAAAGTCGGTTTTTAAATAGTAACCTAGTGTTTTTACTATTCATCAAAAATTGAAAGTTTTCAAAAAATACCAAAAATTCACCCTGGGATAATTTCAATATTCTGAATCCAAAAATGAAGTCCATTTTAAAGTTAAAATTTATAAAATTTCAAAAAGTGGGTATTACTATTCATAACGGCTAGTTGATAAAAATAACTCATTTAGTAAAACTTGATATTGCGTACAACACACGCTATCGAGGAAGGTTTATCTGGAATGAAACACAAGCCTAGAATAGTTTTTGTGTATACTTTAAGCTAATATGGTTTTGCGTATAGCGCAATCTAATCATGGTGTATCATACAATAGAAGAAATCAAAAAAATGAAAAAGAATATATCTCATAATATCTCGGGGTGTTACATTCTACCCCCGTTAAAATGAATTTCGCCCTTGAAATTCGTCGGGGTTATAAATAATTTAGAAATTGAAAGTTTCATTCAAAGAAACCCACATCGTAAAAAGTAATACTATATAATCATTTTAAAAAGGTGTGTTAGAAACATAATGTATACCCAAAGTAACTCATCACTGGGTTTCCACATAAGAGAATATAGGTGAAAATATGGATATGGAAGAGAAATCTGACCATCATGTTTAAATGAAGAGTGGTAGAGAGCATGGCTATGATAAAGTGAACAATCATAATGCCATAAATTTGTGATGATCTAAGGTACCATCTGATTCAATAGATATGAATGCACTAGGACAACATTTTTGGTTCTCAGGATAATTTTCCTATTGTTGAAGAATTTTTGAATTAAAATAAATACTTACTTGATTTTGGTATAATCGTAATGTTGTTTGTGCCTTGAACAATTTCCACTTCATCACTTAAAGAAATGAAGTTGAATTTGTCTTTCGTGAAGTATTAGTAGATCATGCGATAGAATGATAGGTCATTCCATCTATCTCAAACATAAGGTTATCAAAAGGTATAAGTCCATATTATGGTGAGATTAATCGTATATGGTTCCAAAAATGGACTTATACTTCATCTATCATAGATATTAATATAATTAAACTATTTCTACTAACCAGGGACTTCCTATAGGCCAGTGTTAGGCAATAAAGGCCTGTCACACTTCGGTTGTGGGTTCGATTCCACCATCCTTCTCTGATGCGACGGGTTGTCACCCGTTTTGTAGGTTGTCCCTTTTCTTAAACTATACTATTATAACATTACAAAAATAATATAAAAAATTTATAGCCTTAAACAATACTATATGATGTCTAACGTAATCTATTCCAATATTTAGGTTTACACAAACTCATAGTATAAGGAAAAATATTGATAGAGAGGTCATTTACTAAGAATGTAAATACCATCATTTATCCCCATATATCATAAGATATGTCTTGTTGGTCACATTACAAAAATTTGAATGTCGTAATCATGTATTCTCTTTAAAAATGAATACCCATTGAACCTTAGTGAAAACATGAATGCAGTTAAAAGATAACTCTTTCCACATACCAAAATCCCAAAAATTCTATATACTCAAACCATGATATCACTTAGTCCTTATATTAATCATGAGCTCTTGAATACTATCAAACATATAATTTTCTCCTTATCCATTCATTATGCGCATATCATCTAATTTCGAAAATATTTGAATAACCTTTCATGGTTACTGGTACCATTCATAATATACTTTCAAAAACTCAAGGAAAGACAACAGTGTAATAGTCCTTAGATTTTTCTTTATTCCATAGTACCATACATTATTATTGATTAACATACAATCATTCCACCACCTTCTTAAACCACTGACTAAGCTTAATCATTTCTTTTATCTCATATATCATTTGTAGTCTCTTCATCATCATCCACATAAATACTACCCATATGGCCATGATGATTGTCTTCATGAGATTTTCCCTTAGGGAATTGGTTTGCATAATGCCCGTACATTCCACATTTAATACATTTCTCCTTTGTTGATGTCATAGAAATACCATTATCCTTTTCCATGGTGTTAACAAAACCTTTTCCTTTACAATGAATGGCTTTGTGTCCTTATTTTTAACACCCAAAGCATCTTCCAGTTTCTTTAAAACATTCTCCATGATGCCTCTTCCCATAGCATTTATATGAGGGAAATTGAACTTCCTTTCCTATATGATCATCATGAAACTCCATATTTCTCTTATTAGCTGAGTCAGGAAACTTACCAAAGTTAAGATTATTGATCATATTATGAGATTTATGATTAGGCATAATAACGATATTTGGACTTCCAGATCCAATTTCATTTGGTTTCTCATGAAGAATATCTTTCTATTGTCCATTATATCCTCAATTATCGCGAATCTTCCTATTTCCAGCCATTTTATAAAACCCAAAAAAATAGTGTGAGCGGAAAAAATCATAATCAAGGGGGAGTACCTTCAAAATCTAACATCTTAGGTTTAATTCTAATATCGTTTCCATAATTCTAGGACTATAACCTATACTTATACTTAACCTTAGGGACATCCCTAGACATACATTAGAAATAACTCTAGAGATCTCACAAAAGTTTTCGCATCCTAGTTTCTAAAGGTTAACTAAACCTTTCCTCTAATACCAACTAGAGACACCCATAGAATGACGTAAATGGACATTACATTACTTTTGTGGAATACTTAATACATAACAAAAATATACACACAAGGACCGTAATAGTTTACTGTCTTTGGAAACTCGGAATATAATCTTCTAATCATGGTGATAGATCTTCAACATCTCCCAAAAAGATCTCCCCCTTTTGTTTTCTTACCTAATACATTTCTTTAAATCATGGGGAAAATAAAACATATAAAGGGTGAGCTCAAATGCTCAGTAAGGGTAAGCATGGAGAAAATATAACAAATCATATACATTTGAACTTGAAAAACATGAACATAATGTTTAAACATCTAAATCTTGAGAAATGACATAAAACATGGAAGTATGTAAGTCATAGATCATAAAGAAACATTAATCATGATAAAATAGCATGGAAATAAAACATGTAATTGTGGAAACCATTAATAACATTTTATGATTTCCATAGTAGCTAAGTCATTACTTCTAATACTATCTTAGTGGACAAAGTTCCTTTCTGAATCGAGTTCACTCCTCGTTCTAGTCCTGTATCACTGAACCGGATTAACTTATCATTACATCCATGTCTATATCATGAGATATAATCATTACCCAATTAATTGGTGGGAGATATAGGTCCCACCCATCTCATAATTAAATCATTCTTACTTGTGCCACAACATAATCATAAATCATTCATCATAAACCAATGATTAAAAATGGGTTTCATAAACATCATCCCATCATAACATAATCCAAAAAAAATGGATATCATTTCATCATAAGAAAATTGAAACCATATAAATCATAGAGATGTTATACTTTAAACATACACATATGAAATGATGTCATCTTAGATGGAAAATGGTTTTGATAAAACACTTGAAAATAATTCTTGAGGAAAATATCCTTTATTCTTAAAAATCATTTTATTTTTACAAAATGAATCGAAATTTTAAAAGAAAAGGATTTTAATGAAAATTAACATGAAATATTTTAGATTAAACATCATAAAAATAAGGTTTTATGAAATCGTAAAAATCTGTTCATGCCGTATAAGTTAAAAAACATTCTCCTCGTACTTTTGTCAGAAAAGTCAAAATGTTCCTCGTATGGTAAACAAAAGAAAGATTCCTTCTATAACATGAGGTAAAAGTAAAAAAATGGGTAAAAAGGACATTAAACATACATGAAATAAGTTTTATAAAACATGGACATGGATGATAACAATAACCCCAATAAATACTTATGAATAACAATCTTGGATAAGAAAGAGATTGGAATAGTAATCCCTTACCTTAGGTCCAATATGTTTCATACGTATCCGAACCTCCTGTATAATGATTTAAATAATTTCATTAACTTATTACAGAGTCATATTCATTGTTATAATATTAAATATGGTTCACTTATGACTTTATATTACCCGTTCTTTTGTAAATTCCATGTTAAAGCAGCGTTTTGGGTAAAATCGTTTTATTTATCGTACGTGTTTAGACTTCTTGTTCATGAAATTATTATTAATTATATCATGATTTAATTACTTCCAGAATGTAAATAATTATTTATATATCATATATATTCAGTATATATATATATATAATAGATAGATGAATGAAATGAAATACACCGTTCATGGAGACGGTAGGCCGTACATACGCATGAACGATGTTTTCTTTTCCTTATTGACTTGAATGGAAGCAATTAGATGACTCATATATACATATAAATAAATATAGAATCTTTATCATGTCATATATTTCATTATTATTCATTATATATACTTTATAATCATTCTTTAGTGGTTAACATGGAGAACTAATCTCATTGTGTCGTGGAGATGGTAATCTGTACGTACGCACGAGCGATTATATCATTCCCATAATTATTGAATTGAATTAGAGTGGATGATATAATATCTCAGAATCATTGTTATGTTTTAATAACTATACATAGTTATTCTTTACATCATTATACCCATCCAATTAAGGTGGTGGTGGAAAAACAGATTACACCATAGTGTGGAGACGGTATTCCGTACGTACACACGCGCGGTGATTTCGTTTTCCATAGGATGGATAGAAGGTGAAATGAGGTTGTTTAATATTTATAATAACATATCATTATATTATTGATACTTATTTTATTACTTTATAATTAAACAACTAAATAAGAAGAAGTTCAAGAAGAAAGAAACTTGAAATAATCGGTAGAAGAGATTAGCTCTTCTTCGACACACCTCTTTTAAGCTTCTCCATAGGCACTAGAGTTGGTCTTTTGAGGAGTCCAAAACCTCTATAATGGTTCTAGGGAAGTTTATAAGGGAAATGGGAAGGGGTTGGAGAATCTTGACGGCTCAAATTTGTGTGAATAGAAGAGGGAGGAGGTGCCCTTTTATGAAGGAGGAGAGGGGAACCTTAGGAAAAATATAGAATATTATTTTATAATAAAGTCATATTCGGTTTATAATGGCTCAAAAGTGACTTATTTCGAAGATAAAGTGGTTCTGGGTATAAATCCTCTCAACCAATAGGTTTTAGACAAGTTTTGGTTACTATTTTAACCTTATCATTTATATTTAACTCTAGGTTAAATAATTTAACTTTTACTGTGTCTTCTTGTTTTCTTACACTATATGGTTAATAAACTTACTATAACAAGCCAAGAGAACCCAAAGTGGCTCATTATTAATATATATAACCTTATCTAAGTAATTTGGAGAATAATTATATTTTTAGGAAAATAATAAAAAATAATAATATAATATTTGTTTTAAAAACAGTTTTATGTCAATTTTGACACTATTTGGTAATTGATTTTTGTGAAAATTATAACAGCATTATTAGTTAGAAAAAGGATAATTTAATCAATAATAACATGTAATATTAACCTAAAAAAATTAGTTTAATTTATAAAAAGTCTCAAATTACATTTATTTGGGTATTTATAACATCAATTATGTTAATATTTCATTAATAAAGTAATTACTGCATCATCATTGTGTCATAAATAAATTAAATTATTTAATGTCTAAAAATAATAAATAAAATACCATTATTTATGAAATATTTTTATATTTCTAATGAATATTTATAGTCTAATTTATCTTATGTATAACCCTATATTAAAAATGTTTTAGTTATTAAACTTTGATTTTTACTATTTTAACTCTTCTTTAAACAAAATAATAATAAATGTCCTAATCTAATCCAAGTGGACCAAAAGGGTAATATTATATTCCCAAGGTTGTTTTTGGTCGAATTACATTTATCTAATAAAATTAGTACATGTGTTAGGGTAATAATAATATCATTTTTACCCTTTATTTCCCTATTTACTTTTAACTGTGGTAAATAAAAGTAAAAAGTTACTATTCACAAAAAATTATTTTTATCTTATTGAACCATATTTTACTCTTTGATATTTACCGTGTCTCTCGGATTTTCTAAATTCCACTCACAGAAGTGGTAAAATTATGTTTTATGTAAATTTTCAAATTCTCCTAGGAGGTGGGTAAAAGACAATGAAAAGTTCAATAAAATTTTTATATATCTAAAATTATTATAAAATTACTCCAATGAATTACATTGAACTTATATAGGTATTATGTATCAATTTTGACCTAAAATAAATTTAAATAAAATAATTAATTATTTAAATAAAAAGTTGGTTTTTAAATAGTAACCTAGTGTTTTCACTATTCATCAAAAATTGAAAGTTTTCATAAAAGTACCAAAAATTTACCCTAGAATAATTTCGATATTCCGAATCCAAAAATGAAGTCCATTGTGAAAGATGAAACTTATAAAATTTTAAAAAGTGGGTATTACTATTAATAACGGCTAGTTCCTAATAATATTATAATAATATATCGTTTAGTGAAACTCGGTATTGCGTACAACACACGCTATCGAGGAAGGTTTCTCTTGCGTGAAACACAAGCCTAGAATAGTGTTTGCATATACTGTAATCTAATGTGGTGTTGCGTATAGCGCAATCTAATCTTGGTGTAGCGTACAATAGAAGACATCAATGAAATTAAAAAGAATATATCTCATAAAATCTCGGGGTGTTACACTGCCTATTTGAGGGGACATGATTGGGTGAACCCTTTTGTAAGGGAACCCCTTTTGAGCTCGGGCCTTCAAGTAGGCATCTTAAGTATTCTAGTTTGACTAAGAATTAGAGTTCTCATAGTTTAAGTTGGGTTGGGGCTCACGCATGGAAGCTACCCATTTAAAGGGACATGATTGGGTGAACCTGTTTGGAAGGGAACCCCTTTTGAGCTTAAAACATTAATAAGGTGTCCTATGTATCCTATTTTGACCATGAATCAGAGTTCTTATAGCTCAAGACGGGTTGGGTCTTACGCGTGGAAGCTTCCCATTTGAGGGGACATGATTGGGTGAACCATTTTGGATGGGCACCCCGTTTGAGCTCACACCTTCAAGCAGGCGTCCTACATATCTTTTTTTGACCAGGAATCATAGTTATCATAGTTCAATATGGTTTGGGAAATATGCATGAAAGCTGACCATTTGAGGGGACATGATTGGGTGAACCCTTTTGGAAGGGAACCCCTTTTGAGATTGAGCTTTCAAGAAAGCGTCCCACATATCCTGGATTGAATAGTAATTGGAGTTATCATAGTTCAAGATGTGTTAGTTGTGTGGATGTTATAATCCTTAGAAATACCTAAGCCCACATGAGTCATAATCGGTGTGAGAAACAAGTTCATATAAGAGATTCAACCAATCATACACCTTCTATCCAAATTATGAGAGAGGGTAGGCTTATGGTGGAAGAAGACTCGGCAACAGTGGGAGAGGGCACGAAGCAATGAACCTTTCAATGTGGGTGACATTGGAGGTCATGCAGCTCATCTCTCTGAATATTAGGGACTTACCTATGTTGGAATTCCCCAAAATGCACTTTGGGAAAGGGGAGGAATGTTGTTTCTCATTAAAAGGAGGATCGAAAATGATTCCTTCGACTGATCATCGTTCCTCATTAAATGGAAAGGCTAGTGATCACCCTTAATCCCAAGAACAAGGAGGTTCACGTAAACTTCTCAAGGTTGGACTCTAGGTTACAAGGGGAATGTTGACTTATAGAAATCTTGGGAGTCCGAACCATTGTGAGGAGTGACTTTGTGATTCCTCTTACCATGGGTATATAAGCTCGAAGGGGTGCGCTGATGTGCCCGATGATCTGATCATAAGGGTCTGGTGGCATTGGAGGAGGCTTTGTCCTGATTCATGGGTTCTGGTTCACAGAGGAGCTATAGAGGACTGGATGGTAATAGTGGGGCGAGATTGGAGCCGAAGAGAAGGGCCCTCAAAGATGACCTATTCCACGTATTGTTTTCTCACGTGGGGTGGTGTAAGCCCTGCATACTGTAGTGGTATGTCAGTAGAGGGTTCATCCACGTACTGAAGTAGTACGTGTGGTTGATCATAGACCACCACGTACAAAAGTGGTATGTGATCCTAGATATGGTTCGCCACTCCACTTTAGGTTACATCTGCGTACTGATGTCGTCCGCAGTGTGAGGTTCTATACACTTTGTGATGTACTATATAGTGTGTTGTATTGAAGGAGGGTCCAAGAACCTGTTGTTTATTGGGATTTCATACTTGTGGAATTTTAGGTTCATGATGACACCAACTAGGTTCATGATTTTCTCATTATTATAATTTTTTTTTATTTTTATGGTTTGCAGTTGGTTATACCTATGGAAACGTGGTTCGCAGTTTGAAATTCATCGATAATTAGAAACCAATGCCGAACTCTTCTCTGAATTATTTATTCTAAAATATTGGTTCTTCTCTGTGATTTCTTTATCCGTTCGTTCTCAATTCCTTTTGTTCTTCTTTTATAGGGCACTGGTAAAATCATATATATGGGCATGCTGCACCATTTTTAGAAGCCCATGAATACATATCTCAACCTATGGAAGACTCGGTCAACCGGGGTTTGCGTAGGCTACGGTTCACGAGTCATGGTTTATGAAACACTACTGATTTCCTTCGTTCGCAAACTTCTGAGTTCACGGGATGGTATGAAGATGGGCTTCAGTGTTTTTATCCTTCTAACGATGCAGTTTGTGGTATCTTGGGTTTGTTGGCCATCGCTTCATAGGCCAATGCCTCACTGTTAGTTCCCCATACAAGTGTTTTGTGATTCGTGTGTTCCTTGAACCCTTATTAGTGATGGTACATGGGCCACATAAATCTATTGAGAAATTCAATTTCTTCAAGTTTTTTATAAAGTTTTCAATTAAATTTTCATTCATTCTCTTTACTGGTCTTGTGGGAAAGATTTCTTCCTTATGAAAAGTTATTGTGGGAGTATTTTCTTCCCTTTGCGAAGTTTTCATGACCCTACAAATTCCCCCATTTAAATGGGGTTTGATTTTAACAAAGAGGAGGCTATTCCGATGTATAAGTGGTCCACACATGAATGTTAAGATAATGCTCTATTTTTTTCCTGAATAAAGGGACTTAGCGAGCATAGTTCGAATATTGTAGGGGTTACATTCAAAACCTCTCAAACTTTTGTGTCTTCTTAATTATCACCCTAATTTTTTCCTAATCATATTTGATATGGGATTAGTGGGTATAACATGAATTTTTTCTAGGACATCATTTGCGGGTTTTCGACCTAACTAGCTTTATGTCTCTTTTGATTATTTGATAGATCAGCATATTTTTTCCTAAACGATACATAGTATAGGTTCAATGAGCTAGTACTAGACTTTTATATAGGGGTCCCCTTTGTGGGTTTTCACTCTGGCGTTTATTGAATCTTTTTTGTTTTCGGTTTATAGTGTCACCACTCAGACTTATCACTAATATTTTAAGTCGAACAGTTTTGACCAAATTTGATGGGGCAGGGGCCCCAATTTGGGTTTCATCAGTCGGGAATGTCTTAATAATCTTATAAATGAATGAGGGATTATTTTGACCCTAGTTTTGTGATTTTTGGATGTATATGAGGCTAGGGAGCCAATTTAGACATACCGATGTTGGAGAAGAATCTCCAGAGGACAAATTTGCCTTTGATTGAATACTATCTTGTAGAAATAATATGTACACCCACTAGGTCATGATGTGTATAGTCAATCAAATATGTATATCGGAAACTGGCCTCCTATCTCTGATGGACTGGGAGAATTTATAACACTTTGGGTCTATTTTGAGGTTGGGGGACATGGTGGGTGTCCTATCTGAGGAATTATTTTTGAAAGTATTAGGGGCATTTGTATCGACTTTGAAGGAGAAACCACACCAACTAGGTTCCAACTCCTTTGTGCTTGCCTAACATTGATCCTTCGTCGTTGACCGCCTTCACCTCCATCCTCTAGCTCTGCATCTGGATTACCGATGATAACATACTCCTTCATCGTCGCCTACAATAACTGCTAAATCCGACTTCACCTCCTTCGGAAACCCCAATATAGGGTTTCCTCCACCTATCCATTCGTTCTCCCCGGTTAATCTTCTCCATTCGATCTTCACAGTCTAGGGTATCAACTCCTTCGTTCTCAGGGACCACCTACTCATCCTCCGTTTTGTTCTACAAACCATACTCATCTTACCCACCCGCGAGTACCGTAGGAATTTCCTTCGGTTCACCTCCAGTAATACCTTCCGTTACCAGCTATAGTGACAACCATTATTTTCGATGATTGAAAATTTCTTGGAGGACCACCTAACCATCACCCATACATTCTTCATACAACCTATAGAGAAACCTCTCCCCATAAGTATGTTCTCCTTCGGGCCATCAATACCTATCAATTTTGTGCATCTTTGATTATTTACAGGTTATAAAAATGTAACGATACATTAAAAATAATATTTTCTATTCGAATACTTCAGGTTTAGATGTTTAATATTCTCGGCCTTCGTTTATTGACAACTCACTACTAGCCAGGTTTACGTTCAATTCATCATAGTAACTATAACTAGTCCCATTAAGACATACAACTCTAGTTGTGATGTTCCTTATGATTTAATAGAGATTACATTATAGTCATTAGAATATTCAGTGATTACATGCACATTCTATTGATTGACTGTCTTTATAACATACATTTTTCTACACTCGGATCATGGTACTCCAATCCATGGTTGTATTTTCCTTTACAATTAAATAAATAGATACAGAATACAAACATGCACTCCCAGTAGAGATCTACAGAAACAATATTTCAAAGAAGCCTACTACAGCAACAACTTCAATAAGGTAATCTTATTTCTAATCTACAGTCTTGATATTGTTCCATTTTTTTATCAATCATATGATAACATATTTACTATATTTTCAATTATATAGGCAAAATATCTCTTCAAAACATTGATGAAACTGAACCTGTTACACAAACATGAATCACTCAAACAAGAACATGTATGCAATTGTCATCACTACCCAGTAATGGTAAGTTCAACTTAAAAAGTCCATTACTTATTCTATGGTTACCTTATTGAAAACTGAAATATCATAACTCTGTGATCTATTATATTCCTGCCTAACAAAGTATATTTTTACTTTACTGACTCTTTTATGAGAATAATCACTATTGAAATAATTGATTCTTTACAGGTTATCAAAAAGTAGTGATACATTCATACTCATATTTCCTATTTGAATACATTTAATATTTTACTATTCGAACATGTTCAATGCCATACTGCTACAGCATTTGTTCATCCTTTTAATAGGTTCTATTGGGGTAAGTTTTCACATTTTAGTTAATTTTCCCTCCTTGATTTCATGGATACATTTCTCAATGGGTTATTAATGTGAGTGCACATAAAAAAATAAAATGGTAGGCAACATTTAATATTTGACTATTTCAAATAATAATTTATAATCATTTGTTCAATATTGTGGGTGTTTTATATTAATTTTTTTAACCCTATTATGTGGTATTTTAAGAGGTTTCTCCATAAAGATTCTTTTTCTCCATATGATTATATATTTATTTCAGTTGAAGACTTAGGAGTTCAACATTCTGATGCAGAAAATCGAGCATTGCCTAATGATTATAATGTTGATGCAATAGTTCAAAAGGTCAGTGCTATTACCAATGTCATTTTTTTAAATTTTTTCTACACATATTGTATTTAATATTTGACTATTTCAAAGAAGACGACTCCACATCACTGCAACAGGTATATCGACATAATGTTGTAGAAATTTTCAACCTTCTATCCATCATGATTTACTGATACATCCATAGTATACATCTCTTATTTGGAATGATCAGTATCATGATTTGTGTTAAATCTTTATTTTGAAACTGTGTAGTTTATCTTCCTACTGGGCACATATGGAGATGCTGAAATCAGTGATAGTGTTCATAGATATAAAGGCATCACTTACCAGTGTTGCAAATTCAATTCATAACACAGTCATGAGGGCAGCAACAAATCTAATGCAGTAGAGAGATTATATTTTCATAATACTGGATTCTTCCCTTGGCGATTTTCTCTTCTTTTATTTATAGATTTCATGGATTTAAATAGGTATATGTTGTGATTATTTTTGAAATTAAGAACAGTTCAGTAATGTCCATGCATGATCTTTGACAGGATTACAATACTATGAAGCAGATTTTTTAATAATAAAATTTGGAATTGTTTTAATTATCAACCAGGGAGAATTTAATATGTAAATGGATTTTTTATAAAAACTCATTCCCATTTTATTCATGTGATTTAAAGTCTGAGTTGTTATATCAATTATATTTAATTAAAAGGTTTCCGGTTTGTTTTTTAAATGTATAGGCCTATTATTCATTTGTTTCATAACTATGTTTCATCATATTTTGTAGTATATTTTTCCTCCACCTCCACTTGCTCCGCCCAATCCTGCTCCACCTCTATTTTCTTTACCTCAGTTGCCCTCAGATTTCAGTCAAATGATAGGATTTATCAATTTCAGATCTTTAAACTCTTACCTCCCATTTACATCATCTAGGGAATGATTGACCCCGTTCCATATCTCATTGCTTCTATAATTTAACTTTTTTGGAATTTTTTTGTTTTGATTTTTTCCTTTGGCTAGGATCGTGTCACTATTACATGTGTCTTAGATCCTTGATTTAATTGTTATATTGTTTAGGGAAATGATTTTGGTGTGATGGAGGTTAAAACATTATATAACCCACATTCTGAGGGACAACCGATGCATTTTGAATTTAAATATTGGATTTTGCTTTATTTATAATTAGCTACTCATGCCCATTGATCACATTTCAAGAATATGATGTGGTTTCGTGTTTGGTTGTTTAATATTTTCTATGTACAGATATTTTTTAATGTCTACGTACATATATTGAACTGTATTCCATATATTAACATAATATCTATATAGATATTAATATAGTAGGGATGTTGGAAATGAAAAGCATATATTTATAGATAATATATGGTTCCAAATTTTCCATCCAATGTAAGAATCACTGTCACTGCAGTAGTAGTGTGGATGAACCACTATTAGAAAGGAATCATTGTAGTTAGGGTTCTCCCTATATTTTATAGGGTTTTCTATCAGGAGGAGGATTCATTATAGGAGTAGGGGGTGTTACGTGATTAAGAAGAGGTATCATATGTGTTCAACCAGCAATAACGTATTATATATATTCTCACTTAAAAACTTAATTCTCTTGCAGTGTGGTTTTACTATAGGGAAATAGAGGTTCTATATGTGGTCAACCAGTAATAATGTGTTCCTGCCTCTTTCCATGAAGGGATCAGGGAATTTTGAATCAGATTGCAGTTGCAACTGCTCTTGTAGTCAAAGTCGCCGCCATATGGTACACATTTGATTCATGTATAGGTGTAATTATCCAAATAAAATTGTCCATAAAATTGCATAGAATATGGGATAAATCTATTTCTAATTAGTGATTTTTCTAATTAGATTTCTCTTCACCCCATCATTAATAGAGGTCTGCAGACACCACCAATATGGGGTCGATGCTATGATAGCTACAGTGAATATCCATAGATCGTTCAGCAGATGAATAATATTATAACAGGTTTACATGGAGACATTCCACCCAATTACGCCCAAAACATTCCTTATTTGGCTGGACTGCATGCACATTGCACACTACTTTATTAAACAGGTTGTAATTTTTTAACAGAAATTCTTTGGTTGTTTTGTTTTAAAATTTACTTTATATATCCTTAAATAAACGTATATTACATATGTACTAACATAATTTGTAACTTTTTTTACACATTACTGCGGACTGTTGGAAAATCGTTCTCACGAATTGACTTATTCCTGTTGGCCAGAAGATACACTCTGTAGAGGGAGGTTCTATGGAAATCTATGGAGGGATATTCATAAAAAAATGAGAATGAGGAATGCTATAGAATTCAAGTCCACTAAAAGGTACACAGATTGGTTCTCTATTTAATATACATCATGGTTTTGGGTTTCATGCATGGTGTTATTAAGATTTTTGGATTCTTATGGTTTCCAAAAATAGATTTCTGAATAATATACGACTATTTTGTTTCTTTTGTTCATGTTTTTAGCATGAATTTCTTTTAGTGAAAAAACTTGATTTAAATTATGTTAGTTAAGTTAGTTTTTTGGTTTGTTATTTTAATCATTTCCTTTGCAGCTGCTTCAAACAACATTGCTTCCAAAAAGGAGTTGGGTGGGTCAGATCATAATAAAAAATTGTTCAACTGGAATCAACATTCCAAATGCATCCTTGTGAGATCTGAACATGCTAGAACTAGATCCCCCAATGCTGCATATCCACTATCAGGTTCATGTGAAAAGATACTTGAAATTTTTACCCAGTATGTTTTTATGCAATCACCGTCATCGCATTAATGTTTATGATCGTGCTGATGATTGTGGCCCATCCCATAATACATTTACTGGACCGATCTCGTAGATAGTTTCATCACCTCATAGCCAAACTCTGGGCAACCCTAACCCTAGCTTTGTTCTTCAAGGTTGAATTTGTGGGATTGCATAATCGGCCCACACCTGAAACCCCTGCTGTGTATGTTTCAAACCACCATAGATTTCTATAGATATATATGCATCTGATTCTTCCATTGGAAATAGTTGGTTGGTATTCAATATCTTCTCTTTGTCATTGTCCATTTTATTAGAGCAACTGATAATGATGTGCGGTTTTATGATGATAGGACTGTTTGAAGCAGTGTGTCGATCCAATCAAGAATGGGGCATCAGTGTTTATCTTCCCGAAGGTTCCCAAAGGTAACACGTAGTAGATGGGAGAGCATGTGGTTCCAATCATGCTTTTAGGAATTAGGAAAGTCATGTTTGCAGTAATGGAAGGTAAACTATGCATATTGCATATTACTTCATTAAATAGGTTTTATTTTTTTAATAGAAATTCTTTGGTTGTTTTGTTTTAAAATTTACTATATAGATCCTTAAATAATCATATATTACATATGTACTAACATAATTTGTAACTTTTTTCACACATTATTGTGGAATGTTAGAAAATATCTCTCAAGAATCGAGTTATTCCTGTTGGCCAGAAGATACACTCTGTAGAGGGAGGTTCTATAGAAATCTTTGGAGGGATATTCGTCAAAATATGACAGGCTCTGCTGCTCGCCACCTTCATTCTCAACCACCATCTGCCACTGCTTCACCTCAGGACCTAAATGGATGACCATTCTGAGCTAGATCTTGATCCGCTAATCAACTCTTATGGATGCAGAACACATCTCTGTTTGTGGACAATGATTTTTTCTTTTATGAATACAATTATTCTTCTTCACATCTCATATTTCTTATTAGAACAACTCTTCATGAAGTAAATTATTTTCAACTATGTGTTTCATGGTATACAATATTGATTTCCTAAATGCAGTTTATATTGAAGGGAGGTTTCCATACTTGACTATTCCTAAGCATTTCACATTGAAATTAATGTATCTTATTTGAACTATTATAATGTTTTCTTATTAATATAGTCACTTCTAATTCAAAATTATTCACCAATTATTTGTGAGTAAAATACATTAAACGTTATTGTTACTTTGGAACTTTTACAAAAAGTACTCTCATTAAAAATAATAATAATAATTACATATCACCATGTGTACTCATGGGCGAGTACTAGTATTTTCTTAAACCATACCTAGTATAGGTTCAATGAGCTAGTACTAGACTTTTATATAGGGGTTCCCTTTGTGGGTTTTCACTCTAGCGAGTATTGCATCTTTTTTTTGGTGGTTTATAGTCTCAACACTCAGAATTATCACTAATATTTTAAGTCGAATAGTTATGACCAAACTTGATGGGGTAGGGGCCCTAATTTGGGATTCATCAGTCGAGAATGTCTTAATAATCTTAGAAATTAATGAGGGATTATTTTGACCCTGGATTTGTGATTTTTGGATGTATATGAGGATAGTGAGCCAATTTAGACATACCGAGGTTGGAGAAGACTATCAAGAGGGAAAATTTTCCTTTGATTGACTACTATCTTGTAGAAATCATATGTACAACCACTAGGTCATGATGTGTATAGTCAATCAAAGATGTATGTAGGAAACTGGCCTCCTATCTCTGATGGCCTGGGAGAATTTATACACTTTGGGTCTATTTTGAGGTTGGGGGACATGGTGGGTGTCCTGTCTGAGGAATGATGTTTGAAGGAATTAGGGAAATTTGTATCGTCTTTGAATGAGAAACCACTCCCACTTGAATTTTACACGGTTAAGGGAGGGCTGAAGAATGGTACAATTTAATGTTATACAACCAGGACACTTGACACCTATTATGGGAGATCAGTTTTTAACCAAAGAAATGTAAATGATTCATCTGTTCAATTAGAAATGTATTTCATGTTTAGGATTTTGAAAAGGGGAAGATATATAAGTCATAATCCAGGGGGTTTTCAGAATCCGGGGAGTGAGATGTTGAGTCAAATGTAATCTTTTGACTTCTATATTTTGTTTTGGAAATCAAAAGTCTTTTTAATCGTATCGTACTGACTCTGTCAATCGTATCGTACTGACTATGTCAATCGTATCGTACTGACTCTGTCAATCGTACCGTACTGACTCTGTCAATCGTACCGTACTGACTCTGTCAATCGTACCGTACTGACTCTGTCAATCGTATCGTACTGACTATTTCAATCATATCATACTAACTCTATCAAATGTATTGCACTGAATCTGCTATTCATATGTTAATTACTTGTTTTGGTACTTAGACAAAAACACTTGTTTCATATGAATCGTACCATTGCTTATCAATATATATCATGTTTTAACCAATACGATGTCGTTGAGTTAGTTACAAACTAATCAAAACATTGTCGTGCTTTCTGTTTCAATATGACCATTATGATGCCAAGTGTCCAAGTCCCTCTGAGTTTTTCGGAGAAATATGACCGTTGGAGGAGTTGTGACCGTTGGAACCCGAGGCCTATAAATAGGAGGTCATTTGAAGCTGAGAGAATAACATTAATGTGAGAACGAATGAGACGTTGTGGAACAACTGTGATACTTTGCTTCAATCAAGATTCTAGAGAGAGATGCTGTGAATTCTCTCATCTGCTTTGTGCATCCGATCATCGTATCGAGGGATTTCAAGCAATTGAAAGACAGAGGTGTCGATTACCTACAAAATCGAGGGCTGCCGGGGATAGGCAGACAGACGTGCCGATCATCATATCGAGGGCTGCCGGGGATAGGCAGACAGACGTGCCGATCATCGTATCGAGGGCTGCCAGGGATAGGCAGATAGATGTCCCGATCATCGTATCGAGGGCTTCCAGGGATAGGCAGACAGACGTGCCGATCATCGTATCGAGGGCTCACCAAGGTGTTGGTGAGACAGACCTTTTATCCTAGGTGAAAGGATAACCCTTCTCTTTGGGTTAAAAGAATTGTAATTCTTTTACATTTCTGTTGTTACTTGTATTAAAAATGAATTTTTATTGTTTCCTTTCTTATTTACATATTCAATTGTAATTGTTTCAATTACAATCATTCTATTACATATTGTATTGATTGATTCTATACGCTTTAAGGTAGAATCATTCATCTTTGTATTACTCTGATTATTGTGTTAATCTTGAATACAATTGTTTTACATTACATTAGTATTACAATACATCATACCTTTTTATATTCAATACAATTGTGGGTGTTTGTATTTGTATTAGTTTAAGATCATTTAAACTAATCTCTTAGTTGCTAAAACTCAAAGGTTTTTAAACCTACAATTCACCCCCCTCTTGTATTGTTCCATCTAATAGACATACATATCTACATATTCGATCCAACATGAGAAGGGACATAAATTTCAAACGAGCATACAAAAACTAGAAAGGACTCTCATGGGGGTGAAATTGACTTTTATTAATGATTGTCTTGTAGGAATCATATGCAGATCCATCGGGGCATGATGTGTATAGTCAAACAAAGGTGTCTATAGGACACATGTCTTCCATCACTGATGTCCATAAAGGATTATGGAGATAGTGAACTTTATGAACATGGAATATAGCTTCTAAAAGGGGGTATTCCTAATCATGAAAGGGGCATTTCATTGGATGAACTTTACTAGGAAACTTGGAAATAATTAGGGGTATTTGTTTTCTATACACGGATCAAATTCAAGCATATGAATGGGGTATCTTTAATTTACAAAAGCCTCAAAAGAGACCAAAGGTGAATTGGACCAAGATGTTATGATATATCTCATATGGGCGTATGAAAGAGAATGTAAACCATGACTCTGAGGGTTCATGAATCATGAGAGATGTCATGAGGCATGAAAGCTATTATGAATATTGATATAGGATAATACTATTTTGAGGAAAACTTTTCCTTCGGTTGATGGTAATTTTGTAGAAGACTTATGCAAAGCCACTGGGGTATGATGTGCATATTCAAACAAAGGTTTCCAAAGGACACTGGACTTCCATCTTCGATGGACATGGAAGATTATAGAGATTCAAGATTACTCAAAGCATAGAGTTTGATGTATGGTATCATTGTATCGGGATACATTAGAAAAACTTCAGACTATGATTCACTTATGGGATCAGGTAATCCCCTATGTAGATCTAACTCATTCGTAGGGTGAGGCATTTGTCCCATCTTTGAGTACCCTGTATTTTAATGTCGTACGACCAGTACGTGGGGTTCCTTATGGGGAATAGAACTGTAACATGCATTTTAAGGTCATGTTTCTAGGACCAAAAATCTTAGACTGATTCGTCATTATGTCATAGTGGATCCCCTACTGAGGTCCCTAAGCTCAAATGAGCTATACTTGTCGTGAGAAACATGGGATTACAAGGATTCCTGATCACCACTTAAGAATAGAATAATCAATTAAACGGAGCATTTTATTCTTAAACCAATGCTATTCAGTTTAACTTCATGTGGCAAGTAAAAATTGCACACAATTTATCATCATGTGGGGTCAATGTAGGGTAGTACTGACTTGAAAAAAGGGAAATACAACCACTTCTATGTATCCCTGTAGATAAGACTTGCTTGGGGATTCACTTCCTTGATTCAATTTGTTCACATAGAAAGGGTAC
Source organism: Viscum album (assembly GCA_963277665.1). Taxonomy (NCBI): domain Eukaryota; kingdom Viridiplantae; phylum Streptophyta; class Magnoliopsida; order Santalales; family Viscaceae; genus Viscum; species Viscum album. The sequence goes on from OY728143.1 coordinate 1,570,860,628, forward strand.
ATTTCAATATCTTCTACTCCTGGGTCTGGGTTGTAGGGTTCGGGTCCACCACACATCTTCTCAAGGGGAAACCAAGTTACATTGGATTTCTAATGAATACTACTTGTGGAGTTTCTTCCCGCATGAAAGAAGGTAAGGAATTTCATTTAAAGGGTCCAAGACAAGATAGGAATCTAAGAATTTCCATTGAGAGGTGCAGATTAATGTCATGTAGCCAGGACACTTCTAGCCTTGAATTTTAGCATTCTGTGGTAAGGATGTTATGCTGTGTAGTTTAGAGTCTTGTGGAGAGGACATTATGCTGTGAAGTTTATAGTCATGCAGTGAGGACATTATGTTGTGCAATTTGGAGTCATACAGTGAAGAAATTATGTCACTAAGACCATAAATAGCTTTAAGTTAATTAGGGTTGGGATATTTTGGCATTCCTTATACATGAAGGATGATAGAAGGTGTAAACCATAGTCATGGGGGGAATCGTGGATCAGGAGGAATGACTTGGGGCTTGGAAGACAATGGGCATATTGAGGTAGGAGAGGAATCTCTTGAGGAAGAATTTTCCTTTTCTTGATGGTCATTTTGTAGGTGTCATATGCAGAGCCACCAAGGAATAATGTGCATAGTCAAACAAAGGTGTTCGCAGGACACTGGCCTTCCATCTTTGATGGCTATGAATGTTTTTTGGGACCCATGATTTTTTGGAGTATGGAGTTTAAAAAATGGGAATGATTTTTCTAGGAATGTAAGAAATATCTAGACCGTGATCACCCATGAACTAATGAATATTCTATATATATCTCACTCATGTGTAGGGGGAAGCAAGATTTTTTGACTCCTTATGAGTGTTAGAATTCAAACATGGAATTTCTGTCATCTCTTTAAATTGTTTTTGGAAGAAATTGTGGCATCTACGGGATATTGTAATGTTGAGAATCAGGCCTCCCATGACTCTTGAGGAACCTATAAATTTAATTTCATGCAGTTATGACCTTTCATGGATTCCCTTGTACAAGTAGGACTTATGAACGGAGGAAGGGGGATAGTTTTTTTGTTTTTTTGGGCTGCTAGACGAGAATAAATGATCCAGGTGTCCCTATGTATCCTGAAATTGAAGGAATCAAGGTGAAAATAGTTCCTAATGTTCCCTAAAAATATCTAGTTCATGCGTAGGGACATGAGAGGGTATTTTTTTTAATTGGTGGCTGGGCCCAGATGTTAAATCCAGGCATCACTACGTATCCTTCAAGGGCAGAAATCAAGCCATACATAGTTTTAAATGTTCCCTGTACCGATCTGACTCAGGAGTAGGGTCATTTTTGGTTTCATCTGCTATGAGTTTCGGGTCTATAATATTTTATTATCATTTTTTTACGTAATGAAATCCTTACCACTGATCCAAACCTCACCTGTGTATTACTCAATGTGAGAAATAGTAAGTGACAAGGATTTATATCATAATATAGGGAGATATAGGATACAATAAAGGTATTTTTTTATGTGGCGGATGGGCCAAGATCAAGGGTCAAGGTGTCGTTACATATCCCAATGATGAATGAGAATCAAGTTATACTTAGTTATTTGGGGATCGTCCAGTTTATCATCGTGCGATTAGGACGATTTATGCTATGTGGTTTAACGTCTTGTAGTTAGGACACTATGATTTTCAGTTTAGAGTATTGTAGCGATGGGATTGGCATCATAGTTTATCATCGTGTTGCAGGGACTAATAACATACAATTGAACGTCATGTGTTCAAGATGATAACTCATAGTTTTGGGTCATAGTGTATGGACTATATACATCACCATTACACGAAGTACTTCTTTATAAACCTTGCATTGGTGGGAGCTGTGATGAGCTATCCATCTATTGATATCAAGGCAGAAGCTCCATTTAAATAGACCCTATGTATGAAATATATCCCCTCCCACTTTGAATCAAGCTTTGGGGGTTTCCTCTGGGGTATCATCAAGGTTTTGAGGACCAACACAATCTCTCATTTGAGGAAAGAATGAAGGAAAACCATTGTGTTGAAGGCTCATTAGATATGATTTTGGTAGTCTTCCAAATGGTGCAAAGTGTGCATCCTTTTCTCATCCAGCTTCTCCAACTCATAATATCATTTATGGGATTTCTCATCCATGGAAATTTGATCGCAAATGGACAAACGGACTAATGGAACTTGAATTTAAATGGAGAAAACCAGCTCTACCATGTATACTAGTGAGTACGGGGTTGCCTAGGTGGAAGTGCAGGTCAGGGTCTGGCAAGCCCATAAAGCATAAAATAGCTTGTTTGGAAACTATTTCTTATATATATCTACCATATTTTGTAGTATGTTGGACATAGTCTTGTTAAAAGCCTCTATCTACAAATTGGCCACTGCATGGTAGCATGGTGAATGGTTGGATTTGATTCTATACTCCTAGTATAACTTTTCCAACTCATCAGAGCAGAAGTTGGTGTCATTTCCTGTCAATACTATATGAGGGCCACCAAATCTAGTAATGATGTTGGCCTTCACAATGCTAATAATGGTTTTTCCCCAACCTCTTTAAGGGGAATTGATTCAGCCCATTTGGAGAAGAATTTGGTTTCTATGAGAATGAACATGAATTGTCTAGATGTGGCGAGAGGATATGGTCCCACATTATCCATCTCCCATATGAAAAATGGCCAGAAGTACCTAGTTGTGTGAATTAGCTCTAGGTGTTGGTTAATAAAATTTTCATGAACATGGTAGGAATACAACTTCTTGGTGAATATGGAACAATCATGTATCATAGTGGACCTATAGTATCTAAGCCTTCTAATTTGATTGGAGAGTTTGGTTGCTAATGGGTGTGCTCCACAAGCTCCGGCATGCACTTATTTCGTAAGGGAATCAATCTATTCTCCATTGATTAACCTTTGAAGGACTTATTCAAGGACTTGTTTGTAGAGAACCTTTTCCTCGTTTGCAACATTGTACAATACGAAGTTGACTACCTGCCTCTAGATCTGTTCCCTTCCAGCCCTATCTATCAGAAGTTTTCCCTGCAAAGGTAATTTGCAATGGGAGGCATCCATCCAGTGGTGTGACCCTAATGCTTAGAAATGGGTCTAATCTCATCAATTTCCTCTTTATTTTTCTGAATAAATGGAAATTCCATCTGACGGTGGGCAATGCTGATGACTGTTTCATCCCGACCTAGATCATCCAGGGTTATAGCTGTATTTGCTAATGCATCGGCTTGAGCATTTTGTGACCGGGGGACATAGGTTAGTATCTGATCTAAAGGTAATTCTTCCATTAGTTATCGAACATGGTTAATCAAGGGGAAAATACTTTTTTATTAATGGAATAATATCCATTGGCCTGCTTGATGACCATCTCTAAATCACCTTTTATCCTCATGTGTTCGGATCGTGCAATAAGTTCCAACTCTAGGCCTATAATGAAGGCATGGTATTCTGCTTCATTATTGGTGCACCTCTCTGAAAGTATTAAAGAATATGGTAATATGACCTTTTTTGGGGAAAATACTATAAAAATCAGCCCCACTTTGTTGAGCTTGGGATCCTCCATCCATTTCCCTATTGGGCTCCTCAAAGCACCGTTTAAGTACATTTACCATGCATGGGGACCATATTGGGCAGAAAATACTTCTTCATCCGGAAATTCAATATCCAATTAGGTCATTTCTTCTGAGGGGTGATCTACCATGAATTCTGCTAATTAATGGAATTTTATGGATTTATGGGGCATTTACCATATGTCAAACTGTTTTAGGATGACTTCCCACCGTGATAGGCATCCTGTTATCATGGGACGATTGAAGATATACTTGAGCAGTTTGCAGTGGGAGACTAGATGGAACTCATGGAATTGCAGGTAATGCCTGAATTTTTGAACCATGAAGATTAGATCTCGGTAGTTCATTTCAATTCTTGAATATCGAGTCTCAACATCGATCATTGTTCGGATGAGGTAATATAGATTGTTATCACTACCGAAATCATTCTTCTACACGAGTAAAGTTATTAATAACCATTCCAAGGTGGTTACATACAAAATTAGTGGTCTCCCCTCAATTGGTAACATCTTCACCAGTGGGATTATAAGATATCTTATGAGATTGTCGAACAATTCTTGAAAATAATTATCCCACTCATATGTAACTGCATTTTTCATTGACCTGGTGAAAGGTAATCATTTACCCACAAGGTTATCTATGAAGCACCGGATGTAGGCCAGGTGCCCCTGGATACCCCTCAACTCAGTGAGGTTGCGAGGTGGAGACATGCCAAGGATGGGTTTTTCTTCTTCTTAGGGTTGACATTGAAGCTGAGATGGCGTATCACGAATACATGGAATTGATTAAAGGTAACTCCAAAAGAAAACTTTAAGAGATTCATCTTTAAACTATGTTGTCATAGTTTGTTGAAAACGATTTCAAGATCTATCAGGTGGTTTGATCGCTGTCATGATTTAACCACCAGATCTTCGATGTAACACTCGATGAATTTTCCTAGAAAGGGCTTGAAGATGCAATACATGGCGCGATGATACAAAGTGCTGGAATTTTTTAGACTGAAGGTAATTAACCTATAGATAAATACTCCTTGGGGGGCCTAATGGTCATAGCATCTTTATCTCCTCAGGTCATTTGTATCTAGTTTTATCCATAATAGTAGTCAATGAAAGATAGGGATTCATATCTGATAGTCACATTGATCAAAAATTCTATGATCGGTACCAGGAAATAATATTTCAGGCAGTGCCTATTGGGGTCCCTGAAGTCAATGTAGACTCTAATCTATCCATTCTTATTTTTGACATGGAATATGTTTGACAGCCAGATCAGATATTGGAATTCTCATATGAAGTTATATTTGATTATTTATTCAACTTCAGCCTCTATTTTGGCAGCATGAATAAGATGGTTCCTTTTGGGTACCTGGTTATAGAGACGATGGTCTTCTAGAAGACCCAGATGATGAGTGGTGACCTCAGGATCGAGTCTTGGAATCAATGTGTAGTTCCAAGAAAACACATCTTGATTATTCTTTAAGAAGGAGGTATATGACTCTTTCTCCTTGAAATGCATAGCCACGCTAATTATAGTGGGCCATAGGTCATCTTGGGTGCCCATGTTTGTCTCCCTAAGTTCATTAATTATGGTGGATACACCTTGTTTGAATATAAGAGGGGAATATTTGAGGTCTTAATTTTCTTCATCATCATCCTCTTCGTCATCTTCTTCCTGTTCCGATGGAGAGAATATTCTCGAGATGAACTCTCTAGTGTTGGGAGATAAATCATCTTCTGCCTAAATGAGTAAGGCAAGAACTTTATGGGGTCCTGAGGATGGGCCGAGAGCATGTTTGTTTGGGATTTCTTTGACATCATAGTAGTCAACATGCTCTTCAGTGTCTTTGGACTTGGTGACCAAAACAGAAATCCTGCAGGTGAATGAGTTGGTATCTGAGCATGAACATATGAACTCAGCCTGGTTGATGGGTAATACATACTCTTTCCCAAGATTTTGGAGGGGATCATAAGGAATCATTTCTAACCCATTAGAGGTAGTGATCCAATCAACTTCGTTGGCCAAATTTGGATTCTATTTCGGTTCATAGAACCCTGCATCGATATAATGCAACTCATAGGACTCAAATGGGGATTCAACTGTTTGAAATGTAGTGTTTTTTCCATTAGCACAATATTTAACACACTGATGGTATGATGAGGAAATCACAATGTGCTGATGCATCCAAGGCCTCCCAAACATGATGTTGAAGGTCGTACTTTACATCACTACAAGAAACTCAGAATCATACATGAGGTCACTAAGACAAGTTTTAAGCTTGATTCTTCCCAATGGTTTCTACGTTATTTTGTCATATCTCAGTAGAGTTATGGTGTAGGGTGTTAGACTGTCTTCATCATAGCCTAACCGATGATGTGTATGCAGTATGAGAAAGTTGACTCCAGAGCTATTATTGATGAAAATCCTCTGAACATCATTTCCGTTTATCTTTCGAGACACATATAAGGGTTTAATGTATCCTTTCATGATGGCTTCTTCATCCTAAAATGTGAAGGATATAACGACATGGCATTATTTGGGATTGTTCCCTTTATGATAGACTTTAGCTGCTGCTACATCAGCCTCGAATTCCTAGGGACTTAGTATGGCTTAGATGAGTGCATGACTAAGGTTTGAGAACAGACTCAAGGAATACATGATTAATAGCTTTGCTGATACTAAGGCTAGCTTCTTCAGAATATCATATTTATTTTATAAAGGTCATAACCTTATGATTCAGGGATATTATCTTTTATGGGATCTCTAGGGGCTTGAGCTTTGGACGTAGATGGTCTGAACTCTGTGACAGGGGCTAATGGTGATGTTGTTCTTTCTGAGTTTTCTCGAATTGGTCCTCTTGCATGCCTCATGCGATTGGATATATGCTCTTCCTCTGATGGTTACTCCAAGATGATCGGACTCATATTTTTTCTAGTGGGGGTGGAGAAACACTTTAGTTCCTGTTGTGTATGCTAAAGGGTTCTTATACGTGTTTCTTCAGTGTAAACATTTTGAGAAAAGGTGTGGATAAGAATTTGAATCCTATAGTGATAATGAATTCTAGTAAACCCTTTCCTTCTGCATCCTTTTTCTCTAGGACTCTTATTGGACATGTGGAATTCAGGTTTGAGTCCATATTCTCTATCATAGAAGGTGTCCATCAAGTGAATGACATTAATAGATCCGAAGATCAGTTCTTGATCTGACAATGCTTCTATCTGACTGTCTTCTTCTGATGGTGTCATTTTGTGGGGTGGTGATCATTTTACTATTTGTAAGTGTGGTTCCCGTTATGCCGTTTTGTAGGGCGGTGCCCATTGTGTCATTTGGAGGGACGATTCCCATTGTCCCAAGTCCAATGGCATGAAATCTGAAAGTTTCAATACTGGATTCGACTTTGGTGTCAACTCATCTTCTTACTCATTATTTCTTCCCTTCTGGCCCTCAGAGGACTGCAGGGGTGAGGATGATGTTTGTGTCACATCATGAGATATTGGTGGCATGGTTGGTTGCTTCAATTGTTTCTGAAGGATGTTGTGATCTAGGATAAATTTTTTCGAGTCATCCAACTATCAAATTTTTTCTCCTTTTTTATTGTGACTATTTTTCATTCCTCTTCCTCACTTGGGTCTTAGGTGGAGACATATCCCACCTGTGATGATGGAAGAACCAACTTGAAAAGTCCAAAATACACCTTCTTTTATAGGAGATCCCTAAAGAGGAAGCACTCTTTGATGGTTTTCCCCGGTATCCGGTGATAGGGATAATAATTTTCATGGTCATTGGAACCCACTTCTTCATCTTTCCTAGGCTTTGGTAGACAAATAAAGTTTCAATTCATAGATTTTATAAAGTATCCTTATACTTGGTTATCTTCGAATGAGTAGAATTTATTTCTTCGTTCCATGAACTGATTTATTTTAGCACCCCATCACTCATCTTGCTGAGGTGGGGGTGGATGTTGCCATCTATGGGGACCAGCATAGCTTGGTGGAGTCCTGTAAATTGAATCTGGTGCTAGGGGTGGATTTAGAGTGACATAATCCACTTCATCTTTTCCCATTATTTTTCTTGGGGATGATGCGGCCACCCGAGACTAGAGATTGGTCCACTGCATGCAGTCTTCTATCCTTTGAGAAATGGAAAAGAAATCTTAGAACCCACTTGTGTACTTCACTTGGATGGGAGATGTTCGTAATTCATCATGAAGGTTATCAATGCACATAACGACCATTACATCTTGGGGGAGTGGTTTGTTCAGGGAGTAAGTCAGGCCTTTCCATCAAGCAATGATGTCTAAAACTCTTTCATTATCTCACTACATTCTGTTCATGAGACCACTGACTATTGTCTTAGGCAATGTTGAACTGAACTGGAAGAGAAACTATTACTGAAGGTCCTCCCAGCCTGTGATTGAGTTAACTAGAAAGATAGTATACCATACGAAGGATGAACCCTACATGATTCAGACGATGCGCCTATGTTTCACTGATTCTTACTACTTTGGGGTGCCAGTCATGGGATCACAGTAAGAGGAATAGAGAATTAGGTTCTGTTCTGGGTCTCCCAAACCATTGAACAGTCAGAATATGGGGTTTCTGAATTTTGTCGGTGGCTGAAAGTTTCCCACCCAATCAGGGAAGGGATTTCACTCTTGTTGTATCAGAGAACGCTTCCCTTCCATGGCTTCTAGTCGAGTTGTCTATTGCTTGACTGTATTCTAGAGAGTTTGATGCATATCCTCCCAGACTTGAGCTCGGTTGGGTGTAGTAATGGGAAAAGTTGGGCGTGCCAATATTGCTAGAATTTAGGGCAGATACCCAGCCTGGGGTATCCTTTATGGGTTCACCTAAATAAACTCTGGATACTTTCTCAGTGGAGGAAATTATTTATGTCATTTCAGGGAAGAATTTATGCAGATTGATGGCCATGATGTCGGATTGGACATGCATCCAAGTTTAACTTCAATTACTGGGTTGAGGGCCTATGTTAAGGCTACCTCTTATTGGATCACCTTTTGACGTTCTTCTTGAGGAACACATCTGAAAATATAGCTCCCTCAATGCATCTTAGTATTGATTCACCTTAGATTTTTAATTTCCCCCTCTTACATGGAAAATCATTCCTTGAGAGTGAAGGAAACAATATCAAGGGGAAGAGGGTATAGTTCATATATGACCAAGGATTTTTTCTTCTCCTCATTGGGGATTCATGCGAGAGGTAATGATGGATTAACTAAGGGGGCGCCCAAATTTAGGACATCTCTATGGTTCTGGGTATGCACACTATCAGGCTCAATGTGGGATACCTTTGAGAGGGAACCATATTCCCTAAAATTATCTACCTTTGTATCATTTTGTTGTGAGATCCATGGGTCTGACTGTTATCACGTTCACCGATGCATACTGCATCGGGGGTGGTGTTCTTGGTACCGAATGGTAGGAAATATTTATGTGTCCTTTATTGGACTTTCTCTTTCAATTATGTAGTATTCTTCGGGTTTCTTGGTGAACATTGACCTGAAGGGAGCCGAGATCTGACCTCATAATTTGCATTCATCTCGGAGGGTATGAAACATGAGAAAGGGTAGAAAGGGTAACCTCTCTCCTCATCCTTCTTCCTAGACGAGAGAAGATAGATGTCCGATGTGTGGGAACTTGAGGTAAAAATGTCTTCAGCCCTATGGTCTAGGGTTTCTCCCGTTCTTTATATAATTCACTACAACCTGGATTTGTTGGTTTTATGGGGTTATTTTGTGTTAAAAATACCCCCATACCAATAGGCTGGGGTTGTTCCTCTATTGCGACAGTATCCGCCGCTATTTCCACCTTTTTGATTTCACGCACTCCCACGTGAGTGTGAGCCGAGTATGGTGCTGGATCCGTACAATATTTATTAGCTTTCAAAGATATGAGAAATACTTTCTGATTGGATTCCCTTAGACAGGAATCTTGTTAGATGTTATCGGATGCCTGGCTCAGATTTTTTTCGATGGCTTGATCTCCTCAGGCCTGACGCTTTTGAAACTTACTCCAGGCCTATTTTTGTTGATTATTCCATATTTCCTGATCAAGGATTTCATTTTTTTGTTTCTTTTGGGTAATTAAATTGAAAGATATCATTTCCAATGCGCTTTTCTATACGAGACACAAGGTGCAGTGTAGAGCTCCATGTTCTCCCAATCCCCATATATGAACTCTAGACGGGGGCGTCACTGATAAGGCAATACAACTTGAACAATGCATGGAGGTAGGCCAATTCAAGATTTTTTTTCAAATTTATGATTAAGGATACCGTAAGGATGGGAGGGATTCCATGTTGATTAGATAGAAAATATCTCATAATATGTTGACATGGTCTTCATACCATTCTTAGAGAAAGAACTTTTCATTTAGCTGGTGAAGAGTCATCCAGATGTTGAGGTGACTTTTATGCATACATTCCTCAGAAACATCCCTCAGTATGTCAAAGTGATAAGTGGACATTTTCCAATAAATCATTGATATATTATCCTCATATACATTTCTTCTCATGAGCAACATATATTGTTATTGTTATACGAGGGACTCCTCTACTTGATATGCCCAGTTTGATTGCTTCTTAATAATTTTGTTCCAAGCAGCTGGGCTAGTAGGTTCTTTATTGATATGTGAACGATACAGGGGTGGATTAGAAGATGAGTGTGGACTTGGGCCATCCTTTTTTTGAGAATAGAAATCAATCTTCATAGAAAAAGTGTTTGATATGTATGAATCCATCTTTCCATGTGCCTCTGGGTGAGATGGATTTCTCACATTTTTTCCAGCAAGGGGAGGGCCTTCTTTCCAGTATGAATTTTGATTGTAGGGAATACCATCGTAATTGGAGTTAAAATTTTGAGGGATACCATTTAAATTTGATACCCAAACGCAAGGAATTTCCCTATAGCATATACCCTGGGGAGGACCTTCAGGGCAGGCTACAATGAGGGGAGGACGTTCTTGCTACTTGATGTCACTGAGGGGAAGACCTTCTTGATGACTTCTATGATAGTGAGGACTAAAATCACAACTTGATATCTGGATATAGGGATAATTTATGCAGTGTACATCCTGGGGAGGGCCTTCAATATATACTACAATGAGGGGAGGTCCTTTTCATAGCTTGATTTTACTATGAGGAGGGCCTTCATAACAACTTCCATTGCGGGGAGGGACTTTTCAATGACTATCATCATGGTGAGGACTACCATCATGATTTAATGTTCGACTACAGAGAAAAGAATATATACAGTGTATACCCTGAGGAGGACCATTAGGGCGAAATGTAACAAGGGGGGGACCTTCTTACTCTCTGATCTTTAGGTCAACAGGAGGGCTACCCTCATACACATCAGAAGATAGGATCTCATGATCGATCATTCATGGCCCACAAAGTAATCCCTCTTGGGTGTTCTGGGGAGAACCTTTAGAGTTGTAGGAAGTAACATTGCGGGGAGGCCCTTCAAAATAGCTAATACCACTTCTATAATTTGGTAATGGAATAACATGGTATTGAGTATTTATTGATATATGTTTGGGGCATCAAGAACGCTAGCTTTCAAAAGAGCATTATCATATATGTGCTCTTCATTTTCTGGTTTCATTTGGCACATTTCACTTTTGGGTGCTCTCTTGTGGGTAACATGGTCTGTCTACTATAGGTAATGGACTTCATATATGGGTCCCTATCTTGTTTGTTCTGGTGATACTGTCGGGATATGATGACATGCATCTTGAGTTTTCGTAGGGATATATGTTTGCCCTGGAGAAGCCCCCGTGTTGGACCGACATCCCCCAATTGGAACATTTATTTTTTCCTGATCTGGTTCTTCGTGTATTGTAGGATATTCTCCTTGACCCTCATAGGATGGTTCAAGGATTCATAACTTTTCTAGAGTGACTAATCCGTTTCGTAGGTAACTCATTCCATTCGAGGAAACTTGGTCGTGGGCCTAGTTCCTCACCTTTTCTGCTGATGCAATGATATCTTGGCATGTTTGGATGATATGTTATGGAATTGACATATGATCTTCCATCATTTCTAGGATGTTCTATTGTAAATATTTGACTGGAATGGTTATGAAGGCTCATTCCGATGTCGGAGCGGTATTTTGTTCCTACTTCGGTCCTCCATAGGTTTTCATTAGATTCTGGCAGTTCTCATGTGCCAGGATAGATGAACGAGTCTGTCGCTAGTTGTTTTCACTAGTTTACAAAGTATATTACTGGTTGGTTCTTATTCATGAGCGGTAATTTGCATCTTCTCTCTTTCCGCTATATTTTTCTCATGGGATTTGTATGCATCCACAAGAATTTGAATCTGTTGATATTTTCTTTCCTCCCTGTTGGGATGGTGGGCTTGATACACATCAACATGTATTTGGGCCTTCCTATAGCTTGTTTCCATCCTATTTTGATGATGGGATTCTTGTTCATTGGAAAATATCTTCATCTACCTTTAATTTTCTTCTCTGTCTGCACAGCGGGACTAGAAAGAACTGGAAGGAATGGACATGTTCTCATATTTTACCACCCTATTTCTGTGGTGGGTTTGAGTACAGGGGGAAAAGTTGCATGTCATCCCATAGAATGCTGCCACGTTTGTACGATGGAGTTCACCCTCATGAATTAGGGTGATGACCTATTTTTGATTATATGTTTGTCTCCCTTGGTAGGCGACCTGAGGGGCCTAAGTCTTTTCAACATTTTTACGTGTCCTCAGCATAAGATCCTCTTCAGAATGAGGATACTTGGTCTTCTGGTATTGGCGGTGATGCTCTCTTGTTGGGGCCCATGAGTCGGACCCCTTTGCAGTCGAGATGGAGTCGTCCGCATCAAATTCATTTTCCTCCCTAAGATAAGGGAGGTACTTGTTGTCACACTCCAGAGATAGGCTCCTGAAACTCTTCAAGATGTTCACCGAGGCCACCTTGTGTTGGGGTGTCGGTCGAGGATGAGGAGGTGGCTGATGAGATTTTGCAGACTGGAGGGATTCTCTTGCAGCCTTCAATATGGGGAGATTTCCATTTCTATGGTACTCTTTAATCATTATGTTGGATAACCAACATTTAAGATGCTGGGTAAGCGAGGGGGTCCTGCTCTTCCTCGGGTCCTCGACCACCTATGAGATATCTAAGGCGTGCGTCTACACTGGTTGTCGAGATTCCACTTAGATTGAAGGTTTCACTTTGGAAACCTACAATATATATATATGACATATATAGGAAAAACCCCATCAAAGTAGCATCTATTGAACATATGAATATTGGACGATTCAACTTGGAACTCTTCCCCCTTTTTAATTTTTCAATGAGGCAAATGGGATTGAGTGGGGTGGAACTGACACCTTGGTTAAGGATTAACTACAGGTTCACCATTTTTGTTTCCCCTCTAGGGTGGCGCATTTACAGGTTTGGGAAAATGAAAAGAATGGTACTATGGGTAATGAACATTCATCTGTTATTATAAATACTTTCCCATCCCCATCACCATTTCAACCCCATCTGCATCATTATCTTTTATGGGTAATTGGATTGATCCCCTGGAGAATAGATAGTTTATCAATTCCTTATTATAAAGGATGTGCCACATTCAAATAGTCCCAATGGGAAATTTCATGGGGTTATGTATTTGTGCAATTGGTCCTCTTAGGATATGATTTCCTTAGATAGTCTCCAACGGTTTTATTAATGGTTCCAGAAACACCCAACTACCATTGTATCCAGGATTCATGGACCTATATTCCAAAGGTAGGGGCTAATTGGATTAAAATTTGTCCATCAACACTTAAGGCCTCCATTGGTCGAGTGGATGGGAGTTCGGGCACATCACACCCTTTTGAGGGGAATTATTACCTATTCCAGGATTCTATTATAGATTTAAGTTGTGTTCATATGTTCATGAATCCTTGGTTCATTACCAAAGAGTGTATTAATGGGCTACCCTGGGTTTTGCAGGATCATCATAGATATTCATGTATTTGATGCTATGGAGGCAATACTAACTTAATCCATGAAATAAGGTGCTCTGGAGTTTATTGTCTTCCATTATGGAGATAAGGGGATTTGATGTTGGGATCTGAATAATATGATGGGCTTCCTATGTATCCTCGGGAGAGGAATCAGAGCAAACGTAGTTTGGTTAGCTTGGGGCTTGGACTTGGGGGGAGGACCATTTTTTGGGGGTATAATTGGGTGAACCCTTTTGGAAGGGCACCCATTTTGAGATTATGCCTTCATGTAGGCATCCTATATATCTTGGATTGACTAAGAATCATATTTCTCATAGTTCAAGAGGGGTTGGGTCTTACATGTGGAAGCTACCCATTTGAGGGGAGATGATTGGGTGAACTCTTTTGAAATTTCACCCCCTTTGAGCTCAAGCATTCAGGAAGGAATCCTATGTATCCTAGATTGACCACGAATTAGTATTATCAAAGTTCAATATGGGTTGGGGATTAGGCATGGAAGCTTCCCATTTGAGGGGACATGTTTGGGTGATGCTTTTGGAAGGACACCCCTTTTGAGTTCAGGCCTTCAAGAAGGCATCCTACATATCTTGGTTTGTCTAGTAATCAGAGTTCTCATAGTTCAAGATAGGTTGGGGCTTACACATAGAAGTTGTCCATTTGAGGGGACAAGATTGGGTAAACCCTTTTAGAAGGGAACCCCTTTTGAGATCAGGAATTCATGATGGCTAACTACATATCATTATTTGACCTAGAATTTGATTTCTCATAATTCAATATGGGTTGAGGCTTACACGTGGAAGCTACCCGTTTGAGGGGACATGATTGGGTGAAACCTTTTAGAAGGGCACCCCTTTTGAGCTCAGGACTTCAATCAAGTGTCCTACATATCCTAGATTGACCATGAATAAGAATTCTTGTAGTTCAAGATGGGTTGGGGCTTACGCATGGAATCTACTCATTTGAGGGGACATGATTGAGTGAACCATTTTGGAAGGGAGCCCATTTTGATCTCGGGCCTTCCAGTAGGCATCCTACATATCATGGTTTGACCCGGAATTAGAGTTCTCATAGTTCAAGATGGGTTGGTTGTGTGGATGTTGTAATCATCGCAAATATCTAACTCCACAAGATTCAAACTCGGTGGGAGAAACAAGACGATGTTACAGATTCAACCTATCACACACCTTATCTCCTATTGATGGGAGAGGGTGTTCTTATGATCAAAGAATCTAAGGCGATGTTGGGTGAGGGCGTGGAGTGATGAATCATTCAACGTGGGATGCCATTGGAGGTCATACGGCTCTACTCTTAGAAGATTAGGGACTTATCTCAGTGGGAGTGCCCTAGAATGCACTCTGGGAAAGGGAAGGAATACTGCCTCTTGTCAAAAGTAGGAGAGACCACGATTCATTCGACCGATCACTATTCCTCATTGAATGGAAATGCAGGTGATCACCCTTAATCCATATAATAGGGTGGTTCACATCAACATCCCAATATTGGGATCTGGGTTTTCATGGGAATTTAAAATTATAGAAATCTAGAGAGTCCAAACCATTGTGGGGATATCCTTCATGACTCTGCTTACCATGGGTATGTAAGCTCAAAGGGGAGCACTGATGTGCTCGGTGATCTGATCATATGAGTCTAGTGGATTCGGAGGTGGATTTTTCTTGATGTCGAGGGACTAGTTTGTGGAGAATCTATGAAGGACTGGACAGCAATGGATGGGCGAGATTAGATCTGGAGGGAAGGACACCCAAAGACATCGCATTCTACATACTATTTTCTCATGCGAGATGGGGGGCTCCGTATACCATAGTGGTATGCGGGTAGAGGGTTCATCCGCATACTGAAGCATTACATGGGCTCGGGCATGGACCACCATTTTCCAAAGTCGTACGCAATCTTGGATGTGGTCCACCATTCCTCTTCAGGTTCCAACCAAGAATTCAAGCAGTACATGGCGTGAGGTTCGTTCCTTATAGAGAATCACTATGTGGAGTGCTCTATTGAAGGGGGTTCCTAGAACCTATCACTCATGGTGAGTTCATCCGTGAGGAATTTTGGGTTCATGATGACCTTAATTAGGTTCGCAGTTTACTCATTCTTATTTTGTTCACTCTTTTTATGGTTGGAAACTGGTTATACCTATGTAAATGTGCTTCGCAGTTTGAGCTTCGTTGATGATTTGAAACCAAACCCAGAATCCTCTACGAATTCATTCTTCCAATCTCTAAGATCTCATCCATGCTTTCTTCATCCATACGTTCTTAATTACTTATTTGATCCATTTATAGAGAACTAGGAAATTCATATCTATGGGAATGAGACACCATTTGTGGAATCCCATGAAGACATATCTCAACCCGCAGAAGACTCAGTCAACTAGGGTTTGCAGAGGCTATGGTTTGTGAGCCACGGTTCGCAGAACCCTACCAATTTTCTTCATCCGCAAACTACTGAGTTTGCAAGACAGTATACAGATAGAATGCAGTGTCTTTATCCTGATAATAATGTGGTTTTCAGCATCCTAGATTCTTTAGCCATTGCTCTGCAGGCCAACGCCTCATTGGACATTCTGCATACAGGTTGTTCGCAATTCATGCGTTCCACGAACCCTTCCTAATGATGGAACGTGGTTCACTTAAAAATCTTGATAAATTAAATTTCTTCAAGTTTATTTCAATGTTTGGAATTTAATTTTCATCCATTCACTTTACTGGTCCTATGGGAATTCTTTCTTCCTTCTACAATGTTCTTTTGGGAGTACTTTCTTCCCTTGGTGATGTTTTCAGGACCCTACAACCATGAAAACTTTAACCATGATCAACACATCGATGTTATTTTTTTTGTTATAAGCTGAATGTCCTCAAAACATCCGATATGAACTTAATCAATTAAATAATTAAGTATAACAAGGATAAAATTGAAATAAATGGAATAATAAACCTAAAAATGGATATCAAGTAGGTAAATAATCAAAATATTTTTTATTATTTTGGAATATATAGAATGTAATTGACATGTTAGATTCGGGGAATTGGACACTTTACCTCAAAACCTTGTTTTAAATACTTTAAATATTTAATTTCTAAATATTTTATCTAGATATCCATATCCTTAAAATAATTTTATAGATGTATTTATATTGAAATAAATAAATTATAAAAATAATTTTATGTATCTTTTGAATTTATTTCAAAGGTTTTCAAAAGTAATATTTTTTTGGTATTTTATATGGGACATTTTGATTTTATTTAGAGAAGGAAAAAAGAACGTTCTAGTTTAACATATACAACATCAGATAATTATCCAAACTCTCCAACTATTTTATATTTGGATTCCTCTATACGCTTCTATGTTTTATTCAAATATAAACCCTCATTCCCTTTTTATTGTTGAGTATTTTAACTTTAAAAATTGGGTTTTAAAGGAATGTGATATATCAATATCAAAAAATTCTATTTTATGTGTTCAAATGTATACTTTTATGAATTTAATATTGGGGATTCAATATTTTCTATGTTTAATGTAAGTAATTGTCCTTAGAAATAATTTATAATGATGTTTGAGCTTGATATATATCTTTCAACGCATTGGGTAATGATTATGTTCTCTGGAGAATTTTGTTGGAATTAAATGATTAGGTTATTCCTTTTTTAATGGTTCTATGAATATTATGTTTCAAGTAACCTATATGCATTTTATATTCTTTATAATGATTTTTCATAGGAATATTGTGATTTTATAAGTTAATCTAACGATCTTTTGTTTAATGGAATGTTTTTTTCCTTTAAGAGAAAAATGTATGTTCTTCAGAAAATATATTTCATAGGTTCTCAGGTTTTCTAAAAAACCTAATTTTTATGATTTTTTACTCTTTTTTTCTTATAAATTATTTGTTTGATAAACTTTAGGTAGTAAATAGGATTTTTTGACTTAGAAAATCATTATTTGATCCCAAAGTCTTTTAAGTTAAATGAAAATTCTCTTATATGATATAATGGTTTTAAAATGGACTAATAGTTTTCATTATTCCTTTTATATATATCTATTATTGAGCCTTTTTATAATCTTCCTAGATTTTAAAATGTTGTTCACATGGATTAAGGATGGGTATGAATAATAATAAATTCATGTTGAAAATTGTGAATATTTTTCAAGAAAAAAAACATGTTTTATTTTTGAAGTTCTGTATTGTAAAAAATGGATACTGAGTGGCAGTGTTCAATTTGTAATGTATGAGTTTGTGATGTAAGAATTATGGGATTATTGTGAAATAATTTAAACCATAAAATATCCTCATGTTCAAAAAAATGGAATTTTTATGTAAAAATGAAATTATGAGTTGTATAAGGATTAGGTACTTAATCCTGGAGACACATATTGTCCACTCCCATATTTATAGAACAAGGAACAATCCTCCAGGATAGTTGGAAGTCCAACCCAAAGTACCTCTACTCGGGGATACATCACATAAGAGAGATATAAATTAACTAAAAGTTAAAAACTTTAATATGGAATAATCATAATTAACATCTTAATTCATGCTCATTACTCAACACAATCTAATTCAGGGTATAGTAAAACTCAATAAATTTTCACACCTATCATGCATCACCTTATATGAATTCATGACAATTTATATAATCATTAAAATAACTTTAAAGTAAAGTATATGTAACAGTTCTTAATCTAACAATTATATCTTTTAATAAAGCATAGAATAAATTTTAAATAAATAAATAAATTATATATTTATAAAAGTGATATACAATTGGAAAAAATCATAAATAAAGTTAAAAATAAATAATTTATTTTTTAGGTATCCTAATGGAAATTTCATAATTTCATAAATTTAATCACTTTATATAGATTTCTTAATATAAAATCTTTATTATTATTTATTATATGAATTTTACCTTAAATTTTGAATGTTACCTAACATATAGAAATGTTATATTTCAATATATTTTATGTAAACCATTTACCTAATATAAATTTCATATATTAATTATAATTTAATCCATGGTCAAATCAATCATCAAAATTACTTTCAATACTTTTTAAATAATTTCCTCAAATATGGATTTTAAATTGAGTAGTTCAAGTTGATAATTATGAAGTATTCATGATTTTATATACAATATCTTTTATATTTGTTGTTATTTTGAAATTTATTGTCACTTTATAAATCAAACATATAATTTTAATATAAAAAATTAATATTTAATCTATCAGTCATGTAGTATAAGTTTCATCAATTTAATATAAATCTCACGTATATTAAATCAATAAAATTTTAATCCCATAAAATCTTTATTATCTCATGTTCTATTTATCTCTTCAAAATTAATGATTTATAAGTATTAACTAATTTATTATGTAAATCTATACATAAAATTGTAAAAAAAATTATATATTTGAATATTTAAATGGAATAAACAAATAGATAAACAATTTATTTATTTTCCATATATGATTTAAAATTTTAACATTTCATATTTAATTTTGGCATGAAAATATTATATTTAAAATTCCTAAAATATCTAATTTATAATAAATTTATAAAACAAATACATTTTAAGAAAAATATTAAATTTAATTTTTTTGGCTTGAATCAAATTTTACGATTGATTAATAGATTTTCAATCATAAGTTGTGATTCCATCGATGAGTACCTTTTTTATAATATATTTAATTATGTGTCTAAGGTAGTGACCCTTATGAATATAGTAACCCATACATAAGATAATCTATCACGAAATGGTAGAAAACTTTTGTATTGGTTAACCCATATAGGATATATTTTACTTATATTAAAAAGAAAAATGTCTTATGAATGGGGATCATGGACACTTATGAAAATATTTTCATCATTAAAGATATAATATATATCACAACTACTACACAATGATAAATTTTTGTGAAACTCATACTTATATCCTAACCTATAATCCCACATATCATAGATCAAATCATAGAATGAAACAATGGGTTTTGTGGTATTTTACTATATGATACACACTATTCATACAATATGACCAGCAACACATATTACATTATCCTATGATGTGATGTTAATTAGATAAAACTGGTGATCTGCTGGCTAAAATACATCCACACTATATAATACACTTCAATATGGCTCTAGAATATTATAATACATGTGTTCTTTATAAAAATAGTAAAAGAATATGTTGATTTATTGATTAATGTGGCCCCGGTAGCATAGATGGGGTCAGAACACATTTCTTCATATAAACACATCTGACATGAAATCTATATAAAAAAATTATAGAACATAATTTCCCAAAAGGTTTTACCATGAAACTTCTTGTTTCATAATAAAACTCTAGGGTAGAGAGGCACACATCATCGTCGCTCATGCATTAGAGTTCCAATGAATTGTTTAAATCTTTAACATTTTTTGTAAAACCGCTAATGGGACTTAGAGAATCCTCATAAGATCTTGGAATTGGATGAAACATATAAATGTTCCTAATATATCATCAATAAAGTAACCTATACTATAAAGAATATAAATAATAAACTGAAACACGCTATAATTTTTACACTCCATCTATGTTGAATTCCTAGAATTTTTCTTTATGTAGATCATCAAGTGACTACCAGTGGGAACTCTCCTCCATATATAGTAAACCAACCACTATAATAATCAATACTAACACGAGGATCCCTGATTTACCAGTATGTGTTCACAGATTCATCTTGATGATAAATAGATAGATGGGATGAAGAGAGATTTGACTATGGATTGTCGAAATCACAAACACACACAAATGAAAAAATAAGGATTTTATCTTTTATAGAGGATCTAAATATTTAATGGAGTGAAAAATCTTCTTTCATTATATAAAATTAAATATATGTTATGATAATGTATGATTGTTGGGGTTTAATAATAAATTACCATTTTTATGATTATATCTTGAATGTATATCTACAAATTAATCAACCTGTTTATTCCTAATCAAAGGAATACTTGTGGGTGATGTGATAGTGGAAATGAAATTGATATATCTAATCTCTAGCCTATCCTAGACTGTGATAGATACAAAATTTATGTTATGAAAAAGTAAACATTATCCCATATCACTATATATGATCAAGGGATATCATACAATAAAATATCCATTTTTAGTTAATTTCTAAAAACATGGAGTATACATGTTAGGTGTTTTTAAGAAAAATGAACATGAATTTTGAGAAATCAACTCTTAGAGAGATGATATTTTATTGGGACTATAAGTTTTGAAAAAATAGAAATTGATTTTCTTATCATAAGATAAATAATCTAGGGAATTATTGAAGACATTTCTCATGGTAGACTCTAAAAAAGTATCCATACGAATAATAATTAGAGTGAATTTGAGAAAGGATGTGATATGTTAGTGCATGAATCAAAAATATTTTAGAAAATAGATTCTAATCTCATCGCATCACAAAGTATCTATGATTTCCATAGTCTTGTGAAATATTTAAAAGTGATTTAAAATAATCACAATTTAATGTTTATAATATAATCTCTAGCTTCATCAAAGGAATTATGAATCACGACATTCTATATGAAAGCAGTGTGAAGATATATTTGTTTGGATATATTGATACTGACTGGGATAGAAATATTGATGAAAAAAATTAAACATCAGAAAATATATTTTTTTGGGTAAAAGATATCATGTGTTTGAACCAAAAGGGAAAAAATATATGATTATTAGTACTCAAGAGGCTGAGTATGTGCCCATTACCTAGGAACATACATAGACGGTTTGAATTAAGGAGACACAAGATGATTTTAATGTGATGGTTGGAATACTATTAATAATTGTTTGTGATAATCATAGTGAAATAAATCTATCAAATAACCCCATGAAATAATAAAAATATAAACATATTGATATAAAATATAATTTTATCAACCAGAGATTTAAAATTGATATTTGAGGCTCAAATATATTTCCAAACTAAGTAAAATTATAGATATTTTTACCAATGAAGGGAACTGGTTTTTTGTGTCATACTGGGGGGTGAATCGATATTACCCTTTTTTTAATTTATTATTGAAATCAAGATCAATGGATTTTTAGAGTCAAGAAACCCTTAATATATAAATTTCACCTTCACTTTTGAGAAATAGAAGTTAACAAGAACTAAAAATCACATAAATTTTTTACACGGGTAACTTCTAATGAGGGTGAATACGTCCTTTTTGTTCTCAGGTTGAGTATAAGACACATATGTAAACTAATATCATAAAATGATTATAATAAGGGAATGTTTTTGGAAATGAATTAAAACAAACCAATTTAATTTTACAATTATTCTATGTTATGGGCCTAGATATTCATATGATCCATATCGTAGGCTATGAGATGTTGATATCATATTAGTTATAACAATGCCTCTATGATTGTGTGTTATGGGATTACAATATAGGATATTTGGTTCTTGGGATTTGATATGTCCTCAAAATGGGTAGATCTTATCTATGAATCAACATGTTGATTTATTTATGGCATTAATGGCATGTTATTTTCATTGAAATTTTCAATGATTATAAACACTCAAATGGGTATACAGTCTTGAAATCTATATCTGATACCTATTATTGTAAACCAAAACTAAATCTCATATATTTAACAAAGTAGGTCTATATAAAATGATAAGACCCCCAATTGGATATGTATTAAACTCTCTATATATAGCTGAATAAATATTCTCTCCTAGTACTCCATTTGTATTCAAAAATAAGGTGATAAAATAGTTTCTTAGATCACAAGATCCTCTTATAGTGTACAATGATTCTAGTGGATAGTGTACTACCTATGAATGTAATATTCATTAGGTTGTTTCTTGTTGATCTCCATCTAACATTCTATTTCAATACCAATATATATAGATCTTAATAACTCAGAGGAATTCCCATCACACTTTTATACCTTTAATTTATTTCATCTATATAAATTTGAAATATTCTATGAATTCTTAATATTTAATTAATTTCCATTGAATCTTAGGTAACCATAGGTTATTCCTTGGATACCTTATGAGAAACATTTTAATGGATTTGGACATTGGCTTTAAGAGATCAATTTCTTATTATTTGAAGTAAGGCCCTTCACTCTTCTTCTTGGTTAAAAATATTTTTATTTCTTAGGAATATTAAACATTTTTATTAGTTTGAATTTGGGGGTTATTTGGTTAATATTTGATTCATATTTCTATATTATTAGTTGTTTACGTTTTCCTAATGTGATTATGGATTTATGAATCTTCCCTCATTATTTTCTCTTTCACATTAGTTGATTGAAGCTTTTATTGAGGTAGGTGATTCTAGATCATTTATTTATTAAATAATGTGGAAGTAATATAATTTTTATTACCTTTAATGGATGGTATGGATTAACCTGATAAAGATATTGATTCCATTTAAAAGGTAATTGTTGGTAAGGGATTATTCACATGAGTTAATATGTTTCAATGATATTTATTATTTTATTAATGACCAATTGTTTCTGTACTGAATGTTTGCGTTTTCTTGTGAATCACATTCCCATGTTGTGATTTTATTGTTGAAATCACCATTAATAAAAGGTAAATTATTTAAATGTGGTAAATAATATTTTGTGTGAAATTTATAATTGTTTCTTTATCACCCATACAAAATATTTTTAATTTAATATGGTAAATATTATAAAAATTGAATTTTGGAAGTGATGAATTTTTTTAAGTGGTTGTTACATGTTTCTAGTATTTTTTTGGATGTGATTTGTGCGTTCATGATGGTGGATTGTTGTGTTTAATTTATGGGATGTTGGGTTGAGTTTTGAAGTGAATAACACGGAGATATTTCTTTGGTTGGAATGAGGACGTGTGGTCATTAATGTGCAAAGGCTGGATGGGCTGTTATATAATATAGACGTGGTGGCATGGATGATTCCATGTGAAGATTAAGTGGTTTTTAAGGCTGTTGTTACTTTTAGCATGTGATGTGGGGTTATTCAATTGATTTCCAATTTTTTGGAATACAAATGGTATTAAAAAATATAGTAATGCATCTGGGATTTATTTGAATAAATAGTGGGTTGTAAATGAATTTTTAATTATTAAAATAAATAGATAATGACTGGGTATGAAATTTATGATGGATAAAGAATGAATTTTCATTAAATATTAAATAGAATGATATAATGAATTTATTATAGTTGGTAAATTGAAAATTTGGAATGGGTAATTGTATCAAGAAATGGGGATGTTATGAATGTTTTTGTGTCCATTTGGGTTTTAATGTTGGGATAGTTTGGGTTATGGATATATCAGTGGTCGCAAAATAGTGGTAGTGATGGTGTGGTGGTTGTTATGGTTGTGGATATACAATTTAAGTATTAAAAAATATGTTGGCATTATCTATGGCATTCTATATATATATATATATTTGTGATTTATTACTCACAGTACCCAAGTGAGAATACCACATCAACAACCAAATGTCTTGGGTTCTGGGTGTTTTTCTCAAACATATGGGTTAGTAAGGGAACAAATGCTTAGCTACTCCATACACCCCTCTCTACCTTCTCGATATAGTGTGGTTTTTGATGTATCGAGGAAGGTATACAAATATTTATTATAATGACTTAGTGTTATAGTTTTTGATATATTGTTTGACTTGTTTATGTGGAAGTGTTGTTGATATATAGTGGGGGTCATTCATGGAACACTACAAAAAATACCCCTATTAGAAGGGGTTATTTTTTTAGATAATAAGGGGTTATAAAGCCTTCAAAACACTTTAATGGTAGTTACCCATGACCACTGCTAATGTGCCGACCATATTGTGTTAGCAGCAGTTTTCGTTAAGCACTAGTAAACAAGCTTGTAACTATTAGCTGTTAGATTAGAGGGTGCTTTAACCCCCTCTAATTTCACTAGAAGATGTAATATTTGAGGAGGTGAAAACCCCCTGTAATATCAATCTCATTTTAGAGGTGGTTCTAAACCGACTCTAATTGAGTAGTAAAATCCATATTAGGGGCAGTTTTGAAATCGCCTCTAATAGAGACCCATATTAGAAGGGGGTTTTTAACCCCCTCTAATTGAGATAAATATTAGATAAAACCAACTCTAATAACTTTTTTTAATATTGCATATTAATTTTAAAATACCATAGGCTTAGTCCCTAAAACTCCCTATAGTCGCTCGCATCCCTTCCCTATAGCCTCCTTACATCCCATATGTTCAATTCCCCTACCTTGCCTCCAATTAACTCCCTTGACTCGCCTCAAATATTTCCCTATTGCTTGTAGCCAATCACCCGCTTCCCATTAAATTCCTCTGTCTCATGTATCCACTCGTCTTTCATTCAATCTAGGCCTAGCCTCACCTCTAATTCCCTACTGCTCATGTCGCCTTGCCTCCAATTCTAGCCGCCCCCCTTGTAAAATTTAGCCACGATGGGTTTTGAGCATAGGACCTCAACGGTAATACTCTGGCGCTTCAGCCACTAAGGAAATTTCTTTTTGTTAATTTTAGTACACATTATTATATATATATATATATATTATAAATTTTATTTAAATAAATAATATTTGAATAAATATTTAAATACATATTAATATATATATATATATTAATATATTCATTTTTATATTATATATATTCACCTATTGATATTATAATACATTTATATTATATTCAATTTGTACATTTATGTAAACTATATATTTTATATGTGTATTTACATACATTTGAGTAAATATATTATTTAATTCTATTTTTGTTATGTATATACACATATATTTATATATTTATATATATATTTATGTAAATTATTTATATACTTAAATACGTATTTATATATTATGGACATGCTTATTTACAATATATATATATATATATATATATATATTTATAAGTAATTATTTAACATATTTGTATAATGTCTTCAGAAATATATTTATATAGTTTATTTGAAAACATATATTGATTATTATGTGGATTAATATATATTTATTTGTATAAATTATATAAATTTATATATAATTAATATATAATTATTATGATATAAAATAAATGTATATGAAATTCAATTTATTCAAATATTTTATATGAAATAAAATTTATTCAAATATTTTATATGAAATAAAATTTATTCAAATATTTTATATAAAATAAAATTTATTCAAATATTTATTTAATTTTATATGAAATACAATTTTATATTATATATAATTAACATGTATATTATATATATTTAATTTTATATGAAATACAATTTATAAAAAAAAATTATATAATGTATTTAAATACATATATTTAATTTTTTTTATTAAAACAGGAAACATTAATGACTAAAATCAGAATAAGTACATGTGCAAAGACATTAAGTGAAGTTATCCAGCCATATATGGTTGGAGTCAAAGGGGCCTGAGCCCATAAGATGATGGGCCACGTTGTTCCCTTCCCTTTTGGTAAAAGAGAAGGTGCATAATCAGAAGCATTGGCAAAGTGAGAGAATTCTCCTGATGATGATGCCAAAAGACTGGAGCCCACCGTTGTTATGGTTAATACTGTCAATTACGATAAGGCAGTTGAACTCAACAATGATATCACTCCATCCACATTCGAAGGAAAGCAACATACCAGCAAGGATGGCCATGAACACAACAACTGAAGGTTCCTAGAAAGCCTGATGTGGTTCGTACTTTGCAGCATGGATTTCCCCAGAAGATTCTGGGCCAGGAGGTCGAGGGAAACAAGCCCAAACTTTGGGAGTGATGCTTCCCCATTAATCTTAAGAGTCCATTCCATTGGGGAATTCTAATGAGGGAGGACGGGGGGTAACACCTATCATAACATGTCCCTTGTGGTCTTTCCAGCCCTCAATCCAAGAGGTGGCCCATTCAATCCAGAATTCAGGGGGTTTGTGAGCTTGATGAAAAACAACATCGTTGCGCCGGACACAAATAATCCATGCCAGAGTGTAAAGTGAACCTAAAGAAGTAGAGGGAAGAGAGGATCATCAACGCGTTAGAAGATCGGGAAGGTCAGTGGCCGATGTCATTGAAGCGGCCAAAGTCAGGCCCCATTTAGTCCAAATTTTCTTAGCTCCCGAACAGTAAATGATGGCGTGCAAATGAGTTTCTGGAATGTTCGGGCAGAAGGGGAAAAAGGTAGTGCTGGCCATATAGCAGTAAGCGAGGAGGCTCATGATTGGGAGAGTACCCATGCAGATTTGTCACCAAAATTGGCGTACATTAGGGGGGACATTGAGCTTCCAAATCAAATTCCCCGGTCCCTCATCCTAGCCGACTGAGTGGCTGCCCAGAGCCAATTTGTAACTGGACCTCACCGTGTACTCACCTGAGATGTCATTGATCCAGAAAAGCTAGTCGGGGCCTGCATTAGGGACCCAAATAATGCTAAGGATAATTATTTGATCCCTTTCATTAAACCAATCAAGGATTTTTTCCAGACACCACCCCTGTCCCTGGTCGTAGAGGAGGCAGCTGGTAGTGGTGTTTTCACGTCCTAGATGGACTGGGTATGTAGCCTACCTACCATCCTTATCGATAAGCCAAGGATCAGTCCAGATATTGACCGATGAGCCAGACCCAATCCCCCCGCCTAGTCATGTTTCCAGAATATTTTTATCCCCCAGATGCTTCTCCAAAGGAAGCTGTGATGGGGACCAAGAGAGGAAGCATGAAAGTCCGTGTAAGGAAATTAATTAGCCCGGAGAACCCGTGAACAAAGAGATTATGGAAGGTTAAGAAGACGCCATCCTTTCTTGGCCAACAGTGCATCATTGAAGAGACGCAGATTCCGGAAACCCATCCCTCCATCTGATTTGGATTTGTAGAGTTTCTCCCAGGCTAACCAGTGGGGTCGATTCCTTCCATCATTCTTCCCCCACCAGAAATTGGTAGTGCATGTATGGATCTGGTCGACGGTGAAAGTCGAGATCTTAAACAGGGACATAAAGTAGGTGGGGATGGACTGGATGACAGCTTTGATGAGGTTCTCTTTGCCCGCTTTTGAGATTCCTTTAGGGGACCAGCATAGAATTTTTTTCTCGATCCGGTCCACAAGAGATGCGATGATTTCTTTTTTGGATCAGCCAATCACCGTGGGAAGCCCAAGGTACTTCTGATGTCTCACAACCATATAGATACCAACTGATGCGCATAGCTCATCCCTCTTAGACAGAGGCACCCCAGAACTGAAATAAATTTCAGATTTTCTATGATTGATTAATTGGCTAGACACCCTCTCATACTATTGGATCGCTTGGCTGATCACCCGAAATTCATTAATTGTTTCTCTAGAAAACAAGAGATAGTCGTTGGTGAAGAAAAGATGCGACACTAGTGGGCCAACACGGCAGACCTTTTCCCCATGAATAGAATTAGAGGCTGAAGCCCTAGAAATAAGATTAGAAAACACATCATCCACCAGTATAAAGAGAATAGGGGAGAGGGGGTATCCCTGTAGAAGGCCTCAAGATGGGGAGAATCCTCTGGTGAGCCCCCCATTGACCTTGATTTTGAAGGATATGGTCGAGATGCATTCCATGACCATATCTATCCATTTAGCACAAAAACCCATTTTCAGCATGACTACGCGAATGAAGTGCCATTATACTCTTTCGTAGGACTTGGTCATATCCAGTTTCCAGGCCATGGTTCCTCTTTTAGAGGTGGGGCATTATTTGATGGAGTGGAACACTTCATGGGCCACAATCGCATTATCAGTGATCAGTCTCTTGGCCACGAAGGCACTCTGATTCTCAGAGATAATATCAGGTACCCAAGGTCGTAGGGATCTTTGAGAAGATCTTGTAAGAGACATTTCAAAGGCTGATAGGTCTAAAATCATGGATCTCCAAAGGTTTCGTGATTTTGGGGATAAATACAAGGACAATTTCATTGATGGCAGCAATGCTTGTAGTCCCAGCCCAGATATTTTTCATCATATTGCAGATATCAGGACCGATAATGTGCAAGTATTGTTTAATGAAAAGGGAGCGGAACCCGCCCGGGCTCAGGGCCTTAGTGGGATGAAGATGTTTAAGAGCCAGACATATCTCATCATCTGTCAAATCTTTGGTGAGCGGTCTATTGATCTCATCGGTGATCACAGGTCTGATACAATCTTCCACCTCGGCAGACATGAAAGGGGTTCCTACAGCGAAGGGGTTATGGAAATAGTATGTCAAGGCCTCGTGGATACCATTGGTGTCAGTAACCTTGCTTTCATCAGGTTGTAAGATGCATGTAATAGCATTTTTCCCATGCCTGGCTGAAATTTTTTGGTGAAAAAACCGGGTATTAGTGTCCCCTTATTTAATATGGTTATCCCATGCCCGCATTATAGCATCCCGCCTTTTTATAACATAACTTTCATTCCATTACACGGAACTGAGGATCTTTAAGGTTTAGTGTCTTGGAAACAAGGAACATAAAACATGAAACAAAAAAAACATTCTTCTTAAACACTTGAAAGGCTTCTCCTCATGTTCACCCTAGGCTCATTACTGCATCTCATAACCTGGGGACATACATCAAAAGGAAGGGTGAGAAGAAGGCCCAGCAAGGGAAACAAGTGAAACATTTTACATATGAACTTGAGATACATCAATAAAGTCATGAAAAGAACTTTAAGGCATGACAATGAAATCATGAGGCATATCATAATAAAAATAAAATTTTTTCATAACTTGAAGATGTGGCTACATCATTTAACATAGAAAATCATGAACATATCACCAAGGTCCATCCCCAAGGTGTCATTTTAAAATTACCAAGGTTATTCACCAAGGTATCGTGAAAATTGTAATCTCTAGTGGTTACATCATTACCCAATGCATTAGAGCGCTATCAGGGCGCACCCTTAAATTTTCCTTTATTATCATGTGAGCCACATATATCATCATCAAAAATTTCATAAATAACCCATATAGCATAAAATAAATGGGTTTCATTTCATAATCATAACGTTTTAAAAACTGCTTTAAAGACATGATCTTTACGTCACTTTAAAACCCACAGAAAAGGAAGGTGGGTCTAATGTATGTAAATCCCTGAATTTAAAATAGAACATTTTGGTATATATTTGAATACCCCTTTAGAAGAAAGAGCTTTGAGTATTCACTTAATAATATAAAAGAACTTTAGAAAAAGAGAGAGACATTTTGAGACGGAAATTCTGCAGCATAACGGCTATGTTACGAGGTATTAGAAGACATTAAAAAGAGAGGGAAAATGGGTCAAACATTCATAAATGACCCATAAAACAGTATATGGACAGAATAATAAGGATACATGATCATGGTAATGAAATTTCAAGGACATACCATTTGAAATGAAAAACATGGAAGGAAGACAAAAATTATATTTCTCTTATGAAAGTCCGGCAGCCTAACGGTGTTACTTAAACTTCAACAAAAACGATTTGAAAAGATCAAATAGGGTCTATAATCATGTGAACATAAGAGTTCAGTATGATAGATATAGAGATAATTCCCCAACATAACAAAAAGGAACTTGAAAGAATTGACATGAAAGTAGAACTTCAAAACGAGAAGGGTGAAGAACCACTTAAAAATTCGGCAGCCTAACGGCGCCACTTAAAACTTCAAAATACTGAATTGAAGAGATCAAATGGGGTCTCTCATCATATGAACATAAGAGTCCAGTATGATAGATATAGAGATCATACCCCAACATAACAAAAAGGAACTTGAAATAATTGACATGAAAGTAGAACTTCAAAACGAGAAGGGTGAAGAACCACTTAAAAATTCGACAGCCTAACGGCGCCACTTAAAACATCAAAATACTGAATTGAAGAGATCAAATGGGGTCTCTCATCATATGAACATAAGAGTCCAGTATGATAGATATAGATATCATACCCCAACATAACAAAAAAAAACTTGAAATAATCGACATGAAAGTAGAACTTCAAAACGAGAAGGGTGAAGAACTACTTAAAAATTCAGCAGCCTAACGGCGCCACTTAAAACTTCAAAATACTGAATTGAAGAGATCAAATGGGGTCTCTCATCATATGAACATAATATTCCAATATGATAGATATAGAGATCATACCCCAACATAACAAAAAGGAACTTGAAATAATTGACATGAAAGTAGAACTTCAAAACGAGAAGGGTGAAGAACCACTTAAAAATTCGGCAGCCTAACGGCGCCACTTAAAACTTCAAAATACTGAATTGAAGCGATCAAATGGGGTCTCTCATCATATGATTATAAAAGATCAGTATGATAAATTTAGAGATCATACCCCAACATAATAAAAAGGAACTTGAAATAATTTACATGAAAATAGATCTTGAAAAATGAGAAGGGAGAAAGAATCCGTTACAAAAATTTCGGCAGCCTAACAGCGCCACTTAAAACTTCATAAAACGAAATAATGAGAGTAAGAGGGGATCTCTCATTATATGAACATGAAAAGGGAAGTGAGAGGATTATAAAAGAACATCCTCCAACATAAGGACATGGAGCATAAAAGGAATGACATAAAAGTGATTACTTGAAATTAAAGAGAGAGGTCGGATCCCTTACCTTAAAACGTAACTCTTAAAACTCAATGGTTTGGACCGTGAGGGCTTGGGGGCACCTTGGGAGGACTCCATGGGAGGTAAAGAGACCATAACTTCGTTTGGGAAGAGTTGGGAGTGAAAACTAAAGGAGGAAAGGGTGGGTATTTATAGGGAAAGTGAGGGGACAAGGCATTAATGGCCAAGGGACACCTCATTAGTGGTTTTGGCAAAACCATGGGCTTGCCCATGGTATTTTCCCATGGTATTGGCCACTTGGGACACCTCATACCTTATCTTACTATTCATAATTCTACCATATTGAATATATACTTAATACATCATTTAATGATGTCATTAAACACCCGTAACTTAAAAACTATATTTTCACTATTCATTGAAAATTCAACTTTCTCAGAATAATCCCAAAATTTCACCTTAACCAAATATCAATGCTCTGATTTCAAAAATGAAATCCATTTTATAAAAATAATTTTCTAAATATTTTTAATTTAATTTTTAAATAAAAACACTATTCATCGAAAATTTATTTTTTTTCAGAAAATTCCCCAAAAATTACCTTAACATAATATCGATGCTCTGAGTTCAAAAATGAAGTCCATTTTATAAAAATAATTTTCTAAATATTTTTAATTAAAATTTTAATTAAAAAACACTATTCATCCGAAAAAACTAATACTTGAATAATAATTTATGAAACCGTTATTTAACCATTTTATTGAATCACATTACTTAATCAAAGTGCCCAGCTTATTTTAATAGTTTCTTTAAGTGAGATTACTAATCCATTTGGACACATTATTAATCCTAATCATAAAATCACTATTCATAATTTACTATTCATCAAAAATCAAGTTGATCTTATTAGACTCTAAATTTCGTACTGAACATAATTGCAGAAGACCATTTTTTGAAAATCATTACACATTTTTAATTATTTAGGGTTTACATAAACATATTTAAAATATCCTTTTTCTAAAATTCATCAAAAATATGCATACTATATTTATCCGGTCATTTGAAAATTCATAAAAGAAATCGAAATTTTTATTTAAAACAAAGGATTACACAAGACAGCTACGGTCTCCTTACATAGCCCCTTATCACACCAGCATAGGACCTAAGTGTAAGGTGTGCTAAGGTGAGAGAATCCGAGGGAGGCTCGGCCAACATCGCACGAGTAGTAATTTCTATCAGTTTGAACTTCTCGTGAAGGTGATCCCGTTCTAGCTTTATGCGATGAAGTTCAGCTTGGGTTTGGTCCAAATCAAAGCCCAATGGTGCTACCTCCTTCCCAAGTTCTGTTAGATGGGCTTCGATCGGTCCAAGACTACTGGGTGAGGTCATCGAATCTTCTTTCTATATTAATTAACCAAGATTGCTTGTATTTAAAGACAATAGTCAAAACGTTTAGTTTCCAGCGGTCATATATACCAATGGTCAAATAACAGTCAAAACCCAACAGTCTCATTTTAATTATACTCATGTTACCAAATGAAACATTTTTTTTAGTATAAAAATAACACATAAAATTAGGAAACAATATTTATTTAAAATTTCGGGTCGTTACAATCTTCCCCCCTTAAGAAATTACGTCCTCGCAATTTTAAAAATGGGTTTTGAAATTTCACTGAAAGTCCCACATCGAAAAAGGAGTCAGTAAAACTATTACTTTAAAAGAAAGAAAGGGAAGTACAAAGGTCACCCGAGTTAACCCACACTAGGATTCCATGTAGGAAAACATGGACATGGAGGAGAAAACAAAGGGTCAAGTTCTGAGGGAGAGTGATAGAGAACATGATTAGGAGAAAGTTAACCATGAGAAAATCCCAAACATATGATGTGTGTAAACGGTCTTTGATTACCTAGTAAGAAACGTAAACCAACAACATTTTTGTTTTACGTTTCTTTTCATAATTTTGAGGAATTCATTTACTACATAGAACAAAAACATAAGAAAATATTCCTACCTTCAAGTAGAGTTTCATCCTTTAATAAGTCCCTACCAACACTAATATTTTCTCCAAATAATGAGAATTCAAAAACACTTGGTCTCATAAAAGCACAAGAATCATCTTCTATAGAATCACATAATCTACAAAAGATTAACTATCTATTTCTTCTATCTTTAAACATTATCCCAAAAACTGAAAGGTTAAGGTAAAACAACTCTTCAAAAAGAAAGAATCCCATAGGAATGGAAACTACTTTTAAATCTTCAAAGTTCCATGGTACTACCCAAAGTTCATCATAGACCATTCCATAAATAACGGTCCTTAAAATTCCTCAAAATAAACCAAACTAAGATTGAAACCCAAATACAAGAAGGATTTGATAACATAGTCTTCCAAAACAACTTCATTGTTCATCTCCAGACAACATCAACCACTCCTAACATCTTATAACAAAAGTAGCTAACCTAAACATATTTTACCCAAGATAGGTTAATCATTCCCATAAGTAACCTAAATTACTATAAGTCTACCTTAAATTCATCAATTCTTCAAAATATAAGTCAACCTTACTCCTCAATGAAAATACTATAGTAATCTATTTACCTCGATCATATAGGGTCCCCAAAATAGTGAACGTCTTCAAAATAATAATCACCTTTTAATCCCCTAATCATCTCTGTCATATTAATACGGAAATTGTCTCATTTCCTATCACATTGGTTGTTGGGACACTTTATTCCATTTCCACCATTAACTAAGAAGATAAAGTATAATTAGAGGCTTAAATACTTAACCAATAATCATGAAAAGGAACTTAAAGCATATAAGGATAACTTGTAGAAGAAAAGTATACCCTAACTTGTGATCCCCTAGGTTCCCATCTTGGTTATCCATGATCATATATTCTTATGTGAATCTTTATTTTATTTTATCTTTGTTCCTTTAACAATGGTTCATACCAAGCTTGTGAATTTACCAAAGCATATCCCCCGGGAGTGTCGTAACCAAGAGTGCAGCAAGGCCCGTTGTCGTGTACCAGTTCCCATTCGAGTCTAGCTCAAATCGGTGTTTTCGGGTTTTACCCCTATGTACATCTGTGCCAGAGCCACCTCTACCTGCTCGTATCCAGACATGGATGTATTTGCTTGGCAACCCCTTACTCAATACTCACCAAAATACCGGGAAGATTTCCTATATTTAAACTTTTCTATAGGGTTCTTCCTAGAGTTTTCATATCCTAATTTCTACAAATAACTAAACCATCCTTTAATACCAACTATAGCATCCCGCCTTTTATAACATAACTTTCATTCCATTACACGGAACTGAGGATCTTTAAGGTTTAGTGTCTTAGAAACAAGGAACATAAAACATGAAACAAAAAAAAAACATTCTTCTTAAACACTTGAAAGGCTTCTCCTCATGTTCACCCTAGGCTCATTACTTAATCTCATAACCTGGGGACATACATCAAAAGGAAGGGTGAGCAGAAGGCCCAGCAAGGGAAACAAGTGAAACATTTTACATATGAACTTGAGATACATCAATAAAGTCATGAAAAGAACTTTAAGGCATGAAAATGAAATCATGAGGCATATCATAATAAAAATAGAACTTTTTCATAACTTGAAGATGTGGCTACATCATTTAACATAGACAATCATGAACATATCACCAAGGTCCATCCCCAAGGTGTCATTTTAAAATTACCAAGGTTATTCACCAAGGTATCGTGAAAATTGTAATCTCAAGTGGTTACATCATTACCCAATGCATTGGAGCGCTATCAGGGCGCACCCTTAAATTTGCCTTTATTATCATGTGATCCACATATATCATCATAAAACATTTCATAAATAACCCATATAGCATAAAATAAATGGGTTTCATTTCATAATCATAACGTTTTAAAAACTGCTTTAAAGACATGATCTTTACGTCACTTTAAAACCCACAGAAAAGGAAGGTGGGTCTAATGTATGTAATTCCCTGAATTTAAAATAGAAAATTTTGGTATATAAGTGAATACCCCTTTAGAAGAAAGAGATTTGAGTATTCACTTAATAATATAAAAGAACTTTAGAAAAAGAGAGAGACATTTTGAGATGGAAATTCTGCAGCATAACGGTTATGTTACATGGTATTAGAAGACATTAAAAAGAGAGGGAAATGGGTCAAACATTCATAAATGACCCATAAAACAGTATATGGAAAGAATAATAAGGATACATGATCATGGTAATGAAATTTCAAGGACATACCATTTGAAATGAAAATCATGGAAGGAAGACAAAAATTAGATTTCTCTTATGAAAGTTCGGCAGCCTAACGAAGTTACTTAAACTTCAACAAAAACGATTTGAAAAGATCAAATAGGGTCTCTCATCATGTTAACATAAGAGTTCAGTATGATAGATATAGAGATAATTCCCCAACATAACAAAAAGGAAGTTGAAAGAATTGACATGAAAGTAGATCTTCAAAACGAGAAGGGTGAAGAACCACTTAAAAATTCGGCAGCCTAACGGTGGCACTTAAAACTTCAAAATACTGAATTGAAGAGATCAAATGGGGTCTCTCATCATATGAACATAAGAGTCCAGTATGATAGATATAGAGATCATACCCCAACATAACAAAAAGGAACTGAAAAATAATTGACATGAAAGTAGAACTTCAAAACGAGAAGGGTGAAGAACCACTTAAAAATTCGGCAGCCTAACGGCGCCACTTAAAACTTCAAAATACTGAATTGAAGAGATAAAATGGGGTCTCTCATCATATGAACATAACAGTATAGTATGATAGATATAGAGATCATACCCCAACATAACAAAAAGGAACTTGAAATAAATGACATGAAAGTAGAACTTCAAAACGAGAAGGGTGAAGAACAACTTAAAAATTCGGCAGCCTAACGGCGCCACTTAAAACATCAAAATACTGAATTGAAGAGATAAAATGGGGTCTCTCATCATATGAACATAAGAGTCCAGTATGATAGATATAGAGATCATACCCCAACATAAAAAAAGGAACTTGAAATAATTGACATGAAAGTAGAACTTCAAAACGAGAAGGGTGAAGAACCACTTAAAAATTCGGCAGCCTAACGGCGCCACTTAAAACTTCAAAATACTGAATTGAAGCGATCAAATGGGGTATCTCATCATATGATCATAAAATATCAGTATGATAAATTTATAGATCATACCGCAACATAATAAAAAGGAACTTGAAATACTTTACATGAAAATAGATCTTGAAAAATGAGAAGGGAGAAAGAATCCGTTACAAAAATTTCGGCAGCCTAACGGCGCCACTTAAAACTTCATAAAACGAAATAATGAGAGTAAGAGGGGATCTCTCATTATATGAACACGAAAAGGGCAGTAAGAGGAGTATAAAATAACATCCTCCAACATAAGGATATGGAGCATAAAAGGAATGACATAAAAGAGATTACTTGAAATTAAAGAGAGAGGTCGGATCCCTTACCTTAAAACGTAACTCTTAAAACTCAATGGTTTGGACCTCGAGGGCTTGGGGGAACCTTGGGAGGACTCCTTGGGAGGCAAGGAGACCAGAAATTCGTTGGGGAAGAGTTGGGAGTGAAAACTAAAGGAGGAAAGGGTGGGTATTTATAGGGAAAGTGAGGGGACAAGGCATTAATGGCCAAGGGACACCTCATTAGTGGTTTTGGCAAAACCATGGGCTTTCCCATGGTATTTGCCCATGGTATTGGTCACTTGGGACACCTCATACCTTATCTTACTATTCATAATTCGACCATATTGAATATATACTTAACACATCATTTAATGATGTCATTAAACACCCGTAACTTAAAAACTATATTTTCACTATTCATCGAAAATTCAACTTTCTCAGAATAATCCCAAAATTTCACCTTAACCAAATATCAATGCTCTGATTTCAAAAATGAAATCCATTTTATAAAAATAATTTTCTAATTATTTTTAATTTAATTTTTAAATAAAAACACTATTCATCGAAAATTTATTTTTTTCAGGAAAATCCCCAAAAATTACCTTAACATAATATCGATGCTCTGAGTTCAAAAATGAAGTCCATTTTATAAAAATAATTTTCTAAATCTTTTTAAATAAAATTATAATTAAAAAACACTATTCATCCGAAAAAACTAATACTTGAATAATAATTTTTGAAACCGTTATTTAACCATTTTATTGAATCACATTACTTAATCAAAGTGTCCAGCTTATTTTAATACTTTCTTTAAGTGAGATTACTAATCCATTTGAACACATTATTAATCCTAATCATAAAATCACTATTCATAATTTACTATTCATCAAAAATCAAGTTGATCTTATTAAACTCTAAATTTCGTACTGAACATAATTG
The DNA here is from genome assembly GCA_963277665.1 of Viscum album. Classification (NCBI taxonomy): domain Eukaryota; kingdom Viridiplantae; phylum Streptophyta; class Magnoliopsida; order Santalales; family Viscaceae; genus Viscum; species Viscum album. The sequence goes on from OY728143.1 coordinate 1,570,898,145, forward strand.
CAGAAGACCATTTTTTGAAAATCATTACACATTTTTAATTATTTAGGGTTTGCATAAACATATTTAAAATATCCTTTTTCTAAAATTCATCAAAAATATGCATACTATATTTATCCGGTCATTTGAAAATTCATAAAAGAAATCGAAATTTTTATTTAAAACAAAGGATTACACAAGACAGTTACGGTCTCCTTACATAGCCCCTTATCACACCAGCATAGGACCTAAGTGTAAGGTGTGCTAAGGTGAGAGAATCCGAGGGAGGCTCGGCCAACATCGCACGAGTAGTAATTTCTATCAGTTTGAACTTCTCGCGAAGGAGATCCCGTTCTAGCTTTATACGATGAAGTTCAGCTTGGGTTTGGTCCAGAGCAAAGCCCAGTGGTGCTACCTCCTTCCCAAGTTCTGTTAGATGGGCTTCGATCGGTCCAAGACTACTGGGTGAGGCCATCAAATCTTCTTTCTATATTAATTAACCAAGATTGCTTGTATTTAGAGACAATAGTCAAAACGTTTAGTTTCCAGCGGTCATATAGACCAATGGTCAAATAACAGTCAAAACCCAACAGTCTCATTTTAATTATACTCATGTTACCAAATGAAACATTTTTGTTGAGTATAAAAATAACACATAAAATTAGGAAACAATATTTATTTAAAATTTCGGGTCGTTACACGCATGGCCCAGAAACTTACCATGACACGCAGGGCCGTGTCCAGCTCTCTTTTTGTGTCTCCAATATTAGAGAGAATTCAATTAGATGTGGGTTGTTTAAGGAGGTTGTTCAGTCTCTTTTCAAGGACACCACTGTGCCGGTCGGGGTGGCGGAATTTCTTATTGCTCCAAGACCTCAGATCATATGCGACCTGTTGGAGATTGAGGAAAACATCCATTTGAGTGCTTTTCCATCTTGATCTGATAACCTCTTTGCATTCCTGACCTTTTTCCCAAAAGAACTCAAATATTAATGGTCTTCTATGTTGTCTATTTCGTTCGCCATGCGTGAAATCAATGAGAATTGGACAGTGTTCAGAGCAGTTTAAGCCCATTTGGCCGATATGAAACATGCTGAACAGATTAATCCATTCAGTGGAGCCCAAAAATCTATCAAGACTCTCAGCGACGTGGGTGCCATCAGTATTGTCATGGAACCATGTATAAGGATTACCTGTGGACCCCAGATCGACCAGATCCGCCCTAGAGACCACGTCCTTTATGATTAACATCGAAGTTGAGGGTCGAATGATTCCACCCCTCTATTCCTTAAGGAACATAATCTCATTGAAATATCCTCCGAAGAGGATAGGGCTTGGTAAGTCATGTCGCATCTTACATACAAGGTCCCATGACTTCACCTTATCATTATGGGATGGCCAGCCATAGAATCCCACAAAGGTCCAGGGTGGGTGAGAGTCTGTTTGAATGGTCGCTACCACATGGGGTGAGGAGAAAGACAAAATTTTGACATCAATATGGTCCTTCCAAAGGAGATAGAGGCCCCTAGAATGGCCTTGTCTGGGCACCAGGAAATATCCATGGAAGCCACACTTCATAGAAATACCATTGGTGTCCTTGTTTTTCAGTATGGTTTCGGACAGGAAAATCATATCGGGGCGACATTGAGCACAATTTCACAGAAGCTTGTGAACCGTTTGTGGGTTTCCAATCCCGCGACAGTTCCAGCACAAAGCAATCATTTCTCTAGGCGGGGATGGGTCTTTCCTGCCGCTGCCTTTTTTTCTCCCAGACTGGTTTCTCCACATGTAGTTTTCCACCTTTTGGTGGGATTCCTCCCTGAGTGGCCTGTTTCATTCTGTCTTTTCCTGGCCCTTGGTTTAGGGACTCCCATAGGACCATCAATTTCTCATCATTGCACCCTTTTCCATGTTTGATAGGTAATTGGGCCCAGTAATAAAGTCCCCTTCATTCCATGGGCCTCAATTATTAGAGCGCCTGCTGCTATCGATTTTGGATCAGGATCCGGATCTAGTGGTTCGGTGTGCATCAGCATTGGCTTTGAGCAGTGTATTGGTGGTTCTTTGTACGTTGTCTCCAACTCAATAGATGTTTGAGTTTTTTCCTTCGGGGGGGGGGGGGGGTTAGGATGAACTCCAGCATCTCTCTGAATGGGAGGGAAAACATTAGGGAATTAAAATGGTCCTAGCATATGGGATTTTTTAAGTATGGGTTCCACTTAACTGGTATGTGCCAGCGCGAGACGGTCACGATCCTTTTGTTTTTCCGTCTCAGGGATGACAACATATTTATTCTTTTTCGCATTGAGCCAGGGGCCATATTAGAGGATAATGTTACCTGATCCACTCTTCTATTTAGTGGTGGAATTTCTTTCCAGATGGCCAAGGCGACCACAGGAAAAGCAGAAGATTGGGAGTTTCTCGAACTCGAATGATATCCAAATGTTGGTGTCTTCGATTTTTAGGAACATTCCCCTCATCAGAGGCTCTAACACTTCAATTGTTTCCTTGATCCGAGCCTCATGGACCCAATGTATTGGGTTTAAGCTATCCCAATCGAGAAAGTGACCTAAACTGTCCCTGAATTCTTTCATGATTCATTCCGTTCTGGCATGGAAGGGAATTCCTTTAATTCGTATCCAAAAGGGGGAGTGGGTTAAATTCACATGCTGGATATCGTCCCCCCCTTTGAATTCTTCCATGAGGAGGAGTTGGTTGTTGAAGGACCTTAGTCTTCCCCGAAAGATTTTTTCTCTATCTCTCTCGTTGAAGAACTCAAAGAAGAAGCGATTGACACCCGCTTCTCGGATAGCCACTCCTGCTTCAAGTTTCCAGATGTTCTGTAGAGTGTCTTTGAGAGCCCCCTGATTTACCGAAATGTTTTCCACGAACGTTCCAACCATGAGCAGAGACATGTGCTTTTCCAACAATGTGTCTTAGTTTCTCCCTGCCTCGATGGTCGCCTTTTCTTTGTCCGTCAGGGACAACTTCTTCCATTGATTCACAAGTTCCGCATCAATAGAGCAGTACCAAAATAGAATTCTCAATTCTCCAAAAGACTGGTTCCCTGGTGGACCCCACGGCCCTAGAACCATTACAAAGGAACTTAGAAAATGCTCCGGAAAAATGCCCGGTGCGCAAAGTCGACCCAGTCCAGCAACACACAAATCAGGCTCGGTCCAATGAGGAGGTCACTGGACCGGACACTCCTTCGCGGCCTCCCAGCGTTGTCCACTCAAAAAGGTCCATAGCCTTTACGAACGACCCTTCCCCATGAGTGGTCTCACCCAACAACCTGCACCGCCGCTCAAACCCATCGTCGCGGAGCAACGCCTCACTGCATAAACATCGCAGCTTCACAATGCAACAAAAGATTCACGAAGGCACGTCGTGGACCAGACTCGTCATGACGACCACGCCCACAGGACTCCGCCTTCTTCACTGTGCACACCAAGAATTTGTGAGCAACTCACCATGAAATGTTTTTTGCGGCGTCCTCAAATCGATCACTCAACGCGGTGAAGCATCGCGGCATGTGCTTCACAAATCCAATCACTTCACGGATTAAAACCCACGGAAGGAGCTTCGCGGCAGCCACTTCGCAGTTTCCAAACATGGTGCATCATCACAGGAGGTGCTTTGCAATCAAACACATCGTGGTGTAACCTTCGCGAAGACGAGGAACTAGCTTACCACCCACAAGTCACCACCTGTCGTCACTGAAACAGGTGAGAAAAACGAAGAAGGTGAAAAGAAATCCTCAAACCTTGGATTGAGCCTCGGAGCTCTGAGCGCCTGGTATAGAAAGCTATGGAAAGGTGAAAAGGGTTATGAAATCCTCAAAGCTGGTGTCTGTTGCGAGGCAAGATCACTCAGATCTTAAAAGCAGAAGGGGTCTGAGATTTGGGATCTGGGACCGCCAGCCCTCTCCCGGATCTACCACCGACGTATATAAAATTATAATATAATTAAATGATATATATATATATTTACTAAATTAATTTATAATTTATATGGTATTCCTCAATATATATATAAAATAATTATATAATATATATATATATATTTATTTATATATAATAAAATATCTATTATATTATACATATAATACATATATTTATATTTATATTTAATTCTATCTATATGGTATTTATTTGTATTCATAAAATAATATAAATTTATTTATACATAAATATATTTTAAAAATGTATTTAATATAATATATGCCTATTTTAAATCATAATATAAATTTATAGTATTTATAAAACCATATATCAATTTTATATTTTTCAATAAATATATTTATAATTACATTTATATTATGTATACCGATATTTATATATGTATAAATTTTTGTTTATTTGTATAAGTATTTATATAATGTCTTTATTTATATATTTATAATTCATTTAAATAAATTTATGTAATATGTTTATGTATGACAAACACACAAATTCCCACATATATATTATAAATTTTGAATTTATGACATTTATTTTTAAAAATAAATAAAAAAATAGAGGGGGTTAAAAACCCTACAATCAAAGTGATTAACGACAGTTCATGAACCCCCTCTAATGTCATAAATTATATGAGGTTCAAAACCCCCTATAATTTCATATATTATAGGGGGTTAAACCCCCCCCCCCCCCTCTAATTTTATAAATTAAAAGGGGTTCAAAACCCCCTATAATCTAAGGGATTAACGACAGTTCATGAACCCCTCTAATTTATGAGATTAGAGGGGGTTGTGAACCCCCCATATTTCCTTTTTAAAAAATTTCCATGTTATATATATATGAAATCTATTATACAAATGAATCATATATATATATAGTGCCTCTAAAATCCAACCAAACATATAGGCCCACTAATTATTAAATTATCATCGGTTTTGACACAATTGCCTCTAAAATTCAACTAAATATTAAAAATAAAATGGTAAAACAATTATAGGGGGTTGTGTAGAACCCCCTCTAAAATGAATTTTGATGTGGTTTTGCATAACCCCCTCTAAAATAAATTTAGAGGGGGTTGTGGAGAACCACTTCTAAAAAACTGCCACTAATCTGCTATTTTTTGTAGTGGTAGGAGGAGGGTTCTATGTTGATTTCCTTCATGTTCATGATATTCTAAAGTAATGTATATGTGATGAGGCTATGATATGTTGATGTATTATGGTATGCATTGATTATGTTATTTTTTCAATATTATGGAATGTTTTGGTAGATATGTAATGATTATAATGATATAACATATGGTTATGATATGATATATGATGTGAGATTGCTGGACTATATAGGGGATAAAAGCACATGAAATTTTATTTTGGGAATGACAGTGATAAACTAGTGGAAATGTGGTTGTGGGGTAATTTCTTTATACATTGTTTTTTTTTACTTTTTTATTATACTTGGATGTGATGTTGGGTGAGGGATCCTTGGCGAGGATGGGGATAGGTGACCTATTATACGTGCATGTTGGTTCTATTGATTACTTATTTGAAAATTAAATAATTCTTTCACATTGGCCTAAGATTTCTTGTAAGGGATCCAATAAGTATACTTATATTCTCTCTACTATTCAAATTAATCTATTTTTAGATTTCCAAGAGAGATTTAGAGATCAAGATGGACATTACTAGCTTAATTTTTAAGCTAATGTTAGTCACAACTATAGAAGTTCATTTGTTATTATTTAGAGATTTTTTTTCTAATAAACTTCTTGTTTATTTGTTATAAATTATTGTTTTAAATTATAGAAGGGATTGGTGGATTCATTTAAATATTTCTAGGATTTATGGGGATAATTCCTCTCATCTGTTTGTTTTATACATTTGGTTCTATTTTCCAACCCATGGACAATTGGAGGTGGAATTTGAGAGTCACTCTCATATTTAATATAAGGGGAGGGGGTGGATTTTTCAATGTGCTATTAGTGATATAAATGAGAGTTAAGATAAATTTTGTTTTCAAAAACTATTTAGGATTTCATGGTATTTTTTTGGAAAAAGTATTATTCAAACCTACTGTTTGATATAGCAAGGGAGTCTAGTTAGGAAACTCGCTGTTGGGACCTTCTGTGTTATGTTACACAATCCTTAAAATTACTAAACACCATAGTTAGGGAAATGATGATTTTAGGGAAGATAACTAGGGAAGGTACAAGTATCATTCTTGTTTGCGATTTTGATTTAAATTTTGGGTTATTTTAGGGGATTTTAAAATTAATATAATTACATAACATTAAATAAATTCCACTTTATCAATATTAGAAATTTATTTCTTATTTAAAAATATACATTTTGGTTTCTATCCATGAGTTATTTAGGAAGGTGAGTTGCAGTATGATAATCTTATTAACTTTTAGTGGGTTGACCTTGTTTAGCTATATGATTTTTAGAAGAAGACACCATGCAAGTTCCATCACCAAGGCCAAGAAAATTGTAAGGGGAGTGCCTCTCAATTGGATAATGGGCCCCAATTAGATGATATAAAGGTCTCCTTCAGTTTGACCGATGATATGGTGGAGTACCATGTCCTACTGGGTTTTATTTAGACGATAGGGGATGCACACAAATGATGGATCATATTCCTTGGAAAGCGCAAGTAGGAAGTGGTTTCATGAGATTATTTAAATAGGAAATTCTATTTAATGTTATTTTTTTCAATGATGAGGGTAATGAAGAGGTAAAAGTTTATATCTATACATTGGTAGATCTTGAATGTGTGGGAGATACAAATTAACTTCAAGGATCTTCTCTTCATTTTCAATGATCATTTCCAAGATGTGGATGTGAGAGCATGATATTTAAAGGAGGTATTGCATCCCTCTATTTGGTATATAGTTTACTAATTTGTTTTTACTATATTTATACAGTTTTAAAATAAGTTAGAGTTATAATATAGTTTGTTTTATTATTTGAGGTCATCTATTAAGGGGACTCATCAGTGATTCTAGAATAGTGGAATTGTATATAGAGGATCTTAGAATTTAGGGAGTTATGGTTTTGAGAGTTAGGTTATCAAACTATAAAGTTTTCTTCCTACTTCTTTTGAGTTGGTATCTCTCATTCTTCTATTGGGATCACTATTCTAGTGTTTTTTTCATTCGAGAGTAATGTTCATTAGATGTTTTAGGGCCTAATCATATTTAGTGGTTAGCAGTGAGTAGGAAGTCAGTTTAATTTTCATCCTTAGAAAAAGTTGTTTTAGAGGTCATATCAGTAGTAGGGACATCATGATTTTATTCATCTCTTGGGAGCACTAATACAAAATAGGCCATCAATAGCCCAAGAATTTGAATTTTTCAGTGCTAAAAAATAGTTGACCACAAAAAAAAGAATAAAATACCTAACCTTTCATTACAAAATCTACAATAACTGAAAAAAGACCCCATTTATCAGCACTTAATGAGGTTATGATAACATACCCCTTTATTAGCACTTTTATAAGTAATGATAAAGGAGTTATTTATGAGAGCTACTAAAAGAAATGATAAAGGGGCATACTGCAGTGTGATTTCATAGAATACTGTAGCATCAGAAACATAAAATACTATTGTGTGAAATAATAAAACACTATAAAACCATAAAAAAACTATAAATTTTTAATATCTGGTATAAATACAGAATTTAAATGAAATATTATTTGTACAAAAATAGAAGGAAAACACTATATTATAGAGGGAAAGAACACACCTATATAATAGAACAAACCACCTTAGTTCATGTAAAAAAAGAACATGCATAAGAAAATAATTAATATGTTATTAATAATATAAAGAAATAATTTAAACAGAAAGTGTTATTTTAAATGAAAATTTGAGTCATACCAGGAACACGGTGTATCAGATTAAGTTGCAGTTGATTCTTGCACATCACACCATTTGTTTTCAATCTTCTAGTATTATATCTGTGAAAATTAACTAAATAATTATAAGATAAAAAATATAATATAATTAATTAAGTAATAGTAGATATAATGATTAGAAAAAATAGAGGCGTATTTTATCAGTTTTGGCGAAGTGATGCGTGTTTTAAACTAAATTGACACTTATATATTGAAAATACACACTTGAAGTTATAACAGTCATATTGAGTGTCATATTGAGGTGATTCTGATTACTAAATGACCCAAATGACATATAGATTATTTTCCTAAATTATTAAAACAATTTGATTGTTTTTTCTCAGTTTTGAGTATGTCCCTTGTGTTTTTCTCTAAAATGTCATATTAAAATGAAAACACACACTTTGTGTAATACTAGTCACATAATGTGTCAGTTTGATGTTATATTGACTCATACAAGTCATAAATGACTTGTTAATATTTTTTCTAAATTATGATGACAATCCAAGTGTGTTTTCTTGGTTTTTAGTGAGTGACACTTTTTGAACTAGATTTTAATTTTTAAATTGATAACAAACAGTTTGAGTTATACCAGGAACATAGTGTATCAGATTGAGGTTAGTATGATTACTACACATAAAAAATTACTTATTTATTGTTTTATTAAAGTATAAAACCAATTTGAATGCATTTACTTGGTTTTGAGTAAGTCAATTATCTTTTATACTAAAATTATTGTTAATTTTAAATAAAAAAATCACCTGGAATCATACTTGTCACAACGTCAATTGGATTTTGGTGTGTATGATTCATACATGCCCCAAATTACTTAGGGATATTTTTTCTAAAGTAACTTTCATGACCCGTCCCCCGGGGCCTATGCTGTGACTACCCCAAGCCCGCCTTCCATAGGCCAAGGGATGACGATTAGCACTGGAAAGGTGTATCCCTAAAATGGGAAGACATTGCCTTTAAACAAGTACAAAGACACATAGTAGAACACAAAAAGAAGAAACCACTAAGTAAACTTCTATAGTAAAAATTGTGCTGAAAGTAAAGGGTCTGGAATACAAGTCCAAATGAAAGTATGAGTAGAACTCAAAAGTACAAATACAACTGAAAAGTGAAAACCAACCACTGGATTGTCCACCACTGATTCAACCTGAAGGGTAGGTTCTACTCAAGATCAGTAGTCTCTGTGTCACATCACACCAAATGGTCCGCCTCCGAGTATCGTACAGTCCTAGCTCCATCAGCCTCGATCAATAGTGTACGTCATCTGTACAAGACACAACAAGGTGCAGGCGAAGCTCGTGAAGGGGTGAGTATAACAATACTCATTTGGGACCCTGAGACCCTGTAGGTATCCTAAAGATCTATAAAGGAAAACTAAAAATCATGATATCAACTCTAATTTGGTATATTCCCATACACACACGTAAGTTATCAAGATATAAACATCTCATATATGAGGGAAGAATATCATAATGGTAACACCACAAAGGTAATACCATGAAGGTAAAAGTACCACGCAGGTAACACCACAAAGGGAAAAGTACAACACAGGTAACACCACGAAGATACCACCAAGAAGGAAAAAGTACCACACATGTATCACCACAAAAATATCACCATGAAGGTAAAAGTACCACACAAGATTCACCACGAAGATATCACCACAAAGGTAAAATTACCACATAGGTTTCACCATGAAGATATCACCAAGAAGGTAAAAGTACCACCCAGGTAAAAGACTTAGTTCAAATAGAGTCTCAGCTCAAACTAGGTTTTCAGTGAAGTATAGAAGTATATATGATTATTCGCAAAGCTAGATCATCTTATTCTATTAAGAGGCACTACTTCTGACCAAAAAGAGCCTGAACCATACAGGATCAATGGGTACTAACCCCCTTAATGATCCAAACAGGATATGACCCGCCTAGAGTCGATAGGTACAAACCCCCGCAATGACCGATATAGTATCTGACCAACACAGGATCGGTATGCGTTGACCCACACAGGATCCCTGAGCACTGACCCACACAGGATCTCACCCACATAAGATCAGTATGCACTGACCCACACAGGATCGCTGAGCACTGACCCACACAGGAACTAACCCCCACAGGATCGGTATGCGCTAACCCACACAAGATCGCTGAGCACAGACCTCCGTCTGATCAGTCTCCAACCACCGCCTCATTGCCAGCCACAGGATTCCTCCAACCCGGTGCACTCGAGTTCAGTAGAATCTTCCCTAAAGATATCAGTCATACCTAGATCTCCACTAAGCTCCACAAATAAGTAACCCAAAGGACTGCCATGTTGTAGTGTTCCAAAGGGACAGACGATGCATCAATCGGACGCCCGGTCTGTGAGTTACAAGCTTTTTAGTTCTGAGCACCTGGTTGGATTCAGATTTGATCCAACCTAGATGTACTCCAACTGTCTCCAAAACTCAAGATGAGTAATAACAAAAGGACCATCTCAATCCAAGGATCCCAATTCCTCATACGTTTGTCAAACATATGTCTGGTTCTCAAGATATGGCCCTTTAAGTGTTTCTAGTCCCGGTCAGCCTGTGTCCGGTCCGACCCCGTCGGACCAACTTGGACTGACCCAGCTGGGCGGGGCCACAGTGTGCTCAGCCTGGTCCTCAAAGGGGTGGTCCGCAAGGGCTGCCCCATTCTCAAGGGGGAAGACCGCAAAGGGGCGTCCTGAAAGGGCGGCCTGCAAGGGGGCGACCCAGCCTTTGTAGGGAGAGACCCGCAAGGGGGTGGCCCGACCCCCGTAGGGCGCAACCTGCAAGGGGGTGGCCCGCTGGGCAGCGGCCCACTAGGTAAGAGGACTGTAGGGTAGCATCCCGACCATGTGAGGCACGACCCACAAGGGGGTATTCCCTATCCGCCACCAGGGGAGTGACACCTGGTTTTCCGGAACAGCCGAAGGCCATTAAGTCTTCTTTGCAGCAGCGACACCACGTGGCACCGCCAGGTGGAACACAGGACCTCCTGGAGCGGGTCTTTCCAATTCTATCATGGTCGTCCGGTGTGCCGACTGCCTTCCTTTGGTTGTCATGGTTGTCGAGAAGTGACCCCCTTTTCTCACCGGCAGTGCGTGATGGCGATCCGTGAAAGAGCGTTGTCATGGGCGCCCTCAAATGATTAGTGTGATTTTGGGGTACTTAGGTGCAGCATAGTGGCTGACCAAGTTCGTCTCTAAAAGGAGGAAGTAAATTAAAACAACTTCTTAAAGGTATTAAAAAAATAAAATAGAAGAGAATAAAAAAACTACTTAGAAGGATGGGGTTTTGTTATAGTTTATAAATCTAGAAGATGTTTTCTGGAAGAAGATTGCATTTTTTTTGTTTTTAGTTTTAAAATTAAGTTCTATTAAAATGGCACAATAAAAAGATGTTTTTTAGGAAATATTTAAAAGGAATAATCGATCTAACTCTACCACTTCATTTACTTATTAATCATTATCATTTAAATCAATATCCACTTAATTATGATACCCTAATTTTTTAACCCTCCAACCCTACAAGAGTTAACTTAACCACAAAGATAGAATTACTTAAACCCTAGGCTAGCTTTGGCACACGCAATCGCAGCACCCTGCTTTGATTGTTGCTCTATGGTTAGCTTATGGTCAGTGGTTAATTAGATAACATATCCATTCTATAAATGAGGGTGAATTGTGTTTAGGTATTATATTTGAACTCTAAAAATTTATCCCGTGTGGTCTTACATTACCGATTAAGATCGTGCTCTCATAATTTAAACAAAATCTCGACCTCGCATGTTTTTGTGTTAATTATTCAATTTCATTATTAGCTTCTTACAATTTAAAAACACAATTCATGGATAATATTATGTGAATTACAGTATCTCAATGATTCAAAATAATTAAATGAATAGGGTAGAAGATATATTGATTACTAAAATACTACTCTTCCATGAGTGGCATAATCATCGTAGAAGCTTTTTGCATGTGCAAAGGTTTATAATGGGTATAACCCAATAAAGATTCTACTCAAGAATTACAGACCAAAGAGAAAGATTAATAGAAGAATAAATTTAAACAAAACAGAATAAAAGAGTAGAAATAAAAGAATAACAATGAAGTTTAAAAACAAATGTAAATATTACAACATGAAGAAGAGAAGGAGGCTTCGATGAGGGGATACTTGCTTCAAGAGCTACCCCTATTACAATGGTTGGATAATTTGGGTGAAACCGGTTCTCATCTTCCTCTAATATCCTAATTCACGTCCCAACCCCACAAAATGATAAAAACACCAATTTATTGAGTGGTGGGGAGGCTAGGTTCAAAGAGGTTTCAAGTGTGAATGGGGAATCTCAGGAAAATATTTTATGCCAACTTAGACTACCTGTTTGACCCCCAGAACTCGTGAATTGGCTGGCCTTCCAGAAGGATCATATGTGAGTATATATGTCCTATATCTCCTCCAAAAATATGGGCTCAATCCAGGCCCAGATGAAAGGGTTATGGCCTAAATTCAGAAGCTTCTCCATTCTAGTGTTTCCATCCCACCTTTGATTTTATGTCTCAATTACTCCATCTAAATGCATTCTTTTTATCTAGTATCCTGAATAAAAGTTGTAGCCCATAAAGTAAGGAACATATTTATAAATCAATGAGTTAAAATAATTCAAATAAAAATATTTATGATTGAAATACTACAGTGATTTTAAAAGGCTAAAGCTGAAATTGTCATCAAATATTCAAATGAATGATCTAATCCCAAATACTTTCTAATTAAACATATTTAACAAAATGTGAGGAAATTATATCATTTATTATCAATAAAATATTCAATAAAATAGTGTTTTATCAACTCCCTGACACTTAACCTTTTGCACTCCTGAGAAAAACCTCATATCAAGTAAACATCAATATCAAATCAAAACCAATTTTAAAACACATATCCTTGAGATCAAACAATTACACACCAAGAAACAAAAGATATCATTCCTTATAAAAAATCATTATTTCCAGTTCTCCATTTATATCATTTAATATATTTCCACTTCATTTATCCTCCCATGCACAAAACACCTACCTCACTTGAATTTTCTCTTATCACACGAATATCAATTTTTTTTGCAATGTCTTTCCCATCCAAACTCATACAAGGGTCACCATAGGCTTGATAAATATCTACATCACAACCTGATGTGGGTAAAATAAATATTTTTATCATGAGTACTTTTCAGGGTTGTTCTGTGGCTTTCGGTTGGTAGGATTAAGGTGTGAAAAATTCTGAGGCTGAATGAGGAGGGTTTTACTCTTTTTGAAGAAATATTGCATTAATCTAATTTTCACTTAAATATGGCCTTCTCCTCAATACCCATGGTATCAATTCAGCTCCATCATCATGAAAATTCATGGAATGTTTACACCATTCATAATTTCAGCACAAAAAATGTCAATCTTCTCAAACATGATTTTCTTGAAATCCCCAGATAGGCACAACTTTCCACCTCAATTAGAAGCTCCAGAAAAGGCACAACTTCACCTATCATGAAAGCTCCTGAAAAGGAACATATTTCAATATAATGACTTTATTCAAAATCAAACACATCTCTTCAGAATTTAATTCTCCACCCAAATCATCACATAATGTGGTTTTACAACACAAGATAGCTTCCCCCACACTTAAGCCCAACTAGATTATGCAATTTTACTTCAAGAGTTTGTTGGATAGGGAAAATTGGATTGCAATGTGGCTAACCTAACAGGTTGTGCATGGATTCTAAGGGATAAAAGTATTAAATGTTCAAGGTAGGCCATTATAAAATAGGATTATTTTAAATATGGGCTTTAATACCAAACAAATGCCTCAATCATTTAAACATAAGTACCTCAAACCCTCAAGTTTTGACAGAAATAAATCAAATTCTGGTTAAATCAAGCATGGTTTGGATCTCTCAAAAAGTGAGTTGAATGTAAAGAATATGAAAATAATGGTTTAGATGCCTCATAGTAATGTGGTCTCAAATATAAATATAGTGATATGTGCCACGGGATTAAAAATTCAATGTACTTTTCATGAAATTACTAAATATTTGAACTTGAAATGAAGTCATTTTCAGTATTCATTTACGCTCAGTTTCATGGGATAAATTGTTTCACTCATTGATATGCATTTCAAAATTGTGATGAGAATCATTTCAGATGAAAAATTTCAAAAACACATAGAAAATTGAAAAATAAAAACACAAAATTTGAAAATCACACAATTTTGTTTTGTTTTGTTTTTTTTAACAGGAAAACAATTGAAATTACTAAACTAAAAGACCCCCCCCCACAATTAAAATATTTCATAGTACTCAATGTGAACCCATGAGATGATATATGCACATGAATTTCAAAATTTTTAAATAGGGAAAATAATATAAAAGTGAAAGCGTTAGGAATAGCCTGATGTGCTCAAGTGATGATGGGGTCGTGCAGTGTGATAAAATCCACTGCATCAGTTAGAAGTCCCTCAATGTATCTCTTAAAACATTGCCTACTAACTGTAAATATCCTTACAGTGTCCTCTTTTGTGATCTCCACTACACCATAAGGAAAAACATTATATACAATATAAGGACCTAACCATCTAGAACGCAACTTACTTGGCATCAGCTTCAGTCGTGAACTATAGAGAAGAACTTTCTCTCCAACATGAAACTCCTTTTGTTGGATCATTCTATCATGAGATGCTTATGATTTTTCTATATAGATCCTTGAGTTCTCATATGAAGACAATCGAATATCCTCAAGCTCTTGAATTTGCAGCTTCCTTCGGTTTCCAGCTTGGGCCAAATCCATGTTGCATTTCTTTGTAGCCCAATAAGCCCGATACTCAACCTCCACAGGGAGATGAAATGTCACGACCCGTCCTCGGGGCCCATGCCGTGACTACCCCAAGTCCGCCTTCCATAGGCCAAGGGCTGGCGACTAGCACCAAAGGCGCAAATCCCGATAACTGGGAAGACATTGCCTTTATAAAAGTAAACAAAACACCACAGAGTACAAGCGGAGGTAAAACACTAAGTACAAAGAGAAGTGATGAAAAGTAAATGGTCTAGAATACAAACCCAACTAAAAGTAAAACTACAACTGAACAAAATTACAATAGAAACAGACAACAGGTGGAAGAATGGAAGCGGCTCCTGGGATGTCCTCCTCGGATCCTACCTGAAGGGTAGGTACAGATAGCCTCCACAACGCTCTCACCCATCAACCTCCTCCGAGTGTCGTCTCACCGTGAATTCCACCTCCGGATACTGACTCGTCATGTAGTCCACCTCCGGGTACCGTATAGTCCTCGAACACTCGGCCTCCGTCAGCACTGCCCGTCGTCTGCAACCAACACAACGAGGTGCGGGCATAGCCCGTGCAGGGGTGAGTATAACGATACTCATTAGGGACCCCGAGACCCTCAAGGTCTCACTAAGACCAACAAGGATAACCACAAAGAAGATCTCAACAAATAACCTCTACTTAGGTATAAGCCCATACATATACCTAAGTTATCAAGTAACCCATCTCAATCATGAGGAAACACAAAGATTATGAAATCAACGGATAACCACTACCTAGGTATATGCCCATACATATACCTAAGTTATCAAGTGACCCATCTCAATCATGAGGTAAACACAAGGTCATAGACTCAGCTCAAACCAGGATTTTCATTATCGAAACCGTAACTGCTGAAGAGACCCATCTCTGGAGTGTACAGTGGTCCTGTCACGACTCCGAGGTACTTCTCACTAATCCAAGTCTCTGAGGTACTCCTCCTGTCGAGTACCACGGGTCTGGTGCCAAATACTGGGTGTTCCGTCCGCTGTGGGTCTGCCGCCAAATACCGGGCGCTCCCCATAATAGCCTTTAGAGGTACTCCTCCGGTCGAGTACCGCAGGTCTGCTGCCAACTACTAGGCGCTCTGTCTGTCGTGGGTCTGCCGCCAAATACCGGGCGCTCCGTCCACTGGGCTAGTCAACTCACTCAAAGTCGAGTCGGTCAAGCAGTCGTCAGGTCTCAGTCGTCTACACGGTCTCTGTACTCCGCACGCTCGTCTCTGGGAGGGTCCGCTCCACGAGCTACAGGTTGATACTAAAAGTATCGCAAAGTCCCACGAATAAGTATCTCAAAGGACTGCCTCGTCATAGGGGTCTCAACGCAACAGACGACGCATCAATCGGACGCCCGGTCTGTGATTTATTAGCCTTTTCATCCCAGGGCCCGGTTGGTTTCATGAGCGAACCAGCCTGGCCATATCTCAACGATACCCCGAACTCTCACAGGGTATACTCATAGGGACCGTTTCTCAACGTGATCACCAATGCCGCTGACGGTTCGTCAAACGGACGTCCGGTCTGAAAGATATCAGCTTTTTCGTTCCAGGGGCCCGGTTGGTTTCGTGAGCGAACCAACCCGACCGCACTCCGACGACATCCAAACCTCGATCGTAGTAATCCAAAAGATCCGTATCACTTATAGGAATCCATCAAAGTCGATGGCACTTCAATCGGACGTCCGGAGCTCAAGATATAAGCATTTCCGCCCCGAGGCCCCGGTTGGTTTCGTATCCGAACCAACCCGGCCGAACCCAAAATATTCTGAAACCTTGAGTGTGATATACCGAAACGACCGTCTCGATCCAAGAATCGCATCACCGCTGAAGGTGCATCGATCGGAGGTCTACAGCTCAAAATATGGGCGAATGACCGTGAGGGGTCCGAAAACGGGGGTTTCGGGGCCGGACCGACCCGGCCCGAGACCCCCTGGGTCGGCCCGAACCGGGCGACCCAACCCGGGTGCGGGTACGACCCGGTCGACGCGGCCCGGACTGGCTGGATGTGGCCCGGCCCGGTCTGCCCAAGCCGGCCCGGCTCGACCGGGGGTTCGGCCGAACGGTCAAACCGTGCGGGGGGCACTGCCCCCGCGTGAAGAGCCGCGGCCCCGTGTGGGGCCGCCCGTGCCAGCGGACGCTGCAGCCGGCCGCATCCCGCTACTCCCCTCCGGCCCCGCGCGGTCGCGGGACCGCGCTCCGCCGCCGCGACTTCAGTCGCGGCGGATTCTTCCAGCGGTGCTCCGGGCGCCACCGCCCCCGACCGCCGACACTACTGCACCGGCATGGCGCGCCGACAGGGGCTTCCGCGGACCACCGGACGCACTCCGATGGTCCGATATTCCTGCGGTCTTCGCCAGTCATCATCTCAGGACCCGACCTTCACTGCAAAGATCCCACAATGACCATGCGGTTTCGTTTGTCGTTTTCCGGCGCGGCACGACGGCGCCATGGCTTGTTCAACTTTATCGGCGCGGCGCGACGGTGCCGCGCTTCTTGGCCCTTCCTCATAATTTCCGCGTGGTGCAACTGCACCGCGCCGCCTTTCACGTGCTGCAAAAAATTCAAACAACAACGGGGGAGGAGGGTCGGCCGTGTTCGTGAGGTCCGACCTCCTCCCGTTATATTGATAGCAAGCAGCCATCTAATAGAAGTTGACGTACGACAGGAAAATAATTCACGGACAAAACAATAATCCTCAACATCAATCCGCATGAACGAATGATCCGCGGATCAACCTAGAATTGGTTGGTCCGCGCTCGTCTTTCTTTTCTCAAAAGATAAGAGAACACCAAAATAAATTCCCCTACCTCGATTCAAGGTTCGTTCGTCATCGGCGCGGAAATCGGTGTCGCGAGAATGACGTCGCGGGGTCGGACGTAGATTCCGTGGACATCGGGGTGCGTCCGAGGAGGAAACGATGTCTCCTCACTTGTTGATATGGAAGAAGAGGATGGAGAACCATGGACGCCGAGTCGTTCTACGTTGAAGGGAAGGTGTTCTTAATCGAAGAAGAACCGTTCTTCGTCGAAGGAAAGTTCTCTTCTTCTTCACACCAAAGCTCTCCCAAAACTCTAGGACTTTGCTAAAGTTTTCTCCCACACCAAAAGCTCTAACTCAAAATAATATCCCATGATATTATTTTTATTCACACCACAAATATTTAAAATTCAAACCAAACCACTTAATTAAACAAATGAAGAGACTCATCTCATTAATTAAGGCATGTTGGCATGAATTAATGGTGGAAGGAAAAGGTGAAGAGTTACACAAAATAAGAGGAGTTAACAAACTTAATGGAAGAGGAGATTAATGGGGAGTTGACACATTAAAAGCAAGGGAGTTTAAGGGGGGTTGTAGAGTTATACATTTAAACACAAGGGGTGTTAAATGGGGGGAAGTTCATGGGGGTTAAAGTGAAGGTGAAGTTGGGGTTTCATGCAAACCCCACCACCCTTGGTCGTACCCTCTCATGGGAAGTTAGGTAGGGTGTGGCCCTACCTCCAACTTCTCTATGAAGAAATTAACTTCCACATAAAATAAATTGTAACACTACAATTTATTTAAGACTTATCGAATCCCCAAAAATTAAACACCTCATGCGACAAAAACGCAACTGCGCTTAAGGCCCCCTTAAGAAATTATCGGCGCTGCGAGTTCATCGGTGCCCTCAGATTTCAATTCCGAGTACCGGTTCAAAAGATAGAAAAACTTGCTCATTCGTTCACTGAACGTACCTGAGCCAAACTTCGGAAAATGATTCCGGGCACGCTGGGCCTTGGAATCAGACGCCGTCAGAAACTGCATTCTTGTAAAATTCCAAATAAAATTAAGAAAAAAATTTCCTTGAAATTTCGGGGTCTTTACATGACATGCATTCCCAAAAACAATCCAAAATGGGGACATACCAATGGGTGTCTTGTATGCTGTCCTATAATCCCACAACGCATCATCTAAGTGCTTTCTTCAATCCTTCATATTTGGCTGCACAGTTTTCTCCAAAATTTGTTTCAATTCCCTATTTGAAACCTCAGCCTGGCCATTTATTTGAGTGTGGTATGGTGTTGATGTTTTGTGTGTCACCCCATACTTCCTAAGAAGGGATGCAAAATTCCGATTGCAGAAGTGTGTCCCTTGGTCCCTAATGATGGCCTTTGGTACTCCAAACCTGCAGAAAATTTGAACCTTGACAAAATTCACTACAACATGAGAATCGCCAGTCCTGGTGGCCTTGTCCTCCACCAATTTACTCACATAATCGACAGAAACAAGGATATACATGAAACCAAATGAACTAGGAAAAGGGACCATAAAATCAATTCCCCAAACATCAAAAATCTCACAAAATAAAATGTGTTGTTGGGGTATCTCGTTTCCCCTTGAAATGTTTCCAGTGTGTTGGCTACGAGATCATGACTTACAAAACACATGGGAATCATGGAATAAGCTAGGCCAATATAATCCAGAGTCTAGGAATTTTCTAGAAGTACGTTGGGGTCCAATGTTTCCACCACAACCAAGTGTATGACAGAAATGAAAAACAGACTCAAACTCATGATTGGGAACACACCTCCTAATGACTTGGTCACGACACATGCTCCAGAGGTAAGGATCATCCCACACATAAAACCTAAACTAACTTTTTAGTATTTGGACATAATTCTTCTTCAAATTTATTGGGATTTCAGTGGAAACAATGTAATTAACTAAATAATCATACCAAGGATGTGTACCTGAGATGGTATAGAGATGTTCATCAGGGAAAGTGTCCTGAAGTGGTATCCGGTCCATGGTGTCACCCTCTAGCGTGTGAGTAAGCCTATTCATGTGGTCTGCCACCATGTTTTCTGACCCCTTATTTTCCTTTATCTCGATGTCAAACTCTTGAAGAAGGAGCATCTAACCGATAAGTCATGGCTTTGCATCTGGATTCTTCAGGAGGTACCTCAAAGCTACATGGTCAGAAAAAAAAACTACTTTAGATCCCAATAAATATGAACGAAATGTATCTAAATAAAATATACCATCAAGAAACTCCTTTTCTATTGTGGTGTAGTTTGATTTGGAGAAATCCAACATCCTCGATGCATACAAAATCACATGTGAACATCCCACCACCCTCTGAGATAAGATAGCTCCAACCGCGATGTTGGATGCATCACACATAAGCTCAAATGGAAGGTCCCACCGTAGGGGTTGTATGATCAGTGGTGTGGTCAGATACTTCTTTAGTGCATCAAATTATACCCTTGATGAATCATCAAAACTAAAGTCAATATCTTTTTGAAGCAATCGAGATAAGGGTAGAGCGATCTTACTAAAATCTTTGATGAACTGTCGATAAAATCTAGCATATCCAAGGAATTATCAAACATCACACACACATGTAGGATATGGGAGGGATGAAATAATGTCTACCTTAGATTTATCAACTTCAATGCCATGTTGTGAGACTATATGACCAAAGACAATTCCTTTTTCGTCCATCAAATGACAATTTTCAAAATTTAAGACCAGATTCTTCTCAATACAACGATGCAACACATCACCCAAACCAGAGAGACATTCATCAAATGAGGATCCATAAACTGTAAAATGATCCATAAATACCTCCATGCAGGTGTCAATGAAATCTTAGAAAAGACTCACCATGCATCTATGGAAGGTACCTGGGGCATTGAAAAGTCCAAATGACATCCTCTGGTAGGAAAATGTGCCAAAGGGACAGGTGAATGTAGTCTTCTCATGATCCTTCAGAGCTATATGAATGTGAAAATATTTAGAAAATCCATCCACGAAACAATAATGTGTCTTCCCAGCTAGTCTCTCAAGCATCTGATCAATAAATGGGAGGGGGAAATGGTCTTTTCCAGTGGAATGATATAGTTTCCTATAATCAATACACACACGCCAACTGTTTTGTACCCTCATTAGAACTAAATCATCTTTATCATTTTTAACAACATTAATACCACTTTTCTTAGGCAAAACCTGAATAGGACATACCCACTGAGAATCTGAAATGGGATATATTATTCTTACCTCGAGCAATTTTTCAACCTCCTTTTTAACAACCTCCAGAAGGGTTCGATTGAGTCTCCTTTGTTGTTGCCTCACCGGTTTAGCCTCATCCTCTAAAATAATCCTATGCATGCAAATGGAGGGGCTAATACCTAATATGTCAGCCAAGTTCCACTCAATTGACCTAATGTTCTCTCTCAAAAGATTCAAATGTTTTTCTTCATGTTCAAAATGGAGATTGTTAGCAATGATAACATGTAATTTTTCACCACTTAACAAGTATGAGTATTTGAGATTTTGTGGAAATGGATTGAGTTCCAGTGTAGGGGGTGGTGTATGGATGGGGTCATAGAAGGAACCGAAATATGTGCACAAAGAGAATTAGTATCAGAATATACATCATCAAAATCAGAGAATAAAGCGTCAAATCCATCAGCATACTCAACAGCCATGTCATAATTAGAGTTCACATGATCAAAATCAGAATATGATTCCATTTCAAATTCAAATATTAGAGAGTCTTGTTCCTTAGAAATGGGTGTGTAAGTACTCTAAGACATCAAACTAGAAGCAATACTCAAAATCTCATTAAGCATAGGAAAATCCAATTCCATGGTGTTTTTACTTGGTGGTTCAAAATGGGAGATAACAAATGCAGAATGATCCTCTGAGGGGTACTTCATGGAATCCATAACATTAAATATCACAACTTCATCCCCAAATTCCAGGAAAAGGGTACCCTCATTGACATTTATGATTTTTTTTTGCAGTTTTGAGGAAGGGAATACCTACGATAATGGGGGCATGAGAACTTACCTGATCATCCTCCATTTTGAGCACATAGAAGTCTACTGGAAAGATCATGTCTCTTACCCGAACAAGTACATCCTCAA
Organism: Viscum album; assembly: GCA_963277665.1. Taxonomy (NCBI): domain Eukaryota; kingdom Viridiplantae; phylum Streptophyta; class Magnoliopsida; order Santalales; family Viscaceae; genus Viscum; species Viscum album. Next base: position 1,570,919,756 of record OY728143.1, read on the forward strand.
GGACTCCCGCTGGATATGTCGTAGTTCTATTCGCTAATTTCACCACTACTCTTTTTGGCTTCAACTCACCAACCCATAATGAAAAGAATACAGAGTGAGGCATCACATTTATGGAAGCTCCCAAATCACAAAGTGCATCATAAAAGTGCAACTCCCCTATGGTGCATGGGATGGTGAATGTCCCTGGATCCTTGCACTTTGTCGACATTGCTAGAGTTGGTGTAATGAGTGCTAAGACATTCCTTCTAAGGTTGATCCTCTCATTTACCTTGAGCCCTCTTCGATTCGTGCAGAGTTCTTTGAAGAATTTGGAATACCTTGGAATTTTTTAATGGATTCAAGTAGAGGAATATTGATCTCCACATGCTTGAATGTGACCAAAACCTCCTTTTTCATTGCTTCTTTAGCCATCTTCTTGGTTTGAACAACCCTGTTTAGAAAAGGAAGGTATTTTGGAGGAACATCATCAATCTTTTTCTTACCTTTATCTTTCTCCTTGGATTTCTCATCAGTTGGTATGGAATTGGGATTTTTTGGAGTTGAGGTGAATCCCAGTGGAATGGTAGGTGGAGATGTATCATTTGTTTTCTTACCACTTTTCAATGTGATGGCACTGACATTCCCCTTGGGATTTGGAGTATGTTGGGATGGTAGATTTCCGGAATTATTACTTACAAGTTCATAGAGGGCGGTGGAAATCTGGCTCATTTGAGTCTTCAACTCCCTCAGCTCTGAACCTTGACTCTTCAGCTCATTCTGTTGATTAAGAAAAATTTTCTTCAAAAGATCATCAGTGTTAAAATCGACCTTTGGTGGGGGATTCCCTTGTTGCTAGCTTGCTGATGCTTGGGCTTCAAATCTCCTTTGGGGTTGTTGGAAACCCTGCTGGTAAGGTGGAGGCTGCTGGAAGTTTTGTTGAAAGGGGGGCCTTTGTTGTTGTCCAAAGCCATACCTCATGTCTGGTTGATCTTTCCACCCTTGGTTATATGTTGGATCAAACTTCATTTGGGGATATGGTTGTTGTTGTTGTTAATGATATGGTCTCCCAGGGAACAGTACAACACAATCTTCTATTTCATGGAGTTGTGGGAAACAGTCAGTTGGGTGGCTTTTCTCAGTGAAAATACCACAAGGCCTTGAAGGAGGGGGTTGGGATGCCTTTTCTTCCAAAGTAATCTGTCTCACCATAGTTGTCAATTATTCTAACTTGGTATCAATAAAATTACTTTCAAGAGAAGATGGACTTACCTGATGTACTCCCCTGACATGTGGTGTAACTCGATCGCCAAATTGTTGGGAGTTTTGGGCTATTTTGTCGATCAATGCTCGTGCAGCTACTGGTGTCTTGTCCACCAATGCTCCTCCAGCTACATCATCCACCATGCTTCTCTCCATAGGTGTGATTCCTTCATATAATTACAGGATGATTAATTGCTCACTGATTTAGTGATGTGGGCAGCATGTACACAACTTCTAGAATCGCTCCCAATACTCATACATTGAATCCCCTTGGGATTTCATGATCCCCGATATCTCCTTAAAAATAGAAGTGGTCTTCTATGATGGAAAAAATCTCTGCAAGAAAAGTTGTTTCAAATCGTTCCAACAAGTTACATCTTCGGGTTGTAAATAATACATCCAGTCTTTCGCAGCTCTATCAAGTGAGAATGAGAATGCTCTTAGATTGATTTTATCTTCAGAGACATTTCTAGGTTTCAGAGTTGAGAAAACCACATTAAATTCTTTCAAATATTTATTTGGATCCTCACCAGAGAGGTCATAAATTTTTTTAAGTAAGTGAATTAACCCGTATTTTATTTTAAATTCCGATTCGAGATTTGGGTATGCAATACAATTTGGTTGATAGTTAATATCAGGTACATCCAATTCTAGAATGGTTCTATTAAGTTCTTTTTCATTATTGTTTTCCATTGGTTATTGTTTTATGGTTAAATTGGAATTTCTTCCAATTTCAATGTTCTGATATTGGAGTAATTCTCCAACTGGTTTAATGTTGAAACTTCCCCTAGACTGAGAATGTCTGATTTGTTCCTTAAGGTTGCATTCTATCTCAAGGTCATGATCTAAGAGATCTTCAGGATTAGTTCATGTCATAAATCAATGAAAGATGAAATGAAGGAAAGTGGACCATAGTAAAATAAATATTAGAAGTTTTAGTTGATGATCCAAAAAGAAGTAGAAGAAAATAAAAGAAGAAGAAGAAAAAAGAAATCAGATTGGGTAAATAAGTAAGAAAGAAGAGAGGAAGAGAATAAAATGTAAAATAAAATAAATACCTCTAATTGGTTGAAATAATTACTTGCCTCCCTAGAAATGGCTCCAATTTGAAAGAGCGCTTTCGTGGGCACCCTCAAATGATTAGTGTGATTTTGGGGTATATAGGTGCAGCAGAGTGGATGACCAAGGTCATCTCTCAAAGGAGGAAATAAATTAAAACAACTTCTTAAAGGTAATAAAAAAATAAAATATAAGAGAATAAAAACACTAATTGAAAGGATGTGGGTTGGTTATATTTTATGAATCTAGAAGAAGTTTTCTGGAAGAAGATTGCATTTTTTTGTTTTTAGTTTTAAAATAAAGTTCGATTAAAATGGCACAATAAAAAGATGTTTTTTATAAAATATTTAAAATAAGTAATCGATATAAATCTATATTTTAATTTGTGTATTAATAATTATCATTTAAATCAATACTCACTTAATTATGATCCCTTAATTTTTTAACCCTCTAACCCTACAAGAGTTAACTTAACCACAAAGATGGATTTACTTAAACCCTATGCTAGCTTTGGAGCACGCAATTGAAGCACCCTCCTTTGATTGTTGTTCTAAGGTTAGATTACAGTCAATGGTTAATTTGAGCACATATCCATTCTAGAAATGAGGATGAATTGTGTTTAGGGATTATATTTTAACTATACAAATTTATCTCGTGTGGTCTTGCATTACCGATTAAGATCGCTCTCTCACAATTTACACAAAATCTCGACCTCGTGTGTTTTTGTGTTAATTATTCAATTGATTTCTTAGTTTCTTACAATTTAAAAACACAATTAATGGATCATATTAAGTGAATTACAATATCTCAATGATTCAAAATAATTAAATGAAGAGGGTAGAAGATAGATCAATTACTAAAAGACTACTCTTCCATGGGTGGTGTAATCATCACAAAAGCGTTTTTCATGTGCAAAGGTCTATAATGGGTATAACCCAATAACACTTCTACTCAAGAATTACAGCCCAAAGAGGAAGATTAATATAAGAAAAAATTTAAACAAAATAGAAGAAAAGGGAAGAAATAAAATAAGAACAAAGAAAATTAAAACACAAATGAAAATATTACAACATGAAGAAGAGAAGGAGGCTTCAATTAGGGGATCCTTGCTTCAATAGCTACCCCTCTTAAAATGGTTGGAGAATTTGGGAGAAACCAATTCTCCTCTGTCTCCAATCTCCTAATGCACGTCCCAACCCCAACAAATGAGAAAAACACCAATTTATAAAGTGGAGTGGAGGGTAGGTTCAAAGAGGTTTCAAGTGTGAATGGGGAATCTCGGCCAAATATTTTATTCCAACTTACACCGCCAGTTTGACAACCAAAACACATGAATTGGATGTCCTTACAGAAGGATCATATGTGAGGATATGGTTCCTCTATCTCCTATCAATATTTGGGCTCAATCCAGGCCCATAAGAAGGGGCTATGGCCGAAATACAGAATCTTTTCCATTGTGATGTGTCCAACCCACATTTGAAATTATGACCCAATTACTACATCCAAATGCAATCTTTTTTATCTAGTGTCCTGAATAAAAGTTGTATAACATGATGTAAAGAACACATTTAAAAAATAATAAGTTCAAATAATTCAAATTAAAATATTTATGATTGAAATACTACAGTGATTTTAAAATTGTAAAACTGAAATTTTCATCAAATATTTAAATGAATGATCTAATCCAAAATACTTTCTAATTAAAAATATTTAACACAATGTGAGGAAATTATATCATCTATTATCAATAAATTATTCAATAAAATAGTTTTTTATCACTCCACGCCTCCTCTGCAGTGGTCCGGTGTCGGCCGCTCCGATGACTGCCATGACTTTGTGCTGCGTCCTCCTCCTTCAGCGTGCGTTGACACGCTATCCCCAACGTATCCAGTCGGTGTCGCTGCGCTGGGTGTTTTCCATGGAGGCGCGAGGATAGAAAGATAGCGGAGGGTTTGGGTTGAGTTTGTTAGGCATGCACCCTTCGTTTTAGCTCGTAAACATGAGGGGGATTAAGAGTTTAATAATCAATTGAATTAAACAACAATCAAAACACTACAAAGATACCTGACACCAACCTCCCATGAAAATGAATGAATCGCAGATCAACCTGTTAGTCGGTTGGTCCATGTTCTTCGTATTATTTAAGAATGGGGAAGAGGGAAACATTTAAAAAGAATAACAAAAAAAACCTACCTTAACAACAATGGTGAGTGCGTGTTTGTGGAAGTGGGTCGGTGTTTGCCGTCCTAACACTCCTTCAGCACTTCATTGCTTGGCAAAGCTATGCCGATACCCCTCCCCAAGATCCATTTTTATAGGATAGGGGGAGGGTAAGTAATGACATGGAGAATTAATGGGGGCTCATAAATTAGGAACCTTCTTAATTCCCCAACAAATTTGTTACTTAGGATTGGCAGGTCAAGCCATTTATTGGATTAAGACATCGCTGGCCCCACACTCCGCTAGTCTGTTGGAGGATATGAAAGAAAAATAAAATTATAAAATTATTTTATTTAATTTCTTTTAAAAAAGTCACAAAACATAAATTTTTCAATATTCCTTCCGTGGTCAATGTAAAGTCTCCCTTAAGCGAATCCCAACACTACAAATTCAATAGTGCCCTCAGATTTTTAATCCGAGAACTGCTTCAAAAGTTAGAATATTCCGCCTGCATGTTTACTTAAAATACCTTAAATAAAGTTCAATAAATTAATTACGTTCTCCCTCGAAACAAAACGGTTGAGGTTTGGCTCCACCTATGGAGAACACGCCCCAAAGAACTCAATGGTACTCTCATATTTTCAATCTGAGTTACTATTTAGAAGTTATGGATTTTACAATAATTTTTTTACTTAATTATTTTATTTATGGCCAAAAATTAACTTTCACTGGTGACCCACACTGGCCATGGTTAGTATATTCATATAGAAATAATACCCTAAAGAGTTCAGTGGTGGTTTTATATTTTTAATCTGAGTCACCATTCGTGAGTTATAAGCATTTGAAAAATAAAATAACTTTATTTAATTATATTTTTATGGTTATGCCATTTTGGGTTTTATCACCAGAAGCCTGCAACGACTAAACATAAGTCACGCCTAGGGTAAGCCCACCATCTTTAACGCAACGATGCCCTCCGAAATTTGATCTAGGAAACTGTTTAAGAGTTATTCCACTTTTTTAGGAAAACTGTTTAAGCGTGCTAATTAAATCATAACAAAACATTGATGGATCATTTCGGGCACTCTAGACTTCGTAATCACGCGCCGTCAGATTTCACGGTCTCAAAATAATCCCATATAATTAAAAAAATTATACAGAAAATCTGGGATATTACATTCTCCCCACCTTAGGGATTTACATCCCTAAAATAGAAAACAAAGGAAAATCAAACAAATGAGGGTGTTGTTCATGAATTTGAGCCTCCCACTCCCATGTGCTATCCTGGAGGTTCCCATGCTACCACTAATCTCACACTAGAGGGATTGACCGTCCATGAAGGACTCACTCCTATCGATCCTCTATCGCCATAGAGAACATTGTAAAAGTCACCTCATCTTCAAAGTTAAACTCACCCTAGTCGATAACGTGCGAGGGATCATGCACGCATCTCCTCATCTACGACGCATGGAAACATTATGCACCTAGTGCGTCTGTGGGAGAAAAGATAGACGATATTCCACCTCATCCACTCTGTTGAGAATCTAGAAAGGTCCGATGAACCTCAGAGATAGCCTGCTAACCTGACCAAACCTCCACAATACTTGTCAGGGTGAGACCTGTAGGAAGACATGGTCTCCCTCCTCGAACTCCAAGGATCTCCATCTCCTATAGTCATAAGACTTCTTCCACTACTTTCATCATCCCTGGCCACCAGTACTGACGATGGATGTCCTGGTACATCGTCACCACTACAGAATGTACCACTAAAGGGGATGTATGGATCTCCCTCAACACCTCCTCCTGAAGCGTCACTGGTGCCGCGGTGCATCATCCGAGGAGGATGACGTGCTCCGTACCTTTAGAAATTTTTTTATGAGATTGTCCTGAGGATATCTGATCATGATGGGCCTTGTAGTCAACATACCAAGTTGTTCCTGTTGAATTTGCTAAATAATTGTGGGAGTGATAGTCATAGACTCAAGGTAATCTACTCCATCTTTATCCAGGAAGGAAATCTATAGTGCGACTAACTACTCTGACGCCTGACTCAGTAGTTGTAGACCAGACCTCTTACTGAGTGCATCTACTACCATGTTCCCCTTCCCAAGAGTATATAATATCTCAGGGTCATAGTCCAGGATGAACTCTAGCCATTATCGATGTCTCAGGTTCTGGTCCTTATGTGAGAAGATACACCTGAGACTCTTGTGATCAGAGTGAACAGTAAACCATTCACCCATCAAGTAGTGTCACCACATCTTTAGTGAAAACACCATTGCTGCTAAATCCATGTACTTTATAGCGTAGTTATGATCGTGCTGTCACAACTACTATGAGCCATAGGTGATAACTTCCTGGTCATTCATCAGGAAAAAACCTAGTCTAGTCCCTAATGCGCTGAAGAAGATTACATACCCAACACCCTCTTCTAGTAGCCTCAAGATGGCGGCACTCATCAGTCTCTGTCTCAGCTCCTGAAAGCTCTGATGACACTTCTATATCTACAGGAAAGAATCCCCCTTCTTCATCTATGCTGACAAGGGTGTTGCTACCCTAGAGATGTCAAGTACTAATCTCAGGTAGTACCTAGCCAAAGAAGAAGTCCCTCTCCCTTCAGGGAGGTAAACCTGGAAACATATTTTGAAAGGATGTCCCCACACTCTGCCACTTTTGTTTTGAACTAAAAACTAAAAACTCCCACTACCATGAGGGTAATGCTGGCCGACTCAAGAGTGATCAGCTACACCATCCTTAGCATGAGTTAATCATGTGCTGTAAGGGTTTCCTTTTTCACCGACCAATGAAAATCCCATTCCAAAGTTGTAGGTAAACCAAAACATTTTTTCCTAATACAACCAACCTGAGTAGTAACTGTGGATGTCTAGTTCGTACCCAAACTAACGTCGTAAGGCCTCGATGTTGCCACCAAGAGGTTCCAACTGAAAGTCTCACCTCAAGGGACATATCACACCATCAGGAAGTGAGATTTTCGAGTCTCCTGCCAAAGGTATCTATGGATGTAAGGTTCAATTCAATGGTTTACCTGGAAACTCTACGTCTTGAACATGATTCATGGAAAGAAAGAATGATTAGTTCCTATATCTATTAATATAGTATCTAGTAGTAGTCACAGACCATACCTCAAATAATTCCTGGAGACCTTGGGTCACACTCCTTGACCGCATGTAGTTAATCCCTTCCCCTATCCTATAGATTGCTATGCCTGGTGGGGAATACATTGGGGTGGTGGTTGTAACATGTCGAAATGTATACCACCTCAGGCTACTCTCATAGATCCACTTCCACGTCTACTACCCTGCAGATTCATCTGTCCCTATCACTTCATCTTCCCAAAACATCTTACATGCCCAAGTCTCTAAGACTGGTGTTAGTTTTCTACATTCCCACTACTAACATTCACTGGTTGTATCTGCTCATCCAAAGAGCATTCAACCACAAAGTTTCTCTCTTGCACCCTAACATAAGTAGGAATGCATAGAGAAATAGTGCTGGTTTTTATGTTCCAAAAAAAACCTCGCTCAGAGGTCCGATCCCTGAAGCACTGATCATAATGTTTTCATCGAGTACCTAGGTTGGTTGGTACTCCTTGATGAATACTCAGTTACCGATATGTCATCCTGCCGAAGCAATATAAGCTCTAGGGAACTCACATCCCTTATCTCTTTAAGGCAAGAGACCCCCCTTATTTAAGGAAGGTTCTCAAGCTTGTCCACAGAAAAGTCACCTCTTTTCCAGATCAGGGTCAAATAAACCCTATCATCATCCTACTGAGCCACATAGGAGGATCTCTACCATGACCATCATCAGATCGAATGGTGCCCTGGATAAGTATAAACTCGGCCACAACTTCTAGCTAGTCCTCAGCTTCCTGGGGATCTATCATGCCTCGAAACCTTGGACGCTTCTGCTGCTGGAACTCGTGCAACATGCTAAGTCAGCATGCACTGTCCTCTAGTGCGGCTGGTGGTACCTTCTGCCCAACATGTGGTGGTGATGCTGCTAGACCACCCAAATGTTCCAATACAGAAAGAGGGACATGTACCGAAGCCTCGTCGCTCAGTGGGCCGTCATCATGTACTCTCTAAGGAATCCCAGATGACTATATACATAGCTACATCCTAATAAGGAATAGGTACACCACAATCATTAAGTTATACCTAGTGAGATGACTCTAAAGAAACCAAAGAAAAACATTTCCAAAACATACACAGTCAGTGTTTTTGTGCACTGAGTCAGAAATTAGAAATCAGGGTCCTGGTGTATGGATACGTTGGCCACCTCACCAACACTGGATTCCCCAATCTGAAATCCACACCCATTACACTTAACTCTATTTCCCTACAGAAAAGATCATATTCCAAGTTCTTCGGTAGAACCGACTCCTCTAATACCACTTTGTCACGACTCGTCCCCCAGGGCCTATGCTGTGACTACCCCAAGCTCACCTTCCATAGGACAGGGCCTGGCGACTATCACTGGAAAGGCATATCCCTAACACAAGAATAAAATTTCCTTTAAACATATACAAACACACATAGTAGTACGAACCAATAAGCAATCACTATGTAACCTGATATAGTAAAAAGAGTGTTGAATGTAAAGGGGCATGAATACAAGCCCAACTGGAACTATGAGTACAACTAAAAAGTATAAATACAACTGAAAAGTGAAAAGCAGCTTCTAGATCATCCACCAAGGATCCTACATGATGGGTAGGTACAACTCATGATCAGTAGTCCCTAAATCACATCACACCAAATGGTCCACCTCTGAGTACCAACCAGTCTTGGCACCCTCAGCCTCGATCAATGTTGTATGTCTTTTGCACAAGACACAATGGTAACACCATGAAGGTAACACCACGAAGGTAAAAGTAACATGCAGGTAACACCATGAAGATAACACCATGAAGGGAAAAGTACCACAAGGATAACACCCTAAAGATATCACCACGAAGGAAAATGTACCACACATGTATCACCACGAAGATATCACCATAGAGGTAAAAGTTCCACAAAGGTGTCACCATGAAGATATCAAAACTAATATAAAATTACCACACATGTGTGACCACTAAGATATCACCATGAACATAAAAGTACCACACAGGTAAAAGACTTAGTCTAAACATAGTATCATCTCAAACCAGGTTTTCAGTGAAGTATAGAAGTACAAATGATTATTCGCGAAGCTATATCATCTTATTCTGTCAAGAGGCACTACTTCTGACCATACAGAGTATGACCCACACATTATCAATAGGTACTGAACCCTGCAATGATCCACATAGGATCCTACCTACCCAAAGTCAATAGGTACTAAACCCCACAATGACCCACACATAATCTAAACCACACAAGATCGGTATGAGCTGACCCACACGTGATCGCTGAGCACTGACCAACACAGGATCTGACCCACATAGGATCGGTATGCGCTGACCCACATAGGATCCCTAAGTGATAACCCACAAAGGATCTGACCACCATATGATCAACATGCACTAACCCACACAGGATCGCTGAGCACTGACCTCTATATGATCTTTCTCTAACCTCCACCTCACTGCCAGCCACTAGTTCCTCGCACTCGATGCCCTCAAGTTCTGTAGAATCATCCCTTGAGATATTGGTCGTACCTAGACCTCCACTAAGATCCAAATAGGAGTAACCCAAAGTACCACTATGTCGTAAAGGTTCCAACGTGACAAACGGTGCGTCAATCGGACTCCCGGTCTGTGAGTTATAAGCATTTTAGTTCCAAGGGCCCGATTGGATTCAGATTTGATACAACATGGTCATACTCAAACATTCTACAAAACTCAAGAGGAGTAATACCAAAAGTACGATCCCAATTCGAGGATCCCAACTCCATAGACAGTTCGTTAAACAGACATCCAGTTCTCAAGATATGGCCATTGAAGTGTTTCTAGGTCCGGTAGGCCCATATCCACTCCAACCCAGTCAGACCGACACGACCGACCCGGTCTGGGATGGGTCACGTTGGGCTAAACCCGGCCCATAAGGGGGATGCCCACAAAGGCAACACACAAGGGTGGCCTAGCTTGTAAAAGGGTGTCCCGCAAAGGGCGGCCCACAAGGGGGTGGCCTGGCCCACGTAGGGCGCGACCAGCAAGGGGGAGGCTCGGCCCACGAAGGGCGCGGCCCGCAAGGGGGCAGCCTGCTAGGCGGAAGATCGGCCACATGTTGCGCGAACCGCAAGGAGGGTCCACCCTAGCCACCACCGGGGGTGTGACCCCTAGTTTTCCTAAACATACGAAGGTCTTTAGGTCATATTTTCAGCGGTGGCACCATGTGGAACCACTAGGAGGCATGTGCGACCTGCTGGAGTGGGTCCTTGTAATTCCGTTGCGGACAGATGGTGTGCCGACCGCCTTCCTCCAGTTACTGCGACCCCTTTTCTCACTAGTGGCACGTGACAGTGCGTCACGCCTCCTCTATAGCCGGCCGGTACCGGCCGCTCCGATGACCACCGTGGCATTGTGTCGTGACCTCAACTTGTGGCATGTGTCGACACGCAATCCCTAATGTAGCCGATCAGTGTAACGACCCGAACTTTTTAATTATATTTGTTTCCTAATTTTGTGTGTTATTTTCTTTTATACTCAACAAAACTATATCCTTTAATTAATGAAGTGCGTATAATTAAAATGAGATCATTGGGTTTCGACTATTATATGACTGTTGGTCAATATGACTGTTGGAAACTATAATCTTAACGTTGTGTTCTTATAAATACGGTTATCTTGGTTAATTAATACAGAAAGAAGATTTAATGGCCTCATCCAGTAGACTCGATCCATTTGAAGCCCATCTGTCAGATCTTGGGAAGGAGGTAGCATCACTAGGCTTTGCTCTGGACAAAGCCCAAGCCGAACTTCAACGTATTAATCTTGAATGGAATCTCCTAAGGGAGAAGTTCAAGCTGATAGAAATCACCACTTGGGAAATGCTGTCGAAGTCGCCCCCAGATTCTATAACCATAACACACCTTACACTTTGGTCTTATGCTGGTGTTATAAGGGGCTATGTAACGAGACCTTAGCTGCTTTGTGTAATCCTTTTATATAAATAAAATTGTTGTTTATTCTTATGGAAAAGTTTGTGAATTTCAAATATCCAGATAAATAAAGGACTTGTATTATTGATTAATTTAGGAAAAAAGGGTATTTTAAAATATTTTTGTATTCATTAAATAAATAATAATGTGAAATGATTTTCAAAAAATGGTCTTCTATAGTTGTGATCAGTGAGAAATTTAGAGTCTAATAAGATCAACATGGTTTTTAGTGAATAGTAAAGTAGGAATAGTAACATACCCATATGAATAGTAATGAATTGTAATTTGACCAAAAAAATATAAACTTCACCAATGAATGTATAATTAGATTTTAGACATCTTAAAAGTGAAAAAACGATCATAGTCTATGTTTTGATATTTTTGTACGCCATAAATATTTTATTTACAATTTTATAATTAATTTATTAATTTAAAATGGAAATGTATTTTCATAAAATTTAATCATAAATTGTTACTATATTATCTTATGGGTATACGATATTTTTATAGGACCTTGATTAATTTTTAAAGGTGTTAGAAAATGAGTTATAGTTTTAATGTTGTATTTTTGGAATAAATAATGATTTTATTTAAAAATTAATTTAAAAATATTTAGAAAATTATTTTCATAAAATGAAATTCATTTTTGAATTCATAGCATCAATATTTGGTTAGGGTGAATTATAGGGGTTTTTCTAAAACAATTGAATTATCATTGAATAATAAATATGCAGTTTTGAGTTTCAGGGGTTTAATGACATCATTTATGATGTAATAATGATATAATATTTTTGGTCGACTTATGAATAGTGACATATTCTATGAGGTGTCTCAAGTGGCCAATACCATGGGAAAATACCATGGGCAAACCCATGGTTTTACAAATACCACCGATGAGGTGTCCCTTGGAAATTAATAATTTATTCACTCACTTTTCCTGTAAATACCAAGACATTTCCCTCATTCATCTCATTACAAAATCATCCTAAACAAAGTTCTAGTCTCCTTACCTCCGAAGGAGTCCTCCCAAGGTTCCCTCAAGCCTCCCAAGGTCCCGACCTTCAAGCTTTGGAAGTTACACTTCAAGGTAATGGATCCTTTCACCCTCCTCTTTTAAGTCATGAATTCATTTATGTTGTGTCTACTAGTTTTCATCTCTTTATATTGAGGGTATATTCTTATATGTTCTCATTACTGCCCATTTCATGTCTAATTTTTGAGAGACCCTTTCCTCTCTCATCAATTTGTTTTCTGAATTTTTAAGTGACACCGCTAGGCTGCCGAATTTCTCGTAAAAGAAATCACATCTCTCTTTCCTTTCAAGTTTTCTTTTCTTGTGGCATGTCATTAAAATATACATAAAATTTTCTTATCTCTATGTTATTATGTATTTATATTGTAGAATGAGTTATTTATGAGTGGGTTACCCTTGTACCCTCTCTTTTTATTGTTTTTTAAAACCATATTATATAGCCATTATGCTGCAGAAATTTCATCTCAAAATTTCTATCTCTTTCTCTCAAGAAATTCCCTTGTTTTATTTATGTGAATACCAAGACCTATTTTGTTTCTATGGGTGTTCATAGATATATAAATAATATATATTTTATTCTAGAATTGACATACATATAACCCTCACTCCCTTCCATGGGTTATAAATGATATAATGATCTTATTTTTAAGAACTTTTAAAACGTCACGATTTTGAAATTAAACCCATTTTTTTATTCTCTATAGGTTATTTCTGAAATTTTGTATTAAGAACTATGTGGATCACATGAAATTAAAGAAATATCAAGGGTGGGACCTGATAGCGCTCTAATGCATTGGGAAAGGAATTAATCTCTAGAGATGATACGTTTCACGTTACCTTGGTGAATAACCTTGCTAATTTTTATTACACCTCGGGGATAAACCTTGGTGATATGTTCATGAATGTATAAATGAAATGTTGTATCCACATAATCGAGTTAAGATTCATTTTATATTTATCATTATATTCCTATCCTTCCATTTCTCATTCCTTTATGAATTTTATCATGTTCTTATTAATATTGCTCAAGATCACATGTCAACTGTTTCACTTGTTTTCCTTACTGAGCCTTCTGATCACCCTTTTCTTTGATGTATATCTCCAGGATATGAGATGAAATAATTGTTCATAGGATGAATGTATGATAAATCCTTACGAGTGGTTTAGAATAATGTTTTATGTTGTTTTCATGTATTATGTTCCTTATTTCCAAGACACTACACTTTAAATATCCCCTGTTTGTAAAATGTAATAAAAAGTTATGTAATAAAATGGCGGGATTCCATAGTTGGTATCATAGGATAGTTTAGTTATTTATGGAAAATAGGACATGAAAACTATATGAAGAACCCTATAGAAAAGTTTAAATATTGGAAAACTTTATGGTATTTTTTTGAGTATTGAGTAAGTGGTTTATCAATCAAATACATCCCTATCTGGCTAAAAGAAGGTAAAGGCGGCTCTGGCACAGATGTACATAGGGGTAAAACCCAAAAAAACTTCTTTGAGCTAGACTTGAATGGGAACTGGTGCACGACAATGGACCTTGTTGTACTCTTGGTTACGATACTCCCGGGGGATATGTTTGGTTAATCGCAAGCTTTTTATGAATCATTATGAAGGAATTATAGAGAAATGTAATTGTATAAGAATAATGTTTTAAGACATAAAATCCTTTATAGTTAAAAGATTCATAAATGAAATAAGTTTCTCATTATGGTTTTATTATTTTAGAAATGGCGGGAAATAGGAGGAACCGTGCAAATGGTGACCGCAATAGACCATGCACTGATGGCCCTCTGATGGAAGCAAGAATGGAAACATTCATACGAATGATGAAGCAACTAAATCAAGTTATGGAAAATAACACGAATAAAGAAGAGAGACCGATCTCACCACAAAGGGAACAAAATTCTGTTGATTCCTTTTGCATCAATGACCACCAACCTTCATTGGATCGACTGGCCCATTTATTGCTGAGAAGTGGATCAGCTCTATTGAGACGATCTTTTCTGTGCTCCGCTGTTCAGAGTAAGAGAAGGTCACCCTGACTATCTATCGCTTAGAAGGAGAAGCATATCAATGGTGGGAGATGATTATAAACATGAGGAAAAGAGTGTAGGTTGAAGATATGGAGTGGGAAGAGTTCAGAATGATTTTCTTCAGTAAGTATTTCCCTCGATCAATGAGAACTAGAATGTAGAAGGAGTTTCTCGAGCTGAAGAAGAAGGAGGACGGATTTTTCAGAAGATATGAGATGAACTTCACCCGATATTCACTATATACCTCTATCTTTATCATGGATACAAATGGTAAGGTTGATAGATTTTTCGGTGGACTGAGACCTCATCTGTGGAAGAATCTAGCCAACTGTGACTATGACAACTATGAGAAGATCGTGTGAAGTGCGATGAAAGTCTAACTGGAGTTTGGTGAGACATAGTGGTCTCATAAATACAATAACGAATGGAGATCAATGAAGCTAAGATTATGGAGGATCTTTGATCAAGAAACAGGTGGCAAGCATGTGCAACGTCCCACGTGTAATAAATGTGGGAAGAAGTATTTGGGAACTGCCTGATCAGAAGTGGGAAATGCTATAAGTGTGGAAGAGATGCCCATATTTTGAGGAATTTCCGTAGTGAGGTGAAACCTCATCATCCAAAAACTAATGACAAGGGGAATATGGTGCGGGCCCTACCTGATGTCCATTGATTTAAGTGTAGAAAACTTGGGCACTTTTCCAATCACTGTGCAAATCTGACGATAGTGGAGGGGTACCACCATCAGCCTCAGCAAATCCCAAGGGAGAAGGTTCATTCTTTTTCTATGATAACAACTGATGTTGAAGCTCCAAATGATGTGGAATAAGGTACTATTGTTGTTCTCTCAAAGCTAGCAAGAACTTTGTTTGATTCTGGTTCCACGCATTCCTTTATTTCCTCCAATATTGCAATTAATTTAGAACCAACCCTCGAATTTCTAAAAGTAGAGTTATCAGTCAAGACTACTGGTGGGATTATCCAAGAATAATCAGTGTTTAGAAACATTAGTATTTACTTTGGTGAGAACAATCTTATCAAAAATCTAATAGTAATTCCCATTCTTGAATTCGACATTATACTAGGGATGGACTGGCTCTCAAAGTATAATGCTAAGATCAAATGAAGAAGTAAGGAAATATCAGTAGTCTTGAATGGAAAACCTACAGTTATCATACAAGGATAGATATCTCAAATTGATATTTGTCTAGAAGAACCTCCTATATCCTTATTAATGGAATTGATCGGTGAAGAAGAATAAGGGAATGAGAGTTTGAGGATAGAAAATGTAACCATCATATAGGAATACATTGATGTATTTCCCGAGGAGTTGCCTGGACCTCCCCCAGAAAGAGTGGTAGAGTTATCCATTGAACTTGTACCTGGATCAAATCCAATATCAATGACCCCATATAGGATGGAAAATGTGGATCTAGAGGAATTAAAGAAACAACCCCAAGATCTTTTGGAGAAGGGGTTTATCTGACCGAGTGTGTCTCCTTAGAGAGAACCTATTCTCTTTGTGAAGAAGAAGGATGGATCAATGTAGCTATGTAGTGATTATAGAGAACTGAACAGAATCATAGTAAAGAAAAAATACCCTCTTCTAAGAATTGATGACCTATTTGACCAACTTTGTGGGGATCAATTCTTCTATAAGATTTATCTTCGATCAGGTTATCATCAATTGAGATTTAATAAAGAAGATATTTCAAAAACTGCCTTCTGATCAAGATATGGGCATTATGAGTTTGTTGTTATGCCTTTTGGACTGACTAATACACCTACTATTTTTATATATTTGATGAATATAGTCTTTAATGACTACCTTGATAACTTTGTGGTAGTTTTTATTGATGATATTATGATATATTCTGAAAGTCGTAAGGAGAATGAGGATCATCTAAGGGTTATTTTCCAAAATCTACGAAAGGAGATACTTTTTGGAAAGTTCAGTAAATTTGAATTCTGTTTACAACAAGTTTCTTTCTTGGGGAACATTGTAACCAATGACGGAATCACAATTGACCCTACAAAAACAAAAGTTGTAGAGGAGTGGCCTCAACCTACAACAATAACTGAGATTCGAAGTTTCCTTGTATTAAGAGGATATTATAATAGGTTTGTGAAATTTTTATTATGAATTTCTTATTTTTTAACCAAGTTAACTCAAAAAGTGGTCAAGTTCATCTGGACAATAGAGTGTGAGGATAGTTTCCAAGAGCTGAAGAAGAGATTGGTTACTGCACCTGTGTTAACTCTGCCCTCAAGTAGAGAAGGATTCATTATTTTTAGCGATGTACCTCAAAAAGGTCTTGGGTGTGTCCTCATGAAAAATGAAAAGTTCATTGATTATGCATCTCGACAGTTGAAGACTCATCAGCAGAACAATCATACACATGATCTGTAGCTAGATGCTGTCTTTTTTTCCTCTGAAGATATGAAGGCACCATCTTTATGGGATGAAATGTGATATATACATAGACCATCAAAGTTTGAGGTATATTTTCACACAAAAGGAATTGAACATGAGACAAATGAGATGGTTGGAACTCTTTAAAGACTATGATTGTCCAATTCATTATCATCCCGGAAGTGAAAACAAAGTCACTGATCCATTAATAAGGAAATACCCAGTTGTTATTTCCATGATGTGGATTCAAAGAGATCCTTTGATCAATGACCTAGTAAAGCTGGACATGGGATTTATAAGGGAAGGGACATCATCATTCCTAACCCAAATGATTTAACAACCATCACTACTAAAGAATATCAAATCTCAAAAAGAAGATCCTTTGTTATAGAAGAAGTTGGAGGCCATGAAGGATGGGAAGTTTCCTGAGTTCAATACTAATCAAGTAGGTGTACTGAAATTTCATACAAGACTATGTGTTCCATATATTCTGGAAATAAAGAAGGAGTTGATGTATGAGGCTCATAGCTCTACATTCTCTATACATTCTGGTAGCACAAAAATGTATAAGGACCTTCATGATCATTATTGGTGGGATAATATGAAAAGGGAGATTGCTGAATACACTTCAAGGTGTCTGGTATGTCAACAAATGAAGGTAGAGTGACAACTTCCTAAAGGGGTATTGCAACCACTACCCACACCAGCATATAAGTGGGACAATATCACTATGGACTTCATCACTGGTCTCCCGAGAACTTCCAAAGGAAATAATGTGATATGGGTTATTGTGGACCGTCTCACCAAGACTAACCATTTTATATCCATTCGGGAAGATTTCTCTATCGATCAACTTTCCAGGATTTATGTGAAGGAAGTGGTAAGGCTGCATGAAGTTCCACTTTCTATCGTATCTGATCGTGATCCAAGGTTCACATCAAAATTCTGGAGAAGTCTTCAACAAGCTTTGAGAACTGAATTGAATTTCAGTACGGCCTATCACCCCCAAACTGATGGCCAATTTGAAAGGACTATTCAAACACTCGAGGAAATTTTGAGAACTTACTCAATGGAATTTAAAGGTGGATGGGATCAACATCTATCTTTAGTTGAGTTCTCTTACAACAACAGCTTCCACTCGAGAATTCAAATGGCACCCTATGAAGCTTTTTATGGGAAGCGATGTAGAACTCCTACTTGTTGGGATGAAGCTGGCGAGAGAAAGATTCTTGGGCCTGATCTTGTGCAAGGGATAACGGAAAAGGTCCATTCCATCTAACACCACATTAAGGCTGTTCAGAGTCTGCAAAATAGATATGACGACAACCATCAAAGGGACTTGGAGTTTGATGTTGGTGACAAAGTCTTTCTTCGTATTTCACCTTGTAAGAGAGTCATGTGGTTTGGGAAGAAAGGGAACTCAATCCTAGGTACATTGGCCCCTATGAAATCCTTGACCGCGTGGGAGCAGTGGACTATCATCTTGAACTTCCTCCAAATCTATCCCAAGTTCATCATGTCTTCCACGTATCCCTCTTGAGGAAGTACATACCTGACCCTTCACATGTACTAAATCCATAGGTGGTACAACTGGAACATGAACTCTCTTATGAGGAGCAGCTGGTTGAAATCATGGATTTTAGAGACAAGGTTTTATGCAACAAAACTACCCAACTTGTTAAGGCGTTGTGGAGGAACCAAAAATTTGAAGATGCCACGTGGGAACCGGAGGATTCCATGAGACAGAAGTACCCACACCTTTTCCAATCAGAGGATATGAGATAAAACTATATCCTTTAATTAAAGAAGTGGGTATAATTAAAATGAGACCATTTGGATTCCACTTTTATACGCCCGTTTGTTAATATGACTATTGGAAACAATAATATTAACATTGTGTTTTTATAAATACAGTTATCTTGGATAATTAATCCAGAAAGAAGATTGAATGGACTCATCCAGTGGACTCCAGCCATATGAAACCCATCTGTCGAATCTTGGGAAGGAGGTAGCATAACTGGGTATATGACTATACATACACCTAAGTTATCAAGATATACACATCTCATACATGAGGGAATAATATCACAATGGTAACACCGTGAAGGTAACACCACAAAGGTAAAAGTACCATGCAGGTAACACCATAAAGATAACACCATGAAGGGAAAAGTACCACAAAGGTAACACCCTAAAGATACCACCATGAAGGAAAATGTACCACACTGGTATCACCACGAAGATATCACCATGGAGGTAAATGTTCCACAAAGGTGTCACCATGAAGATATCACAACTAATATAAAATTACCACACATGTGTGACCACAAAGATATCACCATGAACGTAAAAGTACCACATAGGTAAAAGACATAGTTCAAATAGAGTCTCATCTCAAACTAGGTTTTCAGTGAAGTATAGAATTACATATGATTATTCGTGAAGCTAGATCATCGTATTCTGTCAAGAGGTACTACTTATGACCATACAGAGTATGAACCACACATGATCAGTAGGTACTGACCCCCGCAATGATACACACAGGATCCTACCTACCCTAAGTCGATAGGTACTAACCCCCGCAATAACCCACATAGGATTTAACCCACACAAGATCAGTATGAGCTGACCCACACGTGATCGTTGAGCACTGACCAACACAGGATCTGACCCACATAGGATCAGTATGCGCTGATCGACATAGGATTTCTTAGCGATAACCCACAAGGGATCTGACCCCCATATGATCAATATGCGCTAACCCACAGAGGATCGCTGAGCACTGACCTCCATATGATCTGTCTCTAACCTCCGCCTCACTGCCCGCCACTGGTTCCTCGCACCCGATTCCCTCAAGTTTCGTAGAATCTTCCCTTGAGATATTGGTCGTACCTCGACCTCCACTAAGCTCCAAATAGGAGTAACCCAAAAGACTCCTATGTCGTAAAGGTTCCAACATGACAAACGGTGCGTCAATCGGACGCCCAGTCTGCGAGTTATACATATTTTAGTTCCAATGGCCCGATTGGATTCAGATTTGATACAACATGGTCATACTCTAACATTCTCCAAAACTCAAGAGGAGTAATACCAAAAGTACCATCTCAATCTGAGGATCCCAACACCATAGAAAGTTCATTAAACAGACATCCATATCTCAGGATATGGCCATTGAAGTGTTTCTAGGTCCGGTAGGCCCATATCTGCTCCGACCCGGTCGACCTGGTCTGGGATGGGTCACGTTGAGATAAACCCAGCCCATAAGGGGGAGGCCCACAAAGGCAACCCACAATGGTGGACTAGCCTATAAAAGGGCAGCCCGCTATGGGTGGCCCACAAGGGGGTGGCCCAGCCAATGTAGGGCGCGACCAGCAAGGGGGAGGCTCGACCCACAAAGGGCACGAGCCGGAAGGGGACGTCCTGTTGGGCGGAAGATCGGCCACATGTTGCGCGAACCGCGAGGGGGGTCCACCCGAGCTGCCACTAGGGGTGTGACCCCTAGTTTTCCCAAACATCTGAAGGTCGTTCAGTCATATTTGCAGTGGTGGTTCCACGTGGAACCGCTATGAGGCACGTGGGACCTATTGGAGCGGGTCCTTGTAATTCCGTCGCGGATGGATGGTGTGCCGACTGCCTTCCTCCAGTCACCTTGGCCCCTTTTCTCACTGGTGGCACGTGATAGCACGTCGTGCCTCCTCCGTAGCCGGTTAGAGCCGGCTGCTCCGATGACCACCGTGGCTTTGTGCCATGACCTCATCTTGTGGCGTGCGTTGACACACTGTCCCTAATGTAGCTGATCAGTGTAACGACCTGAACTTTTTGATTATATTTGTTTCCTAATTTTGTGTGTTATTTTCTTTTATACTCAACAAAACTATATCCTTTAATCAATGAAGTGAGTATAATTAAAATGAGACAATTGGGTTTCAACTATTATATGACTGTTGGCCAATATGATTGTTGGAAACTGTAATATTAATGTTGGGTTATTATAAATACGGTTATCTTGGTTAATTAATACATAAAGAAGATTTAATGGCCTCATCCAGTAGACTCAATCCATATGAAGCCCATCTGTTAGAGCTTGGGAAGGAGGTAACATCACTAGGCTTTGCTCTGGACCAAGCGCAAGCCAAACTTCAACGTATTAAGCTTGAATGGAATCTCCTATGGGAGAAGTTCAAGCTGATAGAAATCACCACTTGGGAAATGTTGTCGAAGCCACCCCAAGATTCTATAACCATAGCATAGCTTACAGTTTGGTTCTATGCTGGTGTTATAAGGGGCTATGTAACGAGACCTTAGCTTCTTTGTGTAATCCTTTTATATAAATAAAATTGTTATTTCTTCTTATGGAAAAGTTTGTGAATTTCAAATATCCAGATAAATATAGGACTTGTATTATTGATTAATTTAGGAAAAAAGGGTATTTTAAAATATTTTTTTATTTATTAAATAATTAATAATGTGAAATTATTTTCAATAAATGGTCTTCTACAGTTGTGATCAGTGAGAAATTTAGAGTCTAATAAGATCAACTTGGTTTTTAGTGAATATTAAAGTAGGAATAGTAACATACCCATATGAATAGTAATGAACTGTAATTTGACCAAAAAAAATATAAACTTCACCAATGAATGTATAAATACATTTTAGACATCTTAAAAGTGAAAAAATGATCATAGTCTAAGTTTTGTTATTTTTGTACGCCATAAATATTTTATTTACATTTTTATAATTAATTTATTAATTTAAAATGGAAATGTATTTTCATAAAATTTAATCATAAATTGTTACTATATTGTCCTATGGGTATACGATATTTTTAGGGGACCTTGATTAATTTTTAAAGGTGTTACAAAATGAGTTATAGTTTTAATGTTGTATTTTTGGAATAAATAATGATTTTATTTAAAAATTAATTTAAAAATATTTATAAATTTATTTTCATAAAATGGAATTCATTTTTGAATTCATATCATCAATATTTGGTTAGGGTGAATTTTAGGGGTTTTTCTAAAACAGTTGAATTGTCATTGAATAATAAATATGCAGTTTTGAGTTTCGGGTGTTTAATGACATCATTTATGATGTAATAATGATGTAATATTTCTGGTAGACTTATGAATAGTGAGATATTCTATGAGGTGTCCCAAGTGGCCAATACCATGGGAAAACACCATGGGAAAACCCATGGTTTTGCAAATACCACCGATGAGGTGTCCCTTGGAAATTAATAATTTATTCACTCACTTTTCTTCTAAATACCAAGCCATTTCCCTCATTCATCTCATTCCAAAATCATCCTCAACAAAGTTCTGGTCTCATTACCTCCCAAGGAGTGCTCCCAATGTTTCCTCAAGCCTTTCAAGGTCCCGAATTTCAAGCTTTCGAAGTTACACTTCAAGTTAAAGGATCCTTTCACCCTCCTCTTTTAAGTCATGAATTCTTTTATGTTGTGTCTTTTAGTTTTCATCTCTTTATGTTGAGGGTATGTTCTTATATGTTCTCATTAATGCCCATTTCATGTCTAATTTTTTAGAGACCCTTTCCTCTCTCATCAATTTGTTTTCTGAAAATTTTAGTGACACCGTTAGGATGCCGAATTTCTCGTAAAATAAATCACATCTCTCTTTCCTTTCATGTTTTCTTTTCTTGTGTCATGTAATTAAAATACAAATAACATTTTCTTATCTCTATGTTATTCTGTATTTATATTTTAGAATGAGTTATTTATGAGTGGGTTACCCTTGTACCCTGTCTTTTTGTTGTTTTCTAAAACCATATTATACATCCGTTATGCTGCGGAAATTTCATCTCAAAATTTCTCTCTCTTTCTCTCAAGAAATTCTCTTGTTTTATTTATGTGAATACCCTGACCTATTTTTTTTCTATGGGTGTTCATAGATATT